>JAWWNH010000001.1:26137500-27557732 GCA_034641385.1 Darevskia mixta
CTCCTAGATTCCTCTGATAAATTTATTTCTGTGTAGGAATAACGATACACTGAAACAACTATGAGTTAATCAAAACAAAGTATTTTTCATGCATTGCGATGCGAAATCAGTATTCCTGGATATCCATCCCTATACAGTATACTAATAGTGACCTCGTTCTCCAAAGCTTGGATGCTGATGAAGCCGAAGCAACACCATCTACCCCAGACACCCCAACCTGTTGCTCAGGTGTTATCCAACTCCAACTCCGATCATCAAGAATGATTAGCACTGGAGTCCAGCAACATGGAATGTTTACTGGGTGCTTTTTTTTTTTTAGGGTGGGAGATGATAAATTAAGGGGAAGTGAAACTGAATGGAGCATCCCACGGGGAAGCCTGGCTTGCTGGCACTTAAAGAGAAGCCCTCCACTCTGCAGCTTGTTCTTACTTTTTCCGCTCGTCAAGTTTCTTATTTAATCCCACTCCTTCTTGGGGAAAGGTTGTTGCTTGGTGGTAAAGTACATGCTTTGCATGCCAAGAGTCCCAAGTTCATTCAAGGTACGGCTGGAATGGACTCCTGCCCGAAACCCTGGAGAGCTGCTGTCTGTCACTGTTAACAAATACTGAACTATGCGGATCAATTGGTGCGACTGAGTATAAGCACCTTCCTACATCCCCATGTGCTGTCATGTTTTCTGCCATCTAGCCTTCGCTCTTCTAGCGGCTTCCATATTCTGCACTGCATTTCCTTCAGCCCCGTTGGAACAATAAGTCTTACATGAGTCAGACTTGCATCTCCATCACCTGACTCCTCCTTATCTATTTCCACTGTTTACTTATCAAACCTCCGTCTTATTCAACTGATGTGGAAAATAAGGCTTCTCTGGGAACCTAGTAAATTGCATCTTCTGTACAGGATCAGAGTTCCTTCTCTCACACTTTCTGGGCTTGCTAAGAAATAACTGATGGCACGTATGTTCTGCCTTCCTTACATATACAATACTAAGTGGTTTTCATGGTATTCCAGTCAATCTGCTACCCAAAGCATCGACTGACGAGACCCAGAGTTGCTTAGGTTCCGTAAGATGGCTGCCATCAGGTGCCTTCCTGCTGCATCTAACACTTAGTACTGTGTTTTTAAAAAATATCATTGGCTAGAAAGATACAGATAAGCTAATGGATTATAGCTCTGCTAACAGGAAGACTTTGTCAACTCTGAGACAGAGGGCCAATTCAGATGATACCTTAAAGACCTCTCTGTCCTGCCACATGGAAGGCCGAGTTGAGTGTGCTTCTACTTCCACCGTCCCTGCATTGTCATAGGGGGGTGGAACTCTGTTATGTCATACACAGGTAAAACCCTATACAGCCATACCTTAGAAGTCAAACGGAATCCGTTCCAGAAGTCCATTCGACTTCCAAAGCATTTGACTTCCAAAGCGCAGCTTCCTGCAGCCATTCGGAAGCCACAGAAGCCCCGTTGGATGTTCGGCTTCCAAAAGAACATTCGAAAACCAGAACAGTCACTTCCGGGTTTCAATCGTTCAGGAGTCAAAACGTCCGAGTTCCAGGGCATGTACAACTGTACATGCAGACCACAATCTTGCTGTCACCAGCCCCACCCCCCCAAAAAGAAAATATACTGTAGGGCTCTGGCCTGTGCACATAGGTTTTAACAAGCGTACAACATGATGTTTGTGTCCCATCTCCATGTGACTATGGCAGGGACAACAGGGATTGCCAGCATGCATACAGCATGCACACAATGTGGCCCAGAGTAGCCCTTAGGGTAAGTGGGGTGACAATTTAAACATGCTCCATTTAAAGTGCAAGAAAAAATGCTGAACCGCTATAAGACAATCCCAGGACATGGTGTGAAGGCACATGACATAGCATGTGAAGGCGTGAGGGTACATGAGGAGCAAGTTAGATGCAACGCCGTCCACACCATTAGCAATTGCATGAGCAGCTTTTTAAAGTAAATGGCAGGCATGGTAAGACCTTGGCATGGAATTGGTGGGGGTTAGCCCTCTGCTCCATCCTGTATTCCCGACCCAGATCAGGGCTGCTATACTTGCTATTTGCGTTTGGGGGGGGGGGAGTTCTCATTCATTCCAAAGTGAGCTTTCCCTGTCCACTGCAAGCAGCAGGTGCAGGAGGCCCAGTTAGAAGCACAGCATGGGAAGGGTTAAGATTTACAGTCCCCTTTCTGCACTCTCTGCACACATTCCAATGGGCCCTGGACACTCCTGCAGTTTATGTTTAAGAAGCCATTCACATGATTGCTAATTGTGTGAATGGTGCCTTGTCTATTCATCGCCTAGATCAGTGATGGCTAACCTTGACACCCCAGATGTTTTGGAACTACAACTCCCATCATCCCTAGCTAACAGGATCAGTGGTCAGGGATGATGGGAGTTGTAGTCCCAAAACATCTGGAGTGTCAAGGTTAGCCATCACTGGCCTAGATAGAAGACTGCTGGGAACACCCTATGTATGCTGTCTTGAGTTCCATGGAAGCAAAACAGGAAATTAATCACAAACAAAAATCACAAAATATGTTTTCATTTAGGATCCTCTTTAAAGCTCTGGAGAAAAGGGATAAGAAAATGCACAAATCATCATAGGAATATTATTGGAGACAGCTGGTCAAAATTCACATCTGAAATAGCAAAGAATCAAAACAGATTACACATTTATTTATTTTTAAAGGTATTTACTTACTCTACATTCTTGGTCCATTCCGGAGGGTTGCTCATAGTCATAAATACACAGTTGGTCAAAATAGTGCACATAATTAGCATGCTGAATAATGTAAGATGTGGTCAAGGAATGATGGCCATTAAATCAGAGATCAGGTTATAAAACCAAGTTAATGACAGCACCCACTTTAAATAACCTCTTTTTAATAAAAGCAGTGGATACACACAACTTTTCAAGACTTCCAACATTTTGCCTGCAGTAGCAAAACAAAGAAAAAGAAAAGACAGAGACTTGTGTCACTCTTTTAAAAAAATAGATTCATGGTAGCATGAGCTTTTCTAGGGAAGAGCCTACTTCACCAGATTAATCAGGAGAAGTTGCTGCCGGGTCACTGTGGATGTGTCACTATCAAGAGGTTATGCTCTCCATTTGCTAGCAGGGTATAGGCATGTCTGTGACCCAAGACAGCTCAGTATCTATCTGTGACTGTATGAACCAGCCATACAGCTGTGGCATGTTATTAAAAACCAGTTAGCTATTTACTGTCTCTTTCTATTTTCTGAATTTGGACGTTTTCGTCGACTTTCTACAAGTTTCTGAAGACAGCCAATAACTCTGAAATAACTCTTCCTTCCCTGTTAATGCTTCACTTAGTGGTTTAGCTATCCAGATAAAAGATTTATCACAGATAAAAGATTACTCACAAGATATTCAAAGGAAAATGTTGACATTAACACAGGCAAGGATAATGAATTTTCTCTGCTCCATTCGCTCCAATCGCTTTCTCTGCCTCAAATCCCCAAGTCGCTTCTCATGTGCCCCTCCACCACAAAGTGCAGGAAGGGGACCAGTGCCATCCAGTTACTTCTGAGATGCTTCTTTTAAAACAGGGGTTGCTAACATCTGGCCCTCCACGTGTCAAGTCCTGATGGTACAAGCAGTGCTTGTGCCATTTTGGTAACCTGCACATGTAAATCTGGCCAGCTGCATGTTTCCCCATCCCTGGTTTAGAACATCAACATTAATTAAGAAGCACTCCCTGAATAAACTGTGAGCAAAGATCTTGGTTCTTGCCGAATCTCTCAATATTGTCAAATGGTCATTCTTGACAGGTACTGCTATAGTTCTAGATACATGCTGAAGTCCATTAACTACAAATGGTATTTTCTGGTCAATAAAGTTTTGAACCTGATCATTCATGCTTTAGAGCTGTTCTGGCAAACCTGTGCCCCTCCAGATATTGATGGACTCCAAATCCCACAATCCTTTCCCTTTGGCAATGCTGTCTGGGACTGATAGGAGTTTCAGACCAACGACCTCCTGCATAACAGGTCCCCCACCCTTGTTCTCAACATGCATGTGCTTTCAACTACCGACAAGGGACATTAGTTTACAACGTATCTGTAAACAGGACAGCTGTTGTTGTTGTTTTCAAAATAACATTGGAAAATACTTCAGATTTAATTCCAAACATTTAAATGTAAATGACTTGAAAAGGATATGAATGTACCAAAATTTTAATAGCAATTTTTCTGAGAGGATTGAAAGGGGTCAAAATGTACAAGGCAGATGTGGCACTGAATCGGAAAATTGCCTTCCCTCTATTCAATACTATGAAGGTCTGGAAAACAAAAAAAAAGAACATAGGATTAAAAAAAACCATGTATTGTTCACAGATTATTTACTTCCTACAATTTGTTGCTTCGCTGATTTCAATGGAAGATGGAGCTTCTTGCTGACTCACCCCACTGCGCTTTTACAACTGGATTCAAGCCAATGGCTCCTCAAGTTAATAGAATTATTATTATCAACAGCAAGACCGCTTAGAGTCACTATTTTTTTGTCAAGATGACCCAAGTAATCAGAGCACCTCATCCTAAAATCAGCATCAAAGACCAATGATACATATGCACACAAAACTACTCTCCTTTGAATATCATCGATCATCTTCCTCCCAACCATTTCCCTAAAGTGGACAGAGCAAAGACACGAGAACTCATATTCTGGAGTGTGGTGAGGCAATCAGCAAACACAAAAATTCAGTTGGTGACACACCACTACTGACTTGGTGAACTGACTCATAGTTAATCTCTACAAGTGGCACAGGCCACAATAATTCAACAGCATCCGTTCAAAACCTTTGCAGGAGGAGGATGAATCACCGGGGCCTTGCACCCCGGCACAGTCTCTACAATCTCAGCTGAGAAAGATTCCACGGCAGGTCCCAGTACCTGCAGACACCAGATGGAGTTGACACCCCGTGCCGTGGAATCTTGGATACCAACCCGGAAGTACCCCTGTCAGAGGCTGGCTGCCGTTGGGGCTTCAATGGCTTGAAGCAGCTGGACCTTGTCTCCACAGCTGTAAGAGAGGCACTTTTCCTCCTTGGCATACTATAAAGAGGGAGAGGAACTGGCAAGGAACCTGCCACCAGAGGAACAACATATATTTGAAAGGGAGATTTACTTACAACACATACTGCCTTGGCATTGGAGATGCAGCAGGAAGCAACGGAGAACTCTTTATGGGAGAAAATTCAGTGGCGAGCCAGGAAAGTACATTCCTTCTAAGAACAGGCAGAGCCGGCCCACTCATGACATGGGATGAAGCAGCTGCCTCAGGTGGTGGAAATGGAAGAGGCAGCACTCCTGCAAGCGCCCCGCCACACCACCACTGCAGAAGCAATCCAGGTAAAGGAGGCAGCAGTGGAGCGGCACAGCATTCTGCCACCAGCTTTGCCGCTGATATACCCTGTCCCTAGGGGTGGAGAGGGTCCAGCAGCAAAGCTCTGCAGAACGTGTTCTTTCTCACCGTTGGCAAGAGGGGAGGCATTTCACCACCCAGCTTTGTTGCTGGGTGGGAAGGGAGCTTTGAAAAGTGCTTATCCTTGAAAATAAGCTTCTCCTTTTAGAGGAGCCCTTGCCAAGCCTCGCCACCAGGTAGGAAATGAGTTTTGGAAAGGGCTTCTCCTTAGGCTTTCCCCTTCCACAGCTCTGGAACGTCCCTGGGAACAGGTACTGAGGGAAGATGGAAGGGTGACCCCAGGACCCCAGGAAGAACTCAAAGGTGGGAATAGGGCTAGAGAACTCTTGGTGGTGGGCAGAGGAGCAACAGAACAGAACAGGCAACAGAAAGAACATGCATGTTGTCATTAAAGAAAAAATGATTATACAAACAGAGCAACATTTTGTGCAAGCCCCAAATGTTTTCCAGTTGAAATCAAGTAGAAAGAGAGGGATTTCTGGTGAAATAAGTAAACAGTGAAAAGGCATTAATGCAGTGGCCAAAATCCAGCCAGTCTTAACAAAATAACTCACTTTTTTATTGCTATAATAAGGGTCAAGGTCCTCCAAAGGTTCGGACACCATTCCTGGAGGAATGTCTCCATATATAAATGGAAGTGTTTTCCCTGCTTCCAAGTCACTATTTGGTTTTGGTCCATTTTCGTCATCAGCATCTGAATGATCCTGTTTGGGCTTTTTAGCTTTTTCCTCTGCACAGCGTTTTTCAATAGCTGCAAGAGATTCTCTAGTAAAATAGCGGAAGCTGTCAGGTCCTGGTGGTACCAGCAGTGCCTGTGCCATTTTTTCATCCTGCACATTTAAATTACTTTTAGCCTATTGCATAAGAATGACCTGAAAAAGAAAGAAGAATGCAGAGAGAGAGAAAGAGAGAGTGTGTGTTAGGGAAACATTTAGCATTAATGCACCCACTGCCAATTTTTACAAGCCTAAAATAGAACCTGTTTGAAATATATGCAAAACTTAGGCAGTCTTTGATATGTAGGTTGTGCTTTGTTACGCTTAAGATGATTGGCTATTCCCAGACTTCTATTCCTACAAAGGAAAATTATGAATATGAAGCAGGGGAAATGGATGCCTATGATACACTGTCTCCATGGCCAAGGTCAATTCCCCATTTCAGAGGTTCAGCAGGTCATGTGCAGAGCAGCTTCAGACACCCATGTGAATAAGCTCCACAGAGCCCTGGAAACCAAGCAGATTCATAAGTCTCTGAGGGTGTGCCTGATTAACAGCACTTGCCCAGCACTGGAAAAAAGGACCTCAGGGGTCATCTAGTCCAGCCCCCTGCAATGCAGGAATCTCATCTAAAGCACCCCTGACAAATGGCCACCCAACCTCTGCTTAAAAACTGCATTGCACTGTTGACTCATGTTAAGCTTGTGGTCTACTAAGCCCCCAAGATTCTTTTCGCTAGCAAGCCAGGTGTTCCCCATTTCTGCAGCTGGTTCTTCCTGCCTAAGTGCGGAAATTACATTTGTCTCTCTGTTGAAATTATTTTTGTTAGTTTTGTCCCTGTTATGCCTTCCTTCCTGAGGCAATCCTCTCTAACCATGTAGTCAAAGTTCAGGCATGGGCAGCCCTGACTATATCACTAGATGCTCGGCCCTTAATGCAGAAGGGGATAGAGGGTCTTCCTTTCTCAAACCACCTTGGTACAAGTGCTTTCATTGCTCAGGAGACACACAGGAAGAAGGAAAGGCAGAATCTGTACCGAGGGTAGAAAAGACAAAGGGCCAGAGACTGTAAGAGAGAAAAGATATCCAAAAGGAAGCAGGAGAGGTATGTGAAGAGTTTAGGCCAGGCATGAGGTTAAATAGGCTCAAGATACAGGACTTTTAAGTGTGCGGGGAGGGGCAAGGAATCCACATAGTGAGTGGGTGTGAGTGGGAGCAACCTCCCTATGAAATATAATCAAATACCCGAGTGTGAAAATGTGTCCTACCTTTTTATTTCTGGGCAGTGTCAGTTCTTGAAATGGAGCCACTGGAACTGAATGCATATCCCTTTGGGTGGGCTATGCAATGAATGACCGTGGGCTACGAAATCTTGTTTTCCTCAAGAGACAACATGAAGTCAAGACAGCCCATCCTTAAAAGTGGTAGAAATCGAAAGCTTCTCCTGTCAGCAGATCCTTGCCACTTTGGGATATGCAAGCTAGAAAACGTTTCTAGCTTCCAGTTACATCACCACCCAAATGACCTTGGGGAAACTAGGATAAAAAAAAGGGAAGTTAACATCACATATGATGCCAGATGCCCTTAACACAGATTGCTGGAACTTCTCATTAACGTCTGTGTTAATAAACTGGTTTATAAAAGCCTTTATTGCAGGGTCAGGGAAGCTTTTCCAGTCAGAGGGCCACATTTCGCCATGGCAAACTTTCTGGGAGCCACATGACACTGGCGGGTGGAGTAAGAGGCAAAAGTGGCCAGAGCAAAGGGTGTGACTCATCCATGTAGAGTAGGCTACATTCGAACCACGTTAAAGTCAGAGCTCCACACTAAAAAAAAACACACACACACGTCTCTGAATTCTTCATCTGGGCAAGCAACAGGCATTGAAAGAATTGAAGGGCAAGCAAAAGCATGTGAGGAAAGTATGGAGCAGTCTGGTGAGAAGTGCTGCCTGTTAGAGTCAATGCATAATGGCCAGAGCACGTACAAAACGTAGTCAAGATAGGGCCTGTTGAAGATTGCATATATTGACCAGGAAAAGTGCACAATTATCTTTTCATGGTTAGATTATGTGCACAGTCTCCAAGGGACGTGGTGAATGTGCACACTGACCAGTTATTATACACACAAAACTTTCCTTACTCTCAACATGGATAGTAAACATCTCATACAGGAGGTATTCTTTTCAGTAATTGGGGACAATGGTCAGTAAACCATTCTCACCCACTGCACACCAGCAAATGGAAAACATGCCAGTTTTATTTAATATAACAGTGTTTACTTTCAGTACCAAACCTTCTTGACTTAAATTGTGGAAATATGTTTCATTCTTCCTGGTTGTTTTAATTAGAATTGGGGGGCACACGAAAAACCTTAATGCATTTAGGCACTGGTTTGCCAAGAGAGTTCAATAACACCTAAAAGATGTCGTGCAGTGGCTACAGCAGGCTTCCTAAAACAGATGCCCTCTAGCTGTTATTTGACTACCATTCCAAACAGCCCTAGCCAGCACAGGCATGCCTTTTTTCCTCACTTCATACAGAACGCAACAAAATACAGCGGTAGAGAATCTATTGTGCTTTTTAATAGCCTGTGCAATGGCTTCTCACCCTCACATCTAAGAACGACAGAAATAAGTTCCTGCTTTGGATTTATTTTGTCCAGCTCTAATCTTTAGCTGTCTGCTTCTGTTATGTCTTCCTTGCCAAGTTGCAGTGCCTTTCGATGTAGTGCTTTTATTTAATATACAGTACTGTCACCAGTGAATTGGTACTGACAATGTCCATTTCTTCCAACTTTGCCAGTGAGATGTTCACACGTAACCCTATGCCAAGATGTGCTTTGCCCATGGTTTGCTGAACCATCAGTCTTGCAACAAACCAAATCACAGCCAGTTTCGCCCAGCCCTAGTTGGTTTCCCCTCGCCTCCTCTGCCAATAGCCACCTGAGATTCCGAACATCTCAACAACTCTCCTGTATCAGCACAACTGCACCAGCTTGCTAAATTGGCAGACTGGAACAACAGGGCATGCAACTCTCCTCAGAGATTTTCTGGTACTCTCTGCATGTCACTGGAGCTAAACCATTTCTCCTCATCTCACACACTCCAAATGCTGTCTTGTAACAAGAAGTTCCTAACCCTTCCCTGGAATCCTAGTGGAACAAAATATTATCAGTTCTCTGCAGATTCCTGCCAGGTTTTTTCCTCTGAAGTCCTTTGCCACTGAAAATTATGACTATGGGACTAAAAGGACATGATCACAGTCAAACACTCTGCTCAATGGCTCTCGTGGAAATTTACCCTAAACTTAGGTAAAAGGTAAAGGGACCCCTGACCATTAGGTCCAGTCGTGTCCGACTCTGGGGTTGCGGCGCTCATATCGCTTTACTGGCCGAGGGAGCCGGCGTACAGCATGACAAAGCAGCTTCTGGCGAACCAGAACAGCGCACGGAAACGCCGTTTACCTTCCCGCCGGAGCGGTACCTATTTATCTACTTGCACTTTGACGTGCTTTCGAACTGCTAGGTGGGCAGGAGCTGGGACCAAGCAATGAGAGCTCACCCCGTCGCAGGGATTTGAACCGCCGACCTTCTGATCAGCAAGCCCTAGGCTCTGTGGTTTAACCCACAGCGCCACCTGGGTCCCTTTTACTCTAAACTTATCAGTGGCCAATACTTCCAAATCTCTAGTAAATCATGATAGGGAAGAGTAGCATACACATTTTCTAAATAAATTATTTGGGGCATATGTATTAGGAATCTCACTTAGAAGTATGGCATGGGTCAAATTTTAAAGCCAATGTTCCCAACAGAACCTGACTGGAAAATAGGCTTTCGCTGCAACGTTTGCTATCTAGTGCAGCAAACCTTCACTACTATGCAGGTTTAAGGAGGACTGCCATCTTACCAACACTTTAGCCATGAAACAGGTTTGCGTTCAGCTTTCAAAACAGAATGATACTGGAGACAAAACCGAAAATATGGGAGACATAACTCCTACAGGTCTAAATATTGTAAACTAGGAATTCAGAAGCCTGCCAACAAATAATAATATTTAGCATTTCCATAACACTTTTAGCATTTGAACAGAATGGAAAAAATAACCCAAGTTATTGCAAATGCCAGTTAACACACAAAAGAAGCAGAAGGCTCTCCCTCAAACTCTAAAAGGGGTTGTGGTATGTTAATGTTCTAATTCGGGACGGAAAACTGTCTCTCATCTGATAATCTATTGTTAAGTAAAAATTGCCTTCAGGTGACCAGGCGAGTCTCCACTGCTGTGAGGGTACAGCCTTGTGGTCAGCGCTACCATGAGGCACACTATGGTGACCACATTTGCCGCTCTCTTGCCATGCCTTTTGGCCTTGAAGAGCTACTGAACTGTAAGGCAGACAGATCCATATGCACTGAGAATGTGGAAGGGGAGCACGAGAAAGTTGCAGGTACAGCTTTTTCTTCAGTAAATAAGGCTCCACTATGGAGGTTGCATATGATGCTCCCACACACCAGCACATCCTATGCACAACACAGTTGCAGCAATGCCCTTGGAAGGAGCAGCAGGTGGTCCGCCATCCCCATAATTCTTTATTTCCCTGTCGGCTTTTGAGTTACTTTCAACTCCCAATGTACTTTTAAGGTGCCCTTCCTCCAAAGCAATCCGTGTTGTTCCGAGACCTCGCTATCCTGCCCTCAACTTCTTTCACCCTTTCCCCATATGTGGACAATGCTGTCGCAAAGGATCCCCATCCCTTGTACCCTAGCTGACCATGAGGCAGATGAGCCTGTTCTTTAGCTGCTAGGGAAGTTCTTCTAAAGAAAGTGAATGAAATGTACCGTATATTCCGGCGTATAAGACGACTGGGCGTATAAGACGACCCCCAACTTTTCCAGTTAAAATATAGAGTTTGGGATATACTCGCCGTATAAGAAATACGACCCAGCGTATAAGACGACCCCCGACTTTTGAGAAGATTTTCCTGGGTTAAAAAGTAGTCTTATACCCAGGAATATACAGTATACTATTAGAAAACTCTTAGTAACATCAGGGCATCTAACAATATACCTGCCAAGTAATAAAAATGTCAAATATTTTACCTATTTCCAACTTACACTTAACTCTCTTTATATTGAAAACTACACACTACTCAATTCCTCTTTAAAAAAAAAAAAAGAACACTATACTCTATGCTAGTAGAATAATGTGATAGTGCAAGGTTGGGAAGTAAGGCTTGTGGTTTATGGATTGCCCTTTTGAAAACACCCCTAAACTAGGGTTGCCACATTCCCAAAAGTGAAAATTTGGACAAAGTTGTTGAGCTCCACCACCCCCGCCCCCCGCCCCCCGCAATTATGTTTTTGAGCTTTTTTGGATTATTTAAGCATTTTTAAATAAAATTCACCCTGCTTGCCATACGTCCAGGTTTTCGTGAACATTTTGCCGATTCAGCAAAAAAAAATGGCCAGGCACCATCTTGACAGCCCGATTCCTGGATGTGTCAGGGAAAACCTGGACGTATGGTAGCCCTACCTAAACACAACAGTGTACAGTATACAAATGAACAATGGCAATTAATGTGTCACTGCTGTTTCAGTTCAAAATTCTCCACCAAGTTCTTCATATGAACATTTCAACAGCAGGCATAGTGTGATCTTCTTTAACTCCTTTTTTTTAAAAAAACACCATAAAATCAACTAGAATTTACCTCAGAGTTTGCTAAAACTGGAATTCATATTACACCTGTTAGTTGTCATCGGTCTAAATCTGGGCTGCTTTTCAGCCGGAATTCACCAGAACTCAGTTCTGGCACTTCTCAGCTGGATGCCATTGCTGTTATAAGAGAACAAGGGAGGTGTTCATGGTGAGTTCTGGCACCTCTTTTTCTATAAAAATAGCACTGATCTAAACAATCCTCAGATTCACTAAAGTTTTTGTGAATTCAACATACACCCTGCCTGAATGAATCAGGGTGGGGTTTTTTGTTACCTCACTTCAACAACTACTAAGCATTTTGTGATATCTGTTGCTTATGATGTTTTAATCTTTTGTGCCAAACAATCTATATTCTGACAGTTTTACTCTTTCACACTGAATTGTCTCCTGTAATCTCAACAAATCCCATGATAATTTGTGTGTTTATGTGCCAAGGTCAAACAAGTGTGAACAAAAATGACTCAATATTTGTGTGAATTTATGTGTGTAAATGTAACATACTTCTTTCAATATAAGTTTCATTGAACTCAATGAGACTTACTTTTGAGTAAACATTTTTAGCATTAGGATGCCTGAGTACCAATCCCATGATGCCATGTGGCATTATATTAAATATGCTTGTGTGAAAACGACTAAGGTTTTATGCAGTTTTAATGCTACATATTCCATTAAAATAGGTTACCTCGAAGAAATAGACAAACTACGGAAACCCATACAGAATTAGTCGACTTTTGATTCTACAATGGGATTTCGATGCAAATGTGTTACTCAAAGCTTAGGGGTGGGTAGTGACAGAATTTCTGCTATCAGGTATCACATCTGATATCTAGAAGTCAATGTTTCATCAACTGGGTCATTTTTTATTTTGAGGCACACACACACACACACTTAACTGGCAACACCACCAATTAAAAGAATGAAAATAATTAAATCAATTCTAACTCCCACAATCACCTCAGATGTTAAGGAATGTGCAATTCCCTTTTCCTGTCTTAACTGAAAAGAAGCAGCAATAATTAGTGCATGTGATCAAATTCTGCGGTGCAGAAGATGAAATCACTTTATTTACATTTAAGACAGACATCTTGAGAATTAGGAGGTGGGGAGAGAGAGAAAATCAGGAAGACGTGTTGAACAGGCCCGTGGAAAATACTTGCTTAAACATGGAGCCACCATTTGGTACGAGTAATTATGAATAGCCAACTTGATTTTATTTTTTTAAAACACTGCTTTAGACTCATAACACACTCCGTTCTATTGGCATGCTATGAGCCAGTTTGGATGTTACAACATATGACAGTGATATTCAAACATTGCAGTAGGCACAGGCAAAAGAAGTGTGAGTTGCTCATATTCCTTTAAATGCCCCTTTCTCTCAGGCTCTGAGATTTATTTATTTTTTTTTAAATAATTTTTATTAGGTTTTCCAAATTTTTGTCCAGCCCTGATTCAGGCCAGATCACATACAATTTATACAATCTCTGATGACTTCCTCACGCCCCCCCTCATTGTTTTCATTTATCATAATATACATTCTTTCCAGGTTTCTAATTCCACATCATTAACATTTCCATAATTTCTTAATTTCAAATCGTTTACCAACCACTCACATCTTTAACATTCTTATCTTTTACTTTAATCAGATCCCTATTCCCCCCCCCAGTCCCCGGTGCAGACTATTTCATTATCAAAATTGCTTATCATTTATAATATCTATCAATCTTATATCATTATTTTCCAAAAATCATACTGTAATCATTTCCTGCCATATCCAAGTTCAAAAACCAGTAGGCCACGAAACAGTTACTTCATATAAATGTTCATCCTATTCCTGCAGGATCCAACTTTGGAACCCATTGTCTTTGCTGCAGAGTAGCATCCAAAACGATAACCATTGATGTCTTCGATCTTTCATTCCATGCTTGGTCCAGATTGTCTCGACTTCCTCTCTGCTGCTTGACGTTGACGTTGAGCTGTAGTTTGTTGACTATTCTCTTAATGTTTCTCTTTTTCCTAATGATGACGACAGCTCTTGACTTATGGTGGATAATTCTTTTGCAGCAGATTCTCTTCTGAGTAGACTTTTTCTGTTTATGCTCAACAAATACACTGTTCACAGGGTTTGATTGCAAATCCTGGCCAATCAGACCATTGTTTATGCTTTGCTTTATCTCTGTCACAAAGCTGTTCCCAGCAGCAGCCAGTTCAGCTCTCAGTTCTTTCACTCCAGCATTGTAATCCTTTCTGAGTTCTTTCAGTTTCTCCAACAATGTTGACAAATCCACATCCTGTTTCACCGCCATTTTTAACAAACAGTTTTTTTCTAACTTTTCCAAACTTTTTCAAACTTTATAAAAGTTCCAAAATTCCAAAATAATCCTCTTATTCACACAAATTAAATTGGCTTCATCTGCCCCTAGGACCGGGGGAGGCGCAGGGGTTAAATCTCCGAAACAAAGTGTCAAATTCCAAACATTACTTCTCAAGCTTCTCAAGCTGTGCAACAATGCCCTGTCGTTGTTACACAATGGCAAGGGACGGACCTCCGTATTTTCGCCCTCAAGCCAGTCCAAATTGATTCAAGATTAAAGCTTTTTCTTGCAGGTTACTTACAGTTCCTAATTGAAGAATTGGGAGGAATCGGCGCGCTCGGCTGCGGCGATCTTGCAGCTTCGCCAGACGGGGCTGTAAACGGACCCTGGAGCTCCGCCGCCCGATCGTCCGGGAGCTCCGCTAAGAGCTCCCTGGGACCGGGATCGGCGTCCGAGCTCTTGCGGGTCCTCCAGACCCCGGGACGCCCTTCCCGGGGGTTTTGGGGGTCGCGGCGCTGGCGCGAGCACCCCTTTGCCCGGTCTGGCGGGGGAATGTCAAGAGCGACATGTCCCCCCGACCGCCATCTCCGGCACGCCAACCGGAAGTCCTTTCAGGCTCTGAGATTTAAGGAGGAACAAAAGAAAGCTCTTGTTTCTCAGTTCCCATCTTGTACTACTTCATTTCCAGACATAGTCCTCAAGAATAACATGGTTGGCAAGGGATGCAGATTTAGAGAAATGAAATGTCTTCTGCTGAGAATACAGAGCTCAGGCAAAGTTTAACTAAGACTAGGGATCAAATTTATTAGGATGCTTTGCGCAAATGGTCCATGAGTCAACCTAGGAGAGGAGTTCCAGAGATGGGCACCATATGAGAGTGGCAATCCTATACTTGAACTCAAGCCACACTTATTTCCACTAGGGTTTATTCACATACAACCAAGCACAAGATTTCAATCCTTTGCAGCCTCACTCCCTCACTGAGAAAGGGAAAATAAGATGTTGTTGTGACCTGCCTCTCCCCCTATGATCTACCGGTACTTTGAGAGCAGCTGCTGCCAGAAGAAATTATAAACTGACTTTTTGTTGTTGCAAAGATAGCCACAATTACTAAAGGATGGGTGGGTGGGAAGGCGGAGCGGGAAAGAGCAGGATCCAGTGGCCTCAAGGGTAGGGATGGCACCAGTTCTACGGAGATACAGTGGTACCTCTGGTTACGAACTTAATTCATTCTGGAGGTCCGTTCTTAACCTGAAACCGTTCTTAACCTGAGGTACCACTTTAGCTAATGGGGCCTCCCACCGCCGCCGCACCGCTGCTGCATGATTTCTGTTCTCATCCTGAGGTAAAGTTCTTAACCCGAGGTACTACTTCCGGGTTAGCAGAGTCTGTAACCCAAAATGTTTGTAACCCGAGGTGTTTGTAACCCGAGGTACCACTATAAATAAGAACAGGCCTCATTGATTAGAATGGGAAGTGAATTAAAGGATCAAACTTTAGATTACTATTTCACCACACAGGCACGAGACTGAGGCAGGATACAGTGGTACCTCTAGTTACGAACTTAATTCGTTCCGAAGGTCCGTTCTTAACCTGAAACTGTTCTTAACTAGAGGCGTCCTTTTGCTAATGGGACCTCTTGCTGCTGCTGCGCCGCTGGCACACGATTTCTGTTCTCATCCTGGGGCAAAGTTCTCAATTCGAGGTAACTCTTCCAGGTTAGCGGAGTTTGTAACCTGAGGCGTTTGTAACTCATTACTAATAATAATTAAATTTGTATACCGCCCTTCATCCGCAGATCTCAGGGTGGTTCACAACATAAAGATGCAATATAAAAAGCACAAAATTTAGATAGCAATGAACAATAAATATTCTCTGGGTAGCTTATAAACAAGAAACTATTTTTTAAAAATAATACAGTATATAGTATTTAAAATAAATGACAAGCGTTTTAAAAAATTGCCAATTTTCCCCTCTTTACTAGCATAAATGGTTTAAAAGATTAAACTATGCTAGGCCGTAAACACCCAAGGTTAGCTTAAAGTGCAATTAAAAAGCCCGGGTGAATACAAGGGTGATCTTCACCCTTGTAATCTTCTCACTGGAAACTGTTTCTTGTTTTGCTACCACTCCTGTGAAGTTTTGCTGATTGGTGTTTTACTTTTGTACAGTGACGTCTATTTAAATCCGTCCACAAACCACATTGGAAACATAGGCTAAGCTAAATAAATAAATAAGTATTGCCTCAATTTATGTGAAAACTGTTAGGCTGACCCAGTGCCTCTTGAAACATATGGCTGAGCCTCATGTTATGATGCTACCCTACAACAAGCTGTGATGGGAACGCCAGCACTCTCTTGCATCCCCAGGTTTCTGATTGGATGAGGATGCATGGCAAAATTGTCCTTGCCACGTTGCAAGATATGATAAACTACTGGTTTATCACATAGTTGTTGTGTGCATGCTATTACAACTCAGTGTATGGTTGTCTGTACTCACTCTCTGGGCGCCTTGGGACCATGCAATTTTATGTGTGAATACTGTCTTTCCATGCTGATTGGTCACCCTTCTTATAGTCTGCAGCCCACAGCGAGTCTTGCCCTCCCCACCATAGATTAATATATATGCCAAATGTCACGCCGCTACCTTTGAACAAAGTCGTAAAGAGCCATCCTGAAAATATGGTAGGCCCATGCCCTGAGCTGATCATCTGGATATCTTAACTATCCTAGCAGTAATAATTCACACTCAGGATAAGAATCTGACAGAGAGCAGACATAACTAATTAGCGATGGGCTCCCATCACTGATCCATGCTGCTTATGACACATTATCTTACTCTTGCCCTTGGCTAAAAAAGAAACCAAGACATTTTGTAGATTAAAGGCTGCTCGTAGACACAGACGTCAATACAGACATGTAGGCCACAGTTTCCAAGCCTGTACTCCAGAGTAGGGACACCTCAAAAAGCCAACTACAGAGATGTCTGGAATTAAGCAGCTGGACAAAATAAAACCGTAAACTTTGGTGCAAAAGGATAAAGAACCACAAAGCGCAATCAACTTCATAATACAGGCAGGCTAAAAAGGCAAATAGCTCAAGAGAAAACTGACATTCCTTGGGCTTCTTTTTTCCATGCTTCACAAGATATGAAGATCGGTGACAAACAAACTGTGCTAAGGTGTCAGTACAAGCAAAACCAGAAATATTTAAATCCATATTGGCAACAACATGAAGTATAAAACTGTCTGTCACCTCCCATTATTTAGTGCAGTCAGGAAATATCTGTAGGTGATCCCTACTCGAAGCTGTCAGATGTTGTACAAAAATGAAGTTAATTAATCCTCGCAGCCTTATGTTATTTAATAATTAACCATAAAGGCTACTCTTCAACTAATCTCAGTCTAGGCCATCATTTAGGAAACTCCTGTTGCTTGGCCAGGACGGCCCCCTATTCTGGCAACACCCTGTAATACACCTTTTATGTGAAGAAAACAATCATTTCTATATCACAGCCTTCCAGGAGAACAAAACAAACAAACAAAAAATAAGACAGAATTCTATTTAATTTACAAGTTCACAAATTCAACACCCACAGGTAAATTTGATCTGATTTTGTCAGCTACGTGGCCCAGCCTATGCTTTTGGATTCAAAGCTGTGTTACTTAGTTACAACAAATATTTATTAATATTGTCAAAGGAAGTACATCAATGGATATCAACTTAGAGGGCATAACTGTTAAAATATTTTTGGTGGCTTGCTTTTTAATGGGACTTGCCAGGCAATTGGGGTGGGGGAAGAGTTCATATTATGGCCTGAAATGGGGCCTTCTCTCTTCATCTGAATACCCTATTCCTCCCCTCAAAAAAGATATATCTAACCATGTTAAATATATAGATATGATGCATATTATTGCAACATCCAGAAATATTAGGACATGGGATTCGTCTTCTGAAAGCTACATGTCTGAAAATAGTTTACAAGAGATAAATAATATATATACATTTCCTCCCTGTGACACATGGATGTAAGAGCTCCATAGCCGTACTAAAACTGATCAGAATGAAATGAAATAAAATACTAACCCCCAGTAGTTCATTTTCTTCCCCCTTAGGAGCAACATGACCTCCACCATAGATCTAATGCACTCCCTGGGTTTATTTATTGAATTAAATCCACATTTTACCAGTTGATCCCATCCAAAGGGATGAGGGAGGGGGGGAATGTACGGTAATATTTACAGTACAGGCCACTGTAAGGTTTCACAGCACAGTTGTATGCATGTCTACTCAGGCGTAAGCCCTTGGGAAGTCAATTGGGCTTACTCTCAAGTAAGCATGTATCAGATTGCAGCCTTTAGAAGGTAGAAGGGGGAAACGGGACACACACAAACACACACACACGATCACAACCACACAACAGCTCAGCATCACAACTGGGCAATTCAAGATGGCTTTAAATTCTCCCCGGTTTCCCTTTTATCTGTAAAATAACCGGAGGCTAAAATCGGATCCAGTGTTTTCTGTGAAGATGTCAGGTTGCTAGGAGCCCAGCGCCTAGCCTGAGCAAACGACTTGCCAGCTTACCTGATGAAAAGGGAGTGACACAAATCACAGCACAGGATCCAGCCAGCAGGACCGTGCAAAAGGCTTCTTTATTGTAATGATCCAGGTCTCTGACCATAACGCTTTGGACGTATGGATGCATAGATGTGTTCACTTTGATTTCTGCATGCTCAGTGGAGAAAAAAAAGGAAAACACAGAGACCTTTCCAGAATCCTCTTTGCTTCTGCCTCCGCTTCCTGTTCTCAGCCTCACTCTATGGTATCCAACATATATCAGAAAACAGCTCATTAGGAGGTGGGGAGGAGGAAAGCGGGGGGAGAGGAGGAGAGAGAGAAAAGAGAAAGGGGGGGGGAGGCAGCACCTAACGTGGCAGCTCCACCTACTGGCACAGAGAATGAATAAATGAGAAGTACCGGTTTTTAAAAGCTAGCCTTGAATCAACAGCTTTGTAGCTGTGTTCCTCCCGGCAATGCACACACACACACACAGAGCCAGATTGACTGAAAAGACAAGAAGGCAACAGATACTGCAGAATATCTTTCATTTGAAATACTCTGGCTGCCGAAGCTCTCAGCACAATCCTTTTTTCTTCTTTTTTTGCCATGCAGCACACATGACATGGCATTTGCTATAGGAACCTGCAGGAAGGTAGGCCAAATATTTCAGAGCTTCCTCACCAGGTGTGGTACTCCCGTGTGAGGTTGCCTTTCCATCACCCACGTATTGTGGTCTACTTTACTGCCTATTCATTTTCTTTTTAAAAAAATAATAATTATGGCACAAAGAGGTGACTTGTTCGTTATTTGCTTATTCTGATAACGTGCTCCTTTCCCACTTTCTCTGTTGGTATTATCCCCTTCTCTCTCTCTCTCTCTCTCTCTCATCCCTCCCCACTCTTTCCATTACAGTGGTACCTCGGGTTAAGAACTTAGGTGCGTTCTTAACCTGAGGTACCACTTTAGCTAATGGGGCCTCCCGCTGCTGCCGCGCCACCACCGCGTGATTTCTGTTCTCATCCTGAAGTAAAGTTCTTAACCAGAGGTACTATTTCTGGGTTAGCGGAGTCTGTAACCTGAAGCGTCTGTAACCCGAGGTACCACTGTATTTACTTTTCCCTGTATTGCACAGTTTGTTAGCATTCCTTTCCTGTCCTGGGCAATTCTTCTCTTAGTGCATCCTTAAGTTCTTCATCCTGGCATCTTGCTTCCCTCACTCAAGTCTCCCTCTTGTTATATTTGTGGAAGTGCCATAGCAGTACAGCGCATGCCTTGATGCAGAAAGTCCCAGATTTGGTCCCTGGTCAACTTCATGTAGCTGGAAAAGACACTGTTTGGAGACTTTGGAGAGCGGCTGCTGGTCCTTGCCAATAATACTGGGCCAGGTGGACCAAATACCTTGACTTGGTATAAGGCAGCTTTCAATGTTCTGACCACCTCTTCCTCACTTTGCCATTTTCAATTGCTCAGCACTTTTGTGTGTGAGAGATTTTACACATCCTTCTTAGATCCAAGCCACCCGCTTGGCCTCTCTTCCCCTCTCTTTTCTAATCAGTATTTCCTTTCCAGGTTTCCTCCTTCTGCTTTTTGGTCTTCCCTTTCCCTCACATTTCTCCAATGGCCCTAGCCAGAACTAGGCCTAATTCTGAGCCTGCCTTTCAAAGGCACAGCTAAATGAACTTATTTCAGCGCCAGCGCTTAGCTCTGGGAGAAATAGATGTGAGCATACGGAGTTCATTTCTCTCACCACTGGGTGTTCACAACCAGAGGAACCCATTGAGAGGCTTCCCAGGGAGGGGTAATTGGCTCCGTTGTCAATATTGTTGTATAATGTAAGATGATTGTGACTGTGAAGGCACTGTGCTCATTGTTGTTTTATTTTTTTTTTAAAAAAATCTATGGCTGGTTACTGTTTGTATAGATTAAAAAAAAACAATTTAAAGAGAAGGAAAGGAGCCAAGTCAGAGGCTGTGATCTCCAGTTAGCTTTGAGCCCCTACAAGTTTTAATTAAGATGAAGGGAAGGAAGATGACGGGTGAGACACAGTGTACCAGTGGAGAATAGGATCTTCTTCTCAGTTCTCCATCTTTCCTCTAGGTATAACAATCAAAACAAATGAAAGGCTGTGCATAAATACTGCCCTTCTGGTGACTTTCCCTTCTCCCAAGACATGCATTTCAGGAATGCATCCCAAGGTATCCTAGGACCATTAAGATCCTTCGAGTACAGAAGAACAACGTGGCACCAAGGATGGACATCTACCGGTAGTCTTTAGAGTCAAAAAGTTGAAGTGACCTCAAAGGTAATAAAGTCCAACTCCCTAAAACTGCAGACAATCCAATGCCCTGGTAGACATCCCTCCTGCCTCTGGCTCCGCTTAAAAACCATTGGCAAAAGAGAATTCATCCCTTTCCCAGGCAGCCTGCTCCACACTCAAACAGCTTACACCATCAGGTAGTTATTCCTAACGTTCAGTCAAAATTCAGCATCTTGAATTACTTTGAGAAACAGACCCTAAAGCAAAAGTAGATGCTAACTAACATATTGGCAAATGTTGGTTACTTACCTATCGCACAGAGAGCATGCTAGCTGACCTTCTGATCTGGGCAGAACTAGAATGCCTTATGACGGTGACATGTTAAAACAGCGGCAACAATTGCTGTATGTGCTGCTGTTGCTGCTACCACCACTCAGTGAAAGTCCCACAAAGTGCCCCCAAATCCTAACAGTTTGGGTCTGCAGCAGGAGTGGAGACACATGACTGGGACAACACCGCAGAGCTTGACTCCCAGTAGTGATGTTGCCGTCATTAGCAATATAGACCAGGGCAGAGTGGTGGAGAGACTGGGGCAGTGCAGGCCAATCCAGAATTTCTGCTGGTGCACTCATTCCATCCTGACCTTGTGACTCACCATTATTATTATTATTGTTATTATTATTAGTAGTAGTATTTATACTGCCCTATACCCGCAGGTCTTGGGGTGGTTCACAATATAAAAACACAAAATACATAATAAAAACAAGAACAACCCAAAATCCCCACTCCTCCCCAACACATTTTAAAAGGGCATTGGATGTCAATCAGCCAAAGGCGTGGTTAAAGAGGAACGTTTCCACCTGGCACCTAGAGGTGTATAATGAAGGTGCCAGCCGAACCTCTCTGGGGAGAGCATTCCACAAACGGGAAGTCACTGTGGAAAAGGCCCGTTCTCGTGTTGCCACCCTCTGGACATCCCTTGCTGGAAGCCCAGATCCATGGTGCTGTCTTGCCCAGGCAGCCACTCTCATATTCTGCAGTTGCATCAGAAGAAGGTATGAAGATCACTGGTGGGCCTAACACATAAGTCAGTCCAGCTGGTTTGTTGGAGATGTCACAAATGGCCTGACTGAACACTCCACTTAATTGATCTAACTCCAGCAGATTTATTTCTGCATATTAATGACTGTTGTCTCTGGGCAACTCCTTATCTCTACCATATCAGCATGGTTTCAGGAGCAAGCATTCACTAATAAGGAGTAGCTATCCAACATGTACTTGCTGTGTACAAATGGCTTGTTAGAGTCATAGCAGATTGTAACTGAATTGCAGCAGAATTTGGAAGCAACTTAGGTGACCACTATGGGCATTTGGTGAAGTGGGTTTTGGCTCACAAAAAAATGATGATGCAATAAAAGCAAGGAGGTGAGAAATTTTTTGTTATTGTTGGATGAGGGCCAAATTCTACCTCAGGTAGAAAGCTGAGGTAAAAACAACTCAGTAATCCCAGCAGAAGAATGCAAAGAAGGTTAACCCATAGCTAATCTAAAATCCTTGATTTACAAGTAATCAAAGACTCAAACTTCATAATGCAATTGCGTCCCCATCTTCTTGCTATAATGACACACTTTGCACAACATCAAACACTCTTTCCCACTCAGATGAACAGGTCATGGTAAGGAGCAGACCCAGGGAACTGGCTGCATCTGTGCTTGGGTACCCAATTCTGCTTCAAAGACTCTTCTTTGTTTTTGTTAAAACAGACCAACATAACTGTCCTGAAATTAAGTGTGCCTTCTATGTGAATAAATAATTAAGCCACAACTGTAGTGTGCAAATAAACACATTGGACGCAGATGCCTGCATTTACAATAATCTCAGTCTTCCATCTATGACTCATGGGAATAATGATAAAATACATCAAATTCTTTTTCTCCATATTTCTTGACTTTAATTATTGTTTGAAAGCTTTCACGCAATGATTCGTTCCTTCATTAAAAATCTGACATTGTTCACTCGTAAAACTCTTTCTAATTTTCCCTACTATAGCAAAGAACAGAATTCGACGGAGGAAGAAGAAAGCCAAATATGAGCATCCTCAAGACCTTGAGCAATTCTGAGTAATGGGACTGTATATTTATCCAATGCTGCATAGAGGCTACTTATAAAACATATTGGTCACAAGAGGTAATCCCTCTAAATCAAACATGAGGTAATGCCTGTTGCATATAATGAAATTAATTAACCTATTTGGCTTATTGCTAGCTGCAAATTAATTCATGGGCTTAGTAAATCTTTGATTATAGTATTAGTAATGCACATGAGTACTAGAATAGACAGTTGTAGTTCAGGGTTAGGGCTGAGACTCAGTAAATCTTATTCCATTTTCAAGCACCTTTCTGGGGTCCCAGTTATGTAAATCCAGGACTGTCCCTGGAAAATAGGGACACTTGGAGGGGCTGGACTTTTACAATGGTTGGTATCAGAGATATGCTAGCCCAATCCTTGCTGTGGAAGGAGAAATCCCAAAATGATTGAATAGTTCTGACTGCAAAGCTTCTTCTCTTCAGTAGCTGCCCACAGGCCACCCTGAGGATAACAGAGAATCAGCGCTGGAATTTCAAATTCTGCTATGGGCTAAGAGTGGTGCATAATTGTAATGTTTATGGTTTTGAGAATATTAGGTTATCTCAGCATTGTGGCCAATGAAAGGGCAATTGTAGGCAAAAAGTCCCCTGACTGCAAAAATTTGCACTACCAGCTTCATGTATTATATTGACAGTAAAAGCAAACACCTGGCCTTCTGCTCCAGCTCTTGGATAAATGTCTGCATGTGATTTAATAGAAAGGTTTATTTGCTATGCAGATGACTCTCAGCCATGCTCTGAGATGAGATGCAAAGAGAGATTTATAGCAGAAACTAGCATGCTTGAATAAGCTAAGGAATTATTCCAGCTATCTCAGACTTAAGACACTTAGGCTGCAATCCTAGGTGGCATATCTACCGTATTTTTCGCTCCATAACGCGCACTTTTTTCCTTCTAAAAAGGAAGGGGGAAAGTCTGTGCGCGTTATGGAGCGAATGCATGGTCCCTGGAGCTGAATTGCCCAGGGACCAAAAGAAGATCGAGCTTTTTCTTTTACAAAGAGAGAAGGGAGTGTTGAAAGGGTGCCGCTTTACAGCTGATCAGCAAGAGATCGGGAAGAGAGATAAGGTCCCTGCAGAGAGAAAGAGATCGGGAGGAGAGATAAGGTCCTCCTGCAGAGGAGGCTTTTGGTTTCCCCAGCAACATGTGACTGGCTGATTAGATTATCTGTTTGGAAACTGTAGAAAGGGCTTTGAGCTGCTTTTGCAGATGGGTCTTTTCTCCTTTGCAAAAGCTGCAGCAGCACAACTTTGAGCTGCTCCTTTTGCAGATGGGGCTTTTCTCCTTTGCAAAAGCAGCAGCACAACAACTTTGAGCTGCTCTTTTTGCAGATGGGTCTTTTCTCCTTTGCAAAAGCTGCAGCAGCAGCACAACTTTGAGCTGCTCCTTTTGCAGATGGGTCTTTTCTCCTTTGCAAAAGCAGCAGCACAACAACTTTGAGCTGCTCTTTTTGCAGATGGGTCTTTTCTCCTTTGCAAAAGCAGCAGCACAACAACTTTGAGCTGCTCTTTTTGCAGATGGGTCTTTTCTCCTTTTCAGAAGCAGCAGCACAACAACTTTGAGCTGCTCCTTTTGCAAATGTTTCTTTTCTCCTTTGCAAAAGCAGCAGCACAACAACAAGTTTGAGCTGATCCTTTTGCAAATGGGGCTTTTCTTCTTCCAAAAGAAGATGCACAACTTTGAACTGATCCTCAAAAAGGAGGGCTTTCCTCCTCAAAAAACTAGGTGCGCGTTATGGTCCGGTGCGCGTTATGGAGCGAAAAATACGGTACTCAGAAATAAGCTCTACTGAGTGGAGTGTGTGTGTAGAATTGCAGCCATAAGCAATAAGAAAACTGAAAAAGTATATTTCTCTGACCTTTATATTCATCCCAATAGTGATAATTAATAAAATCAGAAATGAAACCCAGTTGCTGTCGGTGTTTCAGGAAACCTTTATTAGATTATTAGTCTAGATTATTAGATTGATTAGGTTATGTGTCTTGCAGGAGACTGGCTATACTTTTTGAGCTCCCCAATCATTTCCACAGATACAGCAAGTTGAGAATATTGGAAATTGACACTTTGACCCCTTTCAACCTGGCTGCCAAATTCTGCAAACCATCTTCAGAGGCAGCCCCACATATAACATGTTGCAGTAATCTAACCTAGAGGTTACCAGAGCATAGACAACATAAGTTAGGCTATCCCTGTCCCAATAGGTGTGCAGCTAGGCCACCAGTCAAAGCTGATGGAAGGCACTCCGAAGGTCACAACAGCAATGGCTCCAGAAGTACCGCCAACTGCATACCTGCTCCTTCAGAGGGAGTGTAATCGACAGTGCATGCAATGCCTGTATAGAAAAGAACTTGGAGTATTGTGGGTTACCTTGGTTCCAAATTTTGGGTAACGTTGTGCTGATTATCTCTGTGCTGAGGTCCTGAACCATGCTGCATTTGTTTTGATTCCTGATAAGGATTCTCCTTATATCAGACATAGGGTTGGATCCAGATGTACTCTTCCGCAAGCAATGGAGCAAACTCTCATGTTGGTCTGGAAGATCCTTAAATCCTTCAGAGCAGATTTTCAGGAGAACACAGGGGACAACCAAAGGGAGAAATAATGAGCAAAACATAACTCTCTCCCTTCCTCCAGCAGCAGTGTGCAGGTGTAGCCAACACAGTGGCCTCCAGGCCCTCTGGACTACAATTCCCATCACCCCTGACTATTGACCATGCTGACTGGGGTTTATGGGATTTGGAGTCCACAACGTCTGGATCAAGCCTATAATTAATTCCTATCACATTACATGGCAGTGGTTTATAGCACAGTTTATTACACTATAAATAGTGCTGTGGATTTCTTTTAGCCATGCTTTGCTCCATTCCTATCCCTGACAAAACAACAACAACACGCAATAGCTTTCACACATAAGGTTATTTTTGTAACACAAAAGCATTGCCCCCAAAATGTGGTGTGCAGATCACCTGCACCACTTGCAATTTTTTTTTGTATGAAATAAAAAAGAAGGGCGAAGCATATCAAAAGCATGGGGCTTGAGACTCTTGTCTGTAAATTGCCGTTTTTTAGCAGCGCTGTCCTTGGTGCTGATTTCTGGTCTTTTTATAACAGAGCTTTACAAACTGTGTGTCGGCTGCAGTGTGTAGGTATGTTGCACGAATGCTCCCCACGCTCCACCTGGGGCTGGAATTGGGTCAGTTTAACCTCCAATTTGCTAATAAAAACTGAATTACTGTGTTGCAAAATGATGTGTGTCTAAAAATGTGTCACCAACATGAAAAGTTTGGAAAGCTCTGCTTTATAAGGATAGCACAATGTTTGAACCCAAAACTGGCTTCAGTGCATTAGCCTCAAAAACCACAAACTCAGTAAAGTTTAAATGATGTTCCCTAAAACAAGTTTTGTCTCACTATTGGCTAAGAGTTTTCCTCTGTAACTGGTCCACGAATCATTGCATTAGCCTCTTTTCTGTATTAGCTAGAACCTAACTTTCTTGACCCAGGTGGCGCTGTGGGTTAAACCACAGAGCCTAGGGCTTGCTGATCAGAAGGTCGGCGGTTCGAATCCCTGCGACGGGGTGAGCTCCCATTGCTCGGTCCCTGCTCCTGCCCACCTAGCAGTTCGAAAGCACGTCAAAGTGCAAGTAGATAAATAGGAAC
The DNA here is from genome assembly GCA_034641385.1 of Darevskia mixta. Taxonomy (NCBI): domain Eukaryota; kingdom Metazoa; phylum Chordata; class Lepidosauria; order Squamata; family Lacertidae; genus Darevskia; species Darevskia mixta. Next base: position 26,164,310 of record JAWWNH010000001.1, read on the forward strand.
CGCTCTGGCGGGAAGGTAAACGGTGTTTCCGTGCGCTGCTCTGGTTCGCCAGAAGTGGCTTTGTCATGCTGGCCACATGACCTGGAAGCTGTACACCGGCTCTCGGCCAATAAAGCGAGATGAGCGCCACAACCCCAGAGTCAGACACGACTGGACCAAATGGTCAGGGGTCCCTTTACCTTTACCTAACTTTCTTGATGAGGTGGAGCAAACTTTCAAGAGAACCATTCTAAGCGATCTTCATGAATTTTAACTACACTTTAACTACACTTTTACTAAGGTAGTGGCAGCGAAATTAGATTACAAAATCTTAAAAGCCCAGAAGTAACCCTAAAAGAGCCCACTTATTGCAAAGGGCAGTATACTCAACAGCAAAATCACTGCAGGCAATTAATGCACAAGCTCACACCATTTAACTGCACACCAATTCATCTAGAATAACCATGACAAGAATCACCTTGTTATGAATATACGTTCACAAATACAGATTTGAATCTCTATTTTATCTACATTCATTTATTGAAAGAGTGACTATTTTCATCCGTTTATTTTTCAACAACAACAACAATTTTTTCATTTTTAACCCGCTCATCTGGCTGGGTTGCCCCAGCCCCACTCTGGGCAGCTTACAGCACATATAAAAACATAATAAAGCATCAAAAATTAAACATTACCTGATACAGGGCTGCCTTCAGATGTCTTCTAAAAGTTGTGTAGTTCTTGACATCTGATGGGAGGGCATCACTGCCAAGAAGGCCCTTTGCCTGGCTCACTGTAACTTCACTTCTCACAGTGAGGGAACTGCCAGAAGGCCCTCGGAGCTGGACCTCAGTGTCCCCAGATGAATAAGGTAAACAAAGGGAATCAGAGGGGCCATTGATCTGTGTTAAGTGAACTTGAGTATACATTGCGAGGCCCCATACAAAATAAGGAGTATACAGAAGACAGCATATAATGTTCATCCCATTGCTTTTAATGTATGAAGCCTGAATAATAGTTTCACAGTGAGGGATGTTCTCAGCTTCTCTCTTGCAATTGTAGAACCCACCTATCTGGCAACTCCTCAACAGCCAAAGGGATTTCGGAAGTGATGTAGACTCTTCCAAGTTCTGATGGTTTATTATAGCAAGGAACATCCCAATAGCACTGACCATGCAAACCTAGACATGGCTACTCAGAAGTGAGTTGTATTTAGTAACTCTGAGTTTCTGTTCTTGATATTCTGCAATGAATTATACTATCCCCTCACCCTTGGCTTGATTTGGCTTCCTTGCAAAAGATTGTGTAGAAAGGGCACACAGAGTGACATCCACAATAGTTGCCGTTGCGCTGTGGAACTCCCCTGCACTGGAGACTCCCCAAAGACTGGACACCATCCTGAAAGTTATGTAAATATATTCTGATCTGGAGAGGATTATAGCAAGGTATCTCTCTATACAGTGAATATCAGGAAAGAGTTTTGGTAAAAGGAGGCAAGACAAACTCCTTGCCTTCTTTGTCTTCCAGACCCGACTGTTCCACACAGCAGGTTAAAAACTTTAAAATACAATTAATCCTACATGTGGCTGTATGTGGCATCATCCCAGCTTCTCCAAATGGGGTCAAATCACTTTTATAGCTCATCTCCCATTTGAAATGCTGTAATCAGATGAAATGTTTGCCGTTTCCTTCTTTTAAGGCCAGCATATTTTTAGCCCATAGAATGATTATATGTGACTAAACAATGCAACTCCTGCCACAGGGGTGTAAAAACAAGGCGGCAGAAAAGCATTCATTCTTTTTTGCCAGTAGATGGGGCTATCCCTTAATTTGCTGCCTCATTTTATTTCATTATTTATATATAAATCTCTCTCTCCCCCCCCCACTTGCCTCTTTCTTTTTTTCTTTTTTTATCCCTCACCAGCATTTTTTTCCCCCTTACGGATGTTGGGGAACACAGAGTGATTCTCAAAGGAAGACGCCAGGGCAGAAGATTACTGCAAAAAGGTTTCCTTTTTGGTTTTAGGGTTGGATCGGTTTGCCAATGAGACAAGTGTAAAAATGGGAGACTTTGGAAAGCTACTATCTTGAGGAACCTGAACAGCTGAAGCAGGAAAACCCATATATGAAGATCTATGGATAATGGCATTGCTTGTCCTGTAATTCATCATTCTTCTTCTTTCCAGGTAAGATGATGGACTTAAAAGAGAATATTTCCTCTTCTGGCTTTGTAGCAGTCGCACCATCAGGCCAGCTTATTGATTGTTCCTCTCTCCTGCTGGCGCACCTAGCTGGCGATTAATTTTAGATGCATGCAGAACACAAACGGCATCATTTGGGCAGGGTTTTTGTTCCATTTTGAACAGAAAGCCATTTAACATCTTGGCCATCGTGTTTCTGCTTTCCTCATTAAAACCTGCATTTTCTGGAAAGCACGGGAGAGATTTCCCCCTTGCAAACCTGTGGTCATAAGCTGTGGTTGCTGGTCCTCCTGTCAGCTACAAGTGTTAACGTTGCTTTTGTCCGTCTCTCCCCCCCTCCCCCGATGCTTTGGTGGGTTTATTTGATGCACACAGATGAAAAAGAAAAAATGGTGAGGAAACAACGGGGCAGATCGAAGAAAACGAGGGGAGAGGGGGCTCATCAGAGTGTGGCAGGGACGTGCTGTTCTTCTGGAACATCTTCAGCGTGGCAGAATGCTGCTTTTGTAATATTAATTTGTTCTCTTGCCTCGGCGTGGCATATTGTATTGGCTGTACCGTTCCATCCCAGTGAAACAGTTGTTTTCACATAGGAGACATTGTGAGAAAGAAGAGGAGGAGGAGAGGGACACATATAAAGTACCTCAACAGTGTAGCAGGTTCTGCAAGACACACCTAATGGCTAAACCTTTCGACATGCTTGCGATTAACCTTCCTTGAAACAGGCTGAACTCCATCTTTTGACAGGTACTGATATCTCCCTTGCCCCACCCTGCATTATGTATAGTATTCAGATTGTTCAGACCTGTGGGCTTCTCAGAAGGCAAATGCCACTCCCTGACTTGTCTATTCTCCCCCATTTTGATTTGAAAGCAATACATTGGGGGACTTTGTGGGTGGGGAATCACAGGTAAAGCTTGATTTCGCCCAGTAATGATTCACAGAGAGAGAGAGAGACCAGCAATGTTATGTGCAATCTGCCCACGGAGAAAAAACCCTCGCTCTGTATCCTTCAGCAGTAAGCAACGGAGTCAGTATTCCGGTGTCTGTGTCAGCGGCTGTCACAGCAACCGTGGTTTGCCAGTTTAATTACATGGGAAGCAGGATCAGCCTTGGCCTCCAAGAGATCCTTTGGCGCATATGCATTTTAATGAGATTTCCACCGTGGCTTCTTCTTCTGCTTTTTCCTTGGGCGGGGGCAGGAAGGGAGGTGGGCTCTTCGCATGTTGATGCGCTCGGTTGATTCCAGAGCCGAGCAATGATTTGGAGGGTGCTGTGTGCAGCACTGTCATGGCTAGAGGGGAAATGCAGCTGTCTTCATGAGATGGTAAAGGATCCGCCCTTGTTGGGCAGGAAGTAGGGAGGAGGCACAAGTGTTGTTCCTGGCTGATGTGCCTGGGATGGGTTTTGTATACGAGAGGTGTTGAACGCCAAGCTGAGCATGATGCATCATCGTCACCATCTCTGTTACCTCTGACCTTTTGTGCTTTCAGCAATGCATTTATTATTAAGTACAGGTACGAATCTAAGACTCCAATTTCCAGTCAATGGAGTCGTTCATAAATAGGGTATGCTGCACAGCAGAATCTGAGGGAACACAAGATGGGAACATAGATAGAGGAAGATCAAGGTGTTAGTGGGAAAAGCAGGGACTGTGTTTTTTTGGCTGGACAGAGATCTAACTAGCAGTTAATTCCAAGACAGGCAGCCATGTCTGTCTTTGGTATTAAAACGGCAACAGCAATCTTGAGGCACCTTAGAAATGAACAGATTTATTGGGGCTTTTGCGGGAAAGAAACCATTTCAAATCACACAACAGACACCTGTGAGTCTACTTCTTCAGATGTTTCAGTCACAGGGCCCAACTAACTGCATTTGCTACACCTATTTTGGCACCAGTCTTCATTAGGGTTGCCAACTGACAGCAAAACAGACCTTGCTTGCGCCTGCGTCTTTAACAAACAAGCCTTGCATAAATCATGAGGTAAATATCGTACTTTTCCGTGTATAAGACTAGGTTTTTTCCTTTAAAAATTATGCTAAAAAGTGTGGGTCATCTTATACATGGAGCCATCTCCCCCGCATGTTCTTAAATTTGAGTCCCCCCAAATAGGGGGCATCTTATACACAGAAAAATACAGTATTTCCATGTGAGGGAACGAAAGCTTAACTATCACCTGTTAGTTGCTGCAGATCAAAGTGTGGTTAGATGCATAGGAGCAGGGGCCACCCCAAAAGCAGGTAAAATGGGGGCTTTTTTGAGCTAGAACTTACTGGAACTCCATTCCAACACCTCTCAGGTGGGTGCCATTGCCATTCTAAGAGGTATTCATGGTGAGTTCCAGCACCTCTTTTTTTCTAGAAAATAGCACTGGGTAAAACTACCCTTCATTTAGATTTGCTATGTTCCAAATGAATATGATTGGCAGAGTATTTTCTCTAGTTACTTGGTAGTACTACCATGGTTCTCTGCAACTGAAGTACTAGGCCTCATTTTACCCACTGGAATTAATATAATTTAGATGCAACTGACTGTCTTGTGATCAAGGATTGTGAATAAAAGTGGGGGCTGTTGGCACAATCTCTCCTGGGCATGTTGTCCCACAGAACTGGTATAGTTCTGTGCTTGGGGCAAGGAAACAAGCTGGAGAGACAATTCAAATGTGGGTGAAGGAAAACTCCAGCCGAATGCAGCTGAACACTGGTGAGGCTCATCAGAGAGCCTACCCAGTGGCAGTGAAGGTAGCAAAGGTGGCATTGTGCTGTCCAGAAGTGTTTCCCCAGGTACTGCAAGTCCTTTTACAGTCTGGCCCAAAGGAGGTGACAGAATTGATGGTAGCTCACTGTGACTTGCTTAGGATAAGTGAGGATAAAATCACTTGCATCCGCTGAGACCACTGTTACAGCAGATGAAGCTCAAGGCTGTGGACTGGCCCTCCACCCATTTTTGTGCTTGCTTCATGGCCCTCAGTTTATGGGTATACCATGGAGCTGCACAGACTCTGCTCAACCACCCGAGTCCTCCCTGTATTACAGAGAGCAACCAGAACTTCAAAAGGAATGTATGTATGTATGTATGTATATATCTTTATTGTCATTGTACAAGTACAACGAAATTGAATGCCATCTACACCAGCTGGAAAATTCACCAGAACCCGCAGGAATCCACCAGTTTCTGCACACAGATCATTTCAATAGGTTTCCCACTCCTTCAGAGGAGTAAAGCCACTGACAGCCTAAACCTCAACAGGAAGTGATCATGACCATACTTCTGTACAACTTCAACTCAGCTCAGGCACAAGTTAATTCCTGGCTGAATTGGAATTGCATATTAAAGACGTTTGTTTTTCCATAACATCCACTCTGTTGTTCTGACTTTTCCTACAGTGTCCTGCCCATCACCCCTATTTCAAAACATTAGAAGTGCCGCTTTGTAAATTGACAGGGTACTCCTATGCAGGTTTATTCAGAGGTAGGTTCCCCATTGTGTTCAGTAGGGTTTGCTCTCAGGTGAACTACTGGTATTTACAGAACGGCAGCCCCAGTCTGGTGTTTGGCAAAAGATGCCTTAATATGGTTCCAATTAAAATATCTAAAATCCAATGCTTCCATTTTAAATGCCAATTTAATATTGCACAGGGGGGAAATAGAACGTCTCAGAAGTGAGAGGGTGCTAAGCCAGCTGCAAGACATGAAGCTAGCCTGGTAGGCTGTAGGAAGGTTTAGTTGCAGGAGGTGATCATGCTGCCATATGCACACAAGTATTCCCTGGGGAGAAATAATCCAGCTGGCATGTGCTATTGAGCAGCACAATATGTGCTAGCAGACTTGAATCATGTTGGCCGCAACATTTTCCCCAGGCTAAAGAGCAAGGTCCACTGCAAGCTGCATTTCTCTTATTGCAAACATGTTCCATAAAGCGTTGTTCCTTCTCTTACGATAGGAGCTTTTAAAGTTATTGGAATCTTTTGTGGTGGAACTCAAAGCTGACCCATGATCCTGATGTATGCTGGATCCACTTCATAGCCCAGTTCTACTTAGATGGGCAGAATACGGAAGGCATGCTGCCACACACATGAAACCCAGCAGAGAGCAAAATAGGAGGACCAGGCAGACCAAATCAGTAGTTACACCAGAGTTCACCCCAGTGTAGCTAACTGCTTTCCTATGCTCCTTCAGCAGCAATATCAACACCACAGTAGCCATGAAAGGGGCTCATTTGCAAACACTCCCAAGTGAATGCACACAAGGGATTTGTGTGTGTGTGTGTGTGTGCGCGCGCGCACACGCGCTCCAAAAAGCACTTGCTGCCATCTCCACTACCCACCTCCCCTGCCCATCTAAAGAACCTCAAACATTACCAGAGAAAGGAGGAGAGGAGGCTGCAACAAGAGTGATGCAGATGCTTGAAGCCTCCATTTCCTGCACAGGGAAGGGATGGTTTGTACATGTCCCAGCATCCTCCACCCAGCAGAAATTGACTAAAGAGTATCCTTTATAGGAGATGCCATCTCAGAGTGCCTTCACTCTGTATGGAAAGGATGCTTCAAACACCCATGCCACCAGCCCTTCCATTTCTCCTCTCCCAAGTGTGGTTTGTGAGCCCTTGTTTATGTTCTGGAAGGGCACTGATAATTACACGCAGGTTCCCAGCACATGCATTTGCAATGCAACAAATGCATTTGTGACATGTGACAACCTACATGCACATTTCACCATTCTTCACCCACATACTTCTTCTAGGTAGCGGGGGAAAGCATCACATTTAAATTTTCTTAAGTAGGACCTTCTAGTCCAATGGTCTGGTATGAACTTGTGAAAGAAACATATGCTCTTGCAGAAAGGCAGCTGTTCTGACTTAATGTAGCGTGATTAATATAAGGACAGAAGAGGACTGTCTTTATCCCCCAGACTTTGTCAATTCCATTGATTTTCAGCTGGCCTATGGTTGCAATTGCTTTCACTTTTTGTAAAAAAAATTCTTGCTCTGCTTCCGCGTGCCTCTTGGCTACTTTGAATTTATATGCTGGCTGGGTGGGGAATGCTCCTATTCCCGCACTTTTCTTATTGCAGTTGGTGAAATAAGATAATTCTGAGCTTGGCTGTGAAGTGCTTATCATGAGACAAAAGGCTGTTTTCACACAGCCAAAGTTGGCTTGGGGTTGGCATGATGTGCTGCTGTCCAGCCCCATGCTGTGTGTATTCAGAAAACATGCAAGAAAACAGGGCTGTTTGACAACAGGGTAGTGAGTGTGTGATAGTGATGGCTTCAAGTTTCTGCAGACCCATCACTCACACCAATTTACTGCTATCTTCCTGCATGATTGCCTCATAAAACTGGCATTTTGTCGCACGTTGCCCAGTAATCAAAGTATCCATAATGTTTGCTGGTTTCAGACAAGCTGCCCAAGTGCTATTTGACTCAATCCAATGGGTGTTTACTCAGATGGCAATCCTGTCATGTTCAGTGGGGCTTAGTCCCAGAAAGTGTGTATGGCAGAACTGGGGAACCTATGGCCCTCCAGATATTGCCCTCCACCACCCATATGGAGCTGATCAGATTTTAAATCCAACAACATTTGAATCCAACCTCAGGTTCTTCACTCCTGATGCAACCATCATTAATTTAGCCAAAGTAGCATTTTCCAGTTATCTTAAGCACATGTTTAAAATCACACCCTTTTGTTCTGAAATGGGTAAGAATTGTACTGGACTGGACCAGATTTTACCAAGCTGCAACAAAACAAAACACCTGGCGCAAAATAAAAAAATCTTGTCCCAAAGAATTCCTGGTGCAAGAACAGCCAGTTAAGTAGATATTGGTCAGCAGAACTGTCACCTGGCTATTTTATTATGGCCTGGATGAGTGCTCTTGATGCAATGAAGGCTTCTGGTGGCAGTAAGAGGCAAAAGGAGGAGGTGTTTTTGCAAATTCCTCCTTCAATCCCCACTGTTCTGGAGGGCACCCCAATGTCTCCAAGCAGATTATTAAGAGGATGAAGTGGGAACAGAGAATCAGCAGAAATCTCTTCTCTCCCCCACCCAACGTTCACCAGCATTCCTGTTTACATGAACTCAAGACAGAAGTCAATTATTATCCTTTTCTGATCAAAAATCTGTTTCTACCATTTCGCTGGCAGGTACTGTATATAGGTAAGGAGCAGTAAACAGGCCCTCGAGGGGAGGGGAAGGGAGGGAAGGAGAGGAAAGGGGAGGGGAGGGGAGGAGAAAGGTAGCAGAGGGAGATCAATATGATCAACTACCGGAACAGAGAGTTCTTAGCAGGGCCTTATATTTGGTTGCTGGATGTCCAGACTGATCGTCCCTTGATGGTGTTCTTACTGGGATGGAGGTGATGATCAGAAGGTGTTCTTGCCCTTAAAAAAACAAAAAACAACCTATACTTAGGATGCTTTTTTTTAAGGACCCAGACTGACTAAAAGGAAGAAAAGTAACAGGATAGCAATACCAGCTGCTCTCAGGACAATGGTACCGGTAGTTGACATATTCTCCTTTTGGTCTATGCCAAAAGGTTTTATTGACCAGAGTTGTTCGCATCCTGCCCCTTGCACAGAGGCATGCCAGGTCTGAGCTTAATGGGCAAATGTAGCATTTCTCAGCACTAATAGGGTGCCCCCAGACTTTCAATATTTTGCAGGAGGGATTCAAGCGCATACTGAAGTAGATTTAAGGGCCTAAAGTGCAACAAATACCCTGTTTCTCCTAAAATAAGACATAGCCATAAAATAAGCCGTAGCAGGATTTCTACGCATTTGTGAAATATAAGCCATACCCCGAAAATAAGACATAGTGATGCGGCGCCTCTCCCTTAAGACGGCCTGGATAGGCGTGGCTATGCAGCGTACCAACGCGGAGTGGTTAAAATAAGACATCCCCCGAAAATAAGCCATACTGTGTTTTTTTGAGGGAACAAAAATATAAGACGGTGTCTTATTTTAGGAGAAACACGATACACTTAAAAACAACTTGAAAGGGGTGGAATGAACAAATGATTAATGGGAAGACATCTAAACACCCTGAAAGCAAATCAAGATGAATGCAGGATGTGGGTTCATAGATATATAACCGCCAACCCCAATCCAATCAGAGCAAAAAGACAGGGTCCCTCCAGGGTGGTGTATTTTTGCAGGTATCTTCTGCAACATGTCATTGACACAATAACGGTGTATTACTGGTGGATTTATATTGTGCTGTTCACACACCATTCTGCTTTATTAGCTATTCTGTGATGCATCCCTACTACTACCTCCCTATTGTAGCCCAGCAGTGAACTCTTGTGCTATAGCAGGGGTGGCCATCTCCCAAGAGACTGTGATCTACTCACAGAGTTAAAAATGGGCAGTGATCTACCCCCTTTTAGGGGGTTCAGGTCAAAGTTGTTGAGCTTTTTTTAGGAAGAAGGAAGGCCCATTGGGGGGGGGTCAAAGTTGTTGAGTTTTTTTCAGGGAGGATGTAAAATGCTGAGCTTTTTTTAGGGGAGCCACAGTTGTTCAGCTTCTTTGGGGGGAGCCAATGATCTACCAGTGATCTACCACAGACGGCCAGTGATCTACCAGTAGATCACGATCTACCTGTTGGACATGCCTGTGCTATAGCATAACAAAAGTGGGACAACACCCCATCTCGGAACATTTGTGGTATAAAAAGTTACAGGATTTCAGCAGGGACGTGCATTAATTGGAAACGAAGCAGTGGGTAGGAGTCAACTATCATCAGAAGCACTGCACAAGGCCATCCACTTGCTCAATGGGGCTTTCCCCTCTCTCCTCTCTGAAATCAGCTAGAAGAGGTTGAACAAACCCATGGAACAGGATGCAGGGGGTTGGGAGGGGGGAATCATTCCATCTTGAAAGCCAAAAGCCAAAACAATCGCTTTAGCACTGCACTGAATTCCTTCCAGTATGCCCACACCCCATTTTTTCCCAGGTGCCAACCGTACTGAAAAGTGGTATTGTGAATCACTGCCCCAATACTTTCATGAGCATATATCATCATGAATGCATGGTAAAAAGGTCACCTGGATGGGAGCCAGAGTCTAACCCCCCCCCCCATGTTAGCTTTGTTCAAGTGAATCAGGATGAATGCTGAATAAACAGGCCTTCCAGAGGAGCCCTAAATTATTCTCCTCTAGCTGCAATGGAGATTGATTTTTCTGTGCTGCAAAATAAGATGCCATGGGAGCATTCCTACAAGTATGGAATTACTTTTACCAACATAGCATTCCTGTTACAAGGATTATCGCATACAGTGCACTCTAGGATGGAAGCTGGCAGTCAGAGAAAGGACATTCGTCTGTGACCCCTATGCCTCAAGGAATCCTTGACAGCAGAAGCCAGTTTTGTGGGGGATTTGAAATGAGAAGAAATGCTGACTATGCAATACTCGGGCAGGAGCAATCCATTTATCTTTGTTTCACAGTCAAGGAAACACATAATGGCTGATCTTGCATCCTTGCAAATACTACAGCCAGCTGTTACTCAGTTCTGCCTCCATCTTTAGAGAAAAGACACAGGTTCTTTTGGTAGACAAAGAAGAGGGATGAATACAAACTAGGCAGTCCTTATAGAAACAGAGATTACTTTTAGGTCATGCGCTAAGTAAAAAAGAGTAAACAGAAGCCAAAATGAGGAAAGTAGGTTGGAGGGAATGATCACTTAGAAAAAGAGTAAATTCCCATCTTCAGGTAGTATCTCCCAAGTCACAAAGTAAAAGGTAGCCAATTTGGCCCACCAGAAAAATCCCAAAAGTTTTATTAGGACAATAGCTATGCAAGGCAATCTAAAATGTCGCAAAATAGTGTGCAAGGTTTCAAGTTGCCCAGAACTCATCAACCATCATAAACCTGATGCCTTCCAGCTGTTGTGGGCTATAATTCCCATCAGCCAAAACAGAAGGAGGGCATCAGGCTGGCAAAGTCAAGGATACATGGGAATAAATGTGGGGCGGGGGCGGGGGGAGAGAAAGGCTGCTGAAAATGAGGGCTTCCATAGCTCAATTGGTATAGCATGAGACTCTTGTTTTCAGTGTTGTGGGTTCGAGTCCCACGTTGAGCAAAAAACTCCTGCTTTGCAGGGGGTTGAACTTGATGATCCACTGGATCCCTTCCAACTCTATAGTTCTGTGACTCTATGAGTTCCATGAGTCAGGCAGCAACAGAGTGTTTAGGTCTAGTGGTTAAAAGTTACACAAATTAACATATAGTTCTTTCCCCTTCAAAAAATACCCATAGATGCAAGTGGAAGGAGGCACATACAGTTCCACCAACAGGCAGACATCACCTTTGCAGCTTTGGGTTCTTTGTTTGATTTTGGTCTCCCAGGTACCAGATCAATTTATTCTGGCCCTCCTCAACCTGGTGAACTCTAACTCACATTGCTGGGTTCCAACTCTCATCAACCTTAGCCAGTGTGGCGAACTGTCAAGGGCAATGGGAGCTGTTGTCCAAACCATCTGGGAGGCACCGAGTTGGGGAAGGCCGATTCAAACCATTGTCACCGATGGTCAGGCTACTGCAATTTTGTAGCCCAAGACTGCTGGGGTGGTGCAGGCGAGATGATGCAATGGTTGCATACACAAATATATACATTATTAAGGGTGCCATCCTATGCAGCTGCTTTGGAGTAAGCTCCGTTGTACTTTGTGGGGTTTGCCTCCAAGGAAACACAGGTGGAATCGGTCTGCATGCTACTCTGGCTGGCATAAATATGAATGATATATCATAATACAACAGTTGCAGAGTAACTGCAGTCTTTAATGCTCTTAATAAACTCTCCCTTCCCCTGAGTGTTTTCCAACTTAATAATAAAAAGCATTCCAAGGGCACCACAACTTTTGTGATTGTAATACGGACTTGTACTTCTACCAATTGTGAATTAGCTGGTCCCCAATGACCTGAGACAATGCGTTGGCTCTGTAATTGAGCCAAGGGCAGACCAGTACCATTACAGTGTACGGCTGTGGAACAAGGGATGAATATGCTGATATGCTTTGAGATATAAAGATATTGATCTTTAGCATTATGCCAGGGAAGTGGGCCACAAAATATCTTTCCACTCAGAAGTAAACCGGAACTCCCTTGGCAGTGGGCCTGGTTTGTGTTTCTAATCTTTGATCTCTGCAGTAATTAAGAAGTGTAGCAAATTTTAGAAGTAGATGATCATACGTTCCTACCCATTTGGAGTTAAAAAGGAAGAGGGCAGAATCTATGCAATATAAGAACACAAGAGCCCTGCTGAATCAAACCCAAGGCCTATCTAGTCAAGCATCCTGTTCTCAAAGCAGCCAGTCAGATGCCTATGGGAATCCCAAAAGCAAGACATGGGCACATCAGCACTCTTCCCACTTGTGATTCCCAGCAACTAACATTCAGGGACATACTGCCACCAACAGCTGGGGTAAAACTCATAGATAGCCTTATCTTCCATGAAATGCAAAAAAACCAACAACAATGGCGAGTGGATTTGAGGAATTAAAGCTGAGAATTCTAGGGCAGGGGTGGCCAACTCCCAAGAGACTGCGATCTACTCACAGAGTTAAAAACTGGCAGTGATCTACCCCCTTTTGGGGGGTTCAGGTCAAAGTTGTTGAGCTTCTTTGAGGTGAGCCAATGATCTACCAGTGATCTACCACAGACGTCCAGTGATCTACCGGTAGATCACGATCTACCTGTTGGACGTGCCTGTTCTAGGGCATGGAATCATGTGAGAAGGTTGATATTTAGATGCTAAAGATTGACACTGGCTTCTGGAGTGCCAACAGGTTTCACCAGACCTCTTTTTTTCCAGCCAGAACTTTCCAGAACTCCGTTCCGGCACCTCTCAGGTGGGCCCCAGAGGTCCCAACAGTGCAGACAATGGCAGGTTGTTCAGGATGTAGTGTACCTTAATACTGAAGGAGTAAAGAACCCCAGTCTGAGCATTGCTGAAAGCAGAACCATTCTTAAATACAGTCCTCCTGCCACCATGTCAAGTCTGCAATAATGCGAACATTTATTAAACCCCATCAAACATAATGGAACTGACTTTTGAGTTTTGGACAAGGCTGCAAGATGTATTAATATATTTAAACTTCATATAGCTTTTTTTGGGGGTGGTAGAGTGCTAAATCTGAAGTTGTCAGCAATTTGGCTTGTATGACCACAGTTTTGACTCTGAACACCTGTCTACATTTTTTAAGGCCTCAGTGTTCCATTGAATGACAAGAGTTTCACCCTCCAGGTGCCATCTCATTTTCCTAAGAGAATCAGAATGCCTTACCAGATAGCACAGTTGGTTGCAGCATGGTGCTGATAACACCAAGGTTACAGGTTCGATCCCTGTATGGGACAGCTGCATATTCCTGCATTGCAGGGGGTTCAACTAGATGATCCTCAGGGTCCCTTCCAACGCTACAATTCTATGATTCTCCCCTCCACCACCCCTCACTTTAGCCACATTAAATTGCCCTGTGTACTTTTTCCCTGCCCCAAAGGACTGCTTAGGTCTTCAGGGTTTTCAACTTCATGAATTCCTGATTAATCCATTTATCTTATGAAATTCAAGTCATCCAAAGCAACGGGGATGATACAAGGAAGCCCAGCCAGCTGTTTCAAACATTTTAAAAGCAGCGTTTTTTAAAAATTGAATTGTGGGCCAATTAGCCAGTCAATTTTCCTTTAGATAAAAGATGACAAACACAATAAAGACCTGCTTAATGTTTCCTAATAGTGTTTTGTATTGCCTGAGCTTTTCATTACGCAGTCCAACAAATTTCCCAGGCAGGACTGTAGGGATGGTAAAGGAAACGTTCCTTCCCGCAGAAAACTCAAAAGGCCTGATAGTTTTTAGAAGTTACTTGTGTCAAAAGAATGTGAGAAGGGCTGTTTGGAAATTCAAGCACCCCTGCTCAAATTCTTGTCAGCAGAATTGAGGCAGGCAGAGGTTGCTCCTTCAGCTACATATCTGCATAGCTGTCAACCCTCCCTTTTGTTGCGGGAAACTCCCTTATTCCAATGCTGTTTCCCGCTGCTATCCCAGACTGTTGATATCCCTTAAATTTCCCGGATTTCAAAGGAAGCAGCTCCTCTCCCTCCCAGCCGGCCAGGGAGGCTCCTCAGCTGCGTTGCTCGGCTGCCAATAAGGAGTCTGAGACCGACTGGGGGCGGAGCTTGCATGCCTTGTGCAGCCAGACCCTCATGCCCAACCAGACAGCCAGCCTGCCTGCCGTCTACGCGCTCGCTCTTTCGCTCACCCGTTCACACGCAGCCTCTGGAGCGCAGGGTGGCGAGGCTACTTGGTGCCATTGCACTGCCCTCGCGGCATCCCTTATTTTCAAATCCGAAAGTTTGGAAAAATCCCTTATTTTCAAATCCGAAAGTTGACAGCTATGCATATCTGGTCCTCAAAGAAGCATAACATACACTTTGGGGGCTAGAGATGGCGACCCTCTCCTTCTCTCAAATATCTGTAAAGTGAAGATGTTCTAGTGGGATGATGGGCAACGAATTACAAGCCCCATGATCCCTGGTGGAAGATGTGAGTGACCATTTTATAAACAGCTAGGAGAAGGGGGAGAGGCTTTTCATCCTGTCTCCTAAGGTAACTTATTTGCTGATCAGAAGTAGGAACTAAATCCACAAATAACTAGCCTGAAGATCAGCCAAAGAGGATCAAAAGTTATCAGAGGAATATGGCCCAAATAGCTGGTTGCCAATACTACTGTGACAGATGAATTTTGCACCAGTGGTAGTTTCCAAACATTGTCAGCTGCAACAGTCTACTTTCTTTTGGAAGGAGATGGGGCTTTAGGGATTTCACCTGCATGCCCCACTTACACTGTTGAAGTGGAAGCTATTAAAGAAGGAGCATATATGCAGTTACAGGTAGGTAGCCGACTTGGTCTGCCGTAGTCATAACAAAATTCCTTCCAGTAGCACCTTAGAGACCAACTAAGTTTGTTCTTGGTATGAGTTTTTGTGTGCATGCACACTTCTTCAGATACACTGAAACAGAAGTCACCGGACCCTTATATATAGTGAGAGGGTGGGGAGGGGTATTACTAAGAAGGAGCATATGTGGTTCAGGTTTGTTCTCTCCTTGCCTTTGTGGCTGACTTGCACAGTTTGTGACCTGTCAGGCTGAATGAAGCCCACCAGGCATGTATTTTGGCCTGCCAATTACTCAACATCTGCCTGTGTTTGCAGTAGGTGGGCTATCATATATGGATGTTAAGCTGTGTTTGGTTTGGGAGAGCATGGTCACGGTTTCCCAAACTTAGGTCTCCAGCTACAATTCCCATCATCCATTGTCACTGGTCCTGCTAGCTAGGGATGATGGGAGTTATAGTCCAAAAAGAGCTAGAGACCCATGTTCGGGAGACCTTGGCACAGATTATGCAGATCTGTTCTGTGCTGATGTATGAACTGGTTCTGAAACCCTAGTATTTCTCTCTCTTTCCCCCCTCCCTCTTCTGCCTGATTGGACTCTCATGTACTCTTGATTGGACTCTCATGTACTCTTGCCCATCCACATAGCAAACTGAAGGCAACAATTGAATGAATGTGGGCCATGCAGTACACATGAGAGGAGTAGGTCACACTATCCAAACAAACTGCAAAGCTGTCACCCAATGTCCCTTTCTTTTAGTGGACAGACATCATTTTGCAGGACGAGAGGCTAGAACATCATATACCGGTATCCATAGAACACCAGCTACTTCAGAAAACAAATTTCAGCTGTACAGAACAGACATCTCAGCTCCATGGTGTTTTTTTAAAAAAATATTGATCAACCTAGTTGCTCCTGAGAGACTGGAAAGAGGTGCAAGAACAAGGCATAATGAATTAGGCATCCAACAGGGAGCCATTTTTACAGAGATGACACAAAAAAAAACCAAACAAAAAAACCATGGTAAGGTTGAACAGAGCTTCTCACAGACCCTCCAAGTGTCCCTATTTTCCAGGGATGTCCCTGATTTGGAGAAGCCATCTCGGTTTCTGATTTGATCCCAGAATGACCCGCTTTTCCTTAGGATGTCCCTATTTTCATTGGAGAAATGTTGGAGGGCATAGATTTATCCAACCCCTGTGCTGTCTGAAGGCAATCCTGCATAGTCAAGGTTTTTTATGTTTGTTTAATGTTTAATTATGTTTTTATATGCGTTGGAAGCTGCCCAGAGTGCTGGGGCAACCCAAAAAGATGTGTGGGGGTATAAATAGTAAAATTATCATTATGAAATGGGATGTCCCTATTTTCATCAGAGAAGTGTTGGAGGGTTGCAAATAGTGTATCACTGGCCAAGTTGTATAAATGACAAGTGAGTTTCTGGTCAATTTTTTTATTTAAAAAACACCTTTAAATGTGGGTGTGATTATATCTATTTCCATATATTTCAAAAAGCTGTTGCTGGAGTTGGACTATGATGATTCAAAATGCACTTTCTTGTGAGTAAGACCAGCCGAGAGTGCCAAGTGAGTCAACCATACTAGGTTGGGCACATTTTAAAGGGTACACTGGATTAATGTTGATTGATTCCTGGGAACAGTAGTAGGTTAAGGGTGCTTGGAATTGTAGCTCTGTGAGGGGAAAACTACAGTTCCCAGAATTCTCGGGGGAAGTCATGTGCTTTAAATGTGCATTTAAATGTATGGTGTGGAGATGGCACCAGTTTGCTACATATATTATGATCTCCTGCCCAGTAATCATTACTAGGAAAAATATTTGAGAACCTCTGGGTAAAAAGATTACACTGGAGTGAGAATCTTTGCTGCAAGCAAGGATTCCAGAGCCAGAACATAGACAGGGTAGCTGGGAAAGAGAGAGGCCAGATATTATGTTTTTGTAACTTAACGCCTAGGAAACCAGTTGCTGATTTGGATCACTGGCTGTATGTATTTTCTTCCCACTGCTCTGCAATCTGTGGACACAAGTGGATCAAACAGTTTATGGTGCATCCAGGGCAGGTGAATAAAGGCAGGAAACATGCCTTCTAAAGCCTGATGTTTATCCATGAAGGAGCTGAATTAATTCTATAGGCAGAATTTACTCCACAGCAGCTGGGACTGTGCAGCTGTAGGGAACTGTCACTAGCAGCTTGCTTCCTGAGGGAGAATTTTCATATAGTACCCATGAAAGTGTCATTTGCCCCTGAGTGGGATAATTGTGCTCTCCATATGTTTGTGGAGTTCCTAACTTTCAAGCAAGTACCTCACATGAGATGTGAAGGCCTCTAGCCTGAAGTTTTTTGGATTTCCACCCCTCCACCCCTGACTTCGAAAGAATTGGTATTAAATATTCGTTTCTCTTTTTTTCTCCCTCCATGGCAAAATTTTCAAGTTAGAATGGGCTTCATTTTGTTCCACACAAAGTATCTGACTGAAAGGGGGTGTGTGTGTGTGTGTGTGTGTGTGTGTGTGTGTGTAATTTTCTGTCGTTCGGAATTAGAAGCGCCAGCTTCACAGAGGAGCATTTTCATTATTATTTTAAAAAATGAAGTCAAACTATGTTAACTTCCCCAGGCTCTTATATCTGTTTTCATGTTCAGATATGCTCCATTCTGAAATCTGGCACTGAAGACTCTGAAAAAAGGAACATACATTATCTGAACTAAAAAATAAAATAAAACCAGTCCCCTAACTCAAGATATGGGGAAGCTGTGGCCCTCCAGGTGTTGTTGACTACAACTTCCATCAGCCCTAACCATGGGCCTTTTGTTGATAGCTGCCCAGAGTGGCTGGGATACAAGTAATAAATTATCATCATCACCATCATCGGATACAGAGTGCCACAGGTCCCCCATTTCTGCCCTGACTCCTCTCCCTCTGTTCTCCACTTCCTTCCTCAATGTACCATAACCTTTAGAATGGTTCTTACTGGCTTCGCAGCATGTTCACAACATGATGAATTCTAGATACGACAACTTCCTGTGAGGAAGGGATTCCACAGATGCCACATTGCCACTAGAACATTACCGTCCCATCCAAATAATTATCAGTTGTGCATGCCTATTTTCCAAAGTGCTTGTTCTCCCTGTAGAGAAATGCCTAGCTGCAGCAGTGTACCCAATGGCCTGGTTCACGCAGCCTGCTAAGCCAAACCATTGCTTTGTTCTCAGTTTACAGCTCATGGTTAGTCACCAATCTGGGTTCAGGCAACACACTGCAACCAAGCAATGGCTTAGCTCAATGCAGTGCAGCAGCAAAATGGCTGTGGAGAAGCAAAGCCACCATGATCTGCTGTCCAGGAGCACACATTTGCTAAACCATGGCTTGGTTTAAAGTGATATGAGAACCAGGCCAGTGACTTCTATTAACACAATAGCAAGCTAAGCCAAACAAGGCAAAGCCACTCAAATTCTGGCTTGTTAGGACTGTTGGACAGTTACATAGCAGCACACCTGGGTTTGCTACTGTAAGTTCATTTAACAGAGAGCTGCAGGCAGTCGGTTCTAGTCCTGACAAATGTACCTGCATGACACACATATTTTCAAATACCCGTTTGCTCTACTCACACATTTACATTTTTAGGCATAAGCCTAAAACTGTAATGTGTTGATCTGCGCTCATGATGCTAATTATAGCTCTAATTTCTCTCTCTCTGCACTTTTAAATTATAGCTCTGATTTAATGCTTTTTTTATTGTATTTATGTACATATATAAATATAATTGTAAGCCACCTGGAGGCCCCATCAAGGGCCAAAAGGCAGAACATAAATGATTTTATAAAGAAGAAACTTTCAGATAAGTTACTGCTGCATATCAAGTTGAAAGGGGTGCACCGAGTGAACTGGTTTTGTGGTGGCTGAAAAGTCTTTTAGACTGGTGAGTGATCTCCATTCCTGCCCACGTCTATCACCATTTTTAGTTTATTTGACCTTTTGTGTACCACCATGAACACCAGATCTGGTGATGGTAGCAGCTGTTGGCACCCACCCACACTCTCTCTGGCTCACATCCTGGGTTGTTTAGCATTGCAAACAAAACTGATGGCTATGTAGAAACTCTGAAATCAGGCAGCACATCACTGAATACCAGCTGAAGGGGAACCTCAGTGGGAGTGGGCTGTTGCCCTCATACCCACTTTGTGGGCTTCTCAGAGGCATCTGCCTGGCAACCATGAAAAGCAGGATACTGAATTATGTAGGCCTTTGGTCTGATCCAGTAGGGCTGTCCTTGTGCTTTTAAAATGTCTCAGGTATTTACATTTTACACTTTGCTGATCCCTGACCGTATTAAAGGTTTATACTTATACATTTTACACACACACACACACACACACACACACACACACACAGAGAGAGAGAGAGAGAGAGAGAGAGAGAGAGGGTATATCTGAATCTTTTATATACAGTATTTAATGGCATGTACAGAAGACAAAGATAACTTGCCAACCTTACAAGAATTTTACTTAGATGTTTACATTTTCCTATTACAGCGGTCCTCACAGCACACCTCATCCATGTTCCTACCTTGCACATGGTGTGTGCCCACATTTAAGTACTGCACTCCCACACACAATAAACATGGAAACAGGGACCCAATCCTTTCCCAGGGACTGCATGCACATTTATTGCAAGGAAATGCAACCCTTGTGTATACACCGCTATTCATTCATTTCACTAAATTTATATCCTGCCTCTCCTCCCTGACCGTTCGCCATATTTGTCTGGGGCTGATGGGAGTTGGGAGTCCAACCACTGAAAGTCACAAGCCCCCCATCCCTGCTAGAAGCAAGGATACTGTGAGGGAAAATGTGGAAGGAATTGCTATCTGAGTGATATCAATGTTTTCGTTCCTCTCCTCCTCAGTTAGTCATCCCTCCTAAGTGTTGCAGCTACAACACGCGAGAGAGCTGGATTTGACAATGGCAGTGCAATTTCTTTGATGGCAATGCTGACTTTGAAGCTAACTCCTTTCACGTCATTGATCTCCAGAGGTTGCTGGATTCCCAGCCAGCATGCCCAATGGTCAGGGTGGGTGGGAGTTAGAAATATAGGAAGCAGTGGCTTCCTCATACCAAGTCAAACTGTTATTCCGCCTAGCTCAGTATTGTCTACATTGACCAGCAGTGGATTTCAGACAAGATGCGCCCAGGGGATCCCTGTGATCAAATCATAAACCTTCTGAATGAAAAGCAGACGCTCGACAAATGAGCTATGGCTGTAGTCAGGGCTTTATTCATCCGGAACTCGCCGGAATTCTGTTCCGGCACCTCTCCGGTGAGCGCCATTGCCATTTTAAGAGAACAAGGGAGGCGTTTGTGATGAGTTCCAGAACCGCTTTTTCTAGAAAAATAGCATTGGTAGTAGTCGACCTCTAAGAAGTTTCCTTGGTTTGGCAAGACCTACTCTCTCTTTCTCAAACATTGGAAGACTGGAAAAAGAAGCCGCCACCCCCTCCCCAGTTTTTGGCCACTTCTTTAATGCCTGTGGTCAGTGCTATTTTTGTAGGAAAAGAGGTGCTGGAATTCACCATGAAGGCCTCCCTTGTTCTCTTATAACGGCAATGGCGCCCACCTGAGAGGGGCGGGAACTGAGTTCTGGTGAGTTCTGGCTGGGGGAAAAAACCTTGCCTGTAGTAGTTTCCACAACAGAACAGCTGCATTAGCTGCTGCCATGATTGCCACAATACAAAATTGGATATTTATGCTACCCAAGATGCTCTGGTGCCACTGTCTTCATGCACAAGACAGACTCCATTCCTACCTCCCATCAAGCCACACTTCTCCCCACCCCCACGGCATTGCTGCGCGTTACCCAGCCAAGGCAATTGTCATACCCACAACGCTACAGGAATATTTTTTTCACACACCTTCCTCCTTTTTTAGCATTGAATTCCACCACCACCACCCCCTCCTCTGCCGTTCGGATTCTCTGTCTCTGAATTGCTTGCAGCGTCTATTATAGCATGTAGACACTTCGTTGGGGGTGGGGGTGGGGTAGGGCAAAAAACAACAGTAATAATGTCGGGTGTGACAAAACATTTTTTAAAAAATGCTAAATTGCCTCAAATCCTATAGCGGGGGGGGGGATTTTTTTTTTTAACAAACCTTGCTTGCAACCCCCCCCCCCCCCCGCACACTGTTCATCTAGCTGCCAGGTCACAATTCCCTGCTGCAGCTTCCAGGCCCGGTTGCTAGGCAACGCTTCCCCACTCCCTTCGCTGTGCAGCATGTTGACTGCTACAGGGTCCCTTTCCCCCCCACAGAGCAGGCAGATCTGCTAAGGCAAAGACGTTCTCTTTACCCTGTACACCCCCAAAATGAAGGAATGGCTTTCCTTACCCCTTCCACCTCACGACCTTCATGTTTATGCTTTTTTGTAACTGGCCTATTCACCTCCGTCAGTTATCTAAGCGTGGGGTTTATTCTACAACACGAGAGATTGCTAAAGGGGTACAATAGGTGGCCCTTGTCCCTCCAAAATGTTTTGTCCTGCTCAGGCTATTCATATGTGACTTCTTCTCCATTATCTCCATTAGCTCGGGCTGGATAGCTCAGCTGGTTATAGAGTGTGGTGCTGATGAAGCCCAGGTTGCAGGTTCAATCCCTGTATGGGACAACTGCATATTCCTGCACCGCAGGGGATTGGACTAGATGATCCACAGGATCTTTTCCAACTCTACAATTTTATGGCTCTTGTGGATATTGTAGTACTTGGGGGAGGTTACTCCCCCTTTTATCATAAGTGGTACACATTTTTCAGGTGTGTTGCCTTCTGCCATTTACTTCACACTGGTGTTAAATTTCCCAAAACAAGATGTCACAGGGCATTGCGTTTAGATCCTATCTCGTCCTGTCCTCCCCTCACATTTTATCCTTACAAGAGCCCAGTGAAATAACACTGGTTGAGAGATAGTGAGCAGCCAAAAGTCGCTCAATGAGCTTCATGGCTGAGTGGAGATTTGAACCCGGGTTCTCCCTAGCCTTAGTTCGACACACTAACTTGCTATGCCACATTGGCATAGTGACAAGAAATTCTGGCATCTTCTCTGGAAGCCTAAACCACTAACCCACATTTGCATGGGGGGGGGAGAGGCAGTTGTGAACTGTGAGCTCTAAAAAGGCACTCTGCACATGCTTAAACTCACCCCAGTGCCCTAAAGATCCAAGACTCAAATGAACACCTTGCCTCGTGCATTTGTTAACAGTAGATGAAAATCGCTGGTTTAAAATAAGTAGGAGATTAGTCACTAACAGCAGATTCATATTTTTGGCCGTACTTCATGGCTATCAAATTGACTTATATCCCTCACATTGACATGGGGCCACTATATAAAACTGTGGTGAGAGCATATCATGTTCCTCGTGTGAGGCAAATGTATGTTTTAAAGCAGTGGCTGTTGTGTTCATTCGGACGGGCAAAACGGGAAGGCAGGGAATCTAAGTCGATGGTGCCAGAGTGGGTGACAGATGGAGCCAAAGCCAATGGCAAGCAGAGCCAGCTAATTCTAGTTTTGTTCCCATCTCCCTCCCTGCCTCCAAAGGCAACATGGTGGTTAAGGAGGAGAGAGCTGACAGGTAGTACCACCCTGCTGACTAGTTGTAAGTCAGAATGCATGCTGGACAGCTCGGTTAGACTGCATGGTGCTGATAATGCCAAGGTTGCAGGTTCGATCCCCATATGGGACAACTGCATATTCCTGCATTGCAGGAGGTTGGTCTAGATGATCCACAGGATCCCTTCCAACTTTACGATACTGTGAATAGTCTATGAATAAGGCAGGCAGGTAGGGGTGGCTGAGGGCAGGCTGAAGTTGGTGAGCCAGTGCCCCATGTACCCTAATGAATTTGCCCTCTGCTGGCTGAAATTCAGATCCGGCCTTGCTAGAAAAGTGGGCCAGTTCCTCCGAAAGGAAGCAGGCCTGTTTACTTGAGCTGACATAGGCAGAGGGTGGAAGGGGAAGCTGACAAAACAGGGTGCTTCTTCACACATAATTTGATACCACTATCATAACTAATAATCACAATCCATTTACCGTCCAATGTAGCAATGGCCCAAAGCTTAGATTGCTTTGTGCAGGGGTAGGGGGAAGATTATACCTGTTCAGGGAGCCCAGGTCTAGTGACAGCGGTCTCAGGATATGGGCTGAAGGCACCTTGCAGATCTGGGTCAGGTCAGTGCTGAGATGGGTGACCAACCGGGAACCACGTGTGTATCACCTTGTGTTCCATTGTAGAAGGCGGGATATCCATGCAGGAAAGAGGGAAGTTTTTGTTTTAAGTTGTCAGCCGCAAGAACCAGATCCACCTTCAGCAGCAGCACCAGACGAAGGCTGTTGCCGTCAGGTCATAAGAACTGCCAGTCGGAACAATTGTTCCATCTAGATTGGTATTATCTACGCACCAACTGGCAGCGGCTCTCTGAGTCTCAGCCAAGGATCTTCCTGCTCTATTAGGAGACGGCAGGTTTTGGGAACATAGGAAGCGGCCTTGTACTGAGTCAGATGACTGATTCATCTAGTTCTCCAGAGTTTCAGACAGGGGACATTCCCAGCCCAACCTGCAGATGAACAGGACTGGGGACTTTCTGCCTGAGCCACACCTGTTTTTTACTTGTTTTGTTTTGTTTTTTGGCATGGTAGTGCCTGAACATCCTAAGCTATGACCAGGATTCAGCGATGTGCTAAAGGGTAGGCTCGTAGGAAGAGAAGGAACAACCCCCCTGTAGAATATCTTTTGTACATTAAACACAGAGGAAAAGCGAGGAAGCAATGCCCATACTCCCCCTCTCCAGTTCTCTGTTGACACCTAAACTGGAATTCCAACACCATCCTTTCTCTGCATTTGTTCATCAACATTTTTAGCAGTGCAGGATGACTAATCCCATCTGTAGCTGTGGTTTAGCATTCTCAGGTGACACAGCAAAAGGACCACCAGATAGGATTCAGCAAATGCCTCTCCTTAAGCAGGAGCTCTTAAAGGAGATGCCTGTTGGCCAATCCAGGAAAGGCAGGGAAGGCTTTGTTCCTGTTTGCAAACTTTTAATGTCTCCCTTGCAGCTTGCTACACACACTTGGCTCATTCCCCACCCCCAACTGCAATATCAAAGTGGACTCTTTAATTCATTCTGCACAGGGCTGGTTTTCTCGTTTGCACATGAAAGGTATATTTGTTGTGCAGCCTGCACATTTTCTTCACAAGAGCAAATTACTATATTATGCGTCTTAAAAAAATAATGGCAGTGCTTCCCCTTCCCCCAGCATTCTTTGCAATTGCGCTTGCAATATACACCTACAGTTTTGTGGCATCATTAGTTACTTAGCAGCAGTCCATGGTTTCTTCTTCAAATCACTTTCATGTCATGCTAATTTTTTTTTAGTATTCTTTTAAGGTGGGTGGTTTTTTTTTCCTTAGGTAGTTTTTAGTTGTTTGGGAAAGGAATGCAATGCACACTTCGCAGTATTGTGATTTGTGGTGGGCTGTTTGTTTGCTTTTTTTGCATTTTCAGTGGAAAACAGCATAATTGTCTTATTTTTACTGAAAGGTCTCTTATAGGAGTTCCCCATCTCCAAGACTAAAATGCAGTCAGTGCATGCTTTTGAATGGTCCTGTAGAAAGACCCCTGGCTGGCAACTGGAGTCCAGCGCCTTCAACAAAGGCCCAGCAGGCAGAAACCTAGCAAGTGCGACTTTTATCTAGCATGGGTGATTCGAGGGTGTGAAAAGCGTGCAATTCCTGAATTTCCACATCATTGAAATCGCCTTGTTGGAAAAAGTCACACCAGCTGAATTCCTGCCTGTAACATGTCAGTCAAATAATACGGGCAACCAACTAACCACTCCCTGAAATTTAAAAGGAGACTGTCACACTGTGTGTCGAAATGGGGTGTGGGTGGGGAGAATAGCCAGGGCCAGAGTTGACCCCTATATGTGAGATGAACACGGCAAGTATGTGGTAAAATCCTGTTTTTTTAAAATATCAAAATAACAAAAAAGCCCCCAAAAAACACAGATATGGGAGGCTGTGCAGTTAGGCAATCTTAAACCCTTAAAGGTTTTATGGGAGGCAGGGCTCTTTAGACAGTAAGTGGTATTACTTGACTTACCTACTGCTTTCGGAAGCTCTCCTGCTCCTTCTGCAGAGTGGCACCCTTGATATCTGCTCCAAGGTCCCGTCTGGACAACCCTAAAAATCTAATGTGAAGGAGATGCATGCTACAGAGTTGTCGTATTTTTAATATATTTACAAGCATACTAATAAAAAATAAGTTTCCAAGGCAAAGCTTTGGATTCCTTCGGCCATAATGCTTCTACCACTAACAGTGTGGTTTAAATCCTATGCATGTTTACTCTCACTGTGCTCAAGGTGGTGTGCTTAGGATGGTAGCCTGTGCATTTTATGGGTTCCACCCCTGCCCCATATAGTTCAGTTCAACAACTTTTGACTTAAGGGGCGGGGGGACTTTTCCACAATCTCACTATACCACAGCTTGTAAAATGTGCATCTTTTTAAAGTTTTGCTTTCTAAATGCAAGTACAATTAAAAATGCAAAATCATCAGTTGAGATGGTGGAGAGGATCTCAAAATCCAAACCGATACTTATACCAGGTCAGACTAATTCATATTCCACAAGTGTCTTGGAAAGAAAACAGAAGACATCACATTTTGTCCCATGAGAGCACAGCGGCCATTGGGGGCACCGTGATCTTGCGCAATTCCACACTGAGATTTCCCTCAAATAAAGCACTTTTCCAGGCCACGATCTTGCACGGTGCCCCAAAACATACATTTTTGGTGCCGTACTCTCATGCAAGAGCATTGACCCTTCCAAAAAAGTGTGTCTTTTGGGTTCCGTGATCTCATGCACATCACATAACTCCTGCAGGAACACTGCTGGGAATGCATGCATCCCAGTTTTTGGACTCAACATATTGGAGCGTATGCTATTTGCTTGTTTAGCCTAGCAAGACCTACTCTGTCAGTATTTCTCTAAGGTCCCTAAAACTGGGGATGCTCAACATTGAACCTGGAACCTTCTACATGCACAACATGTGGTTTGTTACTGTAGATTATGAGTAGGGAACCTGTGGCCTTCCATATGTTGTTGGGACCACAACTCCCATCATCCTTGAACACAGGCTAGGCCAGCTGGGGCTGATGGGACTTGGAGCCCAGCAACGTCTGAAGAGGCACGAGTTCTTCATCCCTGCAGCTGATGGCTGGTGTATATGCCTCAGCTGGTAGCTATTCTCAAGGAACAGAAAAGCCATGAGATACACAACACAAATGTTCCAACAAGTCCCTGAGCAGAGCACAACTTGCATCCCACTTAAAGCACTTGCAGCGGCTCCACACTGCAAACATGGTTGCTTCATTGCCATTTCTTCCAGTGAGTGCATAATAGACGCCATTTTAAACATCTGTGCTCAAGATGCAGGTATGCAGATGTGTCAGCCACCCTTCATTTGTTTGCTTGTACCCACAGCGTTGTACAGCACACGGCAAGCATTCATGTTCATTGCATAAAGCCATCCTAACTTCTACCCTGAACACACAGGGGCGATGAACAGGAAAGTTACATTTTAAAGACCTTTTGTGAAAGAAAAAGAAAGAAAGAAAGAAAGAAAGAAAGAAAGAGATGTAGATAGCAGCACACGGTCCAAATTAGGTATGAATATCTAGAGTGTTTCTCTGAGCTGATTTCTGAGATACACAAACACACTTGCTCCTTGATAAATGTCAATTGTCTGCATGATTAGCTTTAGGCTCCTGCTCTGTACTTGTTAGTGATATATTCTGGAACAGAGGAAATAAAAGGGGTCCCCTCCCATTGATGTGAATGCCCGTCCTGATAACAAGCAGGTGTAATATTATCCTCTAGCACACTTGTGGCTGTAGATGTTTTTGAACAATTTTCGCATTCACATTGTGACTTATGGGTACTCTTAAATATATCATAGGTCTGCAATTTTGTTCCAGCCCTAGCTAATATTGATTGCTATGGCCTAAAAAAAAAGCTACTGTGAAATGGCTTTTACCATCTTCAGATTTCTGAAGAATCTGCTCACTCTTTCCATACACAAGCTGATACCCTCACCAACTGCTTGCTGCAGAATACAAAGTTCTGCCAGCACATGGAAGACAAAAGGAGCTTCCTCTGTTTTGCTGCTCAGACAAAGCGAAAGGCCTCTGCGCTCACAGACGTTTGGATGTTGCAACCCAGCAGTGTGCATGGATTGTGGATGATGTACGGAAGAAGCAGGCCGAAAATCCAGATAATCTGAAGACGGCAACATCTCCTTCACTGTAGGCTGCTGGATTGTTTTAAAATGGATTTTAAAACATATTGCAGGACTTGCCCACCCAAATGATAGAATCGCCACATTCTACCTATGCTATGCAAACGTTTTGATTCCTGTATTCTATATCCACTGTTCTCTCACACTCCAGAGTGCACTTCCTGCCATTTGAGTTTAAATTGCCACCATCTGTCTTATTTATTTTGCTCAAAAATTAAGATCAGAGTTTACTCTCACAAAGGGTCATGTGGCTTTCCCCATTTTTTGGATGGTGGGGGGAGAAACAGAGCGTTCCAAGTTACCTATGTGCAAAAGCATGGTTGTTAAGACTCTTAAGATTATCCATGCAGAAATTAACACACACGAAGAGATTCGGTTTTAACTCCCACAGAAACGCAGGTCCATACATTAATAATCACTCAGCTTTCCTTACGTAACTCTTGAAAATTAACTACCTCGGGGATAAGCAGTTCTGTATTTCATCATGCCTATTGGACAGCTCTAAAAGTGCTTTCTGCAGAGAGACAGTGGTTTCTGCAACAAGACTATCCTCTCTCTTTTTTATTATTATTTAAAAACGTGATCCCGGTTTAGTTCCTGTTCTCTTGTCTCTTCGCTGTCCACCAGTCCTCTTCCCACTACTCTCTATCCATCTTGCTTTGTTGTCAAAGCAACAGGACATAGAGCTATGGAGACAGACAAAAATGCTAGTTTAAGTCCCTTAACCAACCAGAAGCTGAAGTGAGGGCAGGCAAAAATCAATAAGAAAACCTGCCTTGTCATTGCCATACCCATAAAGCATATAATAGCTCTCCTATCTACTTCCTGCCTTTAACGGTGAAGTGCAATTAAGACTGAACTTTAAACAAGTTTGATTTTATTCTTCTAACCTGACTAACCAAGTCTTAGTGACATATCAGGAGATAGTCTATTAAACATCTAAAGAGCACCCACATACTGA
The DNA here is from genome assembly GCA_034641385.1 of Darevskia mixta. NCBI lineage: Eukaryota > Metazoa > Chordata > Lepidosauria > Squamata > Lacertidae > Darevskia > Darevskia mixta. The sequence goes on from JAWWNH010000001.1 coordinate 26,192,686, forward strand.
TGGATTTCTCATTTTGTATGAAGGAACAGGCAAGTAGGCGCCTTCAGGAGAGAGGGCTCCATTCATTCTTACGCACTTCTCTCAGTGTATATCCCACCATATTCTGAAGATCTGGGACAGCCAGTATACTAGAAGGAGAAATGTACAAATACCCTTTTGTATTCCGTTGTTGTTTGTTGTTGTTAATAATAAAGATAAAACTTGTATACAGCCCTTCATCCAAAGATCACAGGGCGGTTCACAACATAAAAATGCAAAATGAGAACACAAAATACATAATAAAAACAAAACAAAATCAATACCCCCCCAAAAACCCCACCACATTTAAAAGGCCATAGGATGTTAATCAGCCAAAGGCCTGGTTAAAGAGAAACGTTTCTGCCTGGCACCTAAAGACACGTAATGAATTAATCTGGACTGAGCTTCAGTCTGTTGGCTCTTGTCCAGTCCATTACCAGGGCAAAACATTAAATAGCTGGAAATGCAAGAAGCATTTAAAACCCACATATTTCCTCTGTATCTTTTTAAATTGATGTTTATTGCAAATTTATTAGAGAAGAAAGAAAACCACAAAATCAGAACAAAAATAAAATACAATAAGCATCTAAATATCTTATAACCATAGTTCCCAAAGCCAGCCCAGAAAGAAACACAAAACATTGCTTGTAAACACTCCTTGGGGACACACACAGGTTGTTGGGAGTTCCCTGGAGAGGAAATTCCATAGTTTTATACATTTCCTTGATGTCAAGAGACAGAGAGGGAGAGAGAAAGAGAGAGAGAGAGAGAGAGAGAGAGAGAGAGAGAGAGGCAGAACATTGTGCATGGGAGATATTGTTAAGACATCTCTCGTGATCTCTGATTTCTGCCAGACACGGGTGCCTGCCCCATGCCATTTAAAGCTGTTGCATACACTGACTGGAGCAGTTGTTCCATCAAGAACTGGACTGTCACAATCTGCAGTTGATGAAACTTCTAGGCCAGCGGTGGGGAACTTGTGGCCTTGCAGATGTCACTGGACTCTTAACCTGCATCAGCTCCAGCCAGCAGAGCCAATGATCAATATCTAGACATCTGCGAGTTTCCCACTGTGTCAATCAAGGGCTCCACTATGTTAAGTGTATCGCAGCGTCACCAGTACACAGTCCTCTCCAACATCGCCACTCTCTCCAGACATATCAGAAAGGCTATGTAGTGCCATATATAGAGCATCATCAAAATCTCACCACTCAGCATGAATTGGAAGGAACAGCCAATAGGTGGGCAAGCCTGGCTTCTCTTACCCTAGTGCAGCAACAGTCCAGGCACCCACACCCTCCTCCACCTATTGTGATGAGGAGCCAGGGACCTGCACACAACAGCACAAAGAGCCAGCTGCACTGTACACTGTACTATTATTCCTGGTCTCTGGAGCCTGAGTACTCTGGAGTACGCAGTGCAGTCAGACGGGCTCTAGAAAGTCACTACTCCATCATTTATGGCAAGGGATGCTTTTTAGATTCCCTGTTAACAGGGATTTGTTTTTCTCCTCATGCGATGAAATCCATGCAGTGCACAAGAGGTTTCTTATAGGGGAAAGCTTTCATTCATTTTTATTTTTTTCCAAGAAAATGAAGAAGCACAACTTAAGTCTTCACAAAAATAGATGCTGCTGTGTGCAATTGCAACTTGCGAAAGAAAGGAAGGATGGCTTACAGCGAGTATTCCAATCTATATGTAAAAGCACAAGTGCAACGGGAGGATAAAGATTAGGCGTAAGTTTCAGTGCTACTACAAATTTCAGTGACTTTTCCTGCAGGCAGCAGGAGGAGAGGCCATCATCACAGCTTGTGGCAGCGAATCCCATACTTTATTATACATAGCGTTAAAGAAGTCAAGTTTTTTCTCCCCTGTGTGATGTGGGTGGCAACACGTAGGAGCATCTTATTATGAATCATAGAACCACAGAATTGTAGAGTTGGAAGGTACCACGAAGGCCATCTAGTCCACCCCCTAAAAAGCGGAAAATTTTTTTTTTGCCCAACGTGGGGCTCGAACCCACGACCCTGAGACTGAGTCTCATTTCTCTTTCTTCCCGATGCACCATTTGAACTGGAAAGCCCTCCGAACACCGTGCACATTTGAACTGGAAAGCCCTTCAAACACCGTGCACACGTGCCCTATTCCACATTCATCCCGACTGATCCTAAAACTGCTTCTGTACGCAAACTGCCCGCTCCGTTCACCCACGTCTGCTAATCAGCTTCACTTACATCGTTCTTGTTTGTTTCTGGTGAACCACGGTGCATCGTTTAGGAGCTTTTTGGGGAGCGTAAGGAAACGCCTCCCCCTTAAAATGCTTACTTTGAAACCCAAAAGCCTTAGGGCTTGAAAAACACTCAAATCTGGGAGGCTTCTTCCAGCGTCCCCCGCAAAGTGATCTCGCCCAACGCATTGCGATCGCGTGCGCGCGCCACCTTGTGGAGTTTCTAGCGCCGAGTGGCCCTTCTTTGCACAGGAAATGCTAGTTTTTACTTCAGTAACCAAGATCCTTTAAGCAGGAAGTTAGGTGTGGTCTGTTGAAGGAGAATCACATTAAAAAATAAAAAGCAACATCACTACTCGCCCCATCCCACCCCCCCCCCCGCGCACAAAATAAAGAAGAAAAAAGGACGGTGGCGTTTTTGCTGCATCTTCACGAGGATCGTGTGCCAAACCCCCATAAGCGAACGATCCTATAATAAGGGTAATAATGCATGACTTATGCATCTGCAGTCTTGACAAAAGGACCGTGTGTGTGTGTGTGTGTGTGTGCGCGCGCGCGCGCGTTGTTTCCTAGACATGGTTTTCTACCCACTTTCCATTTTTATTCCTAACGTTCCCGTCGCCGCCTTTTTGGATCGCGCATGTTTTGCCTGTGACAGGGAACCTTTGCACATCGCAGGCGCCGCAGGTGCGCCTCGTCTGCAGCACCAAAACCTGTTTTCCTGATGCACACCTGCAGGAGTGTGGTGTGTTTGTCTGTGTTACTGGAGACGGAGAGGGAGGCTGCAGCTATTCCCCAAAGAGGAGGACTCCGAGGCGCGAAGCCGATGGACACTTGTTATGTATATATGCCTTGGGGGCGGAGGGAATTTTTTAGGCTGCAGACTCCCTTGCCGCGTGCCATATTCATCTTATCATTGCTATTCCGATAGATCATCTGGCACTCAAGCTGTTAATCTTCTGTTGCTGTTACTATTTAATTGCTTGGATAATGTGCTTTGCTTATTCAGGGTGGTTGGTTTGGTTTATATATATGTATATAAAAACAAAAATAGGATGTGGCACAGATTACTCTTTGGATTTAAGCTTTAAGCATCTTTTTCATCGGATTATTTTTATTTTTCAGCGACATATGCGTTGAAAAGATTCCCATTCTCAGTTCTGGGAGGAAAAAAATAAAATAAAATGCTTACATTTGAAAGTAATGGGCTTAATTTTTAAGAGTAGGGTTTGACTGTTGTTATTATAGCAAGCCCATAATTCAATTAAGGATTCCTCCCATCCCTAAATCCATGTAAAGTTTTTTGGCGGGATGGTGCTGTATTCAAGTGTCCAAGTCCGATTCCTTGCTCTTTGTGCATACACACTTCAGGTTACATACGCTTCAGGTTATAGACTCCGCCAACCCAGAAATAGTACCTCAGGTTAAGAACCTTTGCTCCAGGGTGAGAACAGTGGCAGTGCGGCGGCAGCGGGAGGCCCCATTAGCTAAAGTGGGACCTCAGGTTAAGGACAGTTTCAGGTTAAGGAAGGACCTCCAGAACGAATTAAGTTCTTAACCTGAGTTACCACTGTATATCACATTCCTCTGGGTGCAGCAGGAGTGCCATACCACTGAATCTTTTAGGTGACAGTAATGGCCTCTCTGTGGTGGCAACAGCAGTAAACAGGAAGTGAAGCAAATCCCACCCCTCCAGCCCTAGACTCTAATAATATGGAAATGCTTCTTTTTAAAACACTCCCTAACTTAGCTGACTCAGCATACCAGCAAAGGTAGCTGCCAGACTATTTGCCAGATTTATTGGGGTGACCTTTTGTCACCGTAGGCAGCTATTGCCCCCATCACCACACGTAAAAAATCCCCTCGCCTCATGGCATTTATGTCTGACAGGACAGCTATTTTCCTAGGACAAAAACTGCTTGGCCTGGTGGCTGAGGGGATATTGCTTACAGCCCCTCCAAGTGTCCCTATTTTCCAGGGACAGTCCCAGATTTAAAAGAAGCCGCCCTGGTTTCTGTTTTGACCCCAGAATGTCCCACTTTTCCTTAGGACGTCCCTATTTTCATCAGAGGATATGGTGTTAAGTGACCTCCTAGCCAAGGAGAAAAGTAACTGCAACCTTTAGAAGACATCTGAAAGCAGCCCTGTATAGGGAAGTTTTTAATGTTTAATTATGTTTTTATATGTGTTGGAAGCCGGCTAGAGTGGCTGGGGCAACCCAGTCAGATGGGCAGGGTATAAATATGATGATGATATTATTATTATTATTATTATTATTAATAATAATAATAATAATAATAATAGAATAGGACATCCTTATTTTCATCAGAGAAATGTTGGAGGGTATATGCATATATGCTATGCACTTCTGCAGTAGGCAGAAAGACAAGTTTCAGCTTGATCCTGTGCACTGTGTTCAATATGAGAAGATACTCAATTATTATTCAGCCTTTTACTCAGTAGTGGACCTCGGCGTCTCAAATGTCAGTGGAGACCTGTGCAGAGCCCAAACTCGGTGTGCTGCCTCTCGCTCCACTCCAAATCATAGTTGTGGTGCCCCCGAGGCTCCATGCCCAGTGTGACCGAACCGGTTCTGGTCCCCTAAATCTGGCTCTGGACTGGATGGAACCTCCTCAATTGAGGCTGAACCCCAATAAGAAAAAAAAACTGCTGTGGAAAGGTGGGTGGTTCCCATATCCTGGAACTAGGATATATGACCTGTTCTGGGCGGAGTTACACACTCCCCACAGAAAAAAATGGGTTCATAATCTGGGGTTATTCCTGTATCCCACTTTGTCAGTGGTGTCTCAAGCGGATTCTGTGGCTAGGAATGTGTATGCCCAGATTAGACTGGTTTTCCAGCTAACTGTTGTTCCTGGACTGGGATAGCCTGACATCAGTTGTCCGTTCTCTGGTGACCTGCTTAGACTACGGTAGTGTTCTCCACGTGGGACTGCCCTTGAAGACAGTCCAGCAGCTGCAGAATGCTGCTAGGTTAGTGAGTGGGGCAGCTTGGTGAGTCCATGTGCTACTGTGTTATTAGCATAGAGTTGTTGTGTTTGAGTGAATTTTGCAAACTGTATTGATTTCTAATCTGTAATGGGAAGAATAAAATAGCACTTAACATATTAGGAATGTTATTTTTATTCCCTTAAAATCCTTGTGATGTAGATGATTACGCCTCATTTTACAGGTGAGGACTACAGCAAAGGAAAACATTCACCTGCCTAGCTAACAAGCTGTTTGATAAGTTTTTAGAAACCAGGCAAAGGTTTCTCTTCAGCCAGGCCTTTGGCTGATTAACATTCTATGTCCTTTTAAATGTGGGTTGTTGTTTTTTGTGGGGGGAGTATTGGTTATGTTATGTTATTATTTTTATTATGTATTTTGTGTTCTCATTTTGTATTTTTATGTCTTGAACCACCCTGTGATCTCTGGATGAAGGGCAGTACAGTCATACCTTGGATCCTGAACACCTTGCGAGTGAAACGTTTTGGCTCCCGAACACCGCAAACCTTGAAGTGAGGAGCTTCCTGCAGCCAATCAGAAGCTGCGCCTTGGTTTCCGAACGTTTTGGAAGTCGAACGGACTTCCAGAAGAGATTCTGTTCAACTTCCGAAGTACGACTGTACACAAATTCAATCAATCAATCAAAACAACCAGTGTGACTGCCAGTAAGCTATCAGGCTCAATTTAGCATGTTCATTGTCGCATATAAATTCCTAAATGGCTTGGGACCCAATTACTTAAAAGAGTGTCTTCCCCAGTATCAACCATATTGGACCCTATAATTTGTAGATGAGGCCTTGTTGGTGATGCAGCCATCGGGGCCTGCTCAGTTGGTGTTGACCGATGACAGAGCCTTCTCAGTGGTGGCTCTCCATTTGTGGAAAGCCCCCATTGTTGAGTTTGTCGCCACCATTATTAACTTTCAGCAATTGGAAAGCATTCATGTTTACCCAGGCCATTGGTGGCTAAAGAATACTGCTCATGGCAACCCTGAGATCACTGGATAAAGCAATGTTTTTAACCATAACTGTCTTTAGAATGTCTTGACCATTTTTAAAATGCTTTTTGAAATAAATTGGGGTTGTGTTTGCCATCCTGGACTCCTTTGGGAGGAAGGGCGGGATTTAAATCCAATAAGTATATATCTCTCTCTCCTCTCTCGCTCTCTCTCACACCCCTATGTTTTGTGTCTCCTAGCACTTTTTTATACATGGGACACAACTGTAATTAAGAAGTGCAGGATGAAAAGATGGCGCAATCAGTGCTGGTACCACCAGGACCTGACAGCTTCCGCTTTTTCACGAAAGAATCGCTGGCAGCTATTGAACAACGCATCGCTGAGGAAAAAGCGAAGAAGCCCAAACAAGAGCGCAAAGACATCGACGACGATGAAAACAAACCAAAACCCAATAGTGACTTGGAGGCTGGCAAATCACTGCCCTTTATCTATGGAGACATACCTCCGGGAATGGTGTCGGAGCCTTTGGAGGATCTCGACCCATACTACCTTAACAAAAAAGTAAGTCTTTGCTGTGAGTTTAGTGCAAGTCCCACTGGAATATGATGGAATGGAAATCCTGCAACCTTTCCGCTGAATGCTTTTTAGCCCGTGTAACTTACTGACGCTTATTATCCAGTATGTTCTGTTTTTCTTAGTTGACTTCACTGACGTTGCCCATAAATAAGTGCTACATATTAGTGTTTATAATATTCCCCTCCTCTGCATTTGCATACAGGGAAGCAATTTTATTATACGATGCCTGGCATTTCGCGGCAATTGTTTCTTACTTTATCTTACACCTAGAGAAGGCTTGAAAAATGAATGAACAAAGGTTTTATTAACTTCACTGCTAGCAGCACATCTTCCCTTAGTAATATTTTTTAAAATTATTAAATACATTTTGCTGTTGCCCTTTGGCTCCTTTATGTCATTTCTTTGCAAAAAGGGGTTTTACACCGCATATTTTGTTTCTGAGCTGTCCAGTCATCAGCAAGGTTTGATTTTATTTATTTACAGCATTTGCAAAATAATTCTGTACCTCCAACATTAAGAAAAAACTAATAATACCATGGTGGTAAATAGCATAGCAGTAGCTGTGGAACAGTACTCTCAGCAGTGTGAAACTGTTGTGTAAGGCAGTCAGTTCCATAGACGACACCATTTCCTTGCTTCCATATTCAGAACAATCAGGACTGGCCTTCCCATGAAGCAGTGCAAAGCTTTTACTTATTCCACGTATTACGTCCTTGCCTCTTGGTGTTAGTCCATAGGAAAAAGGACATAATTTTACCCGTTAATTTCCGCTTTGAAAATGTTTAAGGGCAGAACTGTACTTCTCCCTCCTATGCAATCTGTATGCTAAGCCCCACTCAATGAAGAATTGTTAACTTTCAAAGGTTATGTCTTTCAGTTGACTTATTCTGAATCGAGTTGTTTTACTGTGGGGAACAAATGGTAGGTTGCAGTTGAAAGGTGGATAAGGTTCCTCGCTTACCCTCTGCCTGGCCCTCTCCTGCAAAGTAAAAGGCAACTCAACCATGAGGATTTTAATCTTGGCTGGAAATGTCATTGATTTGATTAGACGTAGATGTACCATTTCATTAGAAACAGAGAGGTGACGCTTTCACTTAACTCTGCTTAGCTATACATGGGCAGATGCAGGCATAATTTCTGTGATTTCTCCCATGAGCCCAGATCTTTCTGTTTTGAGCATAAAACAGCCCTCAGACATGGCAGCTCAACAGGAAACACTATATTAGGAAAGGTTTCTTTTAAAAAAGTATATGAAACAATCAGACTGGTGAAACATCAAACCAAGTCCAGCATTTTGCAAAGACAGATATCTTTCAGAGCTCACAAATGTGTAGGCCTTTTGTTGTTTGTCCCTAGTATTCCTTAATTTCAGGTGGCATGCCTCTGTATGTGGAGGTTCCACTAAGTTCTCATGACTCATTGCCATTGATAGGCCTATCTGCTCTGATTCTCTTTTAAAGTGGCTATCTTACAGCAATGAATTTTGAAGTTCACATTGTATGAAGAAGTTGTGTATCTCCTTTGTTAAAGAATAACCCTTTGGAAACTAATTAGTCTCTTGAATAATTTGTTCAACAATACAGAAGCTGGAAAGAGAACAATGGCAGCCCCACTTAGGGTGGTTGTTGCTTGTTGGTTGTTTTTTTGCAGGTAATTTCTGCAACATGTCATGGACACAAAAATAGTGTGTTAGTATTGGATGTATACTGCACTATCCATATGCCATTTTGCTTTCATAATTGTTCTGCAATATTTCTGCATTATTGCCATATGGAGGGGAACTCTTGTTCTATAGCACAATGAAAATAGGACAAAAGAAACTCAGAATATATGTGGTATGAAAAGTTATAGGATTTTAGCAGGATATTATGAGACATGCAACTATTGCAAACAAATACATGCACCTATTGCAAACATCTGAAGGCAGCCCTGTTTAGGGAAGCTTTTAATGTTTAATAGATTATTGTATTTTAATATTCTATTGGAAGTCGCCCAGAGTGGCTGGGGAAACCCAGCCAGATGGGCGGGGTATAAATAATAAATTATTATTATTATTATTATTATTATTATTATTAAGCAGGTTGGTTGTTATAAGCCTGGTGGATCAGGGGAATGCTGCTGATGTAGTGTGTCTTGATTTCAGTAAGGCTTTTTAAAAAGTCTCCCATTATATTATTGTGGAGAAGCTGGTAAAATGTGGGCTGGATGAGATAACTGTTTGGTGGATTTGTAGATGGTTGACTGACCAAATGCAGAGAATACTCACTAATGGATCCTCATCATCCTGGAAGAAAAGTGACAAGTTGGGTGCTGCAGGGTTCTGTCCTGGGCTAACGTCTTTATAAAAGACTCGGATGAAGGAATTTAGGGGATGCTCATCAAATTTGCAGATGACACCAAACTGGGAGGGGTCATTAATGCCACGGAAGATAGAATTAGGATTAAAGATGACTTTAACAGATTGGAGAACAGGCCGCAAACTAACAAAATGAATTTCAGTAGGGACAAGTGTAAGGTTCTATACTTGGGTACTTAGATGGTCTTCAGCAGCCTCACCTTTTGTAGCTCCCCCAAACCAGGGGCTGAAGCTGTTTTCCTCTAGAAACGTTTGTATGAGGAAAGATGGGGAGAAAGTGGGTGAGGCTTGAAGAATAAAACACCTGCGAGAGGGAAAGACATTATGAAAAATTAAGTGCAAACATTCGGGGCTCAGAGAAGACCAGAAGGAGCAACTTCTTGTTGCTACAGAAAGAGTCCTTTATGCTTCCAAGGATTCAGATTAGGCCACCTACTTGCTAATCCCGTGGCCCTCCTGTTTTAAGTGAATGGGTCCAGCTTGCCTGCTTACGCTTCCTCAGGGATGTGCAGGGCTGCTGGTCACATCATGGCTATCTTCAGAACAAGAGGGAAGGGCACTCCCTACACCTCACCCTGTCCCTGAGCAGAGAGGAAGCCCTAGTTCTACCTCACCCCATGTAAAGGTAAAGGTATGGTATCCCTGACCGTTAGGTCCAGTTGCGGACGACTCTGCGGTTGTGCGCTCATCTCGCTCTATAGGCCGAGGGAGCTGGCGTTTGTCTGCAGACAGCTTCTGGGTCATGTGGCCAGCATGACTAAGCCGCTTCTGGCGAACCAGAGCAGCGCACGGAAACGCCGTTTACCTTCCTGACGGAGCGGTTCCTATTTATCTACTTGCACTTGATGTGCTTTTGAACTGCTAGGTGGGCAGGAGCAGGGACCAAACAACGGGAACTCATCCCGTCGCGGGGATTCGAACCGCCGACCTTCCGATAGGCAAGCCCTAGGCTCTGTAGACCACAGTGCCACCCATATATGTGTATTCAGGATCAAACCTAGATGTCCCTTGGAACTCAGGGAATTATCGCTTGCTGAAATGCAAAGCTTGAAGGCAAAGCTTCTCGAGCATAAATTTGGTGTAAAGTTTTAACTGCAGATTTCCCACCCACCCCTTCCCTGTTTCTAAATGAGAAGGCATTTTAAAAAAAAATGTGATGGAGCTGTTATAGGAGGATTGTGAATAAAATATAAATGGTTACTTGATTGCTGTTGATGGCTAAATGTAGACATGAGAGCACAAGCAATTCATAAAAAGAATGAAATAGGAGGAATAAATGTATTAGCAGCGGCGAAAACCTGGCAGAGAAACAAAACTTGCAATCTTGGCAGGCATGAAGGAAAACAGCCATTGTAGTTATGCAAGTGTCTACTCTCTTGTCGGGAGAAAGACAAATATCTCAAGTGCTTCATATAGCATGCGATAGTAAAAGCAAACCAGCCCTCGTGGCCTGAGTTTGTGAGGTATGTTGGACTTGAACACGTGCAAGCAATTATTCTAAACTATTCATATTTGAATGCATTACCACAGCAAAGCAGATGTCACTGAAGGTGTGAGAGGCAGCTTACCAGTTCATTCCCTCTCTTTTCTGTACAAAACGAGGACTGAAGGTTTTAAATACAGTTAGATAAATAAGCTAATCACTTGCACCCAAATGCAGTCAAATATGACTTTGCTTCAAAGGCAGTGGGACTTTACATTGGAATCCTAAACATGTATACTCAGAAGTAAGCCCCATTGCGTTCAATGAGACTTACTCCCTGGGAAGTGAGTGTAGGGTTCACTCCTAAGCACACTTACTGGGCTGTAAGCCTCACAGAGTCCAGCAAACTTCTGAGTTAACCTGCAGGGGGGTCATGTTGTTAATACAAATAAAACTGCAAACCTGAAGATGTTGCAAAACTGCAGGCCTGAAGTTGTTGCTTAGGAACACAGGAAACTGACTTTTACTGAGTCAGAGCACTGGTCCATGCAGCTCAGTCTTGTCTACACTTGACTTGTCAGTGACTCTCCAGGATTTCAGACAGGAGACATTCCTAGCCTTATCCTGGAGGACGCCAGGGATTGAACCTGGGACATTTTGTGTGCCAAGCAGATGGTCACCCACTGCCAAGCTACTGCTGTGCAGTTGTAGGAAGCCATTTCCAAGCATCAACAGGGCCGATGAGGTAATAGGGATGAGGGGGCCTTAATAACAAGCTGTATCTATTCTGAATCTTCATGCTGTTCTGACCAAATGCCGCACTGCTCTACCTGCATGCAGACTAATCCTTTTTTTGAAACAACAGCTGTCTTGCAAACAATTGCAAGGTAAAACCCAAATCCAATTCTCAGGTGGAGGCTCCATCTTTAAAATTCACACACAATAGTCTTTCAGGTCCTGGCTGGAAGTTAAATGCATTGCCATGCAGCCAGTTGCCACAGAGGGTTACTTAAGAATATAAAAACAGAAGAGCCCCACTGGATCAGGCCAATGGCCCATCTACTCCAGCATCCTGTTCTCACCGTGGCCAACTAGATGCCTATGGAAAGTCCGCAAGAAGGACCAGAGGGCAACAGCACTCTACCCCGTTGTGATTCCCAGCAACCAGTATGCAGAAGCAGTTTGCCTCTGATACGGGAGGTAATATAGCCATCGATGGCCTTACCCTCCACAGATTTCTCTAATCCCATTTTAAAACCAACTTGGTGTCAAGCCCACTTCCGCCCTGGAGCAGGAGGTGGAATTGCAGGTGTCACGACCCGATCATGCGGACACGGGCTGAGAGGTCAGCCCTGTCCGATTGGGGGATTTCCCGCCCGCATCGCTCACAGGCCGACCAATCAGGCCGACCTGGGGGCGTGTCTTGCTTCCTTTAAGCAAGAAGCGGGCGGGAAACCCCCCAATGCCTAAGCCAATACCGCTCAACATCCATAACCAATAAAGTTGTGGCCTTCATGCCCATTAAAATTATACAATGTGTCAGTGTCATTATTCTCAACAGGGAGGGGAGGGACATTGCCATGCAATCACTACGTGTGTGATGAAGTCCCTCCTTAAGTATTAAGTTAGTCGTGACTAACACAAATCCATTGTTTTCAACTGATCTAACTCTGACTCTGACTTTTGGGCTGCAGCCCAGGATACTTAAAGTCCTTGCATTGTTTTCCATGCCAGACGTCGCGAAGGAGAACAGCAATATTACATTTATATTTGTAAACTTATTTTTAGGCTGCCTTTTTAGGCATTGGCCCACGCATAAAAACGCAATGCATCTGAAAACAAAAACTAGGTGTTTTAAATGGCAGCAGTACAAAAATTGTTTTAAAATATAGCCCACTTTAGAAAACAAAATAAAATGGCAGTGTGGATTCTAGCAGCTAAAAAAGTATGCATTCTTTAAAAAAAAGGTCTCTAGGTTAAAATATATATAGGCCTAAGTTGGGGGGCAGCGGAGTCTGAAATAAATAGGTTTTTTTAATTCACCAAGATTTGCAGAGTTAAAGCCACATGAACTTTGAGGAGAAAGTATTCTCCTTCTACATGTGACCAGAAGCCTGGAGAATAGTTTTGTTGTTTAGTCATCTTAGTCGTGCTCGACTCTCCGTGACCCCATGAACCAGAGCATGCCTTGGAAACCCTCACTTTCTTCTCAAAGCTTCTCTATTTTTATGTCCATGGAGTTTTCTTGGCAAAATACTGGAGTGGTTTGCCAGTTCCTTCTCCAGGTGGATCACATTTAGTCTAAACTCTCGGCTATGACCTGTCCGTCTTGGGTGACCCTGCACAGCATAGCTCATAGGTTCTTGGAGTTATTCAAGCCCCTTCGCCACAACAAGGCAGTGATCCACAAAGGGGTGGAGAATAGTAGTGCAGTGCTAAATCACAGCCTCCGTAGTCAAGGAAGCAGCAGCGTCATATGAGGACAGGCAGTGGCATCTTCCTGCAGTGGTGATGCCACTGGTGAGGATGGATGGGTTGAGGTGGCAGTGAGGTTGGAGGACCTCTGGGTTGCTGTGATTGGCCCACAGGTAAATGCAGCCCTCCCCATACTGGTGAACACAGCGCTACTGGGAGCATCGCTGCCACTGTTCCCCCCCTCATGTGCTGTTGCTGCAAGAAAGTGCTACCGTTTAAACTTCCCACAGGAAGTTGAAACCCCAGCAAAGAAAAGAAGTATCTGTCCTCTGCTTGGTTATTTTTCTCATTCGTATTTGCTCGCTGTGTGCCAATCTGTCACAAGCCTCATTAGTGTACCCCTATTCATTGACCAGAGCAAGGAGGGTCTGTTAGTAACGTTGGTGCTGCGGTGGCAGATGATATCAGTGCTCCTACTCTCAGGAGGGGAAGACCTCTGAAGCAGAGAAGTCGTAAGAAAAAAACACACATCTGCTGTCCAGGTAGTTTTATACAGTTGGTGTATGATTGATTAGCTGAATTCGCCTCAGATCAAGTGTTAAAATGTGTGGCACTATTCACCACACCGCTTGGCAGCTTTGTGAAAGTGGCCAGCTTATAAATGGTCATTTACGCTCATCAGGTAGCAGATCTCGGCCATCCTGATAATTCTATGTAGTAGATAGCAGACATAACCCGCCTTCCGTTCTCCATTCTGTTAGGTTGCCAGCATTTTGAAATTTCATCTTAAGAGGGAACGTGACTGGAGCTCACCCAGTTATGTGATAAGGAAACAGAATTCACATTCTGAGTCCTTGAATTCATATTCTAAAGGATCCCAGAGCAGGGTCCAGGATAGTGTTCATAACAAAACACTCCCAGAACATTATTTTACAGCAAAAGCCCCTTAACACGCTATATAGCTTAATGCTTAATTAACCCGGATGCTGTGAGAAGTGTTTCTTCTAATCCACAAGACAGGAGGTTGCTTAGGCAACCAGTCTGACTTGATATCTGGTATACCAAAGAAGCCATCGCAGAGTGAGGACCGGTCATTTGAATCCAGTAGATAACAGGCAAGATTAGTTGTTAACACTGCTTGGGAATTTTAAGGAATCTGTATGTGTTCAGGAGGCCAGGCATCTCTCGCATGTGCGCATGCACTGCTCAAAAAGTCGCTGCACCACATCAGTTACTTCAGCAAAGCAGCCACTTGAATTGCCTGTAGGGCAAGTTCACACAGGTGAATGACTTCGGTGTGACCCCTCCTGTCCGTTCCTTTCTGGGAAAATGAATTGTGTGAATATCAGCTGAGGAGATACCCAGCGGTTTCCCAAAAGTGGCCTGTAAAGGTAAAGGTAAAGGGACCCCTGACCATTAGGTCCAGTCGTCTCCGAATCTGGGGTTGCGGTGCTCATCTTGCTTTATTGGCCGAGAGCCGGCGTACAGCTTCCAGGTCATGTGGCCAGCATGACAAAGCCGCTTTTGGCGAACTAGAGCAGCGTACGGAAACGCCGTTTACCTTCCCGCCGGAGCAGTTCCTATTTATCTACTTGCACTTTGACATGCTTTCGAACTGCTAGGTGGGCAGGAGCTGGGACCGAGCAACGGGAGCTCACCCCGTCGCAGGGATTCGAACCGCCGACCTTCTGATCAGCAAGCCCTAGGCTCTGTGGTTTAACCCACAGCGCCACCTGGGTCCCTCAAAAAGTGGCCTGAGGCCCTGGATATTACAGCAGAATTATACCCTTTTCCTGCACCAGGCATTCCTTCATTCAGTTTGGAGTACAACCAGAACAGGCAACGTGTAGGTTCAAATGTGCAAAACCTTTTGGGCACGTTTGAACCTACATATTAGCACACACACACCCATTCATTTTTTGACACATTCACTTTTTTGACACATTTGAACTTGAGCTTCCTAGCTGTTGAGAGCCAAATCTTCCTAAAAGTTAACCTTTCTACCTGGCCGAGTGGAGCTGTTCGGTTGCAGTGCTCTACAGAGCAAGGCCTGCCCATTGATCTCAGTCGCCTTAGCTGTGCCTGACTCTGAGTAGGACCAAGCTGTTGGGAAGGAACGGCTGAATGGCTGAGGCTGTTACCTGCCTGCGACACACTTCTGGTTCCATCTTCACAAGAAACTGGTCTGCAGTCATAATGGTAGGAGGAAGCAAAACACCCTTCTCCACAGTGGCTTCGTATGGTGTGCCCCAAATCTCCTTTCCCTTTTAAAAAACTTTTTTTAAACAAAGTTTATATGGCAGCTGGGCGCACTGCAAAGTGCAGTGCTGACAAGCCACCCACCACCTTAATTTCTCAGAGCCATAATTAGCATATGCAAATTTTATGCAAATTTCTGTTACGGACCAGCCAGCCGAAATCGAATTCCTAGTATTGGTTGGGAAGAACTGATGGCTGCCTTGTATGTCTGGCTGTGCAGAGGAAGATGCCTTGAGATTGAATCCTGCAACTGATTGGTTGAGTAGCCTTATGGGAATCATGGTATTAACTGAATTAGAAAGGGAAGGTTTTCTTTTGTGTATACTGTTCTCTAACCAAGCTTCTGTGTCTGTGTGTTTCAGTGCCTGTGTGATAACACAGGTCAATGTTACATGCCGCGAATCAATTCTTTCCCCATTCTCTCTGTCCCTTTTTCTTCCAGACATTTATAGTATTGAATAGAGGGAAGGCGATCTTCCGATTCAGTGCCACTTCCGCCGTGTATATGTTAACTCCATTCAACCCTCTTAGAAAAATAGCTATTAAAATTTTGGTACATTCATATCCTTTTCAAGTGGTTACTTCACAACAAGTGAAACGGTGCTACTTTGTTTTTCGGTGCTTTGGTTCTTTCCAGGCATTTGGTCCCAGGGAGCCCATATAATCACAACATACCCCAAGCAGCTGCCTTGTTCTTTATAATAGTAAGGATGGCCCTGGCAAGCAGGGGAACAGAAGGGAATCAAGTGTGGCAAGAATTTACTTTTGGAAT
The DNA here is from genome assembly GCA_034641385.1 of Darevskia mixta. NCBI lineage: Eukaryota > Metazoa > Chordata > Lepidosauria > Squamata > Lacertidae > Darevskia > Darevskia mixta. Next base: position 26,208,699 of record JAWWNH010000001.1, read on the forward strand.
GCCAAGAATGCAACCTCTACCTTTCCTTTTTGCCCTAAGTGTCAAATGCACCTTTGGGTATACTTGCTTTCGTTGGCTAATCCAAGAAAATTCTTAATGAGCAAAGCTATACCTCTGTGGCGAAGGATTGCAGGGAGACAAACAGAAGCATCTCATGAGTGACAAATTCCAGCGCTGGAGGGGATTCCAGTTCCATTTTTTAATTCCCAGTTTGCATGTAACCAGAGGGAGACCTAACATCCTTCACATTGCTTGGCAGAAGCGCTGACTGCTTCTTTGTTCTTTAGAACCGCCACGCCAAAAACGGCTGTTAAAGAGAAGGGGCTGGAGTATGTCTAAGTCAAAAGCTAAGGAGATCTGAAGCATGTCCTGGGAATCCCTTGCACACTACTCTGAGGAAGGGCATGATGCAAATGTAATAAATGAACATCTAAATATGCATGTATACGTCTTCCGTAAAATAAAAGAGCTCTACACATTTCTTAGTTTATGGTGCCATCCTGTGGCCATTGAGAGCCTATCATGTCTAGGTAATTAAACAGTATGCATTTGTGTGGGGATATACCCTTAAGTTATTGAGCCTTTGAATGACAGAGGAAATAATTTCTATTGCGAAGGTAAAGAGAACAAGTTATGTCCAGTGTTCATAGTGATGTAAACCCCGGATCATTCTGAGTGGGGCTCTTGCTTAGCCTTTTCCCCACGGTGAGCAGGTTTCCCTTCCATACGTGGAAGCTCAGTTTTCCCATACAGCAGCTTCCCTGGTGATCCATTGACAACAGTCGAGATGGGCTAAAGCCAGCAGAACATTTAGTGCTGTCTCCCTAAAGAGGCAGCAATTGTTGGCTTGATCAAACAATCACACCTGGAGTATCTAGAATAATGTATATATATGGACATAGGAAGCTACCAGGGCACTGGTCCATTTCGCTCATACTGAGTGGCAGCAACTCTCCAGATAGGAGTCTTTTCCAGTTGTACCTGGAGATGCTGGAATTGAATTTGGGCCCTTTTGCAGCTGCTTCCCCATTGGCTTTTCCATTGTTTTCGCAAACAACAGCAAGAACATAAAACCCTACCTTATTTTGGAACCTTGCCATGTTTTGAACATACTATAAAACAGGCACCCCCAAACTCAAACCCTCCAGATGTTTTGGGACTACAGTTCCCATCATCCCTGACCACTGTGGTCCTGTTAGCTAGGGATGATGGGAGTTGTAGACCCAAAACATCTGGAGGGCCGAGTTTGGGGATGTCTGCTATAAAATCTACTTTAGATGAGATAAACTTTTGATTCACATTTGAAACTAATTGTCAGGTGGCAAATGGTAACCTACAGAGTTCACATACACAGAGTTCAGAGAGCCTTCATCTGACCTCATCATTTTCTGCCTAATGTTCCCTATCATTCTGAAACATCATTTTGAAGTTGCCTGCCACTTTGCTGAGCACAATAATGCTTAGTGATATCATCACCATTTAGACTTACATTTGCATCTTAATATTATACCGGCCACCCACATCCAACTCAAACCACTTGTTTTTACTTCTGATCCAGAAGTAAAATGGCTTTATCCTTCCTTCCTTCAAAAACAACAGCAACAATTTAATATTTCAGAAAGGCTATTAGAATGTCCATCAATCCACCCATTTTCTTTTAAATATGGAGCAATATGTGAGGAGGTTATGCGATGTTCCCCGGGCATCATAAAAACCACAGGAAAGATTAATGATACTGGAAGTGAACCAGAATGTACTGTTGATGTAATCAATTTTTCTTACGATGAGTTCTCAAGAATATGTTCCTTAACAATAACATACATTATTCAGCATGCTTATTATGTGCACTATTTTGACCAACTGTGTATTTATGACCATGAGTAACCCTCCGGACTGGACAAAGAATGTAGAGTAAGTTAAATCGAATCACTATTCAGTGTGTTAATGAATATATAATGCATGTTTTTATATATATAAAGTCATCCAAGGGGCAGTTCTGTTGGCAAGAAACCAACAATGCTGGGTTCCCACATTATGCAATGTTGGGTTCCCACAATGCACGGGTTCCCACAATGCTGGGTTCCCACAATGCACGGGTTCCCACATTATGCAAGCATGTGTTTGTGGCCAAGATTGACCCCCTACTTCTTGTTCACATTTTACACTTTTAAGCTACAATAGAACTCAAGGATAATGCCTGACTGGACCATTTTCTGTGCTCAAGAACTGATATTTGCTTCCCTCTGCCTCTTGCTATTTCCCCAATTCAAAAGGCAATTAAAATGCAGAATGGTGATAGAATCAGATTTGTAATATGGTACCCAGGGATGTAACAACAGTCATGTGACTTCTTTCAATTTGGACACAACCCAATGTGGGTGGGAAGGTAAACCCCACACTTGCTGTCTGATAACAATGGCTTGTGACCAAAGGTTGCAGACAATCAGCTACAAATTCACTCTTCAAAATGTCAGATCAAGCAGAAACTATGCCACTAAAATTGGCAAGTGAGGAAAAGCTCCAGGCTAGAGGGGAGATCAAAGTTGAACACTCAAGGAAGGAGGAGGAGCCACCTGCCCTCCTTTGCACACTGGTTTCCTTTTTCCTTTTCTTCTTTTCTATTAAAATAGAATGGGGAAAATTTATTGGTTACTTAAGGACACATTGTAAACAAATCAGAACATTAGCGGGATTGATATAAATGCGTGCAGTAAGAGATAATTAAGGAGATGAAAAGGGGAATTTATAAATATATTTGAATTGGATATGCAGTAACAAAAAGATAGGAAATGGCCCCAGTCAAAGTCCAACATTATCTGCTCTTTTGCTGAACCATCATGGCGACATCCACCCACAACGAAACAGCAGAAAGTGGTTTTATCCTTCTGACAGTCCTCCTCTATTTCGGACCCCAAGTATAGAATCACAGCCTTGGAAAGGGTCCAGGGAGGACATCTAGCCCCATTGCAAATCACACAACAATATAATTCCCTGGCCTATCGTAAGATGGTTTGAGCATATAAAGCCAACCCTGGCCCAACTGAATTGGCTGCCAATTAGTTTCTGACCCAGTTCAAAGTCCTGTTTGTTTTTTTTAATATAATTTTATTTTACATTTTCAACTTTTACAAACATTTTAGCCAGAAAAAAACAAAAGTCTTTACAAATCGAATTTACCTTCCCCTCGACTTCCCCCCCCCTCTCTTCTGCACACCTGGTTTACTCTGTTTTTGCATCTTCTTAGTGGCTTAGGAAGAAGTGAAATTAACCAGTAAGGAGACGCATAAACAGGAAAAGCCAAGCAGTCAGTCCTCTCCCTCCTTGCCTATGTGACTTTGATCTCTCCCAGCTTTTTGCTACAGTGGTGGTGAGGAATCCAGTGTTAGGAATCCTGACACTGTGAGCAGAGCATATAAATCAGCTCTGCCTCATACCTGCTTTGTGCACCTTCTACTCAGTGATGGCTAACCTTGACACTCCAGATGTTTTGGAACTACAACTCCCATCATCCCTAGCTAACAGGACCAGTGGTCAGGGATGATGGGAGTTGTAGTCCCAAAACATCTGGAGTGTCAAGGTTAGCCATCACTGTTCTAGATTGTCATCCAGAGACAGAGCTCATTGCTTTCCCTTTGGAAAACAATTCTTGCTATTCAACTTTAGACTTCTGACAAGTCCCCCTCCCCCCGCCACCCAATTTTACAATTGTCTGTTTTCTGTTTGGAATATTTTGTTGAAATCATTAATACTTGTTTTCTGTTAACTGTTGCACTGATATTTTCTTCAGATACACATTCACGGGAATTTATACCTTTGAATCACTAATAAAAATTCTTGCAAGGGGCTTCTGTTTAGAACATTTCACTTTCCTCCGGGATCCCTGGAACTGGCTTGACTTCACTGTCATTACATTTGCGTAAGTACTTGTTTGCAATATTTAAAAGGGGGGGTGTTGTTAGTCACTGCTAACCTCAAGTTGAGACAGGGAGAACCTTTAGAGAAAGAGATATACAGTATTGTTGATTTTTAGCAACCCAGAATGGGACTGTGCTGCAGAGCCATACAGTGGTACCTCGACTTACGGCGATAATGCGTTCCGACGCGATTTTCGTAAGTCGAAAAAATTCGTAAGTCGAATCCCCATAGGAATGCATTGGGGGGGGAAAATTTGTAAGCTGAAAAATCCGCATCAAAAATTTGTAAGTCGAAAAAATCCTATCTAAACGGCCGCGATGTCTTTTTGGAAGTTGAAAAAATTCGGATGCGGTGGCCATTTTTTTTTAACTGGAAGTCACTCGTAACTCGAAAACAACGTAAGTCGAGTTACTCGTAAGTCGAGGTACCACTGTATTAGAATTTCTGCCGTTTGTATTGTAACTAACTCTGGCTTAGCCCTCTTAAAATAAACTCGTTTCATATCTTGTCTTCTTTTCTGTTCAACGGAATAGAAGCTACCTCTCAAGTTCCCAAATTAGTTTAAAATGTGTGATTTGCTCGTTGACATTTTAGTTTAATCTGAGAAAAGGCCCCCCCAAGCAAGTAACATAAAGTCTGCCTCAATTCTGAATAACTGTGATTTGATTCTACAGGTATGTAACAGAATTTGTAAACCTAGGCAATGTTTCAGCTCTTCGAACTTTCAGAGTATTGAGAGCTTTGAAAACTATTTCTGTAATTCCAGGTAAGAAGTGAGTGGAATGATGAACTGCCAGGCCCCTTGTATCTCCAACTGTTTTTTGTGTGCTGTCATTGTGTTTGTGTGTGAACTCCCCTATTGCAGATATGTGACAGAGTTTGTGGACCTGGGCAATGTCTCAGCGTTGAGAACATTCAGAGTTCTCCGGGCATTGAAAACAATATCAGTCATTCCAGGTGAGAGCTAGGTTAAACACAGAGGCTGACCTTTTAAAGCTCCATTAAAGATGAAACCGCACTTTTAAGCATAAGCCGTGTTGCTTGCTGCACTGTATAAGCAAAAGAAAAAAGAAAAAAAAAAGCAAGAATCGAAAACTTTTGTTTTCAGTGATTCTTTGCTTTTTAACAATGGCAGCTTGATTATAATTTTTTTTCCAAATCAGCCTTTGCGTTTAACAAATTCTTGCATGAGACATTTGCAGTAAGTGGCTATATGATTTGCATCTTATGACATCAAGCTTTCCGCTTTTAAATTAAGAGTCGATATTAAGGCTTTCATACTGATGCAAATTTTACCATTTGTTGCAGGCACTCCCAACCAAAACTTGCAATCAGTTGTTTTTGGGTTTTCATTTATTTATTTATTTAAAATTATGCATAAATAGATGCAAAATGTGAAAGTTAGCATGGGCTTTTTTTCTGTGCATGAGAATTTTCTAAAATATGTCCTTCTTCTCCAAACCATCGCCCGTTTTTATTCAATAAAACTGAACACGGGATAATTGAAGTAACTAATTTAAAAAAACACCTTCTTTGTGTTGTTGAACAGTTCAAAAACCGACTCCACAATAATGGTTTGGGCAAGAGACACAAGCAAAATAAAACAATATACTTTTCTACACAGGGCTGATATACAGCATGGGTCGCAAAATTGCGTTTTTGCTTAGGCAAAGTGTTTTTTCTGATTATGTACCACAGATACCTCAATATATCTGTTTTATTTTCATACACAGTTTCAAATCAGCATAAACCTAACAGCTTTTCATTCATGTTCACAGGCAATCAGGCTTTTTCATTAAACTGTCACAAATATAAGAACCGTTTTGTTGTCATTCTGCATGAAACATTAACTAAGTCAAGCACATTCAGATGACATACAGTATATTTAGCGTGTGACATTGCAATGAATTTCCCTTTCTGTTTGCAGGCCTGAAGACCATTGTGGGGGCCCTAATTCAGTCAGTGAAGAAGCTCTCGGATGTCATGATCCTGACTGTGTTTTGTCTGAGTGTATTTGCATTAATAGGGCTCCAGCTTTTCATGGGGAACTTGAGGCATAAATGCCTGATTTGGCCGCCAGACAATTCTACTTTTGAAATCAACATAACTTCCTATTTCGATAGCACAATGGGCGATAATGGTACCTTTGTTAATAGAACTGTGACTACGTTTAACTGGGATGACTACGTCAGTGATGACAGTAAGGCCTGGTGACACATTATTACTTTTTGATTGATTGATTTATATATATATATACAGTGATCCCTCGACTTACGAGTGACTCAACTTCCGCATTTTTCGAGTTATGAGGGATCAAAGCGGCCGCCGCTTCCGAATTTTTTCGACTTCCGAAAGGAAACCGCGGCCGTTTTAGATGCGGTTTCCTCAAGTTATGAAGTTTTTTTCGACCTACGAAGTTTTTCTCCAATGCGTCCCTATGGGGACTCGACTTATGATGATTTCGACCTACGAAGATTCCGTCAGAACGGATTATCTTCGTAAGTCGAGGGACCACTGTATATCTTAATGTTTTGCTGATCACAGCTGGATTGTTGTCAATAGGCACTAAAATTATGCAGCACAGCCTAGGCTATAGTGCTGAAACTGAGTCCTGGGTTTGCAGGCACTGATAAGCTGAATGCCGAAAAGAAAAACACACACCAATAAATAAATTTTAGAAAGGGGCAAGATTAGACACGGACACACAAAGCATTTTTTTAAAAAAGACTCCTTTCACTCTGCTTCGCTACCCCTTTCTCCCTGCCCACTGCCCTCCGACTGCCCCTCAGAGCCGCCATGTCACACGAGGCTGGGCCTCTGTGGCAGCAGCCTCTTCTTCTCCTCGCCCTCTTCCCAGCAGCCACTACCAGCTGCCCAAGGGAGGAGGTCAGCAGCAACAGCAGCAGCAGCCATGGAGAGGCAACAGGATGCTCCCTCACCACCACCATTCAGGACAAGCGCCGGCTCATCCTCCCCTGTGAGCTCAGTGGCAGCAGCAGTGGCAGGGGAAACAGGGACGCTCCGGGATCAAATCAGAAACTGGGGTGGCTTTCGTAATTCCAGGACACTTGGAGGGTGTGCTTTACTTATGCTCACAAAGAAAACTGCAAGGCTTTGTGCTGACGTTATTGAATGAAGTTAAATCACTTAACTTTAAATGTCTAGTCATTTTAACGTCCTTGAGTTTGCCTATGTATTTACCCACACAGCTGAGTTTAGTGCGTTGTGGGTTGTACCAGCTTTACACATGAGAGGCATGAATCACCAATGCATCATCCCAAGACCATTTCTGTCATGAGGTACACTGGTGCAGCCCAGTGTGCTTCTTGTTTTCCTGTGATCTCTTATAAAGGGATTTCAATCAATATGGCAGAAATGAATCGGTCTCACTGATTTGACACTGGACTTCTTTTAGCACAAACTATTCAGCAGCCCAGACCTACACATACTTTGCTTTCATCTTCTCTTCCCCTTTTCCTTTTGTATAATGTCTATCAGATTGCAAGACTGCAGTTTGCAAGACTGCAGGCAGGAACATATCTATATTTCTATATATCAGGCATGGCCAAACTTGGCCCTCCAGATGTTTTGGGACTGCAACTCACATCATCCCTAGCTAACAGGACCAGTGGTCAGGACCAGTGGTCAGGGATGAATTGTAGTCCCAAAACATCTGGAGGGCTGAGTTTGGCCATGCTATATCTATATCTGTATCTATCTTATCTGTCTGTACAGCACTTTGAAAAATTCAGGCCCTTTTAAAGCGAATAGTAATAACGATAGTAATAATAATTCACAGTATCTATAGGACTGCTGTGTTGGCGCATCATGCACAGACATTAAATGTAATCTGCTGCTCAATATAGTGCAACTTAGATTCCAAACAGGTCACTGGAGTGAGCATCCCAGTTTATAATTTACCTTAACTAGTAATATTTATTTATTAATAAATATACATATATACTCAGTTCACTACCTGGGTCCCAAAGCAGTTTTACAAAATAAAAATGTATAAATTGTATTTTAAAAAAATAAAGTATGGATTTAACATTAGAGATCAAAACATCAAAGATTAAAATACCAAAGCAGTGTCCATGATGCAAAGACCTAGAATAAAACAGTTTTAATCAAACACCTGAAACTTAGCAGGGACAGTGCCTGATTTCTACTAGGAGAGAGTCCCACCGAGCAGGGCTCACTACACTGAAGGCATGATTCCTTGTTAATGTCATTTGTGCTTTTGGTCTATGGGGGACTACTAATACTGTTTCATAACTAAGTTGAGGAGCTTGTGCCACAATAAATCTATTGGACGATGTATATCCTGCCAAATATTCTTTTGGTGGGTGTACCCTCTGAGTGGAGTTGCATTCATGGGATGCTTCTGTCCGAAGGGAAGTGGTGACTTTCACAGGCAGAACTGGGGGCTACATGGGGAAAGAAGGAATTGGCAAAAATTACTTTTATCTGCTTTCCACCAATGGGAATTTCCACTGGATCATCTCAGTTCCATCCATGAGCCTGTTCATAAATGCCTAGTTAGGATCTAAACCTTAGTCGCCAATATGTCATGGAACTCTCAAGTTATTTTCAGTGCAATTAAATATTATCCATTTCTGTTTCCAAACAGATCACTTTTACTTCTTGGAAGGACAAAATGATGCTTTGCTGTGTGGCAACAGCTCAGATGCCGGGTGAGAGAATGGTCCATTACACCTTATTCAAGAGAGTGGGTGCAGCAGCTGTAGTTAAAGTAACTTTGCCTTTAATATCCAAAGCATTTCAGATCTCTAGCATTTCGGGCTCAGAAGCCTGCTGTCTGGATGTCAGCATCTACATTTATGGGGATATGAAAGAGGGGGCTATGTTTGACATGGAGAACATGTGTTTCAGTAACAGCTCCCCCACCCACCCAGTCTTTCAATTTTCTTTTTACACATTTTGAAAATACTCCTAAGAGCAATGAGAGGCATCTTCCTCACTTTCAGTACCTCTCTTCAGTGTTACACTAAAACATGATAAATTTAAATGGCAACACTTTATGGTGGTATGTTAAGGATTTGGGCAAGGCAATGGCTAGTTTTCCCTAGGTAATGTTGAAAAGGCATTGACCCTGTAGACCTAAGTAAAGAACCTGCAGTTCAATGCAGTGGTGGACTTTGGGCCCTATGTGATGCTAAAATTTGGGGTGTGGGGTGTGTGTGCCTCTCACGCTTGGTTCAACATCATTGTTTTGGCACCCCCTGCAGGGTGACGCCCAGGGCGGCTGCACCAGTCGCGCTACCGTAAAACCCCTCAGTTCAAGGATCACATGGGGCCCTTAGTTTAATTCCATGCATCCCTCCTTATCGTTCAGCTCTCTGGACACTGCAGGTTCGCTCTTGCTCTCCAACTCTCCTCTCTGGGAATCTCTTTCTCTTCCACTTGATGTGTGTGTGCAAGAGGCAGACAAGGGATCATGATCTGGCTCTAACCACTAATCAGATCTGGCTCTAACCGCTATTGGCTGCAGCCCCAGTTGACTTTTCCCATAGGTCAGTGGCCCCTCATAGGAAGAAGGCTTCTGATCTCTGCTGTAGACCTTTGCCTGAAGTTGGCTTTCTTGAATTGTTCCACAGAGTAAAATCACAGTTGAAAAGCATTTTCATTCTACTGAGAACTGGCAGACTATTTGCTCAAGCAAACACATTGATTGAGATGATGTTTTGAAAATGTCTCTCCCCCCCCCTTTTTTTCTAGTCAATGTCCGGAAGGATATATGTGTGTAAAAGCTGGTCGAAACCCCAACTATGGCTATACAAGTTTTGATACCTTCAGCTGGGCCTTCTTGTCACTCTTTCGGCTGATGACTCAGGACTTCTGGGAAAACCTTTACCAACTGGTGAGAGACTTTATATGCCAGGAGTATTAGCAACACTACAGAGGTTGATTATATAAACAGGAGCAGCCAACGAGGTGCCCTCCAGATATGATTGGACTCAAATTCCAATCAGCAGTAGACAACATGGCCAGTGGTCAGGGATGATGGAAATTGTAGTCTCATAGTGTCTGGCAGGCACATGGAGTACCCCTTATTACTGTTACCATAGTAATAATAAGAGCAATGTATTACTATGAATACTTGAGTGTATTTCACAGGTAGATGGTCTGTGTTACCATGTCACAGATAGAACAATCAATCTCAGGAGCATAAAATCGCATGTTTCAAGTTAAGGCCATGGTTTGCCATCTTGCCACAAATGGTACAGTCGATAAGGATTTGTTGCATTCATGCTCAGGAACAGGGAAGCTGTAATAGCACAACAGGAGGAATGATAACTGGCACAAGGTTAAGACTGTCCACAAAACCTAATGGTCTTCAAACCATACTAGTTGTTTCAACATGCGGCCATGACTCCTGCTGACAGAACTGGTTATTCCAGCGAGCAACGGGGGGAAATGTGACTCGGGTGCTTTACAAAATGTCTCCACTGAAGTGAGTCGCAATGTTGCATAATGAACGTTTCGGTGTTAGTACTTTGCCCCCCACCCCCAAGCAATATGGCTGCTGCAAAGCAAATTGGCTGCCTACAGAATGGCTTATACAGGATGACTGTACAGGACCTTGAATTCCCATTCTGGCAGCTGGCAGATGTAAAATATGTAGGGGGGGCAGTTCTGTGGTCAGAAGTGGACTATGGCAGCTGTTCCTCTCCCTTTGAGATAGAGGAAGCACATCTTGTATTAAGCATGAATAAGAGGTGAGGTCTAAGTGTACTAACTGGTGTGTATATCCACTTGTAAAAAAGGAATGCAGCGGTTGTTATTACAGCCTCTTATTTACTACATAGCTGGACATGTGAACTTGTACATATAGCTCACATACATAAGACCAGCATGTATCAGTACACTAAGTTTCTTAACCATTTAACTTATACCCATTCTGAACATGTTCCTTGTCACTACGGTATAATAAAGAGGCCATACATTTTATAGGAATGTTATGAACTGTTTTATTCTTTCTTTCTTTTTACAGACATTGAGAGCTGCTGGCAAAACGTACATGATCTTTTTTGTCCTGGTGATTTTCCTGGGCTCTTTCTACCTGATCAACCTGATCCTGGCTGTTGTGGCCATGGCTTATGAAGAGCAGAACCAAGCCACCATGGAAGAAGCCGAGCAGAAGGAGGCCGAGTTCCAGCAGATGCTGGAGCAGCTGAAAAAGCAACAGGAAGAAGCCCAGGTATCGTTCTTTCTTTTTTTATTGACTATTCGGCACAGGAACGAGAAAGCTCAGGTACATTTCTGATGGGAAATGTTTGGACAGTTTTAGCATATCTTTAAGGTTCTATCTGATCATAGAAAGCAGCCGCCGCTTTAAACCTGTAATCTACATTTCAACCTGCTTCCCAGCAGATATTTTGAGGAGAAAGCTACCTGTTATTTTATCCATATTTGATTAAAAATAAATTATGTTTTGTTTTTGGCTTATTCTCATACAGGATGGCATGTAAAATCTGTGAAGGTGCTTTTAGCTAGTTAACACCACCTGCATGGGAGCTTGAAGCATTTCAAGATGGCTGCTGGGTTGTAGACATTTCCTCATACATTATGACAAGGAAATTAGATTATGACAAGTAAACCTTTAGGGTAGGGGTCAGCAACCTTTTTAAGCCCATGTATCTCATTTCAGAAGTGGAGAAACTATTGTAGGCATATCCACTTCACTCTGGAGAAAACCAAACCCACCCACACAAGCCTACCCAGGCAACATTCCCTCTCCTCAAAGCACAAAACCACCCACACAAAACCAACCAGGCAACATGCCTCCCTCCCAAAACCAAACTCCATACAAACACCCCCAGGCAACACAGCACATCCACCCACCTCACAAAACCACACAAAATTGAAACAGGCAATAATGCCCGCTTTCACCCTCCCTATCTACCCTGATGCTTCTCTGTGCCCCGAAGCTTACCAGTTAGCCACTATTCCCCACTTCCGGTTTTCTGAAAATCAACAACCAGGCAGCTTAGCTGAGTAGGCTTAAAAGCAAAGTACAGTATCAACTCTAGCTGCCTACACTTTCTTTCGTATATTAAGAATGTATCTGGGCCCACATGGACCCAGAGGCATCCCGGGGGGGGGGGGGATAGTGAAACGAATGTTGCTGGAAGCTACAGCTGTCTTCCAAAGGCTTTCTTTCTTTCTTTTTTAAAACAACTTTTTTAAAACAACAAGTTGCCTGCCCTCAAACCAGAAAACTCAGTAGGGGCTGAGGGCATTGAGGGTACCAAACAAGGTTTTCATAGGAGCACCAGGGTGCCCTCGTGCACCACACCGAAAACTCCAGCATTAGGGCAAAGTTATCAGGATGAGTCAAGGGTTCTAGACCGTCCCTCACTCAGTCACAAAATGATTGAAAGATTCCTCCTCCGGGGGGGGGGGGAAGGTGGGTAGAAAACACGAAGTATGTTTTCTACACCGCAGTAAAGCTGGAATCTAATTTGGTTTCGTTCATTTTGTTTTACCCACGTTGCCCTTCTGTTAAAAAAGAAAAATAAGAAGAAGAAAAGAACAGACTGTGAAGCCTAGGCTAAGAAACAAGAATAGGCGTGGTAATTTCTTTTTCATGCTGCAAAGGACTTCTGTCTCCCACATGTTTTGTGGGGCCAGGTTCAATATTCTTTTACACTCTTCTTCTGTGGAGAGTTATGTTCACAAGAGGAAGGAAGGTGCACACCGTTGCTCTGGGGGGTATTTTTCTTCTCTTGTAGGGCAAGGCAGCCATGCTGAGAGTTAGGCACCACACTTCCTCTTGTGAGCAGCTTTCAAGGTGATTCTAGCCTGCTGGGTTTAAGTCCTGGTACCTGGGACAGTGACTAAGGCCTCTTCATCCCTTACCCATAAGGAAAGATTCCTCAAGTGAAATCCAGCTATGTTAGGGTGTACCTGGTGAGGGCGAGCTCTGTCATGTGGCAGGGTGGCATTAACCTGTTTCAGGTGGCACCATGTGTGGGGGGATAGATGAAGGCAGGAACTGGTGTCTGAATGTTGCACAATACTTTTTAAAGTGTTGGCCAAAGCCTGGGAGAAGGGGGCGCCCCTTGCTTCAGGCAGAAACATGCCAGCACTGAGTCTGGCATTCTGAGGTAAATTTGGCGAGGTCCTGGAAGGCCATTTGGAATTTGCTATATTGCCTTGTTGAGATGATGCTTCTTATGTAGTACGTGGGATTAGTGTGATGAACATCAAAGTCATCTGCTTTTTTAAAAACAGAAACCCTGGGAATACAGTATTATTAACGGATTAGTATTGTGTGCCTTAAATGTGTTTAACTTTGGTTACTCAACAGGCAGCTGCTTTAGCCGCCGCCACAGGTGAATCTAGAGAGTTCAGTGAAGTTGGTGGTGTCGGAGGGTTCTCGGAGAGCTCTTCAGTGACGTCAAAGCTGAGTTCAAAGAGTGCTAAAGAGAGGAGAAACAGGCGGAAAAAGAGGAAGCAGAGAGAACAATCCGAAGGAGACGAAAAAGATGAGGATGAATTTCACAAATCTGAATCAGAGGACAGCATCCGAAGGAAGGGCTTCCGATTCTCTATTGAAGGGAACCGACTGACTTATGAGAAAAGGTTCTCTTCCCCACACCAGGTAGGGAGAAAGTATCCTGGCCTGTCTGTGTACCAACTAATATCGGGCCAGGTGGAAATTGCTCAGCCTTCCTCATGTATGTATATTAAGGGGGATTTTGACCCCAAAGGTCCACTGATCCTTTCCAGACTTTGGTGCCATGGAATTCTGGATCAGTTGGACATGGACAAATCTGTTCGTTTCAGTTTCTTTTACCGGTAGTTTTTTCCAATCTGAAATTTAGTTCTCCGCATTACAACAGCAATGTGCCTTTCAGGGTTGCCATATTTCAAAAAGTGAATACCCAGACACAAAAGTTGTTGAACTTGCTTTCCCCCCCAAAACTGTTGAGCCAAGATGATGTTTTTGAGCTATTTTTAAGGAAAATGAGCAAAAACGACACTGCCGATATGGGTTGTCATTTGACATTTCCACCCAGACTGACTGACATTTCCACTGCTTCTGACTGCAGTATTCCGGGTATTTCTGGGAAATTCCGGATGCATGGCAACCCTATTTCAGCAAGACACTCCCTTCCTGAGTGCACCCACTTCATCCTCCTCACGACCTTTGCTGCTGTCCCATTCACTGACTTTTTCCTCTGGGCTTAATCGTGCCCAGAGAACGAGGCATGCAGATGGCCACCCATCTCAGTGCTTGCTTGCTCTGAGAGGGTGAGGAAACAAGGCAGCAATAGCAAGGAGCAGGAGCATCAGTGGCAGAGGGCTCCAGTGGTCAACAGTGACCCCAGTGCTGAGGCAGGTGAGCAGCAATGCAGGTGAGCAGCAATGCCTGTCACTGACACCATCCCGGGAGCAAGCCCTGGTTAGCTGGGATTTTGTCCATTTATTGTTTCCCTTCTAAAGAATGGAGGACGATGAGAAACAGTTCCACTAGGTGGAGACGTTCACTGTAATCAAGTAGAACTGCCTAATAAATATTCATTTAATATTTTCCTGTGTTAATATTGATACAGATCGCTCAGGTGCTCTGGAGCGAGTCCCTAAAAAGCATCTGTGTTTCAATAATTCCTCTGTAAGTTGGTGGAGGGAGGGAAAGGGTTTTTCAACACAATCATTTCATTGGTAATAATTTCTAGGTAATTGGGTTTGGTGATTACATGTCGTGATTTTAACAGTAGCCTGTTGATGCAGCTACAATGGTTCTTTTGATTTTCCTACAATTTATTTTCAGATTTTTTAATTTTTCGGATAATGTTATCTGTAATGTTAATGATTATGATTCCTTCCTCCCTTCTTACTGTGATGTTCTTAGTGTTGTTTCCATGATATTTAAATAATGTTTCTTTCTGGGTATTTTACAGCCCCTTTGTAATATGAATTGTTATTTTCTTCTTAATCGTGTTCCAGTGGCATCTTACAATGTTGTAAACATTGGATTTCAATGTACATGTCGAACATCGGCATTTCACTATGCTTACGATGTCTTGGTCTTGCACATGGCTTACAGGAGTTTCTGATTTGGGGTTGCTTCCTCATTTCCCCTCACAGTCTCTGCTGAGCATCCGGGGCTCCTTGTTCTCCCCAAGGCGCAGCAGCAAAGCGAGCATTTTCAGCTTCAGAGGCCGAGCAAAGGACATCGGGTCGGAGAACGACTTTGCCGACGACGAGCACAGCACCTTCGAAGACAACGAGAGCAGAAGGGATTCTCTCTTTGTCCCTCACAGACATAGTGAAAGGCGCAACAGTAACATCAGCCAGGCCAGCCGATCATCCAGGATGGTACCCGTGCTTCCAGCAAACGGGAAGATGCACAGCACCGTGGACTGCAATGGGGTGGTCTCCTTAGTTGGTGGGCCTCCAGCTCTGATGTCACCCACCGGGCAGCTTCTGCCTGAGGTAATAACAGATAAAGCAGCCACTGATTTGAAACTGTGCAATCGTTCGGCCAAGGAACTTCATTCCTTTCTGTGGAATGAAGCTCGCTTGGACTACTGCAATGCGCCCTACGTGGGGGGCAAGGTGGGGCTGCCCAGTGGTAGTGCAAATGTGTCTCTGTAGCTCCCACTTTGCCACAACCCTTCCAGGAGGGCAGTAGTGTAGCACTTTCTACCATAGTGGCTGCCCCTGGATGATAGCATCAGTGGGACTTACCGCCAAGTAATATTCATGACTTGCAGCCTAAAGAAGATTTGGGTATCTTCATCTTCAGTCTGTGGGTATTCTTACGGGACCAAAGAGACTGTTAACATTCCTAAGTATTTTGTTTTCAGGGCACCACTACAGAAACAGAGCTAAGAAAGAGGCGCTCCAGTTCTTACCATATGTCTATGGATTTTCTGTCTGATCCTACTGCAAGACAAAGAGCAATGAGTATAGCCAGCATACTTACCAACACAATGGAAGGTATGTAGAATCCTTCCAAAATCCAGTGGATGAAAACTGAGATTACCATTTAGAAAACAAATAACAAAATGTCCGCTTACAGTTAATCTGCTTCTGTTTGGCTGCCTGTTATGTTCTCTGCATCCACAACCATTATTTTACTCTTCTGGTAGTTATAAACCATTATGTTATGGCCATTGACTTTTGTTCCCACAGCCATTCTAAATCTAGGAGGGGAGAAGCTCTTGTTTTACCAATTTGAGTAAATGTAAATACAGTGATAATACAGAAATTACGATTGACAGACGTGGTGCAACAGAATATTCCTGTGGGCCATAGCCGCTGAGCTGCTAAGTCTCTGCTGAGCAAAGTTGAGCAGTGTTGAGTCACATTGATTTCAGCAACAGATTTACAATACAATCCTATGCATGTCTACTCAGAAGTAAGCCCCACTTTGTTCAGTAGGTAAATATGCATAAGGTTGCGGCCTTAAGGACAGACAAGTGTCAAAGACTCAACCCCCCATTCCAACCAAGGAGCTTTCCCTAGGTTAAATATCATATTGATAGCTAGGTGCCCAGTTTCTGGGCAATTTGATATTTGTATCTAGGAATCTGAGGGTAGCATCTGGGAGTTTCAAATATTTTTCAACTTCTTCTTAGGCACTGCCAATTGTTTAGACAGCTAAAGTTTTGTCCTGGTGATATTGAGAGCTGAGGAAGGAGGATTTTAATTGGCTCAGGTGAAATATCACATCAAACCATGGTTTCTGCTACACATAGTCAGGTACCCACACCATGATTTGAGCTTCCAACCACACAACAGGGAAACAATGGTCTAAGAGTGCTTTCATTTCGCACATATTCACTCCCATCTCCATGGTACAACAGCCTCTTGAGACTGCAGTGACCCTATAGGATTTGTCTGTGGCTTGTGGATTCAGATATAACAGCAACCCACTAAACCCAAACTGTGGTTTGCAAGCCAGCATACAGCTTTGGTTTGATATCCTGGTTTGGTGAAGGTTAAACTGGGATCAGAATGCCAGCACCTTAATGAATCATATCACAAAACACGCATTGTAGGGGAAAAAAAATCTTTACCACATAATTGTGAGTTGAATATATAAAGTGGATTATTTATTTTTTATGCATTCTCTTTTCTCTCTTCTAGAACTTGAGGAATCCAGACAGAAATGCCCTCCCTGCTGGTACAAATTTGCTAACATGTGCTTAATCTGGGATTGCTGGCCTCCTTGGCTGAAAGTGAAGCACATCATGCATTTGATAGTGATGGATCCATTTGTTGACCTTGCTATCACCATCTGCATTGTTTTGAACACCTTGTTTATGGCCATGGAGCATTATCCCATGACTCCTCAGTTTAACCATGTGCTGTCTGTTGGAAATTTGGTAAGTCCTTCATAGTATAATAAATAACAAAAAGCAAAAAAAGTCAATTTATTTCACTTGGTTTACTCTGTTGGACTTAGTTAGATGTCACCCACTGAAATAATTACTAAATTGCTTGGGTTGGATTGGGTCTGGATTGAGAGCCTAACTACAAATTACTTTAAATTTGCTGCTTGAAGTGGTGTCAGCAGTTTTGAAAAAATAAAACCAAGCACCGGAACCTGTATGAGAAAAAAGATTGGGCCTGTATGAAGAAGGAAGATTTAAACCTGATCAAGTGGTTCACTTCTGGAGGGTTGTTTTTTTCCTTAATAAAACAATATTTTTGATGCAGTAGCTCTTCGTCTGTGCTCGGCAATCATTTGATGAATGTGATCATTGTTATCTGGGATGGATGACAAATAGTGTTTTTGTGTGTGTAGGTGTTTACTGGCATCTTCACAGCAGAAATGTTTCTCAAGATAATAGCTATGGATCCTTATTACTATTTCCAAGAAGGCTGGAATATTTTTGATGGCATCATTGTCAGCCTGAGTTTGATGGAGCTGGGTCTTGCAAATGTGGAAGGGTTGTCGGTCCTAAGGTCCTTCAGGCTGGTAAGTACATCAGTAAAGTTTCAAAACAACTTTTGATCGTTTTATATATATACAGATTCATAATTTGATCGGTGTACAACAGGGCACTCCCACCACATATGGAAATACCTGCCCCGGCCTTGACAACCACCCAAACCCTATTGTGTGATCATTTTGGCAGAAAGTTTTTCAAGAAATTTTTGCTGTAGTACTGGATATGATTCCAGTGGACCCAGGCTCAGTGCTGTTATCCATTTTCCCAGGAACCATGCAGAATATAAATTACAAATGTACATACTATACATTTTACTACTAGTGCATGATTTTTTGAAAATTCGCTCAGGAACAAATCAGCAGGTAATAGTGTAATATTCTAATAGCGCACTCCCAAGCATGTTTGCTTAGAAGTTTAAGTGTTATTCATTCCCAAGTAAGTGTATATAAGATTGCAGCCTACAGCTATTAATCATTCAAGTCACTGAGACCTATCTGCTTTGTTCCCTTAATGCAAGAGGAGTAAAAAAATCACTGGCCGGATTCAACTAAGTAGTTCTGCTAGTGGGAGACAACGGAAGAGCTCATGCTTGCACAGTGGGGCTTCCCTTCCTCTCTTTTCACTGCATGTCCCTTGTGCCCCCCCCCCCAATATTTTTTGGGCTCTGATGCACCCGAGAACCTCCAGAACACAGCACTGGAGCAGAAGAGGGAGGTCCTTCTGTCAGACAAACAACAATGCTTATACTGATCGAATGTTTGTTTCAGCACAACATTCAATTCTTCCCATTGTGTCTAATGTTTTCCATATTAGAAACTGGCTTTTAAAGAAATGCAGCATCCTAATTCTGCTACTAGGAAAATGTGCTCTGCTAATCAGATTTAGTCACTAGGAGAAGTCTTGCATATGTGTAAGCCAAAATTATTTAATCTGCAATGCAAGTATTTGATTAAATATTTTAGGTTCAATTACCCATGAATAAAAAAATATACATTGTCAGCTTTCATCAACCTGCTTCCTCCAGAAGACAGTTCTTATATTAATTGAAATGTAAAGATAATGAATACTAATAGTGATGCCTACTTACTCTTACTTTTCAGCTTCGAGTTTTCAAATTAGCCAAATCTTGGCCAACATTAAATATGTTGATAAAGATTATTGGCAACTCAGTGGGTGCTTTAGGAAACCTGACCTTGGTGTTGGCCATCATAGTCTTCATTTTCGCTGTGGTTGGCATGCAGTTGTTCGGCAAAAGCTACAAGGAATGTGTCTGCAAGATCTCGAACGACTGTGAACTTCCACGCTGGCACATGAATGACTTTTTCCATTCTTTCTTGATTGTATTCCGAGTCCTTTGTGGAGAATGGATAGAAACTATGTGGGATTGTATGGAAGTTGCCGGACAAACAATGTGCCTTACTGTCTTCATGATGGTCATGGTAATTGGAAATCTAGTGGTATGTATCCAACAAATATGTATTGTTTTTGCAACGCAAGATTCAGTGTGTAGAGCAAATAACACACAGGCTATAGCAGGTTTCACGTGACCTCAACTCTTACTGGTTATAGCTCACAAAGATTGACGTGGCATAAGGCAGGGTCCACCTGTTGGCTGACAGCACCATCCAAACTTGAGTTCATGGATGACGTTGCAAGGCTTCTATGGAATCCGGGTCCACCAAAGTGCAAAGTGGACGTGTTTCCACAAAGTGCAAAGTGTTTCCAATGTGCAACCCAAGAGTGTGGCATCTGGGCCAACTCCCTGAGTTGGGTTTGGGTTGAGGCTTGAAGCAACACTTCAAGACCCCTTAAGAGGTTCCCCCCAGTGGGGAAAAGGATGCCCACCCCCATTCACCTCTGCTATGTATGCAGCCCAATGCCTCCAGGATATACGAATTACTGTGGTGGTTAAAAGAAACAGCTAAATAAAATGTGCCCCCAGGAAAGGATCAGTCTGAAATGCATCAGGCCTGAAATAAATCTTTCCTCAAGCCCCTGGAATTCCTTTCCCTTTTTTCCTTTCCAGTGCCCGTAATCAGTTGCAAGAAGAATGTAGGGGGAAAAAGTGGATGAATGCTGCAGAAACTTAGAAATGTCTGTGCAAAAAAGAATGAAGAGAGCAGTGGTGAACAGACTCGTTCCCCTCCTTATTCTCAGTTTGAGATGCCTTGTTAGTTTCACCTCAATGATGAAGAGGCTTCTCCATACAAAAACTTTCTACCACATGTCCATTACATTTTCTTTCCACACAAAGAAGGAGGCCTTAGGTCATGTTTTGCAAATCTGAAACTTCATCTTCAGATCCCCTAGGACACCTTCAGCTTAGAGCAGGGGTAGGAAACATGGGCTACAACTTCCATCGTGCTGCCTGGAGCTGATGGGAGTTGGAATCAAACAGCAGCTAGACTTCGAAGCATGACATAAGGATGGCTTGGCAGGATAATAGGATACAAAATGGTTACACCCAGAAAGGAATTATTGTCATTTAAATTGTGCAATATGTGTAGAACCTCTTGTCGTCTTTTTGCCTTAATAGGTTTTGAACCTGTTTCTAGCCTTACTGCTGAGCTCTTTCAGTTCAGACAATCTTGCTGCTACTGATGACGACAATGAAATGAACAATCTCCAGATCGCTGTGGCAAGGATTCAGAAGGGAGTCGATTATGTGAAAAGAAAAGCATATGAATTTGTCCAAAAGGCCTTTGTGAGGAAACAGAAAGCTTTGGATGAAATCAAACCACTCGAAGATCTGAACAACAAGAAAGACAGCTGCATTTCTAACCATACCATAGTAGATATTGGCAAGGACTTTAACTATCTGAAAGATGGCAATGGAACCACCAGCGGCATCGGCAGCAGTGTGGAGAAATACATAATTGACGAAAGCGATTACATGTCGTTCATAAACAACCCAAGCGTAACTGTGACCGTGCCTATTGCGGTTGGAGAATCAGATTTTGAAAATCTGAACACCGAGGAGTTTAGCAGTGAGTCAGATTTGGAAGAAAGCAAAGAGGTACGTTTAGTTTTAATACACAACACTATATTGCTTCAAAATGCAGCCCTTTTAAATACACGAAGTTCCCATTTGAAAACAAGAATCTTTCCCATGGCATTTTATTGTTTTACCACCAGTGTGAACAAGTGATATGCCCTGATATTTCATGTTTCCAAATGCAAAGGTAGAAGACAGTGATTTTTATTAACACAGTTGTTCGTTGAAATACTCTAACCCCTTCTTTGAAGATTAACATTAACTTCATATGTTTAATATTCCCCACGTCTTTATTTTATCAAACCTATATAACAAATGAGAATCAGTGATAGTTTTGTAGCCTTGTAATTAAATTCCTTTATTCGCAGTATAATTTCAAAGGGCATTAGGGCAAGATTGCCCACAGCTAATCATCTAATTCATCTAACGTGACCTCTACCTTATCACTGAGTTCCTTGGTGTCAAACTTCACCTGCCCTAGAATTCTAAGCTGAAAGAAGACAGGATATTTAGTACAAATATCTATGCTATGGGAAAAACCATTTTGGATATATACACGATAATTTGTTAAGTTAGCTTTAGCCTCCCTCAAACTGTGAACAACCCCCACTGGATGCAAGAATGTGTTGGGGAATTTCCCCACCTACAGTAAATGCCTGAGATGTAGACATTTTGGGTTAGGAAGATCATCCCCTACCCACCCATTCCCTCAGTATAGATTTTCTACCACTTTCCTCAATAATATTTGGGATTGAGCAATGGCAAGTAGAATTCTGGGTGGCATTGACTAGTCTCATATTTTATTTTAGTTTTGAAAAAACTAGGTTAGCCTTCAGCAACATGGCATCCTCCAGATGTTTTGGTGAAAGCTGATCTAGAGAATTATTTGGGGAATTGTGCTCATTGTCTGCCTGGCTGTTATATTTGGAACTGGGGATATCCCCTCTGCACAAAGATAAAATTAGTGACCCACAGATGCAGAGGGAAGGCAGGAAATTTTTCACGCATGATATGGTTCTTGCATTACATTCTTGGAGTTGTTGCTTTTTAAGCACTTCTGTGTTTAGGGTTGTCTGGTCCCCAGCAGCACAACCCCCCCCCCCCCAAAATGTTAGGCAGGGCATTGTGATGAACTCAAATCATTATTCTGCTAAAATATTTTACTATTCATACACAATGTCAGGACACTGAGGACAGATTACAGCGAACTCTAAACTACAACTGTGCCACAGTCTGAGGCAACTACCCATTATGTGGGACTTCCATTGTTATAATTCCATTATTCCCCATTTTCCCCCCTTTCTTATAAAATAGCCATAGCCTGGCCCAGGCAAATCTGGGCTGAGGTGCTGAAGGGGTGATGTTTGAAACTTTGCTCACACAACACAAACCCTATCCAAATAATAAGAGCATAGCTGCTAGTAGCCACAGAGGGGAAAAATTGTGGTCATCACAACAGTACCTAATACCGTGTTTCTCCTAAAATAAGACACCGTCTTATATTTATTTTTCCTCCAAAAAACACACTATGGCTTATTTTCGGGGGATGTCTTATTTTTATTACCGGTAAGTATGGTACAGCAATCTACATTTATTCAATTATAATTAAGTCCCACAGAGATGAGTAAAATGGCAGACTTTAATTTTCATGCATGCAATTGCAGCTTGCATCAACCATGCTTAAATATTACTTTTGCACCAAGCAAAAGTACCCGGGTGGTGAAAGCAATTGCATGCAATTACAGTTTGCATCAACCATGCATATAAATATGCATAAAGTGGGCAAGGCAAGACAAGAGAGGTACCGGTAGTGTTTTGCAACTGGGCTTCACAGGTCACCATGAAGGTGCTGCGCCTGGGTCACACTGTTTCAGGGCTCCATGCGGCTGCTGGGTCCCGCTGGCTCATGGCTCTGCATGGCGCTGCTGCTGCGAGGGGCGTCTTAGTCATTGAGGCTACTGGCGCAGGGCGCCATGGCCTGGGGGGCGCCTCCGCCCTCCAGCCCCGCTGGCAGCGCCACCCTCGCCCACCTCTTCTTGGGCTGCGGACGCGGGGAGGCTGTCAGCGAGTCTCCCGGAGGGCACGGCAGCCAGGGCTCCCTGGACGGTAGCGCCCAGCTTCAGTTTGTACAGGATGGTGGTCTTGCCCGCCGCGTCCAGGCCCAGAATCAGGATCCGCATCTCCTTGTTGCCAAAGATCTTGGACAGCACCTTGCCCATGATGGCGGCTGGGGGGAGGCAGGCATCCACGGGGGGAGGGGGGTAGAGAGTTGGGGTGGGTGGGAGAAGAAGAGGAGGGATGGGCTGCTGCTGCACCCGCCAAGTAATCCACACAGGTGGTGGTGGGGGGACAGGGGAGAGGCCAGAGGTTCCCTGGTCTGTATGGCGCCCAAGAACTTGAGGAAGGGGCTTTGGGGGAGGAGAAAAGAAGAGGAATAATGCAGCCCCCACTTATATGCACCAAGGGCTGCACGAAGAAGAAGAATGCAGCCCCCACTTATATGCACCAAGGGCTGCAGGAAGAGGAATAATGCAGCCCCCACTTATATGCACCAAGACGCTTCAAGGGCTGCACGAAGAGGCGGCGGGGCCTCGCGGGTGAGGGGTGTGGCTTGGCGAGCGAGGGGGCGGGGCGCGGGAGGTCTCCTCGCCCGTCAGAGCAGGCCCGGGACCCTCCCCGCGCTCTGCTGGGCTCCCCCCCCCCGGGCGACGCTTCGGAGCTCTCAGGGGGCGCCGGCTCTCCCTCAGCGCCAGCGAGCTGGGCCGTCCGCCCGCCGGCCGGCCAGCCTTTCAGGGTGGGAGAAGGGGCCCGCCTGCCCAGCCGGCCCGCCTTGCTTCTTCCCGCACAAACTCCTTTGCCTAGGTTCGCTGGCTGGCTCGAGGCGGCCGGCGGCGACGCGCATGCGCCTAGCTCGCTCCCTCAAGGACGGTAGCGCCGCCGCTTCCCAAGCCCACAGTCTGGCCCTGCGCAGCGGAGCGCGAGTTCGCCATCGCCGCCCGCCACGCTGAGCCCTCTGGGAGGCTCGCCAATGGCCTCCCCACGTCCACAGCCTAGCCCTGCGCAGCGGAGCGCGAGTTTGTTGTTGCCGCCCGCCATGCTGCGCCCTCCGGGAGGCTCGCTAACGGCCTCCCCGCGTCCACAGCGTAGTCCTGCACAGCGGAGCGCGAGTTTGTCGTAGCCACCTGCCACGCTGCGCCCTCCGGGAGACTCGCTAACGGCCTCCCCGTGTCCACAGCGTAGCCCTGCGCAGCGGAGCGCGAGTTCGCCGTCGCTGCCCGCCATGCTGCGCCCTCCGGGAGGCTCACCAACGGCCTCCCCGTGTATCACTATGTCTTATTTTCGGGGTATGGCTTATATTTTATGACTGCTTGAAAACCCTGCTATGGCTTATTTTTTAGGTATGTCTTATTTTAGGAGAAACACGGTAATAGGGGAATAATTTCCTGTGCAAGCACAATCTTCTCAAGCTGCGTGGAATTTGTATGCTTGCATACCTCAAAACCCTTTAGTTGCCACCTGCTCTCAGACAATTAACATCCAGTGCAAAAACCTGGAACCCTATGTGTTGTATGCTTTCCGTATGTGGCCCAATGTAGCCTGGTTTGATTGGTGGAGGGGGCGCAAGACTGTGAGTTTGACTGGTGAATAGGTCTGCCTTAGGAAAAGCTGGTTAGGAAAGAAGATGGCCCCACTCATTCTATAACCTTGTTCAGACAAAATGATAAGATATAATTATTGGAATTGAGCAGCTTGATACACAATCTAGTGCACATTGCTCAATCACTCCCATTTTGTTCCTCCCCTAAAGCTCTGGCTTGTCATTACATTAGAACTGGGATTGTGCTTGTTGCTCCATAGTTAGCTATGATCAGCAAGCTAACAACAAACCATGGTTTCATTTGGGCTTGTTAGGAAGAAACAGCCCACAATCATAATCCATTCATAATGACAAGCCAAGGCTGCATGGCTTGTTGGGAGCAATCAGGAGCAATCAAGCGGTGTGGCACCAGCACAAAGTTTTATCTAAATAAGCTATTGCCCATGGTTTATTGGTCTTCGGACCTATGAATAACAAAAAAAAGTGTTGCTTTCCACAGTGTCATTTAAGATGCTTTTTAAAAAAACCCGAATTCTAGGCATCCGGATGAGTTATAATGAATTTGTTCAGATTAAGAAATTTTAGAAGACATTTATTTATTAACTTTGGTAAAACTATGCCATACCGTAGTTTTGTTAAATGAAAACAGGAGGGTTCCATTCCAAAGGTATTTGTGAATGTTCCAGCCTTGTGTGTGACCTTGAAACTAATTTCAGGTTTGTGATTTGAAAATCCAGTCCAGCAAGTCACTGCAGCTTCTGCAGGCATCTCCTCTGTTTTAGGATCCAGCTTCTAATTTACCTCTGTACATTGCAATCAAATTCTAGCAACATTTAACAGTGCATGATTTTGAGGGACATTTTTATTAAGGCAATGAATACACCTATTTCCTGTGTTATTTCAGATGACGTGCAGTTAATACCTGTAAGCCAAGTCATACATAATAATAATCCAAGATCAAAAGCAGAGATACTGTTTGATAAACTTCATGTCCTACCATTCTTACTTCTCGCAGGATTAAAATCAAGCTGGATCATTCAAGAATGCAGCTCTGGTGCTTTTTGTTTTTACCAGGCAGAGCAACGAGCAGCATCAATTTTACACAGGTTACCTAAGCAAGTTGTTCTACCTCTATATGATCACCTTTTAACTGGATATGGATTGGTTTGCATGCTACTCAGCCATCTTCCTTCCCCCATCCATTGCAATATTAGAAAGCTACACGGCTGCTCTCTGCCGAGTCAGGTGACTCGCATCACAGCATGGGCAGGCAGGATTGGCAACTCCAACGTTTGTAGGAATTCAGACTCCAGTTAAGCCGCACTCTTTAGTATCATGCAATTTTATAGCAAGAAGAAGAAGAAGAAATGCATGCAATTTGTTCAACCTGAAAAGCATTTGTTTCGCTAGGTATAACTGGGAGACAAAGTACTTTGGGCAAACAAAGGGATTAATCCAAGGGTGGGGAACCTTTTCATCCTGCAGGTCACATTATCTCAAAGGAAACCTGCTGGAAGACAGAGGCCACTGGTGGGTGGGGATTTCTGCACAGCCTGGGAGGGCCTGAGGATGGCACCAAGGGCCCAAAAGGCAATCCTAGAGGGCTACCGTATATTTCGGCGTATAAGACGACTGGGAGTATAAGACGACCCCCAACTTTTCCAGTTAAAATATAGAGTTTGGGATATACTCGCCGTATAAGAAATACGACCCGGCGTATAAGACCCCCGACTTTTGAGAAGATTTTCCTGGGTTAAAAAGTAGTCTTATACGCAGGAATATACAGTACATTTCGCACCTGGGTCTGAGGCTCCCCACCCCTGTCTTAATCAAGCCAAGGGGTATTTTTATACTACTGTACTTACAATTAATGTCGTTGGGTGGTGTGCATGATTTCTGAGTTTATAATGAAAATAACTAGCTTTTTTTTTTTTGCAAGCTAAAATGTGTGTGTGACCTTATAGCCTGCCATTAAGCTGTACAACGAATACAAACAGATAACACTTCAGCAACTTTTCGAAACTTTGTCACGCAAAACGAAATGCGGGGGAAATTCGACTAGCAAAACACTACTGCTGCAGATTAAACAACACCCACCCTGCAGCTGCAAGCACAACAAAAAATACCCTCCACCAGGTGCTATTTTCATCAGGAGGGAAGGCTGATCAGAAATAATAGTTTCAGAAGAGGGGCAATTTTTTTAAAAAAGTTTTTTTAAAAAGTGAAAGCGAGAAACCTCACCATAGTCCTGATACTGATGTATGCTATTTTAATTTTTTTTTAAATGATTTACACAATGCCAAACTACATATAACATATAGTTTGGTACTTTAAACATATATCCCATTCTTGGGAATAATAAGCACTGGAAAAAAATGGGTGGACTACTTTGCAGCTATGTAAAACAGGAAAAGCATCCAAATGGGGTGGCACGTATCCTTCCACAGGCATTGCTTGCTGGATGTGATTTTCCTTCCCCTGTGTTCATCCACTGCAGTGAAGCAACATGCATAAGTGTGTTGCTGATTGCTGTTGCCGGATATTGGTGTCTGTGCCACTTGTATGCAAAAAGGTTTGCTGCAAATTAAGAAACCACGATTTCCCTCAATTTAAGGGGATTTTTCTATGTAGGTATATGATAAGCCCAAATCATTTTAAATCAATTTGTACGTGTTTGTCTTCTCCTACCATTCCTTTAATAGCTCCCTCCACCTCTTTCACTTAATTTCCATAGCATGGCAGGTTTCAAAAATCAGTTTTAATTAAAATAAGATATTGAGATCATTTGCAGATGCTCTGCTTAGTAGTTTTCCATTTCCCTCCCCCCCCAAAAATGCTTACATTTCAAAGGAGCATGCAAGTTATGTAAATTGATGCAAATGTGGGGTTCATGCGCAGTTGTTATTGTTTAAAACACTCTTAAGAGCATAATTAAATAATCTTTTTTGTTGTTGCATCCCGAAATAATTCCATGTTGACCATACTTATTTCTTATTTTAGTTTCAATTTTATAATTAAAACACTTCCCTTTAGCATGGTCAGATGAAAATGGAGACCAGATGCCTGTATCTTTAATAATTGTGTAGAAGAGGGAATTTCAGCAGTGTGGCTTGCATGACAACCTGCTGAAATCCCCTCTTCTACCCAACTATGAAAGGGCCAGCATGGATCTGCCCACCCTACTTTTTTGTTTTTTGTTATATAGCATTATTACTGTATGAAACCATGATACAGCTACCAGCAAATCAGGTGTGAACACGAATAACAGTACCTCCAAACTTCTTCACATTTGTAAACCTTGTTTGGTACATTAAGAGCAGGAGGCATTCAGAACCAAAACCAATTTAGAATGTTGCTAGATTGTGCTTATTTCTTCTGTTAGCAGCATACCTTCTGATGCATCTAACATGCTCCCCCCCCCCCCAAATACCCAGAATATTAAGGTTTGTACAGTATCTGAACTCTAATAAATTAAGCATCCTTTAAATTGTGGCATACTTTCCATAGCATATTGTTTGGGGGGGAAATCTTGCTTTATCATTATGTTTTTCTGATATTCTATATTGCAAAGATAGAAAGGTGGGGCAGAAAAGTACTGTGCATGCTTACTCAGAAGTATATCCTACTGAGTTCATCCTCCTGGGCTTCTTGCCCAGAAAATGGGCAAATGTACATAAAAGCAATGGGAACAACAATTACAACACCTGTTCCTTCCAGTCTGATGTACCTTTAGTGAAACTGGATTTATTTCATTCTACAGCTCAACTCAACACTTGTGACCTTTTGGGAACCACCAACACAAAATAGTATATTTCCTTTCAAGAGGTGCTACTATTTGCCCTATTACACTCTCTTAATTTGTAATCAATTCAAGTTGTCAATCAGACCCTTCTACCTAAAATGTGGAAGATGTCCCTTTTAGAAACTGGCAAATTAACCGCGTGATATTCCCT
This sequence comes from Darevskia mixta, assembly GCA_034641385.1. Taxonomy (NCBI): domain Eukaryota; kingdom Metazoa; phylum Chordata; class Lepidosauria; order Squamata; family Lacertidae; genus Darevskia; species Darevskia mixta. Next base: position 26,237,094 of record JAWWNH010000001.1, read on the forward strand.
GTGTATATTCATAATGCACATCCTCAAAAGACAAGTGACGTTGCAGTTCAGCTCTGCCACATTGCTACATAAGGGCTGGCCGGGCTTCTTTTGGAGGAAAGGTAGCAAATAAATAAAATAAGGAATGATTTTATATAAACCATCATTTCTATATAGCCAAAGGTGCCACAATGTAGAGCAACTCAGAAATGAAAACTCTTAATGACTTGCCTATAATTTTTGGTTCTGTCAGTGTGTACCGAATGTGTTTAACACCTTGTCGCAAACTTTCCTTTTAAAGTACTGGAGATTCAAAATGGGCAGATTTAAAGAGAGCGCTTCCAACATAACCAGTGTGCACTGTAGAAATCTCTGAATGTGCCTCTCTTACTTTTAACACCAACTCCCCCAACAATCCCAGGCTTGTCTCGTCATATGGGCAGACGACACTCTCTGGTTTTAAGCATAAACGATATCTTTGAACAAGGCGAACAAATGTCGCAAACCTGGGATGCTTTCTCTTTCTGAGTTGCTTGGGTACTGCGCAGTGTCTACTTCAGGCTCGGTTAACTAATAAGATTGTTGTTGTTGTTATTATTATTATTATTATTATTGCAGCCTGTTGCAAGAAACATGCCAATTTCTCACTGAGAAGAAACCTGAAAGGTTTAATTTACAATTCATGAAATGTAGACTTGTACCCCAACCAAGATGAATGTAAAGTGGCTGTTTGCATTTCAGATAATGGTATCTTAAACTTTTGCCTGATTATTGTGTTTGCATGTGAAATATCTAATATACTAATTTGATGAATGAACTAAACATAATTTCAAGGATTGAAAAAAGACTGAGATTTGTACTTGTTTATTCTTTGGACTTAGCTGCTCACAATGCAATACATATAAGTTACTAAACAAATTTTTTTCTTCAAAAAAAAAATATGGAAAAAAGAACCACCTAAAGATTTCTCTTTATTTTCTGAATAGACTCATCATGATTTTGGTTTGCTTTTTTGCTTTTTGATCTGCTAATTCTGCAGTATTAATGCTAAAAAAAAAAACACCCCACCCCTGCAGGTTGGAATGATGCAAGCAAAATATTTTACAATTTCAAACTATTAAAAAAATAGGATGTTATGGTTCTATATACATCTATTGACTAAGCGTGAATTGCATAGATTATGTATGATAGGTGTCTATGATTCAGTCTATTGGTGGTTTATAAGCACAGGAGCTCCATTTATGCATAGAAGCTCCACATGGGCATCGACATCAGAATTCATTGCAACATGATCTGCATGTGCGTTCAATGTGCAGATGGACTAAGCCCATCAATTGGAATGAACGGGGCAGTCAGTGCATACCAAAAATCTATTTGTGCATCTGATGTATTAAATTATACACTGTACTTATATGCTACTGGATTTCTTGGGATTTAGTTATGCATAACTGCAGTATGTAAGTACCTGAGCCTGAACATCTTTACCTGAAAGCCATTCCCTTTGATTTTGGTTGAACTTCATTTCTGAGCATATACTTCGTACCAATTTATGATTTGTGGCCATTTCTATAAAACAGTGCTTAGCCAAAGCTTTTTCTAGTCTCCACTTAGGATAGATGGCTGCTTATCAAGGGATACTGTTGCAGTGAATTTCCTGCAACTGTTTTTCTCTATTTTGTGGCAAAGAGTTGTGATTTATATACATTTGCACTTCATAAATGATATTGTACATCAGTTGTTCCTAAGTACAAAATATATCCTTTGAAGCTGCACTCAAGAGTGTGCTGGACTTTCCCAACATTGATCCCTCGCCCCCTGCTTGATAAAATGCCACAATATGCATTTTGCTACAAGGTGGCTAAGATCATACTGTCAGGAAGCTGCTTACTGGTCAGTATTAGTAAGATTATTATTGATGAATGATTAATCCCAGGTTTTATTGTTCTGAGAAAAACAGGTATGTTGGAAGTACTGTACTGAGATAGCCTATTCTAATTTTGGATGATGTGGTTACTATTTTTATATTATCAGAAACTTTATTTTGTCATTGAACAAGAGTGCAATGCTTGCAGGCCCCTTAACTTGTGTGAATATTATGTTGTTTTATATGGTTCTATACAGCTAGTGTACATGGGGATAGCATTCGTTCCCCGTTGACTTTTATTTTGTTTATTGACATTAAAGTGCATTAAAAATTGAATGTGTGTTTCCTCTGGAAGTGTAAAACTAACAACAACAGTTTTTATTTCCTATAAAAACAAGGGACTCAGATGAACAAAAAGACTATCTTGAATCTAATTCTGTTGCCCCTCTCCCTACAAGTACCATTACACGTTTTTTTGTTTTTTGTTTATAAAAACAATACAAAACAGAGAGCAGATTATAAATTATATTCTGATGAAATCAATAGAACCTGTTCATACCTCCTAGAAATCGATTTTTAAAACCCATGAAATGCTTTGTCTTCTGAGACAAAGTAATTTTATTGATCCAGAAGTTAGTCAAACCACCAGAAAATAGACTAGAAAGGGCTGATTGGTAGAAACAGTTTGAGGATAATCTGAGGCCTTTTTTTTTTTAGTAAGTTCAGAATGGTAACCAATTCTTTCCGCTGCTTAAATAAAATTCAAACTGGAACACCACAAAACTGGTAAAGTACTTTCTTCATCAAACTAATATTTTAGCTGGTTAAGAGTTCGTGAAAAAGCTTGATTCCAATGAATAATGCCAACAGCTTTTTTTTTAGTATTATGTAAAGAATGATATTTTTTATAATAGTACATTGACACCAGTATGCGTTATTCACCATCTGCTTACATCATTCCCCACATAAAGATAGTTACTTACCAATGCAGCCATTTACTGATGTTATACACTACCATGGTAATAACATTGTAGAATGCTACAGAATGCGATTATCAGCTCTACTTTTATTCACTATGGTACTCATATTTGTCTACTGCCGCCAATGCAGCAGCCTGCTAGCTTTCCTTAATCACATCAGGAAACCAGTTGGAAGTTTGGATGACATCACTTTTCATTATTGGCATAATCTCTTCCCCTCCAAAAATAGCATTTTAAAAAAATGGTGTTTTAATTGCTATCGTAAAAATACACACGATTATCTAAATACTAAAAAGGACACATATGTGTACCATGCAAGAATAAAAAGTAGTTTAAAAAGTGCACACTCAGCTGTGCAAGTGCATTGGCAAAAGAGAATGCGAAATAATGGCTCCCGCTCTGGAATTAATACGCTGCTTTCCTTTCTGAAACCTCAGAAACTTAGAAGTACTTATACACTGATAATTTGTCTTTTCATGTCAACAGGAAGTAAAGGGTTAAAATAGTTTGCATCATATGCATACTGTACCTGCATCTGACATGAAAATGCTTCCTTCAGTTTTTCCCATAACTTGGGGGGGGGGGGGATGCTGCAATTCACGGTGCTCTCTCTCTCTCTTACCAATTAGAGTTACTTCAGAACTGTCAGTTCAGTATGTGGCTTAGTTTCTTAGCAAATTGGTTCAAAATGGTGGTTCCTTCTATGAATATACCGAAACCCTTCCATCATGGGGGAAAAGTATTATTAGTAAGTATTATTAACTGATGCAGTTAATAATACTTACGGTTTCACATACAGGAAAGCAAACTGGCCTCCGAAGTTCTGCTCTTCATTTGAGAGCCCTTAATTACACAGAGAGCATTTTGGAATGCATTAAGTGAAACCCAGTCCTATAACAAATAGAATGGCAATTAACAGTTTCACATGGGGCTTTTATTTGCAGAAACTAAATGCATCTAGTTCATCTGAAGGTAGCACAGTTGACGTTGGAGTTCCCCTAGTTGGAGAGCAACCTGAAGCCGAACCAGAAGAATCTCAGGAACCAATAGCCTGTTTTACAGAAGGTGAGGAATATAAAAAATTGAAACTACTTTGTTTTGGGGAGCATTTTGCTTTTGCTTATCTGTATTCCTGCCCTGTTATGCTAGCAATGATATACAGGTAAGTTGTGTTGTGCATAACTTCAGATCCAGCGTTTGCTTCCAAGGTAAACACTGTTGGTCTGTTACCCAGAGTTGCTTCTTGTGACCCAGCAATCCTATGAATATTTGACAAATTTCTCACATCCAGCTTACAAAAAAATTTCCTATGGGAAAAAAAACCCAAGTTAATATATATTTATACTTTGTGTGTTTTTGTTTTTTGATTTCACACTTATAGAGTCCTGTGGAGGCAAAAATTTTGTGGGAAGAATTAATCTTCTGACGCTACTTCCCAACTGCACACTGTTAGCTTATTCTTAATGAGGAAGAGTTGTGTGTGTTTCATTCAAACGTAATCAGGCTTATTATACAGAGCACAAACAGGAACACAAATGCTTTCTACATCACAAGAAACGAAATGCTGCAGTCTGTAGTGTGCTTCTAGTCAGGGTGCCAGCCAGCCAGCCAGTCATGCCTTCTTTCAGGATGCACAGTTGCATTTCCCAGTCTCAAATTGTCAGCCAGGGACGCGGGTGGCGCTGTGGGTTAAACCACAGAGCCTAGGGCTTGCCGATCAGAAGGTCGGCGGTTCGAATCCCCGCGACGGGGTGAGCTCCCATTGCTCGGTCCCTGCTCCTGCCAACCTAGCAGTTCAAAAGCACGTCAAAGTGCAAGTAGATAAATAGGTATCACTCCGGCGGGAAGGTAAAAAGTGTTTCCGTGCGCTGCTCTGGTTCGCCAGAAGCGGCTTAGTCATGCTGGCCACATGACCCGGAAGCTGTCTGCAGACAAACGCCGGCTCCCTCGGCCTATAGAGCGAGATGAGCACCGCAACCCCAGAGTCGTTCGCGACTGGACCTAATGGTCAGGGGTCCCTTTACCTTTACCTATTCTGTAGCCACTTGAGTATGCTCAGTCCTCCTCATCGGGCTGCCCTTTTTCTTAAAAGAAATTGTACTTCTGCAGACTGTCGGGTTCTGCAAACTTTAGGGTTCTCCCAACCCTGCTGATGCCTCACTCTTGCGAGTGAATGGTGCCATTTTGTTTCTATAAGAACCTACATTCAAAAATTGTATTGTATTGGGACACAATGTACATATTGTATTAGTATACAGTGAAATAAGTAGATCTGTTCCAAATGGGATCCACTTGGAAATTTCATGGCATGTAAAATAGATTAAGCTGGCCTATCTTCCTTCCCCCACCCCGAACAACTGAGCCGACTTGAGTGAGTTTTAATTTTAATGGACAAACTATTTTAGGACTGTATTTTAGTATAAAATATATTCTACTCAAGACTGACCATAGAAAATGTTGTTAATTAACTGTAGCTTCAGAATAACTTACTATGCTACTCTCGTTTGACACATCCACCTGCTGTTTTTTGCCAGGCTGTGTTCGGAAATTCAAGTGCTGCCAAGTCAGCGTAGAAGACGGGAAAGGAAAACTATGGTGGAATCTTCGGAAGACCTGCTACAAAATAGTAGAACATAATTGGTTTGAGACTTTTATTGTCTTCATGATTCTTCTCAGCAGTGGTGCTCTGGTAATTTTGAAAGCCGTTCTTTACCACAGAACCTTAGAGAGCAATCCATAGAGTTGTGTCAGGGGAGGGTGACCAAAGATGGAATAACCACCTTTTCCCGTGCTCTCCTGAGTTCACACACTGGCAAGGCAAAGGGGAGGAAAGATTCATGTTCAGGAGGCTGAGTTAGTTTTCACTACTGGTGCCAACTATAGGGGACCCTTTCAGGGCCCTAGCACCCACAAAAAAATAATAATTGGGTGCTCGGCACTCACACCACAGGGCTCCAACGCGACCTCCGAGGCAACGTTGGAGGTCTCATAAGGCCTCGTATGTGGCCTCCAAGAGCCTGCAAGACCTCAGAAGCAACGTCCAAGGCCCTGCCTGTCACGACATTATGTCGCAGGTGCCATTGGGCACCCATAAGGCCCAAGTTGGTGCCCCTGGTTTTCACCTGATCTCCTTGGTTTATTTCATTTCCATTGTTTCCAATGTTTATACCTTCTTTCCAATGCTTGGGCTATTTATGGATAGCTTTACACCATCACTATCAATGAGTCAGGGCTACACTGTCCACTGACAGAAGGAGTTGGATTAGGGTAGCACATAGAACAAGAAAGGCAAAGTGGGCCAAGTAACATGAAGATACGGGAAGAAGGAGTGGGGGAAACCCAGGCAGATGGGCGGGGTATAAATAATATATTATTATTATTATTATTATTATTATTATTTTCCTGCTAGAATCTGTTGGCATGAACTGAAACAAGTCTTGACATCATACCTGGCAGGTGTATCTGGGAACACAAGAGTTCCAACAGACATTTTCTGTTCCACTTTATTCCTCAATAGTACTTATCTGGAACATTATGTGTAGATATGGGTGCTGCACTTTAAGAAGAATGTAGGCAAAACAAGGTGTTCGGAGGAGGGCAATGAAGATGGTCAAGGGCATGGAAAACAAGTACTATGAGAAAAAGCCGAAAGAACTGGGTACATTTATTTTAAAGAGGAAACATAGTAGTACTTCACCCAAATTCTCGAAGGGTGGTCTCATATAAGTGGATAAAGTCACAGAAGACTTTGATTGAACATTAGGAGAAACTTCTTAATGGTAAGAAGTTCAACAAAGGAGATGGGACAGCCATCAGTTTGGAACATTCCAGCTCTAGATTTTGTGCATTGTACAGGTGTTGCACTAGAGATCCCACAAGGTTCTCTCCAACAATGTAACTCTTAACTACTGAATAATAATAATTCTGCAGAATGGAGGAAAGGAACACAGGGAGCTGCTTTGGAAGGTTAAACGATGTCCATCTAGCCCAATATTTTCTACTGTAGCTGGTAGCAGCTCTCCAGGGTCTCAAAAATACCCATTACTTGCTACCTATACATTGTAACTTGGTCCTCCTGTGTGCAAAGCATGTTTTCGTTCCTTCCCCCATGAATGTCAAACAACAGAGAGGAAGAGGGAACTGAAGTTTCAAATATTAGAAAGGGAAACACAAATATTTCAAAGAGTAATGCCAAACTAAAATCCGTCAAATGTGTGTGTGTGTGTGTGTGTGTGTGTGTATTTGTATTTGTCTACAGGCTTTTGAAGACATATATATTGAACAGCGCAAGACTATCAAGACCATGCTGGAGTATGCTGACAAGGTCTTCACGTACATCTTCATTCTGGAAATGCTTCTGAAGTGGGTGGCCTATGGCTTTCAAATGTATTTCACCAATGCCTGGTGCTGGCTGGATTTCCTCATTGTTGATGTACGTATTATTTTTCTATGAGTTGAATACGCAATCTACCTTTATGAAAATGAGTTATGGTGAATTAACTACAGTTACTGTGCCATGGATTTTTTTTTTATTTTTTTTTTTTGCATGAATTGTGGGGTAAAGTGAACACATTTGCAAGAATCACGAGTAACTTGAATCCAGAATTCCATAAAAGGATGGTACAATGTGAACAAAAGCAGCGTGGCTACTGCTTGCAGAAACCAGGGATGTAACTACTTCCAGAAAAATAACCATTTGGGCCTTAGTAGTGTGGTAATCTGGCTGGGGTAATTATTTTCGTACTGCAGCATTGACAAAACCACTCCAAACCAGTATAAGCTGAATTTACTAGTTAAACAGAAGAAATTGCTATATGAATTTAATAAAAAAAATGTGTTTCCCCATGTCATTAAGAAAAACTTCAGAGATAATGAAATCTATATCTACCTGTAATGGCATGGTCCAAAGCTAGATCCCCAGACCCATCCACTAGCATTGTGTGCACGCACACCTTTTGGGGCTATATTTTGGAATCCATGGTAAAGTTGTGGATGGTATCCATAGCAAAGCTCTGGATTGTAGTCAACATGGATATATACAACAGGGAAACCTACACACTTAGTCTTCCATGGATTGAGAACCCTGATGCCATGGGTGCCCTGATCTGATGGAAGCCTATATGCATATGAAAACTCCCCTTTTGCAGTTGTCCATGCTCAACATGTGGAAGTTGCAGGTGGGGCTGGGGAAGCTGCACAATGTTTGGGGCAGGGCCAGCAGCAGGGCTCTGCATCCACTTCAACACACAGAGGCCCTGTTGCATGATTGATGCAAGAAGGGGGTTTGGTTAGAAAACACTGCGGCAAATCCCTTGCAACAAGCTGATTGCAGCAATTTGCATAAACTGCCATGCAGCCTGACATAGCATCCCAGTTCAAAAGACAGGCACTTCTGCTTCGTCTTGCACCTGAACGCAAACAACTACATGCATATTTCAGGGTTTGAAAATTATGCCCTGGAACAAGTGGCAGGCATTTCAAGCATGGTCTTGCACCTCCCCTTAAAAACGGCATTAGCGTTGCTCAGTCTAAAATCGAATTATGTAGAAGCACTTTCCCTCAATCCAGAAGAAGCTGTTCATTTTGCAGAAACAGTGTGTGTGCCTTTACCCTTCCTGCACACAAGACACCTTTAAAATGCCGAAATATGTTCCATTGCATATGTTCCTCCAACATTTCTCCAATGAAAATAGGGATGTCCCATTCCGTAATGATACTTTTACTATTTATACCCCACACATTTTACTGGGTTGCCCCAGCCACTCTGGGCAGCTCCCAGGGCAGCTTCCAACATATATAAAAACATAATGAAACATTAAACATTTTTTAAAAATCCCTATATGGGATTTCCTCCAGACGGCTCAGGGGTTGGATAACTCCATACCCTCCAACATTTCTCCAATGAAAATAGGGACATCCTAAGGGAAAGTGGGACATTCTGGGTGGGATTAAATCAGAAACCAGGATGGCTTCTCTAAATCAAGGACATCCCTGAAAAATAGGGACACTTGGTGGGTCTGCCATTGCATAGTGGCAGATAACCTGTTTAAATTCACTAGCTGGGCCAAGGCAAAATTCTTTTTCAAACTCTTCTATAATGAGAATAACTAAAGCATTTACCTTTGTGTCCATTTTATCATGAGGTGCCCTTTGAGCCATTTGTTCTGCTACAGTGAATGACTGAAATGATCTCTGCAAAGTTATAGAAAAAGTATGTGCTGAGACTTATATATGTTATATAGCTTACAAATTAATTTCTTTTTTCTTCATGTGCAGGTCTCTTTAGTTAGCTTAACAGCTAATGCCTTGGGCTACTCTGAACTTGGCGCCATTAAATCACTGAGGACTTTAAGAGCTTTGAGACCCCTAAGAGCCTTATCACGATTCGAAGGAATGAGGGTAAGAAAACAAGAAAAGAGCTTAACGTAACATACAAAACCATCATGATCATCTTCTGGATGGCATATTAAGAATATGAGCAGCAAAGTTTTCGCTAGAAATCCAGGACTTTACAAAGTGTTCCAGGGCAGCAAGCAGCTTTCTCTCTCAGCCTCTCTGCAACTTGGGAAGAATAATACCAGCCTACCTGCCAGGATCTTGCAGCATAAACTCAGCTAACGTTTGCACATTTGGAATAGACTATATAAATGTCACTAATTAATATATCACTAATTCCTTTTAAATAGTTTATTTTTAAAAAACCTAAACTTCATTTCCTCTTTTGTATTATTTTACTTTCCATATTTTTTAATTAGCTCTGAATTGTCAACTTCTTGATTATATTTTAAAAGCTTGGTTTTAAGTATCTGGTATTCTTACCTTGATCCATCTAAATGCATGTGCACATGCATATGATTTGCAGGTGTGTGTATTAATAATACATATTACATAACATATATTAATACGTATGTATTAATAATACATATTGGGAGGAACTCAGTGTAGCGCTAAGGAGTTTGTTCCATCAAATCTTAACAGTCATGGGATCAGCTGATAGGTCCTCTTATGAATCAATATCTGTTAGAAATCAGAAAGCTTTCATAATGGTGGGTGGCAAGCAGTGAGGCTTCCAAAGACCTGGAATCAGGTTGCGGTATCCAGATTTACAGATAACACCCAATGACTGAGAATGACAAAATCCCAAGAGTGCCAAAAGGAAGAAGAAATCGTCCATAGCTTTCTTGTATTTCAACTGAATGTTTACATTCCTATTCTGAAACATTTAACATTTTGATAATGTACATCAGAAGGTTTTTTAACATCCAAAAAAATAAATAAAAAAATAACTGCACTAGCCTTCTGTTTAATAATCATCATGATAATTTAGTATTTATACCCTGCCCATCTGGCTGGGTTTCCCCAGCCACTCTGGGTGGCTCCCAACAGAATATTAAAAACATAAGAATAAGAATAAGAATAGAAATATCCGATATATGTGCGCTATTCTACATTGGGCATGGTCCCCTAAATTTAAAGTAATTGGTATGCCTTTTGCCTCCTCGAGTGCCACCTATCCCTGGGGCCCTACACTCCACATTTCATGCTGGCAGATGATAGCATATCTCTGGCACCATGTTTTGAGCTTGTCAAAGGATTCATACCGCAAGGGAGTGGTGTTGCTGCAGGACTCAGAAAGGGGGGAATGTAGGTCAGCTTTTGAAATGCAGCAGTAATGGAGGGAATAATATGACCGATCATGCAGCTAAAGGAGAGACATATTTCCCTGCACTGCCTGTGCCTTGAAGCCAGCTGTCTACTACACTGTGTAATAATACTTTTATTTGTCTGTCTGTGTACATGTGGATTTATTTATTTATCACCGTTTTTAAAAAGAAGATGGGTAACCCTATTTTTAAGAGAGAATGAAAATGAAATAAAAGTGTGCTAAACAAAACAGTCCTGTATTAAATGCTGGCTGTTGGGTGCTTCCCCAAATTAAAAATGAAGCAGAATTTATCGTTTGCCAACAGGAGGCACATGGTTCACTCACATTGAGCCGTTCTTTCGCCTTCCAATTCTACAACTCTGATTTGCACTATTGGCACTGGTGCAGATGCTAACCAAGTGTCTTCAATGACCAGCATGGCTGCAGCCTGCATATGTTACGAGCTCCAGCCGCACAGAAGTGTTTTCCTTGCTAACTACTGGGTATGTTACCAGGGTAACATATTAACCAGGCTGCAAAACTATACTTCATATACAGTGGTACCTCGGGTTACAGACGCTTCAGGTTACAGACACTTCAGGTTACAGACTCCGCTAACCCAGAAATAGTACCTCGGGTTAAGAACTTTGCTTCAGGATGAGAACAGAAATTGCGCAGCAGCGGCAGCGGGAGGCCCCATTAGCTAAAGTGGTACCTCAGGTTAAGAACAGATCCAGGTTAAGAACGAATTAAGTTCTTAACCCGAGGTACCACTGTACTTCTACTGCTTGTCTATGGCACAATGACTATCCTTCTCAGCTGCCTGCGGAGATTTCTATGAAGCGCATAGCAAAAGTGATCTATTCTGAGATGAAATGCCAAAGCGAGGGGATACTTCATTTTCAGAAGTGTTAAAACTCAAACTTCCTTGAATGCCACTTCTTCTGATCTATGACCTCAACTGTGTGTTGGAGTATGGTGCTCTAGGTGTCCTAGACCAGGGTTTGCTAACCTTTTGAGGCTAATTTGAACTTTTAAGAAATCATTGTGAGCGTTGGTCTCAAAATCTCTGCTGTAGGGGTATGGCATTACACAAAATGCCCCATCTGAAAGCAGAAAAAGAGGCATCACTTTGTCAAAATTAGATGCACAAAACTCTCTTCCCTCACCAAATTGCAAACATTGGCTTTCATGAGATGTTTTGCTGCTTTTATTTTTCTACATGATGTGCTCTTTATTTGTTTGGAAAACACAAACTCTGTATTGCTCCTATGTTTGGTAACATTGATTTTCTGTAGTTGACATTTCTCTCCTAATGTTGTGTTTCTTAGTTCATATGGTCGGACTGGTTTCCCCAACCCCATTGTATTACACTTCCTTGCTTTCTTTGGGTTTTATCTTATTTACATTTGAGTTCTTCCATGAGTTATGGAGGGCACATGTATAACGAAGGTTTCAGAAGTTTTTTAATTTATTTCGGAAATCGTCATCCAACATTGATAAAGCATCTGCTTTTTTTGCAGTTATACAGTCAAACTTACTTTCTACGGTATCATTTGTTTTATAGGTGGTAGTGAATGCCCTCTTGGGAGCGATTCCATCAATCATGAATGTGCTTCTCGTATGTCTTATATTCTGGTTAATCTTCAGCATTATGGGAGTCAATCTCTTTGCTGGCAAGTTCTACCACTGCATTAATACCACAACTGGGGACATGTTTAGCATCGATGAAGTTGACAACCAAACTCAGTGTGAAGAGCTCATAGAAAGAAATGAAACAGCCCGGTGGAAAAATGTGAAAGTCAACTTTGATAACGTGGGGCTTGGTTACCTCTCTTTGCTTCAAGTAGTAAGTGGTTGTTATTCCTAGAATTCTTAAAGTTAACTTCTTCTTTAAAAAAGAAAAAAAAGTTTAGCTGTGCTTTCTTTTATGCTGTCTTATTTTTACTGGAAAAATACCACTAAGCTAAAATTTATGAGAAGTGATTTCCCCCCAAAATACTTTTCTTTTTCTCATTCTCCCACTTCACAACAGAAGGCCACTTTGCCAAGTTTGTTCCAAACATTCTCCACCATTTTTTTCATTCAACCTTTAGGGGAAAGACCCTTATTCTGTGGCAGAGCATCTGCTTTGTATTGCAGAAGGTCACTAGTTCAATCCCTGGCATCTTCATGTCCAGTCTGAAACCCCAAAGAGCAGCTCTTAGTTGGCACAGACAATGCTGAGCTAGGTGGACCAGTGATATAAGGCAGCTCCTATATCTTTTATGTTTTTGGGAGCAGACACCATTTTCCAACCACAGTGCCATGGAATGACACTAGGTCTGGGGCACAGTGAAGGGTGGAAAATGGTGGACACGCTTCTGACGCATTTGCTTCTACTGCTACAATTGCTGCTACCACTTTCACCGAACAACAAAAATGAGACCTTAGGGGGGAAAGAAAGAACTTGTGCTACTGACAGGTGAACCCCATCACCAAGAACCTGTTGGAGAACTTGCCCTCCTAAGAAAATTTGGTAAAATTATGTCTTCCGAATGCATCTGCACAGAAACAGAGTCGAGAATTTCAATAATGTTAAATTGAAGTGGGAAATCTGCCTACAGTGAACCAGCAGACTGTCTGAGCTCAAAATGCATATATTTGCAACATTGCTGAGAAATCGGAACATTATGTCCTGGCAGTATTGAACTTTGATCTGAAATAGACACATAGGAGCACACAGTCCAGTGCAATCTTAACCAAAACTTCAATAAAACTATGATTATTTGTAAAATATGTACACAGAGGCATTCATTCATTAATGCATGTCAATGGCATTATCTATTTATGTTTTAAAACATTGTTAAAAGAAATTCTCCAGGGTGGGGTATTTCTGGCCCTCCAGATGTTGCTGGACTACAACTCTTATCATATCTGACCATTGGCGAAGCTGGCTGGGCCTGATGGGAGTTGGGAGTCCAACAACATCTGGAAGGCCACAGATTCCCCACTCCTAACGTACAGTTCGTAAAGTATTTTAAATCCTATTCATTCAGCTAGAAATTAATAGGATGTTGTCCCAGACCATCTTGAAGGGATTTATCCATCCCTAATACATATATGGTATGCTTTTGTTCCTCAGTTGCCAAATTGTTTATGAAGTTCAGGCATTAAAAAAGGTGTTCTATTTTCAGGCCACCTTCAAAGGTTGGATGGATATTATGTATGCAGCTGTGGATTCACGAAATGTAAGTGCACTACCATGGCATGAGCACACTTTTGCACTCAGATTTCACACAACTATTATTTCAATTCTAATTTCTCAGCGTTGGTTCCCCCACCCACCACCACTGCCTTTTATTTTGAAATTTGCTCTCTGCAGGCCCAAAAGGGTGTTACTTCTCCACAATTGATTTGTCTCTTAGTCTCCACTCGTTATCTTGCCTATTCTCCCTGCCTCAGTCTCCACTGCTACTTTCCACTCTCTGATCAGTCTGTCTTCTATTCGATCCTTAACTATACATGAGTCTGAAAGGTTCTCATTAAGAGTTAGGAGGTAGATATTCAAACACATTGTCATTGCTGAACAGCTATGGGCAGAAAAATCGCTGCAAGATACCATTCCAAAAATAGGAATTGTATAACAACAAATCCTGGGTAACAGTATAGATTTATATCAGGGGTGCCAATGGGGTGCCATCCAGGTGTTTTAGACTACAACTCCCATCATCCCTAGCCATTGGATGTGCTGGCTGGGGCTGATGGGAGTTGGATTCCACAACATCTGTAGGGTCCAACATTAGATACCACTGCTTTAGATTATAATTTTTTTTAAGTCATCCTGCAATAATTTTCCATGTATTTCTTAGTGTAATTAGCATTTGTTGTTATCTCATGCTCCTTCCTTATTTGTTTTTCTCCACTCTCTCTCCCCTTTTGTGTATCTGCCATCTTCTCTAGTATTTCCTTGAATATATTATTCTGTAGACCTTGATTGCCTTTAACCAATATTTATTTATTCATTTATTACATTTATATTCTTCCTCTTTTCCCTGGAGCTCAGTGCAGCTCCAGTTTGCTTTCCCACTTGATCTTCACAATGGCCCTGTGAGGTAGAGTTAGAAAAAGAGCCAGTGACTGCCCAAGGTCTCTCACACACACTAAGTTTCATGGCTGAGGTGGGATTTGAACCTGGGCATCTCCAGTCCTAGACCAGCACTCTAATCACAACTCTATACAGAGTTAGCAAAAGCCATATAAATCTAGACTGAAATCTAGATAGGTAATGGAATTAAGGTGGAGGAGCAGAGAGAGGAAATGTTGAATTATAACTCAGAGCAAAAAGATAGGTGTGTGGTTCAGTGTTGTGTACCAAAATATTTCAGTTTAGAGTTTTCCATTTGTAGCTGTGAAGTCAAAATAGATTCTGGGGAAGTGCAGCTTTGTGGCAATTCTAAATAATTATACTGGATAAAAGCTAATTATATTAAATGTTGGCTTAATGTATGTTTCCTTAAAATGTCTTTGTAGGTGGAGAAGCAACCTCATTATGAGGATAACCTGTATATGTATCTTTACTTTGTCATCTTTATCATCTTCGGATCTTTCTTCACTTTGAACTTATTTATTGGTGTCATCATAGACAATTTTAATCAACAAAAAAAGAAGATAAGTATTCTGTTGCTGTGTTCTGAACACACTGTCAAGGGTTCAGTGATAATGATTCAGTGTCTGTTGTGCTGTGTTTTCCGTCAAGATTTACAACTGTGTTGTTTTTTTAAGAAGATTTTTTGTAAGGTTAGGTTCCCCCCCCCTAAAAGTGCAGAATGTTCATTTCCAACAAATCCTAAATCTATATCCATAATCAAAGTGAAGTCACTCACTTCGGTTGAACTGTATTAGTGAATGCTAATAGTTTGAGGGGCATGCAGGAGGCAGAGGGAGAAAATATATCTGAGGCACACATTTCTTATGGACATCTTCTGAAGACACAGGAAAGCCTTAAGGAAAATAGAGATTTAGGAGGGACTTTGTGACTATGTGTACTTTTTCTGCTGAATTTATTATTTTTCCAACCTCTAAAGGCAAGGCTTGCAATGCAAATCCCCAGGCAAAGCAGCTCCTATGCTTTTGACAGCCATACAATGTGCAGAAAACAGCTGGGGGGATTGTAGAGCATGAGAACTAACTTCACCCCTTGCTAATGTCACCCAGTGAGCCAGTTTTTGCACACAGAGAAGCAGCAGCAACCAGTAAAAGTAGACAAACCCATTAAAGACACCAGAGCCTGGTTAGAAAATAAGTTGGCAACTCTTATTTTGAATCTCACTACACTTAATAAATTAGGGTGCAATCTTAATCCCTTGCCATCAGCAGTAAGCCTTGATAGAGCAGTGCAACCAGGGCTGCATCCACGTTCTCAGATCAACCAGAGCAGAAGTGGGGGTGGGGGGTGGGGGGTGCCTCCATTCCCAGCACTGTTCCTTCAGTGATGGAAGCAGACTCACGCAAAGGGAATGGCATACTAACCTCCTTTCTCTGATCAAAAGAAAGGGGCCAGGATGGCCAGTTTTTGGAAGGGCTACTATGTGAGCACATAAAGGGTTCTCACAATAGTAAAGGGAAGGGGGGCTAGACTAGGGAACATGTATTCAACTATGTCTTACTCAGAGTAGACCTATTGAAATTATTGGACTTCAGTTGGTATTGTTGGGTATGACTTATTTTCATTCAACCCATAAACCTCTGAAAGCAAAGGCTGTGCCTTGTGCCTTGTTAACAGTTAGTCGCACTTTCTCCTATGCCAAGACCCAATGATAGACATTGGTTGTTAAGTAAGAATAGATGCCAAAAAATAAATAAAAATAAAAATTGTTTGCTTGCTTAAAAAAAAAGAGAGAGGTATCTGGTTGTAACCAGGTTTGGTTTCATCCCTTTACTTTGGAGGTCAAGACATCTTTATGACAGAAGAGCAGAAGAAATATTACAATGCAATGAAAAAACTGGGGTCCAAGAAACCACAGAAACCAATACCAAGGCCAGCAGTAAGCCTCATTAATTTTCCAACCATTATTTACTTATATATATATATAACATAACAATGTCAAGTAAGTGGGAATGCAGTTGGAACACAGATTTACACTCAATCAAAATTATATCCAGTGCAAGGTTAAGAACATATTTCTTAGGCACTGCCCTGGGTGGGCACTAGAAAGGTCGGGAAGAAATTGTATATAAATAACTAAGAACATAAGAGGATCCCTGCTGGATTAGATCAAAGGCCCATCTAGTCTATCTTTCTGCTGTCATAATAGATGCCCATGGGAAGCCTGTAGGCAGCGCATATGCACTGCTATATGCTTCCTATGCCATTTAGGTAAGGATTTAGAGCTCACACAGGGCAGCCATTAATACACTTCCTTCACATGCCAGGGTTGTCCTGTCCCACCTCCCAGGAGGGATAATACTGGCCTAGGAAAAACTCGTGTCTTTTTGTACCATAGGGTCTTGTTGCATTACGGTAGAGGTGTGACTGTAAACCACTCAGCAGCTCCCTCCCACTGTACTGAGGAATGACCCTTAGTGCATCTAGATTTGGTTTTGCCTTAAACAATTTGCCATAGAATGAATTACAAATGTTCCGTACAAGGTATCTACTGGTAAGCTATGTAAATCATGAGATACTTGAATAAGACATTGTTTTCTTCATCTACAGAACAAATTTCAAGGCATGGTCTTTGATTTTGTAACAAAACAAGCCTTTGACATCAGCATCATGATTCTTATCTGCCTTAACATGGTCACCATGATGGTAGAAACAGATGACCAAACTGATGCAATGGAAACTAATCTATACCGAATTAATCTGATCTTCATAGTCCTTTTCACCGGAGAATGTGTCTTGAAACTGATTTCACTCCGCTATTATTATTTCACCATTGGCTGGAACATTTTTGATTTTGTGGTTGTCATTTTATCCATTGTAGGTAAGATAAATTACATTTCAATAAAACATTAAAATGGTGGTTAATGAAAATTTTGGAAAGTTAATAGGAAATATGAAAAAAAACACTTTTCAATATCTTAATTAATCTCTAATTGTAATTTTCTGAATAATGTAGAGATCGTTTTCCATTTTAAATGGTGGGTTGCAATTTTTAACATGTTATTAAGATTAGATGTTACATTCCCTTTTTAAGTAACCTATTTATAAATTTTGTTTTTAGGTATGTTCCTAGCAGAGATTATTGAGAAATACTTTGTATCACCCACCTTGTTCCGAGTGATCCGACTTGCCAGGATAGGTCGCATCCTGCGTCTCATCAAGGGTGCTAAAGGGATCCGCACTCTGCTTTTTGCCTTGATGATGTCTCTCCCTGCCTTGTTCAACATCGGTCTTCTCCTTTTTCTGGTCATGTTCATCTACGCTATATTTGGAATGTCCAACTTTGCCTATGTGAAGAGAGAAGTGGGAATCGATGACATGTTCAACTTTGAAACTTTTGGCAACAGCATGATCTGCCTTTTCCAAATCACCACCTCTGCTGGCTGGGATGGGTTGCTAGCTCCCATTCTCAACAGTGGGCCACCAGACTGTGACCCTAACAAAGACCACCCAGGAAGTTCAGTGAAAGGAGATTGTGGCAATCCTTCCGTTGGGATTTTTTTCTTCGTTAGCTACATTATTATATCATTTTTAGTTGTAGTAAACATGTATATTGCCGTGATTTTGGAGAACTTCAGCGTTGCTACAGAAGAAAGTGCTGAGCCTTTGAGTGAGGACGACTTTGAGATGTTCTATGAAGTTTGGGAAAAGTTTGATCCAGATGCAACTCAATTCATAGAGTTTAGTAAACTCTCCGATTTTGCAGCTTCACTGGATCCTCCCCTTCTAATACCAAAACCGAACAAAGTTCAGCTTATTGCAATGGATCTGCCCATGGTAAGTGGTGACAGAATTCACTGCCTTGACATCTTGTTCGCTTTCACAAAACGTGTTTTGGGTGAAAGTGATGAAATGGATGCCCTTCGTGTTCAAATGGAAGATCGGTTCATGGCAGCCAATCCTTCAAAAGCTTCTTATGAACCAATTACAACCACATTAAAACGAAAGCAAGAGGACGTATCTGCTGTCATCATTCAGCGAGCCTTCAGGCGCTACCTCTTAAAGATAAAAGTTAAAAAAGTGTCCTGCCTATTTAATAAGGATCGAATCAAAGCTGGAGATGACACTCTTATCAAAGAAGATATGATCATTGATAAGCTGAATGAGAATTCTACCCCTGAAAAAAATGACATGACCCCTTCCACCACCTCTCCACCTTCCTATGATAGCGTTACAAAGCCTGATAAAGACAAATATGAAAAAGACAAATCAGAAAAGGAAGATAAAGGTAAAGATATCAGGGACAGTAAAAAATGAGCAAAGCGAATGATTCTCTTTGTGACAAATTGTTTACAGCTTGAGAAAATAGAGTATTATTTCAAAAGGACTCCAAGAGGAGGTTTATGCCAAACTGACTGTTTTTGCACACACACACACAAACACACACACAAATATATCTATAAATATATATACAAATGTTATATATATACTTAAGGTCAGTGCCTATTAACAAGACAGTGACCCCCTCGTCAATCCCCATGCTGCTGTGTAAAACAGGATGGCAACTTTGACAGGAGGCTACTGTTTTTATTACCAGCTGACACTGCTGAAGAGGAAAGAAAAATTGCTACCCAGACTGTAGGGACCAGTACAAGAGGTGCAAACCTAGAATTTATGTGTGTTTAACATAAAACACTCAAGTACAATAACTGTATCCACTGTTTGCATTCCAACTGCCACCTTTTGCCATATTTTTACAAAAAAAAAATCAGTGTTGGTGAGGTTGTCATTTTTTTAATTCACAGGTTGTTTACTATTATATGTGACTATTTTTGTAAATGGGTTTTATGTTCAGGGGTGGGTGGGTTCAGGGCAAGGGGGACCATGAGGACCAGCTGTTCTGTCTGATTCTCTTGTACAGACAGAAGAAGTGATTTGCATGAAGGCATGCTGCACTTATAGACCATGCATGGAAACAAGTAAGACTTCTTTGCACAAGGGTTTTAAATACTTCCATGTTTCAGGGTGGCTCCAGATTCTGAGGTGCTTAATAAAAGTATACATCTTTACGTCTCATCCTGACAATTCTTAAATGTGCCTGTAAGTCTCATAAACTCAACAGTTACTCGACAGAGGTATTTTTGTCCCCTCTATGTACCGTTCCGTTGTCAAGTTGACACCCACGTAACTAAATTTACAGTTGGATGGGGAAACTGGGTGGGGTTTTTGTTTAAGTGTTCTTTAGGAAACAAAAATGCGTTCATCTGGAGCACTAAACTGGCCAAAAGAGGGGGGAGAAGAACCTGACATTTATAAGTTTGTTTTTGCTTTCTCCTGCAGTATTGTTTAGCCATCTTCTGCTCTCAGCAAGGTTGACACTGTATGTGTCAATGAGATAATGCTGTCTATGTAAATAGTTATTTTAACCCCGTGGTGCATGTTTGAGCAAAGGAATAATGACCTGTGCACAATATTTATTGCATCAAATATGTACCACAATAATTGTAGTTCGCAAGCCTTGAACAGGAAAATATGATGTATTCTGTACCATTATAAGTAGTTTGGAGGCTATCACTGATGCATGTTGTTTATCTTGCCTTCGCTGCTGTATTTTTCTTGGATTTGTTCAGAAATCTAATATGGGAAGCCATATGTCAGTGGTAAAAGTGAAACAAATTGTTTAACCAGATATCATTCCTCATTTCATCAAGCAATAGTTTTCAGCTATCCGGTAAAAAAGAAAAGAAAAGAAAAGCTTCTTGTTCTGCCCTTACTTTATTCTTCTCTTGAATTTTAAGTGAGTATTGTACAGTGTGTAGCCAGCTGTACACATCATGTTGCAAACTGCTTAAATCTGTTCAAATACATGGTTAGGATTTTCTAAGAAAAAATATAAATAGTGTACAAATGTCATTCAATTTTATTTTTCAGCATTTTGTACATAAATGGCAAAACAAAACTGATCTTCAGGTCGATGTCACAGGCAGTTTCTTACTTTCTGTCCATAGCACTTTTTAATTGAAGAACTTCACAAAGTAGAAAAATAATGAAAGGAGAGAATGGGGGTAATGTTAGGTTTCTGGGTTCATTTTTTTTTTTAATTAGTACTGTATTTTTGCACACATCTTAATGTGAATTTTCAGATGGAGTCCTAAATGCACTTGCTTCCAAATAGCTATAACTTGTAATTGAAATGTGGTGGGAAAGATTTGTTTGAATTCCTAGCACTGCCTGCATAAGCAGTTAGTCTTATTATCCATAAAATCCTTGATCTTTTCCAGTGTTTGTTTACATAGACTATTCTTATTCTTGTTGATTCATGCTGCACTAGAAGTCTTCTAAATATTATATGCGGTTCTACAATTATAATTTCTCCCCCTCCACAAGAACCAAGTAGCGAACTTGTATATCTGATCACACCAGGACATTTTCTTTTCCCGTATTCCATTCACAGGCAAAAATTAAATGTTAATTCCTCCTTTTACTGAAACTGTTGACTTTGTGTGTTGGTGAACTGCATGCAGGAAAATGCTATTACCATAAAGAACGGTAAGCCACATTACAGTTGAGCCAAAAGAATAAAGACTTCATTTTTTTTATTGTACTTGATGGTTCTGTCTTTGTTTTTTGTTTTCTTTTACTGCAAAATATTTTGATGGCTGGAATTCTGACCTTAAAGAGATGTTCACAAATATAATAAAAATATGAGGTTTTTGATGTTTCAGTCTTAAACACATCACATTTGGCATGAGAATGTCACTGAAAATGGACTCCTTATGCTGATACACATCTCAGCCATAAAGCATAGAATAGATGGGCTATTCCACTATAGTCCATCACTATACGACTCTCTGAATCTGTGCCCTTTATGACAGATCATGCTCATTTTCATTATGAGTGGCTAAACAGACTTTCACTTCACATTTTTTACCTCTTACAGGTTTGCATCAGGCATGCAGGTATAGTGGCGCTGTGGGCTAAACCACGGAGCCTAGGGCTTGCTTATCAGAAGTTCGGCGGTTCGAATCCCCGCAACGGGGTGATCTCCCATTGCTCGGTCCCAGCTCCTGCCCACCTAGCAGTTCGAAAGCACGTCAAAGTGCAAGTAGATAAATAGGTACCGCTCTGGCGGGAAGGTAAACGGCGTTTCCGTGTGCTGCTCTGGTTCGCCAGAAGCAGTTTAGTCATGCTGGCCACATGACCCGGAAGCTGTCTGCGGACAAACGCTAGCTCCCTTGGCCTATAGAGCGAGATGAGCGCCGCAACCCCAGAGTCGTCCGTGACTGGACCTAACGGTCAGGGGTACCTTTTCCTTTTTCTTTACCTTTATAAGTGAACTGATTACACAGGGATATTGTACCTGAGGTGGTATGAAAGTTCTCTCCATGGCATTTATTTATTTATTTATTTTAAAGGCTTTACCCCATTCTTTAGCTAGAAAGACTCCCAAAACAGCTTACATATGATGAGTAACAGAGTATGGAGCCCTTCCCCACATGTTTACAATCTAGAAAACATCACACAAAAGGGCAAAAAGATGAGGGAAGAGGAAAACATGCAAAGTCAGGACCTGGTTCTTACTATGCAAAATTTTTATAACGTGCATCTTAAATAGAATTAGTTTGGGGAGAGCCAAATGGAGCTTGTATTTCAGCAGAACTAATGGAGTGGGTCTTGCTTCCCCGTCTTTTCCTCTCTTGCAGCGAGATGGAATAGTGGCCATTACATGTTATTTAGCCCATGAAACCCCAGTTCTAAAGGAAATGTTCACTTCTTATTGTAGTCATCAAGATGAAATCATGCATGTGCAAAGGTGCCTTTAGACCACAGGTTGCCAGTGTTTTTTGTCCTGTCAGCACATTTGCAAACTGGAGCAGCACTTTCCATTTGCAAAATGGACCCCCCCCACACACACACAATCACACATGCACCCACCCATCCAATAGTTAGGTTTGAATTGGGGGGAAAAACACTAATTGGCTACAACAGAGTGGTTTCAAGCCCAATTTTAACTGCAGACAGAGAGTGCCCAGGAACACCTTTGTGAGTACAAGTGCCCCATTGGCACCTTATATGTGCACCTTACAAATTTGCACTTTATACAGCCATTATTGTTATCTCTAGGAAATGTTATCTCTAGGATAACATTATTGTTATCTCTAGGAAATTTGGCTAAATTAAGCCTCTGTGCATCCTCTTCCTTTTCATATCTATATACAGTTTCACATTGAGGTTGGGGGTTTTTTTGCCCTCCAGCAACAAACAATACATCGTTGGTTCTGCTTAATAATTGGTTACTATTTCCTCTGCCCTACAAGACCAAAGCCTAGAATTAATGCAGTATTCTGATAAAGGATAGGGAGAGCATGGATGCCACCGCCCTGTAGCTTTCGGCAGCAGCTGTCTGCCAGCGACTGGGCGGCAGCTGTCTCCTGGTGACAAGAGTGATGACTATTCTGTAGACTTGTCATTCACAGCAGTACCTAGAGTAAGATTGAAATGTGCTCACATCAGAATGAAGAGTGCTCCACTATGCATCTTTGTAAACAGAAAGATCCACAGGCCCCTTACAGGAAGAGATGTCACATGACAGACTTCTGGCCTAATTTCTCAGCAACAAATATATTTCTGGGACAGGGCTGCTAGAGTGGCGGGGCTGAACACCACCCTGATTCAGTATAGTACAGTATTAATACCAAAATTAGCAAAATCCATGGCCTGAAAAGGGGGGGGGGTGTTTCTTGTCACTATGTCCCACTTTTTACAATTAGCCCTTCCACTCTGATCAAGTACAGCAATAATAACACCCAAGTTGCTTTGAAGATGATATATCACAAATAAAAATCTGGCAAAAAATACAGGGTGGGGGGAATTCACATCTTAGAGCAGCACAGCACTGGGACCTGATTGTTCCTACAATGCATCCAGCATTTTTATCCAAGACCATCAGGGCCTATTCCAACTCCCTCTGCTTGTCTCTTTCCTAGATTGCCAATTCTTGAAATAAAAAAGCTGGCTTCTGGGTAGAACCTAGCAGCAGAACTGGAGCTACATGTTTTTGGTTGCCATACGTCCCGAATTTCCTGTACATAGCCGGTATTCAGCTCTCGTAAACAGCATCTAGCCTGAAATCTGGATGTATGGCAGCTCATGTCGGCAGTGTAGATTTTGGCAAACGTCATTAAAATTGGCTCTAAAACACTCAACAACTATGCCCAAAAAAGCTCAACAACTTTTGTGTCTGGAGGACACACATGTATACAAGCAATAATTATCGCATAAGCAAAGCAACATTAGAAATGCCTTTTTAAAAATTGAAAGAATGCTTTTCAAAATTACTATTGAAGTTATTCATGCAGAGATGAGAAGCAACAACATGCTGGATTGTGGACAGCAGGAAGGTTTGTCACCCGAAGGTGTGTGTGTGTGTGTGTGTGTGTGTGTGTGTAATCTAATATAACATTTATGAAAAAACAAACATGGCACACCCACCATATAAATAATATCAATATTAAATATACTGAAATAATAAACAAAAATATACTACCCACTAATTAGCAGAAAAACAACTCCCCCCCTTTTACCCTCCCCAGCCCACCCAAAAGTCTTGGGTTTAATGTATCAAAGTGGGTTTTTTTTTGTTCACTTGTTTGTTCAATTGCTTTGGGTTGCCCTGGGAAAGTTAAGTGACTAATAAATTAAGTAAGTAAATAGTAAACTTCATTCAGCAAGATAAACAAAGTGACCAATAGGGAAAATGACAAAGAAAGACCATACTGAAACTACTGAGCGCTGACAATGAACAAAAATAAAGGTCGATAATCTGATTCCTCTCAATGAACTAAGGCCAGTATTCACAAAATGGCCGCCAGAGGTAGAAATCTGAAAAAAACAAGCTTTCCTATGAGGTGATTTGCCGCACACCCTGGGGGGTTTTCTCCATATCAGCACAGCATTTTCTATTAACAGTTTTATGACATTTTAAAGGTGTGGAGAAGAGCCTCCAAACAGTTTGCCTCACACAGAAGGAACACAAACGGGAGCAATTTAAAGATGCCCCCATTTGGCAGACGTTTTTTGTGCAGCCACCCAAATCTTTTGGCCACTCTTTGATGTCGCTCCAAAACACTGATGCCACTTCTTACACTTTGGGGTGACTTCTACTGCTCTTTAATCCCCCACCTCGATTACTGACGGAGAAAGTCCCCTCATGAAATCATCTGCCCTAGCTTTCCACTTGTTCCTCTAGGCCAGGTGTGGGAGTTATAGTTTCAGTAAAATGGCGCTGGCAATCCACGCCTATAGAGTTAGTGGAAAATTACAGTAATGGCAAGCCATGCTGACCTAGGGGACCCAGGTCAGGCACACTGGTTGGGGGTGACCAGAACCAGAAGGATCAGGATTTACTGGATCTAACAGGATCAGCCAAGGCACAGCTAGGGAGAACAATGGGAGGTGTTGAAAAACAACCCCAGAGGTCGGAAGGTGAGCAGGGAGGGGGTGCATACATGAGGAGCAGCACATCCACAATGGCGGAGGTTTTAGGGTGTCTTCTCCTTCCTGTACCTACCAGCAGCACCTTATATGGTTCTATGTTAATGATCACCACCTTATTTGGTACTAAGAGTTGCCCTGCGAGGCTAATCATTAACTGTCAAGTGAGCTGTCAATAAATATGGGACTCTCGCTCAGCTCGAGGTCGCCTTCCCGCACAACCATCCTGTCATCGCGTCCCGTTATTCAGTGTGTTGCTTCATCAATGCAACATCTGGTGACCCCTGTGACGTGATCCATCACCCACTCTCACTCAAGGCTGGGACAGTCTTTCGGATCCACAAGCGTTCGCGCTGTGAGTATGGGCCAATCAGAGGTAATTCCGCGGAGTGCACCCGTAGAGGAGTTACAGGACGTCCTAGAGACGTTCGGGCAAACAGGAGCTAGTTATGAGGAGCTAGTAGAGTTGGTAGACGAGATAAAGTGCCATTGCCCCTGGTTTGAGGAGGATTGCGATCCCCTCAGCTCTGTGGAGTGGGAGCGCATAGGTAGGCAAATGCTTACCGCGCCTCGGGCACCGGCAGCTCTTATAGGTCTTTGGAAAAGGGTTGGGGATGCACTTCGAAAGATGGAGGGTTCATGTTCCAAGGCACCCCCTTCGTCACGCCCTAACCCTGCAGGAGAGGGGATTCCTCTGCCCCTTCCTTCCTCAGCTTTGGGCACCTCAAAGTCGCCAAAGCTGCAGGAGTCCAATTCTGGCTCTACAGTTCCCAGAGCCTCTCAAAGGTCTATGGGGGCTGTCAGAGCAGGATTCATGCAAGAGCAGTTAAAAGGAACCTTGTCTAGCGAAGAGCTGGAGCAGGGACTGCAGGTTTTTCCGGTTGTCAGGCTTCCGGGAGACAATGGTGAAATTCATGTTCAGTGGACACCATTGTCATACCAGATCCTGAGGGAACTGAGGAAAAGTATTTCTGAGACGGGCTTACGCTCCACCTTTACGCAGGGTTTGGTGGAAAGCATAAGCACCTCCCACAATCTGGTACCCCAAGATTGGAAGGACCTTTTTAGGATGGTCCTTTCGTCTGCCCAGTACGTTATCTGGGATTCGGAATATCAGAGAGGAGCCATAGAGGAAGGAAATGCATCCGGTGGGGCGTACCTGCCGGATCAACTCTATGGGGCAGGGCAGTTTGCTGCCACTATGCAGCAAGCTGCTGGCATTCCAGAACTGGCATACCCAGCTATCTCCCGATGCGTGCTTAAAGCCCTTCGGAGAGTCCCTGCAGCAGGCAAGACGGCCAAATCTTTTTCTACCATCAAGCAGGGAGCCTCAGAATCCTATTCAGATTTTGTGGATAGATTGCAGGAAGCAATCTCTAGACAAGTGGACAATGTAGAAGCTAGTGCAGAACTAATGATTAAATTAGCTTATGAGCAGGCAAATGCTGACTGCCGCCGTGCGCTGCAGTCAGTAATTGCACGTGGAGATCATAAGCTTGCAGACATGCTGAGGGCTTGCTCAGACATCGGTACTAATGCATTCCAAATGGAAGCATTAGCGGCGGCTCTCAGGAAAGGAAGTTACAATAGCAAAGGAAATTTTAGCAAAGGAAATGGTAACTGTTTCAATTGTGGCCGCCCTGGCCATTATATAGCGGAGTGCAGATCTCCAGGTGGGGGAGCTTGCAAGAAGGGTGGAGGAGGGTCAGTAAAGCCAAAGACCCCTTGTCCCAAGTGCAAGCAAGGATTTCATTGGGCAAGTCAGTGCCCCCATGTGGTGACTCAGCAGGGAAACTAGGTAGCGGGCTGTCAGCAAGCCCAGGTACAATTGCTGTGTCTGATGTTGAGAGGGCGAGGTCAGCCACCCAGGGAAGCGCAGGCATTGATTTGATAAACCAGGAGGAGAAATTTGTGCAGTTCCCAGGGGTGGTTGTCCTTATGCCTTCTCAAATCAGAGGACCTCTGCCAGCAGGAACTGTGGGGTTAGTTCTCCCCCGTTCCTCTGCAGGGAAGAAGGGAATCTTTGTAATCCCTGGAGTTGTGGATGCCGACTATGAAGGAGTCATATTAGTTCAAATTGAAACAAATGTGCCACTGACTCTACACAAAGGGGAGTCTTTTGCACAGTTGGTCATTGTTCCTTATGTACTTCCTGCTGGAGGGAAGCAGGCGGTGCGAGGGGAGGGGAGTTTTGGGTCTACTAACCCTTCCCACTCCTTGCACCCGAGTATTTTGGCTGTCACTGAATTTTTAAAAGCTTCTAAACCTCAGCGTACCTATTTGTTGGATGGCAGGTCATTTCAGGGAGTGTTGGACTCTGGAGCTGATGTCTCTGTGATTGCTGCTGACCACTGGCCTCCCGACTGGCCCACCACTGCTTCGCCTTCCGTGTGGGGAGTCGGGGGGGCTCAAGCAGCACACCGCAGTACCAAGTGGCTCACGGTAAGCGCTCCGGATGGGAGCCGCACCGCGCAAATTCAACCGGTTATCCTTCCCTTACATGTCAATCTTTGGGGGAGGGACTTAATGCAGCAGTTTCAGGCGAAATTAGTAATTGAGGATTAAAGTAAAAATGAGCCTTTCTAAGCCAACTGCGCTGCCTTTGGAGTGGCGCTCCACAGATCCAGTCTGGATTGAGCAGTGGCCACTCCCTCAGGAAAAAATTTTGAAGACTGACAATGCACCAGCATACACCAGTCAGGCTTTTGCGGAGTTTTGCCAACAATGGGAAGTTGAACATCGCTTTGGCATCCCGTACAATTCTCAAGGTCAAGCGATCATAGAGAGAGGGAATAGAACTATGAAAGAAGCTCTTCAAAAACACAAACAAATAAAAACTGGGGGAATAGCCCTGGGTCTTCCAGCAAAACAAGAGTGGCTAAACAAAGTACTTTTTACATTAAATCATTTAAATATTAAAAATTTATCGTCAGCTGTGGAGAATCATTTTGGTCAAAGAGTTAGTTATCCACAGCCACAGGTTAGTTACAGGATGTTGCCTAACCCTGTCTGGCTCGGACCTGCACCGCTTTTAGCGTGGGGTCGAGGGCATGCAGCTGTGTTTACTCCCACAGGAATCCAGTGGGTGCCATCCAGGTGTGTAAAACCGTGGAGAAATGGCGTACCAGCAGGCGCAGGAAAATCCGGGATTCTACAACACCTCGAACCCAATTCCGAGCCTGGCAGCGCTTCAACTACGGGATCCTCTGGGCGAAATGCCAGACCTGGCAGCGATGCAGCTTCAGGATCCGCGGAGGGACCGAAATAGAGTCCCTCTACAACATCACCGCATCACATGGGGCCAGATTAAGTCGCTTTCTGAGCAAGCAGTCACCGCACTTCAAAGACAGGACATTCCGCTGACTTTGGAGAACCATCTGATGGCTGTTTTCAGCTGCCTAACTGTGAACTCTACACGTGAGCATAGTTATGCCCGACCACCCCACTTTGAACCATTTAAGTAAGAAAAAGTGACGCAGACAATTTCTTTCTAAAGTTCACCCTCCGTTGAGGGAACCAAGTTTCTTTTCTTCTATAAAAAGACATTGCAACAGACTTTCAATCTCTAAGCTTTACAACCCTCACTTTGAGAGACTAAATATTCTTATTGTTATGGTTTGAACTGATATAGAGTTTATAAAAGTAGTTACAAAGTATTGCACAAGATACCCAGTGTTATGTACAAAGTATTTATCTAAAAGGTTTACAAAGTATTTATATGCAACTGTTATAAGGGTTCTTACACGTAAAAAAAAAAAGGAAGCATTGTTGGGAAGTGTTTTAAAATAACTGAAAAAGAAGGTACAGAGGTTTTCTGACACCCAGCCCGTAAAAGAGGCAATCGCTTGAGAAAACACATGAATACAAGTACCCTGCTCACCAAACACGATTAGGTATCTCATCCACTCAATTAAAAACAAATTAAAAAGGGGGAGATGTGGGAGTTATAGTTTCAGTAAAATGGCGCTGGCAATCCACGCCTATAGAGTTAGTGGAAAATTACAGTAATGGCAAGCCATGCTGACCTAGGGGACCCAGGTCAGGCACACTGGTTGGGGGTGACCAGAACCAGAAGGATCAGGATTTACTGGATCTAACAGGATCAGCCAAGGCACAGCTAGGGAGAACAATGGGAGGTGTTGAAAAACAACCCCAGAGGTCGGAAGGTGAGCAGGGAGGGGGTGCATACATGAGGAGCAGCACATCCACAATGGCGGAGGTTTTAGGGTGTCTTCTCCTTCCTGTACCTACCAGCAGCACCTTATATGGTTCTATGTTAATGATCACCACCTTATTTGGTACTAAGAGTTGCCCTGCGAGGCTAATCATTAACTGTCAAGTGAGCTGTCAATAAATATGGGACTCTCGCTCAGCTCGAGGTCGCCTTCCCGCACAACCATCCTGTCATCGCGTCCCGTTATTCAGTGTGTTGCTTCATCAATGCAACACCAGGGGTGGGGAACCTCAGGCCTGGGGGCTAAATGCAGCCCTCCATGCCTCTACCTTGGCCCTCAGCGTTCTCCCAAGGCAACGCACCCATTCCGCAACCACATGCTTCACTTGCCCCACTTCACACCCCGGGTATTTTTGCTTGGTTTGAACATGTCCTTGAACACGCATTATCCAAAATAAATATGCATTCTGCACTTGTTTATAAAATGCTACTGTCAGCTATCAGCGCCCTCTGGCATGAACACAGACAGAAATGAATCTGGTTGTGGTGTCGTGAACAACTGGAAAACACCGGGGAAGAACAACTTCACGGCACTCTAAGGCAGTAATGTGAACGCACCCTCAGTTGTGTGAAGAAGCTAGCCTACTGTACAAAGATAAAACCACATGCATTGCGCCATCTTCTTTTGCCTCTCTCTGGCCCTGCCCACCATCAGCATGTGGCCCTTGGAAGGTTGCACGGAAGAGAATGACCCACTCAAACTGAAAAAGCTTCTCTGCTGCTCCTCTATGCTACTTGAGGGTTAGCTCTTAGCAGATGCAATTAGCACCGCTAAGTTTTCCTCACTGATTTTGAGCTGAACATTTTAGTGAGTACATGCCAGGGAGCCTTTGAGATCCCCCCTCAGCATAAGTGAGCCTCAATGTTATTGGTTTTGCAGGAGTGAGCAAACCCAGTGTGTTTACTCAAATCTCAAATATCCCCTGGTTTTGCCAACCTGACAAATGTGACCATGTGCTCTCTCTGGTCATAATTGCTTCTTCCACCTAATGGTTGTTAACCTTTACGGGCAGCCATTTTGTTGAGGGCATGGCAGGCAAAGATCCCTCACAAGAAGCACATCATTAAGCACAGAGGAAAAAGAAGAAACAGAAGTCACTCATGTGGAGGAACCTCCCATGCCCTGGGTGCCTTAGTGTGGTCACATTCACACCATTAATTTAAAGTACTATGATACTACTTTAAACCGTCATGGCTCCCCCCAAAGGATTTTGGGAGCTGTTGTTAAGGGTGGTGAGAGTTCTTATGAAACTCCTATTCTCCTCACAGGGCTAAAATTCCCACAGTAGTTTTTAACAATGAATCCCTCTTCCCAGGGAACTCTGGGAATTATAGCTATGGGAGGTTAATTAACAGCTCTCAGCAGCTTTGCCAAATTACAATTCCCAGAATTCTCTGGAAGAAGCCATGATGGTTTAAAGTGGTACCATATTGCTTTAAATGTGCAGTGTGAATGTGGTCTGCCAGTCTCCATTCTTGGCTCTGAAGACAGGAAGGGATATTTACCCCTTCCCAGCAGTGTTAGAAACTGAGATATGAAAGCTAGGAGCTAAATGGCACCTTAAACCTAGGTTATGGGCTCAACAACGGAATGCCTAGGCACACTTTTTTTATAAGAAGAACACAAAGCTGATAATGAATGAGCTGCAGCTAAAATCTTATGTTCATTTTTCACATGATCCAGTTTTCCCCTGCCCACCCCCTAATATTAAGAGCGTCTCTTCACCAGTCTTCAGAGAGTAGCTGGAAGTGGGGAGGCAGAAAAAGGCCCTCCATTCCTTCCACTCTGCAGTTTTAATCTGAAATCTTAGGCGCAGTACTGCTTCCAGAGCTCAAAAACTGCTTGTTTTCTGTCGCAAAATGAGCCTAGAACAGCGCCTAGAACAATGGGAGTTTTGAGCACTGCTTCCCAGTATTTTTCTAATGGACTCAGCAATCGAGTTCAGAAAAAAAAACAGAAAAACAATGCAAATATCAAGCCTTCAATTATAAATATTATGATTCCATTTCCTCTGAAATTTGCAAATAAATAGAAATGTCTATTTCCACAGTGTTAGCTCACTGTAGCCTATTTAACTTCAGTGGTGAAGATGGCTAAGCTTCTAAGCAGTGAGCTCTTAAACAAATCACTTCTGTCTTCCTCAAGAATGTATATTATCCACTTTAGACTTGTTGACAGAGTAGCTTGGACTTGGTTTTGCCTCAGTATCTGCTGCTAAACTGCTAATCTAAGAGAGCCCTATTTTTTTAAACCACATTAGATTATCATATGCCAAAAAAGGTTTTCTCCAGGCCTTATTAGTGATGTTATTTGATGTCTTTGCCCCAACATTGGCAGTTATATTATTTTTCCATATAACAAAGCCATCATATTTCAATATTTGGAAAAGTAGTACATTTCTCAGGGAAAATTTACCATTTATAAATTTTCTACCCACTCCAGAAGACACTGCTGTCGCCTACCCAAAAATAAGTCAAGCATTTCTGATATGAGAAATTTAGACAAGGAATGGTTTCCCAGCAAACACTGTCTATTGTAAAACTGAGATGCCATGACTGACTTTTTGCAATTTCTATGGCAACCAGAATTTTTTATCTGCAAATAAAAAAGCAATGTGGGATCATTTTTTCTTTGCAACAAAATAATTGGCAGATCCAGAGAGAGAGAGAGAGAGAGAGAGAGAGAGAGAGAGAGAGAGAGAGGAAGGCCATCACAAGGTTTAAATATTAACCACAAGTATTCAAACTGTAGAATCACAACATATGTATAACTTTCCACACAAAGCATGTACCTTCCTTTTAATTCTATGGCCAGTTAGTACAAAGAGCTAGATAATGGCAAACATATAAAGGTTTCATTTACTTCAAGGTGTCATGTACTTCCAGCTATTCCAACTGCCAGCTGTTCACAGCTATTTTTAGTTTTCCAGCAGAAGTCAAGATATAACATGCAATTTTTAAGAACAGGAACTAGTCTCATTGACATTAATATGCCTAATATGAGGCCTAATCTGCTTCTAGTTGAGGAATAGCCTAAATGTGAGGTCTAATCTAAATTCTGGTCTAAACTTTTGTACAGACTTAACTTCTCCCAGAGTTTTGAATTTAATTCCCCGCCCCCAATCTCTCATATTAGGGGTTGTCAATCTTTTGGGTCCTACAGGCACATTTGCAAACCAGAGAAACTGCCATGGGCATTGTGCATATGCTGCAACTCTCCCATCCCATGAAAAGCACCCCCCCACACACACACCGTCACCAGGCTTTAAAAAATGCTTTCTATTGGCTAAAGAAGGCTTCTTCCCAGCCTAACTTCAATGTGGGAGGAGATAATGCAGCTGCCAGGAAAGACCTGTACAGCAGGGTACTGTCATTTGACTAAGTGGAAACCAGGCTTCAGAGAAAGAACAATGCAAGTGAATAGAGAAGCATGGATATAAATTATCGTTATAATAGGCAAGGCATGCAACTTCCTTTTCCAGGATACTGCAAGAGGATGGCACCAGTGGTAGTCATATACTGTAGCTCACATTTGGAGGCATTTATGAAAGTTTTTCAAACAGTCAACAAAGGAATATTCCCTGCAACCACGTCCTCAAACATTCTACTGAGGAAGAAATATGGACTTCTTCTCTGGGTGGATGTGATGGATTTAGCAAACCGTCCTCTCTTTTGGCAAGCTTTCTCCCCAGCATTTTTGCCTTAGGTAGACCTCAGCCATAGCAACAGAGATTATGACATGATTCTTTATTAGCAGCAGATACTGGCAGACACACAAACTGTACACAAGGATATGCAAAAAAACAAAAAATGAAACCAATGCTTTCTTTTTGGTAACTGTGAAACCCACTCACATGGCCTCTTCCAATGATTTTGCAAAGAAACTGATGAAAATTAACATCAGTGACCATCACACTAAATTGTTTCTCAGGACCGTATGTCCTTGAAAATTAGGAATGGCAGCTGAAGTATTTCAGGATTTCAGAAAGGCAGCTTTAGTGTTGCAGCTTTTTTGGTTGTCCATTAGGCATCCTTTTGAGAATTCTGTGCACTGGGACGCCATGAATTTTGTTTGTACCTTGAAGGTGTTTTTCTTCTTCTTTTTTAAATCCCCATATAAATTATTGCAGCTGTGATTCTCATTCTTGCATTTTAGTTATCACCAGTGTATTCATATTTTCCTCTAATCAGATGATGCCACAAAAAGTTTAATTAGTCTCGCCATATTGCTCCACCTCTGAAATAGCTTATGAAAAAGCCCCAAGGGTGAAAACAGTTGGGTTTTATGGACCTATATTATGTATTAATCATTACTTTTAAAGTCTATAAAATTTAACAGAGAATAAAATATTCTCAATGAGTTTGGTTAACTATCCTCCAATTATTTTGAAACAAGACCTTCATTTCTTATTCATTATAAAAATAAATAAATCTTTGATAGTTTCAGTCATGTCTTCAATCGATCACTAGGTGTCACTCCATTATCATGTCCGACTTCATGCTTGTTTGGTTTGCAGTTTGAAAGGAGATGTAAAGGAAAGTATTTATCCACATTTGAGGATGTCGTGGATAGAAGCTATATACAAAAGCTATTCACAGAAAATAGTTTGAGCAGCATATGTCATTCTTTGCCTTGACCATCTAAGAATTCTCTCTCTCTCTCTCTCTCTCTCTCTCTCTGTGTGTGTGTGTGTGTGTGTGTGTGTTTTGACAAATAGGATTGCTAAAGCATTTAATTTTATCAACACTTTATGCAACTATCCATGGGAAGTTCATAATTCATTTATTTCATAACTGACTGACACTTTTATAAGTACAAATGTGAAGTTAGGAGAAGCTTTGGCTTAACAAAAAGTGACAGATGAAAAACAACACATTTCAACCATTGCTGCAATCTATTGACAGGAGCCTGCCAATATTAAGTGCATTTAGTACATATCATTTGCTTCACATTTCAATTAAGCACATGTATAAATCTATCTCATTGAAATCAATGGCTGTATTATGGAGTAAGCCCCACTGAATTTAGTAGGAATTATTTCTGAGTAAAGATGCACAGGACTGCTTTGTTTCAGAGCAATTCTTTGCTTATTTTCTCAGACGTAAGTCTCAAGAAGGGCTTCAATTGGGCTTACTCCACAGTAACTGTGTTTAGGGCTGCATCCTTCAATAACAAAGTTAGGTGCAGACGAGTACCTCTGGCCAACATAGGATACACACAGACATTTTCTCACTTTCTTGTTCAATTTTCCAAGTACAATTAGGACATAGATTCTGTTGCAGAAGTAATGGGCTAGGCTTTTTAAACATGCATGCTATACAGTGGTACCTCGGGTTATGAACTTAATTCATTCTGGAGGTCCGTTCTTAACCCGAAACCGTTCTTAACCTGAGGCGCACTTTCACTAATGGGGCCTCCCTGCTGCCGCCATGCTGCCGCTATTTCCGTTCTGATCCTGGGGCAAAGTTCTCAACCCGAGGTACTACTTCCCGATTAGCGGAATTTGTAACCTGAAGTGTTTGTAACCCGAAGCGTTTGTAACTCGACTGAGATACAGAAAGTTATGCCAGATCTGGATTATCCTATCCATGGTACTTTGAGAAGAAGGCATGCCACACTGTTCAGGGACAGGTAACTTTTGCTAATCTACTTGGCACACCTGCCTTTAAATACAGGTCTAGCAGGACTTCCAGCTAGCCCAATAATGCCCTTGAAATAATCATGGGGCGCAGCAGTTCATATCGCATTAATGAAAACAGCATGCTTTGGAGACATGTTTTTTATCCATCAGTGTGATGGTCATTGTTATCGTCTCAGCTTTTCAATTTCCCTTCCCTAAATTTTCTTGGGTTATTCTGCATAGTGAGTTTAATGCATTATAACTACTGTACTCTGGTTCAAAAAATTGTTTGTTCTTTCCCTCTCTTTCATCCTGCAAACTCTTGTCTCCAGTCTTCAGGCTAGGTTTAAGAAATGGGTCAGCTTTGGGATGCATGTGCTAAAGGCTGCAAAAGAAAGCCAAATGCTACGTCCATGAATCTTGTAGATATTTGACATTTTCAGTTTATGCCCTTGGAGTCTGGTCTGACTTGCAGTGATTATGTGCCCATAGGCAGTTCACCTTGCATGTCCTTTTGTGTCATCTTCTGAACTTGTCGCTGTATGTCAGCATTAGATTGCAGCTATAGCTCAAGTCATATTCCTGGCTTCTCTTTGACTGTATTGATTCAGTCCGGTGATTTGAGAATAGCTGATGTTGCCTTTATTCAAGGCAAGGATTAGGGAGGGGATAACGCAAATAATTACAGACCTATTAAGGCGGATAAGGGCCTAGAACATGTATGAAAGTTGTGGGTGGGCAGGATATGTGGAACAGGGGAGTTGTAAGGTGCTAGACTAAATCTGAAACTCTATTTTTGTTCAACAGACCAACGGAAAGTGGTGATTGACACTTCACGCTTACCTGGCTACAAGGATGTCCCATTGAACTCAGCAGGACTGATTTCTGAGTAGTCATGTGTGCAGGAATGTGCTGTGAGCCAACTGGCATTTTTGAAGAACGTGGAACAATACCAGATTGGAACTTAATCATAGGCAAATTGCTTTGAATCCGTATGCGTTAATGAACTGGTGAAAGGGAAGAGGACAAACATTTTTGTTAAAAGGCCGGTTATTTAGGGTAAGGGACAAAAGGTCAGTTAAGTTTCTCAGGGATCAGAATTAGGACCTAATATATCCACTTACTTTTGGTGGCCTTAGAAGGGAAATAGGAGTGTATTGACATGACATTGCTAACACCTTTTTCACTCAAGCTGGTAAAAATGTTGGGCAGAGAGAGAGAAGGAAGCGCATATGTGGCTGCGCATAGATGAAGTGCGTGAGAAACGGGGGGGGGGAGAAAGAGAAAAATGCATGTGTGTCTGTGATCTGTATGTGTACATATGTGTATATGTTTGGTGGGGCCACCTGGCATAGGGTAATGCTGTCTCTTATTAGAAATCAACATCATCGTAGGTATGGGGGAGAAAGAGATGAGAGACTGAGAGAGAATCAATATTGTATTATTTCCTTAATCAGGAACAGCAGGGCATAAGCTGAGTTCCTACACTAAGCATGAAGTTGTCTAGGGCCAGGGGAGCAGTAATGTATGCATTCCAGTTTTGTGTTTTGCCATGCTGCCCATGGCAGCCATCTTGTGCTATGCAGTACCCCCTGTGGTGGCCATTTTGTGTTATGCCACACACCCCTGGCAGCCATTTTGTGCCTATCACCAACAACACTTTGTCAAAATTGTAAATATGCCTATTGGTCCAAAAAAGGCTGGCAGCCCCTAATCTAAACTTTCACTCAATAGCTGAAGCAAATAGTAGAAACAATTCATATTCTCTCGTAAATCTAGCAATGCCAACCTATGTGGTTAACATTGCATTAACATGTACATTTCTTAATTTGCAGAAAATTTATAACTTCATGGACTACTAAACAAATGGTTATATGAATGGTTATGAATGACCTTGATCAGATGCATGCTTACATGGCAGGGAGAAATAATGTAGGCAAACTGCATCAAAGTTGCGAAGTGCGCTGACTAAGGAAATAAAAAAATAATGTTTGGTTATAACATAATTTTTATTCCTTTTCATATATAAACCCGGTTGCATTGAGCTATCTCTTTGCTTACATTAGAGCATATGACATGCAACAATTGCATAAACTTAAAGCAACAATAAACACTTACATAAACGTTTCTGAATATGCTAACCAAGTGTTGAAGTGTATACACCAGAATTATGACAAATATTACAGATATGAAATTATGTACAGTAACATGTATTGTTTAGATTGACGACCATACATAAAAGGTATTGTATCAATACCATTTAGAACTTATAGGAAGCGGGGAGGTGGGAAGCAGGAAAATAAAAATGTGTGCTTCATGCACTCTAGACTGTGCTATGGACTATGGTTATTGTTCTACCATATGTCTCATTGTTTGTGTTAGCAATAATGTCACACATGACTGCATAAAAAATGTCGTGTTTCTTTTGGCCTCTTGCTGCTTTTAATTTTTCTGTCAGTTTCCCCCCAATAATGCTGTTCAGTAAATTGCATTATACCATTGATCCGTAGTTAATCGTAGAATTGTAGAATTGTAGAGTTGGAAGGCAGTTGGAATCATTACAATAACTGTAATGATTTCCATGTCCTGGCAATAGTTCTTGCAGCAGTTATTTCCCAGTGGTGTTTTATTGATTGATTGAAAATAAATATTGTGGGTGCAATCTGCAACATGTTCTTGACACCGTAATAGTGCGTTAGTGGTGGGTTTATTCTGCTTCAGTTGGTTCTGCGATGCTTCTCCAATGCCATATTATTGCTGTAAGGCAATATATAGCACAACATAGGCAGAAGAAAAATTAATAGGAACATTTGTGTTGTAAAGTGTTACAGGAATTTAAATTACTACACATGACTAAGTTAGGTCCATTAATGTCAGTTGGTAAAACTTATTTGAATGCCACTCATTACAATAATGCCTTTATGCAATATTTCTCACATATCATGCCATATCAATAGCCTGAATGGAATTATTGGATTCCCAGGCATTTGGTGCTTCAATGTCTGGAGTTGCTGGCTGCATTGCTGCTTTCTATATAAAAGTACCTAATGCTTCAAGTCAGGTTCATCAATCAAAGTTTTCCATTGCAGCAGAGGGAGGGAGTAAAATGCACTGTTGAATGCTTTTATTCATTTCCTTTCTTTTCTTTTTTAAAAAGATAATACTGCATTTAGCTTGCTGATATAACAGGGATTTAAAACACAACCTGCAACCAGTTTTTAAATCATCCATATGTTAGTGACATCAGGGCTGGATTCCCATTCATGGAATTTCAGCCACTCACTTTTGGGTAGCTTCATCAAAACAGTAAGGCTGCTACGGGCACTGGCTTGCTGAAATTTACTGCTCTGAAATCTGGTGACTGGTGCGATGGCTTCATGCGAATGATTAATTTATTGATTAGCATCCAAACACTTTCCCCATATTTCTAGTTCGCTTCCTATTGCCTACCTACAAATTGTTCCTTGGTTGTCAGGGTGAGAGCAGATGACTTGTTTTGTACATAGAAAACAACAATACTGTATCAGTTCCTTAGCAATAGCTAACTAGGAAAATGTTTGGTTTGGCCATTTTCTCAGTGCAGAAATCCAACCTCTTCCTATTTTTGGTTTCAGCATGGTTTGCCTTGACTTTGCTTATCTTCATTCTTCTCTCTCTCTCTCTCTCTCTCTCTCTCTCTCTCTCTCTCCCCCCCCCCCCATGTGGTTTTCACAGAACTGGGCAGAAGGGAGGAGGCAGAGGAAGAGAGAGCATTCCAGAGGATGCCAGGATGTCTTGTCTCTGATTGGCTGACCACCGCTCAATGGCTGGTGGAAGAAGGAGTAAACCTTTCAGTCTGCCTTGACGGAGCTGAAATAACAGAATCCCGATCACAGGTAATTCAAGGGGGTGGGGGAAGGGAGCGAGGACAGAGCAGATGCTTTTGTTGTTCTTGTTGCACAAGTCCTTGAGCATTGTCTGCGTCGTATAAAATGCTTGCGTGCGCATTTGGTGTAGCCTGTGCAGTGCTAATGGCTTTCAGGCAGTTTAGCAATTTGCTAGTCTTTCCTGTGTGTACATCTCTTCCAGGAAGCAATCCATATACAGTAAAATCTGTAGCTCATCCAAATCTCTCTGGCAACTTTCTTAACCTGTGAGCTTAGCTGTCAGTCTTAAGTGAAGGTGGAGCAGTTAGGGCACACAGATAGCGAGGTGCACAGTACAAAGCTTTTGCTAGACTGTAGATATTATGATCACGGCAAAAAGACAAGTGCTGGGAAATCAAAAGAGTGTTTCTTTAGGCCTAGGAAAAAAGGCACTGCATTTGATGTAACATTTGGTCAAGATATGGGCTCTTTAGGCTGTTAATTCAGAAATGTGCCATTGGAAGAAGTGAGGAAACAACTTCTAGCGGTCAGTGGCTTTAACAGGTTTCATCATGCTTTCAGTTTTTGAACGAATATCCCATTCCCTCATAATTTGTAAGGGAAATGAAAATACAATCCTTTTAGTTGCCCTATTCAAAATAAGGCATTTAACAGTTTAGTGTACAGCTCAGTGTGGATTACTATTGATTTAAAACACCACAGATTTTCTAGCACTGATATTTCAGTGGCTAAAACCAGCAGAAAAACACATCAGCTCGCCATGTTTGCTGTTTGGTGCACTAATTTCAATCAAGGCAATGAACAATATTGGTTCAGCAGTTAAAATTGGGTTATTGTGCAGCTACATGTACTGGGACAACATACACTGACCTACATAGCTTTCCTAGGAGCGCTGTCAACTCCTGGTATAATTTGGAGTGGGAGCTTATATCTAATGGTGCTGCTAACACCAAGGTTGCAGGTTTGATCCCTGTACGGAATAGCTGCATATTCCTGCATTGCAGGGGGTTGGACTAGATGATCCTCAGGGTCCCTTCCAACTCTACAAGTCTGTGATTCTATGAATGTGCCTGTATAGTGTCAAAGAGCTGCCTATTAAAATGGACAAAGTATTGTACTGTATTGCATCAAAAGAGTGAATATTTTAGGGGGGAAATCATGCAGCAGGAAGCTGAAGATGTGAAGTTAAATGCCCTCCCTTTCTGTAATGGCATTTCTCGGTACTGAAACTGGTGCATTTCCCAGTTCATGTATCAAAATCAAAATGCTGATGGGAAACATTCTATATATGAATAATAAATTAAGGAAAAACAAATGCACAAGGAAATAATGTACAATTCATATGAAGAGTGATTCTGGTGGGCATGCACAGAAATACTGCAATGAATCCCAGCTTTAAATATGAAAGTGGTCCTCATATTTTAGTCTTCTTCTGTATACCATAACATAGCAGTAGATCTCATGCTTTGCATACAAAAGGTCCCATGCCAAAGATCCCTTGTATCACTCACCTAATACAATGTTTCCAGATGTAGGCAGGATCTTTGCCCAAGAGAGCCTCTGCCCCTCAATACAGACAGGGGTAGGCAACCTAAGACCTAAGCGTGTTTTTACATGAGTAGAATGTGTGCATTTATTTAAAATGCATCACTGAGTTATTTGTGGGGCATAGGAATTCGTTTGTGGTTTTTTCCAAAATATAGTCCAGCCCACCACATGGTCTGAGGGATGGTGGACCGGCCCACAGCTGAAAAAGGTTGCTGACCCCTGGGCTAGGTGGACTGACTATAAGTAAATTCTTGCAAATGACAAAGGCCATATTATATATTAGGCCAGAACACCAGCACTGGTTGTATAGTTCTCATTCAACTAGGCATTGCAATGTACAATGTTGCGCTGCATAGCCATTGTTTTCAGCCCAGGATTACTCTGTGGGCAGGGTTCATCTAATGAGCTCTCTGGAAGTCAATGCAAAGACCTCTCTGGAAGTCAATGCAATGGCACAACATGGCTCTCCGACATCTCTGCCTATGCCCTCTGTAACCTCCCCTCCCCAATTGGTTAGAGGGATCAAGAGAACCCCCTGGAACAGAGTATGGGGGAAGAGACGGCAGATCATTCCACCAGGCAAGCAGAAATGCTTTCACTCATGGAGTGATGCGCTTCGCTCTACTTTGAATTCCTCCCTTTGAGCCTGGGAAAGCTGCCTGCTATCATCTGTACTGTGCATGGTCTTTGCTGCTACTTCTTTTTAGTGTATATTGAGTATTCTGTCTGAAAGAATATTCACATTTGCAAAGTATTGTGTGCATGCTCACACAGTATTTTGATAAATATTTATCTTCTTTTGGTTGCAGGTTCAATAAAAGGGAGCTCCTAGTAACTTATATGGTGATAATCCTTAGAGCAGCCTTCACCAACCTGATGTTTTCCAGAGGTTTTTGACTACAAGCCAGTCATCCCAGACCATTGTTGATGCTGCCTGGGACCAAAGGAGTTTCAGGCTGGATTTAGACACATTTAAAAAAAAGTTACAGGAAACACATTATAAAGCTCATAATGTAAAATCCCATAGGCAATTTCGGCTGCTCTACATCACCATCTGGTGTCACATGTTTAACACAGTTATAATGATATAATTGACTGAGTGTAGCTGAGTCATTAGTCCAAAACAGTCCTATCCATACCATATACTTAAAACACTCATATACTACTTTTAACAGTCATTGCTTCCCCCAAAGAATCCTGGGAACTTTGTTAATGATGGTGAGAGTTGTTAGGAGACCCCTCACAGGGCTATAATTTCCAGCACACTTAACAAACTGCAGTTCCCAGGATTCCTTGGGGGAAGCCATGACTGTTAAAGTGGTGTAAGAGTGCTTTAAATGTATTCCTTGAAAGTGCCACAGATCCTTCTGATCAGGGAAAAGGAGGAAGGATCAGGTAGGAGATTTATGCAGCTCCTGTTAACAGAGACTAAGGAGAGATTTAATTTCCATATAGGGAGGAAAAGTTGAAGCACATGGGGAAATACACCATTCTCAGTTGTGTGCAGTTCTAGGGACAAAATTGAGAGACGTCTAAAAGAAAAAAATCCCAGAAGGAGAAGAAAAATTCTGGGTATGAAAGTATTTAAAAGGACATTACCCCCTCCCCCACCACATAAAAACACATGTGAGAGGAGTGTGGGAGGGCAATTAAATATTAAAAATAGTTATTGGATCAATACATGGGGGGAAACCCAATTAAATATTAAATGTGATCATTATTTAGTATTTCTGTTAAACTTCTTTCAAAATCCTGGCATTTCCCTTCCCCTTTCTGCATTTCCCCCCTTTCATACGCTAACTTTTTTTTTCAATTTACAGATAATTTTAATGGATCCCCCGTTACTTATAATGCTTACATTTTTATATTTCAAATGCCTTTAGTTTATTCAGTATTAGTATTCAGTTTAACATTTATCTGTTCTGAGTCAGGCTGCGTACACTACCCCATTTGTAGCACCAACACACACACACACACACACACACACACACACACACACACACACAGAGTTTTCCTCAATCGGGAATAATTTATGCTCATCTGCAATGTGCTGCTTTCCATCTAGATTGAGTCTAGATCCTGGCATCCTCAAGGGTGGGTGTGGTCCCCTGACATGCATTTGAAAACCTTCTGCTTGATTAGCTTATCCCCATCATTTCCTTCCTGCACCTGCCCCAGGTGAAAGAAGAAGGAAGTGGTAATTCTACTCTTGGTATATTCTCACCTCCAATGCCATTGGACAGGTGTGGCTCCATTGCCAGACCCACTGACATCTGCTTCCCCATTTTCAAATGGACACATTGTAGAGTAATGCAGAATCGATCTGCAGCAAGCTTTTATTTTCAGAATGAAACTCGTCTCTCAAGAAGCACATTTTAGGGGCAACAAATATGCATTAGGTCCAGATTGTGTGCAGGAGGGGGGGAATGGTACTTGGTTTCCATTGATTCTAGAACAAAATGGCATCTGTACACAGTTTGTGAGCCTCTTCTCTGACTCCGTTTCTCTTCCCAACAATTCCCAAACTCGGCTCTCCCACAAGCCCGAATTCAGTGAATAGGCGCCGTGTGGGAGCAGCTCCTGTAATCAAGAGAAATTGGTAGAAACAGATCTTAGTTCAACACATATTTCAATTATTCAGTTTCCTTGGAAACCTTCTACTGCAGATGGATTTGCCTTTCTATGGCTAAAAATATCCACCTAGCCCCTCTTACAATAACAAGGAACCGAGAAGATGCAGAACGGGGGCTACGCGCAGCATTGCCACGCTAATTTTCAAAGTTCTTTAATAACTGTGTGAACCACAGACCTGTAATTTCTTATCCTGTGTTACCTTTCAGTGCTGCTGGCAAGCATTCATCCGCCTTGTAGAATGGAGATAAGCCCACGAGCCTTGGCTGCAATTCC
This sequence comes from Darevskia mixta, assembly GCA_034641385.1. Lineage (NCBI taxonomy): Eukaryota > Metazoa > Chordata > Lepidosauria > Squamata > Lacertidae > Darevskia > Darevskia mixta. The sequence continues at coordinate 26,280,319 of JAWWNH010000001.1, forward strand.
TACTGGGGGGAGGGGAGGGAGTGGTTGTGTGGGAGGCTGGGAGATAAAAGGTTCCAGTAGCTGTGAAAGTGGGTGGTAAATGTAGAAAAAGGAACTATTGCAGCACTCTGAAATCCCTGCATTGCTCCTCTCATGTGAAAGATGCCTGCTTCCATTCATTTAAGCAGCAGCAAAGTTAAGCTTTGACACAGACCCTTTAATATTTGTGTGTTTGTTTTGGCCAAATGGCGACAGTCTTCTTCCTGCTCAATTCTGAAGGTTTGCCGATTTAATTCCTGTGGGGGGGGGAGAGTTATTGCATTTTCTGCATGTGAGTTTTAATAATATTTGAGTTTGATCCAAACCAAGACCTGGGGGTAACGGTAGACACAGTTAGGATTGCACTGTTAGTCGCTGTTAGACCAGAGACAAAATGACCACTGGGAGAAGGACAGAGAGAGAAACGCCATGGTACACCTGCATCAGCACGGCCTTCATCCATCTGCCCCAGCTGCAACAAAACATATCTCTCACCTATCAGTCTCTACAGCCACAGCAGGCACTGTAACTATCCAATAGTTTGACTCCACCCCCAAAGGCACACTCTTCCATTGTATCTTGAGACAGATGGATACCAACCATACATTAGTCATGCCTAGAGAAGACCCATTGCAAAGAAAGTTAGCCAGTCATCCCTTTGATTTCAGTATTATTACTATTATTATTATTAACTATTATTTATTAAATTTGTATACCAACGATCAGTAGAGCTACTTTACTTACGATGACAAAGTAGATGTGACTAAGTCTGGATCCAATAAAATAGGGACATTTAACTTCATTTATTTCAGAGGGGTTACACACACAATGCTATCCTTCATTGATCCTGCTCTTTATTGATTTTTAAGTACTTGTAAGGCTGAAATCCTACAGCAAGGAGGAGGTTGGGGGGGGGGTTGGAGAGTGAAGGCGGGTACAGCACCTAGTTCAGCACCCTGCTAGGCTTCTGCCAGAAGGTGAAAGTAAGGGTGGAACGGTACTGTTGTTTTTCTCTGTCCTTTTCCATCTCCCTACCCCAACCCACCCATTTCTCTCCCATTGGAAATGATGAGTCACTGAAACAAGTCTCTTCACATATTAGATTAGATATAGAATTTTCTCTGAAATGCATTCCTGAGTGGAATGCTGATCCTTTCAAATCAATGAGAGCATTGCTACCGATTTCAAAATGAGAAAGGATTGCAGCACCTTGGTCTTTTTTAAGCAAAAGGTTTTGTTCTTTGAAGAATTAAGGCTGCAGTCCTGTACCCTGTTACCTGGGAATAAATCCCATTGGACTGCACAGGTATTTTGAAAGTGTGTCATGGTAGAAATAATTCGTACCTGGGCGGTTTTCATAGAGAGAATGGCCACTATTTTATTTCTTCCCTGTGAAGGACGGTGCATGGATATATTTTATGATTTTCAACATGTCGCATGATTCACTAAACCCTCTATTAATTATAATAAGAAAGTCATTTAATTGATTAATTGATGTTTCTACTGCAAACAACACTGCAAATAATTATTTGTTCTATATCCCTGTCAAATGATATTGTAATATATTATTTTCTATTTGACTTAGGTAGATTAAAGCCACTCTGGAAATGTTTTCTTTTATAATAAAGAGGCAGTTCATAAATGTATTAAACAAATGAATAGAATGCTTAAATAAATAAATAAATAAAGTTCCCCTAGATTTTTTTGCTAAAAGTCCCATTCCAATGAAGCTTGCAACTCCTTGGCAGCTCATTAGGATTACAAACGTTGGTTTAGAAGATATATAAAATACTGCCGTATTTACTCAAGTCTAATGTGTCATTGAATCTAATGTGCACCTTAATTTCCGCAACGTAATTTGGCCAAAAAAACGTGAGCATTAGATTCAAGTAAATATGGTAGTTTCTGATTAACTACAATAATTGCACTTAGTAGTTTTTTCTTTGTTAAGGAACAGATTGACACTGTATGCCAGCTGTGGCAAACCTATGGCACGCGTGCCAGACATGGCACGCAGAGCCCTCACTGCTGGCATGCGCACCATCGGCCCATCCGTGCTGTTGTTGTTTTTTCCCCAGGCTACAGCTTGCGTCCTTTGTTGAAACCCGGAAACTTTTTATATTTTTATTATTATTATTTTTTGCTGGTCGCCAGAGATTGTGTTCGGCGATTGGTCTGTTTTTCAATTTGCTGCATCAGTAGCTGTTTCTGATTGGGCATGACAGTGTTCATTTTTTAACCCTTATTGTGCTGTGGGTTTTTTTTTTTGGTGCTTTGGCAGATGATGATGTCGGTGCTGCATGTTAGTTCCAGCGAAGGTATTATTCATCATTTATTTCTGTTCTCTCTCCTGGAGAAATTGTTGTCTTGTGGTCACCTTATTGTGACTGCAGCTGTACCTGAACACCTACATTTGCATTAGGCAAAGGTAAAGGGACCCCTGACTGTTAGGTCCATTAGGTCCAGTCGCAGATGACTCTGGGGTTGCGGCGCTCATCTGCTTTAGTGGCCGAGGGAGCCGGCGTACAGCTTCCAGGTCATGTGGCCAGCATGACTTAGCCGCTTCTGGCGAACCAGAGCAGTGCACGGAAACACTGTTTACCTTCCCGCCGGAGCAGTACCTATTTATCTACTTGCACTTTGACGTCCTTTCGAACTGCTAGGTTGGCATTTGCATTAATGCAATGCTATTTGTATTGCAATACACATACTTGCTGTTTTTGTTGGTTATGTGTATCTAACAGGCTGTTAAGCCGAGACTCCCAAACTGTGGTTCTCAAACCTCATTCCACTGGTCTGTGGCATGTCTAGGGCAGCGTTCTTCAACCGGTGTTCCGCGGCACAGGAGTGTGCCGCAAGACACTGGCTGCTGTGCCGCGGGAAGGGGAAGACACCGGCTGCTGTGCCGCCCTTCCGCTTCCGGGGCGGTCCGGGCGGCTGGCGTCGCCTCGGCTGCGCTTCCCACTCGCCGACCGCCGCCTTCGCCAGGGCTGCCGGGCGCTTCGCCTGCTGCCTCTGCCGCCCCGGTCGCGGTCGGGGACGGGCGGGAGGTCAGTGAGGCGGCCGTAGAAGCAGCAGCAGCAGCAGCTATCCTGCACGGCGGGCGGGCGAGTGGGCTCCGGCTCCTTCTCTCCTCGACAGCGGCCGGTTCTCGTGCGACTGGGTAGACTCGACCCGCCCGTCGTCGTCCCGGGCTCGCTCGGGGCCGGGTGGAGGTGCTGCCAGGGGGCTGGGCGCGGGAGGGGGGGCAGGCGCCTGGCCCGCCGATCTCCCACTCCGTTTTCGCCCCTCCCTCCCGCCAGGGCGCGCGGACACCCCGCCCCCCGGGTCTTGGTGTGCCGCGAGATTTTTTTCGTGGGGCAGCTGTGCCGTTGCCCCGAGGAGGTTGAGAAACACTGGTCTAGGGTTGTGGTTGAAGATGGGATATGGCATGTCCATCACACGGAATAGCCACACAGATTTGTAATTGTATTCTTATTGCTTCGTTTATGTCTCATATTGTATTCTGTTGTATCCCTATTTGCATTCTATGGAATTTCAGTTGCTACAACAGGCATGGGGGGGGGTCATGAAGACATCAGCAATTTTCAAGTGGTGGGGAAAGATTGGGAACCACTGCTCTGAGCTTTGCAGGTTGAAGTTATATAGAATGATGAAGCTATCCTATGTGTGGTCAAAAGCAAGGCATGGATTTGTCAGTGTTTTCTGTTCACCCAGAAATCATACAAAGCCAGTATCATGGAAATAATATCAGACTCAGTTTTCTAATGTGGAAAGGGAGCTAAACTCACAATCAGTATTTTCTTTTATAAAATATCCCAGTGTCTTGAACTGCAAACATCAGAAATTAACTTTCACATCATTCCCTAGATACCAGTTTATGATATACAATTACTGGGCTGTGAACATGGATTTTGTGCGACTCAGTACTTCACAACAATGCTTTATATGTAACATCTGGTTCATGCATTCATCTGCTAATAATAATGTTAATTTAGAAAAGAGCTCATTTCTGTTCTGAAGCAAACATGTTCAGCTTCTAGATAACTTTACCTGGATTTTTTTCTATTCATTTGGTGCATTTGAGGCCAAACTGAGATGTCAAACTGTGACTCATTCCGTGCTGGCTGTTAAGCTTTCTATCTCTTACTATAATTTTCTTCAGGAAAAAACCAAACCTAAACAATGTTATGACTGGATCGCAGAAAAAAAAGGGAGAGAATTATTTTTAAATAATTCACTAGTGGGTGTCCCCATCTGTGTAGTAGTCATACAAAGATGTCATTTTCCTTAACTGAATCTCTAGCAAGGCTTATCTGTATTAGTAGTTTTCATTCCAATAAACATTTAGCAAGGAGACAATAGCTTCATTTAGCTAATCCTTTAAAAAAAAAAATCAGTTGCAGAAGTTAAGTGATCAGTCATATTGCTTCAACTTCCAGTAGTCATCTTATACAATTGTATAAAAATAAAAAAATGGAAATAGTGCAGATTTACTGTGCAATCCTATGGATGTTTACCCCAGAAGAAGTGTTATTCTGTTCTTACACCCAAACATGCATGCCTAGTATTGCATCCTTAGTTCATCCAGACACACAATTCCATTCCCCTCTTGGTTTTCCATTCCACCCCCCACCCACCAAAAGGTCAGCATTCCATGCCCACTGAGCATGCTCAGTCATCTTTGTTTTTGTTTTTTTAAGGCGGGGTTTCCTCTTTAAGATTTTTTCCAGAGGTTTTTTGTGCTTTTGCAAATTTTGTAGATTCCCCAAGCCTGTTTGACACCTCTCTTTTGTGCATGTGTGTTTCCATTTTGGGTACATAAAAACCCTTACTCGGAAGAATTGAGATTGCTATTTGCATATAATACAGTATAGGACATATTTTCCCACATCATGTTTCATTATGATTTAATAACTACCTTTGATTCTGTTAACTTTAAGTGCATTTTACTTTGGGCAAACTGTGGAATGTGAAGGTTAGTTCAGGTAAAAATGAAGGGACAAAGCAGCCTTCTCACAAATTTACGTTAGCTGTCTTCTGCCATAGCAAGTTACGGCTTCCTCTGAGAATCTCTCTGTGTGTCAGATTCCTGGAAGACAACGTGCCATTTGCATCAGTGAGTAAATGTGCTTGGAGAGGTGTGCAAAATGCTTCAGTCTCTGCTTTTAATGTGCTTCAGCGACACTTTTTTAGGTGTGCTGCACTGAGATGACCTGTGTGTGATTGTGAGTCACACAGGCAGTCTTTGAGCACTTGGATGATGAGTAGCATGAGGCACACTTGAAAGCCGGGAACCTCCTCAGTATTGTCAGCTCATATGAGTGAGGTAGAGCGGGGCGGCAGACTGTTTGAGGGCAAATCTCATGCAGCAATCTGGGAGCTAGGACTTCAAAGCCTGATTTTGTTGAGACAGAACCCATTGCAGTTTCTGGTTCCAGCATCAATCTATGTAGCATACCCCTTTGCAGAAGGATTTAATGATGCCTGCAGGTAAGGTCACACGGTCTAGGGCAGGGGTAGCCAACAAGGTGCCCTCTGGGTGTTGTGCAGTCACATCAGCCCCAGTCAGCATGGCCAATAGTCAGGGGAGCTGTAGCTCACCATATCCAGAGGACACTTTGGTGCCTGCTCCTAGTCCAGGTGTGAAACTATCCTTTCCAAGCGAAGAGGGAAATCCTGGCTCTCCTCATCCAATGAGGAACTGGAACTCATGACTGGTTTTCCCAAAGGCTTTTGTTTTCAGATATGAGTGGTACATAAAGCAGATGCTCACAGATTGCAAAGCTCAGCGATGAAATGGAAATGCAAAGGCATGGCTAAGTGTAAGCTAAGACATTCAACTAACAAGCAACATGGCCTCTGCGCCTTTCTTTCGTAGGGCTGGGTGGGCACAGCATTTAGCACAGCAAACAGCTAGATCCCAAGACTATTGGTTAGGTGAGGTTTGTGTGCACTGTGTCCAAAGTGACAAAGGTGGGGTGGGTGTCCCTTCTAGCTCCTGTTTTCAATTGATGGTTCGTTGGAAGGATTTTCTGAAATCATGTTCGTTTCACCACCCATGCTGCCAATGCCTCACAGGCTAGAATACTCTTCTCACTCCCAAGAACAAAACTCAGCCTTATGAGATGTGATGGCATTGCAGCCCGTGTCTTCAAACATCAGTTGTGTTCCATTGCTGCAAAGTAGCCGGAGAAGTGATTTGAAGCAGAAGTGTGGCAGGTGGGGGAAAGGGGTGCTGAACCCTTTGCCACTCACTGCTTTGGCTCACCATCCATCAGTCCCCAGCCAAGCTTACATTTGGTCTGGGAGCATGGCAGGGACGAGACTGTGGCGAGCAAAAGTGGCACGTGACAGAAAGGTTCAGCACCTCCCTCTCATCTGCTACTTCTCCCCTTTACATAACCACCACCTTACTTACAGCTGTATGGCAGACCCACCTCCATAGTCCGATGCCATCACATCTGTTTACCGCCTACATTTTTGCCTCTCCCATGTCTAACAACGGAAAGCAAAGTTGGGAAGAAAGGAGAAGAGACGTTAGGGAGAAGCATGTTGGTTTGAAGCTATAGATTCAGGTGGAAACTTAGGAGTCTCTACAGAATTCAAAATCTTTCTGGTGCACTTGGTCTTCAAAGCAGCTGTTCTTCATGTCAGTCCCCTCCATCTTTATTTATCAAGGGAATGTCCTCTTCAGTTACCACCTCCTTGTTCTACAGTCCCATTTGTGAGCCCCTGAAATATTTCATCCACCTTTCCCTGTTAGACTGTTAGATGTTTCTCTTTTCCCATGATGTACCTGTTGCTGTGACACTATTTGGACTATTTCCTACTTCTCTATTGTCTGATTACGAGTATGGCTATCGCCTGAAACATATATCATTTATCCTGACTCATATTTCAATAGTGCTCAAATTAATGCAAAGTGCTGTAGAGATAGGTTGATACATTTTAACACAGGGTTGCATCCAAGTACATTTACAATGGATGTGATTAATGTAAGTACATACATCCATTTCAAAAGGGTGTACTTTTAGTAAGACTTAGTTTGTAAATACTGTAGGCGGTTTATTGGGGAATTTAAGCCTTTCATTTCTTCTTTGAATATGCAGATTTCATTAATGTTAGTGTTAGATGTGCTTGATAAATAAATACCAGCTGGTGTGACTGTGGTCAACAGAGATTATTAGTCTCATGTAAATCGCTCTTCATTCCTTCACATAGGTGACTACTGTATAGATAATCATTTACCAAACATCTAACAAAACTGTAGCAAGCATACAGGTGAAATGGGGAGCTGGTTGTCTGTGCATCCACCCATGCAAAGAAGACAATTTGACCTACCGGTACCACATCCTGACCTCTCCTAATTTTTAATTTGCCCTGGATCAGGAAAGGCTTGTCCTTTTTTGCTTTTACCATTACCTTTTCCTGCAGATATGTTTGGATCTTGCTGTTGTGTTGATTGATCTCATCCCAGAAAATAAAAATACATTTGCCCACCCCTTTTAACAAGATCCTTAAAAAAAAAAAGGTGAATGGGGAGGGGGAGAGATTTGTTTATTTTCTGCTTAAGAGTCCACCAGCCCCCCCTTTTTTGGTCCTGTGCTCCAGTCAAACCACAACCCTTCAGTTTTGATGTTGCAGCTGGTTGCCATGGAAATAATTGTGATTTCACAGGTTTAGTGTAGCATCCATTGCCGGAGACAATGAGGAACACTGGTTGTGTGGGAGACATGTTTAGAGAATGGGGAGGGCATGAAAATATTCTGAACATGCCTCATCTCAAGACCCTAGGGATCCCCTACCACGTCTTTCTCTGTCTCTCTGTCTCCTTCTCTCCTTTTGTTGTTGTTGTTTTTACTCCTTATAGTGACAGTAGCATCTCCTGCACAGCAGATACAAGAGCAACTTGATGTGTCTCACTGCTTCAGCTGCTCAGACAAAGTGATGTGGTTTCTCCCATCACTGCCTCCAGTATAAACATGCAGTTCTTTGTCTGCTGTCTCCATTAGCATTTTCTGCCTTGCATCCATGCCGCACAATTATTTTTCTTGGGGAATGTGATGCCAAGAGACGTCAGCTGGGTTATAATTAGCTATACGCTGGCAGCTCTCAGAAGCTACAGACAAGTGGCACTCGGGAAGGTGTAAAACCATTTATTCCTGTACATTTGAAAGTAGTGGAGAAATCATATTTTGTTTGCTGTGGATAACTGAGTTTGATGTGTTATTGTTCTTTCTGTTGACCTACATGAATATTGGGGTGGGGGACATTTAATTCTGATGTGAAGTCACGGAATCTAAAAGCTAATAACCTCTATTTTGATTCCAGGTCATCCAGCTACTGTCACTGGGCACAACGGGCAATCATTAATTCCACGGTTGAAAAGTTGTGCTTTTAAATGAAGACATGGATCTCTTATTTCACAAACTTCATCAAGTTTTTCCTACATACCATGCTTCATTTTAAAATTCCTTTAAAAAGAAAGAAAGAAAGAAACATACTGTATTCCTTTCAGAATTGTTTGCATAAGGCAAAACACCCTGGCAAACTCAGAAATGGTGGCCACTCTTGATGATATAATTGTGATAGGCATGTCCTCTGTTGTGTGTGCCAGATTAATTGGTTTGTGGATCCTATTCTAAACGAACAGCTGGCCTCCTTGGTATAACTGCTGTTTTGACTGTGGAGCTATGATAAACTTGCCTCATATTGTAACCTTCTCTCTCTGTCTCTCATCTATGCCGTCAGTATAAAAGTAGTTAATGGCAAAGGACACTCGGAGGCAAATGTTTATAAAATGATACATATTCAGACGTGGAGAAGAAACCAGGCTGCACAAATAAAGTTTATTTGAAGGTCTTGCACAACAAACCTGCTTTCTAAAAGAAATTGGAATGAATGTCTTTGTTTCAGTTCAGACAATACCAGACTCTGTGCGTGTCACCACTTAGAAGGATAGCGGTCTCTGCCATTCTCCCTCAATGCAACAGAATGTCAAAGCACACATGCCACTTATCAGTGGGGTTAAAAAAATAAAAAGGCCAGAGATGAAAGAACCTCACAATTAACAATAAAGTCAAGGGATGGGGAACCTTTTTCAACCTGAGGGCTGCATTTCTCTCACAGATGACGTTTCAGAGGCAGCCCATGGTAGGTGTGTCAATAGATGTGACTCTTACATTCTACAGTAAGGCTACATTCTAGCCACACAGAAGTCAGAAGTTGGTGAGTCAGAGCCATTCAAGAGTGGCAGGATAGTCCAGAAGGCTGCATAATTCCTCACTCTCGTGTAGTCAATGCAAACACATAACAGAACAATTGCTTTAGTGCCAACACACACACCCCGCCCCCCAGTTATTGTAAAATAACTTTCCTAGAAGAGAATTTCCTGCTTCCACTCTGGGCCCTCTCCCTGAAGATGAATAAGGCCTGAATTTCTGCTAGTACATGTGCAAAATAGAAAGCAGGAAGCCACAAAACAAAGAAAACTCCATTAGGCATTTGCACTCCAGGCTACTTGTAATCCCCTCTCTTTTTCTAAATTCACTGTGGAATCTTGTGCATGTTTACTGTGTTCAGGAGACTTTATTCCCTAGAAAGGCAGTTGAGGGTGGCAGCCTTCGAGGATCATGCCATATAAAATGTCACTTGGGAAGGTGGGGGGTTTGGTGAGAGATTTGAATAATGTTTGCTTACTATATAGCTGCTTAATATAACAGACTACAAGTCAAATATTCTAGCAACATAGCGATCAAATGAAGAATAGATGGCACAGTCTGTGCCAGATTTCTGCAGAGTTAAAAGAAAAACATATTGATGGCTAGAGATGAGCTGTGGAACGCCTCCTGAGTGACCCCACCCCCACCGGAGAAAAGGGGGGTCGTGCTTAGCCGCTGCCTGCCCGTGCAAGGGGAGCCCAACCAGCCAATGCGGCCCTTGGCAGGTGGAGAGGAGCACCATGCTGGAGTGCCTGGTTTGCACCCCTCAAAAAAACTGGGGCCATTGCTCCCCTCTGACCCTCCATGCTGTGCCCCTGCATCCTACTGCTTTTATCCATTTTTAAAGTTGGGGAGCAAATTGTGGTGCTTCCACTTGCAGCCTGAACTGGTACAGTCCCTTCTGTTACCTATGGATTCTTCCAGCTCATTGCCGCCTCTAAGGAGTAGACCAGGTCTACAGGGGGATATTGCATTAGGGAGATGTGTGTTTATAAAGTCCTCCAAGTCTGAGAAAGGTGGGAGAGCTATGTCCTTGAGCTGGGACGGCTCTGGGATTGCCCTCCACCCCATGTATTTCCTCCTAAGCCAACAAATAGTATTTTGCATAGTGGAGAGGAACATTTTTTGGGGGAGGGGTTACAGCTGGAGAGGGAAGAGTTAACATTGGCTATGGTATAAAGTTTTCAAGCCTAGTATCGGTGGGTGAGGGGAACCTGAGGGCACTATGACATAAAACAACCTTTCCTGTGTAACCAAATGCTACGTTCACGTTGGACCCATTCAGACATTTGGCCGCAATCATAAATATGTGACTTATTAGGAAACAAATCCCATTGAATGCATGCAGTGCAAAATGCTGCGCACTTATATAGGCAAACAGGTGAGCGCGCCAGCCTCTTCAGTGTTGGAAAGACTGTTCACCATTCGTTGTTTTGCCTGCAATAGGATTGTGCAGTTACTTGGGTGGTAAGAACCATCACATGGTAGAAGAGCAGGCACAGTTTTCTCCCCTCCACTGTGCAAATCATGTCCTGATGTGGGGTAGCCATTCCATAAGGATGCCAGATGAAACAGGTGCCTGACCCATGCTATGCAATGCTTTGTCTTCCGAAAAGGAGCTGGAAGATCACTCAAACTGGGCCTTTTTTTCCACAGTTAGGTATTTGCATATTATATGTTAGGGTTGCCATACTTCCAAAAGTAAAAACCAGGACACCCCAAAAGCTGTTGAGCTATATTATATGTAAAATTCCCTCTGTTGTGCAGGGGCACACCAAGCCCACTGCTGACTATTGTAGTGCCTGAGCCAAGCTGCGGAACTGATTGTTCCTGCCCAATTATTTGAGGAAGTATGTGTCTGTAACAAAACATGTGCATGTTTGGTTTTTTAATTCCAGTTTGACTGTTGGTAAAAGTACCAATCTCCAGGCAGAAACAGAAGCCAAGTGTGTTTGTAAAAAACAACAAAAAACCCCTCCAGCAATGACTTTGGAGATCTTGATAGCATGGTCAGCGGTCAAATGTTTTCATGCTTCATTTCTCCTGTTCCTCTGACAGGTACATGTGACAATGCTGAAGCTATGAGTGGAATTTTAATGAGGAAGTTTGAAGAAGTTGGCGGCTCCTCAATCTTCTCTGTGTGGGAATCGGATGATGAAGTTTCTAGCGGCAAAAGCGCTGACGATGCTGATAGTGTCAATCTGTCCACTTCAAATCATTTTATTCGTAAGTACCAGATGCCAGGCAAGGTGGATCCATGTTCTTTTTTAAAGTTAATTTTTCGGGCAATGTTTTCACTTTGGAATATATATATATTTGCTAAATGTAAGGCAAGCATCTGATCACAAAACTTTTGCACAGCGAACAGACTTATTCAGAATAAATGCTTTATTGCTGCAATTCACATGGCATCAAATACTATGGGGTGGCAGAGGGAAACACTGGTTTCCATAGCACTTGATTGCACCCACCTTTGCAGATTTTTTATTAATCCTAGGAAGTTTCTGTTAGTAACTTTTAAATCTGTAAGTCTATGGTGGGATGTCTGTCCTATCATACTGGTTTTATGTAAACAATTAAGCGCATATATATATATATATATATATATATATATATATATATATATATGCCACCCCTCTGCCACCCCATAATCTTTGATGCCATGTGAATTGCAGCAATAAGCATTTATTCTGAATAAGTCTGTTTGCTGTGCAAAAGTTTTGTGATCAGATGCTTGCCTTACATTTAGCAAATTAATTGATTAATTGAACTTACTAATGTTAAAGCTTTGCAGAGCACTGCAACCCTGCATTCTGCCATGATAGAAGGGCTTTGGATGGAGGGGGAATGTCTTCCCACCCCTTCCTGGCTCTGCCTGACTCTGCCATGAGCAGGGGAACCCCACCGGCCAGGAGTGCCCCAGTGCACCTACCCAAATGGCAGATGGAAGCTACCAGTGGTGGCATCCCTGCTGGTAGAAGGCAGAACAGAAACCCATGAACATCTGGATCATGAGCCTGCCATGCTACCATCACAGCCTACCCCCACCCATCCCAAATCAAGCCATGCTGCTGTCAACCTGCTCTTGAGATTGCAGCCTTATAGAGCAATCCTTTGGTCCCTGGAGAGCATCCCAGGGACCATAGGGTGAGCAGATCTCCCTCTCTGCCCAGTCCTGGAGCTGATATGCTGCTTTCCTCTTCCATTGGGACCAGTCGCAGCAGCGGTGGACAGGGGACAATGCAAAAAGCTAAAATGCTTTCCCCTGTCCTTATTATCTTCCACCCAGCAGGGCTTGGGCTTTGGCCATTCCTCCACCTTGCCTTCGCCCTCCCACATCCCATTTGGATTCTTCTACCTGTACCTGAACAATGGTGATTCTTTTATTTTTAATAACATGCAGTCAAGATGATGATTTCTCTCCCCACCCCCAGTAAAACAAAACAATGATTTTTTTTTTCTTGATAGACAAATTATTCTCTTAAATTAAAACAACTCCATCACCATAGGGATGCCTTGGAAGCTTTTGTAGTCTGGCTGTGCACACACCATACATATAAAGCACCCCCCCAAATAATAATAATAACAATAATAATAATAATAATAATAATAATAATGGAAACTGTAGTTTACCCACCACAGAGTTGCAATTCCCAGCACCCTTGACATAGTATAGCTCCCAGTATAGCTCTTCGTGTTTGTGTGTTTGCTTTAAATGTGTTTAAATGTATGGTGTGTACGCAGCCTTTGGCTGGTCAAAAATACTGCAGTACAGTACCTTAGTGCATTGCATGTCTCTGGAAGGGTTGGGGACAAGCTACAGGTAGAGAGGATTATGGTTTGCTGCAGCCCCATTACATGGCAGCTGAGGTTTTTGGGCCATTGCAGTCACAGCACGTGGTGCAAGAACTGTGCTAGTTTTAGTATGTAGGTCTGTGGTAGGCTTTCTTTGTCAGGGACTAGAACTAGATATTTCTGCGAGGATACTGTGGTAACTCAGGCAACACACACACCAGCTAGTGGATGTGTATCTCAGGATGCCTGTAACCCTAATTGTTTAACCCTATGCTTCAGAAATTTCACTTAGATGAAAGATTTATACTTTCCCCAAATAGGGTAAAATAAGTACTGCACTAACACCAGTGCAACAGCATTCATGGTCAGGCTGTCCAAATGTTCCAAAAGAAAGTTCTGGAACCAGAATGGGGTGGTCTATGGGCTTCCAGATGGTGTTGGGACTTCAGCTCCCATCAGCCCCAGCCTGCATGGCCAACCTGTCAGAGTTAATGGGAGTTGTTGTCTACCAACATCTGGAGGGCCACTGGTTCTCTGCTTCTGGCATGGAAAGATGGAACTTGCAGATATCAAGACTCTTCACACACAAACACACACACCCCACCCGACACTTTCTAACACTGGAAATTAACATGATGCAATGTGTTCCACACCAATTACCATGAAGTCAAGTATTCATTCTGTCGTTGGCCCATCTGCTTATTCCTAGTCAACTTTCATTCTGATATTAATTCTGCAAATGAGTTAGATAAATTTTAAAGCCTGCAATTCAAGGAACTGAGCCTTTGGTTAGGAGTTTGGCATGCTATATATCTACAAAAGCTTGCTGTGGGATTGTAGAAAATGGGATTAATAAAACTGTAGTATTCCTGCATCCCATCTGGAGGAAGAAAAAATTAGGAACATGTTTTTTTTGCTGCACTGCACACAGTCAAGCATGCTGATTGTAACAGCGACTGATATTTTGCGTTTAATACCACAATGCTTTTAGATCTCAGAAACGACTTGGCTTTCCACTTAAATTCACCCAAGCATTTCCAACACAAAACCCCAGGCTAGTGAGTGATTTCCCAGCAGATCTTCCCCATTATGCCATTGCTATGTCACGACTGGCTTTCCAGTTTTTGCTGTTTCCATGACAACCATGATCTTTGATCTGCAAAGAATAATAATGCATCACTAAGAGGTATAAAACATTTTTTGGAACATAAAGTGTGGTTCCCTCAAAGGAATAGATTGCAGACAGCAGGGCACTTATCATTAATCAGTACTATAATTGCAAGAACGCTGTATAAATATGAATTCCTGTTGATGGCAGACAGCAAACCACATCCACTAATTTTCTAGGCTCCACAGAAGAAGAAAAAACATTAAAAAACATGGGAAGCCTTGTTACAGCAGCAACATCATTAACTGGCATTCAGCTACCGCTGTTAGTTGCTGCTGCTGCTACTACTACTAACAATAATGAAAGGATAGCAGGAATAAAGAGAGGCTGAGAAAGATTAAAGAGCTGAGTGGCAAGTGATGACAAGGTGTAGTGGTAGTAGATAAAACAGGTGAGTGTTTGCTGAGTATGTTTTTGTGTATGTGTATTTATTCAAGTCTATTTATATACTGTTTAACATATACGATACCTTTAAGCAGTGTATGGCAAATGAAAAACACAAATTTCACAAAAATACACAAGAAAACCATCAATGCGAACGACTAAGAACAGCAAGAAAAAGCACAGGAATTCAATAAAGCCTAACAACATACAGAAGATGAGAGTTCAGCTTTAATGATGCCTCTCAGGAAAGACTAGGTCTGCCACCCAATGAATTCTGAGAATTCTGAGATCACTGTGCTTCTCAGGAACCAGTTGAGATTCAGCAAGAGATGGGCAGGTAGAAACTGATTTATTCCTAGATATCTTGGCACCACTGCTTTACCAGATCCATCGGAAATAAATATAATTGTTGGCTCCCAAGCGTCATCAAAAACATATTCAAAAATTAATCCATACACTTGAAAATGGATTGAATAATTTAGAATATTGAATAAATTGTAAGAGATCGTGATTTTCTCATAGATATTTTATAACCATTTCATAGCCATTACGAGAAGGTGAATGTCTTCACACAACTTTTAATTTTTTTATTACAAATCTAAAGGAAATGTCACAGCGCGTTCCGAAACATTTAATCAAATTTGTAGTGCAGTAGCATCATTGCGAGGCAGCTGCCTCAGACATTTAACATCAGAACAAAAGAAGAAAGCTGCTGGATCAGACCATAGGCCCATTTAGGCCAGCCTCCTGTTCTAACTGGCCAACCAGTCAATTTTTGGTGTCATGAAAATAGTTGGTTATTTATTATATTTTTATTCACAGAAAAAATGACTGTGGGTTTTATTTTGCCTCTGGCGCCAGAATTAACTTGATCAGCCTTTGATGCTATGTATGGACCATTACTTGGGAGATGCTTGCAATTTGCTGCTCTCCCTGAGCTAACAAAATTATATTGTGCTGCCCTGTTTTCCAGGCACTTGCATGTAAAGGACAACATTGCTTTATGTGTTAATTCGTTCTGGAGGTCCGTTCTTAACCTGAAACTGTTCTTAACCTGAGGTACCACTTTAGCTAATGGGGCCTCCCGCTGTTACCGTGCCGCCGCGGCGCGATTTCTGTTCTCATCCTGAAGCAGAGTTCTTAACCCGAGGTACTATTTCTGGGTTACTATTTCTGTAACCTGAAGCGTCTGTAACCCAAGATACCACTGTATATCCTTCATTGTTTTACATTCTGCCATACATTGGGTTACTTTTTATTACGGATTGCCATTCTTTGACATAGTTTTCAGTTATGTCCTTGTGAGTAGCGATGTCACAATGCCCAGGTCGGCTTTGGGATGTCGTGAGGTGATAAGATATTTATATACTGATTTTCAGGCAAACATCATATATTGGTTTACAAAGAAATTACAAATCAATAAGTATCAGTTAAAATTGTATAATATAGCAGAGAAAACAAGCGTTGAAAAAAAGAAACCTGTTTCAAAACTACATCTCCTCTCCCCTCAGGGCTACATGATCCCTGAGTAGTTCTATGATGGTGTCTGGGGAAAGGAAAGGGCCAACTCAGTTGGAACACTAGGAGCTAGAATGGCTGGCAGTTTTCCAGGCGTCTTCATTCTCTCCTCCCCTAAAGGGAAAGATAGGCATTTTGAGGTATATCAGTGTGATGCAATAGGTTGCATCAGAACGTCCTCCTCAAGACATTGAGGGGGTTGCCTGAGCCAAGAGGGGAAAATGAACTCTGGAGGTTTTCATAGAGTAGGGTTGAAGACTGGGAGTTTAAAAACACCGCACAATGATGACTGAATGTGAAGTGGGACAATTGACTTATTTATCACTGTGGATTTGAAGCCAGCGGAGTTTCCTAAAAATACTTTGCGGGTGACACCTTGGGAGGAAGTTAGAGGTGCAATGGGAAAGTGCCATGCCAGAACATATCTGCTTATACAACTGAACAGCTAACAACTGTGGCATAAATATCCATTGTTACTGTCAATGTAACACTAGTGTAATAGTGAAAAAGTCAAATGTGAGATTGCACCAGAAAACTTTATTCTGCAGGGTCCCTTTGATAGATAAAACATGTGATGCAAGATTTCTATAGATATAAAATTACTCTGCTTCAAGGGTGTGTGAGTTTTTTTTTTTTAAAGAAACTGTATATTGCTCAGCTTAATTGCAGAACATTGTTTTTAATTAAATAATAACTAAGGCTGCAATCTTAAGTACACTTACTAGGGAGAGGGAGGGGGTTATTGTTTTGATATTGTTTGTATTTTGTTTTTGTGTTTTTATCTTGTATTTTTATGCTGTGAACAGCCCTGAGATCTACAGATGAAGAGTGGTATACAAAGAATGATGATGATGATGATGATGGAATTAGTTTCATTAGACTAAGTGTAATATACTTCTTAGAAAACTGAAGCTGAGCAAAAATGGCCTCTCAAAATTCTCCATTCTGTATGGTGGCAGTGATACAGGAGGGGGAGTTAATTTCATTCATTATTCTCCAGTGGAGGACTGAAATTCGCCAGCAGTTCAGGCAGAGCTAAAATAATATCCCCCTCCCCCCCCCAAAAAAAAAACTTTGTTGGAAAAATATTTTCTGAGCAATTTCAGATAAACCCCAGAGTAAACATGATGAGGATTATGCTGTTGGTAGTTCTAAATCAATACTTGTTACCATTTTCTCTTACTGTCCTTGGAAGTCAGTGTTCCTGCCCATTGTTTCTAACATTTCTTAGCCAAGCTACTGCAGCTTTAACTACAGATGGCAGAGAACTTGATGGCCAGGTTTACTAAAAATTTAGTCGTGGTTAACTTAGCTGCATTGGTTACCAATGGGTTTCTTTTTCCTCTTTTGTGTTATGTTATATGGGTTGGGGCTTTTGGATTTAATTTCATAGACCTGACATGGCTCGAAATTGCAGAGGTATTTCTTCTGCGGACTTTGGTCATGAAAATGTTTTGGAGCACATTCATTAATTAACTGGAGGGTGGCTTTCTTAATTAAAGGTTTGTGCAGAGCTTCTTTGGAATCATGCCTACAGTTGTGCAGAGGGTTTGTGAGAGGAGCTGTACTGCTTCCTTTCTCTGTCATTATTTGGGTGGTTTGCCCATTATAGAATAAGGGAACAATCCCCATCAGAAGGGAACAACGGAGCATTATGCTGCTCACATTCTGTGAAGATATGACTGCTCACTGGTGTGTGATTTGTTACCATGACAGTTTAGCCATGCCAATTTTGGTTTTAGAATGGTTATCTCTTAGCAGCACCCTCCCATTATCATGCTAAGAGTGGACTAGTTAAGTAGTGCTGTTTTGTTTCATATTAAAACTTGCATACCTGACCTGTGAGTTTTAAATGTTTTTTAAAGTGTGTGTGTTTTGCCCAGGTCTTCTTAGTAGCAGCTTTGCTCTTCTGACTGATTCCTATCCCTAGACCACCACTTCCAAGGCAGGAGGTACTGAAGGGTGGAAAATAATTGATCTCTTAAGGCCAAAGCCTTTACAAACGATATTAAACAGTATTTTTGCACGCAGTCTTTGCCCTCCTTGTCAGAATTCAAGAACTGTCAGTAAGGGATAGACAAATATGTCAGTTTCATATTTTTTTTCTATCTTAAATTCAGTTCAAAACATTTCTGCATTGGTCTGTGATTATTTTTTTAAATCCCCTTGAAAATTCATCAGCATTTTAATACAATTTTGCAAACAATTTATTCCCTAATATACACACTTTTACTTGGTTGGAGAACTTTGTCACAAAATTAAGGGGGAAAAACATGATTCAGAGGATAGCTGAATTTAAGCTCACATGTTGTATTGAAAACTGTGACTTAGATTGGTTCACATTTTAATGTGAACCAAACTGAATTGCTCCCCCATCCCTACTGTCAAGTATTTTGGCTATGAGGCAACTTTTCTTTTTCATCCTTAAGGATTATATACATGCACACTATGAGATGGCAAATTGTTGACTCCATAGTATATGGAAGTGCTTTAGACTATCACCCTCTGTGGATTGTCCTCCTTCAGAAATGTCAACACCAATCACTGCTGTAATGGTATGTTAATCAATGAGCAAGGGTAATCAGAAGCATTCTTTGATGTCTGAGGTGACTTTTGATTTTCAGAGTCAATCTCTCAAACCGAAAGCTGCTGGTCTTAGTTTTCTCCTCCTCCTCCTCCTCCTCTACCTCCTGGTATCACATGGAGGGGCTCAGAGGAAATCTTGTGTCTTTGAAAGATGTATAGTTAATTATACAGGTGCAGTGTTGCTCCACATAAAAGGGAGTAATTGCTAGGTGATTATAATTTTACTTCTCATTTTCCCCTGGTCATACAGCAGAAGAGCTTTCCTCCAGTGAACCTTGCAAGCTTTAAAGGAGAAAAAAAACAAGAAACAAAGTCTGTAATAAAAGCAGATGTTTCAAAGATAAATCATTATTTTTGGGGTGGGTGGGTGTAATATGAAGTTCCAGCTTGCAAGATAATGCTTTAAGCGCCCATGACTACATGGCAAACATTAGATTCCTTATTTATTTATGCCTGAGTATCAACAATGAAAGATGTAGTGAAGCTGAGACTCAGCTGTTTTATACCACCATGTCATTAAATCCTGCTTCTGTGGTAAGGACAGCTGAACAGGAACCATCATAAGGTCCCTGACCCTGCAGCTGTGAAAATTGATACCAGCTCACCTTTTGAATGAAATGGGGCTACAAGGGACACAAATTTATATATGTAAAGAGGTGGGATTATATAGGCATTGGTGCTGCAAAAGAGACATTTAAGTAAGCATGTTGTTTGGCGTCAACTTGCTACAGCAGAGGCAGAGGCATAACTTGAATGAAGAAACAAAACGCCCCAAGAACCAACAATATAACCCCACCCTTCAAAACCACCTGGTGGGTTCATTGAGCAGAAAAGCACCATAGGAAACACAGGTAAATAACCCCTCTCATTTTGTTTATCTCCATGGTTCTGCTTTATGGGGACGGAATGTAGCTCAGTTCTATAGCATCTGCCTTGCATGCAGATAGGCCTTGGTTCAATCCAGGTAAGACTCAGAGAGACTCCCTGTCTGAAATCCTGGAGAGCCACTGCCACTCAGTGTAAACACTGCTGAGCTAGATGGACCCAAATGTCTGAATCAGTATAAGGCAGTTTCTTGTGCTCCCTTCTGGATTTATTATACTTAAACACAACCCCAAGGCTCATGAGCAAAGATTCATGATTTATTTATGCCCCCCAATTGCAATTAAAAAAATTAAATTAATGGTACCTTAATTTAGAAGGTTGAATAAATTGGCCTTTAACCGACCTATGTGGACCCCTCATTATTCATGCAAATATCCATTTAGAGTATCACTTTGAGTAAAAGCAGGGGTTCTCAAATTTATTTATCGAAGGGCCTTGCTTTCCCTTCCCTTTTCTACCTTCTATACCACACACTCCCATTCTGCATGATGCCAGAATGACATGGGACTTGCCCATGTGGAAATAGCTGCTTTGCTAAAATTGTAATGTGTGATGTCCCCGATTGCCTTGGTTTTATATATGGGTACACTGTGCGGAAATGTTTGATGAAAGTCTGAATCTGCCCAAGACCCACCCCCAACCCTGCATACTTGGTGTGGCCTGTGATCTTAGCCATTCTTTCACTGGTTTTAATGTGCATCTCAGGCATGTTCCATGCTCCGTTTACTCTGAGGGATTCCCATTGAAGTAAATGGGTCTGCTTTGGATGGAGAGAATTATAGTCTCAATCTTTTTGTCTTTTGTTTCTCTGTGCATGGGAAATGGAAGAGCAAAACAATAATCTCTTGGGCTGTCTGATGAAAATGCACAGTAACTCAGTGTTTTTGGGGAAATGCATAGCTTAGCCGGACAAATTCCTGCTTCTTCTAATTCACCCTCAAGTGTATCAACAACTCTTTATTTAGGCTTCCGTACCCGGCCCTCTAATGAGGTCGAAAAGGTCGACCCCAGCTGGCAGGAAAGGTCAGAACAGGTTCTGCTTTCATTCTTTTCCTGGAGGTTGGTATTCAGCA
This sequence comes from Darevskia mixta, assembly GCA_034641385.1. Lineage (NCBI taxonomy): Eukaryota > Metazoa > Chordata > Lepidosauria > Squamata > Lacertidae > Darevskia > Darevskia mixta. Next base: position 26,300,970 of record JAWWNH010000001.1, read on the forward strand.
TGCAGAGGGTTTGATAGGTGTCTGGGCAGCTGAGAGAAGGCTTGCATTGTGCAGCAAAATAACGGCAGGATTTGACAGGTAGCCTTCATTACCCTTTCCTGTAGAACAAAGAATAATTCCTACAGCATTATAGAGGATTACCTGTGGGAAAGGATGTGAACACTTCGAACAGTTTTAAAACTTTTCCAGCTCCCAGAATGCGTACAAAGTATTATTATGGTGTTATTATAAAAAGTATTATTTGTGTTAAGGCGATTCACTGTCATAAATGCTTCCTAGTTTCCATCTTCATTAACTCAGTAGGGTAGGCAATGGTTCCTGAGCATAAGAGATGGGCAGTTTGCTCTAATTTTTTTGTCTCTACCTAAAAGTATTCCAGGTGTCAGTGCCTACTTAGCATGGCAGCAAGAAGCCTGCAGGTTTTGTTTTTTTTTACTGTACATTGGCAAGGATCAAAAGACCCACTGAGCAAATGATAAGCACTTCAGGTTGTGCAGAGAGGGGAATCCTCCAATTTCCCTGTAGCTGCAGCCCACTGTGCCTATTAAAAAGTCTCTATGGGATTTCCCTGTCCCTCTGGAGTTCGTCTTCATAATAACGTCTGAGTCAGGAGAGGCTGTGTATGTTTTGGATCATTGTTTGGGTGCCGTAGTGGACTGGATGAGGGCCAATATACTGAGTTTGAACCCTGGAAAAAATGGTGGGACGGTTGATGGATGTTCCCATATCTGGGAGATGGGCCAAGTTGCCTTTTCTGGATGGGGTTGGACTCTCTCTGAAAGAACAAGTTCATAGTTTAGGGGTGGTCCTGGATCATCTTTGTCACTGGAGGCTCGGATAGCTTCAGTGGCTAGGAGTGCCTTTTACCAACTACGGCTGGTACACCAACTGCAGCCATTCTTGGACAGGAGTAGCCTGGCCACAGTGATTCATGCATTCGTAGAATCATAGAATTGGAAGGAACCTCAAGGGTTATCTAATCCAATGCTCTGCAATGCAGGAATCTCCACCAAATCATCCATGACACATGGCCATCCAACCTGTGCTCAAAAACCCCCAGTGAAGAGAGCCCACCAACTCCCGAGGAAGCTTGTTCCACTGTCTAACTTCATTGGTAACTTCAACTCTTGTTTACTGTGATGAGTTTGGTCTGGAAGCTGCAACTGGTGCAAAATGCCACACTTAGACTATTGGTGGAAACAGACTACCACCATAATATAACTCTGATGCTAGAAGACTTGTACTGGCTGCCTATATGCTACCAGGACAAATTCAATATTTTTTAAAATTAATTTACCAGGTCCTTAGCAACTTGGGTCCAGGAAATCTTAGGGGACCACCTGATTCCTTACGTCTCTGCTAAATCACTGAGGTCTTGGGAGAAGTCTGTTAATGATCCCCCATGGCTTGGACACACAGCTCACATCCACAAGCAGCTGTATATTTAGTATTATGGGCCCAATTTGATAGAACTCCCTCCCAGCTAAGATTAGACATGTGCCCTTCCTAGTGAACCTCTGGCACTTGGTGAAGACCTTTTTATTTCAGCTGCCATTTAAAGTTAGCGCTTTGGTTTTTATTATTCATTTTAGCTGGTTTTATCTGTGTTGTATCTTTTATAACCTCACTATACACTGCATAGAGACTACGGGGTTAAGAGGTATATGCAATGTTGAAATAAATAATAAGTAAATAAAAATAAGTGTGTGCAGACTGAACAAATAAGTGTCTCCCACTCTGTGTACAAAAATTCCTTTTGCTGTACCCTGAGCCAAGATCTTAGGCTGTACCAAAAGCTCTACCCTAAGCAAATAGGTAACTCTCCTATAAATAAAATATAAAGTATTAAGGATGCAACACATTTTAAAATTTATCTTTTGTTAGTATAGTTGCTTTCATCTCCCTTGTGCATTCTTCCTCTTTTTAGTGGAAACATAAAATACATTTAAAACCATAAGGTATTTGTGACTGGCACATGATTGGAGCTGTTGTATAATGTACATACATTTTCTGCCAGATGCAATTTCCATTCTTGCTCAACAGCTTGGTTAAGGTCAATAGAAAAATCTCTTTCGGCTTCATTAATAAAGGATCTGTTTCCAGAGGGATTTGACAAGGACAGGAGCAAGCTCTGGCATATTCTCATTGCTGCAGTGCTCAGGGGTATCTCAGACTCACAATTTTACCGTTCTCATAAATATCAGTAGCACGAGGCATTAGGAAAGCAGAAGTTTTGTTTAAAAGTTCAGTGTTGAACATGTGTGAGGGAGATGTGGGTTGTGCATTCCCCCAGTGGCTTGGTCCCACTGTCACCCGTGCATTGGAGGGTGAAGGTGTGCAGCAAGGAGCCTAATTTGGGCATGTGGGCTCTACCTGCCATTTAGAACCCAAGTTGTGCAAAGTTCTAAATAGTGTGGGGAGCCTACCTAGGAACATAGGAAACTGGCTTATATTGAGTCAGACCACTGGTCTTCTAGCTCTGCATTGTCTTCCAGATGTTGTTGGACTCCAACTCCCGTCAGCTGCAGGCAGGAAGACCAATTTTCAAGGGTGCTTGGGAATTGTAGTCCAACAACATCTGGATGGCCACATGTTCCCCAACCCAGCTCTAAACATCGGGAAAGCGGATTAGAGATCTCCTGTCTAGCATGGAGTTAGATCATGAGTGTGTTGAAAAATGGGCAGTGGGGAGAAGGAGAAAGGAATAAATCAAAAGCACATAGTCTCTTCTTGACTGTTAGCAGGACCTTCGTATCGATCAGAAGTTGAAGGGGAACAATGTGTCCCCCCTATGTTCCAGACTGCAATGTGAGAATTAGCTTGATGGGAAGGATGAATAAATAAATAAACATTGCCACACTTCCCAAAGCAGATCTTGTGTTCAGTATATAAAATTTCCCCATTTTGCAACTCTTAGGAGTTATCTCTTCGTCCCAAATCGTCATGGGACCCAAGTCATCACCCACAACATTTTACAATCATTTATTTGTGATGAGGGCACACAAGCAATGTACTTAATAAGAGCATGTATGGATTTCAATCTCAAATAGATTGATGTGGGCAAGTGAAACCATGGATAATATTACTGAATGAAAATGCAGTTCAGCTAAGCATCTGAGAGGGTATTATGTACATTTGTGAGTTAAACAACACAATGCACAGTACTTCTGAGAGCATAGTGTGTTCTTTTCAGCTTTGAACAACAGCTTTATAACTAGCTATGTGGGAGAAAAGCTGGCAGGCAGAGATGTAATGGTACTATTCGTTTGTTTCTAGTATAATAAGATCTGATACCACGCCTAAAAGAGTAGATTTATTATTATTTGTTTTAAGGCGATTCACTGTTGCTGTAGTTGCTGTAAAAAAATAATAAGAAAAGCCTGTGATTCAGTTTGCCCAGAACCAAGGATGGGAATTCCATGGCTCTCCATATGTTGCTGGACTCCAACTTCCATCAGCCTTGGCTGGCCTGGCCACTGGTCAAGGATGATGGGAGCTGTAATCCAACAACAATAACAACTAGGGAGCCACAGGTTCCCCACCTCAGCTTGTGACATATATCAATAGGTAACATGTTTCCTTACAACATTATCGAACACACACATATACCCCCATCCCCACAATCACTCAGTAAATACAGTGGTACCTCGGGTTACCACTTCAGGTTAAGAACTCCGCTAAGAACAGAAATCGTGCTCTGGCGGAGCAGGGGCAGCAGTTGGTCCCATTAGCTAAAGTGGTGCTTCAGGTTAAGTACGCTTCAGGTTAAGAACGGACCTCTGGAACGAATTAAGTACTTAACCCGAGGTACCATTGTATTTGGAATTCAGAGTATAATTAGAAGTAAATTGTTGTTTCATTTTCATTATGTGTGTTGTCTTTAGTAGCTCTAAAAACAATTCCTTGTCTGTGTCATAATCTCTCAACAGAAACCCAAACAAATATTTGAGATGTGTAGGAACCCACTGAAGAAATGTTCATGTTCTGAAACTTTCCCCCCTCCTCCCCTTGAAACTCCTCAGATGTTTCACCTCAGGAAAAATCACCACCTCCCCAAATTTGCTTTAGGCATACATCTGTTGTCAACTCTGATGCTGATAAAAGAGCAGTTTTGTTGTGTATGTGTAGGAGGAACCCGTAGACATTTACAAATCTTACATAAGTTTCCTGTTTCCTATCACACTGCAAGTGTCCAAAAGAGAGAATGTGTTGATGAAATGTTGACAAAGGATATAATACAACTCCTGGTGCTAGGAATAATGGTACTGCTTAAGTCTCCTACTGGGTACAGGAGTCTGAGAATGTGTTGTTGGCCTAACCTGCTTTATTGAGTGAAACTGTGAATGGAATTGGTAACATCTTATTTTTATTATCTTGGCATTTCTCACTATATGCTTCCTCCCTCACCCTCCCAGATAAGAGGCAAAGGAACTTTTATTTTCTTTCTTCAAGAAAACTTCCTTTTTGTGTCAAAGCGAGAAACAGTAAAGTGCTTCTGAGTAAAATAATAATAAATAATTGTACTGCAAACCTCAGACCACTTAAGTCTTTCAATGGGGCAATTCCCGAATAAGTGATCTGAAAACGGCAGCCTTAAAGACATTTATTGTGTTTAGTTTTTGTGTTGTGAATTGTCACTCTGAACTAGCAATCTCTCACATGGATTGGAAAGCCTACTCATGCCGAAGCTCCATCTGTACTTCAGGGCACACATGGAGCTATAGATCTACGGGTATGTTTTTAATTTAAAAATTAGATAAATTGAAAGTGCTTAATATACTGAAATTCCCTTAATGGTAAATCAGTGTCAAGTCATAAACAATGAAACTATTTTAATTCTGTCACTGCACAAGTTTTTAAAAAGCATAGACTTCAGCACTCTAGTGTTCTTTAGCATGGCATCTGTGGTGAAGAACACAAAGAAAGTCTAATGATACCTGGGATTTTCAGGTACAAATTCAACTGCACTCTTCTAGCAGGGTATTAGTTTTGTTAACGCTAATAGTACTTGGCTTACCTGAGTAGCTGTGTGCAAGTTGCAGCAGGCAAGATTATCTTTTGACTGGGATCTAAGAGGTTCGTCAAAGACAGCTTGGCCACAATGTGCCATACACATGGCAGAGCATAACAGTATGTTAAGTCCAGGTTGGGGGGGGGGTGCTGGATCCTGAAGCTATCTCAAATGCAGGTTATACAATTAGGAGGGAGTGCTAACTTTGGGGGGAAGTAAACATTTAGGCATCTCCATTGGGAAGGCCACTGAGTAGCAAAAAGCTGTTGAAAAACAAATGAGTTGCTTTGTCTCCAAGTCAGGTTGCTCAGCTGAATAAGCGGAAGTAGTATATCGTTGTCCACATTGAACCAGTTGTGAGAGTAGGACGGGCTGGCACTCTGCCTTCTTGTTCATAAAACACTGCTTGCATAACAGTTGGTGAGGAGCTGGTTTCTTCCATAGAAACCTGCTACATTTCCTTAGGAAGGGCCATATTACACATTTAAGAAATAAGGTCATGGAGGAGGAAGAGAGCAAATCCAGTGAACAGGAGCACCGTGCTGCAGAGAAATATGTGGGCATCTTGCTGAATTTGACCAACGACTTGCTTTCTTTGTTTTAATCCTGTAAACTGATGCATGCTAGAACCTTTTGCCATTTTCCTTCTTATCAAAGAAATTGGCTCCTCCTGAGGCTCCGCCGAGGTTCCTTATCACTTGTGCATCGTGACAATGCACAAACGAGTCCCTTAACTGTTACCCTTTGCAGCGGCTTTGGTACAATAGAAGAATGTAGCAAAGCTTCCGTAAAGGGCTGATGTGCCAAGATGAAATATGGTATGCAGCAGATGGGGGCATTATGCCCTAATTATTTTGTGCAGTAGTGACATAGCTAAAACAATGAATCCGCTGTGACTCAATAAAAACAGGGCATGGAACTGCCTCTCCTGACAGGCAGCATTTACTACTATTTTCAATATAGAGTGTGTGTGTTTGTGTGTGCATGCGTACGTGCGCAACTAGGCGAAGGGCTATAGTGCAGTGATGGAACATCTGCTTTGCATCTGGAAGATTCCAGATTCAATCCCTGGCATTTACAAGTATGGTTCCCAAACCCTGGCAAACCACTGCCTGTAAGTGTAAATAGCACTGAGGTAGATGGACCAATAGTCTGACTTGGCATAAGGTACCTTCCCATGGTCCTATGCTTTTCCTATGCCAGATGGGCGGAGTACAAATAATAAATTATTATTATTATTATTATTATTATTATTATTATTATTATTATTTCACATCCAATTAAATGGTAAGTGCCAGGGACACTGTTTGAAAAAGTTGTGGAGGGGGGGACTTGCCAGTTTTTGTCACAATAAATGTGTCTTAGTTTCGCAAGTCGTATTTTTATGGCAATAATATTGCACTTCACAAGCATTCCCTGTGCAATATTTTGTCCCTGATATTCACATTCATTGTGACTGTGATTTACCAGTAGAAAGTGGTTGCATGAATATTCTGAGATTTGCTTATGATATATTGCTTATGATGTAACCAGTGTCAGAACTCACTTTCTCTTCCCATTTGATGAATCTTTTGTTTTAGAAAGATGGTTCCCCTTTTGTAGAACTGGATACAGTTTTGCCAGGGGTGGTGTGGAAAAAAATATCTGGGAGAAAAGTCCTCTTGGAACTTGTTACTATAAAATGGCAAGGCATGTGTGAGGTCCGTTCTTTATGTTTGTTGTGTCCATGGCCACCTTAAGAAGAGAAGCTCTTCTAGATCACACAAAGTGATCAATTCAACCCAGCATCCTGTTACGAACTGGCCAGCCAGATACCTCCAGGAATGCTTTTATGCCTAAGTAGGGCATAAAGGCAAGAAATATCTCCTGTTGTATGCCCTCCTGCTCCCAACCAGCTGATATTTAGAGGCAGCCTGCATCTGAATGTTCCATTTAGCTGTCGTAACTAATAGCCATTGATACACCTACCCTCCATAAATGTGTCTAAAAGCATTTAGACCAATGGTCATCACCACATCTACTAGCAGTGAATGCCATAAATTAATTATTGACTGTTAAGAAGCGTGTCTTTGTTTTTGCCAGTCCTGAATCTACTACCAACCCATTTCATTGAGCAACCTCAAATCCCAGTATTATGGGGGAGGAAAAAAGCTCTCTTTTCTCACTTTATCTACACCACTCACAACTCTAACCTCTCTAGCTTGCCCCTTTGTCTTTTTTCCTGAACAAATAAATCCCTCAAACTCTATAGCAGGGATGAGGAACCTTTAGCCCTTTAGATATTGCTAAACTACAGCTCCCATTATCTCTGGTCAGTGAACCATGTTTGCTGGAGCTGATGGGAACTGGAGTTTGGTAACACTTGGAGGGCCAAAGGTTCTATAGCTTTCCCTTATTCTATAGCTGCACACTGAGTTGTTGTCATTGAGTTATCCACCACAATCCCAGAATGACTTTCCTTGAGAGTCAAAGCTAGGGCTTTTTTTTCAGCTTCAACACCTCTAAGAGAACAAGGGAGGAGTTCATGGTGAGCTGCAGTACTTTTTCTAGAAAAATAGCACTGATCACAGCCATGCCATATACATAAGGAACATCTGAATAGGGCTTTGTCAAAACCATTTTTGGAAGTCCATAATGTATAATGGGTTACTCTAGTGTTCATGTTTGTTTATGCTTCTTTTGGCATGCTTAGAAAGTGTGTGAGTTACCAAATCTCATTATATACAAAAGGAGGTGCTTTCTCCTTTCCCAGTTAAATTTCTGAGATTAGCTCCAGTTTAACTACTGGTATAAACTTTCTGCATGAATCTGACTTCCTAACATTTTGGATGTAGCTGGAGAAACACTAGATTTCAGAAATGAAAGCTAAAATTTTGCAAGCCAAGAATTGATTGTTTAATATAAGTTACTGTTTGTATAGGAGCAGATTTCATTACTATAGCTTGTTTAAACTTTCATATTTTAATATATATTTTTAACATCCCCTAGCTTCCTGTCTATCCATCTATCAGTCTGTCAATCAATCAATCAATCAATCATACCATTTATTTCTTCCTGCAGTGTGTAGTAATGACACATTAACTTCTTTTTCTCATTTATTTCATCTTCCACCATTTGCTAAGCATTTGTGGGTTTTTTTTCTGTTTCAGACTGCTACAGCAAAATGGCTACCATTTTTTATTTATTTCTATCCTTAGTATCCTATGGCATCATAAATGGAAAAAATCCTTTCTGTTAAGTAAAAAAACCCCCACCTCTTAATGAATAAGGTGCCTAATTGATCTTCGTTTTTCCTTATTACCATATAAGGCTATCATCTTTGCCCCTACAGATTCTCACCATGAACCATCTGTTCAATCTGTGCATTATGATGTGTTTTCACCAAAATGGTGGAACTTAAAGTGATTATTACCTGTGTTGTTATGGATATAAAAGAAATGCTAATTAGAACTGAAATCTAGAGACAATTCAGTGACAGATTAACCTGCTTGTCTCATCTGAAAAGCTATGGAACACCTTAGATAATATTATCTTTCCCTTCATCAGATTACAGTTAGATGTTTCATACTGTATAATTATTAGAAAGCCCATTATTAAACATTTTCATCCATATATGCACACACACACACACACACACATACATTCAATCTTACTGTAGGCTTTAGTCTGGTCCACAGCATACTTATTCCAGTTTTTCAGATAAACTAAGGAGAGGTGCTATGGACTTTAGAAAGGGACTTCTATCATGTGGTCTTTGTTAGAAGCCAATCCTGTATCCAGCAAGGTTAGTAATGTTGTTTTTACTGACTCCACTTGCAATGATTGGTCATACCCTTAATGAGCAACAAGCTGTCAATTACTTATGCTAATGAGTGAACCATTGAAAAGGATAACAAGTAGGTATTTTTTTTCCATTTGAAGAATGTTAATGAGTAAATGACATTGCCATTTGTCATTTATCTACGTTCAAAGCTGAAATGTAATTTTAGCAATGACTATTTTATCATAAATGGATAAAATGAATAAATACAATTTTGCAGCAGCAGTGAAAGAACAATTCATTATTTAGGCGGAAATGGTTTTCCCAGCAAAAGACAGATACATAGCTATTCTAATTAAAACAATGTGTGGGGATCTCAAATTTTCTAAAGTAAAATTAACTTTCCTTTCTTCCTGGAGATGACACATTTCCAGAGGTATTCAATTATTTGTGATTCTTTTGAGCAAGTTTTGCCAGTTATTGTACTCCAGAGAAATGCCATTTTATCAAATACCAAGGTAATGAATCAACAGAAGGAAATGGAAGATTTCTGCCATTTAGAAATTTTTAAATCTGAATTTACAGTCTTAAACTCTGAATATCTATATCTGCATCTGGTGTTAAACTATGTCGGATAGGTAATTTAATCCAAGGGTATTAAATTAGTTGATTATTATTTTTCTCAGTTTCAGAATATTAAAATAGTAAAAAAAGAGGGGAGGGTGTAGAATTCTGCAGCTGTAAGCTTTCAGAGCAAAACAAGGCTTTCTTTAATGTCTTTCTTCTTAATTATGTTTACTTGGAAGTAAGCCCCACTGATTACTTCTGAGTAAGGATCCTTAGAATTTCAATCATAGTTTTCATACAATATTAGCAACTTTAAAGTGTAATAGGTTTATTGGCAGGATGCCAGTTCCTTTTCCTTTTCACAAATACCAATATGAATTTGACATTACATCCTGCATAGAGATAGTTTACTGTGATACTGTCATTAGCCCTCACAAAGCAAGTATTAATCATAATTTCAAATCTCTAATGAGTCCATGTTTTGTAAAGAAGGTTGCGAAGGGATTTGTAATGGGGCATGGAAAGAGGTTGTGAAGGGATTTCCATAATTTGTGTTGCGTTAATGACTTAAAGCAGCTTTATCATTTGTTGTTCTTTCTTCATAGTAGACCTTAAGCTGATAAAAATATCCATAGACAGTGAAATCAGTAGTATGCCCGGTTTTATCAGACAAAACTCCCATGTGATCACATAGGCAGCGTCAGAGAGACTCTGAAGCTGCTAAGCAAGCAGTAGGTAATGAGTCTTTGTGCAGAGTGTAGCTCTTGTCGCTGAACAATAAAGCATATGGTACAGGCAATAAAAGACAGGGCTGTGGAAATTTTAAGAAGATTCTGCTGGAACTAGGAAGGCAGATAACACATCACACACTTACAAAATGACAGCCTATTTTGGTGCATAATTATCAGGAAAAGTGTATGGACTGGAAAAAAAACCCACCCATTTGAACAGGTCAGTTTTTTGTTTTTTGTTTGTCTGCTTCAGATTATTCTGGGATTTCAATGTTTTTGAATGCCATTCAGTAGTTTTGCTTGTATCATTTTGGGTTGCTAATATATTTGGTTCATTTTTGAATTCAGTAAGGTGTGGCTTGTTTGATGCCCAGGAGTTGAATGCCTTGTTAAATAAACCATGTAAAGTAACTGTAGCTAATGTGGGATTTTTATTTTATATTAAAACTCTGCAGCCGGAAACATTACAGATCCAGGAGTAATAGAACATTCACTCATTACAGTCAACCCCTAGCACTGATCAGTAGCCAATTCTGAAATGCTGTGTTATTTCAGTATAGCAACGATCCATTATGCTGATGTCTTGTCAACCTCATTATTTTGAGAGGAACCATGTGGTTTCATGATGGCAATTTTCTTTTATGTTTTTAAATGATAAATGGCATACACTGGAATGTTAATTAGGATGCATATAATTTTTCCCCAATACTAGCTTTTGTGAAATATTTTAGGGGTGATGGTGCAAAGGCAGAGGCACACATATAAGGAACCTGCATCCAACATATCCCACCAGCCTTTAAGAACAACATACATGACTATTCTCTTCTTTGTATTTCCCCCCTACTGTTTTATTGATTTTATTATAAGGGATGTGTAATCTTTTCTGATTCATTTTTACAAAGAATCCTACTACACATTTTAAGTGACCATTTGTAGGTTGCAAAATTAAGTGTTGCTGCTTCTTAATATTTTGATTTTGAGGAAATTAGCTTTGTATGAAACATAAAAGTTTGATAGTATCGTAGAGGTGCATGCATCAAGCATTTTTTTGGAAAACAATGGAATATCTAAATGCTTTCCAATCTTGAAAGAAATGGAACTGTTAATCTTTAATGTGCATTTCAGCAATACAAAATCAGTAACTTTGAACAGGGGTGAGGTATCCTGCAGGAAGCAAAATGGGAGAAAGCAGGAAATAATAGAAGCCTGAGCCACTTCTCTAAACCAATAAAGAAAAATGTTCACTTCCTCCTTGAACGTTTTAGAGAATTAATCTGAGAAACTCTTTCACTTCTTACACTTTTGGCGCCATATTGAATACAGACTTATGTTTACAGAGCTTAGCAGTGTTATTTTGTATCAGGCTGTTAAAACAGTTTCACTGGTGTGAAAACCAGAGCAACACTTACATTTCCCTTCTTTATTTATGCGGTTTTAGTATCATGGGCACAAAGCTGTTGCAACGTGAGGATGTATGATGCAAATGTATTGGAAATGAAAATATCAACAGACACATTGACAGATATCCTTATTTAATAAATGATAATAATAATGAGCAGCATCAGGCTAGCTGCATTTAACACAGCAAAGCTTTAGTGGTGGAGATTTTCCACAACCACTTCCCTCCCCAGATTTAAATAGGATATTTGACTATATTGGTCACCTTGGAAACCAGCCGCTGGAGCCTGATTTTAGTGGGTTATCCTGCAGGACGGCAACAACATTCAGTTTCCATATTCTTCAGAATAAAAATGCTCTGCCCTCCATTAGTTGAAGTGGGAGCAGTGGCTTTCTAAAATGCCCCAGTCGCAGCAGTGCTTAGTGCAAACATAATGCCTCCTCCCCTGCCTCCGCTTTCCTCCAGTGATTCAGGTATTCCAGCAGAACTGCAGTTCTACAATTTCTTACCCAGCCAGCATTCTCCTTTTAGCTGCTGACAGGCCCTTCGCAAGCCTTATGCAAATTAGACAAGCACAGTAGCTTTGACTGCAGAGGGAGCTGGGGGGAGAGAGAGAGAGAGAGAAGAAATGAGTTCAAAGGTCAGAGAGCTGGTGGAAGGCTGTAACAGTTGACTGGGGAAGGGGGGGAATACACAGACTACTGCAGTGAGCTTTTGCTGGCACGAAACGAGGAGGGAGAGGTTTTGTTTCCTGTGTTGAAAAGACCCTGCAGCTTATCTGAAACTATATCTCAATTCAGGTATTATCTAAAGCTTGTATCCTTGTGTGCTCTTCATTCCAGAAAGTGCTTTGGGCTCACTTGCGATTACCAAAGTCATCCTGTATCTAGACTAACCTTTCGGTGGCTGTGCATGTATGTCTTTGTATGCATCGCTTGGTTTTGAATGTTGCCGTTCTGTCCCATTGAAAGATGAATGAAGAAGTGTCCCATTTGATTATTATTATTATTATTTAAAAAAATAATGTTTAGGCCTGTCAAAATGAAAATGTGGCAAGTTTACAAATGTGTCTGAATGAAATTTTGAGCCCTGAATTTAACGTGATTTCAATCCACATGGGATTTTAAGTATTGATCTATGGGCATGCATGGTCTTGAGTTCCTACAGGTTGTTCCCCCCAGATGCATGTCATATTGGGCTTCTCATCGGGTGGTCATTTCCACCCCCTAGCAGATTATAGACAGGGCAGGTTGGACAGTGCCAATCACATGTTGGGGGATGGAAGTTAAGAGATGTGAACTTGGGGCTTATCTAGTTGCTAGATGTAGAAGTTGATGGTGTGCATCATGATGTGTGCATCAACACAAGCTGTTTGACTGTTTCTTATTATGATTTGGTTCTTTAGTGTTCCTTTCTGCAATAAAACTTCTAAAATGCACTGATCCATGTTGTATGCTGGCTATCCAGCTTAAATGCACAGCTAATTTACAGCACGGATCAGAGCATTTTTGGAAGTGTCATTGTAGCAAGGTTGTGTTTGAACCCAAATCATAATTTAAAAAACCCAATAAATCAAACAGCTTATGTAAAACTTCCATTTGGCATAAATGTGACACTTCTCCCATAGTTTCAATAGCATTTATAATCTCTTAAGTGTTTTTATTAAGACTGAAGGATTAATTTACACACTGCATAAAACAGGCGTACCAGGGGTAAAATGTGGTTGTAAAATTCCTAGCTAGGTTTCTTTTTTATTTTTGTCACTGATGAATATTGTATTACTTCAAAATATTTAGTAGCACACAGAACATTTTACGTAAAAACAAAGACAATAAATTCTGAAAACAAATCAGGTTGAATGTTCTTGGGAAAGTTAAACACTTTTAAATACTAAAGACTATTAGGGAGATATTTGATCATGTACTTACGTCTTCCATTGAAATTAGTGTAATTTAACATTGGTTGGACTGTGTCTGGATTTTGAACTCCAATCATGATGCAAGCTTAAATGTGTGCATTTTGTCCCTCAGAAGTTGTTTTTTACTGCAAAGATCTAGTTTTATGGCAGAAGTCGTGGTTAGTTTGCTTTGTTGCAGAGTAGCCCATACCTTGCACCCTCACAACCAGAGATTTGTATCAGAAACAATCTGATTCATATTTATTTCCATGCATTATGGACCATTCCAGATATTCTTATTGCAGCTGATCAGTTATTTATTTACCTTATTTATAGTCTGCCCTTCACTATATGGTCGTAGTAGAAATATGTCACATAAAAACAATGTAAAGACCAACAAACAAACAATGGATGCTATAAAATTTCACAACAACAGAGAACATCAGCAGAATATACAAAGTAGGACTTAAATGGAGGCAATAAAAATGTCTGATAGGTCCCAAGCAAAAGTCCAGGTAATACGTTTAAAACTATTGATAGGATCTTCATCTGCAATCAATAATTGTGAACATGTTACAGTTTAGGACTGTTGGATCAAAGGTTGCATATGCAGCATACATTTAAAGCATGTGGCTTCCTCAAATAACCCTGAAAACCATAGTTTACCCCTCACAGAGCTACAGTTCTCAGCACCCTTAACAAACTGCAGTTCCTAAAATTATTGGGAAGAAGCTGTGTATTTTAAATGTGCTTTAAGCTGCCCAGAGTGGCTGGGGAAACCCAGCCAAATGGGCAGGGTATAAATTATTATTATTATTATTATTATTATTATTATTATTATTATTATTACTATTATTATTAAATGTATGGTATGTACACAGCCAAAATGTCAAGAGTAAGGAGCACTGTTGTTTCTGTGTGAGATGTCATGCTCTTCAGTAAGAGGCATGAGTTTTGTTCCTTAGGGTCAAACTGTTCTTGGTTAAAGGACAGAGGAATATCTGTCAAGACATTACTACAGTTCATGAATTGCTTTCACTGGAGTACAACTGGAGCTTCACTGGAGCCTCTGGAAGATTAACATGACGTCTGTGAATGGCAACTATAGTTTCACACAGTTTAATGACAGGTAGGGGTGGAAGGATCTGTATATTTTGGTTTTCTCCATTTCTAATTTTTTCTCTTCAACTCAGTTCTCCCTCTTTCTGCAGCAATTTGCTGTTGTTATTATTATTTTTAATCCTCATTAAAAAACCACTCAGCATCCTGGTGCAAATTTCTTCTAATAGACACATTTTTGTATTTAGTTTTCACTAATTACCCATTTTTGTAACTAATTTCTCCTAATATAATGCATTTCTGTTTGTTAGTTTTACTAATATTGATTTTAGGCACATTTTCTGCTAATACATGCATTTTTGTAACATGGTTTGGTTGGAGAACTGCATCACAAAATTCAGAGTTGCGAATTTTGATGGATGGCTGTGTTTTGGTTCTCATATTGTTTCGGATAGTGCCATTTTGATAAATTTGGCTTTAGATGCAAACTGAATCAGATTTCTCTCCCATCCCTAATGACAGGTAATTTGGTCTTATTCAGTGACTGCATTTGTACCCTGAACATTCTACCAACACACCAAAGCAAGGCATCTACAAAGAAGGGTTGAAAATTCAAATGAACATATCATTAAAACCTTCATACCATTTACACTACATTTTCCAGTTCAGGTGCTTAGGCAATAGTCTGCTTTGGTTTCATTGGGATTATTCTAGGCTAAGTCATTATCAAGGATTCTGGGCCTAGAAAAATATTCAAATTCTGAACCAAGGACTCCTAAACTAAGGATAAGTGTGCAAGTACAACGAATACAAAGTTGCATGATACATTGTAATTCCAATATATGGATTACAGTATTTCAGAAATTGGAAGAAGAACTGGAAAGTTTAGGAGCATAATGGAGCTTAAACTAGGATAATGGAGATCAATGAGTGACAGAGCCTATAATTTTTCAGGTGGAATGGGCAGAGTAGAGAATCCTGATAAATTATGAGCACATGCCTTCTTTCAAAGTATCCTTTTTGGGTTTTTATCCCCAAAGTGCAATTGTCCCCAATTTTTCCAGCTGTTATCTGTGATGTGAGGCTTAGAAACATCCATCCCCCACAACCCTCTCCCTCTAAATTTGAGATCAAAAGAGGGACTAATTTTGTTGCCAAATTCCAGGGTCATTGCTGTATGCAGTCTTGATTGGGAACCTAACCAAAGGGGATGCAATGAACCTGACTTGCACTGCTTCGCTTGGCAGTACTGGCCTCCATTTTAAAAGAAGAAAACTCCATTTTGGGAGCCAGCAAAGCTAGTTGTATTGAGTAGTATATGCATTTCTTTGTCTATCACCCAGGCAACAAGATCTGGCTCTCTCCTCACCCCTTCATCTGGACTGGTTAATGTTTAGTCAATAAGCTATCTGAACTGTTAGGGAACTTTCCAATTCCTGCCTATTTCAAGTGGGGAGGTTATGCACATAAGAGTGTTCGTTTAAAAATCAAGTTTCAAATGGCTTGATAATGTGGGCATCATCTTAGAAGAATAAGTTCTCATGTTAGGCTTCTCACAAGTTCTGCCTTTTCCAGCCTTGTAAAATATGGTTGCTCTCTACATCATAAGAAAGGATGGGTGGACATAATTGTCCAATCCTGAAAGTTTTAGATACAAAAAAGGAGACAAGTTTGTTAGCTCTGGTTTGTTTGGCTCTCTTCCATCTTCTCTGTCTCCACACCTAGCAACAGCTTGAAGCAGGGCTTCTTTTCAGAGGGAACTCACAGGAACTCAGTTCCGGCACCTCTCAGGTGGGCACCATTGCCATTCTAAGAGAATGAGGGAGGCATTCATGGTGAGTTCTGCTAGAAAAATAGCACTGGCTTGAAGGAAGTGGCTATGAGTTGAGGGTAGCCTTAAATCCAAGTTGTGAGAGCCATCTTGGATAACTTTTAAATGACCTGAACACAAACATTTAGAAACTGGGTGACTAAAGCATGTATATGACTTGCCCCTTTAGAACATCATGGGACAAAGAAAGCTAGTTTTTGACTAGATACATTTTCCTGTTATATTTTGAAGTCCAAGTGGACCTGACTTTCTTATAAACCTTTTCTTATCTAGTGTGCTAAATTGTTTCTATTTATTTATTTTATGCATGCATGCTAATTTGTTTTTGAATTTAAACCTTTGCACCTACCGTATCTCCATGCTTAAATGCAATGTGTTACTGATAAGCAGATATTTTGGGTTCCCCTGGGAAACCGACGTTACCCCAAATGCCTGAAGGCCAAAAATAAAAGTAGGCAGACCCATTTAGGTTTGTTAGTAGCTGACGGTTACCATTTTTGGTGAATTAATTAAAAGCAAACTCCTCATGGAAGACCTAATTCTGCAAGTTTAAGATGTTGGCAAAAGAATCCCGCTTGATCCCACATTTCTTGCAGGGACATCGTCTAATCCCCAGTATCTCCTTATGCTAGGCAATGTATTCATCATCCATTTAAAGCACATGACTTGCCCCAAAGAATCCTGGGGAATGTAGTTTGTTAAGAATGCTGGGAATTGAAGTCCTGTGAGGAGTAAACTGCAATTCCCAGATTCTTTGGGGGAGGCCTGGTGCTTTAAATGTCCTTTAAATGTGTGGTATGTGTGCAGTCATGGTTTGTAAGGTAGTTCCATTCTCTCCGCTGGGACTGCAGAAGCCACCACAGTGCTACTGCTCCTTAACTTAGGAGAAGCAGCTGTGAAGTATAGCTATATTGTGAGGCAAGTTTCGGAATGAGGAATAGGCTGCAGAGGTAGTCAGGACCAGTGATGATCCCTTGCAGCAAATTCTGAAGATGCCCTGAATTCATCTGACTTTGGCTTTTATTGCGCGTGCACACACCCAACCAACCTGTAAATCCCCATGTTTCTGAAACTGGCTCTAGCTGTCAAGCTATGGTCCTCTGAAGCAGATGGCAGAATTCTCACTAATGAAATGGTTTGACTTCTTTGAAAGTCCTTGAAACTTCTCTCTGGAACATTTGTTGGCATTGTGCACAGGAGCAGACACAGTTTTTAACTCAGTAAGAAGTCCACACACCATTTTAATCCTCCTGCAATGTAAGATTCAATAATTTTTTGAGACTACTTTTTTTTTTAAGGAATTGCATTTCTAAAATGTAAAATGCAAATACACAGAATAAAAATAAGGCAAATTGTTTTATATCAGCAGATTATTAAATGTATTGGTTTTGTTACTGTTGTTATTTGTTATTGATCAGGGGACTCCTGTCACCTCTATCCCTTGAGTTGAAACCCTCCCATGGCCACTGCAGCTAGCAGTCCAAAAACCCTCCTATGATGATGATGATGATGACAACAACAACAACTTATTTATACCTCGCTCACCTGGCTGGGTTGCCCCAGACACATGGGCTGCTTCCAACACATATAAAAACATAATAAAACACCAAGCATTAATAGTAACAGCCTAATCCAATATAAAAAGTCACAATAACTTTAAAATAAACAACTTATATCAAACAAAGCAATTTGGCAGGAAGAACTTCAGAATCTGAAAATAGCTACACTACTGCACTACTGGTGCCCATGCAAGACTGAGTGAACAAGACATTTTCACCAAACGGGCTTGGTAGCCAAGTGGTGCCCTTGTGCTCACAGAGGACTTTTGACCCAGCAGATGCTTCTGTGAACAGGATTTAGTTGGGAGAAAATGGGTCGTTGAGTGTTTTGTTTTCTTGCTAATTCTGCCTCCTCTTTGCAGCTCCCATGTCACCCTACACCCTATTTTGGAGGGTCCCTCAACTTGCTGGACCGAGTTGGGATGGGGCAGAGGAGGGAGAAATCCCCTCCCTCCATCTGTTATTAGTGGAGATGTCCACTGGATCAACAGTTTTTGCATGATTGCAGGGGCACCAGTTTAATTTCACCCATGGAAGGATATGGGTGTGTGGGTTTGATGAATTTTGACTCTCCCAAGAACATTCAGCCAAGGGACTATTGAAACACACATATCGCTATTTATTTCACCATTAAAGTTAATTGCACAACATTCAGAGAATCTGTTTCACAAAGCTGAAATAATGGGGGGGGAGCCTCAGTGTGGCCACTAACATATTTGTGTAAAGCAAGCATTCGGTATGAAATATATATGAGCTTGTTAAATGCTTACAGTAAACACATACTTAAATGTAATGGCTCTTTTTCTATAACAAGGGGAGCATTACAATTTAACAGCATCCCTAATGTTATCAGAAAACTAACAGTTCTCCTCTTTAAGGTTGCGAGACTAAAACAAAAGGGTTTGGCTACGATGGGGTGAAACTGAAGTATGCCTCAGCCATTTAATCACAAACAAAATGGACAGGGTCCAGAATATGTAGGAGCGTTAAAAGTGCGGTAATACTACTTTCCCTTCCCTTTTAATGTATGCTTGATTTAAAAATCAATACTTCCCTGTAAGGTTGCTACCCGCCCAAAAGCACATCATCTGAACAAGAAGATGATTTCATCCTGAGGATAGGGATAAAATGCATTTGCTGTTGATAACAATGCCCCTCCTCTCAAAAGGTACTTATAATAAGCAGACCTAGAAGTTTAAGCACACATCCCAAGGAAGGGCCAGATGGCTGATTGTACTGAATGAGACAGGTGTAATCTGTTGTGAGATCAAGAAAGCTTTTCTGAAAGATGAATTGGTTTGCTGTTTGTCAGCTGTCAGTCTTTGTCTTTGCTCTGAACCAATTATAGAGTTGAGACATGGCATCATAAGGATCCTACTAGAAACTGGTAAGGCAATACTTGTGTGTTTTTGTATGTATAAATGCCTACAATTTCAGTAGATGGGGGGGATTCATGCAGCAGTTCTTGGCTCTAAAACGTGAGTGAATCTAAGCAGAACACAAAATAATGATGTTCTGGTAGTAATCATACATATGCAGCTCATATAATTTGCTAGATTAAATTTAATCTAGTAGAACGAAAGTGTCACTTTTTTTTACTGACCCTTCTTTAAAATGGCTGCAGCATAATAATGGCCATTTTAATAATCTGACCTTGGTTTCTTTTTAAAATCTTTTTAAAACCATGAATTTCTCCTTAGAGATTTTCAGAGCCATCCTATCCTGTGTCTCTTCCTCTTCCTCAAGCAAGCTTTCTTCTGTTGTTGTTTCTTTGATTCCCTGCACATAGAGATTTTGAAAAAGAGCGTACAGAATATTAAACGGGCAAATCTCCTTTCTCTTTCACCTTTACCCAAAGAAACTTCCAAGGTTTACAGAAGTATCAAATGTCTGGTTTAAAAAATAATAATTTCTTGACCCTGGATAAACTGGTTTAATATCCAGGATCGAGAAAGATCACATGTTCAAATAGTCATGGTGGAGGTTTGGATCTAGACCAGGTTAACTGTACTTTGATCCCTTTGAAAGTAATCTAAAAGCTAGGTGTGACTAGGCATGGGCAAATCAATCAATTTTCTAGTCCATGCCACTTCTTCATGGGTTCACACATAAATGTAGTCTGTTCCATTTCTGCATTATTCTACATTTAAAAAAAAAAGAAATCACAAAAATCAGATTTAAATATAAATATGCATTTAGATGCATTTTGTCTCAAAATATGTATTTTAATGCACTTTGATACTTGTTTATTATTAGAGACTGTATTGGAGTATTTGGGAAGTTTCAAAACCAGTGAATAGCATGTGCACATTAGCACACGAGGTAAAAATCAGGCCACTTCCTCTTGGAATTCACAAGATTCCCTAGTAATAACTCACTTGTCCTATTGATTCCAATGCAACTTTAGTGTGGCTAACTGGTCTGGATCTAGCCTAGGACCCACTAATTCAGACAATCCCTTCTGCTCATTCTCGAGGGGAGTAGGAAAGAAGTGCAGGAACCTATGGCCCATTTCTGATTTCATCATGTCTAGAAGCGAGGGGTGAAATGGTTTTTGGAGAGGTCCTAATTCAGCTTACAGTATATGTAGGTGCCTCACACTAATGATTTATGGGCTGAGTTGTCAACCTGTGCTTCTGACATTTGAGAGGGGGTGGAACTTTCCCTTTTACCTGATGAAACAAAATGAACACCAATTGTCAATGAATGAGATGAATGGCACATATATATCTAGTAGCCAGACAGAATAGTAGTATTCTAAGCTCTTTCCATCATATGAAATGACTGCTTTGATGCCACTGCAGGTACCCTCTGCTGCCTCTCCTGGTGGGGCCTTAAGATATGAGGGTTTACGCAGTTGTGGTAGAGCTTGCTGTAGCATTTCCAAGGACAAAAGATGTGCCCAGAGCCACTGTTCCAGATTTTACCTGCTGAATCAAGGTGGCTGCAGATGTAAAAAACTCAGGCAGTGGTTCCTTCCTAGGAGCTGGGCCTCTGAAACCATTCACACAAAGAATGTGATTGGCCAGAAAGTTAATTCTGTATACCTACTCTATATAAGTATTATCTGTGATATTTACCAGAGATCATCACTTACAATAACTGCTTTAAAACCCTGCTGGGCGTAAAAATGTAGAGGGGAGATTTTTGCTGAATGGGATACATCATGTATCTGTAACCAGGAAGGAAAGCAGACAATGAAAGAATATTGTAAAGGCCGAATTGTCCAGCACTAATTGATTCTTGCCAGAGGCACTGCTAATTTATACCTTTACCCTTGGCTTGACTTTTAGCCTTCTTTTGTCTTCCTTCCTCTGAATCCCCTCCTCTCTTTGGCCTCCTCCCTCATTCCCACCAATGTTCTCCCAGCTCCAAGCTTTGAAGTAGCAAGTTTTGAAAGGTGATTTAAATCAAGTTTGTAAAAGGTTGCACTACTTTATAGGCCCTTAGCTCGCAATGTTCAGCCTTAACTTGTCAGAACTAAATCTTCTTTTTTAAAATAAATAAATAAATATTTTTTTTAAATCTTGGGTTATGTTTGAATTTCGTGGTTGGTCAGATAGCAGTTAATTTTTTTCCAATTATGGGCTTGGTAATAAGTTGCTTACACATTACATATTAAATTATAAGTCTTTACTCCCTCTTTGGAGATGTTAGGGAATTAAGCTGAAAGACATTGAACGTATGTGATCTTGGCAGTGCTTGAGTCCCCCTAGGTAGGCTGCATGGGTCGCGAATTGGAACCCCGGGAACTATGCCTTTGCAGAGGCATTGTACTTCCCCACTGTGGAAAGCTTCCCCCAGGGAGGAATGCCTTGTGCCATCGGTACCAACTTTTTGGTGCCAGGCCAATACATATTCCTTTTTACCTAGCCATTTGAATCTTAGTTGGAATCATATGGTATGATGGTGTGACCCTGCCTGTTTTGGTGTTCATCTTTTAGTAGGTTGGGGGGTAGGAAAGGCACTTTTCCTAATGCTATTTTATTTCTTTTGATGTTTGTTTTAAATTCATGTATGTGCACATTTTGGTTTGTTTTGGGTTTTTTTATTTGTAAGCTGCTTTGAGACATTTTATGTAGTAAGCAATTAAGAAATAGAGTAATAATATAATAGTGTTTCTGAATACTGGGGACAGACAACAGAAAAGGGATGTTGGCCACTGCCTTTGTGTGCCATGTAAGGACTTACTGAAGACATTTGGTTGGCAACAGGATGCTGGAATTGATGGACCCTTAAAGTGATGGTCCAGCAGTGATTTTATGTTAAATGTAAGTGCCACACCCATTCCCATCTATGAAAAAGACTAAAATCTAGTTATAGATGGTACAGATAGACACCCATTCACATAGTATTACAGTAAGTCCATTGTTTATGTCAGAAGAAGAGAAATAGTAGTTCTTAGATGTTTGGTTTTCTTTATAGTATATAGTCTTAATGAACTTATATAAATCTAAGAATACCTGAACCTTAATATTTCAGAGTCACATGTTTAAACCCATTGGGTTTTGACTTCCATAGATGGTAGGGACAATTACAGGGATGAGTAGGCATTTGGGCTATTATCTTTTAAAATGTGGAATGGATTTTTAAAATGCCAGCGCTCATATGCATGTTCTATATGGAACATCATTATCAGTTTATAATGTACTATAATTGTTTTGCAAAATATTGGAAGGAAAAGATGCAGCATTTAGCAAAGTGACATTACACTTTCCCCCCTGCAAAATTGCAGCAGCTAGTAATGAACAGCATACAATAATATAATAAATCAATAAAGAAATCCAAACTGACAGTACCAGTAATCTCAAATCCAAACAAAATAAAACAGCTAATACGAAGATATACAGTCACAAAAGACTCACCTCTCCCCTTTTCATCATTTACCATATGCTGTATAGTGTTTCAGGAGCCAAATAGCCATTGCTTAGCTGGATGTTTAAAAGATTAGATGTATTCCAGTCTCACAGTATACTGAATTATCTAAAAATGACTGTAAAGGACAGAAATTACTGCTTGTGGTCAAAATGCATTACTCTAGGGATTTAGGTTTGTTATTGTAGGCCTGCTGTGAGGCAACCCTTTATGATAATACAGAAAGAGCTTGTGGTTTATCTGGAGGGAGCTAAACCACGAGCTCAGATTTGGACAACATGCTTAGCCAAGCCATGGTTTAGCTCAGCGTGTTGTAGCAGCAAAGTGGCCAGGAGGAGCAAAGCAGACGTGATCTCATCCCTGGGAGCCTACACGCAGTTCCCGCTTTCCAAACACAATGCGTTCACTGGAAATCATTCGTTAGGCAAAGGTTCGCATAACGAGCCTATAATTTCCATTCTTTCTTATGGGAACATTTCTAACCCATGATTTGTCTCATTTCCCTCCCTTCTCCCTCCATGGTTTCTGCAGCCAACCAGAAAAGGAGAGACAAAAGAAAAACTGACTTGTCCAATTTCTCCTGCTCCCTGATTTGTCCAACCCCTCCCTCCCTCCCTCCCTCCCCGGTTTCTGCCTGAAAATGGCTGTTGCCAACCAGCAAAGCACAAACAAGTAAGGAAGTGGACAAACTCTGGCTGCTTGCATATCTGAATCTGTGATGTGTATAGCGAGATTTGGGTACTAATTCCTCGTGTATGGATAAGTGAATTTTCACATAGCATGCGTTTGGAAAGTGGGACCTGAGTGTACATTACTTGCTCATTCATATGAAGCCATTGTTTGGTTTAGGGTGACATATGAACCAGCCCAGACTATAGGTTCACAGTGTTGATCAGTCCACACAGCTTACATATGCTGTGGCCATATTTTCCTCAAGCACAAGGTAATAAGCACTAAGGCTAAGCTGAGCAGCAGGTCTAACCTCGTTGTGTTGTTTTGGCTTGCTTACAGCAAGTTTCTGGGATTCCAGAAGGACAGGTTTATCAGTGTCATGCCATCCCCTGCATTTCATAGAGCTTTCGATGGTACAATTTTTGTTCATTTGAGAGCATATTCATGACAAAAGAAGTGCCAACATTGAAAGGATTTGTACCTGCATTTACACTCTTGTCAGCTGAGTCCAGGGTTCTCTACTTATAAGCTGATCACATCCATTGTTCATTATACCTGCAAACGGCAAGGAAAAGGTGAACTGGGGTGGGGTGGGGCATTATGGTTATTCTGCTGTTTCGGCTTGCCACCTCCCACACCTGGCTCTCCTACTTCTGTAGCAAATGATAGACAAGTTTCCCCACTTTTGATGACATTGTTTCTGGAGGAAGCTGATCAGGCATTGCCAAGACTCCAGAACTAGTCCCCGCCCCCTTTGAACACGTGACTCACATTTTTATCACACTGCACTTATTGCCAGTTCATTTCTGAGTACAATTCAAAGTGCTGGCCATGACCGTTAACGTCTCAATTGGTCCTATCTTTAAAATAAAACAATAACACCCCAGTTGTCTTTTAGGCAGTGTGCTGCCTGCAGAGTCTTGCTACCTGTGTCACACACCTCATTGGCTCTGGATTATGAGGGTTAATCTTCAGGTGGTCAATGTGCAGTGTTTTCTGCCTTTGTACAGAAGTGACCTGATGATCCCTCATTTTCACGAACTCCCAATTCTGTGATCCTCAGTAATGATTTTCAAGTTTACAAAATGACAGCAAGATTTGGGAATTACATTCTGTATTGAGTAAGTTAAGGAAGTATCTTCATTTTATTGAACTAGAGCTACCGGTACTTGTTCAAAGCAGCAATCATTCAATGCACGCAGGTTTCTTTTCGGGCAAAGGTGTTCAGAGAGCTGTAAAATAAAATGTATTATGTATGGAAATGTATTCAGATCATGTATACATACCATTGCATGCTTATTCAAGGTTGAGACCAAAGCGATTCATAGATAAAGTCAAACTGCAATTGAATTAGTATGACCCCGGTGACTAGACAACTCAGATTTAAGTTTTCGAGGAATATTATTCTGTCTTCAAGAAATATGATATGACTTTTTGGTTCCCCTTCTCTCACATTCATTTGACTGGTGCTCAGTTCTTGCTAGGTAGAGATAATGAAGCCTTTGAAAATGCACCATCATATTTATAAGCAATATAGTGGGAAATTGGCCAGTTTGAGGATGTAAAAGGTTCTACTTGAGAATGCATATTACTTACCTGGTTATAGCTTGTGCCCACCATGTTGTGAGGTCATAATGTTGCCCAATGTGGGCGGGGCTAACTTTTCACTTAGAATTTTCAACCAGAAGGTTTGTCCATATATGGTGCACTGTGAACACAGAACAACATTGGCAGGGCTACACATTGACTTGTTAGGTAAGTGGATCAAGTCAGAGATTCCCAGGCAATTTGCTGGGAGGAATAGATGGTACTGCATAGCAACTGGTTTATGTGATGATAATAACAACAGCTTATGGAATGGGATTATATCAGAATTGCCAAGTGTTGAATTAAGCACATCCTTTCACTGAAGATTTTAATTTAACCCTATATTTTCTCTCTCTTTTATTTCTAAGCGTATCTTTTAACTCATCGCCCAAGGCCTTTTCGAAAGTCTGTTTGAGCATTTGCATTTCCAGGGGTAGAGAAATATTTTTGCAAGCCATTTATATTCCTTGGCAATTTCTGCATTCTTCTTCTGGTTCTGTCATTGATTTGATTTGTAGTTGCAATACCTCTGTGAGATTTTAAATGCCCCAACAACATGGAAAGATGAACTTCATTGGGTGGGATTTAAGTAATGAGTCCTGTCAGCAGAAGCCCTGAGCAAGGACTTCGGCTTGTGCAACGGAATTCCCCTTCCCCTGCCCTCTAGACTCTGGGAAGTTGGGAGAATCCCCCAGAACAATGTGGGAAGAGGAGGGAGGGCAAAAACCTTGCCCTGGCAGAATGATTTTGAAATTCACCCATTGTTTCTCACGGAACTGTATGATATGACAAGTTAATGGATATTTGCAAAGTGCTTTACAAATGAGCACTGAGGACACATTCCCATGAACAGATAGTACGGCCTGCGTTGGTTCTCCTGCTGCCCGTCAGTGCCCACAGCTCATAAGGCAGCTAGAGACTGAGCAGACTGCAGTGTTGTGGGCAGAGTTGTGGGGTGGAAAAACATTCCAGGATGGAAATGTTTCCAGAACGTTTTCAGGACACACACACACACCTCATTTCTAAAAATTGTTTCTTAAAATTGTTTTAAGTGCATAATGAATGGCTACAATATCAGTCACAATTGCCTAGAGTTGCAAATATATTTTTCTAGGTGACAACCTTTAGGATACTGGTGTGGGAACCTAGGCCTGGGGACCTCCATGTCTCTCCGTCTGGCCCTTGGGATACCCCTCCCTCAAAGTACACGGCCCACCAGCCCCGTTCCACCCCCTCAAGCACTTTTCCTGGCTGGAATGTGTCTGAATTGTGATTGTGCCTGTTGCTTGCATGGATAGAGGACCATCTACATGGGTTGAAACCTCTGGCTTTTGTGTGACTGGAATGTCGCATCTGTTATTCTATCCATTTTTGCAGGTTTAACAGTTTTCAAGGTCTTTGCTATTATTTTTAACAATATGAAAGAAGTGTATTCTATTGAGTTATCAGATCTTAAAAGCATTTATAAGTACTCCAGTAAAAATATTCTGGGTTAAGGAAGGTATGCGCAGAGGCAGGGAAGGGAAGTTCTCCCAGGGTGGGAGGCTGGGAGAAGAAAGGGAAGCTCCCACTGGTGAGAGCTGGAACGATCCACACCCTTTTGTGTGAAACAAGGGTTAAAATCTACCTCTGATAGAGGGGTTTGTTTTTTTCTCTCTTTCCTTTTTCCTTTTATGTTATTTCTTTTTTCTTTTTATTTAGATTTATCTGTTTTCATTGTATTTTATGCTGAACAGTTTAAATAAAAATGAATTTTAAAAATAAAAATATTCAGAAATGAAGCTTTGAATTTGTTTGAAAGTAACATTTCTTGAATGCCCCTCCCCCCAGTCAACACTTTCACTTCAACTTCTTATTGTCACTGGAAAATGTAAAATACAACACACACACACACACACACACACACACACACACACACACACACAATGTAAAACATAAACATGGAGGGTTTTGTTTACCAAATAAAAGTCAAGCATACTAAATCAGATCCCAATCTTTTATGAAGCAGCAGATAATTTCCCAAAAGTTCTCCTGGTTCAAAAAAAATTCTGGAAAACTCACATCACTGGACTTGGGGTGTTGGTTGCAAAAGTGGTCCTATGAGGAGGTAGAGAGAGTTCTGTCTGAGATGGAAAATTGAGGGATGGAGTTGATGGAAGTGGTTCCAAGTTTGGACCCCTGGCTAAAATCTGCCACTCATTGAAGAACCTGCTGCCTCCTAGTTCTTACTGATTTGCTCTCTCAGCAAAGTGTTGCCAATGGGAGTAGTGACATCTGCAAAACGACGACGTGCGGCATTTTCCTCCCTGGGCCAGTTCTCTTCTGTTAATGGAGCTGCCTGGGAGAAAGTGTTTTGAGGAACAGGCAGAGAGCTAGGCTGTGGGAGGAGCTTGCATTTCGGGTAAAAAAGAATTGACCTCCCCTTGGCATCTTTTCCTTGATGTATCATCATCTTGTCTACACAGGGGACCAGGTAATGAATTCCTCCAGATAGCCATGGAACACTAGGGCTGTCATGTGCACTGTATTTCAGAATATATATTTGAAGCACTGTGCCATTAGCACGCATGTACCAGGAGGAGTGTAGTTTAGTGCATGCCACACACTGTCTCAGAAATATACCTGCCTTTTGGAACAGCATTTCCTGTGTTCAGTGGTGTGCTGTCAGTGGACTAGGGGCCTAGGCTAGTCCCCTAAATGTTCCTGGTAAATTAGAGTAAAATAAACAAGGTGCTTCCTTCCCAAAGCCTGGGAAGCTTCTGCCAACCTTAGGGAGGGAGATGTGATGCTCACACTTGTGGCATGGCCCCCCCTTCAATGTCCCTTGCAAGCTGGTGCCTCTGTCCCTAACTGTTCCTGTACGGAAAATTTCACCGCACACCTTGTTGTGTGTCGCCATACCCAGCCGGGAACAGGAGTCTCTCTCTCTCCCCCCCCCCCGCCTTCTATATCCTTTCTTACAAGATTTATTGAAACCTGAAATGTAAGTGAGACAAAAAGGGAAACCGTAGGACTTTCCCCAATCAGATTAGTTTTGTATGAGGTCTAGTTTTGGAACATTCAGCAGCAACTTTATTAGCATTACCAATTAGTTGGATACATGGATTTAAATTTTCAGTTTTTCTATGAAAAGTGGTGTTACTTGTTACAGTCATTATTTAGATGTTTGGGTTTTCTTAAACTCCTTAATAAGACAAAGGAGGGAACCTAGGAAATTCTATTGCCCCAAATGTTGACACTTCTATCCGTTCTTCTCCCTGCCCCCCCTCCCTCACTCGAACTTATTCATGAGAAGCTTGAGCATCTCTAGTATGAGAAAACCCATCTCAGGATGACTTTAAAGACTTTGATTGCCTGGTCTGCAGTCAAATGTTTCCTTGCTTCATTGCACCTGTTCCTCTTGCAGGTACATGTGACAGTGCTGCAGCTATGAGTGGAATTTTAAAGAGGAAGTTTGAAGAAGTTGATGGCTCTTCGCCCTGCTCTTCGGTGCGGGAATCAGATGACGACGTTTCTAGCAGTGAAAGCGCTGACAGTGGTGATAGTGTCAACCCATCCACTTCAAATCATTTCACCCGTAAGTAATAAACCTGGAGAGTGAAGCTCTGTAGATGGTTAAAAACATTCAAATGCTGTGCCATGCTTTCGTCCCCTTTGTTTACTATACTTACTGAATAATGGCTGCAGTCTTCAGTGGGCAATAGACTGGTTTGGCCCCATGGTAATGTGCACTTATGCAGCACCACACATTTTAGGTCATTTGCATGGTGCTGGGTGTGTTGAAACTGGCCCTGATCAGGCGAATGACTTTACTGTGGAACCATGTGGCTGAACTAGACCTAAATTGGCCAGGATCTTGAGAAGCTTACATGATACTTGAAGAACTGTCTTTGGTCATATGAACCAGCCTGGGCATTAAGATCTGGTCTGTATCCAATTGTCTTCAGATATATAGCAGTCAACAATGAGGAACAGGGCCTTAGCTTATGGAATGCCCTCCCAGGAGAGATCCACCTGACTCTATCATTGCTGGAGTTTCTCAGGGCAAATAACCTATTTATTTCAAAAGGCATCCAACTGAAATACAGCACCCAACTGGTGGCTTTATAGACAACTTGATCTAGAAGTGCTTGCTATTTTTAATGCTTTATGTAATGATCAATCATTTACATTGTTTTTGTTTAATATTGTCTTGTTGTAGTCTATAGGCTGCTTTGAATATTCTGTATAGAAAAGCAGACTACAAATGTATCAAAATATAAATAAGAGAACAAACAGGCCATGTATAAAATAGTGTAACCCGTTGTTGCACAAGCTATAATCATCATGTTTATAAGAGAATAGGGTGGGTGTGCTTTGGGTTTATCATATAGTTTCTGCTGTTGCCCCATTATAGTAAGGATAGCAGTTGTGTTAATGTAGTTGGCCCTGAATAATCTAAGAATACCAATGTAGGTCAATCATTATAATTCTACTCTTCTGCCTATTCTGAAATCTTAGACTCCTTTTCTCTGCTTATTAGAACACTTGAACAGCAGGAATAATTGGGCAGAGAGAAAGACATTTCAGTGTGAAGCTATAAAAGATTCAGCATTGATTCTAATGGTTCCCCGAATGGTGGCAGAAGAAAGGGAAGAAATATCCCCAAGTGGGTTTGACAAAGGGGGTGAGGATAGCTCACAGATGGAGCACATGATTTGGTCCAAGGTTTAAACCCCAATGTTTAATCCCAGGTAGGGCTGGTAAAGGCTGGTCTGAAATCCCAGAGAGTCACTGACAGATGGTTTAAAGACAGTAGTACTAGATGAACCAATGGTCTGATTTGGTATAGAGCAAATTCTTATGTTCCAGAGAGATGGAGTGTGCCCATGAGTTTGTGGTCAGAGTTCTCTGGTGAGCAGTGGGAACCCACAAGGGGGAATTTTGGGGGAGAAAGGAAGGTGAAAGTTTCAAAAAAGCATATGGGTTTAGCTTGGTTATGGAATATGAAGGGGACTCCCAAGGAGAGGAAAGGAGGTTTCTTGTTATGGCTGTAAGGTTGTGAGTAGGGCTGTGTACACACATAGCCACTGAAATGCACAGGGGTCATTTTTCCACTGTGTGTTCTTGTACATAGGGTGCTGTGGTCTAAACCACTGAGCCTTTTGGGCTTGCCAATCAGGAGGTCGGCGGTTTGAATCCCCATGATGGGATGAGCTCCTGTTGCTCTGTCCCAGCTCCTGCCAACCTAGCAGTTTGAAAGCATGCCAGTGCAAGTAGATAAATAGGTACTGCTGCGGTGGGAAGGTAAACGGCATTTCCGTGCGTTCTGGTTTCCGCACGGTGTCCCATTGCACCAGAAGTGGTTTAGTCATGCTGGCCACATGACCCGGAAAGCTGTCTGTGGATGAATGCTGGTTCCCTCGGCGTGAAAACGAGATGAGCACCACAACCCCATAGTCCCCTTTGACTGGACTTAACCATCCAGGGGTCCTTTACCTTTTACCTTTACACACATTCACATTGTAGTATCATCTAAAGCGGCAGCTACTGTCATTGTTGTCTATATACACTGGTGGGCGCATCTTCACACTAATGTGCAACAGGGTTCTCTTTCCCCCTCCCCTCAATTGGTGTTTCCATAAACTTTTTTTAAAAACATATTTTTCGCAAACTTTCAAAAGAGATAGGCTGGAAACTGGTGTGTTGATATACTAATATACAAATGATACATATTGGTATATGGAGGCGGATATTAGTGGCACAGCCTTATAATGTCAGTAGGCCTGCCCTAATAGGAAGTGACCTGAGGACACATTCTCTGTGTACACATGTATTCAGCAAGCGCTTGAGAAGGACATTCTCCACACAAAATGGTTTAAAACTGTTCTAGCACAATGCGCTTTTGATTGACAAAATAGTGTGGGACAAGGACTACATGGGGATGATGCTGTGTGTGTAGCACATCCAAAAGGTGCCTGCATCCAATGCTGACTGCACATTATTATGCAATGTGTACACTCCCTTAGAGAGACATTGAGATGTGGAAGAATCTTTGACTGGGCATCTGGGTAAGGCTTTTTTTTTTTACCTGGTAGATTTTTATGTGAGATTTTACTGAGTTTTTAAAGTATGATTTGTGTTGCATTTTATTGGAAATGTGGGATATAAACTGCTAAATAAAATACTGCTAATCATCTTTGTATTATGACAGTGCATTGCGCATGGTGACTGTATGTGCAGCCAGCAGTGCTTACGTATGTGGTATGGACATTCTAGGTCAGCATGAAGATTCGTAGATTCTTTATAAATACTAAGCACTATTAGTGCAGTGGCAGATAGCATGAACAAATCATTAGACAATTTCTGGCACTGCAGTGTATGCTAGTAGAATTCAAAACAATGCTATGGAAGGCAATACAGTATTGCGGTCTATGTCTTCAATAACGTCACTCTTCACGGCAGCTGTGTTTTCAGGTTGCTTTGTGAAACAAAGTACTATATTCGTTTTTTGTTTTTTTAAAGAGTGCTCTGTGAAACAATTTACTCTTTCCTTATAGCTGAAGATGGAAACTAAATGTTGCAAACAGTTTAGTTTGTGGTATTGACAGCTGCTGGGTGCAGAAATAGCATGCCTACTCTAGGCAAGAGTTTGCTTATGATTATGCTGATATTTTGTACAGATGAGGATTTGCCTGGGAGTAACAAAAAAAGGCTCACTTTAAAGTGGTTAGTTTTGATGGTTGGAGAGTAAAATTGATGTTTTATAGCACAGGGAATAAGAGATGTAAACTGTCAGAGGAGGAGGAAATTGATGTAAAAGGACCAGGGTGCAGCAGTAGGTGCGGTTGGGGAGGGAGTGATAAAAGAAACGGGCAGTTTGAGAGGTGGTGGGATAAAGTACAAGATGAGTGTGAAAGGAGAATGGAAGAAATGACAGGAGATGGGTAAAAAAATACTTTGAGGGACACATGGGGGTGGGAAGGGGGAAATAGAAATGAAAAAGCCTTCTCCAGTTAGAACCTCTGGGTCAAATTCTGCCTAAAAGGTAGAGGCTGAGTCACAATACCTCCTGAGCAAATGTCATTGCTTAGGAAACAACTGCTGCACAGCCAGAAAGTGCTTTCCTAAATGTACCGGTAATCAAATTTTGGTGTAAATTAACCAGGAAGAACAACAAATCATATTTTTTCAACTAGAAGACAACCCTGTCTTCAACAACTTGTATCATTTGCGAAGATAAACTAGCATAGTTCCTCCCTAGCCCATTTATTTGGTTATTTATTTATAGAATTTTTTGCCCATCCTTCACCACAAGGTCCCAGCAATAGAGTGTGTGTGTGTGTGTGTGTGTGTGTAGCAAGCCCATCACAGTTATAAAAACACATACAAGTATTCCACATGGAACAGAACAGTATAAATTTCAGACTGCTCAGAGCAGAGACATTTGGAATAAAGGGACAAGCTTTTGTCCTATGGCTTTTTCTTCCAGAATTGTGGAGTGTCTTAAAAAAAACCAAGGAGACACTAAGTCGAATTGGTTTGGGTCAGGTTCCGAATGGCTACCGTCACCAGAATTCACAAAACGCTGTAATAGAACAATAAGAACACTGTTTATCAGCTATAGGCAAAACAAATTAAGAAATGAAATTACCAGTTTTCATTACTACACATGTATCTTTCTGTTGAATAAGCTATAAGGGTGCACAGCTTGGTGTTTTGTCCTTTAGTCTGGTATAGTATATGATTTGCATAAGACAACATGTTCCAGGTTTCAAAGTTGCTGTACAGGAAAAAAAAGCAATGATAATAATAATGAAAACAATAAATATAGTCCATGGATTGTGGCTCTGTCAGGAAATAACCTTGGTGATGAGGCTGAGAAAAGGAGTTGGCACAGAGCCAGCAGCCTGCCTAGCATTGAAGCAAAGCTGTTGCTGCTTCAGAAAGAGCCTTGAATAGGAGTCTCATCTGGTTATTAAACCAGACAGTGGAGAGATATTTTCCCTCCTGGGAAGCAGTTACAAACCTCAGGCGCTGGAGCGATGTGAGTGCTTGTGACGATTGCATTTCAAAGCATCCTGCGCCCTGAACTTGGGAGAGTGAAATGCAGCTTGCATAAGTGAACAGGAACGCTTGGACTCCCTGACCTAGTCCCTTATTTTTTAAACACGACTCCAACCAATGCCAGTGACTTCTTTTTTTTTCAAAAACAAAATACATAAAAAAAAAACCATGTACAGCTGCAGCATCAAAGCCCTCAAATTAATGAATGGTAGACTTACCAACAAAAGCAAACCACAGCCTATATAAACAGCAGAGTAAATCCTTCTATAACAAGGCACACTGAAATGTATTTTTGACTTCTGACCTCGTCCATCTGCCTAATGGAATAATAGGCTATTCTCTCGGGGCCTCTGTGTAATGTCTTTGTCATTCGGGAAGAGGGGTGGGGAATAAAATAAAACGGCCTGATCACACTTCAGTCAGCCAGTTGTGCTGTCTGTCATACTTAAGTTGGCTAGGGCAGCTTTCCTGAGATCTTGGGAAGGTGTCAGGGGCATACCTGGAATGGTTCAGTTAGGTTTGTGGAGAGTGGAAATTGTTATGGGTGCCCATCCTTTATGGGGGTAAGGAATATAGGCCAGTGAAAGAACTAACATCATGAAACAGATGTTGGGACTAGAGCCTGATTCTCAAATAGGTGTTCATTGTTCTGGGGCTACAGTATCTAGTGATGGCTTGTGACAACACTGGAAAGGACAGGCAAACCAGTCTGTTTCCGTCCCGTGTCATTTTTGCATGCATTCACCCGTAATTCCATTTTGTTCTGCATTAATCATGTGGTCCTTTAAGTGGTGGGGGTGGGAAATCCACATTTAAATACATATTAAAGTATGTGCTCTGTATCCAACAAAGTCAAACTCAGGGTATGCTTATTGAAATCAAATCATTTAAGTTAGTTATGCCCATTGATTTCAGTGGATTTTCCTCTGAGGTTGCCCTGTATTTTAAATTCATTTTCTCTGAAAGAATGCATTTCTGAATATATTTTGTCTCGGCACACACATTTTAAAAAGCTATTTTGTGACCTTTTTTGGAGCTAAGAACTGCATCAGTATATTTGGGAAGTGTGAAAACTGGTGGGTAGCCTAACAGCCTACCCTAACCTTACCCACTCAGAAGTAAATCCTAGTCAAGTCAGGCAGGTAGAGTTAGGATTACAGCCTAAGTTCCGAGAGCTGTATGTTAGACTGGGAGTTGCAGATCAGATCACTTCGCGTCAGAATTTGCAAATACTGCTTTTCTCAAGCATCCCTAGGCTATGGATATAGCATTGTCATATCCCTTAAATCAGATCACATGCAGTCCTTTTCAGTGGAGTCAGTTGACACATTTAGCTCTGCCGGTCAATAAAAAGATACTCATCAACTGCAGAAAAATCAAACGATGTGGCACGTTGTGTGTGAACTAGTCCACACATTGGGAGAAGTTTGGTCACACTTTTGAAGGTTTTACAATCTTGTTCCCTTCACACCTGTTCCACAGCAAACCAGGACTTGACACTAGAAACAGAATGCTCTGTCTAGGGCTTTCAGTATATTGATTGGGACCCCAGGACCTTGTGTGCATACATATGCAATATACTTCCACATGTGCACATTGGCTCACGGGGCGTCACTCTGGAGAGTCTCCAGAAGAGGAGGACTACCTGTGGAACGCTGAGCATCCCATCACACTTGGGCTTTTACTGTGTGGACAGAGCACAAATATTTTTCTGCATTGCCCGCAAGTCCCGCTATTTGGTCCTGCTGCCCCTGCCTTTAGTTTGAAGAAGCTGTCACTATGGCTATTGTTCAGAGTTGTAGAAAGAGTTGGCGGGAGTGTCTTTTGGTTTCAGACATCACGAGGGCCTAAGGTACATGGGAATTTAGATGTGCTATGTAAACCATCTCAGAAACCACCACATATTTAGAGGAGGGGGAGACAAAAAAATGTGGAACAGACTGAAGAAAATGAAGGAGGGAATGGAAATAAAAGAGGATAATGAGGAAAATGGAGAGGTGCAATTGCGAGTGAAGGATATCCTGAAGGATTGATACTGGCGAGCGAAGCTTGATCAGGTGTTGTTTCCTCACAGAGTGCTCTAAGAAGACACTGTTGGCTTAAATACAAAATGTAAAACCTAAGTCACTATAAAAATGCAGACTGCTTTGGAAAATGGATTCAGGGTTTGAGGCCAAGGTGAGCTATGCCACAACTGTATTTAAATAGCTACTAAGAGTAGCTTTGAACATAGTCCAAGTACGACTTGAAAATCTTACTGAATGCACTGCTAGGTTTATTTATTCAGCATCCCTTTATGGTAATGATTAGAGACACTTATAAGAAAATCTGCAGGCTTCCTCACACAAAGCTGGCAAAAAAGGAAAATGTTACACAGAAAGCAAATTACTTAGACCAGTCCTATGCACTGTGACTCAGAAGTCCCCTTGAGTTCAATCAAACTTACCCTGAAGTAAATGGGTATAGGACTACAGCTTAATTTTTTTTTTAATAAAATTGATGAATACCTAATTATTTATGTAAATAGATTATAGACCCCTTTTATATTAAACAATATTCAGAAGTTACAAACAGTAAAAACTAGTCTGCAGAACAAGCATCAGCAAGAACAATCTATCCCTCAAAGATATCAAAACTTAAGCAGAGAAGAACAGTAAACTACCGATAAAATCAAATACTGTGGTCCCTGGAAGGGTATACCAGGGGCCATAGGATAGAGTGGATATGGCGTGAGGGAGGAGAAGGAGGTCCACCCTCACAAAGCCCCACAAGTTGCAGGCCTATAAACTTTTGCTTACCTTGTTCCTCCACCATCAACGTTCCATGGTGGCAATGGCAAAAATGATTTGTGTATTTTGCTTAGTCACATCACAACTTGAGCTCTGCCCAGGGCTCACAGCAGCATTCAGCAGAATCAACTCAGAAAACCTCCCAACTTATTTATAAAATGGAATTAAAGCTATGACAAAACTGTTCTGACTGTGAGGTTGACTGAGATTTAGACTAGAAACCTCTTGATACAATAAATGTTAGTTGAAGTGTAGGATTAAAAACAGCCCTTTTGGGCTGCATATCTTAAGTGTTCTGTGTGGATAGTACTGTAACCTGATTTGGACTAAGTCTCACTGAAGTCAATGGGACTAGCTTCTGCTTCTGGTTCCAGTATTTACAATTGCGTTGACAGGAGCCAAGCCATGGTTTGGTTTAGCATTACATCTCAACCCAGGTTCATGGTTTGTTTATCTCCAAACAAACCATGAGCTATAACCAAGGTTTGTTTTGGGCTTAGTGCTCAGTGGTTTGTATGGGGGAAACAAACCACACCCCTGGGTTTGGATGTAACACTAAGCCAAATAAGGTCATCTGTGCTTATGTTCCATTCAGCTAGATTAGACAGTGGTTCAGCAGATATTCGTTCCTGGTATCCTACGGTTGGTTAAGAGCCCAGTGCTCCTGAATAGGCTATGGTTGCAGTTTGGTCCACATTTAGATTTGCAAGGATCCAAATTAAAGGCTTGATGTATTGGAGCCACATATATCTCGGCAGCAGTGCACATGATTTGCACATAAAAAAATCCTAAATTCAGTCCCTTGCAATCTCGTTAATGGAGCTTGGAAAGCAGGGCTGGGAGAGAACCTTCTGCCTGCAATCTTGGAGAGCAGTGGCCAGTCAGAACAGGCCAAAACTGGGCTAGATGGACTAGTCCTGTGACTCAACAGAAGGCATCTCTTTGTCTGCAAGAAAGAACAAAGCTATTTTTGGAGTGCACATTAAGTCGGCATCTGTTGTGTTTCTTTAGATTTCATTTTGTTTAGTGCATGACGTTAAAGTCCATTAGCGCCCGTGAGCCTTTCGTCTGGCTTTGCTTTCTAGGATGGCTGTTAAAAGTGGGCCTTTTTGAAGAGTGATGTTTTGACCTGGATTACCGCGATGATGAATTACACTTGACAGTCCTATCTTGTTAAGACTTGATGAATACTATGTGGGAAATCCAGGGAGTGGGTGTAGAATGGGGTTAATCCCTTTTATTAGAATGTTCCAGCACAGCATTGAGAATACATCAAAAAGCAGGAAAATGGGTTAGTGGCTTTAAGAATAGCCTTGTCGTCTGCCACGTTGCTTTAAAAAAGAAAAAGAAAAAGAAATGGGCTGCTCTGTGCTACATGCTCTTGCCTTGAGACTTCCCCTCTCCCTAAAATATTTCTCTGATGGCAGTAAATGAATTACATTGCCCTGCTGGTTGTAAACCTGCGGGTACTCTGCTGCGGAGCCATATGGCTCACATTTATTTTAATGTGCCTTTGACAGGAGGAGAATAGCTGAGACTGCTGAGGAAAGTGCTTACACTTTGGATTCCAGCCAGCGAAAGCTCAATTTATTTATGTTTAGTAACTGAGTAACTTCTTTTTACAGTAGAAATGGTGCTTGAGAAAGATTAAAAGACTTGACACGTCATTTATGCTACTTTTTTCTTTTTCCCTCCCCATTTTCTTTTTTGCAAACAAGGCAAACATGCTTTCCATTAACAGCATCAGTTTATTTTTAACTGAGCCGAGACCCCCCTCCGCCCGCCGGTGGAATTCCGTGATCTATTTTTGGAAAGCTTGGTAGAATTTGCTTAAGCAAGATTATGTGTAAGGAGTTTCCTCATAGGAAGACCAACTAAAGGTCACATTGGATCTCTAAGTCTCAGAGAGGCATCTCACTCAGAATTGACACAGGATAGAGCCTAGTTGATGGGCTGGAAACACCAGATGCTGTCGCCTTACTGGAGCTAATCGTGTGTGAAACCACTCAACAGTCTGGACAGGAGACCACTGAGAACCTTGTGCAAGAGCAGGATATAAAATCAGGGGATGATCTAGGACAGTGATGGCTAACCTTGACACTCCAGATGTTTTGGGACTACAACTCCCATCATCCCTGACAACTGATCCTGTTAGCTAGGGATGATGGGAGTTGTAGTTCCAAAACATCTGGAGTGCCAAGGTTTGCCACCACTGATCTAGGAGATGCTTTATTTGGAGATAAAACCTGGAGCTTCATACTTAACAAGGAACACATTCTGTGCCAATTTCAGCTCTTATCCAAACAAATTGCCAGATTCTCGTAAGACAGTTTTGTCCCCGGTCACTCGCCTGTGGCAAACAGGCTTTCCATGCAATCAGGCAGGAAGCTTTCGTGACTTGGAAGAGGCTTGATCCTGTTTTTCTTCTAGGCTGTTGATTTGCCACATGTAGCAATAAGGATGCACCTCAGCTGTGCCTTCAGATGCCTGCTTCCTCACACGGCTGTCCCTTGCTGAATGGGAGCAAGTGTGTATTAATAATGTTCCAGGTTGCAATTAAAAAATAAAAGCAATGAAATAATGGCTGTAAAGTAATATAGGCCCTCTGCGATATTGTACTCACTTATTTATGAAGCTAATAAAACAGGCCACCTGGAGGTATAAATGAAACAGATATATAATTGCTTCCTATATGAAAAAAGATTGTGTTTTTGGTAGAAAGGTATTCTGTTTCCGTTTCCAGAAGTCCTGGGCTTTAGCAGTGCTAGAGGTCTAAAAGGTAATACAGAAGGCGGCCAGTGTTTTTCTACGCTAATCGTATCTAGAGATAATATTCCATCTCATGTTGTCATTGTGTTGGGCAGTTTCACGTGCAGAAGAGAAAGTTACATTGATTATTTCACACCTGGCTCACTTTTGTTACCAGGTTTTGGCTAGGTTGTGTGATGGCCTTGGTATGGATGGGGTCACTGAAGAGCCACAAATGAAGGGACTCTCAGTGTGGAACAGGAGCACAAAAGATGAATGGAAGCATCTGTTGAGAGCATGATGGAAGGGAACCTCTTCCATGCTGACTTGTCTCTCATGGAACCTTTAAGCCGGTAGCAAGGAACCTGTAGCCATTGAACTCCAACTCCCATCAGCCCCAGCCAGCATGGCCAATAGTCAGGGATAATGGGAACGGTAGTCCAGCAAACTACAGGTACCAGGCCCATTGGCAGACCAACAAAGATGTCTGCAAACAAGTCCTGAAGGCTGGCAACATTAAACTTGCTGTGTGGGAATCCCTTGCAGACAATCGCAGCACCTGGAGATTATCAGTCAGGTTGTGTATCCACAGCAGTGACCAGAGGAGGAATGACCACCGGGAGGAGCTCAGAGAGAAGAAACGTCGGGGCACACCTGCATTAGCACAACCTGATGCCTTCTTCTGCCCCAGCTGCAGCAAAACATGTCTCTCCCTTGTCGGTCTTTACAGCCACAGCAGGCGCTGTAACTCTCCAATGGTTTGAATTCACCCCCAAGGGTGCACTGTTCCATTGTCTCCCAAGACAGGTGGATGGCGACAAATATCAATCCCCGACCCCTGCTTTAAGCCTTGCAGAGAATTCTGCAGCATGTTCAGAGGTACACACGCTAACTGCACTAGAAACTGGCTAAGCCCGTGAGGACTTCAGGGACACATATCCATCATTATTGACCTTTTCTCTCAGGTGTCCCTGGTGATATTTTAAAGAACCACAGAGTTCCTTCCCTGAACACTGTTTGGAAAAAAAAATATTGTGGTTTTCTTTTTTCTTTTACTCACTCACTGGTCACAGGTCCCACCTCACCCCTGCCCTAATAACATGATGGGTTGAAATCCATCTGTCGCCTAAGATTAAAAAACCTGGTATTGCTCCCTGTGGATGTGTGGCAGGAAGAAGGGCCTGAAGGCCAAATGGCTCTAATTGCCTGAGACGGAAGAGTTTTTAACCAGCTCACACGTCCTGTTGTGCCTTATTGTTGTTAAATATATGGCTTCATGTTACAAAGGCTGTCAGCATCTTTTATGACCATCTCGGTTCCTCCCTTCTGACCATTACTGTTCTCCCATCATACCTGTGCAACTGTCGCACCTAAATTGCACAGCCATAACTCATCATCTAGTTTCCCCCCAGTCTCTTACTGCCGTCTCCCAGTAAATCAGGCAGGCTCCTGTCATATCTTCAGGAGTCAAGCAGCTAATGTGTGTGCGCGGCTAATATTCTACACTGCAGGCTAACAACGGCCTGCTTCTTTGTGGGGAAACAAAAGCATTCACAATTCCAGCATGAGGTATCTCTGTCTGGACCAGCTGCACAGCAGGGATAACGCATTTAAGGAGCTGTTTTGTTTTATTTAAGGCGCTCTTTTCAAAATCAGTATGCATTGCCTAGAAAGTATGTTCAAATGCATGAGAAAGGGATAAACACCAGACCTTTAAAACACATTCAAAACACACATCCAAGAATCCTGGGAACTGTAATTTGTCCTCCACAAACCTGCAACTCCTTGCACCCTTAAGAAACTGCAGTTCCCAGAATTCGTGTGTGTGTGTGTGTGTGTGTGTGCGCGCGCTTTGAATGCCCTTTAAAAGGTATGGTGTTTACACAGCCTATGTGGTGAGTGTAGGAAAACTATGCTCCTGACTGGTTGATTTATTTCTGATGTAACAACTGCATGACCACAAATATACCTTTTTGTGCAGCACATGGGAGAGATGAAGGAATGAACAAAACAAGACAAACACACATCGTGCATTCGTGCTACAGTGGTACCTCGGGTTAAGAACTTAATTCGTTCTGGAGGTCCATTCTTAACCTGAAACTGTTCTTAACCTGAGGTACCACTTTAGCTAATGGGGCCTCCCACTGCCACTGTGCCGCCGCCGCGCGATTTCTGTTCTCATCCTGAAGCAAAGTTCTTAGCCCGAGGTACTATTTCTGGGTTAGCAGAGTCTGTAACCTGAAGCGTCTGTAACCTGAGGTACCACTGTACTTAAATAGCATCACTGTGTGGCAGGCCTCTGGCATTAATTTCTCATGCACTGGCCCCTTCCTGTTTTCCTAACACACTATGGAACCCCACCACCTAAGGATATGCCACGAGAGATATCAGTTTGTGAAAACATGGGGCAAGATACTCACTAGGCAATCCAAGTTACTTAAGGTTTAAGCAAGCCTTGTGTTTGTTTTATGTTGAGTACCTGAATAAAGAGGGAGGCCTTGTGGGTCGGAGGTTTCCATGTCCGGGAGATAGATTAGCTGCCTGTTCTGGATGGGATGGCACTCTCTTTGAAGGAGAAGCAGGTGTTCATTCTTGGGGTATTCCTTGATCCATCTTTGTCACTAGAGTCCCAGTTGATCTCTGTGGTCTGGAGTGACTTTTGCCAGCTTCAGGTGGTTTGCCAGCTGCAACCTTTCCTGAATGGTGACAGCCTGACCACAGCTGCCCATGCCTTGGCACTGCCTGAAGGCTTGATAGCTGTAATGTGCTTTATGTGGGATTACCCTTTTATCTGGTCCACAGTTGTGCAGAATACAGCAGCCAGACTGCTCACAGGACCAGATTACTGGCAATATGTTACCCCACCACTAATGTCTTAAACAACTTGGGGCCAAAGTATCTTCAGGACTGTCTAAATTCTTATGTTTTATGGATATTGTCAGATTCTCTTAACCGTTGCTCATGAGTAAAGACCAAGTCCGTCTTGTCTTTCAACTATTTTATTGTGCAAAGTATGTACAGTGCGGAGCTATCCTAAAACATGACCACCTAGTCGCTAGCAGAATCCGGAAGTGCCCCCCTCCTGTTGCGGCGCCAACACCAGAGTCTCGGCACCCTAAAGTGCCGTCTCCTTTCTCCCCTGACCCTTCTGCGTAAAGCAGGCGCCGGAAGCGGTGTCTCCCCCTCGGACTGGGTCTGCTGAGCGGTGCTGGGTCTCTCTGCATCATCCTGGAGACCTCTTCCCACCTGGCTCCTTCCTGGTAACTCCTCCTCCCCCGGGGAGGAGCTGGCAGACTCACTGGGAGACGTGTCCGTCGACAACAGAGGCTGAGGCTGCCGGTGCCCACTCAGTGCCGGACTGGCAGGGGAGGGCACGTCCCTGACAGATATCTTTGTTGATTTTGCTTTTATCTGTTGTATTCTGTCTTGTTATATTTTTAATGGAAATGCAACTTACAGATGTGTAAAAATAAGTAAGTCCACTTGCCCTAATGGGTGCGGCAGGTTGGCGATGCATCCTTTCACTGGGACCTGACGGGAACCAGGACTGACGGGGTTTTCACTTCCGGTGGGCAAGCTTTGGTTCCCTTTGCCAGCTTGGGAATCTGGCTCCTGCTAAATTGGCCAATGGCAGGCAGGTTTGGAGAGCAGGTGCCCCCAGGAGGAAGTAGGTTTCCGTAAGGTCCACTCGCAGGGTATTTAAGTCTGCCTGTCCTAACTCCCGGCACCTGGTTCCTAGAGACAGTATGGGAAGAAGAACCTCTATGTTGCTGTTACCTCTGAGATGGCCGGCTATATAGTTAGAGGTTCTAGGCCTCTATTCTGCTTTATATAAAAATAAGCAGTTAGGTTTGTCTCGTAAGAGAAGCAGTGCCTGTTTTTACTGGAACACCTTTGAATCTCTTTTGCAACACCTTTGTTGTCTTCGCATTGTTCCACAGTTAAGATCGGAAATTGAGATTGGAAACAAATTAAAGTTACTCTGGAAAGTGCAATGAACATTGATGGAACTGCACTGTAGCAAAACCTTTAACAGCAACATTGACTACCACATGATTAAATGACCTAGGAGTCCTAAGAGTTTTAGCTGAGTAATCCATTAAGGTAAAGGTAAAGGGACCCCTGACCATTAGGTCCAGTCGTGACCGACTCTGGGGTTGCGGCGCTCATCTGGCATTAATGGCCGAGGGAGCCGGCGTACAGCTTCCAGGTCATGTGGTCAGCATGACAAAGCCGCTTCTGGCGAACCAGAGCAGCGCACGGAAACGCCGTTTACTTTCCCGCTGCAGCAGTACCTATTTATCTACTTGCACTTTGACGTGCTTCCGAACTGTTAGGTTGACAGGAGCAGGGACCAAGCAACGGGAGCTCACCCCGTCACCGGGATTTGAACCGCCGACCTTCTGATCAGCAAGCCCTAGGCTCAGTGGTTTAACCCACAGCGCCACCCGCATCCCTCGAGTAATTCATTAACCCTGCCTAAATATGCACATGAGAGAGCAGTTCAAAAACAAACCAAAACCAACCAACCCCCCAATATTCT
Source organism: Darevskia mixta (assembly GCA_034641385.1). NCBI lineage: Eukaryota > Metazoa > Chordata > Lepidosauria > Squamata > Lacertidae > Darevskia > Darevskia mixta. Next base: position 26,344,044 of record JAWWNH010000001.1, read on the forward strand.
TTTGTTGTGATGTGTGAATTCAACATGTCACATCAGGTATTGTCTTTGAACAGGCAGTTCCTGTTTTCACACGGAATGAAAGCCTTTTTGAAAATGTCAGTTTTATATTAAGGATTGCTAAAAATAACTTAAGATGGCTATAAATCTACTTCCCCGTTGATTGGGGGTAAGGGGTAGTTTGTTAGCCTTTCAGAATGTTTTTGATCCGTTAACAATACTAATGAATTGACTAAATGTGGCAGTAGCACTATATGCTAATAACAATAATGAAAATGAATGAAAATCAGTTGAATGCCGAATTAAGCATGTATGCTGATAAGGGAGGAAGAGAGAAGGAAACTGGCAACAGGCCAGCTTCTCCACCCAATTAACTGCACAGAGCGAGGAAGGCCAGAGAATGGGAATAACTCCCTGCCTTTCCTCCCCCTCCCCACACGGGAAATCGGTTGTGTGTGTGGAGGTACACACAACTTGCACTCATGTCTGCTCCTACCACCAGCACTCCTTCCTCACCCCTGATTCCCCCAGGACAGAGGTGCTCAGCACCAGCTGGCCTGGAGAACCCCACTGCTGAGAATTTGTGAAACGGTGAGAACGTTTTTTATTCCAAGCTGCTCACCTTCTTTCTTTGCAGCATCCTCGATTCTGAAAAGAGAGAAGCGGAAGAGGACGAAGAATGTTCATTTTAACTGCGTTACCGTGTACTACTTCACAAGGAGGCAAGGGTTCACGAGCGTCCCCAGCCAAGGAGGAAGCACCCTGGGCATGTCCACACGTCACAACAGCGTGCGCCAGTACACACTGGGGGAATTTGCGATGGAGCAAGAGAGGCTTCACCGAGAGATGTTGAGAGAGCATCTCAGGGAGGAGAAACTGAATTCTTTAAAGCTCAAGGTAAGGACAAGGCTAGTGAACTGCTTTGCCTCTCTACCGTGTGGGCAAGAAGCAGGAAACACAGGAATTGCCGCACTTACATCCTTGCCAAGATTGCGTCTCCGCTTCTAACATGGCTGCACATCAATTGCCCCAAGGAAGCTGGCATCTTCCCTGTTTCCCACATTAACTCATCAGATTTGTAATAGGCTTCCACCTGAGCTCTTTAAGGCGACAGCTTCCTTCCTGCTATGCAGATACGATGGCAATTCATTTTCCCTCATCAAAGTTCTCGCTTTGATCAAAATTTAAATATGGTTAGCCAAGTTGCTTAGTGGGGATTGTTCTGCACAAGAGATTTTGGCTGGTTATTTTAAGGAAGCGCTGCTTTGTGTTAGGAATCTGGGATAATGTGGGATGAGGCTGCCGGATAAAATATTGGAACCCATTTTATATGTGTTCTGTATGGTATCTACTTGCAGGAGACTCTGACTGAAGCATGTCCAGCACCAATCTGTTTATGTGTTCCTTCTCATGCCCAGTCAGAGCTTACAGGTACTGGACACACCTGGTGTTCAGAGAGATGATGCTATTGACTGTCTCTGCAAAATTTTGTGTCTCATATTGTTTGTCTGGGACTTGATCAATCTCTTATTTTTTTATGGTCCCAGGCTACTGGCAAATACACACACATGAAGACAAGTCACCATACATGGCCAGTGGGCCATATTGGACTCGCATCATCTGCTTAAGCGCCACAGAGGGACTCCAGATTGAGCAGGTGGTTGCAGCAGTATTTAAAGCACTCAGTTTGGCTGATTTGAAAGCAGATCACATCCAGATCAGAGTCAAAACTGACTGCAAATTCACCCCCTCAACTCTGTCCTTGTGAAGGGGAGCGGGCAAAGCAGACCACATCCCACATGTCTTGGGATCGAGCTGGCAGTGTTAGGAGCAAAGCAAACAAGAAATGGGTTGTTACAAGATGATGGTGGCAGTGGTGGTATGTACATGGCTTCCCATCAATGCTCTAAAGGTAAAGGTAAAGGGACCCCTGATCATTAAGTCCAGTCGCCGGCGACTCTGGGGTTGCGGCGCTCATCTCGCTTTATTGGCCGAGGGAGCCGGCGTACAGCTTCTGGGCCATGTGGCCAGCATGACAAAGCCGCTTCTGGCGAACCAGAGCAGCGCACGGAAACGCCGTTTACCTTCCCGCCAGAGCGGTACCTATTTATCTACTTGCACTTTGACGTGCTTTCGAACTGCTAGGTGGGCAGGAGCTGGGACCGAACAACGGGAGCTCACCCCATCGTGGGGATTCAAACCGCCGACCTTCTGATCAGCAAGCCCTAGGCTCTGTGGTTTAACCTACAGCGCCACCTGCGTCTAGGCAGCTTATAAAGCTCTAGGCAGCTTAAAAAGCAAAACAAAAACAAAAACTGACACACTACAAAATTTAAAAATACAAAAGGAAATAATCAGCATAGATGAAAATAACAACTCAAAAACCTTCCTTCTAGTGAAGATGGAGAAAAACAGGTTTAAAACAAACAAATGAATAAGAGTACAAAATTTATTTTGGTGGAGAACCTGGAGCCCTCCAAATGTCATTGGGCTCCAAGCTGCATCATTCCCAGCCAGAATGGCGAACTGCTAAGGATGATGATGGAAGTTGGGAGTCCAGCAACATTTGCCCACCCCACTCATTATTTAAAACCACATTTGAAACAGGAAAGGCCTATTGTTGATTTTTAAAGCACATAGTGTACAGTCCCTAGTCAGCTGCAGGTTGTTTGAGAGCTCCTCCTGCTGGCCGCTTTGTTGGAAAGAGAGCAGCACATCGGTTCACCTTTGTGTCAAATTTTTTTTTACACGTTTCAAAGAAGTACATGGTGCTGTCTGTGAGACAAGGGTTTCAGAGCGAGCTGTACAGCAGAAGTAGATGCTGTTGCACAGCTTAGTTGTTCCGTTTAGTCTGTGGCTCTGCAGAATCAAAGAGGCTATGGCAGAGCATGCAGTTACATGTGGGGCCTGCAATAAATGTTGCAGTATAAAGTGCTCCTGTTATGGACAATCCCATCAACGGTCAGTCAGCATTCCATGCCCACTGAGCATGCTCTGTCTTCACTGGGCTCTTTTTCGGGGTTACCTTCCTACTCAGTGGTTTTGTTTTTCTAAAGATTAGTAGTATTTCTGCAAACCTTGGGGTTCTCTCGAGTACTCCTGTGTGCAGATGGTGTTGTTTTGCCTACTATCTCTGAGGTCTCAGGCTATGTAAGCCTGAATACAAATATGTAGCAGAAGGTGTATTAATATACAGTCTTAATTTTTGGGGGGAGGGGGGGTTTCCTATGCAGATTAGTTTAAATTTGCATAGGAAAATTTTCTGTTGCTGTAGATCAGCTGTAGGGAGCCTCCAGTCACAGGCAAAATTATGCCTGTCATTTTGGCCTTCAACAAGGCTGTTGCCCAGAAAGCATGGCCACCTGTCCCACATCCGATGTCGCATACAATGGCAGGTGTGGGGCAGGTGCGAACGTGGCCTCAAAGGGACAATCTGCAGCCTAAAGTTTATTTGCAAGTGGGGGTCCCTCTCACACTGACAGGAAGCCACACTGGGCTTGTCTGCACTTGGCAGTTCCTGGTGGGAGAACTCCCTAGTGCAGCTTGAGGGGCTCAGTTGCAAAGCAGTTTGCATTCAAGCCACTTTCTCAAATGGAGGGCGAAAGCTCAGTTCCCAGGGGCGCAAAACTGAGCAGGCTCCATTGCAGACACACTCCCAGCGCCAATCGGTTGTACCTGCCAACCAGCTATCAGTGGTTACATTGATGCTCTTGGATTGAAAGGCGATTGTCAAAATTGGCCTGTGAAAGGTTGGGGAATTAAGGATCTTTACCACCAGACAGATCCAATTTAGCATTCTTATTTTGCTCGTATTCCGTAAACAAAGCGTTGAACCTGCTAAGCTTGCCTAACGTCATATTTGCAATTGGCATCCATTCCTTGTTACAAACGAACTCGTGAAACAGGAACATTTTCTGCCCCACATCACTGATTTCTTCATTCATGGCACAATTCAGGTCTCGGAGTATGTCATAGATAAGGCAAAACAAGACGGCTACTACTGCAATAGCAAAGCTGGAGATTAACATTAGGTTGAGAATCAATTCCATTAGAATGGCAGGTTTCTGAAAGTAAAGTGCCCTGCCACTTAGGTTGTTGCCAATACTCCCATGTGTCTTTCTTTTCCCTCTTTTGTGTGGCAAATTCGATGCTTTCCACCATGGATTGTGTGTAGCCTTACCTAGGAAAAATGGCCGGTACTAGGAGTTAGGGATGCTAAAAGCTGCTGCCAGTTCGGATAGATAATACTGGGATAGAAGGATGAACAGTCTCACACTATATAGGGCAGTGCTGTAAGTTGGTAAGTTCAAAAACATTAAGAAGCACTGGAACAAGATAGCCCACTTCCATGCCAGGAGCTCCTTAGTAGAAAGCAGTGCTTCCCCCCCCCCCCTAAAAAAATATGTTTAGGGGTACTCTAATTTTCCTACTCATATTGAAATACTGCCCCTCAATAAGGCCAAACTTAGATTCACAAAATGTTTAGGGGTATGTGTACCCCTGTGTCGTCGTCCCCAGAAAAAAGCACTGGTTGAAAGCCATGTTCATATAGCCTTTCATGATAAAAACAGGGTTTGTTGCCCTTGTTAACTGTTTTCGAGCTGAGAATGGCTGCTCTTCTCAATGAATCCCCGACACGCTCTTTCATGGCTCTGTGTTGCAGATGACTAAGAACGGCACCGTGGAGTCCGAGGAAGCAAACACTTTGACACTGGACGACATTTCCGACGACGATATAGATTTAGATAACACAGAAGTAGACGAGTACTTCTTTCTACAGCCTCTGCCAACAAAAAAGCGAAGGGCACTCCTGAGAGCCTCCGGGGTCAAGAAGATTGACGTAGAAGAAAAACACGAGCTGCGAGCCATTCGCCTGTCGAGGGAGGACTGCGGCTGTGACTGTCGAGTCTTTTGTGACCCAGAAACGTGTACCTGCAGCCTTGCAGGCATAAAATGCCAGGTGAGAACTTAACCAAGGTACAGTCATAAAGGGGTTGGGGGGAACGAGGGGAAGCCAAAGTATAATTACAGGTATTTGGTTTTTTTAAAAACCCAGTGGCATCCTTCCCCCTCCATTCAAATATTCCTAATGTATTTCTCGTACTTCCCCCAGTGGTAGGAAATTCTAGAAGTCTCTTTATAATGCCTATCCCAGTATGCAACACCAACTACGCTGTTAGGAGGCCAGGTGAGTGGCAGCACCCACCCACCCGTTTGCTACAGGGGAGCAGCGTAAATAGGATTCTCATCATAAGTCAATGGCTTCTGCTGAGTCCTAAGCCTGGTTAAGCATAACCATGGTTGACAGCTATGGTAGCATAACAGTTGAGATCATTTGGGTCCAGCAGAGTGAGGACGGGGGACTCATACTTTAGAAAAGAGTATGAAACCCCCCAAGGACAAATCTTGATTTCCTATTAGCAAGCAATCAGCAGTTTTACATTTACGCTGCCCTTGGTGTACTTTGTGGAGCAACTGATTTTGAGATTCTTCCTTTCCAATGTCCCCCTGCTCTGGATTTATTTCCGCAAGATGCACTATTCTGTCCTGGGCATTTTAAAATTAATGTAAATCATTTATTTTTCGTTACCACCCCTTCGACCATATATATGAGGCAGCTTTCCTGAATATAGCTCCTGGCTTTTACTGTCATTTTCTAGTTTGCCAAGGTTCTGCAGCTATAGGGTTCCTCCTTCCCAGACACCTAGTTAATCCATGGTCTCTTTCCTCAAGGTGGATCGTATGTCTTTCCCATGTGGTTGCACTAAAGAAGGATGTAGCAATACGGCAGGTAGAATTGAATTTAACCCCATCCGCGTTCGGACTCACTTTTTGCACACTATAATGAAACTTGAATTGGAGAAGAGCAGAGAGCAGCAAGTCTCTGCGCTGAACGGTTGCCACGGCGAGATAAGCGCTCACAGCAGCTCTATGGGCCCCGCAGCCCACCCGCTAGAATATTCCGTTCCGAATAACTTTGAGATTGAAGCAGAATCTCGGGCCGGCGTGATGCACTTGCAGTCGGCCGATGACTTGGACTGCCCAGGGGAGGAGGAGGAGGAAGAAGAGGAGGAAGACGCTAGCAGCTTTTGTAGCGGGGTTACAGATTCCAGCACCCAGAGTTTAGCACCTAGCGAAACAGATGAAGATGAGGAAGAGGAAGAGGACGACGACGAGGATGACGAGGAGGAAAAGGTGGATGACTTTGTGGAAGGCTTGGGTGCTCATGGCGACATGGTGCCAGCTCTTCCTTCGGTCCTCTGCTACTCCGACAGCACTGCCATGCACGAGAGCCACTCCAAGGCTTCCTCCTACTATGGCAACTCCTCAGCGCTTTATTACCAAATAGAGAACCACAGCCCTGGCGCTCCTAGCCAGATGCGTGAGGCTTACTCTGAAAGGGATACAGTTAAGAATGGTAATCTTTCTCTGGTGCCTTATAACCCAGCTTCAGAACAGTTTGTGGACTACACACGGCAATCAGAGGAAAGTTATAGTGGCTCGCTTTATCCTCCTTCAAACCCGTCCGTCATAGTTTGCTGCTCGTCTTCAGAGAGCGACGGCGCCGTTCCCTGTAGTAGCCTATACGCTGAGCATAGGCCAAGACACTCCCAAGTGGACTTTCCCTCATACTTGAAAAGTCCTTCTCAAGATGGATTTGTTTCTGCTTTGAATGGCGGCACTCACCTCCCAGAGCATCCCGCTGAGAATTCGCTCAGCCTCTCGGAAAAGAGCAGACTGCATGAAGAGTGTATCAAATCGCCTGTCATGGAAACGGTACCTGTTTAAATTATTTTAGGACGGGATCCCTATATTTAACTGCACTCTGTTTTAATTCCCTGGAACCAATCTCTCCCCCCTCTTAGCAATAGAGGTAAGGGGACAAGACTGTGGTTAGTGTTTTGAATATTTCTTCTGGTTTAGGCCATTGCACAAAAGCAGTTCATGTAAAAAGTTAAAATTTAAAAGCCGGGGGTGGGGGTGGGGAATCAAATGGTCTTTTGATAGAAAATACCTAGATTAAATAATAATAATAAATAGTCGCCTACCTGTTAAACCACGTGAAGCTGGCCTATCGAGACTCAAAGCTTCCCTTTGTATTATCAAACCAGTACAAGATAATGAAAATTTTACTTTGGAAACTTCATGTTTAGAGTACAAAATTGTCACACATATTTGAAGAGATGGTGACTTTTTAAATGTAGATGTGATTACTGTACAAAAAAACCCGCCCCTGAATTGTTTGGTAATGTATATTTTATTTATTGTAGCTTAGTACTCATGTCTTGATAAAAAATGAACAGCATGTTCTTTGGAGCTGAACATTTGAGCAGCACAGCACAGCCACTTCAAATTTCATAAGGAAAATTATATAAATATTTTGTGACCACGTCTGAAGCTGACATTGAATTATGTTCTTTGAAGTGCCCTAGCCTCCAGTCATACTTGTAAGCTAGGGGGCAGTCCAGGAAGTACCACTGCTAGGCATGATTCGTTCGTTTCAGCAACACGGGTTCCTGCTCCATCTCTATAAAATGAATGAAGCTCTGCCTTCTGAACTGCACTCATAGGCATCTATAATTGCTAGGAAGGTGAAATATAGGACAATCCTCTGGTTTTTGGTTTTAACTGGCACCAACATCCCTTGAAAATAAAGGAAGCTGGGCACAAGTCATCAAAAGTTAGTTGTGACTGGTTCATGCGTTTATTTTCTTTTGGGCATTTCATTTATTGCTCAGTTTTCTAGCTACGTAAGGAAAAGAACACTATTAAATACGTGCAGAATCTAGTTGCTCTTCACATCTTCCTGCACTCCACTTCCCAGATGCACAGGTGGGGTTTTTTTTGCCATTGGACCCATGATGTAACATATATTATCATAGTAGTATAACCACTGCTTCTTTAGTAGTATGTACAATGGGGACGGGAACTCCAGTGACACACCCCCCACCCAAAAATAAACCCACACAGAGACTTTTTCTTACATTTTTTAGGATTACAGGTTCGCGCACATGGTTCTCCCCTTGCCCGTTTTATTCTCTCAGTAATCCTGGCAAGTATTTTAAAGATAGACATCTAGTTGATTTTGTGGCTGAGTTGGGAGTTGCCCAACACCACCCTTGCTCTCCATTAGCCCCATGCACACAGACTCCCCATTACCTACAGCGGCCACATGAACATGTCAGATTGTCACTATTTTGGGGTGGGATTCAATCACACACCAGGAAATGAAGGGTGCACAGTCGTAATTGACAGGTTTCATGCAACAACCCACCCTCCAAACACCAGCCCGTTTTGTAGTAAGGAAAGTGTGGGATAACACTGTTATCTAACCTCTGCACAAGCATATCAGAATGAATGTTTATTTAAAAAGCCAATGCTTTCTAATCTCCCCCCAAACAAATCAGGTTGAATGCTCAAATTAACAGGCCATCTGGATTGCTATGGTTAATAGAAAGCTAGCCTGGTGAACCAGTGAAATCAACAGGACCTCACCTAGTCAAAGCCTCATTTCAATTCTTTCAGTAGAATTTAGTTGCAACTACCTTTCGGTGCATTGTGTGCCTCATGTTCACTTTCAGGATGAAAACTCTGGCTCTTTGTTGCCCTGCAAATATACAGCTAACTAATGCACTTTAGGGCCTCCCCTTACTTGTGGAGGCTATGAAAAGTCTTCAAGGTATGCTGGATGGTGGGTTGTTGTTTTTAATTATTTTATCTTACTTTAAAATCATATAGGCAAAAATTAGGGGGGGGGGTGATCCATGTTTTCTCTAGCCAATTTCTGAATATATGAATAAGTCACTGGTAAGAGGAGTCTTTGTGTTGAGAAAGCAACTGCATTGTAAATAGAAGACAGACAGGGTTCCAGGGGCATTGAGCCATTCACTCCAGTGTGACTTAAGATTTCACCTATGGTACTGTAGCAATATTTTAAAGGCCTGATCCAAAAGGAGGTTGAAATCAACAGGAATATGTCCGCAGTTGCTGGTGTTCAGTTAAAGGACTCAAGCCTTTGCACTCCTTTTTGTTTTCTGCTATTTATGCTCCAGCCAGGGCTACTGTGGACTTTGCCTTCTCCATTTACTTCTGTGGAGGAAGCGGGTGTCTGTATGCAAAGAAATGGGAGTCTGGAGACGTTAACTCCACTGAAGTGAACTGGGGGGTCCTTGCAGGCATCAGAGCACTGTGTGCACATCACAGAAATCCCTAATCAAGTGGCTGCTAATAGAAAAGATTATTTTTAAGATTTCTTATTCAATAGTGAGAACAATGCCTGTGTGTGTAACCTGGGACTACAAAACTCCAACATCTGTATTTCCCACTTAACAGCCCAGTCAAGAGTTTCACCATATCCACAGATAATATAAAACTCTACTTTTTGGAAAAGGGCAAATTAATAAGGCCACCCACACATAATCCTTTCTTTCAAACACCATCTACAGGGGCAATTTTAAATTTAAAGCCTTGAGCACCGCCTATTTAAAAAACACATCACTTCCTGTTCTGTTTCGATAATTCAGTTCTTTTAAAAAGGGACTTGAGGAAGCACCTTTGTGCGCTGGGTGAGCACAAACCCTTACTTGACAAACACTGTGATAAAAAGAATCAGCTGAACTTACTACTACAGTATTTTAAGTTTAAGTAACATTTAAAATTGATATCCATAGCCAATTTTGCTCAAGATTATACCTATCATGTAGAAATACACTGTCCAACCATGCACACATTTTGCTCCCTGCTGTAGACTTAAGGGTACTGTCTTAAATCAGCCTTTCTAAATTGGCTGTAAATGTTTGCCTTTAAGCACTTGCTCCTGGGGCGGGTGGCATGGCCCTTCTGTCAATCAGCTCATGCTCCAAGGGGGCAAGCGCCATAGTTGTACGAAGCATCAAGCTTCTTTAATAGTTTTATTCACTATTTTACCAACCTGTATAATTCCACCAGCCGGATCAACGTCTGCCACACAGCAAGGCCCAGAGTCAATTGGATGTTAGAGAGGAGTCAAACTTCCTTCCCATGTGAAGCTCTCTCACATTCTACAGCGCTACAGATTTTTTCGAATCTTCGCCCGCCCCCCCAAAATCCAATTTCTTTTTGCCATATGGAGCACAATACATGGGAGATGGTGGAATGAACTCCCGTGGCTCACACAAGTGCTGTACTTCCTGTATTGTTAGCCCTTGGTTTGATATCTGTGAGCCTTACGTGCCAAATGGCTTGTTGTGACTAAATGACAAATAACAGTGAATGTGTTTTGTACAAGTTTTGCATGTTCTGCTTTAGTTTTCGTGATGGCTCTCTAGGCCATACAGATAATGAAGATGATCTTGCTGAGTTTACATGCATTGATGCCCATTAGTTTTAGGTACCAGTCAGCAAGTTGGAACACAGCATTCCCATTGGAAACAGACATTGTCGTACCTATTTCTGTCTAATAACAAATCACCCCGCACATTAATTTTAGCAGGCCAGAAGGAAAACAACTGGGAGCACTTTCCTGGCCAATTAAGTCTCACTTGCATGTTGTGTTATTGATCTTTAAAGATGGGCAGAGCAGATTGATTTGGCTCCAGGATATTATTATTTTTTTACAGCCAGGAGTGTTCTTTCCTGAAGTCTTCCAGTCTGCCTGCCGTTCTCAGTTACCGTAATCCAGTGCGTCCCAAAGTCACCAAAAGGTTTTATTTTTTTTACCCCAGAGAGCAGATAGAGCATATGGAGAAATAGCCTGTACTGAAATGATTGCAAGGATACAATCATGTCATAGAATACAAGGTTTTTCTACATCAAGCCCCATGCACAGATGGATGAAACGTGAGATGGAACAACCATGCTGGATCCATTTTTTCTTCACGGAGCATCCTTCTGGGAATGGGGCCCGGTGTGAAAGGGACAGGATGCTCTTATTGGATCAAGATGACTCGGTTTATATTATAAGGGAATGCTCTAAAATTTTCAGGAAATTCCCAATGTGCTAGATAAATTAATTTTTGTCCTCAATTAATTATCCCCCCCCCGCCGTTAATTTCCACAGGAAAATAGGACCATGTTTAAAACATGACTACAAGGATGCAGGATAATATGGAATATAACACACAACTTTGCAACTACCGGTAACCTAAACTGAATTAATCTTGTTCAACACAGATAGATGAATCCTAGTGGGAATGGGAGATGCACAAATCCTATGGCACAGTCAAGTGCTTTCTGTTCATATAGATCAGTGATGGCTAACCTTGACACTCCATCATCCCTAGCTAACAGGATCACTGGTCAGGGATGATGGGAGTTGTAGTCCCAAAACATCTGGAGTGTCAAGGTTAGCCATCACTGATATAGATGCATATCCTTATCAAAATAGATAATGCAACTCCCGAAGATTATGTTTATACATATCCTTATTTGCTAGAGAATGTAATACCAAGGAGGAGGGAGTAAGGTGCCAAATATTACATTAGCAAGCAGGAGGGCTTCCCTGCAAGACCGAAAGCTTAGTTTCATTGTAAGGAATATATGTAGTTCCGAAATAGATATGCTGCAGCTCTTAGGATCACCTGCCAACACCTGAGCAACACTGTGTCCCCTGCTGCTAGTGTAAAGGACTAGCATGCCTCAACCTGTTAAGTGTTTTAGGAATAAGCATAGGCTCCAGCCCCAAGTCTTGTAAGTTGCTATGGAAGACAATACCATCAGTAATAGCTGAAAAGGGGGGAGGGATATGGAAAGGGGAACAGAACCAATATGGTCTACTTATCCACCTGCAAAGTACCATGCCTCATCTACGGCAGTGCAGGCTATTCCTTGAGCTGTCTATTGATAAAACCGTAGGGTTGGAGTGGCAGTCCATCAAAATTCCATTTAGGAAATAATATTTGCAATGCATGGTGAAAATAGCCTTTCCTCACTGCTCCCCCAACCTTAACTATGTAGATTTCATGGGGTGTTTTCACATTTTCCCTCCAAGGGTAGGTACCTAGGTGACCTGAAACTCATTTGTTTACAGCCAAAAGAAATATTAATATAGGAGCAAGAATTTAAAGCTTTTACTATTTCATACCTATTGATTCAGATGGCTACCATATTAACCTCATCCATGCAAAGGAATTCATTCATTCAGTAATTCTTCATTCAGTGGATTAAGTTACAGATGTTTCGTTTGGAAAGAGACGGGGTGGAGCTGGTAAAAATAACACATGTAAAGTATCTTAGGTACTAGAAATTTGATAAAGAAAAATCCCTTCCTCTCCCAACAGCCTGGAACTCGCCATAATGAAACTTTCATTTACCTACTTTGCTATTCAGGTTTTAAAAAAGGAAAGCATTATGTGGACAGATGTGACCCAGCACTTTCTTAGAGTGATGCAGCTTATACTAATTCGCACTGTGTATACATTATGTACGAAAACTCACCCAATAAGGAATCTCTTTGCTTTGGACAAATATTAGCTCTGTATGAGTTACCCTATCTACTGTCCCTTCTTTTTTCTTTCTCAATTGCCACTGATATATGGAAAGAAAAACACAAAGTTGATCTGTAACTCTGATCTGGAATGTTCTCAAGAATTAAAGTAAATAGTGTATACAGCCGTGGGTCCAGTGGTATTTCCAATTCAGGAAAAAATACAAAGTCAGAACTCGTGCTTTAAGATGTAGAAGTAGATTCTTATATAGCTGCTTGAAAATTGTAAATAACCGTAATGCTGCTTTAACTTAACACGTTTGAGGGTAGATACACATGATTATCTTTTTATGAGGGTGGTTTTTAATCACCATGGATGGGTCTCTCAACTTAGCCATTGTAGACAGAAGCTACACACCACCACCCAAAGCCTCTCACTGGTGGTTAGTGTTATGCAAGGTAGCTTTGGCTCAGCTACTGTGGGCTCCGGTTCTGACCAGGTCACTTGCTCCCAGTTTTCTGTTCCTCAGGCATTCTTCCAAGATGTTTATGGCAAGAGAATAGAATGTTAATGTAAAACTCAAAACACAAAACCCATAATTGGCATTATTCCTTCCATGTGTTGATTTAATTTTGCTTTATAAGTTGCAACTTCACAAATACCAAAAGGGTAATGTAGGCAACAAAAACATTTGACAAAACTTAACCTGGACCTTATGCTGTAATCTTTTATTTTAACTGTATCTTGTATTTATATTTTCAGTATTTATGATGAATGACATGTAATTTGATGTATTTATTGTGGCTTATTTCTGCAATGTATATATTACAAAATAAGCATTTATAAGTCTTAAAATTAGGTTATTTTTTTTTTAGTGGCACTCGTATTATGCTGTATTTTTACTATATATTGTACAATATATATTTATTGTCTATTTGTTTGCAACAAAGTAAATCAGGTTTCTACGTTACATCTATTACTGCCTCTTTTGTACTGGGGAAGGGGTATCTTAATCGTTTAAAGTTTAATACTGTTTTTATTTCTTTTCATGGTACAGAAGATACAATTTTGAGAAAACAATTATTACAACAGTAAACAACAAATAACTTGCCCTGATAAAATTATAAACTATTCATGCGTTCATTCTTCTCTGCCTGGGAATTACTACTTTGGAAATCTGCAAAACTAATGAGGACTTATCCAGATGCACCCATTCAAAAGGCCACATAGCACTTTTATCCTGAGTGGTACAAACTCAGCATTAGGGGGTAGGCCAACCTGTCTTGTATAGTCTACCATCTTGGTTTTCCTAGAATCCCTATGGCCTACTGATACATTTTAAAATTTCCAAAGCAAGAGTATATAGCGGACACGGAGCAATGGATTCAAACTACAAGAAAGAAGATTCCACCTAAACAATAGAAAGAACTTCCTGACAGTAAGAGCTGTTCGACAGTGGAATTTGCTGCCAAGGAGTGTGGTGGAGTCTCCTTCTTTGGAGCTCTTTAAGCAGAGGCTTGACGGCCACCTGTCAGGAATGCTTTGATGGTGTTTCCTGCTTGGCAGGGGGTTGGACTGGATGGCCCTTGTGGTCTCTTCCAACTCTAGGATTCTATGACTCTATGATATTATTCAAGATCTCTTAACTGTAGAGCTTAACTTATCCATGACAGGGAATTCTGAAAACAAGCCAAGTGTCTTTCCTGGATCAGATCAAGTCCAAAATAGTTCAGATTCTTTTGCAAGAGTCCTAGCAATCAGCAGGCACTGGTGGGCCACAATGAATTGACTAATTTAACTTTGTTGTATTCCATATGACATTGGGGAAAGGCTTTGAGGCGCTAAGCATGAAAAACATCCTTCTTTCCAGTCCTGCAATTCCTATTTTTTTTCTTTCAGAAGTAAACTTTTTTTGTATCATGGGACTTTCAATATGACTTCTGTCCCAGTAAAAGCTGCATTCCCACTGGTAACCCAACCAACTACACTTTTCTGCTCCCTACCTCTTCATTCCAGTTTCCTCCACATCACTCTCTTATGCATCTTATGCTAGTCGTCCAACAGCAGAATCAGCAACAGGAGAAGCCTTCAGTTTAAACAGTGGTGGTGGAAAAACAGTACCTTTCTGGGAGCAGGTTAGCTCTTAAGGTCACAGAAGTGTTGGCAAGGTCTAAGAGGAGAGCCCTATTTTCAAGGGGCTGAGAGGAGCTGTAATTTAAAAGATACGGAGATGCAAAGGACTAGGACAGTGATGGCTAACCTTGACACTCCAGATGTTTTGGAACTACAACTCCCATCATCCCTAGCTAACAGGGTCAGTGGTCAGGGATGATGGGAGTTGTAGTCCCAAAACATCTGGAGTGTCAAGGTTAGCCATCACTGGACTAGGATTTGGGAGTGGGGATAGGGCTGAGAGAGAACTGGGGCAGGTTGCTTCTATTTATCACCACCCGCCCTTGGTGAGGCTTGTTTGACAATGAGAAATCCAGCCTTTAGAGTTATCAGCCCAGGCATGTGAAATACTCTGCTAACAAGAGATTCAGCAGGCACCTTCTGTGCCAACTTTTAAACGGCTACTAAAAACTTCTCTGTTCTGCCAGACAATTAAGTGTACATCCCCACAATGGCCTAGTGATGTTTGTTTTTAATTTCTTTTTTATTTTAAACTGGGCTTTAACTTTTTGTGACTTTCTTGTTTGGTTTTAGGTTTTTATCTTGTTGCAAACCACTGTGATACAGCGATATATGAATATTTAAACAAACACATGTTGAAAGCAGCCAATCACTGCTTTCATGGGTAAAACTCTGTGCCATCAGAAACACCACCACCCTTGTCAGCAGAATTTGGTTAATGTGGGTTTACACACAGGATTAGGAAGCTGTTTTTCTAGACGCTATTGGAAATAATTTTGCAACAGCATCCTCTGCTGGTTAGTTTATTGAACAAGCATTCAATAAACAAGAATTTCAAAAGCTTGGTTTGTTTGCTTGTTTTAAAAATGAGCATTTATTATTATTATTATTATTATTAATAATAATAATAATTAATTATTATTATTATTATTATTATTATTATTATTATTATTATTATTATTATTATTAAATCCATATACCGCCCTATACCTGCAGTTCTCTGGGCGGTTCACAGGATAAAATCAGAATATAAAACCACAAAGTACATACCGTATATACTCGAGTATAAGCCGACCCGAATATAAGCCAAGGCACCCAATTTTACCACAAAAAACCTGGGAAAGCTTCATAGGAGCCACTGCCTGCCTCACTCGAGTATAAGCCGAGGGCGGCTTTTTCAGCACAAAAAACGTGCTGAAAAACTAGGCTTATACTCGAGTATATAGGGTAATCAGTGGTCTAGATAAATCTGATACTTAATATTATCCTGTTAAATACACTCTTAACATGTTCCTTTCAGGAGCTATACCAGTCACTGATTCCCTTTGGCTATTTTATAGCTACAGTCTCAATGAATTGAAAACAGAAAAAACTAAAATAAAAGATTACACATGTCTGATAGAACTGTAATAATAGAATGCTGCATTTTACAAAATATATTATCTGAACGAGATTACATGTATGGTGTACCTTACTCGGATTGATGCAAGAGAAAGACATGAACATCTGCTGCCAGGCTGCTATTTATTCTGCTGTGAATGATGATCAATGGAGCTCTGTGGCTTCCTTTGGAGGAGACATACTGACACAATCACAAAAAACACAAATAGCTTTTTCACAAGGACCTGAATGCAAGAAAACAGCTTTGGAGAATGCAACAACTTATTTCCCATTTGCCAGAAACAGATGGGTGGCCCTACGTGTTTACTTCTGGATTTGGGTCTGCCTTTAATTGAGCTGCTCAGGTTCCAAAGAACCTTGTGGAATCAGAGGCCTAAGAAAGGAGGTAGGGCTCCAAAAGGTATCAGGTTAAAGGAAGGAGGCACTAGAAAATGATAGCTGAAGAAGTTTAAAAACAGAGGAATTAGGTGAAATAAGAGAAAAATCAGAGCATGCATTTGAACATAAGGTGCTGATAGACGCTGCAGCTTCTAGACGATGGCATGCAACCATGTTACGGCGGGCCTGACTCAGTAATTTGCAATGGATTCATTTTTCAAACGTCCAAAGGATGCTCTAGAAATTAATCTGGATAGTCCAGATTAATTCCGCATCAGGCTGCCTGCTCCCTCCTGCCAGAGTGAGCAATACAAATACACAAACATGGCTACACTTTGCCTGCAGAACTGCCAAACATTTGTTCCTGGTTGGTCCCAGGGTTGTGCTGCTGCAGTTGCCAAGGTTTCTTGTGTTTCCTTTCTTAGTGGCTTTGAACATCATACAAAGTCACTGGAGCACTCTCAAACCCAAGCAAAGAAACAGAAAGCTGCACACACACGCACACACACACGCACACACAATTCCAAAGGGTAGCTTTTGCATCAAAATATGTTTATTTTATTACGTTTATGAAACAAAATTAAAGAGGCGTTCTGTACAGCATATCACATATACCTGAAATAAATGCTTAGGAGTACAAGGAAGAACTAAGAACTCAGCGTAGAACAACTGTAGTTAAATGTATCACGTTTAAATCAGATGGAAGACCAGTGCGGTGGTGGGGTAGGGACACAGCAGAACTGTATGCTGCGGAAGAGATAAAAATATAACGTTGAAGTGCTATGAAGTCATAATTATAGCCTCAGTTTATAGTTTTGGTTGAATGTTTGGGGCAATGCAAGCATGGAGGAAGAAAAAGTAGTAGTTAACTTTGTGACTTAAAGACCAAATCAACAAAGTAGAGGAAAACCACTGTATAAACAGAAAGCATACTTTTAAGGAAGAACAATAGTTTTGCTTCAACCATCTGCCACATTGCAAAACTCTGCTTATGCAAGCAGCATCTCAACAATAAGCTTTCAATAGTGTATATGCAAGGGCTCAAGTAGTTGCAACATCCACTTCTTTGTTTAAAACCACAGATACCTAAATGAAGAAAACTGCTTTATCAGCTTCTGAGATGACAAGTGCTGTAACAACCTCCCCCAATCTAATGTCCTCCAAATGTTTTGAACTACAGCCCCCCATCACCCCTGAACATTGGCCATGCTGGCTGGGGCTGACAGGAGTTGCAACCCAAAAGATCTGAAGACCACAAAAAATGCTTTGGCTCAATCCAGAAAGGCCCACAAGAGCACAGAAAGTGCTTCCGCATATGCCTGGGGTGGTGATGAGCAATTTTCATTTCTGGTGGCAACCCTCTAACTCCTCCATGGGGAAGAGCTGGGGCCAACTTTGTAAGGTCTCTGTGTGCACATGAAACACAGCACAGGAATCTATGAATGAATAGCAAATATACAACTGCAATGCTCAGGGGAAAAAGCTCCTCCAGGGTGGCATCCGTCTAGAGGAATTATTCACAAAGAGTGAGCTTTTATTTGCAACTTCTTGGTTTAGTTGCCAAGGGTGGATCGAATGTAATGCCAATTATCTGATTCTATCACAATGTAATGTTCTCCTCCCCAGCATGCCCCCTAAATCTGTTCCAGGGGCTCTCCCCAACCCTCTGGAGCAGATTTGTAGAGGGTGTGGGGGAAGAATCTAGTTGCTCGAGTGAAAATCCATGAGCTGATGTAGCATTGTACTTGAAAACCCCTCTATTTTACTCAGCATTGTTGACCCATCACACTTAAGCAGCAAAAAGTGCTGAATACTGACTCTTAATTAAGGTGTTTAATCACAGAATGTAGAAAGCAAATAATCCTAACTCTAAACCCAGCAGGTTCAGTTGAAACATTACAAATTTCTGATGAAAGGCACCAGTTACTTAAAATGTTTTGCAATAGTTTTGAATTAAAAGGGTCATGTTTTGAATTATGAACACATGAAAGAGGAAAATAGGAATTAGAGATATGGAAACTTGGAACCCATGCATAATATAAAAAAATGAGAGACGCCAGAATTGTCTAAGAAGCAAGTAATGTGATATATCAAGAGAAGCAATAAACACCTTTTCAACCAAAAGAGAACAATTTTGTAATCAGTTTCTGAAATCTTAAACATACAAAGCTCATCACTGATAAGCATAATGAACAACAGAACACCAAAAACAGCAGCATACAGAGACCCAACCAGTTTGCAAGGGGCTAACACCAAGAACATATTATTCATTGGAGTGGTAATAGAACTTCATAGTTTCAGAAGAATTGAGAAACTTCATAGATATTTCTTACTATAAACACTGAGCCAACTAGATCAATGTGTAAACCAGGGATGGTCATTTAGGGAAAGCTGTCACAGTTTAAATTATAAAGAACACCTATAAGGCACTCTATTTTTCAGATAATATAGGGGAAAAAATCATCTCCCGTAACCTCTATCAACAAGTTTCTTCAGTTATTGACCAGAATGTGTTTGTGAATGCAGGTATGTAAAACTTTTACAAACTATCCCCAAACCACTGAGAATTGTGTCTTAAAGACAGAGGTTTTACAAAAATATATATATATACTGGAAATATAATTTCCAATATTTGTAAACATTTTTTTAAGAATCAAGAAACCTAAGTATTCCTGGGATTTCTTGCCAGCTAAATTGTGCATTTTAATTGTGAAGTAAAAATGCTTTAATTTTTTTTTTTTACAGTTCAGATGACTGCATAATTTAAGTTAAACCTGGATAATTTTGAAGGAGATACAGTTCCCGTTTAAAACATCTCCTAATTACCAGTACTTAATTGTTTCGGCTAAAAATCCATTTTTGGAAGACGTCTGAGGGGTTACACCGCACCAAGCTTGGATGTTCTTTATTTCCTGTCAGGCACATCTTTAAGGCTGCGTTGTACATCGACTGGTCCTAGAAAAGTGGAGAGAGAAAAGACACATTTTTACCGTATATTACTTTTTCTCTAAGGAGATTAGGGGGGCATGCCAGGACTACCCACTTTAACCTTACAACAATGCTGTGAAATAGATTGGTCATACAGTGGCTTATGCAGAGTCACTCAGTAAACTTTGGGGCTGAGTGGGAATTTGAAACTGGCTCTGCCCAATCCAAGTACGACAGGTGATTGTATTATATCACATCGTCTCTCTAGTTCTGCCCATTAATCCAGCCAAGATTTTGTAGACTGCATGCATACTTGGGAGAGACAAAATTCTATCAATGCTGACAAAGGCTGAGGATTCTGCAACAAATTCCCCAGTGCTGAAAGCTGCAGCTATATTTACATCTTTGAATTTAGAGCCTGCTATATCCTAGAGGTTTACAGTGGGTTAAAGGTAGCTATATTTGATTTAAAAAAAAATGCTTCCCTTTATCATAATGGGTTCACTGTGCTACAAAGGTATCTAAAAACATGGCTGTAAAGAGCTGTTTTTGAGAGGTACCGGGAGAAGGGAGAATGAGATCTAGAAGGTTTTTACACGGCTCAGAACTACAGCCTTTTCTGCACATCTGAAGAACTTTTCAGCTACCAGGAAGGAGCTGGAAAACCTCACACATGTTCTGAAGAAAACAGTCATTCTAAGTATGTGCCAAATTTCAGACTGGGGGACAAGGACTTGCACAGAGGAGCTTATATGCAACAATAAATATCTCTAAGAAGAATTTGCTCCTGTAGCTGCCCTATCGTATGGGAGCAGGACATGTAAATCTAAAACTCCTCCTCCACGTTTAATTAACTAACAGCTCCAAACTACAAAAGCTATATGTTCTCTTTTTGCTTGGCTGAATTTATTTGAGAATACCTTTCGGATCTCCCATTTCTCTTCTGGGGGGGTTCTGCTGTTCTTCCCTTTGTAGCCACATTCCTTAAGTTGTGCTTCTCCTGCTAAAGCATGCAGGCACAGCTCTTTCTGGATGTTGTGTCTAATTTCATTATGTGCAGAATATTCAAAGTACTATATAAAGAAACAATTCAGTCAGGGAAATATCACCCAGAACTCAACCATACAAATTCACTGCATCCCTTTGAACTCCATTCTTGATGCTTTGCAGGTGGAGTGCATTATACACAATGCCTAAACCATAACAAGGGCATATGGCAAATGCAATGGGACATAATGCAGGTGACTAAAAATAGTAGGGTGAAAATGGAAATATTTTAGTTTCCCTTCTGCCTCCTACTCAGAGACAAGACAGGAGAGATAGCTATGTGGCAGATTCCTAATGAAACCAATTTGTACAGAGCAGATCCCAGAGCTGCTTGGGAAGGTAGGAGGCTCTCTGGAACAATGTAGGAAGTGGCACTGGGGCCTGCAGGGAGAATTGGGGAAAACTGCCTTCCCCTGCCTTATTCCAGAGGAGCAGCTTCTGCTTGACTTTGGTCCCCTTCTATGAACAGCAAATATAGGAAGCCTTTCCATTCACGACATTCTGGATCTAACACAGAATCAGTATGAAAAGTATGTGCAATGTCTAAGGATCCTAGAGTTAAACTCTTGCAACTGAGAGATGCTATCCACTCAAAGTTGAGTGCTTTTAAAGCCACACTGATTTCAGTGCCTAACTTTGGCGAGATCATATCCAAGGCATCTATCAATTGCAAGGGATAGATGCAGCTGTCCAGCCATTGTGTGCCAGCACTGCCTTAACAATATAAAATGAAATGCCTTCCACTGGCATGACACCCTTGCCAACGCTGATGTAGACCCGGCAAATAATGACACTTGCAATATGCCCTGGACCTCCTTTGGGAGGATTGGTAAGATAAATATATATGCTATTAAATGAATATAAGATACCAGATTGTTCTTCTCTTCCTGTATCAAACTAATAGTATGAAATTCAAAAACAAATACTAATTAATAGGAGAGACCATTGAGATCAGCAAGTTACTAGGCAACTACTAAGGCAGGGGTCAGCAACCTTTTTCAGCCATGGGCCGGTCCACTGTCCTTCAGACCATGTGATGGGCCAGACTATATTTTGAAAAAAAATATGAACAAATTCCTATGCCCCACAAATAAACCAGAGATGCATTTTAAATAAAATTCTACTCATGTAAAAACACGCTGATTCCAGGACCGTACATGGGCTGGATTGAGGTGATTGGGCCGCATCCGGCCCACGGGCCTTAGGTTGCCTACCCCTGTACTAAGGAATCAAACAATGGAATTATTGTCCATATCTTTTGATGGACAATTGATAGTTTCAGCATTGGATATGTATTTTTCCTATTTGCCACTACAGTACTTTTTACGATAGGGTAATTTACATAAAAATGGAATGTTTTTTATTGAATGAAATTAACTATGACTTGGAACGCCTAGTTACATTTCCAGAGGTGCTACATTCAAGGGATGCAATATGTTCTGAACCATCTCTGCTCCACAAGTTGTGCACCGAGAAGTGTTTGTTAGAAGTGCAGCCATCTAGGAATGTACATAGGCTTAAAATGGTAGGTGGTTTTAGCATAGTGAAGACCACTCTAACCTCCCAGCATGAGGCTGTAAGTATGACAGGACAGATGACTCAGGCCTGGTTGCTTAGTCACCCACTGGTTTCCTCCTTGACAGCAAAAGTTCTGAAGACAAAGGAAAAAGCAGCAGAAGAAAGAGGGAGGGAAAGAGCAAAGATTATTAAGTTTACAATGCAGAAATGAAGAGTGTTCCTACAGAATAGATCAGAAGCAGACAAAAAGCTGAAAGAGAGATGAAGAGTGCATGGCAGAGACAGTCAGGGAACTAGTGTAACCAAGCCAGTATATAGCATTATGGAAGTCATCAAAGTTATTAGCGTGAGGTTATAAAAGATGTGGACTCTTGCAGAGGAAGGAGACTCAAATTGAGAGTTGGTCTTCACTTTGGGTTCCACTGCATCTATGGCAATGGTAGGTTACTCTCCCCTAACACAATGCCCTCTATTTAAACTGAGTACCTTAAATGAGAGACATGCTTACAATATACACACTCAAACAGGAACATCAGGCTTCCCAAATAAAACCGTGATTACACAGTAACTTCTAACCATAGGGATGGACCAAATTTGGTGCTGCCCTTGGAGAGCTCCTTGCTCTTTATAACACAATGCAGTAATCTAACCTTGAGGTAACCAGAGCATAGACAACAGTAGTTAGGCTATCCCTGTCCAGATAGGGGCGTAGCTGGGACACCAGCCAAAGCTGATGGAAGGCATTCCAGGCCACTGAGGCCACCTGAGCCTCGAGCGACAGCAAAGGATCCAGGAGTACCCCCAAGCTACGAACCTGCTCCTTCAGAGGAAGTGTAACCCCATCAAGAGCAATCTCCTACCCATCCGGTCTGGGGAACCACTCACTAAAAGGGCCTCAGTCTTATCTGGATTGAGTTTCAATTTGTTGGCTCTCATCCAGTCCATTACTTCCACTGCCTCACCAGCAGATGTAAAGGAGATATAGAGGTGAGTGTCATCAGCATACTGCTGACAACTTACTCCAAACCTCTGGATAACCCCACCTAGTGGTTTCATGTACCGGTAGATATTCTAGGCATGAGACCCTGATAAATTTAAAACATGGTCTGAAAACACATTGCTGTGCTTATCTGCACAGTTACATAAAAACCGAACATTTTACCTGGTTTCCTCCAAGCCCGTGACATGTATACATAATCAATGGCTTGCCACCATTATTATTTTCTCCAGCATCTAGGCATGTTCTTCTCCCAACATTTTTTAACTAAGGAATGTTAAAAAAATTGGAAATGTAATTACAGAATAGCGCAGTTAAATCCTCTACACATTTGCTTTATTTCTTCTTGTAAAAAGAAAAGCATACTCACAAATCCATATAATGGAGGATTCAAGTCTGGTACATATGCCTCAGGATAAACATTGCTAAGGTACCACGTAAAGTTTTTACATTGTAATTGTTGCCTTAACTCGTATCTTTTTGAGAGGTCACCAAATGTTTTCTGTTGAAACAATACTAAACAGTGTTATAACAAAACCAAATCACAATCAATACTTTTTACTGAAAGTAAACACAGAGGGAATTAATTAATTTAGTTAAACAAGCTTTAAAGTATCTTTTAATAATGAAAATAGAGGTTGGAGGTCCATTTAGAAGCCACTCAACTTCTTGCAGCCCTCAACACATTTCCTATCATCATTATATGTTCTGATCAAATTATGCTTTTCCATTTATCCCCAAAGAATCAGAAGTGGAGCAAGAAACACCACTTACCCAGTAATGGTGGCAACAACCTGAATAATCACCCAATAATTCCTTTTCTCTCTCTCTCTTATATATAAATAAGTAAATAACTGACATAAACTTATAGAGCCAGGAATACACACAAGCACACTTGAGATGCAAATCTACATTATCCTTTGCCATCCATTTTCAAAATCACTAACTTTAATTTTCTCCCTAAACAACTGGCCAACTTGGGGTTTTTGAGGTTATCAAATGTTGTTAATTCCGTATTTACATTTAACATGACATAAGAAAAGCCTACTGAACCAAGTCAAAGTCCTGTCTAGGTTCAGCAGTCAATTAGATGCCTATGTGAAGCACATAAGCAAAATCTGAGTGCAATAGCACTCTCCCCATTTGTGACTCTGGCATTCAGATGTATACTGCCATTGACAGTAGAGGTAGAACACAGCCTTATACTCTGTGCATTTGTTTTTTAAAGTCATCCAAGCTGTTTGCCATCATTGCATCTTACAGATACTGCCTGGTACTAGCCTCCTAATATTTATCTTAGTTGGCTAATATTGCTTTAGTAAAATCAAGATTCTTTTTAGTCATTCTTTTAGACTTCACATATATTAATCAACTGAATTTTAAAGAGAATTATTGAGAAAGATTCCCCTCATCATTCCTACTAGAAGTTGGTGGATGCAATTAACGGCACTACTCTAGTTCAAAGAGCTTCGTGGAGGTATTGTATAAAAGATTAAATGAAGAGGGTCATGGGCACTACTGAATCTATTCAATATATTGCCAAGCAGAGCAAATTGAATAAAGAGTGCCTACTATGTTTATATATTTTCACAATAAATAATTTTTGCTCACCAAGAACTTCAGTGCAGCAACTGATTTCTAATACCACCACCATCGTCACCTACTTGTTTAACTATTTTTGTTGCTTCTGTGTTTCTCCGGTAAAATATATACTTATATTCATCCATCCAGACTTCTGCAAGACGAACTTGATTACGGGTGATCACTTGAGTCCCTTTTGGAAAGGTATGGGGGCTCTTGCTGCGAAATACATGGCCCACAACTGAGCAAGGTATGATTTCCAGCTGACCCCCACATTGCCACACCTGAAAAACAACAGTTTTACCTGTACTTATCAGCCTTCAACAGATTCACCAGATAGCAGGTAACATTGCTCTAGAAGCATTTGTATAAAAATGCTTTCTGAAATCAAACCCTGTCTACCTACATGCAACAGGGAAAGAAAACATTTCCATCTTAAGTAAGACATTTTTGCAATACTGATGCACCAACCAAGCACCTGACACCACTCTACTAGGGATGGGGAGAGATCCAATTTAAATATGAATCTACCCATTTTCCATTACAATATGCAAACTGAAACACAGGCATTATTCATATTTACAGGCATCCCCCCACTTACACGCAATCAACTTGCGCATGACTGTGCATATGCTTGGCTCCAGGAAATAAATAAGTACAGGTGGACACCATTTCATGTGGGGGTTCTGTGCCTGGCCTTTGTGGGCATCGGTGGAGTGTGTATAAGCATGCCCCGCCCTGTTAAGGTCCGTTTTCACGAGGATATTAAAAAATAAATAAATCACAAATTGTTGCACAATGTTGAGAAACAAATTTAAGACTGGAAAAATGAGGACTGAAATGGACAGATCCTTCCATCCCTAAACTCTACAGTAGTTTCTCCCTCCAGGTTATCATTAGCCTAAGACCAAGCTCATCTGGTGAAATGCAACAGAGGTTTTGTCATTGCACCTTTATGTGAATATTGTGTCTCTAAACTTACTCGGAAAGACATTTCTATATTTTCTCCTCCCCATATTTCCATTTCTTCATCATAGCTTCCAACTTTGTAAAAGTAGTCCTTTGATATTGAAAAGAGGCCTCCTGCAAAAGTGGGCGTTCTGCAAAAAAGAAAAGGGGGGGCGGGCGAGAATAATCTTTCATGAAGCTAGCAATTTCCCAGTCTGGGGAAAGCCTGCTATTTTTCTTTTTTAAGATCCCAAAGCCCATCCCTCTTCAGGAAAGCCTGATAAATGGGCAATCAACACTTTATGAACCATCAGCAAAGGCAAACAGCCAACAGCAGAGGGAAACGCATTAGTGAAAATGTTTGGCTACTATTTGGGCTTTGTAGAGGAGCTACTACAATGAGTTATATGCACATTAGCATCCATTTCAAAGCCAGAACAATAAAATAGTCAACAACTGTCCTGGGAAGAAATTGCTTCTGAAATATGACTTGTGCAGTAGTTGTATTACTACAATGAAACAGTGCGATTTGGGGCGGGGGGAGGGATTGCTCAACTCAACTGAAAGGGGGGAGAGGAAATGTTCCCCAGTTTTAATCAGTCAATATATGCCCCACATCCATTTCTAAGGCAAATTTCAATGAAATCGAGGAGCTATATGTAAACTGCATTCTGTAATGGCACAGAAATCCTAAATCTGAAGCAAGAAACAGCTTTAATTAGGGATGCCAACTTTTCTCTTACAGTCTCTTTCTGCCTTCAACAGCTGCACTGCTCAACCAGTTCAGATGTTCCCATCATCCTACCTCCGAAGCCAAGGATGCCACCACTCGGGCTTTTGTTATAGCAAACCACAGCCAAAAAACCAACATTAGCATTCAAAGCACTCTCAGTATTTAAAATTCAACTGATGGCTTTTTATATACATAGAACTCTTCTACTGATAGAACTTATTTGAAGTGGTTCAGGTCCTACTAAAGCTTAAAATTTAAAGAGTTCTTTGAAAAAAATGTTTAAAACCTGAAGTACCATGTGAAAAGAATACAAGATGGAGAAGACCCTTTTCCAATTCTTCCAAAGACCCTCTTTGACCCTTTTCCAATTCTTTTTCTCTTTTAACCAAAAAGAAAAAAAGTTACATGTGAATTATTCTTTGGAACAATATTTTCAAGTAAAGGTTTTGTAAATGAAAAAAAAAAAAGTTTCATTGCTTACTTAATAGGATATGTTTCATCTTTCCTTCTCTTGCCTTCATGTTCAGGAAGAGATTCCCATCCAAACGACAAACTCCAGTCAAAATTCCCTCTATTATGGTTTTGACCATAAGGAGAAGGTTTCATAAATTCAAATGTATTTAGATCTATAGATGAAATATCAGGGCTTACGACACGAGTATTGTTTTCAGCTATTCTGGACAACAATGGCTCTAGCCAGCCATAGAAACATTCACCTGAGAGAGGAAACAGGAGGTAAAATAATGATTATAATGCTGGATTTATCCACTTTCATAAAAGCAGTTACAGGAACATTTTAATTTCACTTAGGCTGTGATCCTATGTACATTTATTTGGAAGTAAGTCCCACTGAATTTAGTGGGACTTACCGGTACTCCTGAGTAAGGTAAAGGTAAAGGACCCCTGGATGGTTAAGTCCAGTCGAATTCGACTATGGGGTGCGGCGCTCATCTCCACTTTCAGGACAAGGGAGCTGGAGTTTGTCTGCAGACAGCTTTCTGGGTCATGTGGCCAACATTACTAAACCTCTTCTGGCAGAACAGGACACTGTGATTAAAGCCAGAGTGCATGGAAATGCTGTTTACTTTCCTGCTGCAACGGTACCTATTTATCTACTTGCACTGGAATGCTTTCGAACTGCTAGGTTGGCAGGAGCTGGGACAGAGCAACATCAAGCAGATTCGAACTGCCGATCTTGCAATCAGCAAGCCCAAGAGGCTTGGTGGTTTAGACCACAGCACCACCCATGTCCCGCTCGATTATTTTTAAAAATCCACATGTATGCTGGAAATATTGTTAGCTTACAGATACCTGCCATGAAATATCACATACACGATCAAATGAAAAATATGGCACTTAAAAATATGCCTAGCATGAAATGAAAATGAACTTTGATTTGTCCCGTCCCAAACCTCAGTCCTAAACACAAATTAAATATTTTTAAAATTGACTAGTTTTGGCTTTCTCCAGAGATTCATGTGCATTTGTGTAAATGCTATCCTTAGCTTAAATAAATAAACAGTTTTTCCACAATCAGTTCCATGTTTTTAAAAACTGTGCATTTTCAACAGCAATGCTTCTATACTGTAGTGTTTTTTGTTAGAAAAACAGTTAAAACAGGACAAGAAATCAATATGAAAAGGAAATTCTTTAATATTTGTTAGCTAACTAAACACTATTACAGTCCAACACTATTACTTACAGTGTGCATCCAAAAAAGTGAGGGTTTCTCCAGTTGCTATTGAAGCGCCTAATAATCGAGCAGTGATGAGCCCCTTTCTTTCCTTTTGTCGGACAACTTTAACTATCTGGAATTGTTTCACATAATCATCCAATTTACGCTGCAAGTATTCTAAAAAGACAACAAGACAGTCTTTGCCAATTTAATAAAAGGCAATTGTTAAGTTCACTTTTCATTACTAGCCACTCAATGAAAGGAAAGTCAAAATACATTTATTCTGAAATGCCTGTACTGTAGTTTCAGTTTGAAGGGACAAGAGCATCTGCTTTTATTGAAGAACTAGTAAATTAAGCCCGTTACAAAAAATGGGCGCTAGAAAGCTCTCCGGCCCCGACGTCGCCCCTGGAGCTGCCTGTCCGTGCTGCTTTAAAGCAGCACGGACGGGAAGCCTCAGGAGCCGGCGCTCCCTCGGCGGATCGCTCAGTCAGCGCTGAGCGATCCGCCAAGGGATCGCCTTGCCGCCGAGAGTGGCGGCTCCTGGAGCTGCCTGTCCGTGCTGCTTGTAAGCAGCACGGGCGGGCAGCCTCGGGAGCCGGCGCTCCGTCGGCGGATCGCTCAGTCAGCGCTGAGCGATCCGCCGAGGGAGCGCCGTTGCCGCCGAGAGAGGGGCGGCTCCTGGAGCTGCCTGTCCGTGCTGCTTGTAAGCAGCACGGGCGGGCAGCCTCGGGAGCCGGCGCTCCGTCGGCGGATCGCTCAGTCAGCGCTGAGCGATCCGCCGAGGGAGCGCCGTTGCCGCCGAGAGAGGGGCGGCTCCTGGAGCTGCCTGTCCGTGCTGCTTGTAAGCAGCACGGGCGGGCAGCCTCGGGAGCCGGCGCTCCCTCGGCGGATCGCTCAGTCAGCGCTGAGCGATCCGCCGAGGGAGCGCCGTTGCCGCCGAGAGAGGGGCGGCTCCTGGAGCTGCCTGTCCGTGCTGCTTGTAAGCAGCACGGGCGGGCAGCCTCGGGAGCCGGCGCTCCCTCGGCGGATCGCTCAGAGGAGAGCGGCGCGAGCTCCGTTCGAGGCAGCGGCGGTGCCCCAACTGAGACGCGCGTGCGCCGCCGCTGCCTCTCGGACACGCCCCCCTCTCCCGTCCTCCAATCCCTGCGTCCGTCCGCCTGGGACATGCGCAGTGGAAAATTTCCACTGACACACACCCGGACGTGGGGACATTAGGGAATTATTATATAGGATGGGGGAAGGAAGATATGGCCCCAAATACACCAGGAACCCAAATTTGGGGGAAATGCAATTTCTAGTACAAAGCAGTAAAAAATTTAGTTCTATACAAAGATGAATTTGCCAAGTTATCATATCTTCTTGATAGCTCAGTTGGTTAGAGCTTGGTGCTGATAATGTCAAGGTTGCAGGTTCGATCCCCATACAGGACAGCTGCATATTCTGCATTGCAGGGGGGTGGACTAGGGTCCCTTCCAACTCTCCGTTTCTATGATATATATATTTTTAAGACATTCTACTGAAAAGCATTCTACTGACGGAAACAGAACAAGCTTTACTTGTTTGGCAGGGGAGTCAAATAACATTAGTTGCCTTTACCACATTTATGAAGTAGTTTGGGCACTACTGAATTCTTTTCATAACTAAATTAGCCTTTTTAAAGGTGTGTTTCATAATTTCAAAGGGGGAAAAAGAGGAAAAATTTGCCTGGTCCTGACCTAGAGACTGTCCCTTTAAGACTGCTGCAAGATAGCAAGTCAATTGGCTAGTTCTGAGAATGCTTTCTCTCATTGCCACCATGCACAGATTGTAGAGAGCAGGAGCCCTTCCTTCTGCCATTCACAAAGGAGACTAACATTCCAGTGGGTCCTATATGCATGTACAATCCAATGGGCAACAATAATTTGTCTAGGTCATGTGTGCATAGGTTTCATTGAAATATTATGCCCTGCAAGAGTAACTGTGGGGCAAATGCATCAGGCAGGCGTGGGAGAAAGGCATTCTCTCACTTCCACCACATGTGGAAAGTAGTGTCTGAGCCAGTCTTTCTTTACTTGCTGTGAAGCAGAACTACAGGCTTTCTTTCTCTGGCAGATAACGGTAGGGGAGGAGTGGCGAGAGAAGGGGCTGCTGATGCACCAAAACAACAGTTACTAATTAAGATAAAAGCTCAGGTTGGATACTCTGCCAAACCATGGTTTAAGCTTCCAAATGTACAAACAACGAAGTATGATTTAGAGTTTCTCATCTGCTTTATTTTCCACCCACTCATCACCAGCTTCACAAGTCTGTAAATTCACTCCTGTATCCATAGCGCAGCAGCCTCTTGAGACAAAAGCATAATTACAGCTATTGCTCTTATAAATTCAGATATCAAATCAAGCCAGTTAGCACAAACCATGGTTTGCAAACCTATGTCAAGTCATGTTTTCAAATTCCAGTTTGGTGGCTGTTCACAAATCATAGTCAATTCAGACATCATGCCTAATGTAATTAAGCATTAAGGATCATGAACTGAGACAAAGAGAAAGCACAAATCATTTCAATTTGAAATATCTTTATACTTTATAAATATAAATGTTTTTGTTATTTAAAAAGTGCATATTTGCAGGAAAACAATAACATGAAAAACTTAAATGTGAAAAACCACACACAAACATATGTTCTTACCATCTACACTGGCATCATCCACCAAAATTATTTCCTTCAGTAATATTGCAGGGGAAGTATACATCACACTGTGAACTGTTCTTAAAAGAGTAGACCATGCTTCATTGTGGAAAACTATGATAACACTTGTGGTAGGTAGTGGAGGACAGCGTTTAAATTTTTGCTCGATACATCTAATGACAAAAACAGAATTTTTAGAATGAAAAAAGGATGATAAGTCTGATACTTTGATGTGGCACAGATAAAGCTTGGCAAGTATGGCGGAACTTTTTCTCACATCAATACTAATATAAAAAAGCCATGCACAAGATCTGTGTGGAGCAATTGTTTCCAGAGTATCCTAACAATACAGTAACATGTTTTTGTAATACATCACAAGGGGCATGTGGCAATTTAGAATAATTGCCACCATAAAATGTCCAGGATTTACAATTTATCAAGGATTAGACACTTGTGATGAAAGAAAAGGGCATCCTTTCATCAATACATCTTAAAACGGGGTGGCGAACCTTTAGACCCTAACTAGGCTCGCTAGACCTGCCCATCTGGCCAAACAGGCCATTCTGGCTAAGCCACACCCATCTGCCAATCACCTCACAACATATATTACATCTGTTGTGGGAAGGCAAAAAGGCAGCTAGGCTAGGACAAAGGGGGCTTCTGAAGTGACATTGATCAGCTGATTGGCAGCACTTCAGCAACTTGTAGCAAATAGCCTTCTGCAGTATTTTGAAGTTGCCACAATCAACTGATTGTCTGGGCTTCAAAACACAGTGCCATTTTAAAGGTACTTGCAAAGAGCCCTGTGCTGTGTTTTGAAATCCTGACAAACCATTGGCTATCGAGATCTCAAAGTGCCATGTCATCTGAAATCACTGTGATGACCGGGGTGGGTGGGTCGTGACCTCATCAAATTTGCACAGAGTAAGGGAGATAAATATCTGGTCCACTGGTGAGTTTTAATTTCCAACCCCTTCCTTAAAGGAAATGTGTGAAAGGGCACCAAGCCCAAACAAATTTACATCACAATCTATTGATTTTCTTAGATGCATTATTTGCTTCCATCAGAGATAATTAGAAGATTACTGTACTCTACTTACACAGCTTCATACTTACAGATGCAAAATTAAGTAACTAGAAATTATGCTAATGATAGTGGCGACAAAGCACATATCAATGCAGAACATGGGGAATCTAAACCCCTTTTCAATATTTTGCATATGTAATTAAAGACCAGAAATCCAAATATAATTCAACATACTCAGGAGGTCGTGTGTCTGGTCCAAGATCCCGGTGTAAAGAAATCCTGTCGCTTGCGAAAGCGTTGAAACAATGTTTTTCATCCCCGCGTTCTTTTTCCTTCTTCTCAGCTGGACTTAAATTGTCCGTTTTGAAGGGTTTACCAGCAGCCCCTGGAGCATTAGAGTCCTGAGGGGGTCGATCCAGGTGAGGTGTCAGCTCTGCTGCTGTATAGGATCCAGGTAAACAGTGCTTCTGCCCTGCCTTTTGAGTTTGCCTAATAGGCGCTTTAATCTGCATTTTTGGCTTTGCAACTTTAATATTGTTCACAGCTTTTAATACTAGACCCAGTACATTATTAATCTTTCCATCTTTTGATGGGCTCCCAGGCTCCTCATTAAAATCCTGAATGCCAACTTCTCTTTGTAGCAGAAACAAAAATATCAAGAAGATAAAAATAATGAAGGTAAACTTCCAAAGTTTCCACTGGGACAAATGTTTCATTGTGAGTCGTCTTAGCCGCCTTATGTAAGCCACCATGTCCACCCTCCACTTGTCCACATATGCAAGTGCTTCCAATGATGCTATTCTTTATTCATAGAGGTAGTTAGATGCTTCATAAAATGGTCATATCTGCAGAAAAGTTTTTTAAGTGTTAATAAATGCTATTGTATAAATGGACACTTTAATGCTTCATAAGGATAGATGTGTCCGCTTAATTAGGCACAGAGTAAAACCTGTGCAAACAGGATAGCATTCTTTTCAGTACAGTACTCAAGCTGTCTTCTCGTTTCTAAACTTACCACAATTTGTATTTGAATTTTGACCAAAGGCTACAAATAATAATAATAATAATAATTTGTACCCCACCCATCTAGCTGTACTGCCCCAGCCACTTTGGGCGGCTTCCAGCATATATAAAAACATAGTAAAACATTAAACCTTAAAAAGCTTCCCTATACAGGGCTGCCTTCAGATGTTTCCTAAATGTTATATAATTACTCATCTCAACATCTGATGGGAGGGCATTCCACTGGGAAGGCACCACTACCGAAAAGGCTCTCTGCCTGGTTCCCTGTAGCTTCACTTCTCGCAGTGTGGGAATCTCCAGAAGACCCTCGGTACTGGATCTCAGTGTCTGGGCTGAATGACGGGGGGTGGAGATGCTCCTTCAAGTATACTGGGCCGAGGCTGTTTAGGGTTTAAAGGTCAGCACCAACACTTTGAATTGTGCCCGGAAACATACTAAGACCCATATACTTGACAAATAATACAAAATGTATAATTCCGCCCTGTATATATCCTAATCACAGATACTGATGGTACACTAATGCAACTAACTGCAGTCAGATGACATTGATGGTATACCACTGGCTGAGCCAAGGTCTCATTAGTCATAAACATGCATCTTGATCCTAACCTAAATGCAGAAATGCCATGTACAATTTTCCTTTCAAGCAAAAGTCATCAGGAAAAAATGGGCTTGTGCATGGAACTTTAAAATTAAGCTTCAAGAAGCACCCTCTTACAACTCATAAACTCCTAATTAATCTCCAAAACACCACATTTCAACAGTAAGATTTTGAATATTAAAAAAAAATCACATCAGCTGAAATATTAAAGCTCTAAAGATCCAATCCTAAAATACTTACTATACAGGAAGTTCTATTGGATTCAATGGGATTTACTTCCTTAGGATCAATGGTGTGTGTTCGATTTTGGTTTTAGGGATAATTTTTAGGCACTTGCATTGTAGTCTGGTGGACAAAAAAATAATCCGTGTAGTTGGGAACCAACATCAAATTTTCTTGAGCCTCGGATTCCCACCCTTATAACTACAGAAAATGACAAATTAATTATACATCTTTACTTATGGTATACTACTGTTAATCCATGGGTTAGGCAGTTAGTACTCATATGACATTCTAAAGATCACCACCTCCTTGTAAAGCTAAAAGTATCAGCTAGCTAAAATGTGGTGTAGCCTGTGAGTCATGGGAAAGCCAACTACAACTACACACACCTCCCTTCTTTATGTCAACATCTTCTGTTGACCTTCCACATCACCAGCAGCAGCAGTTCCTGGAGGGATAAGGAAGATCAGAGCCGCCTATTCACAATCTTTTTTTTTACAATGCACACCATTCTGTTCTGAGGTTGGGCAGAGTTTAAGAAAAAGCTTTTGAACCTTTAATAGTCTGCCCAAGTGGCAATTTGGACAGATATGTGTGTGTGTGTGTGTGTGTGTGTGTCTCCTGCACAATTTCAGCAAGTTACACACACCAAAAATCCCACCCATTCAATACACTGAACAACAAATATTACACAACAATTTAAAATGTACAGCAGGATGCTCACATCTTCCTCCACCTCTGGCCACCCTAATTCCCATGGGGGCACCATTGCAAGCAACACAAAGTGCTATGGCTGCTCCCAAGTGTTATAGTTCAGGGATGTCCAACCTGTAGATCGTGATCTACCAGTAGATCACCGGGGTGCTCCAGGTAGATTGCGGGACTGAGAAAAGCTTTGGCCTCCCCCCCCCCAAAAAAAACCTGAGCAACTCAGGATTCTTTCTCAAAAAAAGCTCAACAACTCTAGCCTCCCTCCCCAAAAAGCTAAACAACCCTTGGCAAATATCCCCCATTTAGTTGCCACCTTTGGTAGATCACTGCCAGTTTTTTAAATATTGGGAGTAGATCAGTCTCTTGGGAGTTGGACATGCCTGTTATAGTTGAATTCAGTCAGGCCTGGTCCAAGAGTCCTGCAGGATTAGACCAAAAGCAGATCTAGTCCAGCATCTTGTTTTTCACAGTAGCCAGCCTGGTGCCCAAGGGAAGCCTACAAGCAGGACATGAGTTCAGCTGCCCTCTCCCACAGCTATTTCCTAACAACTGACATTGGGGTGAGGGCAGTCTCCTGAAATCTCTTATCCCAAAACTTTGCAGAGAAAGGTCCAAGAACAAGAGGCTCTGCCTGCCAGCTGCAATGCAACAATTCAGACAATGCAACACAGCCGGACCATTGGCCTGACTTCCTAGGGTCCTATGATAAACCTTACACACCAGACCCCACCTAACCCTAAGCATACTTACCCTGAAGCATGTCCCACTGGGCTTAGAGAGCCTTACTATTTCATGTAGGCACTTTTCAAAGCACTAATCTCAGCACACCTTAAAACACACGTCAGGATCATCCTACGTTGGGGATCCTTCCTAGGACAGGGCTGCCAACTTGAATATTGGCGGTGGGGGCAGGCAAGCACCACCCTGCACGATAGATCACATGATGCAACACCCACACACCAGTTGAATGGCAATGCCCATCCACTTGGGCAGGGGGCAGCCTCCTCAAATACTGCATTTGGGATGGAGGGGGAGCAAAGGGACCTCGCCCCCTAGGTGTTGGCCCCTGTGGCTTAGGACAAGGCATGAGTTTGAAACATACCCATTCACGCAGTTATATGTGCCCACAGGGCATCATTGCCCAGGGGCGCTCTCTCAAGTCTGGCAATCCCCTACAATACACATATACATATACATATACATATACATATACAGTTCAGGGGTGATTTACCTTTTCTTTACACCCACCCACATACTCTCTCTCTCTCTCTCTCTCTTCCTCCACTATACATGTATAGCTGTATCTGATCTATAAAATCTCCCCAGAGGACTAGTAGAACCAGACCAGCAACCCCCCCACCCAATCCTCGTTACCTCGGGGTAGGGCGTGAGAGGAGGAGCAGGAGGTGGGGAGGGGGGCGAAGGGCGCAACCGCTCCAACCCGGAGCCTCCCAGCCTACATGGCCATTTCTGCAAACGGCTCTCCGAGCCAGCAACCGACGCTCGCCCCTGAAGCAACGGCAGCGGGCGACACCCCCACCCCCCCAGCTCTCACTAACCTCCACCCAGCAGAATAAGCCCCGCCCTTACCTGTGCCAGAAACGCGAAGAAAGCGGTGTCGGCGTGGAAGGAAGGAGCGAGCGTGCCTTCCTCTGCCCTCCTCCCTCCTTCTCCCCTCTCGTCCCCCGGCGGCGGCGGCGGCGGCGCTCCGTTGCCAGGGCGGCGAGCGAAAAACCCTGGCCTGCGATTGGCCGCTTCGCGAGGCTCGGCAGCGCCCAGGTGAGCGTCGTCGGGCCGAGGAGGGCGTTCACCTGAGCGGCTCACCTGGGCAGCTCAGGTAAGGCGCGCGCGCAGCCCCTCCTTCCGCTCCTCCAACGGAAGGCCCCAGGCCCACGTGCCCCTGGCGGGCGCGAGAGACACGGAGGCCCTGGAATGATCCTCCTCCTCCTCCTCCTCCTCTGCCCTCTATGGCTTTTTGACGCCTGGAGGCTCTGCCGGCCGCCCGGACGCTGCCGTTGTTTCCACCTCTTCTGCGCTCCTTGGCGACTCTTTACTGGGGTTCCTGCCTGTGTGAAGCTTATTTCCGAGTGTGTGTGTGTGTGTGTGTGTGTGTGTGTGTGTGTGTTCGTTCGTTCGTGTTCGTGTGTTCGTGCTTGAGCAATGGAAACTCCAGAGCAAAATTAATTCAGCAAACTGATGCAGGGATGAGCGCGTTCGTCTTCCTGCGACGTTCGTTGCAACGTGGAGGCAGTAAAAGGAATGGAAACTGCATGGCCCTTGCTATGTGTTTTTAAGGCCCTGATGGAAAAATGAGGGTAACTCGAAAAGGAAAGGGGTTCGCTGGCGAATTTAGGGCCATATATCGATGTGGCTGTGATATATGAATGGGAGGGAGACATTGAGTGTTCAATATGATCATTATTGAAGCGGATCAATAATACAGGTACCGGGCACATTGCTAGAAACTTAATAGCCCGTTTACCTTCCCGCCGCGGCGGTACCTATTTATCTACTCGCACTGGTATGCTTTCCAGCTGAAGTGAGATGAGTCGCCTTTTGACTGGACTTCACTGACCAGGGGTCCTTTACTGTTTACTTAATAGGCACAAACCCATGACAGAAACTTGCATGAAATAGGTACACCAATTTATGTCAAGATGCAAATTTAGGCCAACTTTCTGAGGGGAGAAAACAAAGCTGGCTTTTGTTGTTAGAGTTCAATTTGCCTCTGAGCTCATTGAGGTGGCAGGGGACTGGGGACTCAGCTATACAGCTGCAAATCAAACGTTTTTAAGTTTGTTGTAAAGTGCATTATACAAATGTGACACTAGATGGCAATGGTGAGCTATGGCAAGTTCAATATATTTTTCAAAGCATTTTTGTAAAACATTTTCACAGCGTTTTCAATATGTGTCTAGATTCCACCTGGGACTCTTTGCAGAATGCTCAGCCAACCTACAAGAGATTTTTTAGAAATGGGGAACAGGGCAAGAGATCAGGGGGCTGCAATGAAAAGAACAGGGAGATCCTAACAGTGCCTCTGCAGGCATCACTCGGTCCTTGAATCTAGAAGACACAATAATAGAATTTTGCACAGGTGTCACCACAAAGTTTTTGTAAAACCTACATTTTATTGCTGGAGATGTCAGACACTCAGTGCTAAAAAATCTGTAGCAGCTACAAATAGTGTAAAGGAAAATGGAAAACTGCATGCTTGGGAATGACTAGGGACTGTTTAACAGTGGAAATTGACAGGATGCTCTGAGATTGAAACAAGTATGAATTGTAGACAGAGTGTTATTGTTGCTTGCTTGAGTAATTTATAAAGAAAGATATATATTTAGTTTGGCATCATGCATTTTATTTTCAAATTACACTGAAAAAAGTAATGTTGACCAGATGCTGTAATATTTTTAGCAGTATTTACATTATTTCAGTTCTTTCCACACCAAATATGAATCGTCTCCATTTTATCAGCATAGATTTCACAGTTCTGTGTTCTTGTAAGGTGGCTGGGAAGAAATCTCACATTTTCCCTCATTTTTTATCCAGGTTGACTAGTTCAGTTACGACGTATTATTAACGATAAGAATAAGGTCCCATTGCTTTTCAAAGATTTTACATAAAGAGGCTGAAGACCAGAAATTTTAAGCCTACCCCCTTTTTCCCTTCAGGAAAAGCTGATGCATTGTCAGCACCCCATTGTCGGTCAATTCCGAGGACGTGGGACCAGTGGTTGTTTACCCCACCTCATTAACAGCTGCTTTTCCTTCAACTAGGCTTTATGTAATGAACTTTGTGACTTCTAAGCCAACACCACTGCATGGTATGAGCTAAAATGTACATTAATCTAGCAGCATACAAAGGAAAGTTGTTAATGTCTTAATCTCGCCTGCATTTTTGCTCTGAAATGAACCAGGAATGCCCAAA
Source organism: Darevskia mixta (assembly GCA_034641385.1). Lineage (NCBI taxonomy): Eukaryota > Metazoa > Chordata > Lepidosauria > Squamata > Lacertidae > Darevskia > Darevskia mixta. The sequence continues at coordinate 26,381,968 of JAWWNH010000001.1, forward strand.
TGAACAATCAAATGCATACTTGGGGAACAAGCCCCATTGGCAATAGTGGGACTTATTTCTGAGTAAACACACAGACTTGTTCTGTTAAACAATGCTCTGTAGGGACGCGGGTGGCACTATGGTCTAAACCACTTAGCCTCTTGGACTTGCTGATCAGAAGGTCAGCAGTTCGAATCCCTGCAACGGGGTGAGCTCCCATTCCTCTGCCCCAGCTCCTGCCAACCTAGCAGTTTGGAAAGCACGCCAGTGCAAGTAGATAAATAGATACCACTGCCGTGGGAAGGTAAACGGCGTTTCCATGCGCTCTGGTTTCCATCACGGTGTTCCGTTGCACCAGAAGCGGTTTAGTCATGCTAGCAACATGACCTGGAAAGCTGTCTCTGGACAAATGCCGGCTCCCTCGGCCTGAAACCAAGATGAGCACCGCAACCCCATTGTCGCCTTTGACTGGACTTAACCGTCCAGGGGTCCTTTACAATACTCTACAGCAGCTTTTTGCTCTTCTTGTGCTGCATGATACTGCGTATGTTTGCTCTGAAGTACCATTGAATTCATGTAAATATGCATAGAACTGCAAAGCCTTTTCTTTTTACTTTCATCCTATTTCTTCCACTTCCATTTCTTCTGTACAACCAATACTTTCCAGCATATTCAAGACAAATGGAAAAACTTAATATTTATCAATATGCCAAAACAATGTAGTGCTGTTTCATAGGCAAGTGTGTAAATTTATGGTTTTTGTTGTGTCATACACTCTGATATTTAATCCCAGAACTGTACTGTATCATGCTAACATAAGAGAGTAGGAACACAGGAAGATACCTTATGCAATGTCAAACTCCATCAACTCAGTACAGTGACTGGCAGTGGTTCTCCAGGGATTCAGACCAGGGACTTTCTTGAACCTGGGATCCTTTGCAGGCCAATCAAATGCTTTACCATAGAGCCATGGCTCACGTGCAAGAGGACAAGGATCATGCACCTTTAAGAGCTGAATAGAACAGAGAATTGTAGCAGGCATAACAAGCAACACTGCTAAAATCTTCTCTTCTACACAACCATCAAAGGTGCAGGAGCCCTGCCCCCTTTCGTACCTATGGCTACCCTACTATAATGATTTTTGTTGCCACACATCTCTCACTGAAGTCAGTGACAAAACTTCCACTGCTAGATTGCATCTCAAACTGCTGCATAAAATATTTTTTTTTGGAAAAAATATTTGTGGTTTCACTTTGGAAAATGTGCATCCCACTATCTTTAGACAGTTCCTTTTGAAATGCTAAATGCAATGCTTAAGGGTTTTATTTTTCAGCTACCTAGTGTAGGGGTTGCTTGTGTTTAAATATGAAAGGTATAGAACTGATGGTTTTGGTTTCTCTTGCTACTACAATTTGACTGAGAACCTATTCCTTGAAACTATAGGACACAAAATATTTCAAGCATACTGTATGATAACAAAGAGCTTATATAAAGAGCTTGCTATAGTTGTATGTATATCCATATATATATATATATATATATATATATATATATATATATATATATATATATATACTGCTATTGGAAGCTTAAATCTCCAGTGTAAGAGAGCAATAGAAAATGCAGACACACTCCCTTCCTCCTCCTTCAAAGGCAGAGAATATGAGTTGCTAGGCAACACCATACTGAACACTGGACTCCTTTTTCATTAACATAACTGAACTGACCTCTCTCTTTCTCTCGTCCTTTCAATTCAAAGGCCATGTATTAGAAAGGAGGCTTAAGTTATAAAATGCTGCTAAAAATATTGTTAAAAGCACAAATGGAGTCTTGCCACTTAACGGTGAGAAAAAAATAGGGTCACCCTTGGAAAAATGTCACTCTTTTATCCTGAATTCTGGAGGGCAGATGGCTCATGTGATCCCAAACAATTGGGGTGGGCTGCATAGGCGTAGCCAAGGGGGCAGCTGCCCCCCATCAAGTAAACGAATAAAAATACTTAACTGACCAACTACATTGCAGATAACTCCGTTCTGCCCCCCCAATAAGGCCTGCCCCTCCCCCTAAAATAAATCCTGGCTACGCCTATGGTGGGGTGACATGGAGAGTGCAGAGGAAAAGAATAGGAATGACCGTTCCCCACATCAAATGGGGTGCACATTTTGCATGGTCGTGAGTAGCCTCCTGGGATCATGGTGCAGCTCCTGGCAGTTGGGTCTGGCACCGCCTTCCTAGGCTGGATACCTGTGGTCTCCACCTACTCCAGCAGCTGCCCAATCATGGCTGGGGAGGTGTTGCCGGGGGGAATTGGCCAGGTAGAAGGAGGGAACATACAGTACACACAATAGAAGTTGAGTCATACCTGGGAAGCGGCCGTTGGATTCAGCGCTTACCCGTTAAAGGGATCTTAGGGGGAGGCATTGACCATACGCCCAGAGGTCGTCATTGCCCTCCCCCTCCAGTGGCGGCAAATAGGGGGGCAGGCTATCTGCTTGAACATATGTTCTCCAGATCTAGCCCCCTCCCCACACATGCTGAATAACCCTGAAATTACCCAGAACCCTGGCTGGGGGGCTGGGAAGGATAAACGCCCAATGCCTGAACCAAGGTCTCCCTCCATCTGAATATTAATAAAGTTGTGGCCAATTTAATCCCATAGAACGTTGTCACGTGTCGTTATTTCCCTCAGGGGCTGCCCGGGGTTCAGGGGGACTCCGCCTGGCCACGCAAAACTCATTGGATAAGAATGTATTGGAAATTTCAGGCAAACTGGCAATCCAAGGCATGGGATCAACCTTTATGTGTTGATGATGGTCTTCTACATCAGTGACCAATTTAGGTGAAAACAAGTTGTCCAAAAAATAGGCCTTGGCGGTTCCTGAGAATTTGCCTGCTAACCCAGCTCTATTGGAATTGACTGTAATGCACCTAGATGTGACACTTAGCGGAAGTGTGCCAGCTTCCTGATACTCGTGACATAGCTGCTAGTCTGTGGGTTACAACCCCCTCAGCAGAAGCTGGGAGGCATCAGCCATGTAATCCCTTGGCTGTTCCCCTCAAGCCCTGGGGCAATTCCCTTCTGTTGGAAAGACATACCTGTGTATACTGCACGGCTTATCCTGCACCCACCCCTCCCCCAAACTAGCCTGATGCCCTCAGGTGTAGAAGTGGAAGATATCCCATCACCAGTGTTGAAGTAAGATTCAACTGCCACTCCATTAGGTCTCTGTATGGGCAATAGGCAAGGTGTGCCATTGCCTTGTCTCAGGCAGGCTTTTGTCTGGGGGCCAGTTGATAACACCCTCAGAACAGGTTGTTTTACTTCAGGCATAGGCAAACTCAGCCCTCCAGTTGTTTTGGGACTACAACTCCCATCATCCCTAGCTAACAGGACCAGTGGTCAGGGATGATGGGAATTGTAGTCCCAAAACATCTAGAGGGCCGCGTTTGCCTATGCCTGTTTTACTGCCTTTCTTTCCTTAGAAGGCTTGGGAACGGATAGCCTTTGTGACATGGGAAGGCCCAGGTGAGCTACAGCAGGAGGAAAGAGGTTCCAAAACAGGCAATTGGATAAACGAAAACAACCCTAACACAGAGGCTCTCTGTGACGAGTCCAGAAACAGAGAACAGAGCTATAGCCTTTCAAACAAAAGGCAGCCTTCAAATTAATAGCTCCGGTAGCTGAAAATGGAGTTTTAAACAAACAGGTCCAAATATAATCTCCAAAGATAAATATGGGCAACTCTATGTAATGCAGCGAGTCAATTTGCTTTTCTCTTAAAAGCCATTTCTATGTTTAGCTCCGGTAAGAACAAAGTGAAAAAGAAGCAACAATCGGAACTCAGTAAAGACTGTGGTGGCAGTTTCATATCTGAATCAGAGGATGTGGATACCACAGCATACCGGGGGGGGGGGGGGGGAGAGAGAGAACCTTCAATCAACTGCAAGAACTATAACAATGAAATCTTAACATCAGTCTTGAAGTGGAAATGAAGTTTAAGGTGGATGGAAGTGGCAGAAGTTCATTATATGACCCATGCCCTCTTGTGAAAAAAACCCTGTTAGTTTAAACTGTGTTTTAATGGGTGTTGTGTAACACATTCTGTCATTTCTACTGTAATGCAGAACAAAAACAAACCAATAACCCCTCTCCCCACCTTCCCTGGCCCACCTTTATTTAACGCTTGCTCTCAAATTATGGGATATGGTACATAAAGATAGATTTGAAGAAATATATTTATTTTATGTAAGACATTTATACATTCTTTTCGAATTAGTAATCCAGTACAGTTTACATGAAAAATACCAAAATTCATAAAAAATGCAAATCATATGATAAAAACAAGTAAAACTGTCACACAAACAAACACAGAAGCATTGAACTAGCAACAAACTAAGCCCGGTAAAGCATATGTAAATATAGTGTTTACAAAAGGTGAGGCATATCTCTGTCCACTTGAATTATGGCCTACATGCTATATTGCAGGCACTGAAACAAGCCTCTCAGAAGAAGCCATGGGAATTCTTTGAGGCTACATAATAATCACTTGACGACAGTTTTACACAATAATCCAAATAATGAACTATACAAATGAAGTTAAGTACGTTGTCGTTTCTACTAGAAGTTCTTGTAATAATAATACTTTGGAGCTCTAAGCATGGAGGACAACTAGATCTTCAAATCAAAGTGTTTCAAACTGTGAGAACCCTGGTTTGCTAAAGTTTTTAAATTGGTCTGTCCCTGATTTTACTGCTTTCTCTATCTGCCAAGAGGTGCTTTGTTGTAATTGTATTTTTAATTCTTTTATAATGTATTTTAAAATCATTTTTACGAATTATAAAATGATAATTGCAGAGTAGCATGCAAATACCGTTAGCTAATAAATAAACGTGGCAGAATGAAATTCAAATCCCTCCCGTTCAGTAAGATAGCCTTAGGGGAAGGGACATTGTTTCTGCTTAACCCACCTTGCCGAATGGTTGAAGCTGAACATCTCGAAAGAACGGCAAGTTACGTATGTAATCAGTAAATATATCCTTAGGGAACTACTGGCACCTTGCGCAATTATGTAATGATTTATGTAGTATACAATAGCAAAATAAATTAGTCATTGGTAAAATAAACTGGGGTAGGGGGAAGGGATTTTTTCGAGTCTTGGTCTACTTGATCTAGGATTCCAGCTGGGAAAACGTTTTGCAAAAATAAAACAAGTTAGAACTGTGAGACACAAATAAAGCATTCTCGCGGTCTTTCCCCCCGCTGCCTTTGAGGACCCCGATTATACACCATTTCAAAAGCATGGCCGTGCTCCAAATAAATCACCTTTACGAGGGTGATGTTCGAAGGCCAGCGAAGGAGGGTGCAGCTGGGAACTCTCTCTGTCACAGAGCAACCTTCAAAGGACGTTCCAGCTGTGGCCGTTGTTCCCTTACACCAAAGTGATTTATTTGGACTGTAGCCAATACCTACAGGTGGGTAGTAACAGACACTGATTATCTTTTAAATTTGCTGAACTCCCTCTATGTGCTAAAACTGCCTCTTCCAGAAGACAGATAAATCTAAAAGTACTCTTCACTTTTTTTCAATGGGAACGAACTACACAGATAGTTTTACAGACCTTTCTCTGTTTGTCCCCCCGCCATTTAAGATAAATACGTACAATATTGTTCAAGTTCTTAATGCGATGCGTGCCTTATCAAGTATTTCCTTTCTGATCTTGGGGTAGTTTGGATGTTGTTCTAAAACCTGTTGGAAGAAAATATATTCATAATAAGTAAAGTTATTACTTTATTGTTGTTGTTTATTAAATTTGTATACCTCCATATATCTGCAAATCTCAGGGCAGTTTACAACATGTAGACACAAAGTTATGTCTCACTGTAAACTAAAACAAGTTGTTAACTGTTCTACTGTTATATAGCTAAAGCTATTTCAATGCAGCAGGTGTCAATACTGTCATTAACTAGGACTATACTAAACTTCAATGTTTTCCCCTTTTCATAGAACCCACAAGCAAAGAAACATGTTTGTAGAAAACAGTTTACCTTATGACAAACATTGATTGCATCAATGTATCTCTTTGCTTTCAGGTAATTAAATGCCAACTTGAAACCTGTAAAAAATGATGTCAGAGGTTAATGCAAAAGTAGCATTCTCTTTTCATGTAATCCTGGGATTTTACAAGGGGAGCTGAGAGCTTGTGGACACCAGCTGCAGCCCCTTTGTTTGAACAAGGTTCATTTGGCAGGAAGAATGGGTTAATAAATTTAATAAATATGTAATAATAAAAATTAATAATAAATTTTAAAACCTACTAACCACAGAGAGTTTGGCCAGAGAGCTGGAGTGGATCTCCCCAGTCTTGGCTGCAAAGAATCACCTCGGTTTTCAATTTCGATTACATGCGTGATCTTTGCTGTCTATTTTGTTGTTTCTCCAGCTTGTCAGCCACCTTGTGTATACAGTGGACGCTCGGGTTGCGAACGCGATCCATGCGGGAGGCGCGTTCGCAACCCAGAGTGTTCGCAACCTGCGTCGTTGCGTCTGCGCACGTGCGTGACGCAATTTGGTGCTTCTGCGCATAGCGCGATTTAGCGCTTCTGCGCATGCACGAGCGCCGGAACCTAGAAGTAACCCGTTCCTTCACTTCTGGGTTCGGTGCAGTGCGCAACCCGAAATCACGCAACCTGAAGCAGCCGTAACCCGAGGTATGACTGTAGTAATATACCTGTAGAAAGGCGTTATATGAATTAAAAGTGAAGTGAAAATGAGATGAAGTTGCTAAGGGTGAACCTACCAATTGTTGGATTTGTTTGGTTTCCATATTTCCAGGCCATCTCATAGTTTGCAGCTGCATCCTTATATGCTTGTTCTTTCTCCATTATGTATCCCATATATTCATAAGCTTTGCAACAAGACTAAAAAGAATTTAAAAAAAAGAAATCTCTGTCAGTGGGACTTAAAATTGCAAAGCCTGTTGGCCCACTGAATTCTAAGCTGAAGTGCTGTTGGCCCTCAATGGCACCGCACAGAAGGTCATGAAATCACTGCCCCCACCACTGTCAGCCAGTACAAGGAATGCCGGCCTCATTTTGCCTGCTTTCCCATAAGTTTAGTTGCATTAATTAAAAGACTCTAGCGGTAGAAAAACATTAACAGAACAGATACAGCATTACTTCTGGCCTGTCCCTTACCCTGTTATGACGAAGGCACCGTTTTAACAGGTCACTAGCCATATCGTATTTTGAAGACTGAATGAAAATGTCAGCGAGGAGAAGCCAACTTTTTTCAAACTCTTCTGCATCAATGGGATTCCAGTTCATCTTTGAAATGCGCTTCAACTGGTTTCTGGCTCGCTGGGTTTGTTTTAAGATCATGTAAGCCGTGGCCATTCCCAAAAGTGCTGGGATGTGATCTTTCTGCAAGAAACACCAACATGACGCAACTCAGAAGACAGAGAACCCAGTATAAATGTCCACATTCTCAAAAGGACAGTGCTTTGCCCTGACAGCAGCTGGTTATTCTAGGTTAGCACTTGGGCTGGTTGGAAAAAAATAATAATCACAACCCCAAAAACGCTTTCTAAAGCCACAATGTGATCAATTCAATAAAACTTCACACAAGCGGACTTCTTGCAGGAAAGAAAAACAGTGGCAGTAAGAAACCTACAAACTGGAGTGGGGGAGGAGATTCCCAGCATTCCTTACTAATGTTTATTATTCTGTTACGAACACCTCTGAAAAGAATAATATTTTACTTAGGACCACTACAATCTGAAAAATGATATTTAATATTGTCAGTTTGCATTTCTTAGTGCAGAAAGTATTGATCTCGTGTGTAAAGATTTTTTTCTATCTGGATTAATACAGGAGGCTACTAGAGGCTCCTCTGTGTGAGAGAAGCAGAGGCAGAAGGGTTAATGATTGTTTGGGTTATACCTTCTGGGAAGCTGCTCTGAAGTAGTTCTCTTATCGCTTACAATTAAGGTCATGCTGACTATAAATATAGGCCAGAAGAACCCTGAGTTTTACTTCTCTCTCTCCCCCACTTCTGGTGTGGTGTTTCTGTATAGTGTTAAGGTTAATCTTATTATGAGTTAAGTTTGTAAGCTGCAACTCTGTATGGACTGAGCCAGTCCTGATTGTATTGGATTTGATAACCATTACACTACATTTGCCTTCAGCAGAAGTAAAGCTCTGCTGAATGAAGTACTATTGCCTCTGGTCTATTTTTTGGAACTCTGCAACATGTTTAAGGTTTTCCTCCACATGTATGACACACATACGACAAATATAATATACTATTAAAGCAATGGGCAGTGCATGGAATACATTTATTTGTAGGTATGAGGTTCCTAAAGGTGCATAATACACCTGTGTTCAACTGAACAGACACTATAAACAACCTACCTCATCAACCACAATTTCTGTAAAGGCGTTTAGCGCTCGCTCAACATTTGATTTCTGTTTTGTTGCCACAAGGCAGTAATTTTCCATGATGCGGAGCTGCACATGCCCTTGAGCTGTCTGGGGCTTCAGTTCTTTTAAGAGCTTCTCTGCTGTTCTCACAGCCAGCTGCACAGACTCTTGCTTCTCTGTTGAGCTACTTCATGCATACATGCATAAAAGAAACAGCATCAGTTCTTGTGTATCAGAAACTCTGCTTTCCATTACTCAATCGGGATTTTGAAAACAGCTAGAATGAACCCTAGAAAGCCGGCTGACAATATCACACAAGTTTAGCCTTTAGGTGCCTTTAATTATATATCTGTCATCAACTTTTATTCATGATGTATTTTTATAGAAATCAGTAAAACAAAATCTGGTTCCCATCATTTCCCCACTTGAATTCAACCCGTCACTCACTGATGGCACCCAAAAAAGAATTTGGAGAGACTTCCAAGTGCCAGTCAAGATACACCAAAACAAAACACTGCACTAAAACACTAAGAGTTCTAAAAATCTCATTGCCACTCACTCCGCGTTACCGTCCAGGTGTTCAAACACTTCACCTCCCACTGTTTCATTGTCAGGGTTCAAGCAGATTTCAATCATATTATAAACAGCGTTTTGTCCCCAGTCATTGTCTTTCCTCGCTTTGTTAAAATGTCGAAGTGCATCATTTGGTTCGCCAGTGTACCTAAATAGGAAATCACACTTAACAGCTTGCACAAGGAAACAGGGAAAATGATGCTGGCAGGCAGCTGTATTTGGAAAGGAAGAGTCCAAGGAGAAAGAAAAGAGGGAGCAGAGAGCCAAGGAGTTGCAAAGCAGGAGTAGAGAAGTGGATCAGGCTGGTGGGCCAGATCCAAAACTCCCGTGGCCCCAAGAGCCGCTGCCACCCGTCAACCACTTGTCATCACATGACACCAAGTAACTCAATTTCAAAATGAAGAATCTTCCAGCTGTAATTTGTTTTTTGAATTTGGCACATTTACAGGGCCATAGGGAAAAGGCGGCAAATTCAAAAGACCCTGAATAGGACCAGCAGCAGAAAAGGGAGAACTGGGGACCACCCTCTTGATTCTTCCATTTCAGTTTGACCCCACAAGTTTACCTGTCCTGCGTGTGACATCATAAGATGTCAGCGGATAGATAGGTGGGACTTTGTTTGGGCCAAACTATCATTAATCCTGCAGAGTGGAAGTTCCCCCATCACTGTTGTAAAGGTAGGAAGGACAAATAAAAAAGAACCAGACATTAACACTATTTGAATCCGCTTGGCTGGCGTGTCATGAAAGCCAAGAAAAACCAACCCTTTCTCACTGACACTATACTAGTGATTTTCTAGTCACACCTACCAAAGATACAATCCTTTGCAATAGTGAAAACCTGGGTCGAGTTTTGTCCTGGGGGAATGCTTCTCAGCCATGGCAATAAATCTTGGAACTTCTTCTAGCTTTCCAGCTCTTCTTAACAGGTCAATTAAACGTGATAGCGTTGCATAATTATCTGTTAATGTAAGCATTCCGGGCATTACAGAAAGCAAACACACTGTGAAAATTAAGCACAAGAAAGAAGCATAAAAATCTAAGAGTGTTAAGTAAAACCAGAACTATAATGTTTGGTAGGCAGAAGGGGGACCCCTCTGTGCCAACAGAGAGATGCTGGTGTCACATTCTGCAGGCAGCTGATGGAATCCACCAACTCTTCTAGTCTGGTGCAAAGGGAGCTTGCATTGCTGTGCCATCAACGTGTAGCTTTAGTATAAAGATTTGTTAAAAGGGAGCAATGAAAAGATCTGATGCTCACCTGGGCTGCGTTCCAAAAGCTGCTGGAAATGAAACACCGCTTGTTCGTAGTCTTGTTTTCTGAACATGAGGTCAGCCATCATCTACAAGCACAAAGCAGAGATGCTAAGGAAACAGAAAGCAACACAAAGCCTTCTCCGCAGCGATTTTATCCTGCAAAATCAGCCTATACCGGAGTGCAAAACTCAAATGGGCTAGAGGCTAAACTCTTCTTCACACACCAAATGCCCAGAGCCACACCCACAGCTGTTAAAGAAACAAAAATTGACCAGCTTTGATGGTTCCTTGGGATCTGCGTCGGGAGCAGTGATTTTTTTGTTTTCTTTTGTTCGTAAGTGATCTGGAGTCGGGGTGAGCTGTGGGGTGGCCAAGTTTGCTGATGATGCCAAATGGTCCAGGGTAGCAAATACAAAAAGGGATTGTGAAGAGCACAAAAAGGAACGCCCCAAGTTGGGTGAACAGGCATTAAGATGGCAAACATGATTCCATGTAATAGGTGAGTGTAAAAATTCATGGTATATGCTAATTGGATTTGAACTAGCGGTGGCTGACCAGAAGAGAACTCAGGATCATGGCAGATAGTTCCATGAAAATGCCATTTATGTAGAGAATGGCAGGGTTGCTATGAACCACATTAAGGCTCCACAATTGTTGTTTGACAGCCCTTGCTTCTGCATACCTCTTTCTCTCATAGGTTTCTCTCCATTTTCAGAGGTTAGTGCGTGCACCTTTAGTCTGTACCCCTGTTTATGGACAGTCAATGAGGGCAAGGAGCAGGGCCATTTCTGTGGTGGCTCCTATGCTCTCAAACACCTGGCCAAGGGAGACTCACCAGGCAATCTTTCTGTGTAAAACTTTAGCTGGCTTAGGGAAAACCCTTTGTATCAAAAAGCCTTTGCTTGTTAATGCCTGTTAGCTGTCAGCGTTTGAGTTTAGCTGATGTTTTTTGTACTAAATGTTAAAGTTTTTTTTTAAAAAATAATTTTGTTAGATTCTCTTTTGACATTACAGTGGAACCTCAGTTTTCGAGCGTCTCAGAAGTCGAACGTTTCGGCTTTCGAACGCCAAAAACCTGGAAGTAACTGCCTTGGTTTTCAAACGGTTTTCAGTTCTTGAAGGTTTAGGAAGTCGAATGGTCTTCTGGAACGGATTACGTTCGAAAACCGAGGTTCCACTGACGTTCTTATCATCGGTACGTTGCTTTGAGTGCATATCTGACCAAACTGCGGAAGGCAGTGGAAGACAGGAGTGCCTGGCGTGCTCTGGTCCATGGGGTCACGAAGAGTCGGACATGACTAAACAACAACAACAACATCAATAGAGAAAAGCTGCTCATGCATTCAGAAGACCTTACAGAGGTTTAATGTTTTTCTTAAAACCTAAAATAATGCCATTAAATAGTCATCCTACAGAGAGCATGTGTATAACTGACCATGGCAGCTGGTGCATTATCTGGATCACTCTTCAGCAACAGAGCACACTGGCGCTGGCATGCGTCCACATCATCGTGCGCAAGGTACAAACGGGCTAGTTCTAGCATCACCTGAGGATTAAAATATAAACAGAAGCTCTTCGCTAATTTTTCATTCTATTTAACAACATGCACCCCAACCACCACGCCTCTTAAGCAAGACCGGAGGGGAAACGGTTCCTCTTGGTGCTCACTGACCTTGTTGTCCGTTTCACAATGAACAAGAGCTTCTTTGTAGAATTTAATTGCTTTCTCATAGTTCCGCTGGGCTGCTGAATGCTTTGCTATCTCTGCACAAATTTCAGCTGCTAGTTGCTTCTGTACAGGAACCGCATCCAGCTGCTCTATCTGAATCCGCTTCAATACTCTGGCCTGCAATTCCTGAGCCTGGTGGAAAAGCAAAGGAGGCTTCCAATAGGAAATAATAATATCGGATGAAGTTGAGGGCGGGTGGATTTGGAGCAAGTTGTGCATTTTAGAAAGGACCAATTCTCTAAATCAGTATTGTATGTGTCCTTGTCTTGTTATGTGCAACAGAAGAGTCGTAGAATTGTAGAGTTGGAAGGGACCACAAATGTCATCTAGTCCAACCCCCCCCCCCTGCAATGCAGGAATCTTTTGCCCAACGTGGGGCTCAAACCCACAACCCTGAGATCAGGTGTCTCATGCTCTACCAACTGAGCTAAGAGGCCAAGTTAACTCTTGTGCTTGACTGGTGGAAGCAAACAGCTGGTCCTTTGTTGCCTGACATACCTTAACAAATTGAACAGTCAAAGGTCTGTAGGTGGAAGGAAGTGACTTTTGTAAGGGATGGCAAAAGTTGTTTTAACTTTAATTTAATTACTGAGGAAAAAATGGAAAAGTTGAAGTCACCCAGCACATGCAATAGGGGAATAATTCATTATCATCCTTAAAATGTTTTTTTGTTCTGCTGGTACTGACCGCCATGAAACTCATTGGGTGACCTTGGGCCAGCCACTGAATCTACATCTAACCTACCTCACAGGGTTGTTTGTGAGGTTTAAATGAAGAGGGGCAGACCATGTCCATCACCTTACTCCTTGGAGGAAAGGTGGGATACAAATGCAATAAAGAAGTAATAATAATATCAGAACTGGACCATTTTAAGCTTGATCTACTCTATTGCTATCAGGTAACCAAGTATCTCTCTTCGGCCACCAAAGGCCTAACATGCCAATATTTAATATTTCTTTACCTGTTGTAACGAAACAACAGCATCATCCGTCCTGTCCATTTTGCTGTACACCTTTGCCAGAAGAACCTGGTAACGCGTATCTTCCATCAGAGAGGACAAATCATTTACTGCAAAAGCATAGAGATATATTTGATTCAAAGTCTTCACAAATAGTGATCTCTTTATTTCTTTAAAAAAAAAATGAAGCAAATAAGATGTACAAACCAGACTCATGATCCAAAACTTGCCGAAGGACTTTTATTGCTTTTTCATACTGGTTCAATTTCAGCAATAGCTCTGCCAGGTCGTAAGAAAGGAAATTCTGCTGCCCAGTTTTCAGAGCAGCTTCATAATAATTGATTGCCTAAAATAATAAACGAACTAACAAATAATCTGAAAGATCCTGTTTGACATTTCTGAAGGAGCTGCAGGTGTCAGAAAGGAGAAGATTCCCTGACACTCAGATGGAAAACTACGTTTGCCATTTGAATATCTTAGCTGCCTTCAGACTATCTTAGCTAGTAAATCAATACTTTGCACAGATTAATAGCTAAATATAAAACTAGAGGCAAATTTCATTTTGATACGTCCATATTTTGTTCTGGTCACAGCTCAATGATTCTTTATATGGATTATACATATATTTAAAAAATCACACACAAACTTGAAAATAAAATATTGCAGAAGGAACCTGCAACAAGATATGATGTGCTTTGAATTAGGCCAATGAACATTCTTAATCTAAGGGTTCAGAGTTTGCTGCACTGTCAGCCCCAGACCTCAGCTGTACAGTACAGGAAGGGAAAGGCATTTACCTCTCACTCCTTGCGCATGTGTGCCTGTTACAATGGCATCCCCCAATCCCAATTTCTCTCACCGCAAGGATCTTTTAAGCTGTGAGGAGTCTGTTTCTTAGCAACTTTAATAGCCTTTTGGGGACAGGCTAATTTTGATTATATGAAGCACTTTTCTCTCTGATCCTGTGACCATCCCCAAAGCCCACTGTGCCCTTCACAGGCCAAGAGTTTAAATTCTGCATGGAAAATGAAATTGGGAATGGGAGTGGCAGCACTGGAAAGATATGGCATTGACAGCTCTCTCCATTCACGAACGAGCCAAATACCATAGGCATGCAGTAACATTTGGACACTTATCGGGGCATTTGGGCATCGTGTAATCCATATGTGGATATTTTTTATTTTCTTTTTTAGACAGATTTCCAGTGCGTCAGAGAGGAGTCTTCCCCTTCCTCTCTCCCTCCTCCCTTTAACCCCCTCAAGTGGTTTGTTACTGTTGTTTGTTTTCATACAAACAATATTAACCTAAAAATTATTATTTTTAAAACCTGCATTTCGCTTTGACCCACAAAAACCACCCTCTTCTGGCTGGCTGGCCTCGTTTCACTTCTGTACTGGTCAGCTGCTGCCACTGAAAACTGGGGGCAGGAAGAACTGGATGGAGGAAAGACAGAGAGCTAAAAACTTCAGAGCAGAATATTTTAACGTTCTTCATGCTGCTAATTCTTTTTGCGTGTGTACTGGTGGAAGGCACATCGACATCCACAATCCTGGGCTCTTCTGGAGGGCAGGTTAAGTATTTCTGGAAATGTTACAGAAATGATTGTATCGGGATGCATGCAAGCCGGTCATCACGTACCTTTGTGTACTTATGAGTCTTGACCAAGGCATTCCCAATTTTGCGAGCCAATGCTCCATCCTTGAGATTCAACTTCAAAGCCTGTTCATATATCACGATGGCTTCTTCAGGCTAGGGTACAGAAAAATAACAGTAAGGTCATGAGAAGCCCAAGCATGAATGATTGCAAGGCCCACAATAGAGATACAACAAAACAAAGCCAAATAATATTAATCAGAAGACAAGATTCCAGTGGGGAGCCCTGGGATAAGGCAAGGGCACAGAGCCAGAGCCAAGTGGGGAAACAAAACTCTGAAGAGCCTCATGGTGATCCCATTTGGTACATTCTCTTTCCATTTTCCCTCTTGGGCAGGCAGCCTTGTAAATATATAAAGAAGTAACAGACAAAAGGGAGGAAGTAACAGACAAAAAACTGCATTTCTGTATTAGACACAGAGGAGAGGGGCTTCCCTCTAGTAACTTGCTTGGTTTTGTCAACTGCATGCAATTCCTGGTTACGTATGTCTACCAATGTCAGCATGCAACAGCAGCCACACCCCAGGAAGCGGCTTCAACTGGCCAGCTAAACCAGGTGAGAGTAGCCAATGGGTCTCAAACCCTCGCTGAGTTAGGGGCTTCCCCTGCATACAAAGGCAGGCTCCAACAGATTGAGCGGATGAGACCAATTGTGGGTCCAATGGTCAAGAAGGCAGTTTCTACACATGCTCTATAGCAGGCAGAGGCAAACTCGGCCCTCCAGATGTTTTGGGACTACAACTCCCATCATCCATAGCTAACAGGACCAGTGGTCAGGAATGATGGAAGTTGTAGTCCCAAAACATATGGAGGGCTGAGTTTGCATATGCCTGCTCTATAGGGAAGTGAGGGGCAGATGGGGCTCGTCAACTTGGAAAGGTAGCCCATCGAGGAGAAGGAAAACTCTGATCCTAAGCCTCCACAGCCTTGCAGGTATATTCGTAAGAAAGGCTTCAGGAGTAAACCCAGAGGAAAAATCCGTACCCACTGCCTTGCAGGACATCTTCAGGAGAAGAAAGGCTAAGGAGTAAACCAGGGGTCCCCAGACTAAGGCCCGTGGGCCGGATACGGCCCATGCGAGCCAATTATCCGGCCCCCGACGCCCCCCCCGACGCCTGCTCTTACCGGCGTGGCGCGGCTGCCCATCTCCGGGTTGGCGCGGTGCCGGAAATAGCTTGTGCGCATGCGCAAGCATAATTTCCGGCACACTTCTGGGTCTGTAGAGGCCCGTGCGTACGCACACAAGCTATTTCCAGCACCGTGTCGACCCGGAGTTGCGTCGGAAATGACGCTTGTGCATGCACACAAGCTATTTCCGGCGCTGTGCCAGAAGTGTGCCGGAAAAAGTGAGTGCGCGTGCGTATGGGCGCGCGCTCCCCCGCCCTCCGCGCAATCGGTGCTGGAGGAACCAGCCCGAAGCCAGGTAAGTTTGGGGAGCCCTGGAGTAAACCATACACAAATCCAAAGTGGAGTCCCTAAGACCATTGGATGGTGCCTTGTATGCCTCTTTCTGGCAAGCTGGTGCCAAAGTATTGTTCTGCTTTCCTTTGGACCACATCAGCGAGGCTAAGAGGGGGGTCTTGTCGTCTGGGCAGCCCAGGACCTCCATACACACTGCCCAGGCTTGCGCCCTGGGGAAGCCAGTTCAGTGCTGCTAACACAGCAGTTTGACTTCACCTCCAGATGGGGCGCTCCATTGTCTCTCATGACAAATGGATGCCAACGACGACAACAAAATGTCGACAAGGCTGGGGTCAGGACTTGCGTAAGCCAGTACTTTTCACAACAGAGGTGCTCCTCCTCGAACTGAAACCTTCTAACCATAACCCCTAAAGCTACAAATGCTTATTATACCTCCTGGATATTCATATATGCATCACCAAGGAGAAGAAAGGTGTGAGAACTTGGAAGTTTCTCCACCAGGTCTCTGAAAATGAGAAGAAAGAAAATAAATCATGTCAGTAGCTGAATCTGTTTGCTACTAGTGTAGTAAGCCAACTTTCAATGGCCAGGTCCCCCCCCCCCTTTTAATAGACTGGTGGTAAATGTTTGCTTCCTTTGTCTTCAGACGTTTCAATTTAACAAGCACAGAGAAGGTGTTTGAGAGAAAGTAAATTAAGACGAGCTGTTATCCTGGAAATCTTAGTTTTAAGGAAAATCTGCTATCTGACGTGCTTTCTTGTTGATACCAGTGTGTCATAGAACATGTAGCTAACTAAAGAATGTTTCAGAAGAGCCATCTTCATTCAAACAAAGGACTCCAAGAGAACATCTGGGATAATCATAACATCTGGAAAATTGAATCTAGCATACTTACTGTAAGACTTAAAAAAAATTGAGGCAAGGGGTAGAAGGGGACACACTTGGGTTGGAAGAAGCAGATACCTGAGGGCTCTGAATACCTTCCCTAGGCACCGTAAGTACTAAAAAGCCACAATATTTTATTTTCCAAAGAAGCAAAACCATACAATTCCAAAAGCAAATGGACATATCCTTGTTGCGGGGGGTTACAGGCCGAAACACAGTTGCCCTGTGACAGCTTCAACTGTAGAGCAAGGATGGGGAACCTGTGGCCCTTGGGATACTGTTGAGCTCCAACTCCCATCAGCCCCAGTGCCATGGATGATGGGAGTTGTAGTCCAAACACAC
The DNA here is from genome assembly GCA_034641385.1 of Darevskia mixta. Classification (NCBI taxonomy): domain Eukaryota; kingdom Metazoa; phylum Chordata; class Lepidosauria; order Squamata; family Lacertidae; genus Darevskia; species Darevskia mixta. Next base: position 26,399,183 of record JAWWNH010000001.1, read on the forward strand.
ATAGAGAAGGGCACAGGCTGCCCACCCCTGCTATAGTGAGAGCGAAAATTGTAGCCATACAGGTATATGTTTCTGATCAATGCTGCAGTGACTCAAAGCTGTTTTCCCCGACATGTGCATTTTTGTTTTAAAAAATATCTCAAAATGAATGGCTTTTTTGTACATCAATGTATATCTATGCACAGTACTTTTCAGTGAAGTGGTTTATTTCTGCAGGAAGAAACAGGCAGGAAACGAACCTGGTACATAGTATTATTATTATTTTGGCAAGCTAAGCTCTTACCTGTAACAGCTCGCATATAGCTTCCTATCCTTCCTGTGCTCCAGATAGATCTCCGCCATTTTCTCTTTGACTTGAACAAAGTAAGTCTGCTCTGGGGTTATATTCCTGAGCATCGTCAAAGCCGCTTCCACATCGCCTTGCGCAAGGGCTAGGTCTGCATTAGCAATCATAACTCTCAGCTCTTCAGGGGTGCCAGAAAATTCGTTGATAGCATCTTGGAGGACTTTAATGGCTTCATGCTTCAAAAGAGACCATCGTTCTTGTTAAATCTGTGCCTAAATTGCCCCTGCAAAAACTGGCTTTCAAACTTTGTACTTTCACAGAGACCTTTCCACATCAACGCATTTGCCTAGGAGTCCCTGTGCAATGGGAAGGCGGCCATTGTAGCAGCATTCTCTCCCCCCACCCCCCAGTGGCACAATTGGTTTACACAGAGCACCACTAGACTTACTGGGCCTTACCATTGCCTTGTGTGAATTAAGTCTGTACCCTAAAAAAAAGTACTTCCCTCGCAGGAAAGGGCAGTGGCAGTGAGCAAGCTCCAAAGAGATGGGGAACCCTCCAGAATAGGTATGAGAAGCAGCATGTACAGAGGTACAGAGGAAATCTGCAAAAAAAACCAAACATTTCCCCCTCTCCTGCCACAAATGGATGCAACCCAACACCTGTCACTGCCAGCAGGATGATCGCAAGCACTCTCTAAAAATTGTACTTCTGCTAACAAGTTTTCCAAATTTGCAAACCACATCCAAAGGCTATGTACCGGTTTTACGTATGAAACAGAATCTCGTCATACCTGTTCGCCATTCAACCGATGAGCATCTACTAGTTCCAGGTAGACGGACACACGGTCGCTCCCGTCGATTTCAATCCTCTTTGTTTTTGATTTTGAGGAAGGTGCGGCTGCTCTCATTCCAGGCAGGTTCATTGCCATCTGCAGGGTTTTAACGGCTTCTGCTATTTCCCCCATCTTTATTTGGGCTCGAGCTTTTATTAAGTGGTACACAGGATGCTCTCTGACCTAATGAAGAGTACATAATCAGCATCTATGTCCTGTACAGTCTTCCAAGAAGAAAAGAAAAAAAACCAACCATCTAGTATGTTTAATCATACTTATATTAGTGGGATAATTATGTACATTGTTTTAAGGAATTCGCAAAAGTAATCTAGAATTACTAAGCTTTAGTACAGGACAACAGGAGTGGCTCTGCCCTGCCTTTAAAGCAACTATGCCCTACTCAGTACAGTACGTTTCCGAGCACAATTCAAAGTGTTGGTGCTGACCTTTAAAGCCCTAAACGGCCTTGGTCCTGTATACCTGAAGGAGCGTCTCCACCCCCACCGTTCAGCCCGGACACTGAGATCCAGCGCCGAGGGCCTTCTGGCGGTTCCCTCACTGCGAGAAGCAAAGTTACAGGGAAGCAGGCAGAGGGCCTTCTCGGTAGTGGCGCCCGCCCTGTGGAACACCCTCCCATCAGAGGTTAAAGGGATCAACAACTACATGACATTCAGAAAATACCTGAAGGCAGCCCTGTTTAGGGAAGTTTTTAATCTGTGATATTTTAATGTATTTTGATATTTGTTGGAAGCTGCCCAGAGTGGCTGGGGAGACGCGGCCAGATGGGCAGGGTACAAATAATAATAAATTATTATTATTATTATTATTATTATTATTATTATTATTACTCAGGTTGATGCTAGCTACATTTGCTCAAGAGTGGCCCATAACATTCAAAATATCTCATAATCCTATTTTTTCCTTTCTTGCATTTTTTAAAAACCTTCTTTTACTTATATCCCACCTTTCCTTCAGGAAGCTGAGGATAGGGGGAGATCCTAGAGACACTGATCCGATGAAAACCTGCTTAGCTTTCAGCATGATTGCTATTTATGTGTGCATTGAGATCACAACTGAGAACTACTTATTACATCGCACTAAAGATCCCACAAGCAATTACTTCTATAAATCAAATGCCATACACCAAATCCCTGAAACCTCTCCAAGGAGAGACTCACACATACTCAGATGAAAGAGAAACCGGTGAAGATGGCAAGGGTGGAGAGAGATGGAAGAAAACTCACTTTACAACCTACCATTCGCTTTGTACCCATGCTGTAGAGATTTCTAGGACACAATGCTAGTCTCAAGAGGTGTTTGCTCCTGATCCTATGCAACGTCAGCGCACCACAGCAGATAGCTCCAAAAGCCACATTTTGCCTCTGTAGGGATTGGCTTTTCCAGTTCCTCAATACAACTGGCACACAGAGCAACCTTAGCCCCCGATCTACCGAGCTGGAGGGAGTTTGGTTGCAGGGGAAGATTCCCTCTGCCTGGCTCTGGTCAATTGTACAAGCAGGAGCAAGTAAGTGCTCTGGGGGCAGAGCTGGGCTAGCTTAAGATCTTAGCCTCCCTGCTGCACCAGTCTGGTGGGTTTTTAATTTTTTTCTTTTCTTACTGCCCTGTTCACCTACTGCCCTGCCCAGCAAAAATGGCAGATGGAGCAGTAGCTCTGCTACTCTATTCAGCCACCCTGCTCCTGGTCAAGATTTAGGATTTCATTCTTGACCAGTGTGGCTCTATAAATCTATCGGGGACCCGGGTGGCACTGTGGGCTAAACCACTGAGCCTCTTGGGCTTGCCTATCGGAAGGTTGGCGGTTCAAATCCCCATGACGGTGGTGAGCTCCCGTTGCTCTGTCCCAGCTCCTGCCAACCTAGCAGTTCAAAAGCACACCAGTGCAAGCAGATAAATAGGTACTGCTGCAGCGGGAAGGTAAACAGCGCTTTCGTGTGCTCTGGTTTCTGGGGCGGGTTCCGTTGCGCCAGAAGCGGTTTAGTCATGCTGGCCACAACCCGGAAAAGCTGTCTGTGGACAAGCGCAGGCTCCCTGGGCCTGAAAGCGAGATGAGCGCCGCAACCCCATAGTCGCCTTTGACTGGACTTAACTATCCAGGGGTCCTTTACCTTTTATAAATCTATCATTTGTTTATTTTTGCTATTAACTTTTGCCCTGTCACCAGCCAGAGGATCGACGGCCTCTGACTGCATTCACATGGTAACATCTCGTCTGAAGATGAATGAGCCTATGCACTCCCTCTGTGTCTCCCTTTGCGTAAAACGAGCAGACAAACTAGTAAGCCTGTTAGCAGTAGTTTCCTGTTTCACTTAAACGTTTCCAAAAAGGGTCTAAAGCTAGTTCATGGGGCTTGCAAGAATATGAAGATAAAAGGGAAAAGCCTAGCAAATTTATACTGCCAGGGCTTTGGGGCTGCAACCACAGTAGGGTTTCTGTCATACTGGAGGCAGGAAAAAAACCCGAAGCAGAGTTAACTCCTATGCCTGAAACCCTGCACTGACTTTTGATATTGCCGATTTCAACTAAGAGCTCTTTGTTAAATGGCGAAATGCATATGTTTCCTTGCTATGTGACGGTTATTGATGTCCTGACAATTTATCCATGGGCAAAAAAGGTAATAATAATACTGGCAGCAAATTAAAATGCCAATCAAGCGTGGAAGGAAAATAAAGAGCTTCAGTATGCTGGGCTAGATTTTCCAATCAAGTGTACCTCAAAGTTATAGCTTAGGCAGAGTTCCAGAGACTGAGAACAGAGTTTGAAGTTGTTTTGCAGCAAATGCACTTGAGCCATAAGGAGATGGGCATCTGCGTGTGATGGATTCTGTTCTATGCAGTGCTGCAAGATGCTCTGGGATGCTTCAGTGTTACCTAATCAGGTTAAGCAAACAAAACAACAAAGGGGAGAAACAAATTCAATATGCTGACAAGCTGGCCTTAGGATTGCAGTTGCAAGACAGGTTCATTTCCACTGATTATACCTCCTCCCGTCCCAGCACTATTTATTAAATGGTTACATTTTTAAAAAAAATATTTCAACAACTAAAGAAGCAATGAAATCACATGCTGTGTGAGAGAGAGAACACTCCAGTCACCAGCTGCCAGTTACCTCTCGGCTATTACAGTGCTTTATGAATCACATAGTACAGTTTCAAATTACAAAACACGCTTCAATTACAAAACATGCTTCATTTCTTCTATTTGCAAGGTTCAGGGTGTGGGTGCCACTGCTTTACATAGTCTAAACAGCACAACATGAGGGAGGTAGCAACAGGCTAGGGAACCCTGAAGTTTACAGGAGTGCAAAAACCACGGGGTGGGAACACCAAAACACCCCAATGCAGACCAAGCATACTAACTGATATTGTGGGGTGGAGTATGTAATCCTTAACAGAGAGCACTCCACACTGCAGCTTTATTATTTTTTTATTTTTTTTGCAAGTGCTACTGACGCAATGATTATATTTGCATCGGTTCAAACTTGAGAGATTTACCTGCCAAATATTTCACCTTTGCAACTAAATAGGCGGCTTGCAGGAGCCCAGGAACAGTTTTAACCACAGTTTCAAGGACGGATGCACAAGGCTTGAGAAGCGGGGAAGGAGGCTGTCCTCGACCTGCAGGCTTGAGATAAACAAAACGGTACTTTGATTTATTACATCGAGAAAGTGGAGGGGTTTTTTTCTTTAAAAAAGGAAAAAAAAATCCCAATGAAATGTATATCTGAGCCGAGATAAAAATGCTGAGTGTGTTTTCAACAGGCAGTTTTCTAGATCTACTCCAGAATGAAGCACCTGCGCTTTTGAGGCAATGCTGACTTACAGCCACACAGGCTGCGTGCTGAGGCAACTCCGTGAATTCACATCGCACACTGCCTCTGGCATGCTGGCCTGACTCGGGGAAGGGCTGCGAGCTCTTGCAGGCCAGCAAGAGGGCGGAAAGGCATTATGAGAGCTGGTTGTGAATGTGGAAGTAGACTCCTACCAGAACAAATCTTCAATTTCCTCTTCCAGGAAGAAGGGGAAGGGAGGGAGGAACCCAACCAGTACAGATACAGTTAGGGGTAGGATTCTACTAATACAGTCATACCTCTGGATACGAACACTGCGTGTTGCGTTCATCACAGGTTACAAACGCGCCGAACCCGGAAGTACCGGAATGGGTTACTTCCGGGTTTAGCAGGGCGAGCATGTGCAGAAGCGCCAGATGGCACAGCGAGCATGCGCAGATTCGGCGCTTCAGATTGCAAACGGGACGGGTCTCCGGAACGGATCCCGTTCGCAACCAGAGGTACCACTGTATTTCAAAGTCTTTGCACAGCACAGCCCCAAACCTACTTTGCTGTCCTCACTCAAGCTCAAGAAGAGTCCTTAAAACATGTGGCAAACCTGTGTCCTTCCAGATGTTATTGGATTTCGACTTCCACCAACCTTAGCCAGCATGGTCAGTGGTCATGGGTGATGGGAGTGGGACACAACAAACATCTGTAGGGCTACTTAAAGGAATGTCTCCACCTCTGTCGTTCAGCTCAGAGACTGAGGTCCAGCTCAGAGGGCCTTCTGGCAGTTCCCTCACGGCGAGAAGTGAAGTTACAGGCACCCAGGTAGAGGGCCTTCTCAGTAGTGATGCCTGCCCTGTGGAATGCCCTTCGATCAGATGTCAAAGAAATAAACAACTATTTGACTTTTAGAAGACATCTGATGGCAGCCCTGTATTGAGAGGTTTTAAAAGTTTGATGTTTAGTTATGTTTTTATATGTATTGGAAGCCGCCCAGAGTGGCTGGGGCAACCCATTCTGATGGGTGGGGTATAAATAATAACATTATTACTATTTCTATTATTATTATTATTATTATTATTATTATTATTATTATTATTATTATATGTTTCCCCATCCCAGATTTAAAAACAAAACAATCAGCCCTTTAAGCAGATGACCAGGATCAACAGGAATCTTTCACATATTCGCCACATCCATAAATGACGCAATGTAGCGCACCTAAAAGGATGCCATATAGAGGAGGGAGAAAAGTTGTTTTCTGCTGCTCCAGAGAAGCGGACACGGAGCAATGGATTCAAACTACAAGAAAGAAGATTCCACCTAAACATTAGAAAGAACTTCCTGACAGTAAGAGCTGTTCGACAGTGGAATTTGCTGTCAAGGAGTGTGGTGGAGTCTCCTTCTTTGGAGGTCTTTAAGCAGAGGCTTGACGGCCACCTGTCAGGAATGCTCTGATGGTGTTTCCTGCTTGGCAGGGGGTTGGACTGGATGGCCCTTGTGGTCTCTTCCAACTCTGATTCTATGATTCTAATTTGTGTCATGACAATGTTCTGGACTTATTTACAAGGAAAACAAAAATACTTTAGCGGTTACTCCACTATTAAGTATTGCTCAGTCCTCATAATGGATACTGCTCAGAATCTTGGCGATTCGTCCTAATTGCCTTCGTTTCAACCTGAAACCTTCTTTTGAGCACAAAGTATAATAATAAATGGTGGTTGTTTTAGGAGGACAAAAATCCTAGCTCCTTACCTGCGTTGGGCAAAAGCTAAGATACTCCTTAATAATCTCTATCAAAAAGTCAGGATTTAATTTTTCAAAATATTCTACACCAAGAGGTAAGCCTTGCAATGAGGAAAAATGAGTATCAAGCACATCGTTCAATAAAGTAATAACTTCCTCTTGTCTTTTGTTTTTCTTCATAGCCAACACTGCACGCAAGTAAGATAATTCCTACAAAACAAACAGAAAATTACATGGGGGAAAAAAATCTATAATTAAATCTGTCATGATTCACCTAGCACTGGTCACCACTGGTAACTAGAAATTGCCCTCTGGCACCCAGATGGTCTGATTTGCAGCACATTTCCTGGCATGTATCTAGTTCTTAATAATAAAAAAATCCACTGGACATCCTTCACTCAGTGAACTCTTGTCAATTAACAGGCTCGTAGTTTTGTTCCAGAAACTGCCTGTGTTGCTTGGCAACTAATTGTATCATTCCCCCCCCCCCCCATAAATTAAGACCTCTAAATTAAGACAGCAGGTTAGCAGATTGTGCTCTATGAGCACAGTCTCTGGTCACTTCCAAATGATCTGTTTCTTGAGCTGATTTCTTGGTACAGTTTGCAGTGAGGCTAGATGACATTGGCTATTTACTGAGCATTCATTAGGATTTATTTGAGAGGAGGGGGAGGTGTCAACTGTCACCCGGTCTGGGGCAGGGGAGTTTGTTGCACAAAAGCAATTTGAACTTGCCAGTATGTGACTGATTGCCTCCCCAAATCCGTGACAGTCAGGAAGCACCCTTTGTTTTTGGAAGGGAGTGGTCTTCTATTTGTCTTTTTCTTCCCTCAATGCAGCCATTATGTAAGTCACATTAAGGTTTTGGTATCAAGGACGTAAAAAGAAAAATGATTTTCACATAGGTTTAGGGGTATTTCAGTCTGGTTCTTCCATTGCTGTGCCATCACTAACTGTACTGCGGTCAGTAAGAAGCCTACTAGTTCTCTGTGGTGCAAGGTGGAGCTTAAGTCTATGTCCAAAGAGAGCAGGGCAAAGGCAGGTTTTGGAGAAAGGGTTTGGCCTGTTAATTGTGGGTATAATGGAGAAAACAAACACCATTAAATGTACTGCCGGATAAGTGTTTAATGGTTATTGTATTTGTTTAAAAACCAATAAAAATGTGTATTTAAAAAAAAAATTTTATCGATCATCATCATCATCTGTTTGGTTAAGCAACAGAGGTCAAAGCAACATTAAAGGGAAACAGGTTAGAAATGACTTTTGCACAGAGTTTGAGAAAAACTGTAGACTGCTTACAACTGCCAATTCTATCAGGCTCCTTCCTTCCTCAAATGTCACCTAGCAGTAGCCATTCAACCAGGCTGCAGCTGAGAGAGATGCGAAGCAGGGTAACCGAAGGCATTTTGGCTCCTCTCTTTTAACTCTCCATCTAAGAGCTCTGTAACTAAGAAATAGTGCCAGAGTTTGCTCCCCCACCTCTTTTGTGTCACTCACGTTGTTTTCTAGATTGTAAACCTGAGGGCAGGGACTGTCTTATTACGGATCTTTGTTCGCCACTCTGGGAGCATTTTTTGGTTCAAAGAGTGGGGTAAAAACGCTTCAAAAATGTATTACCTCGTTTGCACACATTTCGATCCCCTGCCTTGAAACCCAAGAACTGGACATTGCAAGGAGCAGAAAAGCAAGACCGGAGCCCTCGGTCAAGAATTCTCTGCCCACATTAATATTCTAGCACAGTAATTGGAGGAACCGCCTCCTCAGTCAGGTTAGAATCAAAGCACTTTTGGAAAAGGATCGTTCTCTTACTGCTGATTTCCCGATAGACTGTTGGATTTCGTTCAGGAACTCCAACTGCTGCTCTACATCGTCTAGCTTCCCTTCCATTAGCTGGCTCCGGATAATTCCTGTAATGCAAAGTCATCCCATTTCAGCTTTGCTCTACAAAGAGCCTTCGGTGTTTAGCATTTGTTTTTTCATTAAACCAGGCTTCAAATAGGAACGTAAGAGAGACTCAGAAAAAAAGGAGGAGAGGCGATAAGCTGACGAGAATGCAAATCACACTAAAAAAAGTCAATCACCCAGATTAAAAATTATTCGGGGGGGGGGGGGAGAGAGAGAGAGGAATCAGCTTTGAATGCTCTTGAAAACTCAAATCTGTTTTTAAGCCATACCACTTAGTGCGGGAACACTTGTTTCGTCGAGAGCCATGGCGGTCTTATACCATTTTAAGGCCTCCTTCATTTTCCCCTGCAAAATCATCTGGTAGCCAAGTTCTGTAGCGATATCTGCATTGTGGGGGTCTAAGTTGAAAGCTCGTTCCACCAAAGTTTGAGTCTGCTGAAGGATGAGTGGGTTGCGGCCACACTATAATTAAGAACAGTTTCCAACATGAACACTTAAGCAGATGTCAAATCCTCCACTTCACTACTTAAAAAAAAGAAGAAGCTTTAGAAACAGTCACTAAAGGTTAAAATAAAAATTTGCAAACAGTCGTATGAAAGGGTGATGGTTTGTTTGGGTGGCATGAAACGCTGGTATGACCACAACTTACATAACCACCTGAAGAACCTCCCTTGCATTACTAACTGCAATTGAATGCACAGAGTAAAAACCCAGTTCCCCAGCTCTGCTCATGCTGCTGTGCACCACTGAATTCAGAAAAGCAGCCAATGCACATGATTACACAGCTTATGGCAGCTACTTTCCTCCCTCTCTAACCCCTGACAGCTCCCAGCTCAGGGCAAAACACATCAGCTCGTGCATTTGCCATGAGCACAACCTCCACTTATATGCCACCACTCGGCTCAATTTTTTTTTTGCTCAGGGTGAACGAGTCAAGCAATCCATTTGTCACAAGAAGACAGCCGCCACAGACAAAATCCTTGGGGCAGGCGGGGGGGAGAGGGGAAGCCACCACAACAAACAAGGGGCCTTTGGAGTGGGGGGGCGGAAACCAACAGATTAACCAATGCTCATTTTCCAACATAATCAAAATGCACTTCATACTATAAAGAAAGATTCCAAGTTAACACTTAACCTTCCGTTCTGAAACAAAAACAGCTGTGCATCTCTTAGAGCACTTTGGTGCACATTTAAAGAAGCCTAGAGCCTACTAAAAAGATTCACAGAAACATCTGTGTACAGGATTATTTATGCCTGATAGGTACCAATCCAAACCCAACATATACAGGGGCTTCCCATTTTAATGAAGGGGAAATGCCAGCTCACAGCGGAAGGATCACAATCAATGTCTTCGATGTTACTTTTCAAATAAATGTCCACTTACGGTTCTGCTGAACACCAACGCCGTTTTGCAGAAAAGCTGGGGGTTATGCGGTTCCAACTTATCCAACGCACTAATCAAATCTTCCAACTTTGAGGAAGCCTGAGGAAGGGCAAATGAACACCGGTCTTGGTATTGGGAGAAAATGGGGAGGGAAATCTGGGGGTTTTGAACAGCCGAGTCCCATAAAATTATTTTATATGAATAATTGCAGTGTGTTCTCATGCCAACAGCCACATTTTACACAAACCCACTCCGAAAGCATTGCAGCAGTGCAACGTGTGCTAACCTGAGTGCTGTAATATACAAATGCATACTTAATGGCATTCCACTTATGGAAGAGCAAGAGAAGAAAACATACTCTTAAATAAAATGCCTAGGAGCTAAATGAGGCACACACACACTCCATCTTTCGCGGTACTTTATACGTGAGTTTAGACTAGAGCCTTGCAGAAGTCCTTTGTGAAATCAAATGTTTACCATCAGGAGAAAAGAATATTTTGTGTCCGGTCTAGTAAACATATCTTAATTGGGCAGCATAGGCTAAGCTTTGGATGGCTGCATTCCAATTACCACAATCAAAAGGAATCCTTCTCTGAAGCAACCACACACAACTAATACATGGCTACAACCTTCCAGAGAATAATGTACTGGAAGAGCTGCCCTGCAAACAGATTTTTAAAGATATATTTTCCTCAAGTTAAGCAAAGTACATTTAATTTTTTTTTTTTTTAGTAATTATCCATCTCTCGTTTGCAAAAAAAAAAATCTGTTTTCTGTCTTGAAGCTATAAAAAGCTGGACTCAAAAGTCAAAATGTATTATTGCTACAATCTCCATTGACTTTTCTAGAATGGGAGTCGTCTTTTAAGTGTTCCTCGTGTGGTTTTAGAATCTGACCTTTCAAAGACTACACTGAATTTACTATTACTGTATAAGACCTCTTTCTCTTTGGTTTCCTTCCACCCTGGAAAATAAAGCCAAAAAATGCAAACTGGGGGGGGGGGTGCCTCCTTGTAAAGAATTAGACCAGGGGTAGGCAACCTAAGGCCCGTGGGCCAGATACGGCCCATTTGCCTTCTCAATCCGGCCCGCGGACGGTCCGGAAATTGGCGTGTTTTTACATGAGTAGAATGTGTGCTTTTATTTAAAATGCATCTCTGGGTTATTTGTGGGGCATAGGAATTCGTTCATATTTTTTTCAAAATATAGTCCCCCCCCCAATGGTCTGAGGGACGGTGGACCGGCCCACGGCTGAAAAAGGTTGCTGACCCCTGAATTAGACCAAAGATCCAAGAACCATCCAACTAGTCTCCAAAGGATTTTCAGCATGTGGTTCTTGAGGCATAGCACACTTATTCCCTCTTCTGACACATGGAAAAATCACATTTGTTTCTGAAACTTCCCTAAGCTTCGGTTTGTGGTATGGCAAAAACAAGGATGGGGAACCTGTATCCCTTCGCATGGTGTTGGGACTCCTACTTCCATCATTCCTAGCCAGCGTGGCCAATGGTCAGGCATGATGGGAGTTGGAGTCAAGCAACATTTGGATGGCCACAGCATCCCCAACCTTGGCAAGTCTGGTCTACTGCTCAAGTACAAACTCCCAATAAGTTTACTTGGTTCCTTATGCTCAGGATTGTTGTACATACCACAAAAACTTGATTTGTTTTTAATTCAAAAGCATGTTCTTACAATGTACTTACCAAGGGCCATGGTGTTAATTAATAGAAAGTCTAGTACAGCCTTTAAAATATAGTTAAAGTTACCACATATTTCTGAAATTGTAATTTCCTATGTTTGGAATATAAGATTTTGAAGATGCAACCCAACAGAGTTCTATATCTGAGTAGACCTGTATAGAATTGCACTGTTAGTAGCTATTATTTTCCCAATTAGCAGATACTATTTGACAGTGAAGAAATGCCAACGACAAACCGTGGTCTTCATTTGTTCAGGATATGTACATTTAAATAATTAGTAACTTAAAGCAAACCTGGATGTTAAATTAAGTACTGACCTCAGGTATATTTCCTTCCCTACACAAATAATGAATGGCCTCCATTTTTATAGCGTCCAAATTAAGAGCATCTTTCTGCAGCAACCTGGAACAAAATGAGACAGGAGCTGTATCTTTACAACACGACTGATTATATGTTTTCACGTAACAGAGGGCCAACGCTCAAATGAACAAGGAGTTCCCTGGGCAAGTTATTAGTGTCCAATGAAACAGAGAACACTTAAGTGTCCAAGAGGCCCCACCAATCCATTCTGCTCTCAAGCAAAAACTCATACTATAATTGAACCCCAGCTTCCAAGACCTTCTACAATCCACTGCAGAAGCAGAGAAGGCAAGTGAGAAGGTAACAAGGTACTGCTTGCCACCAGTGGCGTGTGGTGGAAATTTTCGTAGAGGAACATAAGAGCCAGAGGCACCAGCTTGTGAGGGTGATTGGTGTGTGTGTGTGTGTGTGTGTGTGTGTGTGAGAGAGAGAGAGAGAGAGAGAGAGAGAGAGAGAGAGAGACCCCGTCGTGCCTCCATCCTTAAGCTGGGCAGAAGGTTCCCGGGCTTTGGGAAGGAGGCACCAGGCCTATGACAGGATACTGGAGCCCTCCTGCTTCCTTCCCAAAACAATAACAACCCACCTCTGTGCAGTCTCGGTTGCCTGTTCCCATTCTTGAAGAGCCAGCTGCAGCTTCATTTTCTTTATAAAAGAAGGAAGGAATTGTGGCGCGTGGGCTATTATTTGATTCACCATCTCCAGAGCTCCTGAGTAATTCTGGCGCATTTCAAAATATTGTGCCTAATGAAACACGAAGGAAAACCCTTAATCCTCTACATTTTCAAGCAGAAAGGAAAGATGTTTTACAGAATGTACTGCTCCCTTCCTAAACAATATTATTCTAGCCTCAAACACATCAAAGTCTACTTCAGAAACTCTATACACGTTTCACGAACTTGGGTCTCCAGATGTTTTGGGACTACAATCTCCATCATCCCTGACCAATGGTCCTGCTAGCTAGGGATGATGGGAGTGGTAGTTTTCAAAAACAGTTGGAGACTGATTCTATGCAACCATGGATGGGCCCTGATCTCATATGTAATGCAGAGAATACCACATTACCTGTACCATTCAAAATAATGAAATGACAAGAGATAGTCAGCAGTTTCCTAAAATTTTCAGACCTGCGTTCCCATCCCATGCTTGGGATTAACTCCGACCCTTTATTCCGATACTCACATCGAGCAGCTCAGACTAGGTGTAAAGCAATCTGTGTGAGATCCATTGGCACACACCACAACCGTGTTTATATTAACAGGCAAGGATTAAAAGCTTCTATTTTAATAACAGACTTACTTTACCCATCAGGCCAAAGGTATCGTTTCCATTTTGCAGCCCTTCATCAAAATATTTCACAGCTTTTTTAATACTTGCTTCTTTTCCAGACGTGACATCAAGCCACCCTTTCAAAATCAATCCCTGAAAAGAAAAGCAAAATTTTAAAATGTGGGTTTCTTAAAGAAAGCTTTAAGGAAAAAAATGGTTTTTAGAACACCCATCCTCGCAAAATTGGCATGAAATAGATCCCTTTCACTGTTTTACCAACTGGGACTCGTGACTGAGAAAGCCAAACATGCTGAAAGCCATCTAGAGTCTCAGCAGCAACCTTCCAAACCCAAACACAAAACAGCAATTCCAAATGTACTGTTGAAAACACTAGGTATACCATATGAATGGCACCAGATGAAATGTTAAAAGGGGAACCCAGGAAACGTGGTGAGCCAAGATCCTGAAAATTCAAATATCTACACACACAAGATCCCCATGAAGCACCAATAATGGAAACATAAGGAACTCTTTTACATGTTCAAATTTGCATCTTTTGGAGCGGCCATAGTACAGTCTCTGTTGCAATGCTGCTACTTTAGATCTATACTAAGAGAAACGGAAAACGCTAAATGCAGAATCATTTAAAACTCTGCTTCTGCCAGTTCCAATTCTTTATACCATGTGAAGGATGAGGCCTCCTGCCTTGGCTGAGACGTTCTAATGTTGAAGAGAGGGTTAGAGGAAAACATTTGTGAGCCAAGAAGCCTCAAAACACTCCAGAGTCTAAGGCCTTCATATAATCTATTGGACTCCAATCATTCTCCTAATGTTTCATGCCGTTAGTATGCAACTGGCTGGTGAGAAAGCATTCAAAACAAAATTCACGATTTTTGCAATTTAAACTTGACGGGAAAACACCCACGTTTATGCACAGCACATGGCGTTTCTGTGTCAGCAGCTCAAAAGAAAACCCCAAGCATTGGGAACATCTGTGATTCAGACCCATTAGATGGCTTAGCTGCCTCAAACAGCGCTATTGGCTAGTGACTCATTTCGGTTAATGAACCAGACACGCTTAACAGCTAACTAAAGAGAAACCATCAGGCTAGTTTTTAACAGTACTGATTCCGCCAAAATATTCCTTGAGCGTTAAATGAAGCAGTAATAACTGGCTATGATCTACAGGATGACTCAACATAGCTGAGGGCTAGCAACTCTCGTTCTATAGCAAGCAGAGATACCAAGTGGGACTATGGGAAGCGGCATACCTCTGTGCTGCCGTTCGAGATCTTGATCATTCTGTCAACGTATTCGCGGGCTTTCTCGTGGCGCCCAATATGCCACAAGAACAAACCTGCAAAATACAACGCCTGCTGCCCTGCTCCTTTGCGTTGCTCCTTCAGCTTGGCATCCAGCTCCACGATGGCTTCCCGATCTGAAGAAAATCAGTAAAGCGGTGGTTATTTAAACCGTAACAGTGGGTGTGTGGAAATGGCCCGATTCGGCCTACTGTCTTCGGTACATGCTACACATATACTGTATGGCAAGACGTCGTGCAACAGGGACAAACTCCCTACCGCCATGGTTTAACAGTAAAAATATTAGGAAGGCCGCTTTGGATCCTCCTGCTGTTAAAACTTGAAATGGGTGATTCCTCTAGCTAAGGTATTTCTGGTTCAAATTCAGTTGCCCTTTCCCAGAGGAGCGTCCCCCTGAAATCAGCGGCACTTTTCCCTAGGCGTGCGCATGCAGGATTGTGGCCTCAGGCAATTTTAAATGGAGAGGCAGGGAATGAATGGGGTGGGTGGTCGTGCAATGGCTTTCTGAAAGAGGCACTCTGAGCAGGTGCACTTTGGTTAGGTCAGATTACGCCACAACATTTTATTGAAGGCCCCACATGCTTTTACATTAAACAGGACAGCAAAGTGTTAACAACTCATTACGTAATAAATAATAATAATGATGATGATGATGATGATAATAATAATAATAATAATTTATTTTTTATACCCTGCCCATCTGGCTGGGTTTCCCCTGGGCGGCTTCCAGCAGAATATTAAAATACAGTGGTACCTCAGGTTACAGACGCTTCAGGTTACAGACTCCACTAACCCAGAAATAGTACCTCGGGTTAAGAACTTTGCTTCAGGATGAGAACAGAAATCGGGCAGCGGCAGCGGGAGGCCCCATTAGCTAAAGTGGTGCTTCAGGTTAAGAACGTTTTCAGGTTAAGAATGGATCTCCGGAACGAATTAAGTACGTAACCAGAGGTACCACTGTACAACTCACTATGGTGAGGAAGATACCAAGTGACTTGTGTGCCTGCTCAGCCTGCTGACCAGTGATGTTAACTATTAATGAGCAAACTTAAAGCTCCCGTCCTCCCTTGTTATGGTTCCTTATTTTGGACCAGATAGCCCTCAAATAGAGAACTTTAGATGGAGGAACATCCTCTGTAAAATAGGACACATGGAGATACCACTGTACAATGATTCATCAAATATTAAAATGCTCCCTAAACAGGGCTGCCTTCAGATGTCTTCTGAAAGTCCAATAGTTGTTTATTTTTTTGACATCTGTTGGGAGGGCGTTCCACAGGGCGGGCGCCACTACCAAGAAGGCCCTCTGCCTGGTTCCCTGTAACTTCGCTTCTCGCAGTGAGGGAACCGCCAGAAGGCCCTTGGAGTTGGACCTCAGAGTCCGGGCAGAACAATGGGGTTGGAGACGCTCCTTCAGGTATACTGGGCTGAGGCCGTTTAGGGCTTTAAAGGTCAGCACCAACATTTTGAATTGTGCCCGGAAACGTACTGGGAGCCAATGTAGGTCTTTCAAGGCCAGTGCTATGTGGTCTCAGCAGCCGCTCCCAGTCACCAGTCTAGCTGCTGCATTCTGGATTAGTTGTAGTTTCCGGGTCACCTTCAAAGGTAGTCCCACGTAGAGCGCATTGCAGTAGTCCAAGTGGGAGATAACCAGAGCATGCACCACTCTGGCAAGACAGTCTGCAGGCAGGTAGGGTCTCAGCCTGCGTACCAGATGGAGCTGGTAGACAGCTGCCCTCGACACAGAATTGACCTGCGCCTCCATCGACAGCTGTGAGTCCAAAATGACTCCCAGGCTGCGCACCTGGTCCTTCAGGGGCACAGTTAACCCATTCAGGACCGTTAAGTCAGCATGGCTTTATTCATTGTAGAGATAGTTCAAACTGTACCTGGATTTGGGCTCTTTTTATGGGCATAGATCAATGCCATCATTGTGCAAAGGGATACGTCCTGCTTGTTTTTAAGAGGTTCGAGGTCGAGAAGAGCCTCTTGAACGTGCCCTAAGGAATCAAATTCAAGAAGGTTAAGTTGCATTTTCTGGTGCGATGGAATACGTGCTTCATCAAGAAGAGGAAAACAGGAAGCTGCCTTGTACCAAAAGTCAGACCCTTGGTCCGTCTAGCTCACATGCCAGTGGTCCTCCAGGATTTCAGACAGATAGCACTCCCAGCTCTGCTAGGAGATGCCTGGGGACTGAACCTCAGACCTTCTGCAAGCAAAGCAGATGCCCCTCCTTATAAATAATAATTTCTTTATTTGTACCCTGCCCATTTGACTGGGTTGCCCCAGCCACTCTGGGTGGCTTCCAACAGATATAAAAACACAATAAAACACTACACATTGAAAGGCTTCCCTATACAGGGCTTCCGTCCCCCCTAGTCTGCACATCTCAGTTATTAAGTACTGTACTCTAATATTCCCACAGTGTGGTGGAGGGTGCTTACCTGACCTCCCAACAGTGGAGGCGCTGCTGCTTACTGGGAGGGAGGCACGGGCAAGGAATGCTCTACAAGTGTTTGCATAGTATCAACTCACTCGTCTTCCCATTCGGCGGCGGCGACTCTGCCAGGAGGTCCCCACTGCCCACTACAGAATTATTGATATAACTAAAACATATCTCTGCACATCTTTACATTGGTTGGTATCCAGCATACTCTGTCGTGCTCTGAGTAGACCTGCCAAAATCAGCGGGGTTTAATGTTTCGAAAGATATTCAGTCAAAAGCCTTACCTTCCATCAGCCTGCCGTAAATGCGGTAAAAAACGAAGCCTGGGTCATTGCCAAACAACTTGAGGCCTTCGCTGGCAAGTGTCTGAACATGACGAAAGTAGCCTTCTTGGCAATAGTAATTAATGAGCGTCTGCAAGTAAATGATGGATACAATCACACAGGTGGTGTAAATACTAATAAAACTGAGACCATTGAGTTAGGAGAGCTACTTCCAGTGCCATATGGTTGAGATGAAATGAGAAGCTAGTGTGATCTGCAAGCTTACTCTGGGGGCTTGCTTTATTTTGCTAAAAGGTGGGATAAAAATAAATAAATATGCAACCCTCTCTTTCTGCAGATGTTCCCATTGTGCCGCCTCTCCACTTGTGACTTTGTACAGACCGGGAAGCAGGATCTGACTGAGTCCTGTAGAACTCTTCTAAGAGTGGGCCAAATCCTGTTCCTGAGAAGTTTCAAGTGTGTGCCTAAAAGTGCAGAATGTCAATGTGGTAAGTTGGTACTGGCAAACATATGTAACATACCCGGTATATACACTCATCAGGGAGATGGGAATGGCTGCAGCTGCCTTTTGAGTACGCACACAGTGACAAACTCACAATTGCTGCTTTGTAATCTATGTAATAGAAAAAGAGCCTAGGTTGGCTGCTGCTCCCTCATGCTTGTTTACTTCACAGAAACATTGAATGGTAGAGTTGAAAGGGGTCCCAAGGGTCATCTAGTCCAACCCCCTGCAATGCAGGAAAACACACTGTCTCTTCATGCTTCCCAAGTGCAGATGCACACAAATGTTTAAAAGGGGGGAGAAGCACTTTGCACGTTCACAGCAGAAGATACACACACCGTTCTCCATGCTTCCTGCAGAAAGTATAATATGCAGCAGTCCTCCTAAATGTGCTGGCGTTTAAAAACACATGTAGGCACGTGAAGGAGGTTCGGATGTTCAGCTCAGAAATACTGGCATTTGAAGCTCAGTCGGTCATCAGTCTCTTAATCTGAGAGTCATGGGTTCAAGTCCCACGATGGGCAAAAGATTCCTGCATTGAACTAGAGGACCGTCGAGGTCGTTTCAATAATTCTATGCTGTGGTGATGGGTGTTTCGGTTCATTTGGTCTTACTTCCAAAGGAAGAGAGAAAGAAAGCTAGGAGGGAGAAGGTGGAAAGGTTCGCTGCCCCCCCCCCCGCCCCAATCTATTGTTTGCTTCGTTACGCGAGAGCTGGGAGCTTTCCAAAACGTCAGGGGGAGAAAAGGAGGAGCGCAGAAGCCGCCGAGAGTGGCGCGTTTCCCGAGAGGAGAGGGGCGCGGGAGGAAAGAACGGGAAATCTCGCTCGCGGATCGGAGGGAAGGGACGAGCCGAAGCGCCTCTGACAAACCTGCAGCAAGGAAGGATCCATGGCTGCCGGAAGCAGCGGCCCTGGTTGCTAACGCGACTGCAGCAGCGTCCAGGGGCGGCGCCTGGGGAAGGGAAGGGTGGGCCTTGCCAGGCGGGCCCTCCTCGCCCTGCTAATTCGTTGCAGCAAGGGGGAAAAGAACCTAAACCAGCCCTCGCTAGCCTTCGCACCGGGGGCATCTTGAAAAGCGCGGCGCTTTTATTACGGCGCGAGCTCCCGCGGACGGGGCTGCGCATCTTCGGAGCTGCTTCCCACTTGAACGCAGGGCTGGATGCGCAGGCTGGAGTTGGGGAGGAAAAGGGCTCCTATCATGGGTTACCTTGGGAGGAAAGGAGTGGGTCCGGGGGTGGGGAGGTGCTTCGATTGACACACACACACACACGCCTCGCTTTGGAATGAATCATAGAATTACAGAGTTGGAAGGGACCACGCGGGGCCATCTGGTCCGACCCACCACTGCAATGCAGGAATCTGTGCCCAACATCGGGCTCGAACCTACGACCCTGAGATGAAGAGGCTCATGCTCTACCGACTGAGCGTGAAGCTGTTCAGGCGTTCCGGGTTTTTGGAAAGGGGCAAAAAAAAGGAAAACACTGAAGGGGGCTGGGGAGGCCAGCTTCTCACAGAGGACGCGTAAAAATAGCGGCCTTGCACTATGTCAGGTTCTACAAATGCAGGAAACAACTCTAAAGTATTGTTGTTTTTTAAATAGCATCAGATCCTCTTTCAAAACAAAACGAGGACAGAATACCAAATCCTGGGGTAGCAGAATCAATGCTTTTGTGATAGTACTCATCCATATAGTACCGCCCCCCTCTCTTTTTCTGTGTGCTGCTGCCCATGATACTTTTATCAGGACATGAGCAACTGGCAGCTCTTTTCGGGGGAAGGAGCGGGGGTATCCGTCCAGGTTGGGCTGCCTTAAACTCAGCGCACGTCTCAGGCGCCAGTTTTGCGCTCGCCGTCATTTGCAGACCCGCACGCTGGGCTCTGAGCCCGCACGCAGGAATTTCTCCTTCCTTCCAACGGGAGCCGGAAATGCGGTGTTACGCGTTCCTCCTCCTCCTCCCCGTGAATCAGAAGGGAAGCTCTTGAGCGCCGCCGGCGATGGGAAGGTTCGCTCGTCAACATCTTGTGTTGGCACTTGATTGGCTGGAGGTTCGCTTTTATGGAGAGGAGCGGACGCCGGAGTGAGTTTCTATTGGCTTACACGGGAGACGGCAAAGGGGTCGTCAGAAGTCCCAACGGTTTGCTGCAACGAAAAGCGGGCGCTCGCTCGCTCAAGTAGCAACTCTGCAGCAGCTTCAGCAAGCAGTGTTCAACCCCTTCTCCTCCAACAACAGTTATATAGTTAGCATAGCAGAACGAGACTGTCTTATACAGTATCACCCATCAACCTTATTGTGGATAACGAAGAGTCTTGTAGCGCCTTAAAAAACGGGCTTTTTTTTCTTGCTGCAGAAGACCAGGGCGCTACTGTTCTGATGTTATCAGTTGTCTGATTACTGTAGATTGTTTACAGTAATTGAGCTTTGCATAGAAAAACCATGTATTTGAGCTTTGTATAATTGAGCTTCGCATAGAAAAACCATGTATCTCACGACCATTTGACTGGTAGCTTAACTTTCCCGTCCTCTATGGTCGTGTATGTAGATAAGTGTATATGTGTGTGTATTGCATGTGTTTGCACACACAAATCACACACATAAAGGTAAAGGGACCCCTGACCATTAGGTCCAGTCGTGTCCGACTAGGGTTGCGGCGCTCATCTCGCTTTATTGGCCGAGAGCCGGCGTACAGCTTCCAGGTCATGTGGCCAGCATGACAAAGCTGCTTCTGGTGAACCAGAGCAGCGCACGGAAACGCTGTTTACCTTCCCGCCAGAGCGGTTCCTATTTATCTACTTGCACTTTGACGTGCTTTCAAACTGCTAGGTGGGCAGGAGCTGGGACCGAGCAACGGGAGCTCACCCCGTCACAGGGATTCGAACCACCGACCTTCTGATCAGCAAGCCCTAGGCTCTGTGGTTTAACCCACAGCGCCACCTGGGTCCCTATCACACACATAGCCAGGGGCTAATCCCAGAGGGGCCCCAGAAGTGATTTTAGTCCATGTTACTTAACAATTTTGGGTCTAGTAGACCCAATTTGAGCAGCATGACACAAACATGATGAGGATGATGATTTTGTATATATTTCAACAATCCGAACATTTGAGAGTCAGTAGCACAGATGTTGTAAAGCTGTAGTGATCTGTTGTGGAACAACCCCATTGAAAAAGAGAACAGTGGTTACCCAGAACTTGGTGCTGGTGGCGAAGGGGCCCTCATGACAGGGACCCCACTGCAGGGACCCCAAAATGTAGGTCCACCACTGCACAAAGCTGCCTGCCAACTGCAGATCACCGTATACATCTGAAGAGATCGCCACAATAAATTAGTGCATCTTTGACGTACCAAAAGGCTCATCTTGGGTGTCTTTTTGTTGTTGCTGCTTTTATTGGCACAGGCTGTGGCTGGAATCCTAACCCCATGGACTTCAACAGGTATTTCTTCTGCTTCTCTGGAGATTATATTAATATTTAAAACCTGTTTGCACACTTCAGGCAGGCACTCGGTGCTGACCATTGCACATAATGCACACAGTAGAAAGCCAAGTGAATGGATCACCCCTCACCTCTCAAGCCAAGCACAAATATGGAGAGGGAAAGGCAACACCCACACAATCCTTACACTGCTCTGTCAAAGGGAGAGAATGTTAATAGAACACTGAAAAAACAAGGGTGTTACAAGCATATCAACATAATGTTTCTGTGCTAAGTGGCTAGCTAAAGCAGTACTTGCCTCTGGTAGCTCAGTTGATTGGGGCGTGGTGCTGATGACGCCAAGGTTGCAGGTTCGATCCCCGTAAGGAACAACTGCATATTCCTGCATTGCAGGGGGTTGGATCCTCAAGGTTCCTTCGAACTCTCTGATTCTGTATTCCAACCATGGTTATGGGTGAGTTTAGGAGGTGCATTTGACAACAGCATATGGACAATACAATCAGTCTATTACAATATTCTATAATATAATATATTAAGTAAATCCCATGAAATCAAACATCCATACTGGATGTTTATTGTGCTCAGCATAGGCATGCTCTGTTCATGCACTTTATACATGGCACCTGCATGAACAAAACATCATTTCAGTTGTCATTCTGGCCAGTAATGGCTCTAGCCCAGGGGTCAGCAAACTTTTTTAAGCAGGCGGCCGGTCCACTGTCCCTCAGACCTTGTGGGGGGCAGGACTATATTTTTTTTGGGGGGAACACAAATTCCTATGCCCCACAAATAACCCAGAGATGCATTTTAAATAAAAGCACACATTCTACTCATGTAAAAACACACTGATTCCCAGATCGTCCACGGGCCGGATTTAGAAGGCGATTGAGCTGGATCCGGCTCCTGGGCCTTAGTTTGCCTACCCATGCTCTAGCCATTCCCTTTCCTATACCCTCTGTCGCCTCTCCAGGAATCAGCTATTGCTTTAGCACTTCCCTTTCCAAATAGCATTGCCTTTATATTTATGCATATTTCTCTCTCTCTCTTTCTGCCCCCAACTGCAGCAGGGGGCAGTCATGATCATGAGTGCTGAAAGGACGGGGGGGGGGGATCGAATCCTTCCACATAATGGCCCCAATGAAAATCTCTCTCCATCTCATACCTCGTCCTGAGACACATCTGGCACTCGAGTCAACAAACTGCTCCGCTGACTTGCATGTCACACAGTGTACTTTAAACAACTAAAACAAAACATGTTAAACAAGATCAGTATGAGTATGATCATGCTCCGACTACAGGCATGGCCACGTTATCTTTTTTCTGCTTCCTTTTTTCCTTCACAGCCGCAGTCCATCCAAATACGCAAGATATAAGAAGTTACAAGATCCAGTTTTACATCAATATTAATAAACCTTTCCGTAAGAAAAATTAAGGTAGAATCTTGGATTTCACACCATTTGCTCTGGGAAGTGCTTGCGAGAGAGAGTTGGTAAAAAAATCTAAACCATGAGTGGGGAACCTTTATCTGCTGAGGAACGCATTCTGGCAACATCGTGGCTATTAGTCTTTTGCTGTTGCAGATCTTTTAACAATTTTTAAACCGCTTGATGGTTGCCTATTGTTTATGATTATTTTAATTGTTGTTTTGTGGTTCTGTACTATATTTTATGTATTTTGTATGATTTGTTGATATTGAGATGCTCACATAACAGGTGGCTTAAAAAAATGGAAACGAAAGGGTGGAATGCATGTACTTATTTGTCTAAGTGTATGCATTATTATTATTACTTGTTGATCATCAGATGGTGCTGAAAAACAGCCTTCTCCATCAAACAGTGATTGGCTGTCAGTAGTGCAAACAGTGCTGACCACCTGATTAGCTGACCACTGTGGGTGAGAATCTTGATCCAGCACTGTGGAGATTGAATACAAAATCTCTGGTAATGGATGCAGGAGCCATACACCTGGAACTCAGCCCAAAAATGTCTCCCATGCACAATTGGGGCAATTTTCTCAGAATGAACTCTTGTTAATATCAATGGAACTTTGTTCCATGCAAGTGGGCTTGAAACCACTTCTTAGTTATGTTCCTATTTACATCAGTGTCCAGGATTGGCTTGTTGAGGAAAACTGGTGGGTGACGCCTGCCCAAGAGCCCCCCAGGAAGGGTTGCCATATGGCCTCTTTTTCCAGGACACGTCCTCTTTTCCAGGTCTGGTTACCATATGTCCTTTTTTCCCCCCTGGACATGTCCTCTTTTTCAGAATTAAAATTTCTGTCTGGGCGGATTTTTTAAATTTGGCAAAATGTCTGGGTTTTGTTTTTGTTTACAGTAACTCAAGAATTTTTTTCTTGTGCATTAGACTCAGATCTAAGGCACTCGGCTAAGCTAGTCTGCAGCAGAGAATCACAACAGAGCAGTATCTTAAACTAACTACATACTGTATAAATCCCTTCTCTTGTGGCCAAACTAAAAGGACGCTGGCTCAGCTACAAGATCTTGGAGAAGGAGTCTGGGAGGGCAAGAGTTAACATCCCCCTGCCCTTAAGGAGAGTCCATATGTACATGTTAAACCATTTAATAAATTCTTCTGTGCACACTTATGTTCACAAAGATGTGAACAGGAGCCCAAATACTTTGTGGCAAGTGAGGGAGCAATATGTATTATTATTATTATTATTATTAGTTAAGAACATTGCTACTAGCGAAATATCAGAGTTTCTATAGCCTACACATAGTAGGGGTATTTAAAACGGGAGTTTTCAAAGCAATCTGTAGTTAGAAGTTGGCAAATGTGTCCTCTTTTTTTGTTCTTCAAAATATGCAAACCCTAACACAGAAGATGACTTAGACCCTGAATTGTGGTGGTGGGACACTGGGGAGCAGTCTGGGGAAGGGACGATCTGGGAGGTGCTAGAAGCAGGTGGTTTGGGAAATCAAGGGGGGGGGGGGTCAGAAGAAAGAGGCTCTTTCAGGACAGGGCTGGAGGCTGAGAGTCATAGTGTCAGTGCAGACTCAGAGAGAGAGAGAAGTCAGAGGTTGCCAATGCTACCCAGTAGCAGGACAGTCCCTGTTCTGCTAGCCCTCCTCCCCCTCTGACCCCCTGCTCCAGGAGAGTCCTGCACATTGCTGAGCAATGGGCCAGACAAACCCAGAAGAGGAGCTTTCGTCTGCTGGGGGGTGGATCTTGAGTGAGAAGTTAGAGGGGAAAGGTAGGACCAGTGATCAGTTTCAGCAATATCTCCAACTAGAGCTAAAGGAACTCTGCTGTGTTGTTACTTTCTGTGAACAAAAGCTAATTGCATTTCATGTCTCAGGTTCTTTCCTGCCTTGTGGATGACTTGGGCTCGCCTGACAGCTCCTTGACAATCAGACTGAAATTCATTTTATCCTAGATACGAAAAGTAGCCAAGGAAATTACAATAAAAAATTAATCTTTATTATTTTGCACATTAGTAATGATGTATAGCATTATTTAGGATATTAGTAGCATTTCCTGCATGCAGTTCACCAATACAGTATAAGTTGATTGTTTATTAAAAGAAATAATCTATATTTAACATATCCCATGTAAGAAACATAAAATGTCCTGATGTGTTTGGTTATATAATTCTGCTATTTTTTTTCTGTGAAAAAATACTGTGGACCCAAGATATATTTGTAACAGTTCTATTAAAGCATGAGTCAAATGAACAAACACAGTCCGCGTAAATAAAAACAGGAAAAGAACATGGTTCTGTGAAAGAAAAAGGCTACATTTTCTGATGCAGGCACTGCTAGAGATTTAAAATAAAAACATTGCATCCTCTTCCAAGTGCAAAGAATTGCTGGAAGCAAGCGAACTGTGAATCTTTCCTTCACAAATAATTGAATTATTGCACCTTGAAAATGTTTGCAAATACAATTTTAAAAAGCAGAAAGCTACAATTACCCGTCTCTTCTTCGTTTCTTATTTTCTGAAGTTCTTCCGTGAGAAAGTGCTATGGACAGAATGTAATCCAAAAGGCTGCAACGTCAACCTCAAGATAAAATTCATTTCTCATTTTTTATGTACATAATGCTCAAAAATAAAACAAACATGATTTTTTACAATATTTATATTTGCTTATAAAATTCTAACCACATTATTTTCAACAGGTTGAGCAGTTTGCAACATGTCTGTACAGTCTGGCTATACATCAGATTGGTTTTCACTTCAAATTTAAAAATGTCAAACAGAAAAAAATAACCTCTCAAGTAGCTGCAAATATTGCTTAATGATATGAGGGGATGAGGTCTTGTTGAACACTTTTTTTCCACTTTACCTCTGACGTATGGCTTCCCATATTTAAGATTCTGGACACTTGAAGGAAGAGCAGCATAGGCAATATAAACATGCACTGATAGGATCCAAACTATCTATAATGGTACAGAATACATTGTTTTTACCTGTTGAAAGCTTGCACACTAAACCTATTGTGGTACATATTTGATGCAATAAATGTGCTCAGGTCGTTATTCATTTGCTCAAACATGCACCACAGGTAAAATTACTATTTACACAACAGAGGGCTCTTCATTAAACACGTACGTTTGCAACCTGGCTGAGAGCTGAAGATGGCTAAACAATACTGCAGGATGAAGCCGAACAAATTCATAAAGGGGTTTTTGGTCAGTTCAGTTGTTTCTTTTTTTCTTTTTTAAGGGCACATTGCCTTAAATACACCATACAGGGAAAAATAATTGACACAGACATAAAACCAGCGACTCCCGACTCCAGCTCTTGCTGAGATTTAATTGCCGGGGCAAAAATAATCCGTCTTGTTTCGCTCTGGTGAGTTTGAGGGGACTTTAGAGGCATTTAAACACTTGCCCGAATGCAACACAACATGAAACAACGTTTGTTAAAGCACCTCAGAACGGAGTATTCCCTCGCAGTTTTAACAAGAGTTGTTAAAAACTCGTTGCTCTTGGTGGACGTAATGTTTTTCCCCCCATGCATGATCTATAAGAAGTGCAGCATGCCCCCCCATGCAAATCATTTTGGTGTGCATATAAGAGAGTCATATAATAGAACGCCTGGTCCTCATACCGGCAAAGTAGTACTTACCCCCTTTTCCCCAGCATAAACCCCATTTACAAAAATAGTCACAATGTGTGAATAAAAAGAAAGAAAGGAAGGAAGGGAAGGAAAGTAATCCACCAACACAGATTTCGTAAAAAGATGACAAATGTGGCAGTTGAAATGGATATACTTACTGACTGTACTAAGTGTTCTATGTTTTAACACACACACAAATTAGTGTTTCCCCCCTCCCAACCCCTTTTACTGGTCCCTACAGTCTGATTAGCCATTTTTTTCCTCTCCTCTTCAGCAGTGTCAGCTGGTAATGAAAACAGGAACCTCCTGTCATGCTTCCCATAGTTTATATATAGTCACATTTTGACGACGAGGGGTTTCTGTCTTGTTATAGGCACTGACCTTAAAGAATACAGTATATTTGTAAAAACTGTCTGTTTGGCATATACCGCCTAGAGGAGTCCTGTTGACACAACTACATTACTCACACAGGCTGTAAACAATTTGTCACCCAATCAGGTTTTTTTTTTTAAAAAAAAAAACTGGCGCTTTACTTTTTCTTCTGTACATCTTTACCTTCTTTTTCGTGTTTTTCTTCAATGGGCTTGGTTACGCGGTCGTAGGACGGTGGACAAAGAGCGGTGGACATGGTCAGGTCTGTTTTTTCTGTGTAAGAGTTTTCATTGATCTTGTCAATGAGAATTTCATCCTTGAGACGTTGGCCCGCCCCTCCTTCTAATTTATTTTTATTATATAAAAAGGAAGCTTGGTGTATTGTCTGTCTTAGGCGGTAACGCCTGTAAGCCCGCTGAATGATGACAGCGGACAACTCCTCTTGTTTACGTTTCAATGTAGTTGTGATGGGCTCGTACGAGGCCTTGGAAGGGTTGGATTGCATAAAGCGGTCCTCCATCTGTATGCGGAGAGCATCCATCTCTCCGCTCTCCCCGAGAACGCGCTTTGTGAAAGCAAACAAGATGTCAAGGCAGTGAATTCTGTCACCACTTACCATGGGTAGATCCATCGCAATAAGCTGAACCTTGTTGGGTTTTGGTAAATGAAGAGGAGGTTCCAGAGCAGCTGCAAACTCCGAGAGTTTTTCAAATTCCATAAACTGGGTTGCATCCGGGTCAAACTTTTCCCAGACTTCATAGAACATCTCAAAGTCGTCCTCGCTCAAAGGCTCAGCACTTTCTTCGGTCGCCACACCAAAGTTCTCCAGAATGACAGCGATGTACATGTTTACCACAACTAAAAATGATATGATGATATAGCTGACAAAGAAGAAGATCCCAACGGAAGGATTGCCACAATCTCCTTTGACTGAGCTTCCTGGGTGGTCTTTTTTAGGGTCACAGTCTGGCGGCCCACTGTTGAGAATGGGCGCTAGCAAGCCATCCCAGCCAGCAGAGGTGGTGATCATGAAGAGGCAGATCATGCTGTTGCCAAAAGTTTCAAAGTTGAACATGTCATCGATTCCCACTTCTCTCTTCACGTAGGCAAAGTTGGACATTCCAAATATAGCGTAGATGAACATGACCAGGAAAAGGAGAAGACCAATGTTGAACAAGGCAGGGAGAGACATCATCAAGGCAAAAAGCAGAGTGCGGATCCCTTTAGCACCCTTGATGAGACGCAGGATGCGACCTATCCTGGCAAGTCGGATCACTCGGAACAAGGTGGGTGACACGAAGTATTTCTCAATAATCTCTGCTAGGAACATACCTGTTAAAAATACAATTAAGCAATAGTTTTAGGGCTAATTGTTTATCAATGCCAACGTCCTGCCTTGACTTACCTGTGCACTTTAAGGAGCTTTCAGTGACAAAGTCTGCAATCCTATGCACAATGACTCAGAAGTAAATCTCATTGAACAAAGCAACACTTACTTCTGAGTAAACATGCATAGGAATGGGCTGTAAACTACCAAGTTTCTGACTTTATGGCAGTGTGCAGTAACAACTCAAGAATGTTAGAAGTCAACTTTTATATTTTATCTAACACAGAAAATTATGTCACCTAAGCCTTTCTAGATTCATACATCTTAAGCTATTGTTATTTGAAATTAAATCAAGCAGCACATCTGGGAGTAACCAATTTAAATATAACACATTAGGCAATAGTTGGCTTATGCAGATGTCAGAAAAGGCACTTTTGATACCAGAAGTCAGTGATAACCAACAAAACCATACCGTATCAAGGTAATAAACAATGCCGGACTGACATTAAAGGAGGATGGTGGCTGTTTCCATCCAACTTAGCAACTTCTTGGTTCCCCTCCTGACAGCTGAGCTGGATGGGTTGCTGTGTCCCCACTAGAGCTGGCCCAAACTAGTAGGCTGAATGAGTTGGCCACCTCAGCAGCAGATGAGGAGTGGCAATAGGTATTGGTGGACAGAGCTACCGTATGTGTGTCAGGCAGCCTGTTCTCCACCCTCATAGGCTAGGTGATTGCCCTCAGGTGAAGTGCAAAGCATTGCCCCATCTCCAGTGTTGACATAAGAATCAGCTGTTACTCTAGTGAACTTCTTTACATAGTGGGGTGATGGTAGTGGTTGCTACTTTCACCTTTGCTTCAAGCAACAGAAGCTCTTGGGGCCAGTCCTGGTTCCCACATATAGAGGCAAATGGGGCATTCATCAAAAACATTTTCCTTTCCATCATTTCTTTAAGAGCTTGTCAATTATAGCCTTTTGAGGAGTATTGGTTTGAAGATTAAGTGTAAGAATGAACTTAGAAAACATACCCTCTTTTTTTTTTAAAGCAGCTTGTGTGATTTTTGTGACCCACCCACCCCTCCAGTGTGCTTAACCAAATATACTTACCATGCTACTAAAAATAAAAAGAGGGTGAGGAAAAAACCCCTGTGTTGGAATAATTTCAGCCCACGGAAGAACTCCCAAAAGTGGAATATGTGACTCACCATCTTTTGGGGATGTTTTCCTAAGAAAGAAACCTGGGGCAAGGGGAGACGCCACAGTCTCCAAAGTGGGAAGATAAATATGCAGGGACTTTCTAACCAAATATATAGTGGGCATGAGAGTACCAGTCTTTACTGAACAGTGTGGGGGCCAAGACAGAAAGGAGAGGAAAATCCTGCCCACTGAGATCTAGCAATTTGAGATTTCAACCTGTCTGGAATTTCCCTCATTGGATGAAATGGATACAAGCAACCTGTATCATCATAGACACAGATAAATTATTTTTTTTGCACATTTGTCAAACATATTCAGAAATGATTGTGATGCATATGACACAATTACAGAAGATGCAACTAGGAATCAATGTGGCTGCGCAACTGAAAACAGGGGAAGAAATAA
The DNA here is from genome assembly GCA_034641385.1 of Darevskia mixta. Lineage (NCBI taxonomy): Eukaryota > Metazoa > Chordata > Lepidosauria > Squamata > Lacertidae > Darevskia > Darevskia mixta. Next base: position 26,428,825 of record JAWWNH010000001.1, read on the forward strand.
AGCAACGTTCGAAGCACCTTAATATAGTTTTGACATTTGCCTTGCTTTGTTTAGAACGGGCCTTACCTACAATGGAGAGGATGACAACCACAAAATCAAAAATGTTCCATCCAATGGTGAAATAATAATAGCGCAGGGAAATTAGTTTCAAGACACATTCTCCAGTGAAAAGGACTATGAAGATCAGATTAATCCGGTACAGAATTTCTTCCATTTCTTTACTTTGGTCATCTGTTTCGACCATCATGGTGATCATATTAAGGCAGATGAGAATCATAATAGTGATATCAAATACTTGTCTTGTCACAAAATCAAAGACCATGCCTTGATATTTGTTCTGAGGTATAAAGAAGAGATATTAATCAGTTAAGGCTCTGGTGTGCATACTGCTAGATTACAACTTAATTAATAACGTATATAGATATAGACACACACAATAAAAACATAGCGAAACATCAAACATAAAAACTTCTCAGTACATGACTACCTTCAGATGTCTTTAGAAGGACAAATAGTTTGCACATATGCATGCCCAAAAGCAAGAAAAACAAACTCATTTAACTCATGTATTCAAATATTGATTGCTCTCTCCAATTTACAGAAAGCTTAAACTCACTTCTCATTTGCTGTTTTTAAAATGAATCTTTCAATCTAGAATAGTGTCACTTACCCCTGGTCTAGGAATAGGCTTTTGAGGCTTTTTAGACCCCAACTTTTTCATTGCATTGTAGTACTTTTTCTGTTCTTCTGTCATAAAGATATCTTGACCTCCAAAGTAAGGGCATAACATGAAAAATGGTTATAATCACATTCTCATTGATGGCCTATACACTTACTTGCATTTATTCCATATTCATAATCAAAAGAAAAACAAATATTGGGCTTAATTGGTTTTTACAATGAGATTCTTCCAAATGTTCCAGCGATGCCGGTAAAAGGTGATACCCTTTAAACTGTTGTGCCCATTTACTGATTGTAGAATAAGAATTTTAATTTAGGCTCAATTCAGTAAGAATGGAAGATTTTTTATGTAGAACAGAGGTAGGGAAATTGTGGCTTTCCATATGTTGTCCCAGGTAGCACAGCTAATGGTCAGGGGTGATGGGATTTGTAGTCCAGCAACATCTGAAGGCGCACAGATTACCCGTCCCAAATATAAACCTTAACTGCCCCTGCATTCTGAGAGGAGGTATGGTCAACCACTCTGCAGGAACTTCTCTCCAGTGACCAAACATTGCAGCTCTTCAATGTTTTGCAAGGCAAGGTTCTCTCCCAAACAGCCATGAATATTTATAGGTCTCTCCACTTTTCCCCTTTAAAAGTCAGAGCAACTATTTCACTTAATCGGTTCACATGATTTAGCCAAAGTTTATGACGTGAGCTTTAAAGGCAATGCAGGTAAAATACTTATCTTCTTTTTTTGCTGATTGAAGTTATCAATGATGACGCCAATGAATAGATTCAGGGTGAAGAATGACCCAAAGATTATGAAGATAACAAAGTAAAGGTACATATACAGGTTGTCTTCATACTTAGGCTGCTGTCGTACCTACAAAGTAAGTGAAATGATTGTGAAACCTCAACATAGTTTATTTTTTTAAAAGCTTGCAAGTTGGCATCAAGACAACTCTGGACCCCTCCAGATGTGTGAATGTGTGTGTTTTGGTAGGTGTAGAACTGAACATGCCAATGATGTACTAATAGAGCATTGGTGACAAATTTATACTGGGGCACCAACACACCTTATTAGTTCTGCGATGCTTCCCCAATGTTACTGCACTACCGTCTTTCCCCCTTTTTAAGACACCGTCTTATAATTTTTTTCCCTCAAAAAAACACAGGGTGGCTTATTTTCGGGGGGATGTCTTATTTTTATTATGTCAGTATGGTATGGTACAGCCTCCCCCTGTGGCGGCACCACGGCTTACTTTTGGGGTACATCTTACTTCTCACAAAGGTAAAAAAACCCTGCCATGGCTTACTTTATGACTACGTATTAAAAAGGGGGAAATAGGGTATTGAAGAAGAAGAGGAGTTTGGATTTGATATCCCGCTTTATCACTACCCGAAGGAGTCTCAAAGCGGCTAACATTCTCCTTTCCCCCCTCCCCCACAACAAACACTCTGTGAGGTGAGTGGGGCTGAGAGACTTCAGAGAAGTGTGACTAGCCCAAGGTCACCCAGAAGCTGCATGTGGAGGAGCGGAGACGCGAACCTGGTTCACCAGATTACGAGTCTACCGCTCTTAACCACTACACCACACTGGCCATCTGGAGGGGCACTCTTGCACTCCAGCACAACAAAAGCAATACAATGCTGCCAGATGCCCCCACCATTTGTGGTATGAAACAGGTGCTGGATTGTGTACTGCCACCACCATAAGTACAAATGATCATAAAAGCACAATGCAAAAGAACTTCTGGAGGGCCCCATAGCAATGCTATATCTTCACTTTAATGGTCAGCATACCTGGAATTCTTTATGTTATGATGATGGTGGTATTTCTTTTACCCCACCCATCTTTAATAATAATAATGATAATAATAAACTTCTTGTACCCTGCCCATCTGCCTGGGTTACCCCAGCCACTCTGAACAGCTTCCAGCAAAGTATAAAGGAACACAAACCAATGAGGGTGCTATTTAATTTGAACATAATTCATGTTCACATTAATGTTATCCTCAAGCACATTTCATCAGCAGAATCCTAGAGTCTTTGTGCAGCAAAGAATGCAAAGTACTTACATTTCTTGAATCAATCGCTGCATACATAATGTCCATCCATCCTTTAAATGTAGCCTGCATCAAGAAAATATTTTAAACATAAAACTCTGAACTCACAGCTGTGCTCAATGTCTTGTACCAGAGTTACCAAAAGGAAATGCTTTACTTATACATATGCTATAACTATGGACTAAAGTAAAGGGGGAGCTGTTCAAGCTTTCAGTGGGCTTGATCCTGCCATGCAGTGGAATCCTATACTGGTCAAAAGTAAGTTCTGTTAAGTCCAAAGAGACACGCTGACAAGTACTGTAAGCGTGCCTCCAATGGGAGTAAGCCCCATTGACTCTATGGAACTCATTCTGAGTAGACATGCATAGGATTGTGATGTAAATTTGTTAAGCTTCGTTCCCCATGAAATGAAATTGGTCCCAACTAAATCAAATTGGCATGATGGACATGACTTGGCTTAATTCCCATTGATTTCAAGGAGGCCTAACTTAGTCCTGCTCCAGCTGACACAGTTAAGAAAATTCAGAAGCAAACAAATGTTTCAGTATTTCAGTTCCTTATACAAAGCACAGGTACAAAATATGATACCTTTGGCAATATGGAAATAAGGTACTTTAATGTATCCTAAGATATAACAGGCTGATAAAGAACCTAATTCCCCCCCTGCATTTCTACTACAATGATACTTATTATCATAGGAGCCAACTCCTAGAGGCTGAGGTCCTTTCATCCCTCCATAAAATATTTGAGGGGGCTCCCCCCCCCAAGTTGATGGGCATTGCCATTGAAATGGTGTGGGTGTGTTGCATCTTGTGATCAGTTATGCAGGGTGGGGCTTAACTGCCCCACTTCAAATATTTTATTCAAGTTGCCACCCCTGCTTATTATGCATGTTAATTAACAGAGGAGGAGAATGTTCTGTTGTGCAAGTAGAAATCCTTGCAGGGATAGAACGATTTCCTTAGTGCCATGCTGGATTCCACTCACAGTATTCAATGGGACTGACTCCCTTGTAAGTGAGATAATTATTCTCACCTACATGCCCACTGCCCATTCTAATGCAGAAGAGTCCATGCTACCAAAGGAGGAAATCCAGAAGCCCCATTTATTTATTTATTGTAGGTTGGTGAGCAATTATAACACTCTAAAGAACTATACTTAAAGGACTGGTGTTTTTAAAAGAAATGTCAGCCTCTTGTTATATACTGTCCAACCTTATTCACTGATTTCACAAAAATTCAAGTAATTTTTTTATTCTTAACCAGTGCCACTAGCATTTATACTTATAATCCTTGTTCAGATGATCCCAGCTGCAAAGCACTAATCTAAATAAATGACTAGGAGAATTATGCATGTCAACTCTGTCTATGAAAGATGTTTCCTAAGATTCTTTAGCAGCAGACTTGAGCATCACTTTGTAGCTTGACCAAGAAATAGAACCCTGGGTAGGGCTATGCAGAATAAGAGGTGGAGCCAGTGGCATAGCATGCAGAGGGCAAAGGGGTGGATGCTAAATGGTTAGGGACAGAAAATTTCAACACCAGATGCTGCCTCAATACAGCTGTGCACTTCTGTTGCTGGGCTCCATTGAAAATGGCTTCCCCATGCGAACCAGGAAGTGACCTCTCCAGACAACAGGGCAACTCTTCTTTTCTTATCTCTGCAGCTGCGATAGGCAATTGAATGCTCATGCATACTCTGTCTGTTTCCCTCCCTCCCCTCATGGCTCTGGGCACTGGCAACCCACGCTATGCCACTGGGTGGGTCTACAGTTCTACACTAAGTTGTGAGAACTCAATGGGACTGACTTCTGAACAGACATCATATAAATATATCACTTTCCTCCAAGGAGCTGAAGATGGTGTATGCGTCTTTTCCACTTTTATGCTCACTGTGATGTAGGTTAATTTGAGAGTTGGCAAATAGCTAATGAGTGCCCAGAAGGTGAAACTGGATCTCCCGAGACCTAGTCCCACAGCCTCAAAGTAACATTTTAGGCTACCTTCATTTTATATTCTGGCAGTCTACAGTGATTCCATGACCCTCTTACCACCGAATTCCTAGCAAATTCCTACGAGCCTGATCAGACTGTAAGTGGCAAAATAGTTGAACCAACTTTTTATTATACACTATGTAAACAAGAAGTAGTCTGTAAAGAGTGTTCACTTACTACTTGCAGTAAAGAAAGATACCCAAATCCCACATTATCAAAGTTAACTTTCACGTTTTTCCATCTGGCGGTTTCATTTCTTTGTATGAGCTCCTCACACTGACTCTGATTGTAAACTTCTTCGATTGTGAACATGTCACCAGTTGTGGTATTAATGCAGTGGTAGAACTTGCCAGCAAACAAGTTTACTCCCATGATGCTGAAAATTAGCCAGAATATAAGACAAACGAGAAGCACGTTCATGATGGATGGAATCGCTCCTAGAAGGGCATTCACAACCACCTAATACACAAATACAGGAGGGAAAAAAGAGTATAAGAATACTTACAGCAATAACATAATCACTCTGTTGCACCAATGCATAATTGTTCTGTTTTATTTTATTTTTTAGGGTGAATTATTAAATTGCTTATCACAATTTTGATTGCAACAGAGTTCCTATTTTAAAGAAAACTTTCACATATGCAACAACATCAAAGATGAGAAAACTAAAATACTTAAATAAAAGTAAAAATTAAAAAAACCTGATAATAGTAACATGAAGATTGTTGATCTCTGTAAAAAAAGAGATATATGTTAAAATACTAATACAGAAAATCAAAATATAAACTGAAATGATTGTATAATTTCTTTAAAACTAAAAACACAAAATGTCAATAATGTTATCAAAGAGAATTAGTCAAGATTAGTATATATATATATATATATATATATATATATATATATATATATATATATCTTGTACAGTTAACCATGCATTATTACAAAGATTAATTTCTTTGCATAAGAAAGCCAGACAGTTTTGCAATATGTGCTTATTTAAATAATCACATAGTTTATTTCAAGCTCCAGTCTTTATTGAGAAAATGGATCTATTTTCAGCTTAAAAATGAATGAATGAAAAATTCGTATGTCCTTATAGCGAAGTGTTTAATTAAAGTATCAAAAACGTTTAAACACATTGGGCTTCTTGACTAAATCAAGAAACACCTTACTTTATTGACTGCAATGCATTTGTAAGTTTATCTAATAAAACATGACTGGGAAGAATGCTATCCAGAAACTTAAGAGGTTAGAGCCTAAGATCCCTTGAGTGGAGCTCCACTCATGGAAAGGTCACTCCCTCTGCAGTCCCCTAGAAAGGCCTAGATAATAATAATAATAATAATAATAATAATAATAATAATAATAATAATAATTTATTATTTGTACCCCGCCCATCTGGCTGGGTCTCCCCAGCCACCCTGGGCGGCTTCCAGCAAATATTAAAAAACAAAACATTAAAATATTACAGATTAAAAGCTTCCCTGAACAGGGCTGCCTTCAGGTGTTTTCTAAAGGTCATGTGGTTGTTTATTGCTTTGACCTCTGATGGGAGGGCGTTCCACAGGGCGGGCGCCACCACCGAGAAGGCCCTCTCCTCTGCCTGGTTCCCTGTAGCTTCGCTTCTCGGAGTGAGGGAACCGCCAGAAGGCCCTCGGCGCTGGATCTCAGTGTCCGGGCTGAACGGTGGGGGTGGAGACGCTCCTTCAGGTATACAGGACCAAGGCCGTTTAGGGCTTTAAAGGTCAGCACCAACACTTTGAATTGTGCTCGGAAACGTACTGGGAGCCAGTGTAGATCTCTCAGGACCGGTGTTATGTGGTCCCAGCGGCCACTCCCAGTCACCAGTCTAGCTGCCGCGTTCTGGATTAATTGCAGTTTCCGGGTCACCTTCAAAGGTAGCCCCACGTAGAGCGCATTGCTCTAGGGGTCCAAGGGGGCAGACTGGGGGAATCGGCGAATGTTCGCCCTCCACCTTACCTTAGTGGGAGCCCCAGTTGGCTCAAAGGGCCTTCTAGAAACAGAATGGCACCTATAGATCCAACCCAAGCTTTCTTTCCTCCCCAAAACTCCTACACTGTTTGGGGTGACGGTGGATAGGTTATTAATATTTAAATGTGGAAGACACTTCCTTTTCAGCATTAACTAGCATGGCTGTACTCCAGCACGTGGGCACAGAACAACCACAACTTTATTTGCGGCTTCATATACAGGGAGGGATACGTATGCAGAAAAAGCCTGTAACTGGATCAGGGAGATATGTGCTTTGTTTGCAATTAGTGAGTTTTTAAATGCATGTTCCCAGCATCAGTCACCTTCAGAGGAGTGAGCAGTAGAGGCCTGGTTTGCAAAGTCTCGTTAAACCATCGTTAAAATAAAACCACAGTTTGCTGCGAATATGCAGTGTTTTGGTGTGCTGCTGTCTTTCTGCTAGAAAACAAGCTTGCCCAAAACAATCCTTGGTTGCCACTTGTGGTTTCTTTAGAGAGAAACAAACCACCGTGAGCCCAGGTTTGATTGCAACCCTGCCTAGGCTTTGTTTCCCGGCAGCACGGCAGCAGAAGAGGGGAAACGCCTGTGATTTTAGCAGCAAGCGTTAGCTTGTTACACACAAGCCATGGTTCATTTTAACAATGGCTTGACCATAACGTGATGCGCAAACTGCGTTACGGTTTTTGCAAAGCCTCGCTGACTGCAAAAGTAGCCCTTCTCATCCGGAGTGAAATGCCAAGGAACAACCAGAGCAGGCCCTCAGAACCTAGTCCAAATGCAAGTTATGAACTTGTGAGGGGTCCTTGGAGCTCACACAGCTGCTTAGAAAGCTCCTTTCCCAGCTTAGAAAGTTATGCATGTTAAATAAATTGGAGTTCTCGTTAATATGTACACCAATAAGAAACAGACCAATAACTCAGGCCAATATAGCATTCAATAGTGAGAATAATCCCTACTAGCAAGTCAAATATAAATTACAAAAACAAAAGTACATGTAGCCATACAGTTGTTATAAACTACAAAGACATACACAAAATAAGTCTTTTAGCGCAATATATCGTACCCTAAGTTTAAGGAGGTCAGCGTGTACTGAGAACAATTGGGTACACGCTGACCTCCTTAAACTTAGCTGATGAAGGTAAAGACACCGAAACAGGGCCCTGTCCTGGCTTCTGACTTCTGACTCTGTATTACTATGGATGCTACCTTATTCTAAACGACTTCTACATCAAACACGATACTGATACATCCTGTTTTTGGACTATTGTGAACTCTACCTAGTTTAAAGACTCTCACACCAAACGCTGCATCGATATATTGTGCTGAAAGACTTATTTTGTGTATGTCTTTGTAGTTTATAACAAAGCAGGTTCTCCATCTTGGAGAGCACGTGTTGCGGTGGGGGCTAACAAACTATCCCTTTGTTGCTGGGCGGGTTTGTTTGGATGGCCACTACTATGATTGGACCCTGGGGCTGTTGTTGGGGAGAAATGTATGTTGCCAATTGTGATGGACAGCCCAGCGTTTATAAATGGTTTGCACACAGCAGGATCTCCCTCTTTGGCTGCGTGCTTTGGATCACCCGCCCTCCCTCCCTATTTTTAGGCCTCTGTGTTGACCTTGCTATGCCTGTCATGGGGTCGTCTGCTCTTGGGGCAGGGGCCTGGTAGGAATTTTTCCATTTGGCTGATTGGCTTGTGCCATCTGGTTTTCACCTACTGCGTAGCAAATAGTCACAACTTGTAAGGTTGGCGGTTAGGCATTGGTCATTATTATGTTGGTTGGGGGATGGGACTGTTGACTGCGTTTGTCCCTCCCCAATTGAAGAAGGGGCTGTTGACTTCGTTTGCCCCTCTCAATTGATGATGGTGTGTGGGGAATTCTGTTAAAGGAATCCAGGGGCTCGACATGCTTTTGTCCGTATCCCCCGGTCGGGGGCCAGGGCCACGCAAGAGCCCCTGGGAGCCTGTGGGAAGAGGGGAGGGTCAGACCCATCCAGCCTCCTTTCTCTACCTGGAAGATTTTCCCCTTTACTGACAATTGTCAGTTCTGTCCTTAGGGGACAGATAGTCTGGACCAATGCCTACGCAACCACTCACATTTCTTGTAATTTAATAAAGTTGTGGCCAAATTCATGCCAAAAACCAAAAACAGCATTATGTCTGAAGTGTGAATTATTTGGAGGGGTGGTTTGGGACCTTGACACGCAACTGTATGGCTACATGTATTTTTGTAATTTATATTTGACTTGCTAGTAGGAATTATTCTCACTATTGAATGCTATATTGGCCTGAGTTCTTGGTCTGTTTCCTATTGGTGTAGAAAGTTATGCATAACAGTGCTTCAAAACGATTTTGCTTCAAGCCTGGCTAACTACGGCACAGCAAGGTTTCCTTTCTCTCAAAACCGTTCAGGGTTAGGGCATGCCCCCTTCTCCCAACACCACTTTCCATATAGCCACGTGCTGCGATTATTTTGGAAACAGCATTCTAGGCTCTTTCTGCTGTACCCCAGCTACTATATTTTAAGCACTTAAGTTGTGCAGCTGGCAGCGGCCATAGGGAATGAAGGGTGAGGGCTCTCGAAGGTAGGCCCTGCCTTCTAAGGTGACAGCCTGCTTGCTGCTCTCCTAAACCTTGAGCAGCGCTGTGGGAAACTCATGTGACTATGAGGCCATCTTGCCTAGCTGATGGTTAAATAGAACCTTATATACTAATAGCAAGCTCATTCCCCAAGTGCCTATCCTTACATAGGCAAAACAGCACCATCCACACATAAGATGTTAGGGTTTTTTTGGAGGGGGGGAACCCAAGGTTAGCAAAAGTAAGAAATTATTTAGGGGGAAACTATAAAAGGAGGGGCCCCCTGACAGTGTATTGAAGACTGAGCTTGCTCAGTGGGCACAGAATGTTGGGAGGAAATGGAAAACTGTGGTGAGTGGAATGGAGTATCCTGGAAGGGGGAATGGCTGGCTGAAAGTCTGAGCAGGAGCATTTCACACTACCGTATTCTGCTGCAGGTTCTCCTTTCAGGATAAAGCCTTGTCCTATAAGGTGGAACCCTAACATGTAAATTGGAAGGTTACAGTACAGGTAGCTTGCATGGCAGTAAAAATCAGGGGGGGAGGGGTTGGCATGGCAATTGAATTACTGCATTATGGTGGAACATAAAGCTTGGCATTTAGAATGCTTTTGGTCAGGGGGTATTTTGGGGCTGAGCGTTTGTTTATTCTCTTTCTCACAAGGAGACAGTTTGATATAAATAAAGTCACAGAACTGGTTAAATCTCAAGTATATGAATTTTTCTTCAGCCTTAACAAAATTCACTTGAAATGCTCATAATTTCAGAACAAATGTGTTGGCAAGGGTGGGGAAGTTCTGGCCCTGCCATGCTGCTGGGACTCCAACTCCCATCAGCTCCAACCAGCATGGTCAAAAGTCAAGGATGATGGGAGCTGGAGTGCATCAACATTTAGAGAGCCAAAAGTTAGCCATTCCTGGTGTATTGGATTTCAGTCTTGGTTTCACCTTTCTTGCATAGCACTCTATTGCGGAGTATGAATAGCCCTTCCATGACCAGAACGGCACCTTTGACTCCAGCCCATTGATCTTAGCCGTCGTTAATGTTTCTCTCTTGTCATTATTTCTGGCCTTATAGAATGAAACAATCTAGGGGCGAAAGCTGTGTGAAACAATCAAGCTGTGAAAATTAATTAATTACTGCAGAAGGACTGAAGGAGGAATTAGCTGTCCACCTCACCCATAAAAATAAATTGGCTATGCAAAGATAATTCAATAATTAGACCTGGAGAAACGGAAAACATGTTTCTGATTCTGTCAATTGTAAAAAGAGTTATTACTGCATCAATGTAAGAGGCATTTTTAAGCATATCTTCTGAATTGTACAGAATAAAGTTCGAGATACCAATTTATTTTTAATGTTGCTGCCTCGGAAACTGGACTGGAAATTTGAAATATGATATCACTTTAAAGCAATCAGCCAGAAATGTGCATAAGACATGCAAAACTAAAACTGCAAGGTGAATTAATTTTTAAAAACTCCTTTTCCGCTTTACTGCTCTAAGAAAAATACATCAAGCACGGCGTAACATGCTCTCTTTCAGTGAGTTTACACATAAACACATGCTTTACATATTTTGAACTACTGCAAGAGCATTACATTACAGGGAGTTTTAAAAATGGTAAATATAAAGCAATGGGTATATTCAAATCTCACTTTGCACGTAGTTATAAGCATTGATCTACGTGCACTGAGATTAGAATATAGCTTCCAATCTGTGACAGATTTAATTCACATAAAAGCGGTTATTTACTTTGCCTTCCAGCACCTCTGTGGAGTTAGGATGGTTTAAATTTACTTTTGGATATATTTACACAGTTCTCACAATAACACAACAGTCTTGCATTTTTTAAACGTTTACTTTGATAAATAATTCCCCTGTCCCTGTTGTGCGTGTTAAAATAGTTGTTATACTTCACAGACTTACGTTGTCCTTAGATCTTGGATTTTTCTTCCGCATAGGAATAATTTTACCAATTTTCGAACAGAGAAATCATATGAAGTTAATTTAAAGCTTCACATTTAAATATAATTATACAAATATGTGAAAACCCAAACTTGGTAGGTAGGAACAACAGGTCAGAATTTTAGGTTCTGATTGCATGGGAATTTTTGTTTTGTTTTGGGTAAGCTGTTTTAAAATTTGGTGTGGTCCATTCCACCAGCCAATTAAACAAAACCATTTTTTAAATAACACTTAAAAAAAAAAAAGACGGTTGATGCTTGACCTCAGTTTCATTTAAATTTGAACAGTATTTTTTATCGCCAATTAGACTACAAAGTGGTTAATTAAAGGTCTTGTTTATGATGCCTTCCTCCCCTCACAAGACTGGCCCTTAATTCTGTATCAGTTTTCACCTCTCTAAATTATCCTCAAATCGAGACCTACCCTGAACTAAAAAAAAGCTGCAAATGTTCTCACATTTTTTAAAGTGGAAAACAAGGTGGACGGAACTGCTGCTTGTCATCTTTGACTCCAAAGTAGCCTCCAATTCTATTTGGCTCTTTGGCTGCTTCAGTCAGTGGTCATGAATTCCCAGTTCAGCACCAGACTCTGAACACGGCTTGTCAGAAAAACCTGGTATTATTTGAGTCATGCTGAGAGTGGAAGTCCCAGAAGACCAATAGCAGATACTACTGGAGAAGCTTTGGAGTCCCTGTGGAAGATTAGCAATGCCAAACATATAAAGATATTATAACAAATTTTGTGAAGCATGCTATTGGGCCCAGGGTGCTTCGAGACAGCTGTTTACTGTGGGATCAGGACAGTTGTACCTTGCGAGTCGAATGTTTTGGCTCCCAAACGCCCCAAACCCGGAATGAGTGTTCCGGTTTGCAAACGTTCTTTGGAAGCCAAACGTCCGACGCGACTTCCGTGGCTTCCGATTGGCTGGAGGAATGCAGCCAATCGGAAGCCCCACCTTGGTTTCCGAATGTTTTAGAAGTCAAACGGACTTCCGGAACGGATTCCGTTTGACTTCCGAGGTACGCCTCTACTGATCACACATGCAGGTTCATCAAAATACCCGCTCATATGTTTTTCTCCCCCTTCCATTTAATCCAGATTTACACTTTCTGCAGAACATCCAATAGACTAAAAAGAAAACCTGTTGCCAATGACTCATTTGCAATGTCTGAATTAATTGCTTCCAGTATTCTGTCTCTATATGGAAGCATTGCATTGGCACTAGTTCAGTGCTGCAGTTATGGAAGAAAGCAAGGAGGCATTAATGATTTTCATTCATCATTTCTCTGCCACCAACCCAATCCTGCCTTTGCCATGTCCCCACAAAATGAAGTTGCTGAAATGAAAACTGTTCTTAAAAGAGTGCAGTTCAGTGACTCCTTTGAGAGCTGGTCAGGTTTTATGTCTGGGAGGTTGTTTTTTTCCTGTTCACGAATCATTCATTAACACACACTGATTTCTGTGAATGTACAGCGCTCTTTCTAAATTTGGCCCAAGTGCTTCGGACAGATAATGTTTACTCTTCAAGTTGTTTGTGCCCTTCATCCATTTAATCTGTTTATAATTGACTTTGCATTATCAGCCATATTTTGCTTATTTTGTTCTTTGGCTCAGTGAGAGACACCCTTTAAGTGGGAGAAAATGCACAGGAAATTGTGAAAAACTGGCACTGCTGTGTACACGACTCATTGGTTCCTTTTAAATATCATTAAAGAGAAAAGTCGCAATGGAGATTGTGAATGGAAAAATGAAACCTAGTATAATCATATTCCCTATTCATATGAACCAGATGTGTTTTGAAATTTATTTATTTTTCAGGTCGCCATATTCTTGGTACTCGTATTACATGAACATTTAGCAGCATTGCTATTCTTGTAGATTACTTAGGAATGAGTACAAAGGACAACAGTTCCCCAAACATTTGTGCCAACAAAAACATATTTGCAAGAATGTTCATGAATAGTAAATAAAAAGAAGTATGAACATGGATAAACCAAACAATCAGTTAAAAAACTGAATGAATGTTCGTGAACACTACAGCAATTGACCAGCTCTTACCCTATTCCACTGCTGACTTCTCAATTCATGAATTTCTTGTTTAAAGGGATTTGTTGAAATTAAGGGGTGGTTAGATGCACCTGAAATTCATGTATCGAGTCAGTTTCAATTTACAATATTTCTTCTTAGAAATTTTGAAGAAAATATATGCAACCTGATGGATACAATTTGAGGAACTGAGCTCCAGTATTCAGAATTTTGTTTCATGGTACTGATGTGGCTTTTACATATCAGCACTAATTAGACAGCATGTTATGTTATCGGCTGCCCATCTCACTAGAAAGGTTTTTTTTAAAATCATTATTCAAAAGCTGTTTCCTCTTATGTTTCCATGAAGTGGCAAAAAAAAGCATTCTCTAAAAATAACAGGTTTGAACAACATGCAGTTTTGATCAGGTTGTATAGGGAGTGTAAATGAATGTTTTTAATGGAAGTCTTTGGAGTTTTGCTGGTGACTTCAATACAGGCACAAATTCACCCAGTAACTTTAAGGAACGGAAGAAAACAGGGGTATAGTGTGGTAAGGAACATTTCCGAGATAAATATTAAGCAGTGGTCCTGACTTACCCCAGAAAGAAAACATATAACACTGCATGATTTGTGTAGATAATGCTGGGGATTGCTGGAATTACTTTAACTGTTTTGGAAATTATTAGCTATTGTGAAAAAGAAAGAAAAATAATCCATTGAGTTGTCTGGTTAAATTAGTCACGTAAGCAGGTTTAGTCCAATCAGTGAGACCATAAAAAAATTAAATCTTACTGAGTTGTCTACATGGTATGATTACTAGTTGTCCTTGTATGCCACTAGGTTTAAGTAGTTCATTGTCAAAAACTGAGAGAGGGAAAGAGAGAGGGACAGAGACCTATATGGAGACCTGATAGTAATCAAATTTGACCTACTGAATGAAATTCCTAAACTAAAGCCATTAATTTCAGTGGGAATAAATTAATTCTCCGTTAATTTAACTCGCAAGAGAGCTCACAGATCTGAATTTACGAAAGCAGCACACCCTTTTAACAAGCTGTGTAAACCAGATAATGAAGTAAAAAATATTTAATTTATCAGAAACAAAATGACACAGCATCAACTCACCTTTCAAATCACTATTAGCAAATCTGACAAACTCCTCAAATTGGCTAGAAAGTAAAGTAATATAAATGCACACAGTTTATGCGTGGTACTGAATAAAGGGTTAAGGTTTGCTAACGAAGCTTTCTGCTTATCTATTACCGATAAATATGCAATAGAATGAGAGGGCAGCATTTCCGCATGGTTTTGTCATTCCTCACAAAGGCATGCACAGAACATTCCTTACATTTAGGCATGCGTTTTATGTCTGGCAGACTTTTCTCTCATTTCATCTTACCCTCATCCCTTCAAATCTTGACAAGGCCCGTAAAGGTCTCAGAGCTCTCAGTGTCCTAAGGGATTTGATGGCTCCAAGTTCTGAGTAACCCAATGCATTTGCTGTTAAGCTAACCAATGATACCTGTTAAAAAAAAATTAAGAAAAAGAAGAATTGCCACTTTGCATCATATTATGCTATAAGGCCTTGTAGATTCAGGACTTTGGAGTTTGAAGGAATCACAGGACTATACACGCTCAAAAGCACATCATCCTACATCCTGTGCCAACTTGGGATCTTTAATTTCATACATTAGCTCACTATATGAAAGTTGGGTGAATGGGTCGCAGTGGTCAAAATGGGTTCCTCAGTTGACTCTGGAAATGTGTAACAGGGCCCAGTACAGCTAAGAACTAATATTTCAATACAACAAGGGGTGAAAACACACACTTTGGCTATTTTGGGAGGACCACTGAGGTGGAAGGTTGGGTCCCATACAGCAACATGATTTCATTGTTAAAGCCTGGAAAATCTTTCTCTGCAGTAAAATATGTAAGACCGGAGAAAATTATCCATTTTTCAAAATGTTTGGTTTGACTTTTCACAGTGTGTATATATTCTTAAGTGAATATATACCAGTAATTTAAATGTTGTTCTCTTTGAGATTTAATTTGCATTCTCTCATGATGCAAGATTTTACTGGTTTTTAAAAAAAATAAATGCAAAAGGGCATTCCAGATGTAACAATTTGTATTCATAATAGCTGATGGCACTTGTCAGTACCAAGTGTTGCTGTAGAATAGGGATAACCAATGTAGTGCCCCCCAGATATTTAGGACCACTATTTTCATCGGGCGCAGCCAGAATGGCCAATGGCCAAGGGTGATATAAGTTTTAGCCCGTATCCGGAGAGTACCACGTAGGCTACCACCAATATGAAATCCACGATAGTAGAACTCTATGAAGTTTGCTAATACGATCCTAATATATTATGCATTCTGAAGTTTTAAAGCAATATGCTACTTGCTAATGGCCTGTTTCAAGGCAATATTAGACAGAGTGATTGTTCTTCCAACAGTATTAAATAAATTCACTGTCAGGGACTGGCCCGTCCCCAGAGCCAGCTGACAGGGGAAACTGGCTGGAGAGAGAGAAGAGAGATCAGGTCGGAAAGCGATGCGCAGGAAAGCCAGGAAGGAAGTAGTGGTGGGGACGAGGGAGGGCTCTGGGAGGCTGCCAGGGACCCAGAACCACCAGCTGGAGGGGAAGAGGAAGTGCAAGCGCACAGGGAAAGGCAAGGGCTCTGGGAGGTTGCCAAAGACCCAGATCCACCAGCTGGAGAGGAGGGGGATCTGGGGAGGGCGCCCAGCGCCACTCCACAGCTGTGCAAGGGGAGAAAGCGGAAGGAAGGAAGGAAGCGTTTCGGTTTCCCAAAGCTCTTATGTTGGGGGCGGAGCCGTGAAATGCCACTCCCAGAATCTGGAACTGACTCAAGTGGTCATGAACTTTGAGAGCTCTGATGTACACTTTGTAAAATAAAGCAACTAGTTTAGCAGACGCCGTGGTCTGGCTGATTACTCTCGAGGAGACATTACAGAGTCCTCACAGCCACAATTAACATTAGACCCTTTGCAATATTTATATTCCAAAGGGTCTAATGTTAATTGTGAATTCATTTTCAAAGTGGACCCCTATGCCAGGGATGTCCAACCAGTAGATCCCCGACTGATCCTGGTAGATCGCGGGATCCTTAGGGTGCACAAAAAGTTACCGGGGGGGGGGAGAGAAACTAAAAACACTGTGCAATCCTCCTCTAAAAAAGCTCAACAACTCTGGGCAATCCACCCACCCCATACATGCTCCTCCTCCCTTCAATGGCAATGGGTAGATCACTGCCAGTTTTTTTTAATACTGGGAGTAGATCACAGTCTCTTGGGAGTTGGACATGCCTGCGGCCTATGCAAAATGGCATAATCCACACACAGGAGATAGGCATCAGTAGGGGGTGGCTGGGAATCCCAATATTAGGAAAAGCACAAAAAAAAGTTGGGGGGTGGGGAAGGAAGGCCGGTGAGCCCTGACCATGCTCAATGGTTGACTGGCTGTTTGAGGGGAAGGGAAACGGAAACTGAAGTAAGTGGTATAGATAATTTTTGAAAAAGTCAACGCTAACTATCTGGCACCCTGAAAAACATGAGCACTCCACGCTTGTATATATACACATATATAAAAATATATATATGTAAATAAAACACTTAGGGTACGTACATCAACAATCAGGAAATCCAGCCAACACCAGGCATTAGTGAAGTATGTTTGATATCCATATGCTACCCACTTCAGAAGCATCTCGAGAATGAAGATGTAGGTGAAGACCTTGTCAGCGTATTCTAGAATGATCTTTATAGTCTTCCTCTGTTCAATGTATATGTCTTCAAAGGCCTGCAAATTGTCCCCAAATGTTTAGTGTTAATGTTTATTATGGTAGAAGGACTGGAAGATAGCCTTGCTTTTCACTTTGCTCCTAGTTTTGATTTTAAAAACATTTTTGCAACTCTTTTAGAGATGCTCTTCTAGCTCTGGTATAAACGATAACGCCATACACTCTCGCCATTCTTGCTATTTCTGTAACACAAATGATTTCCTCATATAAAGAAGCAGCACGGTGCAATTTTTTGGCCATATTGGAATTCTCATAATATTTAATAGTCCATCTGCAAGACATCTCTGAAGTTGTTCCCCCTCCCTACTTTATAAAAACACAAACTGTAGAAAGCAGAGACTAATACCATACACCGATGAATGGGTGAGCTGCAACAAGTCTAAATAATACAACTTATTTCCTATTTCCCCTGAACTTCCATGAGGTAACATATTTTCTCTCTGTGTCTCGTCTTAATCAAAAGTGAATTGGTCACTTGTATTAGGTATTTCATGGGTGCTAGAGACAACTAGCAACAAGTGATATTATCATTCAGTTTCCATAATTTTAAAAGCGAAAATGTGATGTAGTGCACCTGCTATGCAAAAAAAAAAAAGTTATTAAAAGTAACATTTATTTTTAACGTCTCTGTGATGTAGTGCACCTGCTATGCAAAAAAAAAAAAGTTATTAAAAGTAACATTTATTTTTAACGTCTCTTCTGATTTCACTTACCAGCGCACCACTGCTAAGAAGAATCATAAAGACAATGAAGGTTTCAAACCAGTTGTGCTCAACAATTCGGAAACAGGTTTTTCTAAGATTCCACCACAGTTTTCCTTTCCCGTCTTCTACACTAACATCACAGCACTTGAACCTTCTCACACAGCCTGAAACAATAAATTACATTTTTGAGGAGACAGAAGGAACCCCCCCCCCCGATATTAATTACTCTCACATATCTCACTGTGCCATCTGAATGATTAAGCTGTGGTCTTTCTGCGAGAATATTAACTTTTTGTAGAACAGGTGTGGCTACCCCCCCCCCATATGGGGGCAGGGTCTATAGAGCCTCATAGGCAATTTGGGGGGGGGGGTAAGGATCCCATGATTGTGGTGGCATCAGCAAATGTTAACCCTCTCCTCAGATGATCTACGTACATCCAGTGACATAGTGTGGGTTGCGTGTCAAGGCCCCAAGGCCTCCCCCATTTGTTGAATAATAACACATGGACACAGTATTTTAGGTTAATGGGCAAATAAAGGCCACAACTTTATTGATTACAGAATGTGAGTGGTATTGGCTTAGGCCAAGGACTCCCTGATGACACGGGGGCTTAGCCACTCCCCCGCTGTGTACAGGAGACCACGTGGCCTGCCCACAACACTGCCCCACAAGGAACTGGAGCGGCCTTCCCAGCACCTGGGGCCATGTGGAAGGAGTGGGGTGGGAAGGAGAGAAATGGACGGAGTACGTATGCACATTCAACTATGTCTAATAGTGTCTGTATCACTTAGGAGACTGCAGCTGCAGAGATAAGAAAAGAAGAGCCGTTCCATTGTCTGGAGAGGCCACTTCCTGGTTTGCAAGGAGAAGCCATTTTCAGCAGAGCCCAGCAACAGAAGTGCGCAGTTGTACTGAGGCAGCACTGTGTGTTGAAATTTTGTGCACCTAACAATTTTGCACCATTGCATGCATCAGCTGAATTTGTGTGTGTGTGTGTGTGTGTGTGTGTGCGCGCGCGCGCGCTTATATAAATATCTGCCTGTCTGCGACTATGTCCTGTGGACACACAACGGGAATATGTGCCCCCCTACCCCCTGCCCAGAATGAGAGAGAATGTGGTCCTGAACCAAAAAAAAGCATTAGCCACCCCTCAGATGGCTCACATTCAATCACAGCTCATCTCTTCTAGCAAGTAAGCTAACCAGAAGCCACACAAACATTTCAGACTCTGAATATTGACCTTCTGTAAAGCAAGCTTCGGGTTCAGCTGCTTCCTCGGGTTCTACTTCCGGTTGTTCCTCGGCAGGAAGTCCAATATCAACAGTGCTTCCTTCGGATGAGCTAGAAGAATTTAGCTTCTGTTAAAGAAAAAAATAAAGGTGGAGAAAAACAACAACATTGATACAAGAGGACACTCAGGTCTGCAAAACCTCTTGCGTGACTGCTCACAGTTCATTAGTGTTTATTAGTGTTTAGTATCTGAAGAAGTGTGCATGCACACGAAAGCTCATATCAATAACAAACTTAGTTGGTCTCTAAGGCGCTACTGGAAGGAATTTTTTTTATTTTGGTTCGACTACGGCAGACCAACACGGCTACCTACCTGTATCTAGTGTTTCTGGTAACTTTTATCAGGTGTTTTATATATTGTCATTTGTATGAAAGTTGCCCTTGGATCAAGAATTGAACGGCAGGCTTTTAAATTGCACAAACAACACAACTTGCGATAGGACTGAAGCCATGCGATTCGATTTACAGCAGCAATGTCAATGAAGTAGATGACAAAAAGTCATTATGGATGCTCTTTGTTACATTTGAAGGGCTTTAAGGAGGTTTTTTTTAAGCAATCAAGCAGGATATAAATTATATGAAATAATAATAAAAATCCTCTAATTTGACACTGGCTAAATCCTAAAAAGCAATACAGAAATAGATCATTATTATTATTACTAGATTAAGTAGATTAACAGTATTTAAAGGTTCACCTCTTTGCTTTCTTCCAAATCTGATTCACTGCTGAACTCCTCTGTATTTAAATTTTCAAAATCGGATTCTCCAAGAGCTATTGGCACAGTCACAGTCAGGCTTGGGTTATTTATGAATGACATGTAATCACTTTCATCAATGATGTATTTTTCCACACTGCTCCCTGTCCCGATGCCGCTTGTGGTTCCATTCACATCCCTAAGATAATCCAGATCTTTACCAATTTCAATAGTATGGTTAGAAATGCAGCTGTTCTTATTTAGCTCCTCAAGGGGCTTGATTTCGTCCAAAGCTTTTTGCTTTTTAACGAAGGACTTTTGGATGAATTCATGGATTTTTCTTTTCATGTACTCTACTCCTTTATCTATTCTTGCCACAGCAATCTGGAGATTGTTCATTTCGTTGTCATCATCTGTGGCAGCAAGGTTGTCTGCACTAAATGAGCTCAGCAGCAATGCCAAAAATAGATTCAGTACCTAAACAAAAGGGAGGGAGGGAGAGAAAAAGATCCTAATTTTTGCTCAGTTGATGTATTGCCCTGGAACAACATGTTTGAGATAAAGGCCAGAAGCCCGATACATAAGCCCAGTATTGTAGATTCAGAAGGGATTCGTGCATATTGTAGGCAACTATGAAGGAGATTAAGGGCTGACATCTCTCCCAGCAAAACTGCCTACTAGCAAATCCATTCACTGCTCTCTTCCTCTTCTCCTCTCCTGTCTGCACTGCTTGACATGATACTGTTTGCCAATTCCTACTCAAGGTCATTGCAAGGTTTTATATTGGCACAAAAGCGTATAAAGCGAGGGAAGAGTGGATGCTAGAAAAACATTTTTTGGGGGTAAGCTGGCTTGCCAGTAGCTTCTAGTGTTAAAATGAATATGAAACTTTGATCACTTTGTTCACTGATTATCTGAAAAGCCTCCCCTGTAAATGAATGTGTTTTAAGAGCTTTGATGAAACAGTCCAGGCTATATGCTAGACTCAGTATAGATCTAGAATGCTTTTTGTTAAAAAAGTTACATACCACTAAATTTCCAATCACCATAACCATCATGAATACTGTAAGGCACATGGCTTGACCTGCAACTTCCATACAGTCCCACATGGTTTCTATCCATTCTCCGCAAAGGACTCGGAACACGATCAAGAAAGAGTGGAAAAAGTCGTTCATGTGCCAGCGCGGAAGCTCACAGTCCTTTGCAATCTTGCACACACATTCCTTGTAGCTTTTGCCGAACAGCTGCATGCCCACCACGGCAAAAATGAAGACAATGATGGCCAGGACCAAAGTCAGATTTCCCAAAGCTCCCACAGAGTTGCCAATAATTTTGATCAGCATATTTAGCGTCGGCCAGGATTTTGCCAATTTGAAAACCCGGAGCTGGAAAACAAAAAAAAAAAGGTAAATTGACAAATGGTGTCTGTAATGGTGAATACAAACTTGTGAAAAAGTTTGTGGCCCACTCCGGGAAAAGTCAAGTGCCTCTAAGTTCCACTGAAATTGATAGGGCTTTAGTAATGCCATGATTCAAACATTATGTAGATTTAAGTCTTGTTTAACTCATTTATTTCAAATGAATTCTCCTTAGAATTGCACTGAAATTGCACTGAAAGTTCCTTAGGCCAAAGAACATGTCATGTTAGTCACATGTTTAAATAAGGGTGGTTAACCTAACCAATTTCATTTTGAAGTTGCGGGCTCTGATCCAGAACATGCTCCTGATGTAGATCAGGACTCTAAGTCAGTTTTCTGTTAAAAAAATGGTCTCTTATGTTAGATGGATGTGTGGTCTTCTCGGGAGTAAGCATCCACAGACACCGACTACTAAACTAATTACTTTATTAACAGTCTCAAGTAGTACAGACTACGGATTATGCATCCGACTCTTCTGAGTCAGATCCCTGAACTACGGATCTGCGACTCCGCCCCCAGCAGAGTAGCTTCGCGAATCCTCTGCGCTTCCTCCCTCCTTTCCGCTTCCTTGCCCTTGACCTGGACGAGTCGCTGCCTGCCCCTTCCCTTCCACTTTCATCATCCACGCTGGTGGTGTCTGATGCTCTGGCAGGCTCTTCCAGCCCCAACTCCTCCCCAGCCTCCATGTTCTGATCTCTTCCCATTGGCTGTGCTAGATCCCTGGTTGGGGTTTCCTCCCATTGCTTCATTATCATCTCTGGCGTCAGCAGGGGCTGTGCCTGCTCCTGATCCCAGACCCTCAGCAGCTCCTCAGGCGTCAGCTGAGCTCTGTCTAGCTCCGCTGTTTCCCCTGTCACTGCTTCGGCACCCGGCCAGCCCCTGACATCTTACTTGGCTTCTATTTGCTCCCTTATAGGTAAACATCAGTAAACATCAACTTTTGGGAATAAAAAGCAGCATGGAGGAGCCCATTTTCAACAGAAACCTGCAACGGGTCCCAGTCCACACCCAGAGGAAGTTTCAGATAGGGACCCCACGGCAAATTTCTCTCCAGAATCGAAGTGTCCAGATTAAACACCCTTGTTTAAATATCTGACTTGAATCTTGGCCCTACAGCTCACTGAAACTCATGGAACTTAATGAGTAAATGCATGTCATATCATTGGTTTCACTGGGATTTAGTATTGACTAACTTTTACTGGGCTGTGTCTTTTATAATGTAAGTTTTCCATTTAAGATAGCTCTACAGCATTTTTTTATTTTTAGATTCTTAGAATTCCTAAAATCATAGAAAAGGAAATAAGATGATTCAACAATAACATCGGCTAGACATATTGGTTGAAACAATTTACCAATCTGAAAGACCGAAGAACTGACAGTCCTTCAACGTCTGCCAGGCCAAGTTCAACTAAACTAAGGGTGACAATAAAGCCATCAAAAATATTCCAGCCTTCTTGGAAGTAATAATAGGGATCCATGGCTACTAGTTTCAGAAACATTTCTCCCGTGAAGATTCCAGTGAAAACCTAAATGGGAAATACAAATATATGAATTTGCAAAAGTTTAAAATTACAACTGACATACAGAAGATAACCATGGCTACAAGAAGCATGCCTACAAATGCTTTTAAGTTCATCTTTTAATACTGGATTCTTTTATTGATTTTTCTAAAAGCAGCATGTGGGCATACACAGCAGCACATTGGCAACTACACATGGCAAATGGCCCTGAGGGAAAACATTCCAATGTCTGTCATCTGTACTTTGAGCCACTGTTCAAACCTAACAATTTTGGAACATTAATCCATGGTTGCCCTGAAAATGACAGAGCTGTCTTGTCTCTTTCCAACTCTCATCTTCCTTTCTGGGGATTAGATTCCCTGTTTTTGGAGAACATACGGCCAGCCTTTTAACCATTAGTGTTCCTCAGACAGCTCTTCAATCTGTAGGGCCTGTGCAAAGTTTGAATCTGAGCCAAACTGCCTGATTTTACTTCTTTCCAAATCTAGACTGTGAACCTTTTGCTGCTTACTTTGTTCCCTGAAGACATTTGGAATATGGCATCCAGAGTTAGGCAGATCTGTCAATTTGACTTTCTCATTTTTCCAATCTTAAATTCAATTTGCATGTGTGTGTGTGTGTGTGTGTGTGTGTGTACTGTATATATATTCAAAATTTTGTCAGCATTTTAGGTCACATTTCCAATGCATTTCTCCTCTAACACAGATACATTTTGTACATGGTTTTTCACTAATAATACATGCCTTTTATGCACCCTTTCCACAATACACACATTTTTGTACATGTTATTTCACTGGAGAGCTGCATCTCAAAATTCAGAGAAGTGTGATTTTCAAAGGATGGATGAGTTTCAGTCTGCATATTGTTTCAGGAAGTGCAAATTAAGGAGGTTCACATTAATGTGAGAACCAGACTTGATTTATCCCCCATCCTTGAGAGAACTGTGGCTTAGTCAATCATTGACAAATGTGCCAATGCCACAAGTGCAATATTGTGCTAGTGCAACAGAAGACACTGCGTATTTCCCCATAAAAATAGCTAAAACAGAAAAACAAGCAGGGCATTACAGTGGTCAGCATCAATGGATTTCAGTAATCAGGTTATTAAACATCTAGGATTGAGTCCAGCTAAGTCATATTCCAGGTAGACTCATTGAAATCAATACTAACTTTCAGTGGCTCCACTCCGAGTATGACTTAAGTTAGCTATGACACCTAATCTTGAAGGCAATTTTAAATTCAGAAGCAGTATTACATTCTGGTCAGAGGCGCCATCTTGGGATTGTGATTAGGGGTAGCCATTGTCGCTGCTTTTGAAAGTCCTGCTATGTAATTGTATTTCCACCACATATTCTTTTAATCTGGATAATTCAGAACGCCACTACACTGAAAATGAACAATGAAGAAAACTGCTTTATATTAAAGGGTGATGAAGACAAAGTTATGTGAGTTTAAAATGACACCTCCTGTATGTTGTGTTGTCAGACACAAGTATCCAAGCACTCGCCACCACTAGTTTCTTTGTTAAAGGGGTGGGGGGTGGGGAATGCAATTCTTAACTTAGCCTTTATAAACAAACAAAAGTTAAATATCTAGTGCAATATCCAATGGATGACTCACCAGGTTCCCAACAGAAAGCACATTACTGAATTCATCTGTCATTGGGTAATGTTCCATTGCCATGAAAAGGGTATTTAAAACAATGCAAATAGTAATGGCAAGATCAACAAACGGATCCATCACCACGATGTTAACAAAATGCTTTACTTTCAGCCAACATGGACAGCAGTCCCAGATCAAGAAAATGTTTGCAAACTTGTACCAACACGGCGGGCACTTCTGCCGTGACTCTTCAAGTTCTGTTGAAAAGAAAAAGAAGACCACACTGTTTCATGCTGACTGTTCCTAATTCAGGAAATGCCATCTCAAACATGGCTAAGACAAAACCAAAAAGAGAGAGAGATGGTTCTATTGTTTCTGCTTCCTCTGGTGCACCTGAGTCCAGAGATAAAGAAATAAGAAGAAAAGATGAAAGGCTGAGCCATGTGCGATCTCAAAAATGGTGTCTGGGAACTTGGAAAGTCTAAAAAAGAGAGAGTAGCCTAGTCAAGGGACCCAGGTGGCGCTGTGGGTTAAACCACAGAGCCTAGGGCTTGCTGAACAGAAGGTCAGCGGTTTGAATCCCTGCGATGGGGTGAGCTCCCGTTGCTCCGTCCCAGCTCCTGCCTACCTAGCAGTTCGAAAGCACGTCAAAGTGCAAGTAGATAAATAGGTACCGCTCTGGCGGGAAGGTAAACGGTGTTTCCGTGCGCTGCTCTGGTTCGCCAGAAGTGGCTTTGTCATGCTGGCCACATGACCCGGAAGCCGTACGCCGGCTCTCGGCCAATAAAGCGAGATGAGCGCCACAACCCCAGAGTCGGACACGACTGGACCTAATGGTCAGGGGTCCCTTTACCTTTAGCCTAGTCAAGCACTCACAACACACATCCCTATATCCAGGGCTTTTGCCCCAGCAGGAACTCACTGGAAGTCAGGTGGGAGCCACTGTCTTTATAAAATAACAAGAGAGGCATTCATGGTGAGTTCCAGCACCTCTTTTTCTAGAAAAATAGCAGTGTATATATCACTGCTCCATGTCCTCAATGAATGAACTTCTCTTAAAACATGGAGACATGGACAGAGAGAAGCACATTTCAAAAAAGCATTGTTGAGCTGCTAAACGTAAAGAAAAGGATAACCAAAACGATCAGTGGCTCTCTTATATGGAAAGTTGCAATGACCTGACATCACAATAAGCCAGAATACAGCTTATAGTGTCCACAGAAAAATTACTTGCTGCTCAGGGGGAGCTCATGCCTGCTGTGCCCTTCCCTGTATGTTTGTTTTTTCATCTCAGGGCATGATGGCAGATAAACCAAGGTTTGGCCTAGTGTTTCATCTGAATCCAGGATCGTGATTAAGTTCTCTCCCACTTGACTACAAACTTAGCTGCAGATTGTAGGAGAGACCTGGATCGTGATCCTGAGGTCAAACAACGAGCTAAGCAAAAAATTGGCTTACCTGCTAGGCCACAGTGACCAAAAATGTCTGGGGAGAAGCAAAGCGACTGCAATCTCCTGGATTGCTATCACATTCATGCTATGCCATGGTTTGGCTTAGTGTGTCTTCTGAACATAGCCAATGTTTGGTGCTTTTTTGTTTACAGAAATGGCAGATAAGGGAGACACAGTAAATTATGTAGGGGGTCGAGAATATGGATGGAGAAGCCCCACCCTTCCCACATAATATTAGAAGCCAAAGTCATCATAATGCTGACTAGCAGGTGCTTCAAGACAGGCGAAGTACTTCTTCAACACAGTTCTCCACCACAAAACTCAGCGATTGCCTCCAGGTCAGAAGGCTTCAAAAGGAGAGCAGACAAATTTGTGAAGGATAAGTCTATCAATCGCTGCTAGTCATGATGGCAAAATGGTCTCTACAGGTTCTAAAAGATGATGCCATTGAATGTCAATCGCTGTGGAACAACAGCAGAGAGATGGCTAATGATCTCATGCCTTGCTTTTGAGCTTCCCTGAGACATCTGGTCAGCCACCATGGGAAATGGAATGCTGGACTAGGTAAACCTTTAACCTAAGCCAGCAGGACTATTATGTCCACATGGAATTCCTCAGGTACTGTGGGGGATCACAGGTGCTTAGAATTCTTAAAAGGTCAATACTAGGAACTTGAATTGCGCTCACAATGCTGAATCCTGCGATTGTCAGGAGGGCATAAGGTACACTTCCTTGCAATAGACTTGCTTTTTTAAAGCAGTGATAACTCCACCTGTTTAAAAAAGGTGACAATTCCAATTCCATGTGCACAACCCCTTGCCTTTACAAATACCCTCCTCTGAGACGCCTTTGCTGTTGCTTACTTTCTTACTTCTAGTTTCACCAGAAATTGGGACTTCCTTCTTTCCCCTTCCCACCGTTTCATAATCTGTTCTTCCAGCATACATTTGCAAACTGTATTCTCACATCTCTGCTGCTGGGCTGTCGAGAATTTGAGAAAGCCTAGTGTAACCTACCACAATCTTGTGCATTAACCCTGGCATTCCACAGAGCGGTAATCGTTACAGAGTAGTTTGGGGCAACACGTTTAGTACATTTGAAGGAACCTCCCTCTCTCTCTCTCTTTCTCTGTATATACCTTCCATGGTGTTTGTGATTATGCTAGCTATACTCATTGCTCTCTCTCTTAGAGTAGGGTCCTCCAAAAAGTCCATAGAAACGTGAAAAGAACTTGATCTTCTTTTTTTCATTTCCGTCTCTGTGGTTGTGGCCTGCAAAAGAGAGAGTGAAATATAAGATCATCCTGAAAGCAGTGGCTGAGCACGGCAACTTATATGAAGAATGTCTAAGTCTGAAGGCATACATGCGTCATGCTTTTGAGTTACGCTTAATTATTCATGCCAAATCTTAGTTATTTATTGTATTATTAACCTGGTATTTTTCATTTTTTCAAAAAAAAAATCTCTTTAAAGTATTTGTAAGAAACATGCTGTCCTCATCTCAGTTACTTCATTGTTATACTTCTCAGATGACTCTCAGGGAACATCCCATGGGTTGTTGTTGCTTTTTAAACTGCCTTGCTTATGTTCATTAGCATTGCAAAGTCCCACTTACCCATCCGTTTCAACCCTATGCATTGATTTCAAAGGGATTTGCTTCCAAGTAAAGATGAGCAGGAATTCAGCCTTGGAGAGCATGCTAGACTTTGCCAAATGGGGACATACCCCCCCCCCCACAACATACTAGGCGCAAGATCGATGTAAAACAACCTTTTACTCTTCTCTTTTAAAGAGAACAGTTGGTGGGAGAAGAAATGAATTGGAATTAATCAGTCAACAGCTGTAACCCTAAAATCGTTTACTTGTGAGCGTTTCCCACACATAGGATTACAGCATAAATCCCAGGTTATAAATAAAAATTAGAATGAGAGAAAGAAAAAGAAAAAAAGGCATGTCACTTGCTCATCTTCTGCATTTAAAATGGATAGCAAGCTTTTCATTCAAACCAAATCAAAATAAAAGTTAAAATTAAAATTAAAAATTCAGCATTGTCATGCTTCTCCAAATCAGCACAGAAAAGTCCTATAATTTTTATTGAGATAGCTAGAAAAATATAGTGTGTGTATATGTGACAGCAGATATGTGCACATATATTTGTAATTTGAAAAGTGTGTGCATCAATGTGGTAATTAAATATCATATTTACTTTGTCAGCCAAAAATGGAGCATCAGGTTGAAAGATGCATGAAAATGCTAAATATAAAAAGTGAAATTTTGGAGTGATTTTACCAATGTTTGGGGAACCAGAACTTCTAGCCACGTTGTTTGTATGTTGTAATGATGTTCACGAGACAGAATGTAATCAAATTTATGTACAACAAAGGCAGTGTCAGAATCCATACGGTACCAAAAGTTATAACTTCCTCTTAGTTGTGGAGTAAGATGAATTTTTTATTGGACCTGGCCAGATACAATTAATTCATAGCCAGATAAATGTAGGATCCAGCAAGGTTTTCTGAATATAAAACACACAAAGCAATATATTTTGCACATTCTCCAGACAATTTTTTCTCTCTCTCTCCACTGCTTGTTTTGCAAATATTATGCTTTAAATTGATTTTGTTAGTATATATAAAAGGTATTACAAGATGCAGGAGCATTCACAGCTTGACCAACCAAGGATCATTCCCAAGGGATTCCATTCTGTAGACACACTGGCTGGTGCATTAAGAAAAGGCCACCATGCCTGAACTATTTAAAACTTCCTTACATTGTCATCAGTAGCTGGTTTATCTATTATCACCTCTGGCAGAAGCTGTCCAACAGGCGATGTAGGAACAGATGGTCCACCAACCAAGGAAACCACCCCATTGCAATCCACAGTGCTGTGCATCTTCCCATTCACTGGAAACACTGCCAGCATCCTGGATGACCTACTGGCCTGACTAATGTTACTGTTGCGCCGTTCACCATGTCTGCGCGGCACAAAAAGGGAATCTCTTCTGCTATCATTATCTTCAAATGTGCTGTGTTCATCATCAGCAAAGTCATTCTCTGATCCTATATCCTTTGCTCTACCTCTGAAGCTGAAAAGGCTCGTTCTGCTGTTGCGCCTTGGGGAAAACAGGGAGCCACGCATGCTCAGCAAAGACTGTAGGGAAACACAGGAGAACACGGCAGTTAGCTATAGAGTATCTACAGAGGTCCGAAAAAGGATAAGCAAAGTGCAGATCCCCGCCTCCCTTTACCCGTTGATTCTCAAACACCATGTCAAGTTCCATATTATTATCATTGTTATATATTAAATTGGTATAACCAGTGCTTTTTTCTGGGGGGGGACGACGACACAGGGGTACGCATACCCCTAAACATTTTATGATTCTAACGGGAGAACAAACTAAACATTTTAAATTTTAAATTTTTTTAGTTTCTTCTCTAGCACAGTGAATTGTCAGCTCCATTGCTACCCCCAATGGCAGCCTCATTTCCTGTCACAGTGTTTCCTGAGTCTCAGACGGAAGCGAGCGTTTAATGTGTGAAGAGTTGGAATCTAGCAGCATGGTGATTGGTCAGTTTCGTTGTTACCACCTCCGATGGCGATGGACACCAAGAGCAAGCAGAGGAATCGGGAAGATGTTAGTGCACACAAGCTCATGCCAATGTGGAAGTTACTGTGAGCTGTCAGCTGTGTAATATGAGGTAATGCATGTTCTTTGTACTTTGCGGATGATACCCAGCTCTACCTCTCTTTCAAATCAGAACCAGTGAAGGCGGTGAAGGTCCTGTGTGAGTGTCTGGAGGCAGTTGGGGGATGGATGGTGGTTAACAGATTGAGGTTGACTCCTGACAAGACAGAAGTACGGCAGGCTGGTATGGAGCTGCCCTGTTTACCAGCTCCATCTGGTATGCAGGCTGAGACCCTATCTGCCTGCGGACTGTCTCGCCAGAGTGGTGCATGCTCTAGTTATCTCTCGCTTGGATTATTATTACTGTATTATTATTATTATTATTATTATTATTATTATTATTATTATTATTATTTTGTCCATTACTGTATTGATTTCCCCCAATTTGAACTATAAAATGGTGATTTTCTTGAGTCAAAATGAGAGAACCCCTAAAAAAATTTTTATATAAAAAAGCACTAGGTATACCACATTTATATGCTGCATTTAATTATAAACTGCCATGCAAAAGAGGTCATTCTTAGATTAACAATACCAGAAGGCAATGTACTACAGTTTCTACTAAGAGACAGAGAAACAAAATACTGGGATACCTGGTGGGGAGAAGAGTGTTTCCGTTCTAGTGTTAGCCTATTCCCTTCAATAGAGAACCGGCAACCTTTTCTCCTGATGCTATCTTCTGATTCAGATCTATTAAACTCATCTTCGTCCTTTTCCTCTCCTCCAGATTGTTCCCTTTGTTTTCTTTTCTTCCTTCTGTTTCTCCTCTCTTTGGCGCTCTTCGAACTCAACTTGGACACTTCAGAAGAACTTTCAGAAAGCCCCCCTACACCGCCACCTGCGCTGGGATCCTTCGACTCAGCCGATGCTGTGGCCGCTGCTGTCGCCGCTGCCTGCCATAAAGCATTTGGGGTTTTATTTCATTGGTCTCATGAAAAGAACAGCATTTCTAAACCTAAAACACTCAAAAGTCCATAAGAAAAGTCCAAGCGTAGATTTGTTTTTATAAAATCAAAATGGTTCTTTTCCTTATATATACAGTGGTACCTCTGGTTATGTACTTAATTCGTTCCGGAGGTCCGTTCTTAACCTGAAAACGTTCTTAACCTGAAGCACCACTTTAGCTAATGGGGCCTCCCCTTGCCGCTGCCCGATTTCTGTTCTCATCCTGAAGCAAAGTTCTTAACTCGAGGTAATATTTCTGGGTCAGCAGAGTCTGTAACTTGAAGCGTATGTAACCCGAGGTACCACTGTATTTGTTTTTGTGCCTTATACTCCTCCTTACAGGCACCTGCACTGAATTTTATTTATGCGTTTATTTTATTTTAGAAAATGTGTACCTTGACTTTTCAACTGAAGGTGCCAAGGCAGCGAACAATACAACTACCCCCCAATACTCTAATTAAGGCTAAGGTCAGGCCAGGGAGTGTGGTACCCTCTTTCCCTGGGCAGGGCATAAAATAGGAAATATATATCGTGGGGGTTTATTTTGGCTGTAGCTGCTACTGATGGTAATAAGCATAAAATCAGCCACAGCAAGGCGTGGCCGGGTCAGCTAGTATATATCATAAAAACCAGACAAAAATATCAGGTAGATTTCTTTTCACAGTATCTTTGGGGGAGCTGGTTGAAACGAAGACAACACCTTTAAGGCATGGCAGCTTTCTAAATGATACATTCAGCTAGAACAGTGTTCAATTATTATATTCAATTATTTCCCATCAGAAATATACCTGAGCTGCTTCTTGTTGCCTTTTCAGCTGTTCCAGCATCTGCTGGAACTCGGCCTCCTTCTGCTCGGCTTCTTCCATGGTGGCTTGGTTCTGCTCATCGTAGGCCATGGCCACAACAGCCAGGATCAGGTTGATCAGGTAGAAAGAGCCCAGGAAAATCACCAGGACAAAAAAGATCATGTACGTTTTGCCGGCAGCTCGCAATGTCTAGAGAAAACAATAGGGTGTTGTTTTTTTAAAGTAATACTGTATATGAATTTGCAATGCCCTTCCCCATGTGACTCTTGTAAGCCAATATAATATTTGCGCTTAGGTTACTTGCACGGGTTTTGTTTTTAAACCAGCATACGTTAAGCTTTCGCTACACAAATTATCCTCTCTCACCAGCTGATAAAGGTTTTCCCAGAAGTCCTGAGTCATCAGTCGAAAGAGAGACAGGAAGGCCCAGCTAAACGTATCAAAGCTTGTATAGCCATAGTTTGGGTTTCTACCAGCTTTTACACACATGTATCCTTCCGGACATTGACTGAAAAAGAAAAAAAGATGTTAGGCTGAAAAAACAGTCAGTCATCAAAGCTAGTGAAATGCCTACTTTGCAATGGATACACATATGGGCATATCTGAGTGGGTAGGCTCTACCCTGCATAGGAAGTTCCTAACCCAAATTCCTTGCCATTTGTTCCTTCTCTCCCTCTTAATCCCTTGGGTCCACCAGCTATCTGCTGCTTCCCCACCAACCTTTCCTCACATCCATTCAGGATGAGAATTAGATGCTCCAGTACAATAAGATTCAACTCTGGGTTTCCCATTTTTAAAAAATTTGGTTTCTTGCTTCCCATTTCCAATTCAACATATTTAATCAATGACCACAATCAAATTATTTAAAAAGAAGCCTAAATCAGAGCAGATCAAATCCAATTCTCTAGTTCAGGAGTAGCCAGTGTGGTGCCTTTTGGATGTTTTGGACTTCCAGCTTCCACCAGCCCTGACCAGCATGGCCAGTGGCCAGGGACATTGGGTGCCGGGGTTCAAATACATCTAGCAAGTGCCATATTGGCTACCCTCTAGCTATATACCATGCCAGGTTATAGTTATCAATTATAAGGTACACAACAACGTTAAAACCTGTTTTTACTTTGTATTTTTAAAGTTTAATGGTAGGAGGTGGTCTTACCCTGCATCAGAACTGTTGCCACAAAGCAAAGCATCATTTTGTCCTTCCAGAAAGTAAAAATGACCTGTTTGGGGGGGGGGGGAAATTCAAAACATTAGGAGAAAATAACCCAGCACTTTTGAATCATACAGTATGAACCCTTTCACCAACAAGTCTAATGTGAAAAGGAAAAGGGCGGGTGGTGGTGGGTAATCTTACGAGGCTGTCCAAATAGAACGAGGATATCGAGGGAAGACGTAAAAAGAGGACACCAACAGCTTCACTGGATGTTTAAAAGGCCCCAGTTCTATAGAGTGGGCACAATGAAAAACTGGGTCACTGGAGCAATCACAAATAATATTGCCTTTAGGATGCTCCATTGTTTTGTCCCGTAATAAATGGAGGCATCACCAACTTCATCTCATGATAGCAAGTGGTTAAATTTATCCTTCAATCAAATTAATTGATCTCTAGCTTGAGTGAAAGCATAAGGAATTTAGCCAACTTCAGCTCATTGTTACATAAGAATTTAACACAGCGTGCCTTAGAGCAGAAAATGAAACTCATAAACTGATTCTTGGAGGATCTAACTCCCTAAGAACTATCTAGGGACCTGACCCATCCCATAGGCTACAAATACCGTATTTTTCCGTGTATAAGACTATGTCCCCCCCAAAAAAATAATGTCCAAAATTAGGGGGCATCTTATACACGGAGAGTGCTGAGGGTGGATTTTCTTAAATCTGAGTCCCCCAAAATACATGGGGGCGTCTTATAGACAGAAAAATACGGTACATGGCTTACACCCAGTTGTTGAATCACAGAGTTAATCATGACCTCTGTTCCACCATCACCCCTCAACATACCTGGTCCCAAACTTGAAGCAAACAATAAAGAGCAACACTCAATAGCTCAGTTTGCATGTAATAAGCAAATGTGTAGCTTCCTGGAGCAGTTTGGGAGTGGGTTTAGTTATTGACCTGATTTTGGGCAGCCAAGAAAAGTTATGGTAAGAAAAGTAAAAACCTTCTGCCTGGTGTTTGCGTACCAGTTTGTACCGGTGCAAATGCCCACAGAAACTGTCATGGGCACCACATACAACTGAAAATATAGTAGGAAGGGACACTGCGGGCATCAAGGAAGGTCTGTGAGCGCACCCCTGCTATGTAAGAATCTGTCTGTGGTAATTTCATTCTTTGTGCCATGGGTGGCAGAAAATAACTACCTACTTAATTTAGAAATGCATTATTGTCATGGAAGAGTAATGGTCACAATCACCAAAGTGCCAGATGCAACTGTACTAAGCAGCTTTCTCTTTGAGGCTGGGTGATTCATCCTAATCAAACCTAGTATGCTACATTTATTTATGATACACAGGCTGTGTCATTCTGCCCTCTACCCTCCTCCCCTTGTCTTCTCTATGACTATACTGAAAGAGACACAAATAACCACCCTGATTGTGCTGAGAAGTTATTTGGCACAAGAGAACCAAGAACATCTATATCCAGTTCCCGAACTCGGTCAGCTGTCTGAGGACATCAGCTGAGGCAGGACAGGATTTGTGCATACACATCAGTGGAGACATCCAGTCTTGGTGAAACATGGATGGCGAAACAGATTCGCCACGCTGTCCAGTGGAGGATAAGGCATCGCTCACCAAGTGCCGATGTATGGGAAACTGGACTGGATCTAGCACCCACAGCCAATTCCCACCCCTATGGTGACTGATATTTGCATTTTGATGCATGTTTGCACACATTTTTTGGGTTGGAGAACTTCATTGCGAAATTGGGAAAAGTGCAAATTTCAAGAGGATAGCATTGGCTTGTGTGTTGTTTCGAAAAGTACAGATTCGCATTAAACCATGAATCCAAACTGAATTTCTTCCCCCATCCCTACAGACAGGTCACTTTGACCTGCAGCAGCCTGAGAAGTGTGAAAACACACCCCAAACCATTTTAGTCGCTAAATATACACATG
This sequence comes from Darevskia mixta, assembly GCA_034641385.1. Classification (NCBI taxonomy): domain Eukaryota; kingdom Metazoa; phylum Chordata; class Lepidosauria; order Squamata; family Lacertidae; genus Darevskia; species Darevskia mixta. The sequence continues at coordinate 26,463,168 of JAWWNH010000001.1, forward strand.
ATTTTCAAAGTGGTCAAGTCCCCCTCCCCCAAGTGGAAGAGTTCTGGTACAAAATCTCTATCCAGGGAGTGCCGGAACTGGCACCACACTTCATGGGTGTCCAGTAGGGTCCCCTTTTCTCAAGTTTGTGACGATAGGTAGGAGGTTGCCAGGAGGGATAACCTAGCAGGAGCTAGAGGGACACGGCAGAGTGGAAAGGAAGCACCCACGGAATACGGAATAGGGAAGGGCGAGTGCCGAAGGTCTGGGGAGGAAACCAGATAGCTCAGGACTCGGGGCCAACCCTGCGAAAGGTGAGTCCATGGAAAAGGCGCCAGACAAGAGGCAAGGAGGCTCATAAAACCACTTCATGTGGGACCTTCCTACTAACTTTGCTTAATGAAACAAACAGGAAGCGAGCCAACTCCTTACAATAACCAACTAAAGGATGGAAATATATATGTTTACGTGTTACATGTTGTCTGTTATGTGTGTTGTCTGTTAAGTGTATGTGAGTCTGTTCCTTGTGTCTCTGTCATTTTGTTTTCCTTGTGTAACTTCAGTGAGCTTAAAAAGGCCAGAGAGAAAACCAGAAATAATTACCCAAAAAAATCCAGTCTGAGAGCTTGCATGTTAGAGATCTTTGCTTCCTTTGAAGTAAATAAGAGATGTACTCAAGGTTTAGAAATGTTTAAGGGATTTGTGTTTAAAATTGGCCACAACATCCACAGACTGCCTTTCTTAAGTGTGCATAGTTTAAAACTGCAAGCTTGCTTCAAATTTTTAGTTTAAAGAAACCATGTTGGACCTGATCAACTTAAACATGGCATGTTTTTAACACTCGATTGGGAGCCGCCCAGTAGCTGGGGAAACTCAGCCAGATGGGCGGGATATAAATAATAAATTTATTATTATTAATTTTATTATTATTATTATTATTATTATTATTATTATTATTATTAAGATGACAATTTCTATAGCTTTCACTGTTTCCCCACAATTATTGCACCTACTGGGGATGGGTGGGACGGCGAGGGTTGTTGAGAGGGCACTGTTTATCTCAAAATAATAATTCTAAGGAACCCGAACAAGATATGGTAAAACATCCCTCTTCCCCACAAGACAAGTACAGAAGAGGCTGGTAGGCGGCTTGCCCTCCTACAGCTTGAACAATTGTGTCATTACAAAGTGTGATTAACATGTTCCCAGAAATGATGAGACTATCGATCCCTTTAGGAAATGGAAGCTGGAACCTTTCTCCTCAGTTTCTCCAGGGGATGCCCTTCCGTGCGCTGTGAATTTCATGTTGTCACAGACATACATTTTAAAATAGACACTCTGTGGCTTAAACTGTTGTGATAGTTGCCTCCAAGTGAAATTAAAGAAGACAAAAAGGGCAAAAAAATAGATTTTGGAAGTGCTGCTGTTACAAAAACACAAACAAAACACAAACAAACAAACACACAGTGTGATGTCCTGTTTCTATAAGTGAAGTGGAAAAGTGGCCCATTTCTGGAGTATTTCACAGACTGACATCTTGGTCACCCTTAGTCACTCATAGTGAAATAGACAAAAATTACCAGTACTAAAGAAGTGTGTTAACTGTGAAAGAGTAAATAAGTTATTAAAACTTAACAGTGGAAGGGTGGCGTTTCAGATGCGCTCCTTCTTTGTACATTATTTTTGGGACTTAGGTATCTGAAGGACCACCTCTTCCCATGCCAATGTGCCCAGATATCAAGATCTTCCACTGAGACTCTTCTGTCACTGCAAGCCAGGCTGGTGGCAACAAAGGAGAGTGCTTTTTTCCATCAGTGGCACCTATCCTGTTCCATTGTGGCTTGGGCCTCACAGAGGAATCGGTGGGCAACTTATTTCAGTAAGGTCACATCAAGTAATGTCTCTTCCATACGGTCACATCATGTCAAGTCCTGGTAAGCAGGGTCATATCAGGGCCAAGTCAGGATGATCCGGCAAGCTATGTCCAGATTCTGACAGGTGTTATCAGGACCACAGAAAGCTATCTGTGAGCTCTCTTAGCTGGTTCTCTCCTTATTATGGGTCATGGAGGGATGTTGCCCCACTAATGAAGCCACTAGAAGCCTTATGAAGTCTGACAAGGCCTGTTTTGTGGTTGGCCTTCCCTCCTTGAGGGGGCTGGCGGTGCTCTTTAAAGGCGCCCTCTCTGGTTCTGAAACTCTTGGCTTCTAGAAGGCTGAGGAGATGGAAACTCTAATGGGGGAAAACCAAACTAGAGAAAGTATGTCCTGACTAATGAATCAAAGCAAGATAATAAAGTTAAAGTATAAAATAAGCATCATGCATTCTATAATATAGTCATGAAAAAGTTTAAAAACTTTACAAAGAACGAATCCATGGTCAATAGACCAAACAGGAATAACCAATCTTAAAAGCAAACAAAAACACTGAATGCATAAATGATTTATTTAGTACCCTGACTTTATTTGTTCTTCTGATGCTACTGGGGAATGGATGGCAGACGGACCACATCTTCAGGCTGGAAGAGCTCAGGAAGAGGTGCTATTCCCGCTTATATCTCTTCCCTACCTCCTCAACCTTTGTTTGGCTCCTTTGGGAGCCACAGAAGAATCTCAGCTGGGGAACACCCTACTTGAGACCAGTTCTTCACATCACAAGCTGAGATCAAGATGAAGAGAAAGCATGAGCCCTGTTTCAGACAGCACACTAAGCAAAAACAATGGCTTTGCGCAACAGCAGCAGATGGACTTAAGGAGGAGTGAAGTGGTCATCATCTCCTCTCTGGAAGTCTGCATGCTTGCACTAAGTCATGGTTTAGTTCAGCATTATGTGTGAATTGGGTCATAATACAGTCCCTGTGGAACATGGCTTAGCCTGCTGTGTCCAAGTGACCTGATGGAAAAAACTGTAAAAAGGGCTAGCTTCTATTTAGAAAAGCATTGAACTGAGGGGATTTCAACAGCTCCCAACCTCCTTATGTCATGAATACTTATGTCATGGTTATTTAATCCCACACACTGCCATATAATATTATTAATTATAATTCTATTACTATTTAAAATAATATAAAATTACATTCTTACTTTCTTCTTGTATGTATGCATTCCAGTCAAACGGCGTGCTATTAAATGTACCATTTTCTCCTAGATTTTCTTCTAATGTGCTATTAAGGTAAGGATCACTTGAATTTGTAGCATTGGCCGGATTCCAATACAAGCATTTATGCCTCAAGTTGCCCATGAACAGCTGGAGCCCTATTAGAGCAAATACACTCAGACAAAATACAGTCAGAATCATTACATCTGACAGCTTCTTCACAGACTGAATGAGGGCTCCCACAATTGTCTTCAGGCCTGAAAGCAGAAGAGCACTGTTAGGAAAATGACAAACACATATTTTAAAAATACAACATACCCCAGAAACAGTCCCACCCCCCAATAAAAAACCATGCAGAAGCCCAAATAAATGACACTGATATTTTATGAACTAACAATGGTTCTATCGCTTGTGAAGATGCATCTTGTGGAGATGAGGTCACTGGAAGTTTATATTCATTGGACTCGTGAATGAAAATGAACTGCACTTAATTCTTGAAAACAACTTGTTTTAATGCCAAAACAAGTGATTTTTAACCATGCTTTTCATTAGCTTCATACAGAAGAAATCTTACCGTACCAAGATTAAACAATGTTACACAGAAGGAAGTGCTACTGAAATCATTGCAACTTGCTCCCGCATAAATATGTTTAGTATCCGGGATTGAAGTGATTTTTAACCATGCTTTTCATTAGCTTCATACAGAAGAAATATTACCGTACCAAGATTAAACAATGTTACACAGAAGGAAGTGCTACAGAAATCATTGCAACTTGCTCCCGCATAAATATGTTTAGTATCCGGGATTGAAGTGTTAGTGGTGTGGATTTTTAAAGAAAATTGTCAACACTTTTAACCCAACCCTCTACTGGAATTAGTTTTATAACATGTCGCTAAGTAAAAGAGTATATAACGTACTAGGACTTAATGCTAAGAAACTGTGGGTGGTTTGGAAAAAGATAATAAATTTCCCATGCAACAACCATGCTATTTTTTATTTTTTTTTATCTTACTGTTTTGCGTTCAGTAGTGATTCAGATATTTCAACAAGTTCAATTGTGATACAGATATTGGTCTTTGTAAAAATAAAAAAACCCAAGAGCAAATACAGTTTTACAGTATGCAGGTAAAAAACACATGGGTAAAAAAAGGTCACAGTTATGATTATGTTTTTTTGTCACAGCTTGACCTCAAAGCTTGACATTATATGATGCAAATCACACAGGCTGTGTATACTGCCGTAATCTCATGCAACAACGTGTTAAACGCAAAGGCTGGTTTCAAAAGTAAAAAAGCAAATGGCAAAAAGCAAAGGATCACAATGTTCATTGCTATCAAAACATGAGTCCTGCTTTTTCTCGAGTGAGCAAGCAACGAGGCTTATGGTGAAGGAATGTGTGTGGTTTGAATTTCCATGAAGTCTGAGAGTCAGCCTCTGTGTTTAACCTAGCTCTCACCTGGGATGACTGATATTGTTTTCAATGCCCGGAGAACTCTGAATGTTCTCAACGCTGAGACATTGCCCAGGTCCACAAACTCTGTCACATATCTGCAATAGGGGAGTTCACACACAAACACAATGACAGGATAAAAAGGAACAGTTGGGAAGCACGAGGGACCTAACACCTTACACCACTTACTTCTTACCTGGGATTACAGAAATAGTTTTCAAAGCTCTCAATACTCTGAAAGTTCGAAGAGCTGAAACATTGCCTAGGTTTACAAATTCTGTTATATACCTGTAGAATCAAATCACAGTTATTCAGCATCAAGGCAGATGTTTTGCTACTTACTTGGGGTCTTTCATCAAGATCCCTTGGGTAACTTTAGTGGAAAAAATTAAATAGCGACACTGAGATGTTTACCTTTCACTGCAGTTTGCTTTTCATTAAGGTCTTTCAGCGGTGATTAGATTACATTTAAATGAAGGGGGGAATGAGCCACAGTGATTTTACTTGGAAAGCTCAACTTTTTAATTAAAGTCATTTATTAAGAGAAAGGGGAAGGCGTTCCTCTTCTGGTAGGAGGGGGAAATTGCAGGACCTGAAATTACCTTCTTTGTCAATAACTTTACTCCCAGTGTTCCATGAATTCCACAATCGACATTACTAGTTACTTTGCTAGTATTACACCATATATGGATTCACAAAACAAACAAACATACAATGCCACTATCCTTATAAAAGATGGGGTAGAACAAGCAGTGGGTTTTTCTGGAAGATCAACATTGATGATAGTTTGCCACATGAACTTCTTAAGATGCAAACCCTGATTCATTGTGTGTTATAAGTACCCACAGGACAAAAGAAGAATCTCTAATCTGCTGTGCAGTCCGGTTGGCTGTAAGCCTGAACACGGGGGTTATATGTTGGCAGCAAAAATAAGCTTGCACAGAGAAGTTTCTTCTATATCTATTTGCCTATTCAACATTCATATTCCTTGGTGTGGTATAACAGTATTATACTGTTTAACATGCACCAGTCACTAGAAAATTGCATCCAGTCATTAGTCATTGAAGAATCTATTTTCTCCACCCCAATTGATAAAGGCACATCTTATTACCATAAACATCATAGGTTTTTGTATGCTCTCCATGCAAAAAACAAACAAAAAACAAAAACAAAAAGGGGCTGGGCAAGAAAGGAACGTAAAACTTACGCAAATGTAATGACAGTGAAATCCAGCCAGTTCCAGGGATCACGAAGAAAGGTGAAACCATCTATACAAAATCCTCTTGCAAGTATTTTTACAAGTGATTCAAATGTATATATTCCTGTGAATGTATACCTGGGGGAAATAGTCAAAATATTCATTGTTAATTAAAAGGTTGCATTTTTAAATAAACAAATACATCTGGGCAAACAAATCTTTTTCTAAGACTGTCAAGTCATCATTCGTCTCAGGTATCTGTTTTCAGAGCCATGCTGTCTTTGAACATGGACTTTCCATTTAGCCTCTATAGGACGATGCCTGTCCATAGATCTAGCCTTCTATTGGTAGACCTGTTCCCCCTTTGAACTGTCTAAGCTAGTGGCCATCAACTCTTGTGGCATAAAGATAATTATACATAGCAGGAAGAAGGGTCCACTGCAGCCACTGACAGCCCATTCCCTTGAGCGGTAAGTCTTCTTTAAGCATTAAACTTACAATTAAGGAAAACGTATGAGAACAGACCTGGGCCATGCCAAGTGGCCCATGTGCCTGACATCCAAGCATACAGTACAAAGGCAGCTTTGTTCTTAGACTTCCATATTGTCTAGAACCTTAAGCAACAGGGGTTCTAGGTTGTACAATGTATGTATGAGTAGAAGCTCCCTCCTCCCTGCCTTCAGATGTTTGCGCTGCATGTGTGGATGTCAGGAGGAGGAGGGACTACTTGGCACAGCTCAGTTCCCTACATGCTTGTTCTCCTTATCTGTAAGTATAATGCCTGAACAGGCCTTGACTGTGCAAGAAGAGGTGGAACCCCTCCAGTTTGCCCTCCTGTGAGCTCACTGCATCCTAGCCACATTCTACAGGATGAAATCCTAAAATGAGTGGCTGAGAAGTATGAAAACAGTTTCACTACCTTAGCCAATGCCCTGCTGAGCTCAAGTTGGCAGGGCAGAAGTGAGGATGGAGTTGGAAGAAGGCTCTTGCAGTTCTCAAGCCATTCCTGATCTTTTTTTATGCATTTATGTTGGAAGGGGATGAATATGTCTAATTTTCCCTCCTGCAGTGGTATTAGGGGACCAGGAGAGACCAGATCCTTTCGATCCAAGCTGTTTCCTGGTACCTGCTCCCCAGCACTTCATCCCTTTTGGCCATACCAACACTAGAGCTCTGATATTGGTTGGGCCAGAGTTTTGGAGGAGCCAGCAGGGAGAAGGAATCTCTGTCCCTGAGGAATAGATCTGATCTATCCTATGGCCTCCAGAATTCCCTTCCACGGACCATCAAATTGCACCTTACATCTATCTTAAAAACGTTATTAGCTCCAGTAGAATTCAGTCCACAACAAAGCATGCAAACACACGTATTAATAATATTCAACTTACTCTACATTCTTTGTCCATTCAGGAGGGTTACTTAGGGTCATAAATACGCAGTTGGTCAAAATAGTGCACATAATGAGCATGCTGAATAATGTAGATTATATCATTAAGGAACATACAGCAGGAAATCATATAATTATTGATCAACAAAACACAAAAACAATAGGATGTTCTGTTTTTATTAAATCAATACATTTGTTTAAAAAGCAACTATGGGACAATACATTAACTTCTTATTTTTTAAAATCCAGGACTACAGTAAATGTGGATAAGGGCAGACATTATTTAGATAAGGGGAAACAACAGAATTCATTTCCACCAAAGACCATAACTCACTCGAGTCAATATTCCTTGGACAGAACTATCTCAGAACCCATACAGATTATGCCTCAGGCAGCCACAGCAGAAACTGAGGCCTCTGAAAATTTGTTTTTTTAATTAAAAAATATTGCAAGTAGCACAATCACTAAATGGTTGCAGATGTAGTGAAAATTCCAATAGCTTAGGTGAATATATAGAATGACCCCAGTAGAGCTTTCAAATCGTAAGAAAACAAGTGTACTCTATATGGGATGTTAATAGCAAAGTATTTTGAAAGGGAAAGCTGTGATATACATTACATGCAGCTGCTGTGCAAAACTGGTGCTATCCATTGAACTGCAAGTTCCAGCAAAATGAATGTAGATGTTGAAAGTCACAAACAGGATAGGGTGTGCCAAAAATAAAAGAGTATTTGCATACAACATGGGTAGCTGATGGGGTGCCCTCCGGATGTTGCTGAACTCCAGTTCCCATCATCCCTGACCACTGGCCATGCTGGCTGAGAATGCTGGGAGCTGGAGTGCAACAAAGTGGGTTCTCCTTCATGGAGAGCACGTGTTGTAGTGGGGGCCAACAAGTCACCCCTCTGTTGCTGAGCGGGATAGTATAGATGGCCACTGCTGTGATTGGGTCCTGGGTGTCGTTGGGGAGATTTTCATGTTGATTTGTTGATGGACAGCCCAGTGACTATATATTGTTTGGTTCGTAACATGTTATTCCTCTTTGCTGAGTGCATCTGATCACCTGCCCTCCCTTCCCTATTTTTAGGCCTCTGCGTTGACCTTGCTATGGCTGTCATGGGGTCATCTGCTTTTGGGGCAGGGGCCCGGTAGGAATTTTTTCCATTTGGCTGATTGGCTGGTGCCATCTGGTTTTCGCCTACTGCATAGCAATTAGTCACAACTTGTAAGGTTGGCGGTTAGGCATTGGTTATGTTATTAAATTGGTTGGTGGAGGGGTCAGGATTGACTGTGGCTGCCCCTCCAATGCTGCTGCTGCGCAGGGAATCCAGGGGCTCACCATGCTTTTGTCCGTATCCCCCAGTCGGGGGCCAGGGCCACGCAAGAGCCCCTGGGAGCATTTGGGGAGAGGCGAGGGTCCGACCCCCGGCTCCCATTCTCTCCCCAAAGTGTTTTTCCCTTTACTGACTTACAGAAGTTGCGTGTCGAGGTCCCCAAACCACCCCTCAAATAAATCACACTTCAGACAGAAATTTAAGTTTAAGGTTTTTGGCATGATTTTGGCCACAACTTTATTAAAATACAAAATATGTGAGTGGTTGCTTACGCATTGGTTCCGACTATCTGTCCTGCTGGGGACAGAACTGACAATGCGTAAGCAACCACTCACATATTTTGTATTTTAATAAAGTTGTGGCCAAAATCATGCCAAAAACCTTAAACTTAAATTTCTGTCTGAAGTGTGATTTATTTGAGGGGTGGTTTGGGGACCTCGACACGCAACTTCTGTAAGGCTTGCCATGGTTGCCCATGGCAAGAGTCAGATTTCTTCTGGCTCAAGATAAAATAAATAAATTCCATCTTTAATTAATAAAAACATAAGAACATAAAAATAGCCTGCTGGATCAGGCCAATGGACCATCGAATCCAGCATCCTGTTCTCACAGTGGCCAACCAGATGCCTGTGGGAAACTAGGAAGCAGACCATGAGCACAAGAGCCCTCTCCTCTCCTGTGGTTTCCAGCAACTGGTATTCAGAAGCATTGTTGCCTCCAACCATGGAGGCAGAACATAGCCATCATGACTGGTAGCCAGCGATAGCCCTCTCCTCTGTCTAATCCTCTGAAAGCCACTCAAGTTAGCAGCCATCACTGTCTCCTGGGGGAGCAAGTTCCATAGTTTGACTCTGCACTACAATGTTGAAAGTTCATTGTTTATCCATACACAACATAAACCACATGATGGCACCACAAACTTTGAATTTCCAAACCAAATATATTTCATTCTACAAACTTACTTTTCCCTACTAAATTACGTTTTTCCCCCTAGCTGCATTTTTCTATCGTATTAGCCAACAGCACAGTGAGGTATATGTGAATAAAATATGTATCCTCACCAGCAAGATACTCCCCAATGCAAGTAATATATTGGTCTTACAAAAGAGTCATTTGATTCTGGATTTTTTGAGGTAGAGTTTTGTCAACCATGAGAAGGGGAAAAGCACAATCACAACCAGTCGAGCTTACTTTCTGAGCCAGTCGAAAGCAAACTTTTATATTTCATTCAACCAAGGAGTTTATAAAAAGGAGGAAGCAGGTGTTTAACTTCTTTTCCTCACTGAAATTGGCGAGGCTAAAAAAAAAGTGTAACGTTGGTTGACTTTTTGAATTAGAATGGTGCAATCTAGCAATGATGCATACTTGCAAAACGACAAATTTATGCCACTTGAATCTACCATTTGCAAAGTGATTAATTCATATGAATCTAAATGCTTCGTAATCTACACTTTAGGTTGTTAAAACCTATGCATGCCTACTGTGCCAAAACCTTCCCTTCAATATATCAAAAGTTTTCTTTCCTTGTGAAACAGACTTCCATTTTTCTGCCTCTTTCTCAGGGCACACCAGTCTTTTTTTGCTGTTATAGTGGGTGGTAGGGGGGGCTTATCATAACACTGTGAAGTAGTCATGAGTGACATGTGAGTTTTTCTTTCCATTATCATTTCCCTTGAGCTTTATTTGAAACATGGGAGGCCTGGGAGACTGATTATCAAGCATCTGAGGTTCGTGCAGTAACACCTCTTTTTACCTTTTTTTTTAATGGGTTGTCAGCAATAATAAAGCAAAGTAGAAGCACTTTGTTTCCAACGGAAAGAGAGTAGGGACTGGCAAGTCTGTCCATTTTGGTTTTGCCCATTTCCTATTTTTTGCCATTCACCACATTTCCACATCAGTTTGCGATTACCGTATATTCCGGTGTATAAGACGACTGGGCGTATAAGATGACTCCCAACTTTTCCAGTTAAAATATAGAGTTTGGGATAAACTCGCCGTATAAGAAATACGACCCGGCGTATAAGACGACCCCCGACTTTTGAGAAGATTTTCCTGGGTTAAAAAGTAGTCTTATACGCAGGAATATACAGTATTATTTTTAAAGTCTTCATGAAAATACACCAACATTTTATTACAAATTTATCCCAATACACGTTTGCATGCAATTTTGCCCAAGATAGACATTTTTGCAAAGCAATTTCCACTAATATAACAGTTCTGTGTTTTATATTTTACCACAACATCTATTTTTACACACAATTTAGCCTACTATATGATGATCACCCCCTTTTAATTAATTACCAGTACTTTACCCTAAAGCAGGTTACAACAATTTAAAATGCAGTATTAAAAACAGCTTAAATACTTGGAATTACACTGCGAGACCTCATTTGTTTTTGATGTATAAGGGAATAAGTTATTGTTAAGTATACAAGCAGGAATTGTAAACTGGACAGCTGAGGGAGAAGGGGAAAGGGAGGAGAAGAACAAGAATTAAATTGGAAAATGTGACATTTAAGATTATATATAAGGGTTGAAATGTGAATTGGGATACAAATTTGTAATATAAAGCAGTAAAGAGGGACCAGGTGGCGCTGTGGGTTAAACCACAGGCTTGCTGATCAGAAGGTCAGCGGTTCGAATCCCTGCGACGGGGTGAGCTCCCGTTGCTCGGTCCCAGCTCCTGCCCACCTAGCAGTTCGAAAGCATGTTAAAGTGCAAGTAGATAAATAGGGACCGCTTCAGCGGGAAGGTAAACGGCGTTTCCGTGCGCTGCTCTGGTTCGCCAGAAGCAGCTTTGTCATGCTGGCCACATGACCCGGAGGCTGTCTTCGGACAAACGCCGGCTCCCTCGGCCTATAGAGCGAGATGAGCACGCAACCCCAGAGTCGGACACGACTGGACCTGATGGTCAGGGGTCCCTTTACCTTTACCTTAAATTGGGGAAAATAGGGACATAGCTAGGAAGAAGAGCGGAAAGTCAACTTTTGGGGGGAAATGTATTAAATTTGATGTAATCTGGTACTGACTGGTTAAAATTTGGGAAACTATTTGGCAAATATATAAATACATAAATACTTGCAATTACAAAAAACACAACCACAAATTCCAGGATGAGATTGTTCGTGCTACTTAGTTGGAGAACTGCATTGCAAAATTCAGAAAACTGGAATTTGAAGGAAGGCTGTGTTTTTGTTCTCATATTATTTCAGAAATTGTGGATTAGGTAGACTCACCTTGAAATGTGAACTCCATCCTAATTGGAGAATGCAAACCACTGGAGAGATTTGTAAAGTAAAAGGAAGGACACTCACAAACACTTCTTGACCATTTTGAAATGTGGGGAAGTACAACAAATGTCTTGCATCCACCCAACCCATGAGAATTTCTCTCAAAAAAAATTCTCCCCCTTTCTTTATTTTGGAACTCAATTTCTTTTGTCATAAAATTGGTGGAGAATGGTCGAAGAGCAGGAGAAGATTTTGGCACAGCACAGCACTGCATCAGGTGATTTCCTCTATCCAAAGTTGAAAGGCTTACAGTAGTGCAGAACAAATGATACAAATTTCTACAATCTGTAGGAAACTCTACTTTAAATCAATGGTTTATGTGTAGAGAAAGTCTGCTAGTCTTAGCCAACTTACGACACAATCCTATGCATGTTTACTCAGATGTAAGTTCTATTGCGTGCAGCGGGCCTTTCTCCTAGGTAAACATGATTAGGATTGTAGTTTTAACAAAGTCTTCCAATGGTGGCTGTTACTGATCTGTCACTGATGAACCATACCAGGTAAACAAAGTAATACATTTAGACCATTTCATGACCTAAGAAAAATGTTGCTGCTGAACATCCTTCTCTATTTTGACAAAGCATTGGACACAGCATTAACATTATTTCTATTCAAGAGCTTTGATTGCACTAAATAATGATCTCAGGGCCAGTAGTAAGAAATAGCAAGCAGTGAGTAGTAAGGAATGAGAAAGGTTTTAGGTTATGTTATGCTTTTAATAGGTTATGTTACATTCTGGATTATGTTATGTTTTAATAGATTATGTCTTAATAGGATGAGAGTGTTGGAGATATGTGCAAATGTGTACGGTAAATCCGGTCTTTGGGTGTTTGATTTTCGTTGTTGTGTATACTGTGTATATACGGACAATGACAATAAATTTATCTAATCCAAACATTAACCATCTGGCCACTCCCTCTCTGATTGGTTCCGACTATCTGTCCTGCTGGGGACAGAACTGACAATGCGTAAGCAACCACTCACATATTTTGTATTTTAATAAAGTTGTGGCCAAAATCATGCCAAAAACCTTAAACTTAAATTTCTGTCTGAAGTGTGATTTATTTGAGGGGTGGTTTGGGGACCTCGACACGCAACTTCTGTAAGGCTTGCCATGGTTGCCCATGGCAAGAGTCAGATTTCTTCTGGCTCAAGATAAAATAAATAAATTCCATCTTTAATTAATAAAAACATAAGAACATAAAAATAGCCTGCTGGATCAGGCCAATGGACCATCGAATCCAGCATCCTGTTCTCACAGTGGCCAACCAGATGCCTGTGGGAAACTAGGAAGCAGACCATGAGCACAAGAGCCCTCTCCTCTCCTGTGGTTTCCAGCAACTGGTATTCAGAAGCATTGTTGCCTCCAACCATGGAGGCAGAACATAGCCATCATGACTGGTAGCCAGCGATAGCCCTCTCCTCTGTCTAATCCTCTGAAAGCCACTCAAGTTAGCAGCCATCACTGTCTCCTGGGGGAGCAAGTTCCATAGTTTGACTCTGCACTACAATGTTGAAAGTTCATTGTTTATCCATACACAACATAAACCACATGATGGCACCACAAACTTTGAATTTCCAAACCAAATATATTTCATTCTACAAACTTACTTTTCCCTACTAAATTACGTTTTTCCCCCTAGCTGCATTTTTCTATCGTATTAGCCAACAGCACAGTGAGGTATATGTGAATAAAATATGTATCCTCACCAGCAAGATACTCCCCAATGCAAGTAATATATTGGTCTTACAAAAGAGTCATTTGATTCTGGATTTTTTGAGGTAGAGTTTTGTCAACCATGAGAAGGGGAAAAGCACAATCACAACCAGTCGAGCTTACTTTCTGAGCCAGTCGAAAGCAAACTTTTATATTTCATTCAACCAAGGAGTTTATAAAAAGGAGGAAGCAGGTGTTTAACTTCTTTTCCTCACTGAAATTGGCGAGGCTAAAAAAAAAGTGTAACGTTGGTTGACTTTTTGAATTAGAATGGTGCAATCTAGCAATGATGCATACTTGCAAAACGACAAATTTATGCCACTTGAATCTACCATTTGCAAAGTGATTAATTCATATGAATCTAAATGCTTCGTAATCTACACTTTAGGTTGTTAAAACCTATGCATGCCTACTGTGCCAAAACCTTCCCTTCAATATATCAAAAGTTTTCTTTCCTTGTGAAACAGACTTCCATTTTTCTGCCTCTTTCTCAGGGCACACCAGTCTTTTTTTGCTGTTATAGTGGGTGGTAGGGGGGGCTTATCATAACACTGTGAAGTAGTCATGAGTGACATGTGAGTTTTTCTTTCCATTATCATTTCCCTTGAGCTTTATTTGAAACATGGGAGGCCTGGGAGACTGATTATCAAGCATCTGAGGTTCGTGCAGTAACACCTCTTTTTACCTTTTTTTTTAATGGGTTGTCAGCAATAATAAAGCAAAGTAGAAGCACTTTGTTTCCAACGGAAAGAGAGTAGGGACTGGCAAGTCTGTCCATTTTGGTTTTGCCCATTTCCTATTTTTTGCCATTCACCACATTTCCACATCAGTTTGCGATTACCGTATATTCCGGTGTATAAGACGACTGGGCGTATAAGATGACTCCCAACTTTTCCAGTTAAAATATAGAGTTTGGGATAAACTCGCCGTATAAGAAATACGACCCGGCGTATAAGACGACCCCCGACTTTTGAGAAGATTTTCCTGGGTTAAAAAGTAGTCTTATACGCAGGAATATACAGTATTATTTTTAAAGTCTTCATGAAAATACACCAACATTTTATTACAAATTTATCCCAATACACGTTTGCATGCAATTTTGCCCAAGATAGACATTTTTGCAAAGCAATTTCCACTAATATAACAGTTCTGTGTTTTATATTTTACCACAACATCTATTTTTACACACAATTTAGCCTACTATATGATGATCACCCCCTTTTAATTAATTACCAGTACTTTACCCTAAAGCAGGTTACAACAATTTAAAATGCAGTATTAAAAACAGCTTAAATACTTGGAATTACACTGCGAGACCTCATTTGTTTTTGATGTATAAGGGAATAAGTTATTGTTAAGTATACAAGCAGGAATTGTAAACTGGACAGCTGAGGGAGAAGGGGAAAGGGAGGAGAAGAACAAGAATTAAATTGGAAAATGTGACATTTAAGATTATATATAAGGGTTGAAATGTGAATTGGGATACAAATTTGTAATATAAAGCAGTAAATTGGGGAAAATAGGGACATAGCTAGGAAGAAGAGCGGAAAGTCAACTTTTGGGGGGAAATGTATTAAATTTGATGTAATCTGGTACTGACTGGTTAAAATTTGGGAAACTATTTGGCAAATATATAAATACATAAATACTTGCAATTACAAAAAACACAACCACAAATTCCAGGATGAGATTGTTCGTGCTACTTAGTTGGAGAACTGCATTGCAAAATTCAGAAAACTGGAATTTGAAGGAAGGCTGTGTTTTTGTTCTCATATTATTTCAGAAATTGTGGATTAGGTAGACTCACCTTGAAATGTGAACTCCATCCTAATTGGAGAATGCAAACCACTGGAGAGATTTGTAAAGTAAAAGGAAGGACACTCACAAACACTTCTTGACCATTTTGAAATGTGGGGAAGTACAACAAATGTCTTGCATCCACCCAACCCATGAGAATTTCTCTCAAAAAAAATTCTCCCCCTTTCTTTATTTTGGAACTCAATTTCTTTTGTCATAAAATTGGTGGAGAATGGTCGAAGAGCAGGAGAAGATTTTGGCACAGCACAGCACTGCATCAGGTGATTTCCTCTATCCAAAGTTGAAAGGCTTACAGTAGTGCAGAACAAATGATACAAATTTCTACAATCTGTAGGAAACTCTACTTTAAATCAATGGTTTATGTGTAGAGAAAGTCTGCTAGTCTTAGCCAACTTACGACACAATCCTATGCATGTTTACTCAGATGTAAGTTCTATTGCGTGCAGCGGGCCTTTCTCCTAGGTAAACATGATTAGGATTGTAGTTTTAACAAAGTCTTCCAATGGTGGCTGTTACTGATCTGTCACTGATGAACCATACCAGGTAAACAAAGTAATACATTTAGACCATTTCATGACCTAAGAAAAATGTTGCTGCTGAACATCCTTCTCTATTTTGACAAAGCATTGGACACAGCATTAACATTATTTCTATTCAAGAGCTTTGATTGCACTAAATAATGATCTCAGGGCCAGTAGTAAGAAATAGCAAGCAGTGAGTAGTAAGGAATGAGAAAGGTTTTAGGTTATGTTATGCTTTTAATAGGTTATGTTACATTCTGGATTATGTTATGTTTTAATAGATTATGTCTTAATAGGATGAGAGTGTTGGAGATATGTGCAAATGTGTACGGTAAATCCGGTCTTTGGGTGTTTGATTTTCGTTGTTGTGTATACTGTGTATATACGGACAATGACAATAAATTTATCTAATCCAAACATTAACCATCTGGCCACTCCCTCTCTGATTGGTTCCGACTATCTGTCCTGCTGGGGACAGAACTGACAATGCGTAAGCAACCACTCACATATTTTGTATTTTAATAAAGTTGTGGCCAAAATCATGCCAAAAACCTTAAACTTAAATTTCTGTCTGAAGTGTGATTTATTTGAGGGGTGGTTTGGGGACCTCGACACGCAACTTCTGTAAGGCTTGCCATGGTTGCCCATGGCAAGAGTCAGATTTCTTCTGGCTCAAGATAAAATAAATAAATTCCATCTTTAATTAATAAAAACATAAGAACATAAAAATAGCCTGCTGGATCAGGCCAATGGACCATCGAATCCAGCATCCTGTTCTCACAGTGGCCAACCAGATGCCTGTGGGAAACTAGGAAGCAGACCATGAGCACAAGAGCCCTCTCCTCTCCTGTGGTTTCCAGCAACTGGTATTCAGAAGCATTGTTGCCTCCAACCATGGAGGCAGAACATAGCCATCATGACTGGTAGCCAGCGATAGCCCTCTCCTCTGTCTAATCCTCTGAAAGCCACTCAAGTTAGCAGCCATCACTGTCTCCTGGGGGAGCAAGTTCCATAGTTTGACTCTGCACTACAATGTTGAAAGTTCATTGTTTATCCATACACAACATAAACCACATGATGGCACCACAAACTTTGAATTTCCAAACCAAATATATTTCATTCTACAAACTTACTTTTCCCTACTAAATTACGTTTTTCCCCCTAGCTGCATTTTTCTATCGTATTAGCCAACAGCACAGTGAGGTATATGTGAATAAAATATGTATCCTCACCAGCAAGATACTCCCCAATGCAAGTAATATATTGGTCTTACAAAAGAGTCATTTGATTCTGGATTTTTTGAGGTAGAGTTTTGTCAACCATGAGAAGGGGAAAAGCACAATCACAACCAGTCGAGCTTACTTTCTGAGCCAGTCGAAAGCAAACTTTTATATTTCATTCAACCAAGGAGTTTATAAAAAGGAGGAAGCAGGTGTTTAACTTCTTTTCCTCACTGAAATTGGCGAGGCTAAAAAAAAAGTGTAACGTTGGTTGACTTTTTGAATTAGAATGGTGCAATCTAGCAATGATGCATACTTGCAAAACGACAAATTTATGCCACTTGAATCTACCATTTGCAAAGTGATTAATTCATATGAATCTAAATGCTTCGTAATCTACACTTTAGGTTGTTAAAACCTATGCATGCCTACTGTGCCAAAACCTTCCCTTCAATATATCAAAAGTTTTCTTTCCTTGTGAAACAGACTTCCATTTTTCTGCCTCTTTCTCAGGGCACACCAGTCTTTTTTTGCTGTTATAGTGGGTGGTAGGGGGGGCTTATCATAACACTGTGAAGTAGTCATGAGTGACATGTGAGTTTTTCTTTCCATTATCATTTCCCTTGAGCTTTATTTGAAACATGGGAGGCCTGGGAGACTGATTATCAAGCATCTGAGGTTCGTGCAGTAACACCTCTTTTTACCTTTTTTTTTAATGGGTTGTCAGCAATAATAAAGCAAAGTAGAAGCACTTTGTTTCCAACGGAAAGAGAGTAGGGACTGGCAAGTCTGTCCATTTTGGTTTTGCCCATTTCCTATTTTTTGCCATTCACCACATTTCCACATCAGTTTGCGATTACCGTATATTCCGGTGTATAAGACGACTGGGCGTATAAGATGACTCCCAACTTTTCCAGTTAAAATATAGAGTTTGGGATAAACTCGCCGTATAAGAAATACGACCCGGCGTATAAGACGACCCCCGACTTTTGAGAAGATTTTCCTGGGTTAAAAAGTAGTCTTATACGCAGGAATATACAGTATTATTTTTAAAGTCTTCATGAAAATACACCAACATTTTATTACAAATTTATCCCAATACACGTTTGCATGCAATTTTGCCCAAGATAGACATTTTTGCAAAGCAATTTCCACTAATATAACAGTTCTGTGTTTTATATTTTACCACAACATCTATTTTTACACACAATTTAGCCTACTATATGATGATCACCCCCTTTTAATTAATTACCAGTACTTTACCCTAAAGCAGGTTACAACAATTTAAAATGCAGTATTAAAAACAGCTTAAATACTTGGAATTACACTGCGAGACCTCATTTGTTTTTGATGTATAAGGGAATAAGTTATTGTTAAGTATACAAGCAGGAATTGTAAACTGGACAGCTGAGGGAGAAGGGGAAAGGGAGGAGAAGAACAAGAATTAAATTGGAAAATGTGACATTTAAGATTATATATAAGGGTTGAAATGTGAATTGGGATACAAATTTGTAATATAAAGCAGTAAATTGGGGAAAATAGGGACATAGCTAGGAAGAAGAGCGGAAAGTCAACTTTTGGGGGGAAATGTATTAAATTTGATGTAATCTGGTACTGACTGGTTAAAATTTGGGAAACTATTTGGCAAATATATAAATACATAAATACTTGCAATTACAAAAAACACAACCACAAATTCCAGGATGAGATTGTTCGTGCTACTTAGTTGGAGAACTGCATTGCAAAATTCAGAAAACTGGAATTTGAAGGAAGGCTGTGTTTTTGTTCTCATATTATTTCAGAAATTGTGGATTAGGTAGACTCACCTTGAAATGTGAACTCCATCCTAATTGGAGAATGCAAACCACTGGAGAGATTTGTAAAGTAAAAGGAAGGACACTCACAAACACTTCTTGACCATTTTGAAATGTGGGGAAGTACAACAAATGTCTTGCATCCACCCAACCCATGAGAATTTCTCTCAAAAAAAATTCTCCCCCTTTCTTTATTTTGGAACTCAATTTCTTTTGTCATAAAATTGGTGGAGAATGGTCGAAGAGCAGGAGAAGATTTTGGCACAGCACAGCACTGCATCAGGTGATTTCCTCTATCCAAAGTTGAAAGGCTTACAGTAGTGCAGAACAAATGATACAAATTTCTACAATCTGTAGGAAACTCTACTTTAAATCAATGGTTTATGTGTAGAGAAAGTCTGCTAGTCTTAGCCAACTTACGACACAATCCTATGCATGTTTACTCAGATGTAAGTTCTATTGCGTGCAGCGGGCCTTTCTCCTAGGTAAACATGATTAGGATTGTAGTTTTAACAAAGTCTTCCAATGGTGGCTGTTACTGATCTGTCACTGATGAACCATACCAGGTAAACAAAGTAATACATTTAGACCATTTCATGACCTAAGAAAAATGTTGCTGCTGAACATCCTTCTCTATTTTGACAAAGCATTGGACACAGCATTAACATTATTTCTATTCAAGAGCTTTGATTGCACTAAATAATGATCTCAGGGCCAGTAGTAAGAAATAGCAAGCAGTGAGTAGTAAGGAATGAGAAAGGTTTTAGGTTATGTTATGCTTTTAATAGGTTATGTTACATTCTGGATTATGTTATGTTTTAATAGATTATGTCTTAATAGGATGAGAGTGTTGGAGATATGTGCAAATGTGTACGGTAAATCCGGTCTTTGGGTGTTTGATTTTCGTTGTTGTGTATACTGTGTATATACGGACAATGACAATAAATTTATCTAATCCAAACATTAACCATCTGGCCACTCCCTCTCTGATTGGGCTTGCAGTTGGGTGCTTAAATGGTAAGACTAGCATCTTCCAGGATCATGTTCTAAGGATACAACATTTTAAAGGATTTTATCAATGGTGTCATACTACAGTAGCTGAATGGCAATTCACACCAATTACATAGCACATATAAAGTTCAAACGGTAACGTGGGTGCCGAAATGGCAAAACTGACCGGAAAGCTCAGGAATCAAGAAGACCAAAACTTGAATAAGGAATGGGAATTTTTTTAAATATAATTTATCTTGGAGTCCACTATAAACAGATGAAAGCATTATCAGGATTGCAACAACACTTGTATTGTAATGGGTATTATGGAGATAAAGAAGTTTTTTAAAAATATGGAGTACTGGAAAAAATGCAGTAGAAAAGATTTAATAACAAAACCAATGGAGGAGAAGGTGGGAAGTCCAGAGATTCAGAGGAATCTCTTAATTGTGGATATGTGTTGTGTTATTATTATAACTTTATACTTGTAAAATCAAATAAAAAATATTTCAAAAACAAAACAAAAGCACACACACAAAAGGTAACGTGGGTGGTGCTGTGGTCTAAACCACTGAGCCTCTTGGGCTTGCCAATCAGAAGGTCAGTGGTTCGAATCGGCACAACGGGGTGAGCTCCCGTTGCTCTGTCCCAGCTTCTGCCAACCTAGCAGTTCGAAAGCACACCAATGTGAGTAGATAAATAGGTACTGCTGTGGCAGGAAGGCAAATGGCATTTCTGTGCGCTCTGGTACTCACCACTGTCCTCCGTGCACCAGTAGCGATTTAGTTGTGCTGGCCACATGACCCGGAAAGCTGTCTGTGGACAAATGTTGGCTCCCTCGGCCTGAAAAGCGAGATGAGTGCCGTGCCCCAGTCACTTTTGACTGGACTTAACCGTCCAGGAGTCCTTTACCTTTACCTTATACATTTCAATGCAAGTGCATCCTACCCATGCAGCAGCTCCAATGACAGCTGTCATTGAGGTCAGTGTTAATCAGATTTGTAGGAGCACCATATGTACAATAGAGCTTTGATACCCAACTAGAGTAATGAAATAACCTGTGTGCTCTATTTGCTTTAAACTAATCTATTCCATAGGTATTTGTGACAGGGTAGGGAGGTGATTTCAGAAAGTCTTTTGAGAATTTTGTTAAGCAAGTTTGAAACATTTTCATTTTAGACCTAATCATGTAAAATAAGAAACAGGGATGGTCATGAGGCAACTGAAGAACACATTGGTAGATTGCTATCTTATGAAAACAAGTGAACAGTTTCAAAAACAACAACTGGAAAAGGATATGAATGTACCAAAATCTTAATAGATATTTTTCTAATAGGGTTGAAAGGAGTTAAAATGTATAGGGCAGAAGTGGCACTGAATCGGAAAATTGCCTTTCCTCGATTCAATACTATAAAAGTCTGGAAGAAAGAAGAAAAGGTGAGAGCAATTTAAAGTCATGCAGTTCTACAATCATCTTTCATAATTAATTTCCCCCAGTGATTAAAAAAAACAACCAGTCACTGTGCACTTATCCTTTCCTGTCAAAAGCTGTATTGTTACTACTTACCTGATAAACAGGACATTATTTACTATGTAAGAGTATCCGTTGCCCTTTGCAGATGCATTTTCCTCTTCATATTGTTGTTATATCATTTGTTTGCTGTTCTACTCAAATGCCTTTTGCTGGAAAAGTTATTAGCTGGCTCACATTTTACAATGCACTTTGAAGTACCTCTTGTCTTGTGGGTGAAGGCCATCTCTGAGAACCTCCTATTGGGGAGGGCCAGGCTTCCTCAAACTCGGCCCTCCAGATGTTTTGATACTACAATTCCCATCATCCCTGACCACTGGGTCCTGCTAGCTAGGGATCATGGGAGTTGTAGGCCAAAAAACATTTGGAAGGCCAAGTTTGAGGGAGCCTGGTCTTATGTTGTTGCTGAACTGCACCTGTGTAGCCCTCTCCCTGCACTTCCTCAGATATTAACCTGAGAGGCCATTTGGTATTCTGGACAAACTTGAAGACAACAAATATTTTCCCTCCCATGTACACAAGTATACTGGTGTTTCAGTCTTTGGAGAGTTGCATAGGTTTCACTCTTTTACTCCTTAGAAGAAGAGCAGAAACAGCCTCCATTAAGTGTTTGTGCTCTTTTAAAGGATGGGCAGAAACAGCCACCATTAACTCTTTCTCCTCTGTACTCAAGCGCTGCAACAAATTGGGAAAGGGCTCTTTTTGCTATAGTATTTATCACTTTTTAAACAACCATCCCAGTTTATCGAAATCCCAAAGCTAATCAACTGAATAATCCAGTCGCTATAAACTTTTCCCTCCAAGAACCATATTTTTTGACTGCTTAAGGTATCAGTTTGGCACAGATTTGAATTGCCCATTTTGCATGCTGCTCCTTAACAAAATGTAGCTTTAAGAAATCAACCACAATGACTCCAGGGGAATTATTGGATGTAACAGGGAGCAGATATATCAGAAGCCTGAAGTGCATTTTTTGTGTGTGTGCACTCTTCATTTGATAAATCAAACTATGTGATGTCTGGTGCCAGGGCAGGGATCTTCTGAGGATACTGTAGCACAATGCTTTGCAATATAACAGACACGGCAGTTGGTGATTGACTATGCAAAGTGCCGGGACAAGCAGCCTCTGGGCATACGTAGAGTGCCTTGCTGGAGTTGCCTGCACAGTACAAGGAAAGGAAGCCTCTGAATGTACACAGAGGGTTGTGTTCACTATTAGTCATACTCAGGGCAGACCCATTCAAATAAAAATGGCCCAGGACCATTAATTTCAATGGCTCTGCAATGAGTAGTCAACAGTGGGATACAACCTAAAGTGGCTTGTCCCCAAGGAGAAATGTAGTCACCAAGTCACCTGCACGGTACAAGAGAAGGAAGCCTCTGGGCATGCACTCAGCACAATAAAACTAACTGAGCATTAGTTAGTTATGGGCAGACGTCTGGTACATCAATACATTTGCAGTATTTTTTTTTAAAGGCATGACATGGGCATCAAAAGGGGAGGGAGCAAAGAAACTAATGTGCCCTAGCCACAGCCTCTGTGTGGCAATGATTTACCAGCTGCTCATGCTGCCTACAGAGCATGCAGGTATGGACGCTTGCAAAGCAATGTCTACAAAAGTGCTTTTAAGAAACCGCAAACTGCAGTACTTCAAAGGCTGACGTGTGTGTACACAGCCTGAGGAAGCATCACTTGAGTCAAATGCAATATTGCATATCAACACGAGAAGGCATATGCACCTTCATCGTAATGATAACATGAACATATCTTGCTGAGTTGGGAATTCCCCTTTCCAATTTCAAAGAGGAGAAACAGGTATGCAGGATAAACAAACCCATCACCCCCTCTAAAAAAGTTTTGCTTCTTTTCCCAACCGGTAGAATTTGTTTCCTCTGTGAATATGTCCTTGGACAATTTAACAACGGTAATTAGCAATGGAACAACTAACTCAGGAGAATACCTTGCCACAGCTGTTGTTCCTGTGCACATGCAACCAGCATATCTGAGGAAATTTATAACTAACCAAAGGAAGGAATGTGTCTTATACTCACTAGGGTTTTAGATGGCAGTCCTTCCCAGTCCTATCTTGAGATGCCTAGGACCGAATCTGGGATCTTATGTTAGCACAGTAAGTATTCTACCGCTGAACAATTACCCATTGCCAAGTTCATTGTATTGGTTTCCCTAGCTTGCTTGTACAGTTTGATTATTTCAAAACAAGTGTCATTTCCCCCTAGGATGTCCTTAAAATGTCAGGAGAGAATAAGTGCCATGTACAAGCCAGCATTCCATAGATCAGGTGTGGCACTCATAACTAGCTGCTTTGTATGTGCATGCACAGAACATCATTCCATTTTTCACAAGGAATCTTTTTGATTGCTGTGATTTGACCATACCATCTGACCAAGCTGCCTTTTGTTTCAGTGAGTATATTCTTCTTTATTTCAGTTAGACAGGCTACCCAGGGAAGGAGCTTGATGTGTACCTCACAAGAGGTACTACACCTCTCCTAACATTCCACATTCCATACCACACTCAGCTTTCACCAGTAGCTCCTAACAGTGATGGCTAACCTTGACACTCCAGATGTTTTGGGACTACAACTCCCATCATCCCTGACCACTGATCCTGTTAGCTAGGGATGATGGGAGTT
Source organism: Darevskia mixta (assembly GCA_034641385.1). Classification (NCBI taxonomy): domain Eukaryota; kingdom Metazoa; phylum Chordata; class Lepidosauria; order Squamata; family Lacertidae; genus Darevskia; species Darevskia mixta. The sequence continues at coordinate 26,487,168 of JAWWNH010000001.1, forward strand.
GTAGTTCCAAAACATCTGGGGTGTCAAGGTTAGCCATCACTGTTAGAAGCTGTCAACATATGACAGAGGCCACATCCCAGGAAACGGCTTCGACAGGCCGGCTAAACCAGGTGAGGATTGCTGATGAATACAGGCTCCAGCGGATTGAGCCGACAAGACTAACAATGGGTCCAATGGTCAAGGAGGTGGTTTCTGCTTGTGCTGCAGAGGGAAATGAGGGGCTGATGGGGCTTGTCAACCTGAGAAGGTAGCCCATCTAGGAGAAGGGAAACTCTGATCCTAAACTTCCACTGCCTTGCAGGATATCTTTGGGAGAAGAAAAGGCTAAGGAGTAAAACCTACACAAATCTGGAGCGGAGTCCGTAAGGCAGTTGGATGGCGCCTTGTACACCTCCTTCTGGTAACTCCTGCAGCAGCCAAGATGGTGCCTAACGTACTGTTCTGCTTTCCTTTGGACCGCATCAGTGAGACCGAAAGAGAGGTCTTGTCATCTGGGCAGCCCAGGACCTCCCATGCACACCCATGTACACACTGCTGCTTTTATTTATTTAGATAGATAGATGTAGAATAATTGTTGTCAGCAAACAATTCAACCACCCAGCTATTCAATGGTCTCAGAAAATATGAGAAGCTAATAACCAGTCATTTGGTCTATGGAACAATGCTTGTGTTTGTGTGTGTGTGTTAGTCATCACTGTTGTCTCCCGACAGCTTTTTGCTAGATAATTTTCCAGCAGAGTTGAAATACGAATAGTTTTCAATGTACAGATTGAGAGCAAATGATTAACATCCTTGCAGTGCAATCAATTGTCCTTACCCAGAAATGCTGGTTTTCAAACCTGGTAGATCACAAGTAACAGAGATCCCAGAAAGGCACACGGGAAAATTGTAGGCTGTGTGCCTGACTGCAGGGAAATGGAAAAGGAAAGGAAAGGGACAGTGTAAAGTGCTTGATATGAAACACTCACTTTTTGGTTAAGATAAAATGGGTCCAGGTCTTCCAAGGGAGTAGCCACCATGCCAGGAGGTATGTCTCCATAAATAAATGGCAGTGATTTTCCAGCCTCCAAGTCACTACTGGGCTTCGGGCCATTTTCGTCGTCGTCTTTACGGTCTTGTTTGGACTGCTTAGCCTTCTCTGCAGCAATGCGTTGCTCAATAGCTGCAAGAGACTCTCTAGTGAAGTAGTGGAAGCTGTCAGGTCCTGGTGGTACAAGCACTGGCTGCTCCATCTTTTCATCCTGCTCATTTTAATTACCATTTATTCTCCTGCATAAGGAAGTACTGCATAAGGAAATGGGCAGGGAGGGAAGGAAGGAAGGAAGGAAGGAAGGAAGGAAGGAAGGAAGGAAAAGATGAAGAACAGGAATTACCAAGCAGGGAAGGAACATTTCCTCCACCGACTCTTTTCGATGCAAACAAAATGTTGCAAATAAACGACAGTACTGCATTGTTAAAAAGAACTTTCAAAAGAACGAGACTTTGGACTTCCAAGACACAATCCATCAACCCGCCTTGCTGCTGTGCATTCTCCATTTCATTCAGTGAGATTTGCCTGTGGTTCAGAATGGTATCTGTTTTTCCTCTGGCAGGACTTCTGGACCGTTGATTATTATTTATTTATTACTCTTTGTTAAATTTATATACTGCCCTATATACCTGCAGGTCTCAGGGCGGTTCACAGGATAACATCAGAATATAAAAACCACAAAATACGAATTATCAAAATAGAACAAAAACAACCCAATAACCCAATTTTGATGGGTGGCATAACCAATCGAAATCGATCGGATGAAGCTTTTCCCGGCATGCAGATCTAATGATGGGGAAATTGTGAATTTCTGCTTGTTGCGGAGCTGTCAAAAGACACAGGGACCTTACCATAGGGTTCTCATATAAGCCCACTGGGATGAATGGAGATTGCCCCGCAGCAATGCACAATAGTTTGGTGTCCTAAAAATAGCTTATTGATATTCCAGCTACTTGAGACAAAGGACTGAGCCGTTCTAAGAGCTATCTGATCTTTTTTTATAAAAACAAAACAAAACAAAAACAAAAAACAAACTCCAAGCAAACTGAAGTGTTATTGGAGGGCACAGTGTTTTACTGCAAGGAATATTTTATTAATTACGAAAAATAAGAATGCTACCCTGCTACAGAATCCTAGGGGGAACACATGGGTTAATTAACAAAATGTTCTAATTCAGTGACTTCTCAGAGCACTTGATTTCAGCTGGGTTGATCCTGTGAAGATATTTTCAGAATCAGGTCAGAGCAAAACCCAGCCTTGCCATCTCCTCCGCAAAATGCAGGCAGAAAAAAATACAGCAGATAATTTGGGGTGGGGTTGGGGCAGAGACACGTTCCCACTACAGTATGTGGCTCTTGCAGAGTACTCCTGAGAGCACACATGCTTGTTATAGTTGGGAACCGTAGCATATGCTCTTAATTCCTTTTAATGGATTTGATATTTTGGAAATATGCTTAAGAGCGGAAAGAGATGAAACAGTGTCACAAATACCGTATGCAGCCAAAAATCAGCATGGCAACAGAGGGAGGTGGGGTGGGGGTGGGGAAACACCAAGTACTGAGGAAAAAACTGCTTATGGTGCACCTTTTATGCTGCTGAGTGATTTCTTTCTTTCTTTCTGGTTTTTGCAGGCTGGGTTTTCAAATGTGAATTTGGACAGAGAAGAGCACATCCTCCCCACCCCCACCTCCTCCGAGAGACTAGAGCGTCTGCAGTCTCCACCCATTGGCAGGATGCCTTGAAGAAGGCCTGCTCGTTAGTGCCAGACCTAATACACTCGGGCAAAAGCGGGAGATGAAGAACAGCAGAGAAGTGCAAAAGGAAAAGAGGGGGATAGAGCAGAGAAGCGATGCTGGATCAGAAGGATGGAAGAGTCTGCCAATTCATTTTAAAGGCATGGGGAAGGATCAGAGAGAGAGAGAGAGAGAGGCAGGGATATCTATGGAGAGGGGAAAGGAGGGAAGAGAGAAAAGAGGAGATGAAGAAAGGGCAGGAAAGAGGGAGTGAGAAGAGAAAAGGTAACAACTACTTTCAATTGTGTAAGAGAAAGAAAAAAAGCAATTGTTGGAATGTTCAATGAAAAAGACATAGGACTTCCAAGTAGAAAGACCAGTGAGGTATTAGAATGATTTAAGGGGGAAAGGGGGGCGTTGAAAACTGTCTTTTGGTTGTGACCATTTTGTTTGACGTCAAATTGCAAAACAAAGAAAGGAAGGAAGGAAGATCTGCAGGGAAACCACTGAAAATCTTTGTTTTATTGCAAGTGTTGGGGGGGGAAGGGTTGGGGTTTTTTGTTTTTGTTTTTTGCTTAATGGCAAAAGGAAAATCCCTACACTGCAAAACAAAAAAACAACAAAAACAGCTAATGGATCCTTAATGCACATGCAAAGTAAATAAAGCCTGAATTTCAAAGGTCTCCTTTGACCATGTCTGTTAAGTAGATGAATCCCAATATACTTCAGGTTTAACATCTGAATTGACATTTAAAGGACTATATAAGGGTGGTTCACTTAAAACAGCAATTCCAACTTTTCTAGATGGATTATAAGCCAGATGGAATCAGTAAGCAGTATATATTACAAGACTACCTGAATTTTCACATGGAGACGGTAATAGTATAATTGGTTGCCCAATAGTACCAATAGTATAATTGGTTGCAGTAATTGGTTGAAAAATAGTATAATTGGTTGCAGTATTGGTTGAAAAAAATCAAACTACATGTGAGCATTATCAAAAAGAATTCAGTTTGCTTCTATACTCACAAGCACAAACTGACAATAGGACGGAATTGGTTGCCCTAAAACTCTTAACACAGATTTAAATTTATTTATTTTTTAAGTAACAAGGCATGACTCAAAATTTGGAACCTTTGTTGGTGATGATACAAGGTTCCTGGCAGCCATTGGTGCATGAAAGGATGGGTCAGCACTCTTGGTTGGCTGTGACCATTGTTCCAAGAAGTGGCCTTATAGGAAGCACTTTCCTTCTTCTGTTCATACTACAGCATCAGAGAATGGTGCAAAAGGGAGGTATAGAAGGAAGGAAGAGAGGAGGAAGGGTGATGTTGCAGATGTTCAAAGTCCTGGAACAGAGAATCCGGCCTCATTCACACACATTGTGCTTGTGTTGAAAGTGCCAACACTAAGACTGGGGAGTGGGAGTCTACACATAGCACACTACCAAGGGTGGAGTGGGGTGGCTGGGTGGAGTGGGGTGACCTATGTAGGTCATAGGCTCCCAAGTTGGGTTTACCCTTAGATGCACTTCCAGCAGGAGGGCTGGGGGGAATAATGTGGCTTACCCAATGCCTATGCCAAACTGTTCACATGTGTAACCAATAAAAGTTGTGGCCTATTTTACCCCCAAACTATATGCTGCTGTCTTGTCTGGCTAGTTACTCTGGGAACTGCAGGGTCACAGGGTCTTGGCATTTAATGGAGAATCTGGCCTCATTTGCCCATGTTGTGTCTGTGTGAAAAGTGACAACACACTACAGAGGGTGAACTCTCTTGACCTAGAAGATAACATTATTTCCCCTGCTGACTGAGCCAAACTTAGATAGGACATTATTATTATTATTATTATTATTATTATTATTATTATTATTAAGTAAACCCCACCACAGCTGCTATCAGCCCCAGGAAGAAAGCTTCCTTTGCTGGTAAGGGCAGTTTCCTTTCAGGGGCAAAGAGCAGATTTACTGGTGGGTGGAAATTTTCATCAGGACTGTGGTGAATGGGTAAGATTGCTGTCATACCAGTACAGTGGTATCTCGGGTTACAGACGCTTCAGGTTACAGACGCTTCTGGTTACAGACTTCACTAACCCAGAAATAGTACCTCGGGTTATGAACTTTGCTTCAGGATGAGAACAGAAATCACGCAGCAGCGGCGCAGCGGCAGCGGGAGGCCCCATTAGCTAAAGTAGTACCTCAGGTTAAGAACAGTTTCACGTTAAGAACAGACCTCCGGAACGAATTAAGTTCTTAACCCGAGGTACCACTGTACTGATTATCTTCTTTCATCCTCCACACAGCTGCTATTTACAAGGAACAGCCTAGGCAAACTCAATACAATCACACATTTAATGTCACATTCATCTTGGCCCTCTGTATTAGCTTGGTAGTTCTTTCATGCCTGTGTAACTGTACAAACTGCTATGTACAGTGGTGTCTCGGGTTACAGACGCTTCAGGTTACAGGCGCTTCAGGTTACAGACTCCGCTATCCCAGAAATAGTACCTCGGGTTAAGAACTTTGCTTCAGGATGAGAACAGAAATTGCGTGGTGGTGGTGCGGCAGCAGCAGCAGGAGGCTCCATTAGCTAAAGTGGTACCTCAGGTTAAGAACAGTTTCAGGTTAAGAACGGACCTCCGGAACGAATTAAGTTCTTAACCCAAGGTACCACTGTACACTAATAGTATCACTTAAATACTAAATGCAGAGAGGATCAGTTCACCTAAACAAGCATTACTTATTTTATTCATTCAGTTGTATCCTTGGAAATACAGTTATGTGAACACACACACACACACACACACACACACACACACACACACACGAGTAATAGAGAACACCCTGGCTGCATCTACACAGCTATAAAAAACACTCTGAAAATGCTCTGGGGAAAAACCAGTTTTAAAGCTCACAATGGAAAATTTCCTAGAGTTCCTATTTCAGCTCTACAACGCATTTATAATGTTTTATTTTTACTAATGTATCTGAGTCCCCTGTGAAGTCGACTTAAGTAATTTAAGTCCACTGATCTCAGTGGGTCTAATCTGAGCATGGCTTGGATATTGCCTGCATGTTGTAGAAATGCAAGAAAAGGAAACCGATTTAAATATCACAACTAGATTTTCTCTTTGCACATAATAATGAGGGAAAGAACATTCATTGTGTATTGTCTTAGAAATACCGAACTCATCATAGCTTCTAATTCATTAACATTTCTTATATGCTTAATTCTGCCTCCAATAAACTGCAATGAAATGCTCCGCATCACTGTTTCCTCGCCTCACTTCCAGCAATTAACACATAACACTGTTGGTGTCAAGAGTAATGATCATCATAACAAGGTACCCAGTCTCTCTAAAACCTGAGCTACAATTGGCATCTAGACAGTTATTACCTGCCAAGTACAGTCCTCTTCCTTACATCTAGGACATACGGTATGACCCTAGAGCCTGAGAATTACTGGCAGAGATCACCCTTTTGTGAAAAAGCTGCCTGCACTCTTTTATGGCCAACCAACCCAAAATATGTTGTGTTTATTATGGGTACTGAAAAAGATACCCTTTGACTATTTAGGGTTGTTTTTTTTGCAGGCAATAGTTTCATTTATTATTGTTTATTTAAAGCATCTTTAGCCCAGCTGGAAAGGCTCCAAAAGCAGCTTATATAAAATCAGTAAGAAAGAAGGCAGTCCCTGCCTGCTTAGAATCTGAAAGATGGGACGCAAAATGAAAAGGGAATCAGGTGGGAAGAAGAAAACAAACCCATTTCAGAAACCAGTTCTTAAAATTCCAAAGTTTTTAGAACGACCAGCTTGAAAAGAAACAATTCAAGGAGAAGAAAAGTCAAAGGGAGCTGTCCCTTCAGCAGGGCCAATGAGTTGTCTCCTGCTTGTATTCTCTCCCCCTGCTGTAGCCTGATGGAATACCTGCTGCCCAAAGTTGCAGATCTGAAAGTATTTGCCTGCTAAGAATCACTTTTAAAGTAGGACTTAGTTTAAAGAAACAATGCCCGGCAAATCTAGCATAGGATGCCAGCTTCAAGGTGGATGTATTTTCCTTCCCTTGTCAGGTCTATGTCGGAAGAACAAAGCCTTCCTTGATTCACCCATGATATACAGTGGACCCTCGACTTACGAATGTAATCCGTTCCGACGGGAGCGTCGGAACTCGAAAAAATCGTAAGTCGAGTCCCCATAGGAATGCGTTGGAAAACGCATTCGTAGCAAGTCGAAAAAACCCTATCTAAAACGGCCGCGGCTTCCGATCGGAAGTCGAAAAAATTCGGAAGCGGCGACCGCTTTGATCCCTCGTAACTCGAAAAATACAGAAGTCAGGGCATTTGTAAGTTGAGGGATCACTGTATGTCCTTTTCTGCCTGCTTCCATCAGAGCATCAACAGCAGTGGAGGGATAGATAGATGGCTGCAACAAGGTCTCTGGGGACAGACCACTTCCTTCACCCATGAAGAGGGAGGTCTGCAATAACCTATGGTGCCTGGAATACCTTCCCAAGGACTGTAGGATTGCACCCTAAATGATGTTCCCTGACAACATGTATCTGAAACCATGACAGTATACATAACAATATTACATTACTAAACTACAGTTTTCTCTCTCTCTCTTTATCTATGAAAAGGGTGTTGTTTTTCTGCCTAACATACTCAGTTCCTCTTGTAGTCTGAAGCTGACCACCAAGGATGTAGTTGGGCAACAGAAAGCTGTTACAGTAAGCAGTACTTACTCTATATCCTTCTGTTTGCCCTTTGTTATATATTATTGCCCTGTTATATATTATGGTTTTCGCTTTTGGCTAAAAGTTGATAAATCAGGGCAAACAGAAAGCAAACAGAAGCTGCTGTTTCGAAAAGCTATCAAAATAAACAGGGAAGAGTGCTAATATCATTTAATTAGGTAGAGGTTTTGCCCCGGGTGTTCATAAAGGTTCTATATCTGGGTGGTTTAACATTCTGCCATTCTATAATTATTGTATTGTATTTTTTTTTTTAGTGTTTTCTTGTTTTCTGAGTCACTTTGGAATTGAAGAGCAGGACAGAAATGAATTAAATCTTCCTATATAGATAAAAATGTAAGGTTGTCATTGTGCAGTCCCCATTGGATGATCTGCTGTGCCTCATCACAGCAGGAAGTCAGGGTGGGGTAATGGAGCAAAGGAGAAGGCACGTTGCACAGCATCAGAGGCCATGGAATGGGAGTGAGAAGGGAGAAACACTGACAGGCAAAAGTGGTGGTTTGAGTAAAGCAGGATGGAGCAAACTGAGAGGGAAATGGCAGTTTGAAACATCAAGCAAAGGTTTGAGTAAATACCTTCATACATTGGAACATTTGTGGGCTCCGAATCCTTTATCTCTCACACATGAGGCAGCTGAGGAATGGAAGAGGGAGAAGTTTGAGTACAGTGAGAAGGGAGAAACACTGAAAGGAAAAAAGTGGCTGTTTTGAATAGCAGAAGTTTGAGTAAAGTGGAGGTGGAGAAACACTGAGAGGAAAATGGCAGTTTCAAACAATGACAGAGGTTTGAGTAAAGCAGTGATGGAGTGACACAGAGAGAAATGGTGGTTTTAAATAATAGCAGAAGGTTGAATAAAGCAAGGATGGAGAAATGCTGAGAGAAAAAGTGGAGATTTAAAACAATGGCAGAGGTTTGAGTAGAGTCAGCAGCAGGTGACACGAGGGGCAGTTTTAAACAGGGTTTGAGTGCAATGAGAAGGAAGTTGGAAAAGGCTTTCAATGTTAGCTTTCTGGGTGTTAGCTTCTGCATTGTACCATCTCTGCTATTTCTCACTGTTTTTGTTTTTAAAAAAAACAGTGCTCCTCCATCTCTGCTTTCCTCAAATCTCTGCTGTTGTACAAAACCACATTTTCACCTCAGTGTTCCTCCACTTAAGTTTTACTCAAACTTCTGCCATTGTTTAAGTACAGTGGGGGAAATGGCTGTTTTAAACTTCCCCCTCTTCCATTCATCAAAAGCTTCATGTGAGAGATACACAGGATGCAGAGCCCTCAAATATTCTATAGTACCTTCCCACAATGTATTTCACTCCTGGTACCATGTGTTGTCTTCAACATGAAGTTACAGATTCAACGTAGTTTAGAAACTACATGGGTGTTTGCTTGTGAATAAAACATATGTACAACATTTATCAGCTGAGCGTGACATTCTCTAATTGAGCAAGCTAACTGACAGGCTTGCTCTTAAGAGTCTATTTGTCTTAAAAATACAGCAACATACATCAGCATGGTGTGTTTGTGTGTGCAAAGGGGGTTGCAGAATGGGAAAGAGGCAGCAGCATGGAAATAGGATTTGAAAATAAGGGATTTTCTCCAAACTTTCGGATTTGAAAATAAGGGATGCCGCCAGGGCGGTGCAATGGCGCACCAAGTAGCCTCGCCACCCTGCGCTCCAGAGGCTGCGCGCGAACGGGTGAGCGAAAGAGCGAGCGCGTAGATGGCAGGCAGGCTGGCTGTCTGGCTGGGCATGAGGGTCTGGCTGCACAAGGCATGCAAGCTCCGCCCCCAGTCGGCCTCAGACTCCTTATTGGCAACCAAGCAATGCAGCTGAGGAGCCTCCCTGGCTGGCAGGGAGGGAGAGGAGCTGCTTCCTTTGAAATCCGGGAAATTTAAGGGATTTCAACAATCCGGGATAGCAGCGGGAAACGGCATTGGAATAAGGGAGTTTCCCACAAAAAATAGGGAGGGTTGACAGCTATGGTCTGTGTGCAAAGGAGAGTTGGAAAAAGGAGAAAGGGAGAGGTAGTAAAAAGGGCAGGAAGGTGATAATGGTGTGAGCATGCAAAGGGGGCTGGCAACAGGAAATAGGAGAAGAGGTGGAAATGGGGGAGGATCTTTCTGCAAGGGAGAGCTGAGAAAAGTAAGGCGGGGGATGGAGGGGGAAAAGGGAGTGAATGTGAAAAGGGGGTGCAGAGGAGATGGCAAAAAGGGAGGAAGTAGGGGGCTTGGTAATGGGTTTCAGGTTGAAAGCAGAGGCCTGAATGGATCTGAAGCATAGGACAAGATTAAAAGGGTGCTTAGTAGTTGAAATGTGTGGGAGGAGGAAGATGCAGGATCTGGTCCTGGGGGTGGTTGGTGTGCAAGGGGGCATTTCACAAAAGGAAGGGAGAGGAGACATAGAATAGAGTAGAATAGAATAGAATAGAATAGAATAGAATAGAATAGAATCTTTATTGTCATTGTCCCCTCACGGGAACAAAATTCCTTGGTTGCTATATCAACTCAAATAAGGCACTCCACCTAATTTAAAAATACTGATAAACACAATACAATACAGAACAATATAACAAATAAAATAAGATGACTTCAGAGTCCAGAGTTTCCATTTAAGGCATAGGGGTGAAGGTGGAATCAGGAGTGCAAAGTGCCTTCAGAAATGAGGGGGGGGGGTGGGAGTGAAAAACAAGCTTAGTAGTTGCATGGGATGGGAAGCGGAAACTCCAGGGCAATTAATGTGGGAAGAATGGTAGGGTGAACAGAGCGAGCTGGGGCACATCGCTTAGTAAATTCATAAAATGAAACAAAGGGACTTTTTAAAAATTGCATTCACCATTATACTCACCTCATAGGTTCCTAAAAACCAAAGCAATGGAAAACAGAATCTATTTATTTAAATGTGCACCTCACCCTGTCCTGAGAACACACAGTGATGTATTTCAAAACTTAGCTAAAAACGTATTTCCATATAGATCGTAAGTAGCAAATGCCACCTGTGCATTTCCTAATCTGCCACTTAGGGAGCACACGCTGAAAGTAGAAGCCCAACTGCCTGCTACTTTTCTTTTGGAAGTTCTGGCAGACCCTGCTAGGTGCCACCCCTGCTGTACCTGGAGTGCACAAAAAAAGTATCAGGTGTTGTAATAATTGTGATCAAACAAAACCAAAACTCCAAAACACCAAATTGGCTAATAAATATTGAGAACAGTTTACTCAATCAAACATGTTAAAATGAACACATTAAGGTGCAGCGTGCAAATCCAAGACTGTAAAAACTCAATAAACTGATGGCATAATACTGAGGCTAATGATAATGTCCTAACGTAATCAAATTACGCAAAAGTGTTGCAAATGGTACTCTACTGAATGCGCAAAGTCTTTTGTGAGGGAATGGTCACAGTCAGACAAGAAAACATGGTCATGCGTGATGGTAATCGCAGATAGGCCCTCCTCGCCGCCCCCTCAGCGAAAGTAGCTCTGAAGACCTGAATCCCGGATATAATCAGGTTTCGCGGGAGCTTCTTCAGTTCATCGTGCTGTTTTTACAACACCATACAATGAAATTATAGATTCTCACAGGCACGGCAAGTGCAGCCAACATTCCTTTGCCCACCCTCATTATCTCTACTTCGTTTGGTGCCAGGATACCGTGCATTACTCACTGTAGATAGAAGCCTTCTTCCAATGCCTGCCTGCCATCACTTCTCATCTCCTCATCTGCTGCTCCTCTGCCTACCTGCTGCTGCCCAACGGTGGCCCATCTGATTTTCCCACCTGAGGCAAAATGTGAAGGTGTTGCCCCACCCCCCGCAGCCCCTGCTGAAGCCTTGCTTACCGGAGTAACATGGCTGTGGTTTCTGGGTTATGGCAAGATCTTGCGGGATCTGCTGTAAGATCTCACTGGAATCTGGAAGCCACCACCACCACCACCACCGCTTCTCTGGGGGTGAAGGGGTGTGCTCACCCACAGAGGCACCCCTTGTAGTCCACCGCCTAAGGGGGCTGCCTCAGACTTCCTCGTGGACAGGCCGTCCCTGCAGCTGCCCATTTCACCCTTGTGCCCACACACTTCTGCTCACCACCCCTGTGTGAGAGAAAGACTGCTTCTTCCTGCTTCAGTGGAGAAAGGAGAGCCTTGATGCACAAAACTGCAGCCAGCTTTAACATGAGAGGGAGAGAGACTGACTGACTAAGCTGTGCCTCAGAAAGCGAGGCTGGCCATTGTGACCTCATGCTGATGCTGACTGACTCATAAAAGAGAGATGGGGGATTGTGACCTAACAATTATGTTGCCTAACTAAAAACAAAAAACAAAAACTCCAGCCATTCTGACCTCCCACAGCTGGTGTCCACTTGAAGGACAGGGGGAAGATTGGATCCTGCCTCACATTTTTCCAACTTCTTTAATAAGAAAGGTGCTCTTTCTACTTTGGACCAGGCAGGATTCTTAGGTTTATGTCTCTCCTCTCAAATACAAGTTTCACCTCTTCTTAAGCAGGTGGTAGAGAATTGTGCCCAACATTGCTTTTTAGGACACAGGATTATTGGCCTCTAATTCCCCCTGATATACTCTGTGCTGATATTTCTCTAACATGCTACGGAAGGGTTAGAAGCCACCATGCAAGTATGAGAGAGCATCAGAAACCAACCTGAGATGGGTTCTAGCTAGTATTCCCATGGGGAAGAAATGGAAAACAGAATTGAAAATGCCAAATATTTTCTCTCTCAAACCCAAACCAAACTCCTGCAGAACCATACTGTAGTCTCGCGTCAGTTACAAAGATTTAAATGCCATTCGATAAGCAGTGGTATCTGCGTAGATCAATGTGGGGAATTTTTTTTGCTTCAGTCAAGAAGAATTAGTTTCTGAAACAGTGTCAGAGTCACAGTTGGAATGCTCTGCAGTATTGCAGCTTCCTCCTTCAGCCTCACTGATTTGAAAAAAAGAGAGTTTGCATTTCTGCTATGTAACTTGCCCTCTCCCAGTCCTTGAGGAAGTTCACAATAAAATAATAAAACCAGTATCATATCCAGTTCTAGATATGAGCAACTAGTTGCTCCTAAGAACCCATATCTGTGGGCAGGCATACACACCCCCATAGACACCCAAGGGTGCATCTAACCAATGTACCGTATTGGCCCAAATATAAGCCGCACCTTTAAAATTCCGCAGCCACTCACATCCATTCCGTTTTACCGTATGTCTGTTACAGCAGCGATCTCATAGAAGCCCATTTTTGTAAGATCGCGAATTTAAGCCGCACTTCAACTTTTCACAGTCAGAATTTGAAAAAAAAGGTGAGGCTTATATTCAGGCCAATACGGTAATGGGATTCAGGTGTGCATTGTGATGGGCATGTAAATATGCATCTGCATCTGCGTGTGTAAATTTCCTTTACTGGATCAGAGCATACAAAATGGCAATAATAAACCATTTAAAATGATCATTCAATTAAATGTAACACTGCAGTATCATATCCCTTTGATACAAGTTGTGGAAATGTGATAGATTATATAAAACATTTCTGATTGCCATGGCCTCCCATCATGACATCAGCAGCACTCTGATCCAAAGTCAGCATGTTCTCTTGGAAGTACTGGCAAAATTTGCAAAGGTTTTCTGAGCTGTCTACTTGAGGACTCAGCTTAGAGAGGGTCAGGTCATCTCTCTAACATGTGTTTATGCATCAGAAATGAAACTACATTTCCTTAGCTTGTCTTTTTAAGCCAGCAGGTTTTCTTTGCAGTATCTGGTAAAAACCAGCAGAGGTACAGGGAGTGTACTTTAAAACTCCCTTAAAAGAAAGGTTCAAATCAACAATGGATCTAAATATTACAGTCTTAAGCACATGCTCACAAGAAGAGCACTAAAAATGAAGAAGCGGAAGAAGGGGTGGGCGGGCAGTGCATTTGATGGCCTGCATGACTCTACTGTGAAACTGTCACAGCTCCTGGCCACTTCTAATAGGGTTGCCATATGTCCTATTTTTCCAGGACATGTCCTCTTTTTCATGGGTATGTAAAAATTAGGGTTGCCATATTTCCAAAAAGTGAAAATCCAAACACAAAAGTTGTTGAGCTTTTTTATTTCTTTTTTATTTTTGTTCAAAGTTGAGCTTTTTAAAGGTTTTTTTTTAAAGTTTTGTTTTGCAAAACTTTTGCTAAGTTGTTGAGCAATGTTGGGTGTATGAGGACCCTAGCAAAATGAGAGTCGTCATAGAGATCCATAGTTAAAAGTAAAAAGGTAAAGGGACCCCTGACCATTAGGTTCAGTTGTGTCCGACTCTGGGGTTGCGGCGCTCATCTCGCTTTATTGGCCAAGAGCCAGCGTACAGCTTCCAGGTCATGTGGCCAGCATGACTAAGCTGCTTCTGGTGAACCAGAGCAGCGCACGGAAATGCCGTTTACCTTCCCGCCAGAGCAGTTCCTATTTATCTACTTGCACTTTGACGTGCTTTCGAACTGCTAGGTTGGCAGGAGCTGGGACTTAGCAACGGGAGCTCACCCTGTCACGGGGATTCAAACCGCCGACCTTCTGATCGGCAAGCCCTAGGCTCTGTGGTTTAACCCACAGTGCCACCTGGGTCCCATAGTTAAAAGTAGAAGTTGGTAAATGCGTCCTCTTTTCTGGCAACCCTAGGAAGCCTTCTTAGAACAGTTGTTTTGAGAATCACTACAAAAGGTAAGGAGAGCTGTACTTCAACAGCCTGTCTAAGATGGGGTGGGGAAGCTGTGGCCTGCCAGATTGTTGGACTCCAGCTCCCATCAGCTCCAGCCAGAATGGCCAATGGTCAAGGGTGTTTGGAACTGTACTCCAGAAATATATGGAGGGCCACGGGTTCCCCATCCCTAAAGTTTCCTGCAGTTCTTTTCCTTGGTGTGCAGTCAGAACAACAGGAAGTGTCCCAGGACTTTCCCACGATGTTCCCTCACATGAAGCCTGCATATGCAAACTGCATATGGAAGGCAAAGCCTTTTGAGAAGGGCCAGTTATTGTCCTTAGAGATAATACAGAGAAACTATCTAGCTAGGCAGACTAATAGTTGACTTGGTATATGGCAGCTTCCTTTGTTCCGTAGGCCTTACTGATCTGCTACCACATTCTGTCTGCCATGTCACCTGAGGAGGAAGAGTTCAAACTGAAGAACCTCACATGTTGTGGCTGCACAACAATTCCGAACTATCCTGTAAGAAAAATTGTAGGAGTTCATAGAAGGCTAAACCCAGGAGAGGCGGCAATAGTTAGTAGAGGCCCTGATGCTGTCCTACCTTAAAAACTCCCCCCCCCTTCTAAATTTGAAAAGCAAAAAATAAATCTCATTCTTGCAAACCACATGAAATGTGAGGAAGCTGGAAAACATCCTGCAATTAATCATTATTAAAGGGAATCATCCCCTCGAGACTAAGGTTGTTTAGCAGAGTTGCCACCTGTGTTCTGGGCCTCTGCTGGGTGCAGAATGCTTAGCTCATCATGGTTATCTGATTACAATGCATGCTGTACAACCGTAAGAGAGTACAACAGGAACACTGAAATTTATGACACTTTCCTAATGTGTCAATTTCATTGTATGTGTAGATGTGCTGTGACACGTTTCTTGACAATTGATTTTCATTTATGCAAGTTAAAAGGTAAGACACTGACGTCTTTAATAGGCATATTTGGTCAAAGTCCTTAGCATGCAAACCTATGCATGTTTACTAGGAAGTAAATCCAGCTGTTCAGTTAGGCTAAAATCCTAAAGCTAAGTCATATGTGAAACAGCAAGTTCATAAATATAGCTCAGATATGCTTAAGCTTACTTTGACTGCAATGCTAAACATGCTTACTAGGGAGAGAGTCCTTTTTGACACTTGCTTCCAAGTAAGGATGAATACCATCACACTGTTAATATATAATCATATTTGCATATAAATTAAGAGCCAAGTGTCCAGTTGCTGATCTAGGCCCTAGATCCTAGGATGACCACTAAGTAAATTCCTTTCAAAACTGACAGTTGATCGCACATTATCTGATTAAACATTTTTTGCATATACAGTCGTACCTCGGGTTACGTTTTTTCGGGTTACGTACTCCGGTAACCCGGAAGTGTTTTTCAACCCCGCGCGTTCTGCGCGATATCGCCGTTTGGGTTACGTACTTTTCGGGTTACGAACGGCACCCCGGAACCAATTAAGTACGTAACCCGAGGTACCACTGTATTGTAACAAACATAAAACCACAGTCTCATTAGCAAAGATAATGATGTTTTATCCCGCTACACTGTAACTGAAAGGCCTCTAAACAGTTGTAGGAGTGACAGGTCTCTAGAATATGTAGACAAGAATATGAAGGTGTGTTATTCCGAACTCATCCTCCAAATCTGAGACTAACTCAGGAAGGAAAACAGATGACAGAGCCAAAGACAGAGAACATTGTGCCACAGTTCCTTTGTTTATGTCGGTTTGTGGGTGACTCCACCAGTTCAGGCAGGCAAGTTACATCTCAGCAATGAGAGATCCAGTTGAGAGGTGGCAGGTACATTAGACCCAATGGGACACTGCCTTTTCATGTAAAACCAGCCTACAGGGTAGCACTGCCTACCAGGTTCCTTCTCCTTAAATTTCAGTGCTGCCCTTGTAGAATTCTGAAAGGAGGAAGATGAGGCCCAAATTAGAATTAGCTGGCTCTGCCTGCTTGCCATTGGCTCTGCCTCCACCTACTTTTGGGCCCAACAGGAGCCAGGCGCCACTTATTCAGTATATGGGAACAACAGAGGTTTTATTTCTCAGTCAGAGATGCAACAATACCAGGGCTGGATCTAGACACATCCAAAAATCATTTCAGGAAAACATGTTGTAAAGCTCATAATAGGGAATCACGTTGCCGAAAGATCGAACTCTATAGCACCATCTGGTGTCACAGTGTTATAACGCATTTAAAATGTGGGGGTTTTTGTGTATTTTTTTTTTTTTACTAATGCAGCTGAGTCCCAGAGTCTCACTGGCTAGGGCCTAGTCTTCAGAATTACCTCCCACAACCACACTCTCAGGCCCTCACATTTCCAGAACTTTCTGGCTTTAGGAGAAGACTCTAGACCAGTGATGGCTAACCTTGACACTCCAGATGTTTTGGGACTACAACTCCCATCATCCCTGACCACTGATCCTGTTAGCTAGGGATGATGGGAGTTGTAGTTCCAAAACATCTGGGGTGTCAAGGTTAGCCATCACTGCCTAGACCCACACACTTCCATGAAGCTGGGGGGACACATTCCAGCTTTCTATTATGCCTTATTCATACCTGCCAGTTGTCCTGGATTGACAGACACCACATGGTTTTCTGTTTGGGGTAGAAAAAGTTGGAGCATATGCTTTTTCAAGTCTGCAGAATGTTATATGCATTCCTGGGAAGTGTTTGCTAGTGGTTTCTGAGTTTTTAAAATTCTGAAGAAGGTTGTATGAGAGTGAAATGTTTGAGACAACAAAGATAGCTTTGAGATAGCTCACTATTAGTTAATTTGCTCATTTAAAGGGTAGACAGCTCTGGTCACTCTGCACCAGGGAGCAAGGCTGACATGGTTCACTGCTTAGTTTAGGGAAGCTTTTAATGTTTGATGGACTATTGTATTTTAATATTTTGTTGGAAGCTGCCCAGAGTGGCTGGGGAAACCCAGCCAGATGGGCGGGGTATAAATAAATTATTATTATTATTATTATTATTATTATTAGTCGGTGTCAGCTAATCCTAATTTAAACCATAATAGTGCTGCTTGAATTTCTGAGTGGCACAACTACAGCATAGCAGCAGGTGAGAAATTCTGAATATATGTCCTTCCAGGATAATGGTAGAGAGCTAGAAGTCTAGCTGCTCCTTTTCCCTGTGAAAATCCCTTTTTGGATTTTATTTGTTCGTTAATTTATTAACTGCATTTATATGGCTGCCTCATTACAACAGCTTACTAGGCAGCTAACAACAAAAAGAACATTGAGCAGTATAAAATAAAAATTATAGCGAATTATGAAACTATTTTTATAAGACTGCAAACAGTAATTAATAGGCTTGCTGCCCACAGGGAGCTACTTCTGATAGTTCTATTCACAGAACTCAAATATAAGATGGGGGACACCTGGCTTACTAGTAGTACAGTGGTACCTCAGGTTACATACGCTTCAGATTACATACGCTTCAGGTTAAGAACTCTGCAAACCAAGAAATAATGCTTCAGTTTAAGAACTTTGCTTCAGGATAAGAACAGAAATTGTGCTCTGGCAGCGCAGCGGCAGTGGGAGGCCCCATTAGCTAAAGTGGTACCTCAGGTTAAGAACAGTTTCAGGTTAAGAACGGACCTCCGGAACGAATTAAGTACTTAACCAGAGGTACCACTGTAAATGTGGAAAGGACCTAGGGGTCTTAGTAGCTCACAAGCTTAACATGAGTCAACAGTGTGATGCAATAGCAAAAATAAAGAAATGCTAATGCTATTCTAGGCTGCATCAACAAGTATAGTGTCCTGATCAAGGGAAGTAATAGTCCCTCTATATTCTGTCTTGGTCAGACCACACTTGGAATACTGTCTAGTTCTGGGCACTACAATTTAAGAAGGATGTTGACAAGTTGGGACGTGTGCAGAGGGGGGCAACTAAGATAATCAAGGGTCTGGAAACCAAGCCTTATGAGGAACAGTTGAGGGAGATGGGTATGTTTAGCATGGAAAAGAGGAGACGGAGAGGAGATATGATAGCCATCTTCAAATATCTTAAGGGTTGTTACATGGAGGATGGGGGCAAGCTTCTTTTCTCCTGCTCCAGAGGTTGGGCCCCAAACCAATGGACTCAAGTTACAAGAAAAGAGATTCCTACTAAACGTCAGGAAGAACTTTCTGACAGCAAGAGCTGTTTGACAGTGGAACAGACTTCACTGGGAGGCTGTAGACGCTCCTTCCTCAGAGGTTTTTAAACAGAGGTTGGATGGCCACCCGTCATGGATGCTTTAGTTGAGATTCCTGCATTGCAGGGGGTTGGACTAGATAATAATAATAATTTATTATTTGTACCCCACCCATCTGGCAGGGTTTCCTAGGCCACTCTGGGCGGCTTCCAACAAAGATTAAAAATACATTAAAAACTTCCCTAAACAGGGCTGCCTTCAGGTATTTTCTAAATGTCAGGTAGTTGTTTATCGCTTTGACCTCTGATGGGAGGGCGTTCCACAGGGCGGGCGCCACTACCGAGAAGGCCCTCTGCCTGGTTCCCTGTAGCTTTGCTTCTTGCAGCGAGGGAACCACCAGAAGGCCCTCGGCACTGGTCCTCAGTGTCCGGGCTGAACAGTGGGGGTGGAGACGCTCCTTCAGGTATACTGGCACAAGGCTGTTTAGGGCTTTAAAGGTCAACACCAACACTTTGAATTGTGCTCGGAAACGTACTGGGAGCCAATGTAGATCTTTCAGGACCGGTGTTATGTGGTCTCGGCGGCCACTCCCAGTCACCAGTCTAGCTGCCGCATTCTGGATTAGTTGTAGTTTCCGGGTCACCTTCAAAGGTAGCCCTACGTAGAGCGCATTGCAGTAGTCCAAGCGGGAGATAATCAGAGCATGCGCCACTCTGGTGAGACAATCCGCGGGCAGATAGGGTCTCATCCTGCAAACCAGATGGAGCTGGTAGACAGCTGCCCTGGATACAACTCTATGATTCTATGAAATCTGATATGAAACCCACAACCATAGGTAGGGGCACTGAGTATTAATATATCTGTCCCCCCCCCCCCAACTCAGAAATGTCATTTCTAAAGATTCTGACAAATGACAACTCCAGGCCCAAGGCAAAGATAGGAGCAGTGACTGACAAGGGACAATAATACAGGGAGTGTCCCCTGTAAATTAATAGGGGAGGCTGGAGCATGTGATGCTATGCTGTGTCAGACAAAATGTGCAATTGCTAGAGAAGCAGTGTAGATGGAGGTTGCTGTTTTGGGGCTACGCCTGGGATCGAGATTCTAGCACTTGCTTTTATGCATTGCATTGCCAGAAAAACAGCTGCTTATAGATCTGGGGTGTAAAAGAATGCATATCACACAGGATAATAAACAAGTTGGGACTGATAAGTACACAGAGATGACAGTAAGCAGTTACGTTTTCATGGGCTTCACCTACACCTAGATTCTATCCTCCTCAGTATTAGTTACAGTAGTGCACTTCCAAATGCACAATGGCACAGGAGACAGAAACGGGCCAGTACTTTTTAATCTGATAAGGGTGTTGCCGTTATTAGCTGCGTTTAAAAATACATCAGTGGGTGGGATCGCATAGCGCCAACAAGATCGCTGCATCCGAGCAGCGACGTTTCCCAGGGAAAAAGGTCTGCTGAGTTGTTGCTGCCAGAGTGATGTGCGTTTTTCTGCAGTGCTCTCCCTGCAGCAAATGACTGCAGTGGGGAGAAGCCTGTGCTTGAGATCTTTTCAAGGTAGCGACTGAGCGGCGCTTGCCTCCTTTTCAGATTTATTTATTTTATTTTTTTAAAACAACAACCATGGAAGTTCCTTGCAACTGGGAGATCACAACCCTCTTCACTGTGACTCCTCTCACACAACAGCTGCCGAGCGATTTGCAAACTTGACACCCACAAACCTTACCTCTCCCCCCCTTCTACGCTGCTCTCTACTAGGGAGAGATAGAAATAATGCCTGTTTAGACGAAAGCATATAATGCTGCTGGTTCTTTAGAACAAGATTACTAACTTGTAATAAACATTCTATCCAGGATAAGAGGGTGTGTTTTTAAAAGGGGGGGGGGAGGAATGATAAAGGCTAAGGAAGAAAGGGTTAATAAACTGGAATGGAGCTACCCATCTACTGTAAAAATGACGCTGCAGTTTTTGCAATATGATTCACCATGGAAAATAGAGGCTGTCATTTTAACAGACTTTGCTTTAATTCTTTCTGTTCCAAACCTTCAGAGGCCACAATCTGATTTAGGATGTACCATTCATTTCAGCAGGTGCAAAAAAAAAGAAGACAGAGCTAATTTGATTGTTTCTGCTTAGGAGAAAGAACTGCAGGGAAACGGGGTGACTTCTCGTTTCCATGGCTTAATTTAGATAGGATTGCCACTACAGTATGGTTACAAATCCTGTTCCCTTAGTACTGAAGCATAAAAGGAAAGGGACCATGGCTTATTGGCTGGAACATATGCTTTGAGCGCAGAAGGTCCACATAGCCAGTTAAAAAGCCACAGAGGAATAGAATGTCTCCATATGGAGGGAAATTTGACCATATCTCCCTGGCACCATAGAAACGAGGATGAGGTAAGGTCTTTATTGCCACATGGGGATGCTACTCACATGACTACATGAAGCACCACTTTTAAAAGCTCACCTGTTTTCACCCACAGAAGGCATAACTATTGAGAAGATTTTTCATTTGATCTCTATAGTTTGTTGCTGCTTTTCTACTTTGCTTGGACAGCAGCCCTGCAACGCTACTTCTGCATCTTCTAGAGCTATTCCTCTATACCTCCTTGTTCGCATCCCAAACGAAGAGGTTTCCGTTTTCCTTCTTTTACTTTTGCCCTACCATCAGGATATCTTCCGGAGAAGGCTAAGGAGTAAACCCTACACAAATCCAGAGTGGAGTCCCTAAGACAGTTGGATGGCACCTTGTACACCTCCTTCCGGCAACTCCTGCAGCCAAGCTGGTGCCAAATGTATCGTTCTGCTTTCCTTTGGACCACATCAGTGAGACCAAAAGAGGGGTCTTCTCATCTGGGCAGCCCACGACCTCAGTACACACCACCCAGGTTTATGTACTGTGGAAGATCACTTTGGTGCTGCTAACACAGCAGCCTGACTTCACCCCTGGAGGCACACTCCATTGCCTCTCGAGACAGATGGATGCCAATAACCAACCATCAGTAGTAGCAGATGGCATGGTAGGGCTGTGCCGCTCATCTGGCCTCCCTCTGGCTGAGTTGCTACTGCATTCTGGGATGGAGAGGGGGAAAGGCAGCCAGAGGTGAGGTGTTTGTTGGAAGCCGCCCAGAGTGGCTGGGGAGACCCAGCCAGATGGGCGGGGTACAAATAAAAAATTATTATTATTATAAATTATTATTATTACAAACACATTTGCGGAGCCAATCTGGTGCTCCTGCTGGTGTGTTTGTACCACACCAACTTCACCACTATTTCTTCCCTCCCCTCTCCATTCCAGGATGCAGGAGGCAACTCAGCTGGAGGGAGGTCAAGTGAGTGGCACAGCCCCACTATGCTGTCCACACAACTGCCCACTGTCAGCAAGTTTCAAGTTGTTAACTACAGTCACAGCTCTTGCTACTTGCCTAACTAATTTTAAAGCAATCAATACGTTATTGCTGCTACTAAGAATTGCAATTAGGGCACTGTTTATGGCGCTAAGCATCTCTTCTACGTATCTTAAATTAACTTTCCTCCTGATTTGTTAGGCAGAGAAGCAGACTGAATCGATGGAGCCACAAACTGAGATTCCAGAGAGTTAGCTACACCCTAGGTCTTTTCTGGTTTTATTTATTTATTAGATGTTATTATACCCTGCCCTTCCTCTGATCTGAAGCACAGCTTTAGTTGAAATACTGGTAAGGTAAAGGTAAAGAACCCCTGGATGGTTAAGTCCAGTCAAAGGTGACTATGGGGTACGGTGCTCATCTCACTTTCAGGCCACGGGAGCCGGCGTTTGTCCACAGACAGCTTTCTGGGTCATGACTAAACTGCTTCTGCCACAACGGAACACCGTGACGAAAACCAGAGCACATGGAAATGCTGTTTACCTTCCCTCCACTGTGGTACCTATTTATCTACTTGCACTGATATGCTTTCGAACTGCAAGGTTGGCAGGAGATGGGACAAGGATTTGAACCACCGACCTTCCGATTGGCAAGCACAAGAGGCTTGGTGGTTAAGACCACAGCTATTTGCACCCTAGACATACAGTGGGAAAAGAGGGCATTAAGTAAGAAAGAAGCACACTTCATTTGCACTTCTTTATGATCTCACCCAAATCTTCTAGAATGATTTTGGCTTGATAACATGGAGGTATTGTTATGGTGGCAGGCTCCGCCCCTGATCTTTGAAGTTAATTGAGTGCCTGACTGGGCCCCATGGATGAAACTGACTCTCACTCATTTAACAACAAGTAATAGAACTTTTCTACCTTTCTAAATCGGGCTGCTGAGATGAGGAGAGCTTGCATGGAAAACCAGGAGTGATTTTTGTGTGTGCCAGAAATGTGAGCCTAGAGGCACCCTGTCCCTTAATTCTGTGTCCTCTGAGCCATTATGGATCTCAGGGTTTTAGCAAAGGACAAAGTAGATCCCACAATCTCTGCTTACGAATGAAAGCAACCACACAGTGCAACAAATACAAACTAGAAGGACACTGTAACTAATCTTCACAAGTCAACAACGAACAGCAAAATCCCCTCTTGGAGCTCAAACACAAATGCAAGCAGAAGTCCCTGTCAGATTGAGCCATTTCAATTAGGAATAGTAGAAAGACTGGTTGATAAAAAGAAGATGCTAATATAGTTAAGTATGGCAAAAGAACACAAAACCCCCTGCTTAAATGCTTTGTTGGAAAAAGGTCTATCCTTCATTAAATTCTACAGGCCACCACTGAATAGCCCCCCCTCTCTCGTTGCCATCCTCTGAGTTACACTTCACCTCTGGACGACCTCTTCCTTATGATTGTACTGCATAAGGAATGTGCCATTGTTGTGAGTGCTATATAACAAATGGCACTGTGAAATATTTTTACAAGAACAATACACTTGAACCCAAGGTTCCCCCCTTTTATGTATGATAAATAAGCCTGTTCCTTCAAAAACTCTACTATCTCTGAACCTATAACAATATTTGTTTAAATAGTTCTTCTCCATAAAATCAGGGATGGGGAACCTATGGCCCTCCATATGTTGCTGAGCTACACCTCCACGTACACTTACTCAGAAGTGTCAATTCCTCTTGAGGGACAGCTGCAGATGATGCAGTGTCTGAGGAGCCCCGCCCCGCCCCTTTGGGACCCCCATTCTGGCTCTATACCTTTGCACATCACCTTCAGGATTGCAACAGCAGTGGCAACAACTGGCCTGTGGCAAAGCTCAGATTCAGCAACAAAGCGTTCATTCAGCTACCCAGTTTTGGCCTATCCTGAAGAAAGACGACCCCATTCATATTTTGGGCCAGAACCCTGAGAAGATCCAGGAAGAAGCAGGCCCACCCAGTCTACTATAAAACTGCCAATCCCAAGATGCTTGTTGCTGGTGCCACAGCTCTGCTGACCCAGCTCTGCCAATCCCAAGATGCTTGTTGCTGGTACCACAGCTCTGCTGACCCAGCTCTGGATGCCAGGATTACGCTGGACAGCTCCCCTGCTGATCCAGGCCTCATGGCAAAGCCATTCAGTTTCTCCTGGACAGCTCCCCAGCTGGTCTGGGCCTCCTGCTCAGTATTTGCTCTTGTCTCTTGTGATCTCCTGCACTGCTCAGGGTTGGCAGAAGCACTAACAACCAAGACCAAGCAACTTAAACACAGCCCCCTCCAAAGCTTGAAGTTCCTTCTTCCATAGCAGCAAACCAGAAAATAAGGAGGAATGAGAGAGTTGATATAAGATCTCACTCGTGTTCCAAAAGATGCAACCAAGAGCAAGGAACCTAAAGAAGGCAGCTTGCCATAGACAAGATCCCATAGCAGAGAACATACTGTAGGGCTCTGGCCACAATGCCACAATGCCACAGCCACACATGGGACTCCTTATGGGTAGGGCTGTCATTCTATTATTGGCCCAGCTAACATGACTTTATATTTCAGTGTCATACATGGAAATAGTAGACACAGTGTTGTGGAAATAAGTGACGGGAAGACCTTCACCTGTAGAATTTCTATGTTTGTGTTAAGGCTTAAGAATTGTGATTATTTCATGATAAAAATGATCTGCAGAAAATGACCTACTAAATATTCAGAGGCTGATTCAGAGTCCCTTATGTGTAGCGCTCCTGTTGCTGCCTAAAATCGTACCCTGCTATTCACACTGTGCAAAAAGTTATTGAAGATATTTCTGAGTATCCCTTCCCCTCTGCCCACCATGTTAATTAGCACTTAATTTGGTTCTGACATCAAATGGTTAACCCCGAGCCACAACAGCAAAAGCTGCTGTTTGTGCCACACCCTGTTGATGATGTATTAGGTTTACAGAGAAAGAAGGAAATGGCTTAGCTTGGAATTGGCTTGAACAAAAGCATCAGGCTGACAGCTGTTGAATGAGGACGGATCTTGGCAAGGGCAGCTTCTATAAGCAAGGCAAATACTTCGCATTTATTTTCTTTTGATGTACTGCACTATTATATTTATTTTCAGTTAAATGCATTGCGTTGTAAATCTGCATGAGATGTATCTTAATAAGTTGACTCCTAAAAAGACCTAAAAAATAAGGGTAGTTGCTGATTTTGTGTTCTGGAGTGTACATTGTGATAAACTGTTAATAGTAATGAGTGGTGGATTTTAATTTATTTGCTTTGGATAAATTTTTAATTGTGTTTCAGGAGCAACAGAACAAATAACGGCAACTAATTTTTAAAGGGTTCAACAGTACGTAAGGTTTTTGAAAAAATAAAACCACATTGAACTTAAGGGGGGGGAACCATTTTAAGGCAGAATGCCTGTACATAGAAATGCTGAATATTTCTGTGCAATATTATTTTAAAAATCGGACTTATCAATGCGTTTTCACCTCCCCTGTTGGAAAGGGTAACTGTTTTGATGTTGGCAAAGCATGAGATGGAAGTGTGATGAAACAACAGTTTTCAGCAAGTGATACTTATTAAGAAGAAAATGCAATCGAAGGGTCTAACACAGTGATGGCTAACCTTGACACTCCAGATGTTTTGGGACTACAACTCCCATCATCCCTGACCACTGATCCTGTTAGCTAGGGATGATGGGAGTTGTAGTTCCAAAACATCTGGGGTGTCAAGGTTAGCCATCACTGGTCTAACAGGACAGCACACCTTTCACAATTCATTGTCAATTAGAACTGAAAACACTGTGCAATAGCGCTACGAAGTTAACCAATCAAATTCTGTCTGATAACCATAAAGGCCAGGTTCCTGACTAGTGGTTAGGCATGTGTGGGCACAGATGGAGTTATAAGAGCATCTGTGCACTGAAATGCCTTGAGGACTTTTGTTTCTTAAGCATCCCTGATTGCAACATGAGCGCCATTCTGTTGAGGTACTGTCCTCCTCAGACTTTTTATAGGCTCCATCTTTTAACTTTTATATGCTTTTGGCTGGAAAAGTGGGGTTTGCGAGCCAAACTTTGACCCATGACAGGTGAGCAAGGCTATCAATGCCAACAAAAGTCGTCATCACTTGCCTGGCAGTGCACATGCATGACAAGTTAGCAAAGCATGTGGAAGCTGGGCGCTGAATGTAGGCTATCAGGTATTGTAGCAATATCTGTATTTGTGAGGTTTTGTGGGGTGGGAGGGGGTTGTAAAACATAATGCTGCGCAGCATAGATAACAATTTTTGTACTATTTTAGGCGAGCATCATTAACGTTGAACCTTCCTATCTCACATATTAAAATAACTCATGCATCTTTGCTTGTTCCTGCTGGAAACTGGTAGGAAGAAACCAAGGAAGATAACAAATAAACAGGAGAAATAACTCATGGGTGATGGGTCAGCAGCTAATGGACTTCATTGGTGGCAGCACTATTAAGTGTTGCAGTGGTAACAGCAGTGATGGGACTCGATTTGGTGGCAATTTCAGTGGCTGAGAGGCAACCACTGGGGCTACGTAGGGCAAAGGTGAGGCTGCATGTGGCCTGGAGATTGACCACTTCTGTCCTAGGGTTTACGTGAGAATGGAAGTGGACTTCTGTGTGAGTTTGCTTAGGTAGGCAAAGTCTGGCATATGTAAAGAGCTGTAAACTTGCTGATTGGTCGTTGGGCAGGGATTCAGTCTGCCCTCAGCTTTCCCCTCACATTTTAGCTTCTAAGAAAAGGACTAGGAGCACAGAGCTGCAGGGACTCTCTGTGGATCAGAGCCAAAACAATTCAAACGTTGCCACAGATTATGTACAGGGGTGCCTTTAATTAACCATACGTAGATAATTACAATGGTGGAAAACAACAACAACCATACTCGGAATTATTCCCACCATAATCCTAGGCCAGTGTTTCCCAACCAGTGTGCCTCCAGATGTTTTGGGACTACAATTCCCATCATCCCTGACCACTGGTATTGCTAGCGAGGGATGATGGGAGTTGTAGTCCCAAAACATCTGGAGGCACACTGGTTGAGAAACACTGTCCTAGGCCCTTCGAGGTTTTACAGTCTACTTTTTAGCCGTGGTTTGGAAATTGCTCACCCAATAGCATACAAAAGCTGAATTATTTTGACCTAATTTGCATATACTATTACTTGTGTGTCAAGCCTTTATCTCTAAAACTGTTTGGAAAGGTTTTGTAAATGTGACCACTCCCAACAAAACAAAACATTAAGACAAATGAAGATTGCATGTTTGATATCTCCACCGATAATGGCTGTTTTGGCTCTGGCATCATTTTTCTTGAAATTAATTTCATCGAACTATTGGCTGAGCTGCTATGGTGTTAATGACATTATTGTGAGTGTTTTGATTGCTCGGGTGGTGGTGTTTTTTAAAGATGTTACCACACAAGGCCCAGGGCAGAAAGGGTTGATAGTGGGAAGAGGTGAAAAGAAGGGAAAAGGTGAAGTTACAGGGAACCAGGCAGAGGGCCTTCTTGGTAGCAGCACCCTCCCTGTGGAACACCCTCCCTTCAGATGTCAAGGAGATAAAGAACGATATAACTTTTAGAAGACATCTGAAGGCAGCCCTGTATCGAGAAGTTTTTTTTGTGTTTTATGTTTTATTATGTTTTGATATATCCTGTAAGCCACCCAGAGTGGCTGGGGAAACCCAGCCAGAAGGGCAGGGTATAAATAATAAAATTGAGTAGTAGTAGTAGTAGTAGTATTATTATACAAGAAAGAGGGTGGAGGACGGGCAGAAGCAAAGTATTCCTAGATAGATGCAATTATCTCTGGATTTTGGATGAAATCTGACCTCCACTGATAATGTTGAAGCTATGGATCTGAAGTGTTGCAATATGTGGACCAGGTTCATTCATCACAGACAGCTAGACAAATACTATCAACAAGCCTGTAAAATATAAGGGTAAACTGTGTCTGTATTCAGTGTACCAATTACAGAGTAGGATCAGGCTTGTCCATTTTTAGGTTCTCACAGAAATCCAACTTAAGGAAATCATTGGTGAAATGAAGACAAACATAGTGACTAATTCAGTTCCACCATGTCAAGCTTAACAAAATTTTAGTGTGATGTTGCCTTCTGAATGGGCAAACCATTGTCTGCAATTGACCAGCAAGCCAGTGCTACAAAAAAATGTGTTGAAGCAAACCATGATGTCTGAATTGATAAACCATAGTTACAGCTGTTATTCAGCCTTTAGAAGCCACTACAGCTGAAGATGAATGCTGAGCAGGCAGTAAATGTAATACACAGCTCTGTTTTGCCTGTTTAGGAAGGTCAAACCAAGGTTTGGGGTTAGTACAAACACTAATTGATATGTTGATAGTACAAACACTGGATTGATATGTTGTCTGAACTGAGCCCGCAACATTCATGTTATCTGTGATCTTGCACAAAGAGAAATAAACCATTCTGAGTGAAGCATAATAAAAATGGCAAAGGAGCTGCAAAATGGGACATTGGTGTCCATATATATAGAAATCCAACTGGATTTTTCAATCTCAAGTCTAAAACCTGTCCATCAGTACTGTGAGGTTTACGCTGAGTTTTCATGGCTGTCACATACTATTCAGCAGAGTTTTCCTTCAATTTAGCTATGGCATCAAATTCATAGTGACAGCTATGAAGCAAACCTGGTCTGTGGTTGCAATTGTCATCAGGTTTTAGCTAGAGAAAAATTCAAGAAATGGGACAGCTCTGGACCTCTAAAGAGGTCTTCCTCTTAATTTTTTTTTTAAGTTTTACTTTGAAAAACCTGAAGCACCTGATTTGAAAAACCTGATTCAAAATTAGCAAATATATGTGCTTAATATATATAACTTATCCTGAATGCATTTGTGTAGGGGTGGGACACAGATATAGTCCTGAAAGTTTGGAGCTATTTCCTATATTGTATGTTAAACAAGCTTCCCTTTTTTCAGTATGATCTCTTCACCTGTCCATAAGAAAACCTAGAGTACTACAAATTGCTATGACAATATAGCTATGGATGGGGCAAAAATAAATAAATTGATTCACAATGAATTCACACTTTCCGAAAAATAAATAAATTGAAACATAACCATCCTTCAAAATCCACATTTCTCCAAATTTTGCAATACAGTTCCCCAGACAAGCAATGGGTCAAAATTCATACAGTTGGGTAAAGTGTGCCAAAAAAGTACATATCAGTGAAATTAGTTAGGCAAAATTGCTTTGCAAAAATGGGTATGTAAGTAGAAATTTGTACCCAAATACTGATCAATTTTCAGCATGGCTTTTTCTCTCTCTTTTTTTAAAAAAGCTGAACTTAAGTTTAGAAAAATGAGAAACGAAAATGGACACCCATCACTAATAATTACAGGCACTGTCTGTTAATCGATCCTTTAACCCAGCTAGGAGCTATACACTTTTAGAAGCCAGTACAGTGGTACCTCAGGTTACATACACTTCAGGTTACATACGCTTCAGGTTAAGAACTCCGCTAACCCAGAAATAATGCTTCAGGTTATGAACTTTGCTTCATATAAGAATAGAAATTGTGCTCTGGCAGCGCAGCGGCAGTGGGACGCCCCATTAGCTAAAGTGGTGCTTCAGGTTAAGAACAGTTTCAGGTTAAGAACGGACCTCCGGAACGAATTAAGTACTTAACCAGAGGTAGCACTGTATTTATCTGCAATGGGTAGAGATATATGTGTGCTGTATGCACTGTTCACTTTGTGTAGCCCTTTAAAGGAAGCTTAAATTTCACATATCAGCTGCTCCAGAGGAACACCAGGAAGCTGGATTGGCTTCCCTTTGCCCCTTTCCCACCAAACAGCTGGTTGTTAAGATTTTAGATTTTGCGTGCTCTGCTGGATCAGACCTTTGGATTTCACCTGACAGATTATGTCAGGAGAGATTCAGAGCATTGGATGGACTGATATTCTTAAATTCCCCCAACTACTCTATGGTTTGGCTTCCAGGCTCTCACAGCCTTCATGTGTTAACATTTCTAAAAACCCTTTCGCATGAAATATATTATTGACAGCATGTTAACAATGGTTACTTCCAAGCACATGTTAACTTTTTCTTAGAACTTTTCTTTTCTTTTTTGAAACAAGGGTCTCTTGTCTTTGATGGAGAAAAAGCTAACCTAGTTAATTTTTAAAGCAACTGATTATTCCGGCCTTCAGAAATTTGCTTTGTTCTTTCAAGCAAGACTTGTCGGTAGAATAAAGCAGTATGCTAAATATCAGGGTGCATGTTGGGGGGGGAGGAGAGAGAGACCCATTCCACCCAAAACATATTTTTCACAACAAATTCGAGGGTGTGTATAAATGCATTTTGCTTGCTGCTCCAAAAGAACGATATTTAGTTTTATCTGTCACTTTTGTATTTCACCCTTTAAGATTCTCCAAGCTGCCTGGAAAATGCACACAACAGTTTTGTTAAAACAGCTTCAGCATCAGCAAGCAGTTGGGAGTGAGGCCTACCAGTGTCTTTCATGGCTGTCTGACCGAGTCTAAGTTGTGTACAAAGAGAAGCCTCCTTCAAGCATCGCAGGGGGAGCGGTGCATGTGTAAACGCAACCTAGACTCAAGAATGCCACCCTGTGGGTGGGATAAATAGCATCAGTTAGAGTTGTAACATGCACAGGAGATGTGCAAGGGGGGCAAGTAGGCTATAAAAAGGGAAAGGAAAGTGGGACAATTGAAGATGAGAATAGCCAATGAGAGATGTAGCTAGCACTAACATACCCAAGTTGCAACAGTCCCTCCTGATGACACCCACTCCACCGGCACAATGTGCAACATACCCACCCCATTTTGGTTGACATCTCACCGAAAGGGCCATAAAAAAGGATGAGCTACAGCTGAATGGAAGAGAGGGAGGAATAACAGGTCTGAGGCAAGAGGGCAGCTGAGGCAGAAATGTCCCAAAGGGACACACGAGGAAGCAGGGGTCAAGGGGAAGAGAGGATGGAGAATGTTAGCTGGAAAGAAAATTAGGGCTTTTTCAGCCACTCAGCGATAGGCCCTGTTTACGAGCACATTTCCAAATATACTTCCTCCATCTTGTGGGCATTGGGCTAGCTATCAATATAATGACAAATACAAATAAAATACATTCTAAATGGGGATTGAAGGTTGGCGGTTCGAATCCCTGCGACGGGGTGAGCTCCCGTTGCTCGGTCCCAGCTCCTGCCCACCTAGTAGTTCAAAAACATGTCAAAGTGCAAGTAGATAAATAGGAACCGCTCTGGTGGGAAGGTAAACGGCGTTTCCATGCGCTGCTCTGGTTCGCCAGAAGCGGCTTTGTCATGCTGGCCACATGACCTGGAAGCTGCACGCCGGCTCTCTGCCAATAAAGCGAGATGAGCGCCGCAACCCCAGAGTCGGATACGACTAGACCTAATGGTCAGGGGTCCCTTTACCTTTACCTTTATTTCCCCTGTAGTTCTGTTTTTCAAAAAACAAAAAAGGGCAACTTTCTATAACAAACAGAATCTTTCCCTAAGGAAGGCTTCTAATGTATTCCAAGGTGGATTATGACACAGCACTAAACTGATTGTTGTATGTGTATATCGGTTTATCCTCCTTAGTCTGGCATTTAGCATGATTATCCTAAAAGGGATGTCGGGGGGGGGGGGAATCTACAAATCACTGAGTTCTTTAGTTTGAGATTATGACACTGGCAGATCTTATACATCAGCTCAAAATGAGCAACATCCAACGGTGCTGCTTCACCAGCAGAACAGACTTCCACTTGTGCAACAGAACTTACCTTCCCTTCCTCCCTTCTTTGGCACCCATGTACCCCGAAAACTGGAGTACCTGGCATGCCTGGTGTGCTCTGGTCCATGGGGTCACGAAGAGTCAGACACGACTAAACGACTAAACATCAACAACCCCCAAAATCTGCTATGGAGGGCTGTGAAAGCCCTCTGGAGTGGATTTGGGAGTACAGGTTGCTGTAGGAGGATGGAGAGGTCATTTACACGTGTGGATGTTTGTTCTTGTGAAATTGGATTTCATCCAGTATGAACTTCTTCCACATTAGTAGCCAGCAGTTTGGGGACCCCCCTGGCTGGCCACTTTGGTTGATGGGCTTTCCCACCAGCCAGTTTTTTTGTTTTTTAATTCGGACTAATCCGGCCAAGCCGGGCGGACATGCTTTGTGAGCAGACCAGAGTGGAGCAGGCTTCACTCTGGTCTGCCCCAAGAGAGATTTTAACCAGTGAAGTAAATTTTTGCTTAAATCCTAAATATGTAATAGTTCTGCTGTCTCCTACACTGCATTTCTATGTACTAGGGCATCCAGGCTAACATGAGAAGTGTGCTGGTCGGACCCTGATTTATCTGCAACAGCCTTCTCCTTAGTAAAATATTTTTGCACTGCTTTCTGTCTATTAAATCAAGCAATTAAAACATTTATTACTTATCCTTAAATACTCTCGTAGTGGAGAACAATAAAACTTCATTTTAAAACCACAACCTACTTATCAGAAAGAAAAGCAGATAATAATTAAATGTCAACCAATCATAAAACAACACAAAACGTATCTAAGGTCTCTGTGCTGTGTGCTCTCTCCCATTTATGCGTGTTAATAACTATTAAACCCATAGTCCTATTTACATTTTGTAAATGTAAGGATTTTGGGCTGATCCGAGATATGAAGAGCTTTTGTGTTAATGACCATACCACAGTCATGGCACCTTTGTGAGAATGTCAGCTTGCCAGAGTGCAAGTTAATTTGATTTAGTCCATGCAGATTAATCTGCAAACCCCCCCCCCTTTTTTTTTGGATAAGTTGTTGGAAACAACTTCAATTCTAAGATCGGGGGAAATGTAAAAAGAGGTCTTTGAAAGTTCTTTTTAGGAGAGATATGTATCTTTTTTTCAAGTATCTATGGACTGCTTGGTATTTTAAAAATATCTCGGTTTAAAGGTGATATTAAGTTAAATCTGAGTGCTTAGAGCAAGAGACAATATTTTGAGTGCTGGATAAATTAACAAAAATGGTTTGGAAGCCAATTTTACAGCTTGAGTTTTTATTGTTTTAAAAATAATGTACATTACAGGCTGATTAAGTCTCGTTGTACTCAATGGTACCAAGAGTAGACATGCACATGATTGTCCTGTTATGAAATAGTAAAATTGTTGGCTTGGAGCCCAAGAAGTGTGAGTGGCTCACCCATTTTCTTTCTTCTCGCCACTACAGCCCTTTGAAAAGCTGCTCCGTGGATCCCTTTCTTGCCCTGTACACTCTACACTGTTACGGATGTTCCCCCCACCTTGAAGAGTGGCTTTACAGAGCAACGCAGGGAAGCCCCCTTATGTGAGCTAACCAGGATCCAAGCCATTGGGTACAGTTTGCTAATTCACATCCGCTTGTGGTTCCTACAGCTTCTAAAGAATGAAGACCACCATATTCACAGCATCTTCCTCTTTGGGGTATGTTTCTGCTGTCTTCAATATCCCTGTATAGATTTATGATACCAAACTGGACTGCGTAAAAATTAAAAATTCAAAGAAGCAAATGCCTTTAAACAGCAGGCCAAGTGTTATCAAGAAGTGCTTTAAAAAGAAGAGGCAACAATGTGCTCTGCATGGAATGCGCTCTGCTACCATGCATTTTTAAATACCCTCAAATAGACTTTAGAGCAAGTCCGCCTATTACATTATTGATGTGATAATTCGAGTTATCACTTATAACCTGAATGTGCAAATGCCTTTCCATTAATCTTCCCGTTCACAAAGGGTCATTTCTCCTTATTGCATCAGGATAATGTGGAAGAAAATTGAGACCTGCAGTGTCAACCTGTACAGGTCTACTCAGAAGTAGGCCGCATTGAGTTATTCTCAGACAAGCTGTGTATAAGCAGCAATCCTATCCACACTAATTACGGAGCAAGTCCTATTGCAACCAGCAGCATACCCTCCAACATTTTGCCAATGAAAATAGGGATGTCCTATTCCAGTGATGGCTAACCTTGACACTCCAGATGTTTTGGGACTACAACTCCCATCATCCCTGACCACTGATCCTGTTAGCTAGGGATGATGGGAGTTGTAGTTCCAAAACATCTGGGGTGTCAAGGTTAGCCATCACTGTCCTATTCAATAAAATAAAATAAAATAAATAAATAAATAAATAAATAAATAAATAAATAAATAAATAAATAAATAAAATTTATACCCTGTCCATCTGACTGGGTTGCCATTCTGGGCGGCCTCCAACATATATATAAAAATAAAACTTCCCTATACAGGGCTGCCTTCAGATGTCCTCTAAAAGTTGTATAGTTACTTACCTCCTTGGCTCAGGGGTCCCATAACTCCATACCCTCCAACATTTCTCCGATGAAAATAGGGACGTCTTAAAGAAAAGCGGGACTTTCCAGGATCCAAATAAAAAACCAGGATGGCTTCTGTAAATCTGAGATTGTCCCTGGAAAATAGGGACACTGCAGTAGGGCTTACTCGTAAGCACGTATGGTGTTGCAAAACTCAAAAAGTGCATTGCCCAGGACTTGTTAGAAGTAACATCTGTACTAGTTGTTTTGGCCACTGTAAGGTTGGGATCAGGCCTAAGTTTTCTCTTGCTTGTTTCTTGTTATTTTTATGTAAACCTTTTTTTTTAAAAGAATTCTCAAAATAAACTTTGTATGCGTGGAAATGGTTTTAGGTCCCATTCATACTATCTTAGCTCAGTTTCATCATATTGAACCAATTCAGTTTTGAAAGCGTGACCCACATCACACAAAAGGATATCTAAGGGTATTTATTACTTGCTAGTCTACCCCATATTTACCTTGGCTGGGAATCTATGTAGTAGGGAGGGCTTTTCAGCTCCCCTCATAGTGAGTCAGACCACTGGTTCCTCTATCTCAGGATTGGCTGCAATGACTGGCCCATCTCTTCAGGATTTCAGACATGGCCCTTTGAATTGAACCCGGAACCTTTTGCATGCAAATCACCCACTTTACCACTGAGCTATAACTCTTCCTATGGCAATTCCTCAATGAGATTGAGGGGCAGACTTCTGCTGTAACAATATTTTAGAAAGGTAGAAAAGCTTGGAAGCCTAAGAAGAGGCTGTTGGGTAATGAGCTAACGGAAGGACAGGACAGAAGACTGGCCAAAACATTTTGAACAAATATGAGAGATTTGGGCCTGAAAGATAGACCAGGAAAGAGTTGTCTCTATTCATTCTAGCAATTGAGATGGGTGATATATTGATGTTAACAGGGATCTGGAAGTACAGAAGGTATGGAAAGGTTGGATGGATGGTGGGTTAACATCAGAGCTGTGAGGTGGTCGGCATAGCATGTAGCAACTCAACCAGCAATTGGATGAACGGGTAACCAATCAAATAAAACAAGCAAACAAAAAAACCCTTTGAAAGTGAGGACTGTGGGCAAAGGGGACAAGCTGCAAGCAGAGATGTTGACTATCTAAATGATGAATGAAGTGACAGGGGATTGTCTGTAGGGACAAGGCTCTCCTGAGAAAGAGGAATGGGATGAAATCCAGTTGGCATCAACAACCACGTATTCACAGGAGAATCACCAGTTACAGATCTGGAAGCCTTGAAAAGACTGGTCCATAGAGTAAATACCTTTAACTTTTGCAGGATTGCCAGAGTACTTAGTTCCACAGGATGTGTTTCAGGGTTGGTTAAAGGATCACATAGGTATCTTACCTTGCAAATAAAACCACAGAGCTAATCTAGCATTCGGTTTTCTCAAAATCCATTTTGACATGAAATACATTATCCCAAAAGCTCACTGCTAGACTGAAAGCAACGCAGGTGAAAATTGGTACCATCGAAGAAAGCTGGACCCCTTAAATGTAATTGTCCATTCTGAATGTACAATTTCCTCTCCCCTATGCATGGTTTGATTCAATCTTACTGATATTATTAAGTTGAGACCATAAAGTTTAAGAAAAACCCTTAACACTGTTCCTAGCCAATGTTCCATAGTAAAAATAAATAAATGTGACAGATCTCACTATAGAAAACACATTGATAGTTCAGCACTCTGGATAAAATATACACACACCATCTTAATACATGTTCAATTACACAATCTGCCTAGTCTGTCAACTAGCATTCTGCTTCTCATTCACATCAAGGGAGGGTGATCAATGGACAGTGGATTGTACCCTACAGGTCCAAACATCTCTCTCCATCATTGAGCTGCAGGATGTAAGCCTGGCCTGTGCATTCATTTTTCCCTGTGGCGAGATAGTGGCTTTTTGTATCTCACTGCAATGTCTAGTGTGACCGATCAAATCAAACATCAGAATGAGACAAGAGGGTTTCTTTGCCACCAATGCATACTCCCAGGAACATCTGGCAGTGGTGAGAAAACTCTCCACACAACCAGCAATAGCCACAAGAAAAATGGACCATGGGGATAAGGCTCCCATGCCAGCTGGTCCATATTGGGACTTGTGGGAAGTTCTGCATGCAACACAATGGTACAGTCGGTTACATAGCAATGAAGTCAGCCGTAGTACTTGGATGAGTGAAATGAAACTGATGCAGCCTGCTCAAGATCTGTGCATTAGAGAAGCAAGTGAAGGCCCATTACTTTTTCTAAAGGTCTGCAAGGGTGGGTTTTTGTTTGTTTGTTTTTAAATGGCACCAGTCTTTACAATGCCCTACTTTGGTCTGTTTTCTTTTACATGGTACCTGGCTGGTTGTTTCTGGAACTTACACATTTAAGGAGAAAAGGCTCCCCTGCCAACTTTCAGAGGTGAGGGACTGCGAGCTTCAGATGATTCCACAGGGCTGTCGTCACACCTGTGAAATCCGTGCCTTGGGGCACAGGTCTGGAATCATGACCTTAAAGGACCCAGCTCAGTACTTCAGTCAAGGTATCTAGCCAAATACTAAAAGAAGCAAACCACCACAACAACAACTCTCTTGCCAGGTGAAAGGGGTTGGGGGAAGGGGAGACCAAGCCATGCCGGATGAATCTGATCGAGCCTTAAGCACATACCTTGCACAAGAAGCAGCGGACAAATCCATCTTAGCATAGATGCTGAAAGGAGGACTTGTCGTTCACCTGGCACTGTTTAACAAAGCATTTTCGGATGATGGAAACAGAGCTGCATCTGCAACACTTATCACCAAGGATACTCTTTATCTTAACCAAAGGCTTGTCATCTCTCCACCTCATTAAACTAGTGATTCCCTCTAGGGAAAGGGGGGGGGGTTGGAGGGAGGGGGAGAGAAAAACAACAAATAAACCTTGAAAAGACATTGGGCCTATGAAACAGAGCCTCTGTTGGAATAGGGTGAGGGAAGCTATTCACCCCTGCAGTGCTAAGACTCCGGAAATCCTACTGCCTTGCTCCTCGACTTCAAGATAAGTCCAGAATATCCTTCACACCAAGGAACAACATGACCTCCAAAAAAAGAAAAGCATTCCTAAATGACTGGGAACATCTAGGCTGTGACAACAATTAGCAAATAACCAGAAGACCTGGCATCATGCACCCAGCAAAATGTAAGGTAAGTGAAACCCAGCTTGCAACAGAATGCTCTGCTGCAATAACAACCTCATTTCAGTCTCTACCAAGATTTTTTTTTTAGCAAATTCCCAACTGAATTGTCTTTTCTATGCCCTGAGCAAGCATTTCCATAAGACTGAAAAGGGAAAAAAACAGAACAGATGAAGTCTCTTAAACAACAAACCAGACTGCTGCCTTACCTGATCATTAACAAGCGTTATAAATGTGTCGTACGAAAGGACCCCCCCTTCCCCACCCTCCCCCCAAAAAAAGAAAAGGAAAAAAGGATCTAGGAATAACAGTTGTGATGAAATGCTACCTAAGCCAGCTCTTCTGCTTGCCGGTTCGGAAAAGATTTCCAAGTATTCAAAACTGCTGCATTTCCATTGTGATGGTGGGGGGTGAGAAAAAGGAGAGGGAGGGAGAGACCTCTGCAGTATCCTTTCTGCTTCAGCCTCGGCTTCCTGTTCTAAGGCTCACTCTATGGTACCTAATACAAATCAGCAAATAGCTTGGGAAAAAAGTGAGGGGGGGGGAGAGAATGGAGAGGGGGGGAAAGGAGCCCATCATCTTTACAGGACAGCTCCATCTACTGGCAAAATGAATGAACCTGTACTCTGTTTATTTATTTATTAAATCTGAAAAGCCTCTTCAGCAGAACGGCATCTTTTTTTTTCTTTTTTAAACCAAGGCTATGAATAGCCACAGTGGGCCACAATCCAGAACCATTTCAGAAGAGACCCAACTAAAAAGAGGTTATTGTTACCATTACTATTTAAATGCTAACATTTCCAGAATCTTTGCTTTTGTATTTTCAGTTGTTTCCCTCTCCCGTTATTCGAAGGGTTACTTTTCGTCTTCTCGATGCCCAAAACATCTGCAAGCGAAATTAACTCTTTGGATGATTTCAGAAAACTGTTAAACGTTGCCGTGTGCATTGAGACTGACCCCCGCCCATCCCAAAACAGACCCCCCCCCCCGCCTTCCTGTTGTGTTTAGTAGAGTGCCACTTCGCTTCAGGGACAACGTACACATGCAGTAGAATCACAAAATGCTGCTTTTTCTGGACTGTTCCACATTACACTGCAGGTGTGAGGGGTGGGGGGAGAGTTTCCATACTTGGGGGGGGGGGGGAAACCTCTTACACACTGAAAAGTAGGCTAGTCTAGAAACCTTCTCCCTGATATGATAATCTGAATAACCAGGGAGATTTCCGGGAGGAGGGAACACACAGCTATATGACGAGTCTGAATGGGACAATGACCGTCCAGGAAAACCTGATTCGGCTACTCATATAGTTCGGCTGTTACCAGCGGATTCAGGAGCAGCTCATGTGGTCGGGTGGAGCTGTCCTCTCAGCACTGGTTTCACTACAGTTTGCGTAGTAGGAGTTGGGGGTAGGACAGGCTAGCAGCAAGTTCAGGGCTGTGTGGGTGCACCAGTACCTGGAGGGTGGCTGCACAGCTCCACCTCACCCCATGGGCCTCTACTAAGTTTACTTATGCAACCAAAGGCATGTAAAGTATCTATTTTTGCATTAATATGCCAGGTAAAGGTAAAGGGACCCCTGACCATTAGGTCCAGTCGTGACCGACTCTGGGGTTGCGGTGCTCATCTCGCATTATTGGCTGAGGGAGCCGGCGTACAGCTTCCAGGTCATGTGGCCAGCATGACTAAGCTGCTTCTGGCGAACCAGAGCAGCACATGGAAACGCCGTTTACCTTCCAGCCAGAGCGGTACCTATTTATCTACTTGCACTTTGACGTGCTTTCGAACTGCTAGGTTGGCAGGAGCAGGGACCAAGCAACGGGACCTCACCCCGTCACGGGGATTCGAACCGCCGACCTTCTGATCGGCAAGCCCTAGGCTCTGTGGTTTAACCCGCGTCCCTATTAATATGCCAACTTTCCTTCAAAAAGAGCTCAAACTGGCATACATGAGTCTTCCCCCCCACAACAACCCTGTGAGGTAGGTTGGGCTGAGAGTTGGTGACTGACCTTGGGCCTTTATGACTGAGTAGCGATGTGAAACCTGGTCTCCCTCACCACCCATTTCCACACAAATAGCACCATGTAATGTGACTAACCATCGCTTGTCACATCTGTGTGTATTTCAAAGCATTCTGATAGTTGCAACTTGCTGCTCCACAAATCGATGATATCCAAAGCATTTTTTTTCTAGACACAGCTTAAAATGGACTGCACAGAACAATTAAACAGTGACGACGACAACAAACAACAACAACAACAAAACAACAGGTAGTTTCATTTCCAGAACTTCCAGACACAACGTAAGACACAGAGTATCGTTATGATCAGAAAGTTGTGAAAAGGCTGCCTGCTACTTCTGTATGCTTGTGAAAGAGCCAACCACGGAAATGTGACTGACTCTAAGCAAGTGTTTCTGAAAAACCAAACAGGCAGCTGAATCTTGCTTCAATGCTAACACTCAGACAATACCCTCCATCACACCCGAGGGCACCAGCATAAAGCAGTTTCAAACACTCTGAAAACAGTTTAAAACATTCAACCAGGAATTTCAGGGGTACCAAGAACAGTATATTTCAGCCAAAGAGGAATGTTTTTAGATCCCTCCTAAAAGTCAAGAATGAGGGAGACAGATGCACCTCACCAGAGAGGACTTTCCACAAATGGAGAACTGAAAAGGCAGTTCTGCCCTCCAGCCTCTCCCCACCATTCCCTGTCCCTCAGCAGCTGCCTCCTAATGGTATGGTTGACCCTGGGAAGTTGTAAAGGGGGTGGGGAGCCTGGGACCATCCAGGTGGTGCTGGTCTTCAGGTCCCAGCAGCCACGTCCAGTGTGGCCAACAGGAATCATAGAAGCTATAGTCCAGCAACATCTAGAGGGCCACAAATCCCACACTCATGTAAAGCAAGTAAAAGTTTAAAAAAAGACACACAACAAAACACTTCTATCACAATCTTGTGCATGTTATACAGAGGTAAGCATCACTGTATTCAGAAGGCCTACCCCTAGGTAAGTGTGCATTAAGTTACAGCGTTAGTCTCTCCTTCTCTCCATCTGTTACCTCTTGTAGAAGGAGAAGGTTTCATGAGAATTGGGGTTCCAGCTTTGTTCATGGCTGTCTCATTCCCTACAGATGACTAGGACAGTAAGGTAGTAGGGCCGCAATCCCTTGCATGTATACTCTCGCTTATTCAAAGATGCAGGAACAGCTCCAGCACACACTCGCAGCAGCCTGAACATCGTAAGTGAGGGAGCCACGATTGAGTTCACTTCCACATCCTGGGAAATCACCTGGTTCAGGGAATGAGTGAAATTAAGGCAATGGGACAAATCAATATGGAGACATGGCAAGTTGGGGCAACATAGCATCCATCAACTATAGAAAAAGAAGTGG
The DNA here is from genome assembly GCA_034641385.1 of Darevskia mixta. Taxonomy (NCBI): domain Eukaryota; kingdom Metazoa; phylum Chordata; class Lepidosauria; order Squamata; family Lacertidae; genus Darevskia; species Darevskia mixta. Next base: position 26,527,842 of record JAWWNH010000001.1, read on the forward strand.
ATGCATCAGATCTGATAATCTTGTGGTATCCAGTATAATGTTACAGCTGTCTGGCCGTTTCCTTTCATTGGGTGAATTGTGGGTTAATAGTTCATAATGGCCCATTGATGTTTCCTTCATGGGAGCCAATTTTACAGAGATGGCCTTCTGATGCCTGGCGATCTCTCTTGAGTGTTTTGAAGGAGAGACAATGACTTCCCTGTCTATTGGGGATGTAAGGGGCCCATAAAATGTGTCTGCGTATGAGAGAGGCTGGTGGGTGCTGCCTGCAGTTTGGAATAAGGAGAGAGAAGCACAGAGAGCTGGCTAAAGGCATCTCTCTTCAGGACTCTTTCCATGGGATCTGGTGTAGGGTAGCAGATCAACTACCATTTAGCAGTGTCAGTTGTTTGCCTCCACCTTATTCTCTCTTTGCACATTTGTAAATAAAGCAGATAATAAAGCAAAAAGTGGTATCAGACTCCAGGGCTCTCTCTATCTCTCTTGCTCTCTTCCCCAAAAGAAACCCTACCTAGGTAGCACTGCCCCTTGGGACTTCTCCCTGCTTAGGGAAGTGTGGCACGTGCAGCAATATAAAATCACAAATGCCCGACGCTTGCTTTAATCAGTCTGACAAAGCTATGTCACAGACCCAAATGCTTTAAATGTGGGGGTTCTTAGTACTGAGTGATAAGTGCTTAGCACCCCATGAGATGAGTTAGACTATTAAGACAACTATGCAGTAGTTCTTGGTTAGGCAGAGAGCCCAAGCATAAAAATAAACTTCAGCACCCAAGGGGCCCCAAGTTACCTATACACATGCACTGCAGACAGAGCTGAGCAGAGAGCGCCTGATTGGAAAAAATGCAGTGATGGTGGTGATCAGCTATAGGGCAAGGAGAGCAGAGTAGACCATATCCAGCCTCTCTGAACAGCTAATAAGCACAATTCTTGCTCTACAGAGAGGGCTCCATGTTCACAGCCCCAGAAGCTGAATCAGGAAGAGAAACACATGATGCACAGCACTTTATATAGCTCGGCATGCATTTTCCAGCTTTCAGTTCCACCTGCCTTAATGGAGGCAGCCCCCATGACAGCGGGGGATCGTCAGCGAACCAGTTGCTGCTGTGAACCTGGCCTCCCATCAGCTGTGTCGCTGTGTTTCCTGGGAAGAAAAGGAGCAAGGCAGTAGTGTGGGGTGTCAGTGTGGTGTGGGTGCAGTGGCAGTAGTGCTGAACTGGCTTTGCCACTGCACTTGCACCACACTGGCCCCCTCCCTCCTAGTAAGCACAGCAGCGTGGGTGACAGCACCCATCCAGGCTGGCCACCCCTGCCGAGTGCTGGTGCCAGTGGTCCAAATGTGGAAATCTGCATCCAGAGTTGCAGGCAGGGGTGGATGTTTCTCCCCGTTTCTCAATTGTCTCCTCTTAAGTTCAGCTCTCCCCATTGCCATGTCAATTTGTGGGCTAGTTTTTCTTCAAGAATGTCCACATGAAAAATTGTGCGAACTTTTGTGTACATTTCCCCTGACGAATGGATATTTGAATTTTGTCAAATAGGTGCATCTTTCTTAACAAGCTTTCTAATACAGAGCATAATATATCTGAATATTCTTTTCCCTAACCTGCATATTTTCTGGCACACTTTCCGCAAATGTGCACTTTGGTTGGTTGTAACATACTTTGGTTGGTTACAAAATTCTCAGAAGTGTGGATTTTGAAGGACAGCTGCATTTTAGTTCACATCTTGGTTCAGGAAGTGGATTAGGTAAGATCACTTTAAAAATGTGAACTGGATTAATTTCCTTCTCATCCCTACTTGCAGGTAAGGACATCACCACTAACAGGTGATGGATGGTCTCAGGAAGTGCCTGGATTCAGCTCCCTCACTCCCCCCAAAAGTGGACCAGCACCGTATCAGCTTTGAGTGGTATGCCAGTGGTACACTCCCCCTACCAGTGTTGTGAACCTGCAGTAGATCAAATGCCAGGGAACAATCTGAGCACAGAGACCTGTTCATACATATTGTTTGCCCTTGTGTGAAATGAGTGAATTTTACTTCACTCATCTCTTTTCCAGACAACATGAACTTATTTAATGTGTTACTTGCCTTAAAAAAAAAGAACTTACGAGAATTAGATTTAATACTTTATACTCTACTGTGGACTAATGTGTTGACAGGGGAGTTAATTTCATCACTGCTGCTTTAAATTCTCCACTTTCTTTTCACATTATTTCTTCCCCTGGGGCTGAATGTTTAGTAATTCGGAAAAGCCTGAGCTTGGCAGCACTGGAGACTGAAGCGTTTTGTGTGGCAGGACAAGTGCAGTATGGCAAGGAACATGACAAGCTCTGGCCCTGATAGGGAGTGACTGAAGGGGCGGAAGGAAAATATGGATCACCTTCTGTGTGCATTTACTCAGTGACCTTTGTGCTGAGGCTGCAAGTTAGGAGCCTGGTACTGAGGTCATTTTGCATGAGGAAAACCAGCATCTTATGTTCGCTTCACTTGGGACACTCAGTTAACAGCACCATAGTACATAGTACTATTATTTGTAATAATCTGGCCACATGGCCCCTGCACAACTTGGGGTCAAAAGTGGACTCTGCCACTGAGCAACCTGAATAGCCATCTGTGTATATCCCTTATTGTGTGGACAATGTCATTATGTCATTTAGTCACTAGGTGGCACTGAACTCAGGGTTATCTGGGTGGAGGTGGGAGCTGCTGCTTCTTGCTCTGTTCTTCTCAGAGGGAGAAATAAAGACAATTAATTTATTGTATAGCTTCTTGACTGTCATCTAAGCCAGGCTTCCTTAACCTCGGCCCTCTAGATGTTTTTGGCCTACAACTCCCATGATCCCTAGCTAGCAGGACCAGTGGTCAGGGATGATGGGAATTGTAGTCTCAAAACATCTGGAGGGCCGAGGTTGAGGAAGCCTCATCCAAGCCTTTCACCACACTAATTTGCCTCATTTGTCAAAGTTCTGAACACAAACAGCAAAGCACGCCTAATTCCACTCGAGTCATAGAATCAACAGAACTGGGAGGGACCTCAAAGGTCCCCCTATCCAACAACACAGCCAATTCAGGAAAGCCACCGCTACAACATTCTTGAAGAGTGACCGTCTGCCTCTGCTTAAAAACCACTAGCGAAAGAGAGTCTACCACCTTCTGAAGCATTCTGTGAAGCTACCCATATTATCAGGAACCTCTTGCTAATGTTTAGTCAAAACCCAGACAGTCCTCACCAACTACACAATATTCCCCTGCTGGATCAGAACAACACCCGTCTAGTCCAGCATCCCATCTCCAATATCTGGCCTTTGACAATGTATTCCACAAGTTAACCATGCATTGTTGTAAGTGCCTGCTCCAGAATGGGGGTGGGATTGGGGAAGATGCCCTCAGTGGATGCCCTTGCCATGGTCACCCCTTCCCATTTTCTTGACCTCTTCCTCTGAACCCAATCTGCCTCTGCTGCTCTGAAGGAGAGTGCAAAGAAGTGGAGGCTGTTCCTCATTGGTCCTCATTGACCAGGTTTGCTGGGCTAGCAGACCCAATGGAAAAATCAAACCAGGGCACATTTAAGCAGGTCTTGCAAGATCACAGTTATGGCATTCTACATAGAGGTGTGGGGTTTTTTTAGGGGGGGATGTTTTGGGAGGTGTGTCCTCACTCAAAAGATAAATATATTTACCAAGAGCTGATTAACACAAGACCATCTCCCCATCTTCTAAGCCCAGTATTACGAATTCTGACTGACAGCAGCTCTCCAAGGTCTCAGGGAAAAGCTTTTGTGAGCTTTGTCACCACTTTGGCAGGAATTGGATCTGAATTCTTAGCTGTACAAAGTTCATATTCACCAAAAATTTAGGTGCCCTGATCATAAATATGACAAAAACTTTTAAGTACAGTGCAAAAATGTGCTAACAAACTGCTAAGCGTAATTTACTATAGATTGGCATGGGAGATTTTATATAGATTGACCAGCATGTTTTCTTCTATCAGCCAGTATCATAAATCTGACGCTGAACTTCCTCCCTTCAGAGTGTAGAGGTAGCCCTGATTGCTGGGAAAGGGGCTTTTCAGATGAGGAATTGCACTCATGCAGACACTCAAGGCCTGCCCAAAATACTGGGCAGGTCAAGCTGGCCTCACCTTCCATCAAAACTCCTGCCAAGCATGCCAGCATCCCACCATAGAGGTTGTTCCAATGCCTACCATACACACACACACACACACACACACACACACCCTTTCTGAATCAATGAGGGGAGCTGCAAGACGCAACTTCTCCACGAGAATCAATCCAGCATCACACATTTTGCCTACACCAAAAAGCAATTTTGTTTGTTTGTGCTGCAGTATGCAAGACAGGGAAGCCTCTTTCCATCCAGCACAATGCATGAGTAATCAGGACAGTGGACTGCCTTGGTCCCATGAGCCCAAGCAAGAGAAGGAGTCCCAGCAGGCCACTTAACAGCTGTGACAGCATGTCTGTTTGATCGCTTTCTGCCACCAAACACTGCCTGGTTCTGCATCGTTCTCAGGCTTCTGGGGCATTAATCCACTATGAAAATTTGTGTGCTATCGACATCTCTTTTTTTATCTTACCCTTTCTCCAATTAGCTTAGGAGGGCACTCATTCTTTCCACCCCTCGTTTATGCTCTCAACAACCATGTGAGGTAGGTTAGCTTGAAATACAGTGACTAGTCTTGGGCTGATTGACACCAGGTGCCCTTTTAAATTGTGTTGTGGAAGTGGGGGTATTATGGGGTTGTTTTTGTTTTGTGATTTTATGTTGTGAACCGCCCCGAGATCTATGGGTATAGGGTGGTATACAAATTTAATAAATAATGAGAATAGTCCAATGAGCTTTGTGGCTATGTAGGAACTAGAACTAAAAAATAAATAGACCACTATCAGTCTTCCTACTTCATAGGGAACTTGTGGCCCTCAATAAGTTGTTGGACTCTAATTTCCATCAGCCCCAGTCAGCATGCCCAGTGATGAGGCTTGATGGGAATTGTAGTCCAGAGGCATCTGAACAGCCACCATTTTCTTATCCTTGTCCTAGTCCAGTGGTGGCTAACCTTGACACTCCAGATGTTTTGGAACTACAACTCCCATCATCCCTAGCTAACAGGACCAGTGGTCAGGGATGATGGGAGTTGTAGTCCCAAAACATCTGGAGTGTCAAGGTTAGCCACCACTGTCCTAGTCCAACATTCTATCAACTATACAAAACTGACAGTTATTGTTTGTGTCTCTCCCACACTGTATTGCACCAATGTTACAGAGGTGGGCCCAAAGCTCTGGAAGTTTTGGGCTTGTGGGGAAGGAAGAATTCATTTACTTTGACATTTTAAGTTTGCATTCATTCTTCTTGAAACAGCACCTGAACAAAGCAAGCTGCTCTCACAGGAATCCCAGGCCTCCTGGTACACCACGAAGTGGGGCACAGATACAGAAGAAATAAAATAACAGTTTGTTGCTTTCTTAAATTACTCTGATCTGTGCAAAAGACTACAGGGACAAATCCAGGTGCTTAGATGAACCTACAGCAACAATGTCCAGACGGATCTATAAAAACAATGGTCTGGTCACAGAAATAACTTGGGCCTGCATTTCCATTTGGTGTTGGCCTCATTCAGGCACTCAAGAAGTATGTGGGGAAGGGGAGGTTTGTAGGAGGCATGTGCACTGCCCCTGGCCCCAGTGTTTTTGCCCTGCATGCACTGCTCCAACCTTTCTGCCACACTAAAAAATAATGTGGCTCTTCTCAGGCTTTAATCTGGGTATTGCCAGTGAGATTTGTCAAGGCCACTGCCAGACCACAAGGCCACCAACTTTACCCATGGGACTGCCAAGTACATGGGAGCACTGATGTGCCAAAAAAAGAGCATCTATACACCCATAGACATCAGTGCATCCTTACAGTACACAAGGAGTTTCTCCCCAAAGCTGAAAGGATGACCACCTGCATGGCGATCCATGTGTACATACACTGCTCTGTGCATGGAACCAGGAACAGCACTAAATTGATATTGAAATCTGCTACTGCTAGGTACTTAAAAGGGCAGAAATATCAGGTGACTCCTGAACAAAGAAGCTAGAACACTTACGCATCAGTGAGTTGCTTCCTGAACCTCTCTGAAAAAGCAATGCTCCTTTAGGAATGCCGCACATTCATTTATGAACATAACCCCGTGAGAACTCTGAAAAGAATGAAATGCTTGAAATTCTAATTGCACTTAAGATCTTAGAGAGCCACAAGAGATTAAGATAGGTCCTCTTGGATCAGACCAAAGGCCCATGTTGTCCAGCATCCTGTTATTACAGGGGCCAACCAAATTGCTGTGGGGAAACCCACAAGCTGGACATGAGGGCAACAACATTCTCTGTGTTTGCGTTCCCCAGTAAGTGGGATTCAGAGGCACACTGTCTCCAACAGGAAGTAGTATGGAGCCATCATGGCTAGTAACCTTTGATAAACGACTTTGAAGTTTTATTTGTGTAAACCACCTGGAGGTTTTATTACATGGGATAAAGAATGAGTGAACAAGGAGACAGTTGAATCCCCATAATCAAGGGTGGGGAACCTGTGGCATTCCTAGATGTTGCTGCACTCCAGCTTCCACCAGCCCCATCCAGCATGGCCGGTGGTCAGGGAAGATGGGAGTTTTACTCCATCAAATCTGGGGGGGGGGGCAATCAGGTCCTGTACCCTTGTTCAAAATGGCCTAGACTCTATGCACTTCAATTGGATTGCAGTGGTCACCATGAGGGATGGCTGGTTAGCTTTTGGCTCTTTGGGGAATCAAGAAAGGCCTCACATCTAAAACAGCATTACACAACTTTTTTGTTTTTAAACCAAACCAAAACACAAACATATATATATATATATATATATATATATATATATATATATATATATATATATATATATTCATACATACATACCCCGCCCATCTGGCTGGGTTTTCCCAGCCACTCTGGGCAGCTCCAAACAGAATATTATTAAAAAAGCAGTAAAACATCACACATTAAAAACTTCCCTAAACAGGGCTGCCTTCAGATGTCTTCTAAAAGTCAGATACAGTAGTTGTTTCTTTCATTGACATCTAATGGGAGGGCATTCCACAGGGCGGGCGCCACTACCAAGAAAGCCCTCTACTTCTTTGAATCCTATATTTAATAAAGATCAGCTGGCTACAATTCTTTGGCTTAGCAAATTGACTTTGATGGTTGTGTTATATATTAAATTTGCTATCCCAGGCATACACATTTAGGAGAAAGTTCCATGGGAACCAATGAAACTTATTCTATGCATTTATAGGAATTTACACCACACTGTCATGCTGGTGTAAATGAATCAGCTTAATTGGCAAGTGGTATGAAATCTATATCCATAACTTCCTGCTGTATATACACAAATACACACACACACACACACACACACACACACACACACACACACAGTCCTCTCAGTTACCAATAGAGAACAAGATACTGTCTCCTTCACTGCTGAGAGAGCAAAAAATATGAAGATGAAGAGAGGGAGGGGGAGGGGAAAATATATCCAAACCCAAGCAAAGCCTAACACTATAATCCTATAAACACACTAACCCTACTAAATCCAGAGATATACTTCCCTGTAAACATATATAGGATTGGGCTGTAATATATGTTGAACAGGGAACTAAAAATACACCAGATTAATAGCACAAGTACTTCTATCTTATCCAAAAGCCTGTGTTGCTTACAGCCAATATAGTATCTTTTAAATATAATTTTCAGAACTAGCAAAAGAAAGCTTTTATACATTGCACAACAGTATTTCCCAAAGGATATAATGACATGTATCTAAGATTAGAATGGAAGTTATTTTTCCTTAACATTTTTGTTGGTTGTATTCCTTACCCCCTCCTTTGTGTTATGACTATCATACAAGTATCTGGATATCCCAACAGAAAGTATTTTCATTTTTTTTAAAAAAAGATAAATGGTAATCAGGCAACTTACCCCCTCCACTGATAGATGTGAAAGAATAGCAATGATGAAAATGACTTCATTGTGGATATGAAAAGAAACAGCAATGATTTACTATTTTCATTAAAAAGTGATATAAATGATATGAACAAGTGAGATCTCACTGTTACAAGCCAGAACACCCCCTTAATATCTTCATATAGGCTAAAGATGCCTAGCCGTTCTGCAAGATAAAGCAGTATGAATGCAGCCAATCTTTCTAGAACCCAGATGCAAGCTAGCAGAATTTAATGAGTCAGTGTGCTGACTGAAGAAATTCTCCTTCCCCCCACTCCAGGATGTGTAACCGTAGCAAGCTTAAAAATAATAATAATTAAGCAGCATACTTGAGCTATGGTTGCACAGAAGTTTTAACAGATGAGCAGTTCTTTTAAGGGACTTCTCTGCCCTGCTTCTTGTTATATACATATGGTCTGATCGAAGAGTGCTTTGTTGCTGTCCATGGTACTGAACAATGTTTCCTAGCTTCAGGGTACAGTCCAATGTATCATGCAGCCTCATTAAGTGGTAACACTCCAGCAAAATGAGTCTGTTTGCTTGAAATTCTGTCCACAAGGCGACTGCATCAGTATTGTGCTCTTCACTACCCAAGGCCTGCTATGCTGCAACCCAATACTGAGATTCTCCCCCCTTAAAAACAACAACCAAAAACCATCATTGGTAATAGAATCCTATTAAAGGATCAATATTCCACCCCCTGGACTCTTGGAATAGACTTTAGCATATTATTTGAATCCTTTTGGCTACACAAACCCATCAACTGCAAACACCATCAAAGGTACTCTCTCTGGTATCTGCAGAGCAGTCACTGGGTACAGTCTTGTCCGCAGTACACACACCCCTGTGTGTATATTATGGGGATATAAATACACAGAGGTAGGAAATGACTGCTAGCCAAGTATCTTTTCTTGATTTTTTTTACCATGAATTAATATTACAAAGAAACACACACAGAGGCACATGCTGAAATGCAGACACAAAGCAGCTGTCTTACGAAAGAAGAAAGCACGTTTTACACATTTGAGTCCCAGGCAATGCAAAGATCCACAAACTGCAGTAAATCTGCCACGTTGAATAGCCATTCCCAACAATATTCTCCCGCAACACCTCGAAGAAAATGGATTTTCTTTCATAGCTTAATCAGTCAAATCAACAGCAATTCCCCCATGGAGAGAGATGTTTGTTAAGCAAGCCCTGATGTATTATTTATTTGTTTGCAGGGTGTTTCAAAGCTGGAAAAGGACTAGCAAGAAACACACAATGCTTTTTCAAGCAAAGAAACAGATCACACATTTCCTTTCTTAGCAATTTCTCCTCTGCATCCTAGTGCATTGCTGATAGTCATTGGTATTGGAGAGTGGGGGTGGGGTTGAGAATCCCTCAGCATAGTTACCAGTAAATCATGCATTTTAAAAAAAAAATTACCCAAGTAGATGCAGCAAAAGGTCATAATCCAACTTCCATGCCCCCATGAAGCATTAAGCTGAAGCAGGAAGCCCACTAGCTTGTTCAGGCCAGTAGACTCTCTCCTACACTTGACCTAGACTGCCTTACATAATGTGGAACCAGCGCCGTATCCTGAATGTCATCCCTGGCAGGAGTAGCAAGTGCTGGCAGCAGGCGGGCTGGTAGTTTGCATGAAGATCACGGAGCTTCTCTCTCTCTCTCTCTCTCTCTCTCTCTCTCTCTCTCTCTCTCTCCCCACCCCCCTGAAAACTGGGCTGCTCAAAGAGAAGAGGGACGATTAGCTCTGAAAAGCTGGTGTCATTCTTCCCCTGGAACGAATGACCGGGATAGACGAGAGCCTTAGCGAGGCAAGGCAGACAGCAAAATCTGCATTTGTCCTTACAGCCAACCTCACACATTCCCTGTCGTATTGTCTCGAGGACTGCATAGCTGCAGCTCATGTGAGCCAGAGAGAGGCAAGTGAGGAAAGGATATGATGTTTGCCTGTGTTTTCTCAGTGTGGTGAGTAGAAGGCAGAGACAGAGGAACGGAAGGTCAGAATCTTAAATGCTTTCGTTCAGTAAATCGTGCTCAGTGTGCATGTCGCAGTTGTGTCACTATAAGAGTATTCGTGTGCAGATACTGTTGCTCATGGACCCCATTTGGCATGTTGAGCTGAATGCATGTGGTTGATTTGTATTTTGCCCATGCAAAGCATGTGCAAACCTGATTCTAAAGAGGGTTTTTTTGTAATTATTCTTGTTCATGGGGATTCATGCCTTTAATTATTTTCTGAAGATGAGCATCTGAGAATTCCCTAGATTGCAACTGTGTTTAGAATATATTAGCACTTTCTCTGGAAGAGAGGCAAAAGGAACTAAACAAATAGGCACTTGGCTTGCAGCAGTTGGCAAAGAACTATACAGAATTCTATCTCTGGGTAATAGTGAGGATTGTTTGAAATATTGTATGTGATTTGAATTCATCCTCCATTTTACTTGACAAGCGTGTAAATAAGTAGGAATGCAAAAAAAACAAAAAAAAACAAAAAAAAAACAAGACCCAAGCAAACGCAACCTTGTTTAACAACAACAGGAAAAGAGGAAATGTTGTCAACATGGTTATTGAACTTTACTATACGGCTCTGTTTTGGGTTGCTAACGTGTAAAGGTGAGCCAGGTGATAATGTAATCCTGTAATAATGACCTTCCTGGAACAGACCAAAGGTCTCTCTAGTCCAACACTTTGCTTTCAGCAGTAGCTAGAGAGACATCCCCAGGAAGCTCAAGACCTTCCACTGCTGTCAGCATTTGGTAACTGTTGGTATACTGCCTCTGAATATGGAGGCTCCATTTCTAGTGAGTATAGTTGGTAATCATGAATGGATCCTTCTTCCATGCCCTTTTAAAAGCCTTGTATTCTATTCTAACCGCTGTGCGAGGAAACACTTTTGGGGTGTGCCCAAAACTTACCAGTCAGTTTGGGTGTTTGATCCCGAGTTGTAGTGCTTTGAAGAAAAAAAGGGGGCAGAATAATCTGCACGTATGCACACTTTCTCCATATCAAAAATCAATTTATAAATCTGTTTTGTCCCCAGCTTAGTCATTTTTACCTAACCTAAAAAATCCTCCTCCTCCTCAGCCTTTCTTCCAATGCTCCAATAAATTTTACTTACTATTTTATGTATATTCCACATTCTAAAGGATGGATAGATATATATATTTGTGAGTGAGCGATGGAGATTGCACATGGTGTTCTAATGATCGGGGGCACCATATATCTGCGTAATCTTAATAAATGCAAGTTGCTGTTATATTTCCAGTCCTTTCCCTAATATCTCTAACACTCAGGGCCTGGCATTCTCATTTAGCTTTTGACCTGACATCATGACCCCAAAATCTGCTTCCTAGGTAGCTGCAATCAATGTAGATATCATTTGCCCTTAAGTCATAACCCACACCTACCATGCTGCCTCTGCTTCCTTCAACTCCTCCTCAAAACTGATTTATCCCATGAAGCCCTTGACAGAATCTCTCAATCCCCCCTTTTGTGTCATACCTGAGATGTAAGCTCATTGAGGGCAGGGGCTTGTCTTTTTGTTTGTCACTCTGTAAAGTGCCATGCACACTGATGGCACCATCTAAACAAGCAAATAAACAATGTGGCAAATATTAGGAGCATAGTAATTAGCTGGCTGTTATTCCAATACACTTTTGTTGCATCTCATCTGTCATGCTGTTGCACATTCACCTAGTTTGGAGATCTCCTTTCAAAGCTCTCTGGTGTCTTCTTGTTGGCATCTATATGTCTCAGGAGACAATGGAGCGTGCATCTGAAGGGGAAGTCAAAACCGAAGTGTTAGCAGCAATGAAGTGACCTCCCCAGGGTGCAAGCCAGGGCAGTGTGTATGAAGGTCCTGATAGGGATGTATTTGGGTGTCTGCTGTGGACCAGAACCAGTATTTCTCAGAATTTGCCACAGCCCAGTCAGAAAGCCAGTTTCTAACAGTATATGCTTGTATGTTCAATCCTCCTCTTTGGAAGAACTGTCATTTGGTTGCGATTTCCCTACAATAAAACTTTTACTTCATTAACGTGCCAGTGGATCAAAAACTTCTCTGCCTAAGCATGATCAAATGCTCTGTAGGTCACAGACTATTGGCAAGTAGATACATTTTGGTTCTGGTAAGAGAAATTGCAGCATCGCCAAGGACTTAGGAAAGTTGCCTCTTTGGTGCTGCTGTTTAATCGCCCTGGCATCCAGGCACGTCCAAGGGATGGGATAGCCAGGTACTTGGAGGGCTAAGTTGGCCAGGGGCCTCTCAGCCGACTGGGGACTTAATGGGCTATCCCAGGGCCTCAGACAAGTTCTGCACAGGCCTGCTGGCATCTGTCTAATAATGAAGGCAACACACACCTGCATGCATGCACACCTGTTTACTTTGCACAGCAACAAGTTATAAAAACATGAGGTTGGAGCTTGAGAGTGATGCATTCCTGCCAGATTCATAACCTTTGCAGAGCAGTCGGATCCTTCACTGAGTGGGGATGACATCACTACTAAATTCTGCTGTGAAGGCAGAAAAAAATTCTGTGCCCGTATGGAGGATTTACATCAGTTTGGCATTAGTGATGTGCTAGTAGTACTCTGCCAGTGCAAGGGGTAAAAATGGGTAGTGAAATATACTCGGAGGCGAGTGTGGATTTCATGCTCTTTATTCAGCTCATAGTAACAAGGAATGAGAGTTCCCCCAGAACGTCTGCTTTATATACATTATTTACACAATGGGCCCCACGTGATTGGCTAATCCCAGGATACTCCTGTAAGCCAATCAGGTTGCGGATTCACTTCCACCTGGAGCTGGATTGGGTGGCTCCTGAAGACCAATCAAACTGCTGCATTCTGAATCCTATTGTTCTAGGACCAATCAGACTGCTGCCTTTTCAATCCTATTCAACTCAGTACATAACAGGTAGAGTTGTGTTTGGTCAGAATCCTATGCTTGCTTAGAGCAGTGTTTCCCAAACTACAATGCCCATCATCCCTAGATAGCAGGACCACTGGGTCAGGGATGATGGGAATTGTAGTCCAAAAACAGCTGGAGGCCCAAGTTTGGGAAACACTGGCTTAGAGCTTGGTCTGGCTCCTCATGGAGCATATACTTATGCCTTCAAAAGAGGTGTCAAAAGTGAATGATCAGCAAGAGAGCATGGTACATATAAAGATGTGCTGCATGGGGACACAGCACACTGCCCTTGTGTCGTGAGAGCTTAGTGCAAACCAGCAAGAACTTTGGTGTAAGGAAGGGCTTTGCACAAGCAAACAGTCAATATTAGCTACAAAAGAGGAAGGGCGGATAATTAACTCTCACCTGGTCTGAGAACCTTTACAGGTACTTTGCTGTAGGACTGGAGACACAAACCCTCAACAAGAAGCCCAGCTTTGATCCCACAACTAAGCTACAAGAATAAGCTGTGCCACACAGGTAAGCAAATAAGTCATCCGGTTAGGGTTAGGACTCATACTTCAAAGGGCAAACTGTGAACATCAGCCATCTCTTCTACCTGTTCTCCAAGGAGAGAGATGGTTGTGTAGAACACCCACTCTCATGATCACAGTTTCTTCTCCCTCCAGCCCCACACAGTTAGAGGCAACTGGCTTAGCAGCCTTCTTCTACTCAACAGGAAGCATCAGAGTCCCTCACACAGAGGATAGGCAAAATGTATGCCCCATGCCACAAAGCCACAAATCTCCTAATGCAAGTAAGTCCACCCCTGCCATCCATGCACAGGTCTTTGCATCATTTGGTGATGACTATTAGCTGCTACTTCTTGCAACTACTGGTGCAATGCTCACAATTATTATTCTTTTTTTAATATTTCAGGCAAGGGCAAGGGCACACAGCACGGAATTGGGCAAACTGCAGGCAGCATTCAGTGCAGTTTTTCCCAGCGGAGAGATAAAGGTTACCGCCATGACTATACAGTCTTCCCCAACAGGTGGATCTCCAAATGTAGACCTCAGGAGAACTGCCAGTGGGTAAGTAGGGAGCGAAGCTGTGATGTGACAGCCCTTTCTGAAGCCCTGACTCAACAACGAATGAGCACCTAGTCATCAGAATTATCCATGGCAGCTGCTTCCCATTCTTCCTTCCCACCTCCATCTTTTTCTTGTCTCCACACAGGCAACCACTGAAACTGCAGAGAAAAGGATGCTTCTCACACCCAGTGCCATGTAGAACACAAGTCAGGCTTCCAGCAACAGCAACAGCAACAGCTGATCAACGTGACCAGTGAGGAGAATAAACCCAGCTGTTTCTTTTGTGATTTATTTTGTCCTAGCAGGGTTTCTGCACCTACCCAGAGTTTATTAATTCATTCATTGCATTTATACAACACCTTTTTCTCCAAAGAGGAAGGGGGAGGGACAAAATTTCAAAGGTACATGAAATGAGGTTTGTTTGGTTCAATATGTTTTGAAGTACATTTCCTTTTCAGGACACATCCAGCATGCAGATGTTCTTCAGCGTCCTTATAGAGCACACTGAAAAGCATTGGTGTTTTTGAGATGCCCCTGAAGAAGCTTACTTCCAAACATGTTGAGTGTCAAATAAATATTGTTTCAGGCACCTTCAAGGTTTTATCTCCTGCTCCCCACCAACACATTTTTCATTGAAAAGTTCTGTGTCTTTCTTTTGTCTCATATCTCTGCATTTGTGTGGCGATGTCCCGACCCCCCACATGGTAAATAAAGACACAGGACACAAGAAGTAAGGTTAATGGGCATAAAAATGCCACAACTGTATTGGTTACGGATGTTGAGCGTTATTGGCTTAGGCATTGGATCTATATCTGACTCCAGCCTGTTGTGCTGGAAGTCCGGGAAGGGTTAGCCTCTGATAGGGGAGCCCTGCTGATGCACATCAACTAGTAACTCACCCTGGGACCACTGGTAGGGGGCATGCCTTTGGCCCTAACCTCCCTAGGCTTCGGACAGGGCCACGCCCCCAGACTCCTTTAACAGAATACCCTTCAGTATTTGGGGGAAGTGATGGTGCGACCTTCCCCCCCTTCAGCCTTACAGAGATAATCCAATGCCTAACCGCCAAAAGCAAAGTTGTGACGAGTTGCTACGAGGTAGGCAAAAACCACCAGCCCAGAGCCAATTTGCCAAATGGAAAAATTCCTACCAGGCCTCTCAACGGCGACCAACCGAGGTCCATAGCAAGGTCTGAAAAAGAGATGCCTATGGGGGGGGGCGGGTGGGAAAACTGGAGCAGCTGGGAGCTGGAAGCAAGAGGGAGAGCCCCGGCTGCGTGCCTGTTTAAATGCAGCAGGCCACACCCCCAGAACAACCGGATTGGTCGTTCTGAGTAATGACGCGGCCGGGACTCCCCCAATGGCACAGGGGCTGGCCAGCCATCCCCTGTGCACGTGAAGGGGTAGTGCACTCCTGCAACCCCATTTCCTCGCTAGGGCGGAAATGGCTTTGGACACCTCTTAAGATGTAATAACCAAATTTTGCAATTTTTCCTGAGGCGTTTCCCCACCCCTCCTCATTTCAAAAGAAGCCTGGATTTTTTTTTTTAAAAAAATCCACCTTGGACCAGTGGGCAAAAATAGTGCTGATCTATTATTGGCAGAGTTCCCATCTCCTGCTCTGGAAAACAAAATGTTTCCTGACAACCGGGGGGAGGGGGGAATGAGGGGTGTGTGTGTCGCACAATGTGATTGTCTCTTCTGAATCACACTTGCTTATATTGCAAAGGATGGTATGTAATTTGTGGTAAGAGAGAGATGCTTTGGCTGCAGTCCTCAAACCACTTAACGGTGGAGCTGCCCCTCAGGCTTCAACCTGCCCCCGTTTTGAGTAAATGAGTTAAAGAAGACTGTGGCCTAGCAAAACAGCAGAAACAGAACAAGTGTTAAGTGACTTACACGTCTCCCACCTTCCGGAAGCTGCCCAACTCTGCCCTTGTTTATGGTTACAGAATATCACCATCAGTTAGGGAATGCAATACCCTGGTGAATATCAATATACTTTTAGTCTGCTCTTGGTTTTAGTCTGAATGTCTATGGCTGCACTGCATGTTACAATTGGTGTTGTTGAATAATAATACTAAACGCTAAATATACATATATCATCCAGGTAGTTCAGAGAACCAAACACACTTCATAGAATCATAGAGTTGGGCGGTGGGCATCTAGTCCAACCCTCTGCAATGCAGGAATCTCAACTAAAGCACCCACGTTCCTTTGTGATCAATTAGACAGAAGATCAATTACTGAATTTGTTTGTTTACTGGAAGATGCGTAGACAAATGCCTTCATTGTTTCGAGAAAAGTCTTGCATCCTGACCTCATGCTTGCTTATTCAAATACTTCCAGCTACAGTTTAGTTTGGACATCATGCCAAACCATGGTTTGCCAAGGTTTTACTGTGATCCGGCATGACATCTGAATTGGCAAACTAAGTTGAGATTAAAGGTAGATAGCCGTGTTGGTCTGTCATAGTCAAAACAAAATAAAATAAAAAAAATTCCTTCCAGTAGCACCTTAGAGATCAACTAAGTTTGTTCTTGGTATGAGCTTTCGTGTGCATGCACACTTCTTCAGATACACTGAAACAGAAGTCACCAGACCCTGATATATAGTGAGAGGGTGGGGAGGGGTATTACTCAGAGGGGTGGTGGAAATGGGTGAAAGGTTGATAGCTGTGGTAAACCTGACGACGACTGCAATTAGTCTTACAGGAAAAAGCAAAGGGTGAGAAGGTTAAAAAAGCTTTGTCATGTATAATGAGATAAGAAACAATGAGATAAATAACAAAGACATTGGATTCTTATCTCATTATACATGACAAAGCTTTTTTAACCTTCTCACCCTTTGCTTTTTCCTGTAAGACTAATTGCAGCCGTTAACAGTCGTCAACAGGTTTACCACAGCTATCAACCTTTCACCCATTTCCACCACCCCTCTGAGTAATACCCCTCCCCACCCTCTCACTATATATCAGGGTCTGGTGACTTCTGTTTCAGTGTATCTGAAGAAGTGTGCATGCACACGAAAGCTCATACCAAGAACAAACTTAGTTGGTCTCTAAGGTGCTACTGGAAGGAATTTTTTTTATTTTTTTATTTCTTATTTTATTTTATTTTGTTTTAAGTTGAGATTGACTGTCAACTTCCCTACAGTGGCAGGTTGAGCACGTGAAGTTCTAGGAGGAAATGAAGGAATGTTGTAGTGGAAGGATAGGCCTCCAGCTATTGGTGGACTACAACTCGTAGCATCCCTGCTCATTGGGGTTGATGGGAGTTGGAGTCCACCAACATATGGAGGGCCACAGCTTCTCCATCTTGCTATGCACACCTGGTTCACTTCAGATATGCCACAAACCATGGTTTGTGTTAATCATGCTTTCGAAATGAGCATACAACCAATCCATGGTTTGTGCTCTGTTCCTTGCTTCCCCAAGAGTCCCTTGATGCTGTCCCAAGCCATTCTGCTGTGCCTTGCTTTTCACAAAGCAATACCATGTGTGAGGCTTTGCTAGCATTTCATTTATTTACTTGCAGAATTTCTAACCAGTGCTTTTTCTTCTAGAAAAATAGGTGCTGGTACTCACCATGGTTACAGTAAGTGCCACACTTCAACAACAAAAGGACTACCTTGAGTACCCCCCCCAAAAAAAGAGCACTGTACTCTTCACCAAGTAGTCACGTTGGTCAGTTATCTCATGGGAGCAGTGCAGCTGAGGATTCTCTTGCCCCAAAAGGCCACAGGATCCTCATGCCTGGCATATACAGAGTTGTGGCTGAAATCCCCCCCTCCCCAGTCCGATGCAAATGCCATGACTTGGCAGCAGATGGCTTGACAGCATGAAGATGATGAGTTGGCAGGAAAGGATTGATCAGATCATTGTCTTACTTGGACTTGGGGGAATTCTGATCCGTTAAATGCACTTCTTTCTCATGGCCATTTCAGGCCTACATCCCAGCCCTAAGAGTTGCTGCCCTGGCATAATGAATACACCCTTCCCAGTGCCACGATACTATTTGGGCCCCATTTCTTCAGTCAGGGCTAGCTCCAGATTTGGGAAAGCTTGGGGGGGGAGTTCTCATTGGTGGACCCCTTCTTATTTTAATGGGCTCCTTTGGTCTGACCTGGCAGTGGTGACAGCAGGAGGGTTGGGAGCTGCTGTTTTAATTTCCCACAAAGCACCGAACACAGTGTCACTCTGGGTGTCCTGAACCCCTAGCTTACCTGGGGTCAACACGCAAAGTCCAAAGTCCAAGGGTCAATCCACACAAGCAAAGTCTAAAGGTCAGGAAACGCAGCCCAGGGTCAAGCCAAGTAGTCAGGTCTGAAGTCCAGCAGTCAGGATCCTGTCAAACCTGAAGTACAGTCCTGTAGAGGCCCAGAAGCATCCAAGCCAAGGTCCATCAACATGGGCAGTTGAGCAGACACAGTTCCTCAACTCTGCTTCCCTTTTATACTTTGCATGCTAATTACGGCATCTGGGCTTGATGAGACATGTGTCCCTCACCTATTCCAAGCCCACTGCAGCTGAGGAATCACACATCTCCTCCCAGAGCTAGTGAGCCCCACCTGGCCAGCTAGGAAGCTGAGCTGTGGGCCCTTGCCTGCCTCATTCTCCTAGAGCACCCCTACTACTACTCCCTACGCCTCAAAGCCCACTGTGTTTGTGGAGACAGGCACCCCCAACATTTTGATGTCCCGGATCCAGTCGTGAGAATGTTGGTGGGTGTGAGACTGGCTGGTTAAAACTGCACAAATTAAATGCATGGAAGGCGGAGAGCTTAAAAGCTCTTTTGTGCAGGGTTTTCATGGTGCAGAAGTAGCTTTCAAGCACTCAGACTCGCTTACTGGGCTCTGGGAGGCTCTCGTGAGATCTCGAATGGCCCCCAAAGATCTTTCTAGAGCCTCCCAGAGCCTAGTAAGCAAACATTTAGGGGGTGGTTTGCAACCCATTTGGCCCACTGCCTCTGGCAGGTAATATTTCTTGTGCAGGGATGGTTCCAAGGGGGTGGTTTAACTACACACATTTTTGTGTATGTGAACCATCCCCAGAACACAACCTCGGTGCAAGTTGTGAGTTACGTGTACTGTTCTTATTCTACTGCATTTGGAATGTGAGGTCAGACACATTTGTGGGAGAGACCCCTTAGAGTCTGCTCTAATCCAAAATGTAGATTAATAAATATATTTATATGGGTAAGCAATATAAAGAATCCTGTCCTGTATTCTATTATTTGGGTTTCCCCGGTAAAAACTGAAATAATAATATTAATAATATTAATAATAATAATAATAATATTAGTTAGTAATGGCAGGTGTGAAAATTATTTGTGTGGCTGCAAGCTATCACAAAGGTAGAATATCAATACAAAATAAAATGCTTGAACAGTACTAAGTAAAATAGCACTTATGTGTCATTAAAGACTGGCACATTCCCAACCTAGAGGTGTCCTCTTACAAATAGTTACACATGTGTGTATATGTGTTTATACATCTATATATGTATATTTTGTCACCCTGGCCTTCTTTGGAGGAAGGTGCGGAATATAAATCTAATTCATCATCATCATCATCATCATCATCATCATCATCTCTCTCTCTCTCTCTCTCTCTCTCTCTCTCTCTCTCTCTCTCTGTGTGTGTGTGTGTGTGTGTGTGTAAATACATTTTCTGTTAAATATAAGGCACATCTGTATAAATAATAAAGACAACATCTAGGGGGATGGTTTATTTGGATTCTTTTCCTCTTCAAGATGCCACATGTGATCTCAACCCTGCACCCTCAGCATTTGTTGTTGCTGCTGCTTTTATTTAGCTGCCAGGTCAGCATCCCTGCTTCACCCAACTCCTTCTGTTGTACAGCTGGGCATTTCTCCTTATGCATTGCCCCCAAAGAGGAAATGCATCACCAAACAGAGGACAATGAAATGCAGGCCTGTTTCATGGCAGCCGCTCTGCAGATAGCCATTAGCTATCAGTTATCTTGGAGAATTCTTAAAGAAACCCTAGAAAGTAGGCCAGTATTACTCTCCCTGTATTGGAGGTGGAAGGCTTAGACTGGCTGCCCTCCATTAACATGGATTATAGGAGTGACTGTCACTTTCTCTCCAAGAAATAGGAGACCTCCAGAATAGGTAGATGCCTTCTTCACTGCCCATTTCTGAATGCAATCAAGTTATCTGGGCACATGCATTATTGTTTTTTGCTCCTCCTGCCCAGTTTCTGTCTGCACTGGCTCGGCATCTCCTACAGTGAATATGCCCCCTTAAACATGCCCACATTTCATTGAAGCCACCTTGGAACTGAAGAGAAGTGAGCAATGATGACTGGTGTTGGGGCCTTTGCTCCTTTCATTGGGGTGGTGGCTGTTGGGGAAAATTTTGTGGCCCTCACTCTTTTTCTGCTCTTTTAGGTGCAACAACCCTTTGGTGTTATGCCACATCCTCACAGGGGCCATTTAGTGATTGATGACAATTGCACTTTCTCAGAAATGTGTCCGTTGGCCCAGAAAAGTTGGTATCTGTGCTCTGGTTTCTTCTCTCTCTCTCTCTCTCTCTCTCTCTCTCGTTATTTTGATCCCAGCCCCTCTCTTTAATTCAGTTTAGCTCTGAACATGTCAATCTAGCCTCTATTATCTTTCCCTCTCCTAATTTGGCACCTGGTTCCTCCCTCCTCAGCCCTTCTGTAGGCCTACAGATTACTTACTGTTCTGTCTCTCCCTATCTCTCACACCCCAACTCCCTCTACAACTTTAACCAAATAAATGCCAGTCACAACGGACTATTTCCGTAATGAAAATCAATATTTTCCATAATGAAAACAGTCCATTTCTGTAATAAACCACATATTTGATCATTCTAAGCTCTGGCTTGTCCCTTATGGTAGACCTAGTTTTCCCATGGCACAATGTGACTGTTGCTTAAAGGTCTTAAAACAAGGCATCGAGTGCATGTGTATATTGCTATACATGTGTTGACAAGGACACATGGTAGAATTTGCAGAAAATGCTTTTTCCTTGGCCAGCAATGATTTCAGGTTTATGTATAATAAGGGTCTTCTCTTCAACAAACTCAGCACAAATGCAAGATCCTCCCGCAAACACTACCTTTTGGTAGCATCACTGCATCAGCCAGTATCACACTGTTTCATCAAAATTGCATATGGCGCTCTGTGCATTCTGGGGACTTTAAATCACAATTATGATAGAAAGAGTTTTTGATACCTCTGCTGTTGGACTCACACATAACCTTGGGAACCTATTCCAGAAAATGCAGTGGTGGTAGCACCATGAACTCTCTTAAGTGTTCAAGTTGACCGATGCCAACGTGCAGTGCTGTAAGGAAATTGCTTCTCCTGCGATCACGTTACACAGATTTATGGTTCAGGATTATCGATGCAGCCTCAGCAGTAAAGGCAGTTAAGGGCTACTTTCAAAAATGCTTTTGCACCACCCTAGGCATACATCATTTGTGATTCTGATTTATCACAGGTACTGAATTGCAAAACCTTGGAAATAAGACGTGCTGCCGAGACAATTCACAATACTTTCTATACCCTCTAGGAACACATCAACACCATGCTAAAACACTAACATTAATCTTGGCAACACCATTCAGGAAAGTCTGAAACAATGCTTTTAATTCTCTTCAAACATCAAACAGCTTTTTGGTTTTTGTCATCCATTCAAGCATAATAATACACCTCTTTATTGACCAAAAAAGTGAGGGGATCCCATATTTACATTCTGATCTAGGAGACAAGTTGCTGACTATTAATATCTGCCTCCAAAGAACTTTGGGTGGCATATCTCATTCTATAGACAGATGATAGATATAAAATCTGCATGCTAGTACAAATCTACTTATTCCAATCAAACAACATTTTTCTTTGTTGGAGCAAAGCTAATCGATTACCATAATTGATCTGTAGTTGGTTATAGCGAACCATGCAGAGGGCCTTCTTGGTAGCAGCGTCTGCCCCATGGATGTCGAGGAAATAAGTAACTATGTAACCTTTAGAAGAAATCTGAAGGCAGCCCTGTACAGGGAAGTTTTTAATGTCGAATGTTTTATTATGTTTTTGTATATGTTGGAAGCCGCACGGAGTGCTTGGGGCAACCCAGTCAGATGGACAGGGTACAAATAATAAAATTATTATTATTTTGAAGTGGAGAGTCTGACAGTATCCCACAACAACTTTTGGGAAGAGGGCCACAGTGTGTGGGTAGGGGGGAACACTGGCCAGTCCAATCCCACAAGTGCATCACCACTTGCAATGGTTAGGATCGAAGCCATAATACTTATTGTGCTCATCTCTTTACACTATCTTATAGATCACCACTCTTTATATTAAAATATAATCAGAATTCCTTTGGCTGCTTGGCCATCCGGCAGGGTACTAAAGTAAACAACCTCCACCCCCTTTGCTGGCTGGCTATATGTCAGCTTGAAAAGGTTGCTCTTAAATGTATCGATCCCACTCAGCTGAGTTTCACACCACCTTTAAAAGGGATACACTAGAGCAAGCAAAAATCAATTCAGCATCTTCCTCTTCGTTGGCACGGCTGATCGGTGATTCTCTGCGCTCCTGCATAAAATTGCTTCTGAATTTCAGAGCCAAATGGAATAGCCCATCAAGAGGAGATTGCAGATGGTCAACGTCAGGGCTTCTCTTTAGGAAGTGTTGGTGGCGGTGATGGAAAGCACCCCTTGTTAGCACAGTCGCTTAAATAAGGCAGAGTTCAGAGAGAAAGTAAATCTTTCTTACACTTTGCTGAGGAAAGCTGAATAAACACGGTAAAAATCTGAAGAGAAAGGAAGCAGAGGCCATGCAGAATGGCCTTCAACCAAAAACACAGATAAAAAGCTGTAGGCTAAACCAGCCTCATATAACCAGCATGCCTGCACCTAATTAATGCATGAAGGGGTTAATGCCATAGAGTTAGCTGTCCTGCCAGGCTTAGCCTATGCAGCTTCCCCTCACCTTGGGAGGAAATGGGCAATCAAGTCTTTGTTCCCTCATGTGAATGTTGGCATATGAGGAGCTCTGAGCTGCTCCAACCAGCTGCATGGCCTTACCTAGTCTCTTTTGTTTCAGATAACAATGAAGTCTAAAACAAGCATTTTCCTATACCAATAGTTTAGGAACCTTTACTATTTTGTAACCAAGCAACATTTTACTACCTGTGTGTCTTTTTCTGACTGCTGTATGGAAAAATCACATGACTTAGACCTTTGGAGAGTTTGTAAGTAAACCATTTTTATAATTTACCAAACGTGGTTTTTTTCTATGCTGTGGAAAAGTGGGAAGCTTTGGAACGAGATTTTAAAGTGGGATAGTTTGGAACTCACTGGAAAGGGCACATTTTAAGATTTTACAGCCTATATTTCCATGCTTTTATTTGCTGCATGTTTTGCTATTTTAAATCTCTGCTGGGGTTCTCTCACCAAACAGTACTTGCCCCAAACCTGAAACTTGACAGCCAAGGATTTTCTAACAAAATCTCCTGCAGAGCCAACTGGGGGCTTGTGCTAAATCAGCAAACATCATGTCACTATGTCTTGTTGCTATGCAACACTGCTAACCTACCCGTCCCAGCTGTTCTTCGTTAGCTGACTTACTGACACCAGAATTAACACTTAAATTACAAACGTAATGAGCCCTGCTGTTGCACTTCCAACATTCCTTATTTCATTTTGATCACGGAATGATTCCCCAGGAGTATCTAAATATCTGGGTAACGCACTGATTCTACACACTGAGTAACTGGTATTTGGTTTTTGACTAATGTTAATATTATTGTGGTAGTTATTGAATGGTATAAAAAAGTGACCGGGGAGGGGGGGGGGCTTGCAATTTAATCTTGAATATTTTAACCTTTGCTTTGAATGTTGCCTCCTCCAGAGTGGTTTAACAATCAATCCCTCTTCAGAGGGGAACTCTAGGAATTGTAGCCCTGGGAGAGGAATAGGGGGTCTCCTAACGACTCTCAGTATCCTGAACGAACTACAGCTCCCAGAATCCTTTGGGGGAAGCCTTGACTGTTTAATGTGGTACTGCTTTAAATTTATGGTGTGAATTTGCACACTGGTTTCCTTTTGCACATGAACTTCACACAGTCTTTCTGCATAGCTGCTCAGAACAAAAATGAAATTCAGCAGCACGCCACATAAGAGGCATCCCCAAACGTGGCCCTCCAGATGTTTTGGGACTACAACGCCCATCATCCCTAGCCAACAGGACCAGTTTTCAGGGATGATGGGAATTGTAGTCCCCAAACAGCTGGAGGGCCGAGTTTGGGGATGCCTGCCACATAATCTTATGTGCTTGTACTTGGGTGTACCTCAGCATACTCCCATGATACAGATGCATCAGGTAAGCAGCAGTAATGATGATGATGATGATATTTGTATGTCACCCATCTTACTGGGTTTCTCCAGCCACCCTGGGCATCTCCCAACGGAATATTAAAAACGCTATAAAACATCAAACATTAAAAACTTCCCTAAACAGGGCTGCCTTCAGATGTCTTCTAAAAGCCAGGTGGTTGTTTATTTCCCTGACATCTGATGGGAGGGCGTTCTACAATGCATAGCATTTAATTCAACATTTGTTCTAAATTCCAATGGCTAAAACAAGTGCTTTTTCTGGGGGGGACGCAGGAGGATGCATACCCCTAAACATTTTGTGAATCTAATGGGAGATTCATCAGTTCCGTTGCTACCCACAATGGCAGCCTCATTTCCTGTCACGGTGTTTCCTGAGTCTCAGATGGAATGAGATTACCCCTAAACATTTTTGTTAAAGAAAAAAAGCACTGATTAAAACGATGGCTTGCATGAAATATTGTTAATGGGACATTAGCCTGGTAATAGATATTATCAAGACAGCCAGTGTGATTAAGTGGCTATCAATCGCTGTTAGTCATTATGCCTGTGTATTGCCTCTGTTGGGACGCAGGTGGCACTGTGGTCTAAACCACAGAGCCTAGGGCTTGCTGATCAGAAGGTTGGCGGTTCAAATCCCTGCGATGGGGTGAGCTCCCGTTGCTCGGTCCCAGCTCCTGCCCACCTAGCAGTTCGAAAGCATGTCAGAGTACAAGTAGATAAATAGGTACCGCTCTGGCGGGAAGGTAAACTGTGTTTCCGTGCGCTGCTCTGGCTTTCCAGAAGTGGCTTAGTCATGCTGGCCACATGACCCGGAAGCTGTATGCCGGCTCCCTTGGCCAATAAAGCGAGATGAGCGCCGCAACCCCAGAGTCGTCTGCGACTGGACCTAATGGTCAGGGGTCCCTTCACCTTTTTATTGCCTCTGTTATGGGAGGCAGTGTGCCACTGAATGCCAGTTGCTGGGAACCACAAGTGGAGAGAGTGCTGTTGTGCTCAGATTCAGCTTGTGGGCTTCCCATTGGCACTGCAAGAACAGGATGGACTAGATGCTCTTCTTACATTCTTATCTCACAGGCCTCTTGTGAGGATCAAATGGAATAATGCTTTCTCCCGCTCTTCTGTTCCCCCATGACTGGCAACTGTACAAGGAAGAGCTGGAAGCTAGGGCAGTTATTTTCATCCTTGTAGCAATAAAAGCGAGAGGCTGCTGTGAGGCCAAAAGTAAGGATTAGGGCTGGGAGTCTCCTTTTGCCTGTGGGGGCCTTTGAGTCAGACAGAGCCACTACAGGCATAGAGAGGCTTCAGTGCACACAGACTCAACACATGAACTCATGGTGATCAAGGGATTGGAAATGTTTGTTTGTGGGGAAGCCTAACAGACAGAAAGCAAAGGAGAGTTTAAGCCAATTTCTTTTAACAGTCAGCAAATTAGGAAGTCAAAATATAGGCGTTCTGATGAGTCCAATCCACTTGGGCTTTGATTTAAGGTGTAACTGGAAATGCTTCAGCAGTAATTTGCATCTTCCTAGCACTTAGGTTTATGCATATTTAATGATGACGTTGAATAATTTTGAATCATCCTGGATCGACAGCACACGCCTCTACTTTCTGCAGGCAAGCTCTAAATAACCCAGAAATGCTTGTGTTTACCGGGGGCGGGGGGAGTCACAGGGAGACCATGGCTGGTCCGGTCAAAACGAGGTGCCAAGAATGTGAATAGCTTGTAATGTGGAGGCAGCAGCCACAAGAAGCCATTAAAAGTGGGGTGTGTGGGAGTCCACTTGTGGTGTCGGTGGCAGGGCAGAGCTGCACTACCGACACCAGAATGGCTGTTACTGATCTTGATAAGGATGGTTTTCTGTGGTTGCACCAATGGGAAGCCCCATCCAGGTAAACAGCAGCGACACCTTGTGGCGATCACACAGAGCCCCTGGATGTTTGACCGTCTATTGGCCCTGTGCCACCACTTTTCTGTCTTGCTGCCACAAACCAGGCCCCTACCGGGTAACACACGGAGTCCAGTCAGAGTTAACTCGAACAAAAACTTGTGTTTATTTAGTGTAGTTTAACAGCATATGGTTTCATAACGTTCACAAGATTACAGTTCTTTAATTGTCTTATTTGTTCCTAACTCAACTGAGCTACTGCCTCTTTCCTCACTGACTAACTGACTCTCAACTGCCAACCACCCACCCACCCACTTCAAACCTCCCTCAGAACCTCCACCCAACAACTGACTTCAACTCCCCCAACTTCCCCAGAGTGGGCTTTTATATTCCCTCTGACTCCACCTTCCCCCTCCCTCTGGGTTCTGATTGGGTAACCTATTTAACCATTTCCCTTCCAGCACTGCCACATGTTAGCCTCACATACCGGTACCATCACACACCTATGTTGTGTACGTCAAACCACTTGCCTTACTACTGGTGTGGTCCAGGTAGCACGTGTGTACACAGGGGAAGAGGGGGTGCTCAGAATGTCCGATTACATTTGGGCAAAAAAAGCGGCTCAGATTCAGGAAACCCAGGTCACTGAAATAATTACTAATAACGTTCGGCATCCCATATGGCACACAGAAAACATAGAGCCTCAAGAACATTCGCTATTGGATTCCCAGCGGCATTTTGCAACATAGCACACCTGCCATTGCAGAGGAATTTGCCATTGGATTGTTCCAATCACGTTTCCTGTTGGCAGTATTCAGCTTTGGCCTGCACTGTATTTTGCGTTTGATTTGTGTTCTCCAGGTGGCATACAGAGGATTTCTTATTTAGCAGGTATTGCTGAAGCTTTTGCAGTGTGATGCTAGCGAATGTATGGGGTGCTTTGCTTTCTCATTATGAGATTTATTTTAAAGATCAACCATCAGATTACTTTCTTTTTTCCAAAATAGTCAATACTTCATAAGGAAGAGGCTTATAATGGGGCTGCTGTGTTCAGCTGATCAGTAGATAGATTAAGGAATTTAAAACACTTAAGAGTGACAATTATTAGGTAGGAGATTGTGTGTGTGGAGTGCTCCTGTTTAGGTTGCCAGTCAGCTGATCACACTGTCCTTCAGCTTGTTCCTTCTGCATGAAAATGACATGCAGCGTGAGTCCCTTTTCTAAGGCACCTGCACATTTTGAAACAAAAATATTTCGCTCTTCTGATTGAGCATAGATAATAACATCTTCCAGTTTGAACTGCCAGCACTTCACTCTACCCTGCCCCCAAGAACACATTTGCAAAATCAATCATTCCTCCCTTTTGTATTTCACTTGCAATAACTCGGATGGAAATGACCTAAAACATCATTGGTGATGATTCCTTTCTCGATGATTAGGAGTGCTTCACCCTCCCCAAGAAAGCCACATTGTCGGCTTATAATTATTTCCAGCAGTCCCTCTTGGCTCCGTTTGGTATGGATCTTAGATCAATGGCTTCTGGTTTGCAACAGCTCTGCAGAACTCCACTGCCAAGAAACCTCCACCTTAATCAGGAATCCAGACTGCAAATTGTCAGTAATCACAGTGGAAAGCTACATTTAGGCTCCCACTTTCCCATAAGCTCTCTGCAGCCCCTTCCATTCTAAAATTCTTATGTTAGCATCAGACAGGCCTCAAAAATATGTCTCGTCATAGGGAAAGGGGGCGGGGAATAAAGAAATTGGTCCCCCCCTCCATCCTCAGATATATGGCTCACCCGTTTAATTTGTGGTGTTTCCCACTTTTTTCTCTCTCCAGCGGACAAAATATTTAGCCCCTGAAATCTCCCTCCCTCCCGCCCTTATCTCTCCTCTCCTCTTAGAAAAATGCCTATCATGACAGGTATATGTCTGTGTTGCAGAAGGTCAGGTAAATTCTGAGGCCTCTCGCAGGATCACACCGATGTACCTCTCACAAATGAGGTTGCATTACAGTAAGCCATCCTATTGGTTCATCTACCCCAGGACTGCCTATTGCAGGGATGAGCAGCTTGTGGTGCTCCAGATGTCATTAGACTCCAAACTCCTATCAGCCCCAGCCAGTGTAGTCAAGGGCCAGTAATGGTGGGGGTTGTTCCAACAACATCAGGAGTGCCACAGATTCACCTTTCTCTGGCCTACTCTGACTACCACTAACTCTCCAGGGTCTCATGCAGCTATCTTTACCATCACCACTTGAGACCCTTAAGCGCAGATCCCTGGGATCGAACCAGGGATCTTCTATATGCAAGGCATAGTGATGGATGGTTTTCTACTAGTAGTCTTGTACCCTGCACTGCTTGGGAATTCAGGTAAGGAAACCCCAAAATCTGTGCCATTTTGAAAACCGTGGTTAAAACCAGTGCAGTTTTGAAAAGTTCAGTTCGCCATCTTGATTCAAAATGGTGTCCAGTTGTATCCAAACAAAGAGGAAAACCTGCTTCTTGTTCTCCTTGATCACTTTCTTTAATTTTCTAGTATTTCTTGAAAGGCAGGTGGCACCTTATTTTGCAATCAGCAATCAATTCCCCCCCCCCTTTCTTTTAGCATTTACGGGGAGCAGGGCAAAGATGCAAATAATAATGCAGAATTGCTCTACCTATTTTTGCAAGAAGCTCATGATTTTCTTTATCCTCAAAACTGGAAGAAAGCACCGGATGGCATAACTGTAACATCTCAGCCACCAATACCATTTATTTTCACAACACGTGCTAACATCTACTTGATTTAAGACATTCATAAGTAGTCTTAGTAAAGGTAAGTCTTAGTAAGTCTTAGTAAAGGGACCCCTGACCATTAGGTCCAGTCATGACCGACTCTGGGGTTGCAGTGCTCATCTCGCTTTATTGGCTGAGGGAGCCAGCGTACAGCTTCCGGGTCATGTGGCCAGCATGACAAAGCCGCTTCTGGTGAACCAGAGCAGCGCACGGAAATGCCGTTTACCTTCCCGCTGCAGTGGTACCTATTTATCTACTTGCACTTTGACGTGCTTTCGAACTGCTAGGTTGGCAGGAGCAGGGACCAAGCAACGGGAGCTCACCCCGTTGCGGGGATTTGAACCGCCAACCTTCTGATCGCCAAGCCCTAGGCTCTGTGGTTTGACCCACAGTGCCACCCGTGTGTAAGTAACCCGCCTTAGTAAGACACAGCAATGTGAATTGGAACATAGAAGGGTGTTTACTTCTCACTGTTTACAGTGGTAAATATATTTATCCAAATGTTGTGTGGGACATTCAGAAAACTAGGAGCTATAAAAAGGGTGTGTGTGGATTAAATATGGGTGACAAAATCAGTCTGATTTGGAAATACTCAGGACTTGCCAAAAGCAAAGCAGGATCCTTCTAAATTGTTGCAAACGGAACTGAGGTCTCCAAGGCAATTCATAGTTATTTTGAGATTCAGACTTTGGAATAAATGTGCAGTCAATGTATCTGCAAAAATTGAAAATGTCATCTCTTCCATTCATTCCTCTCGCCTCACCTTTCCCTAGCCTCTCGGAAGTCAAATAATCACTGCTGGAAAATTCTACAATAGTGGGACAAAACTGACCATGGAGCCTAGTATTTTTATAATAGGTTCATAGGCGAAAAGCTGTATCTATTTATAGAAAACAAAACTCAGAAATTCTCATTAATAACATTTTCTTTGGCTGCGTCCCAAGGAGAAAGAGTACAGACTCCTTGTATCTTTAAAATACATTTAATCAACACTCACATTGGTAATAAACAGATTTGTGATATTGAGCTGACGATGTTTTAGCAGATGACTCAGTCTTTTTAATTATAGCCTCAAAATGTATATTAGAATCAGGGCTGAATGCAGTTCCTGTGAGAAATGTCATTGGCATTATCAAAACTTCTCATAGTTTTCCCTCAAACGTTCTCTGACATTCACCCTAAGTAGGAATCTCCAAATCAGCCTCACATTGTTTTTAGGCAAAATCAATGCTATTGACAACACTAATCAGAAGATGGTGAGAATATGTCTGTGTCTTTCTGTACTAGGGATGGGGGAGAAATCTGGTTCAGTTGACATTTAAAGGTGAGTCTACCTCATTCTCACTTTCTAAAACAATACACAAATCAAAACATAAGGTAAAGGTAAAGGGACCCCTGACCATTAAGTCCAGTCGTGGCCGACTCTGGGGCTGTGGCGCTCATCTCGCTTTACTGGCCGAGGGAGCCGGCGTACAGCTTCCGGGTCATGTGGCCAGCATGACTAAGCTGCTTCTGGTGAACCAGAGCAGCGCACGGAAACGCCGTTTACCTTCCCGCTGGAGCGGTACCTATTTATCTACTTGCACTTTGACGTGCTTTTGAACTGCTAGGTGGGCAGGAGCAGGGACCGAGCAACGGGAGCTCACCCCGTCGGGGGAATTCGAACCGCCAACCTTCTGATCAGCAAGCCCTAGGCTCTGTGGTTTAACCCACAGCGCCATCCTTTTAATCTGCACATGTCCAAATTTTGGTAAAGTATTGTGTTCTTATGTTATGCTTTATGCTCTTAAATTTTTCGGAGTCACTTGGAGGCTTCTTATGTGGCAAGAGACTTATCAATTGACATAGCAGTAGTGGTAGTAGTCATAGTAATAGTAATGTCCCATTGATTTCACTCCATTTAAGCATGACTAAGATTAAATCGAACTCTATGTGGCCAATAGCTTTTTCAAACCAGCTTGCCTTAGTGGTGGATGTTTGCACACAAAAGAGAGATTATCTAGGTAGGTACTGTGTGTGTTGGTGTGCTAATGCTGTAAAGGTAAGGTAAAGGACCCTTGGACAGTTTAGTTCAGTCAAATTTGGTTATGGGGTGTGCTTTCAGGCCAAGGGAGCCAGCATTTGTCTGCAGACAGCTTTCTGGGTCATGTTCGAATCCGCACGACAGGGTGAGCTCCCATTGCTTTTACCCAGTATCTGCTAATGTTGTATGTATGAGGATGAATGTGAAGCCAGCCATGTGGAATGCTGTATAGATACTCATTTTCCTTCATGCCTGGCAGTGTCATGGTTAAATCAGGTGTGAGCTCTTTGGAAACTCAAAACAAACAAATGCCTGAACTTACCATTAAGGTCTTTCAAGATCTGAAATTATTTCCATATGTATATTCATTATAATTGTTAAGAGCTGGTCCTCGACCGTAATAAAATTTATTATTATTATTATTATTATCATTATAATTGATTTGATTGATTTTTGCTGTTGTCTTTAAGTTTTATTGTAGCTTTTCATATTTTTATGCCATCTCCTACTATTTATTGTTTTGCACATCCATTTTTATGTTTCGATAAGGTCTGTAATTTGCAAGTCGCTTTTGTTTTTTTTATCAAATTCAACGCAGGAATATTTGGAATACTTCAGTATTCTAATGTAATAATGAACAAACATGTAACCCAAGTTGGGGCGTTTCTTGTCATCAGGGCAAGAGAGGTCACTTTGGGGCTGGCAATGCAGCGGTTTGACTTTAGTCCCGGAGGGACACTGGTCTCTCGAGACGGATGGATGCTAATGACAACAATAATCAGAACATCCAGAACACAGGAAGATGCATTGTAAAGAGTGAGATGTAGCTGTCCACGTAGCTCAGTCTTGTCTGCACTGATTGTGGCTCTCTAGGATTTCAGAAGGAAGTCTCTCTCAACCCTACTTGGAGATGCTGAGGTCTGAACTGAGGACCCTCCTGCCTGTATGAATACCACAGCACATTTGAGACACATTTGTGTCTTTGTAGATTCCTATGTTTGCTTCATCCACAGTGCCGTCCTAGGCATGTCGATGCATTTTATGGTTCCTGTTCTGAGCTGGCTTGAACTTTTACTATAAAGAAAAAAGCAGGGCAGAATTGTTTTGAATTTCCTTGGCAATAAGTCCTTCTGCACTCGGTGAGACTTGCTCCCAGGTACATGTGTATAGGAATACAGCCTCACTCTGGGGTTTGTGCCGTGTCTGGAGAATGGCAGAAACGGCTGCAGACTACCCAGACCTTCTCTGCATTGTGAAATATTTATTGCTGTAGTGTATTTTAGATACTGACAAGTGTACAGTGTGGAAAGGCTGCCATGGAATGTATGCACGCCATTTTAAAAAGAAGCAGCGGAAACATGGGTGCACATCTCATTCCTTGAAGATGCATTGCAGCTTCTTAAAACCATCAGTGTCCATGTAAGCTCAGAACAGACCTAATATGCATGTTGCTTTTCAGCAGATAACAATTCCATGCCTTTAATACAATGTGCCAACAATCACATACCTTTCAACACAATGTGCATATTAAAATGGGTCGGTGGGTTAAACAGCAGCTGCTGTCAAAGTGCAGCTTTCAATGTGTCTCTTGTTTCAACTCCAGCAAACTTGCAGCATCAACTGACTGAACGGAAAGGGGGGGCGGAGAGAAAGCAGTCCAAAATGCAGAACTTGGCTGCCTTTTGGGTTTCTGATAAATTGTTGATGAGGTGCCTTTCCCTGTTTCCATCAAGAGCTGCTCTTGCAGCAGGGACCATGTGTGAGCCGGCATGCAATTTTCCCTCTCTCCCCAGAGAGGAGAATGTGCTGCAGTTTACTTTGCTTGGGTTGCACTGCAGTGTGATCTATATTCTTAAGACAGGCACTAGGTGGATCTGTCTTTCGTGCTACAAAGCAGCTGTCTCTCCACAACAGAGGTGTATGTGAGAGAGAATCTTTTTTTAAAAAAAGGGTACCTGCATCACTTCAGTAAAGCTGTGTGCTAAGAGAAGGAAAGCAGCAATGTGCTCCCATCATTTCTCTCCTGAACGTGTTGTTAATAATGCAGAGGTTTGCCAGCCATTATTAATTCTTGTACTGCAGTCTTTGCTACAGTGAGATTTCTCCTAATGTACTTCAGAGGTAGATAATTTTTTTTCCTGGATGCATTCTGCAATGAGAGCAATTTAGTTGTTTCTAGGATATGCAACAACCAATACACCTGAGTCCTTGGTGGTTGGCTTTTAGAGGTATTCTGTGTTATTTTTATCTGGTACATCCCTCGGCTTGCATATAATATCCCAACTTACTGCCACTTTAGCACATTGTGGTCTGCTTTTGCACTGACACATGGAAAATTTGTGCATGTTCTCTCCAGCAATTAAAGACAAAGATTCATGTGCAAAATGCCTAACGTGCTCCAAAGAAGATCTCAACAAGATGCAAAATAATATTAGGAATCCACCCCCATCCCAGACACCTATTGTCTGCAGACTAGGTATGAGACAATATGTCAGTGTGGAGGCTGGTCATTTAAGGTGAGTGGTGCACCACCCTACCAATTTTAGCCGGCCTTCAGTCAGCCCACACCCATCTGCCTTCTTACTTACAACCAGCACACTGAGGTGGCCCTGACCCTTCCTCCTCCATCTCAATTTTGCTCTCCCTCAGCAGGGAGGATGGGAACAAAACCAGGATTAGTTGGCTCCACCTGTCATTGGCTCTGGCACCACCTACTGATGGACTCCCTTCCTTCTGCCCTACCAGTCCCCATGGGCATGAGGCACCACTGCAGCCAGCTGCTGAAAATCAGCGTCTAGGATTGTGCTGAGCCAGAGGCAGACATCAACAATGGTATGAAGGCTGCAACCTGGAATCAGAATGCGGCAGCTAGACTGGTGACTGGGAGCGGCCGTCGAGACCACATAACACCGGTCTTGAAAAACCTATATTGGCTCCTAGTACGTTTCTGAGCACAATTCAAAGTGTTGGTGCTGGCCTTTAAAGCCCTAAATGGCCTCGGTCCAGTATACCTGAAGGAGCGTCTCCACCCCCATCATTCTGCCCGGACACTGAGGTCCAGCGCCGAGGGCCTTCTGGCGGTTCCCTCACTGCGAGAAGCCAAGTTACAGGGAACCAGTCAGAGGGCCTTCTCAGTAGTGGCACCCGCCCTGTGGAACGCCCTCCCTTCAGATGTCAAAGAGAACAACAACTACCAGACTTTTAGAAGACATCTGAAGGCAGCCCTGTTTAGGGAAGCTTTTAATGTTTGATGGACTACTGTATTTTAATATTTTGTTGGAAGCCACCCAGAGTGGCTGTGGAGACCCA
Source organism: Darevskia mixta (assembly GCA_034641385.1). Classification (NCBI taxonomy): domain Eukaryota; kingdom Metazoa; phylum Chordata; class Lepidosauria; order Squamata; family Lacertidae; genus Darevskia; species Darevskia mixta. Next base: position 26,562,243 of record JAWWNH010000001.1, read on the forward strand.
GCCAGATGGGCAGGGTATAAATAATAATAATAATATATTATTATTATTAGGATGGCCAGAGCGAGCTTGGAAGCCTCAAATGGCTTGCAAGGACATTTCTCAAGTGTGGCTCTCAGTCAACTCAGCTATTGGAAGTTGTTTAAAACTACCATGGCCCTGACCTGTGCCTTTTCTCAGCCACTCCTTGGGATCAAGGCAGCTCCGCAGAAGTATATGCCAGGGTTGCTGCCAACATCCTTTTTTGGACATTGCAAGTCAAGAGCGCAGGGGCAGAGTAATGGGAAAGAAGGAAGGAACTGTGAACTAGCAAGAGAACAGGAGTGACGGGAAAGAGGAAAAAGTAGCTGGGAGAAAACAGTGCTCAGGAGAGCAAAAAGCAGCAGAGGGCTGCCTGAGGTATTGGTTGTCATTCATTGCCCTAGGAAAGTATTGGCTATCCAATGACTGAAGATGGGGGAACATTGTAATGGCATTTGTGTGGGTAATGAATCGAATCTTCTCCATGTAAAACAAGCTGACAATGACTGTTCATTATGTTTTAAGACAACAGAGACACAAAATGAATCTGCTTTATGATCAAAATTATTAGCTTTATTCTTTTGGCTTGTTAGTAATGTAGTTTGACAGTTATTTATGCTAAAATAGTCTTCTACATGCAGTTCATCAATATAGATTACTAGTCAATAGCAAAAGTAAAAGAGTAAGTTTTGCTTTTTCCCCTCTGTAAGAAACCAACAAAACAAAACAAAAAATGTCCTGGTAACGATTTGATTCTAGTATTACTGTTTTGTTCTTGTGGAAGCAGGAGATGAAATTACAGACTGTGGGCCCCATGCAGGACAGTTCAAATACAGCACAGATTTGAGTTATCTATGAAGAAATACTGCAACAGATGGAGTAGTCGATAAATTATAAGGTCAAAATGTCTGATGAAAGCAATGTCTGGAGGAAAAAACAATCATTTACTCTTTTTGTCATTTACAAAGATCAGGCAAGTGAACATGGTCCCCTTGTAGTGTGAAATTATTTCATCTACAACTTTGTTCAATTTTTCTCCTTACATGACCCACTGAAGAAGAGGTAACAAGGGGACAGGTAATGAAGAAGTCAAACTTGTTTGCACCTGTTAAATGTTGCACTGTGGTGATATAAAACAAATGCTCTAATAAATACATACGTACATAAATAAATAAATAAGAAAGCCATTATTGCAGTCACAAATCCTATTATAACTGCAAACTGGTAACATAAAGCAAGGTGACTTTGAGAATATAAAAAGGTTATATAAATGTATATTCTTAAACCAATTAAGGCTGCCATCCACACTTAGCCGGGAGCATGTCCAGCTGAAAACAAAAAGGACTTGCTTCTGAGTAGACATGTAAAGTATTGCACTTGTTTACAGCACATCCTTATAGAAATGGTTTTGCATCACATGACGGTCGTTAAAAAGGACATCAGGTCGTTTTAAGCGGCATCAGGTTGTCGCTAACTTAAAACAAAACTTGATTGATTTCTGCCACTGATGCCTGATCTCCTATGCTAGGACACAGGAAAGAGTACCAGAATACAATCTTCTGAAAGCCCTGTGCAAGGCTGTATGTATTCTATACCAGCTCTAGATGCTGCACAAAATCAAACCTAAATTCTGTAGCCAATATATACTGCAGAACTTCATTGCCTTTGCACATGTCAACCGCACTTCAAAGAACGGTATTTTAGAAGGATTTGGGATTTTTCTTTCTGCAAAAGACTGGAGAGGCAGTAGGCACAGAGGGAAAGAGGCAGGGGATGCCAAACCATGATGACTTATATATGTGGGCCTCCAGATGTTGTCAAACTGCCATCAGCCTCAGCCAGGATAGCCAAGAGTCAGGGATGATGGGAGTTGCTGTCCATTAACATCTGGAGGGCCGCAGGTTCCCCAGCTCCTGGCTTATTTTACCTGTAAGGAATACAGGTAAGGCTGCCACCTGATTAAAGAAATCTTCAGTCAACTGTAAGTTTTATTAGTGAAGTAATGATCACATTCGCGTGTGACTAAAGCAAAACGCATACATTTGCTTTTAGAAGATGCCTGCAAGGTATGTGATTTGTAAGAGAGGCATTCCCTCCTGTGTGACAGCGAATGGGGAAAGCTTCTTCTAAGGCGGTGCTTGCCATCTGCAGTTTGGGTGATTATTTGTAAACGGCAGTAAAATAAAGTAAATCTGCCACCTGACTAACTGCAGGCACTTGTTGATGAAAATATTTTAAAGCAAAAAAAAGCAAAAGATACGTTATGTTGGCCCATAAGAAAACAAACTCCACAGTATGGCAATGCCTTTATTGGGGCAACCAAAATATCACAGATTAGTAAGGAAGCTCTCCAGTACTCTTCATTGGGGGGGGGGGAAGAGAAAATCTGGCTTGCTGTTAAAGCTATAAAGTCTGCATTGTTGTGGACCCTGGGAAGAGGTAGCAAACATCAAAGATAAGGCTCTCCAAGGTGCTATGCAGGTTGCAGGTTACACCCAGGGATGCTGGGATGAAGAAACACAGAGTCAGATTCGCCATATTTTTTTTTCTTTTGGAAAATATGCAATCCAGCTGTTCTCTAGGTCTGTCGATCAGTTAGGCTAACAGGTTCATTTTACAGACCCAGGGTGCAGGGAATAAGCATCACCTAAGAGAGAGCCAAATAAGGCACCGAAGCTCCACTCTCTGGCCATATAAAATCCACAACAACCGTTGCCCCCCCACAATCCAGTGGACTATTTGGTTTTCAACGAGAGAGAAGGGTGGGGAGAGAAAAAGGCGAGGTCCTCAGAACGCCTGGCTCTGACCCCAGTATCAGAGAGGATGCTTTCACTGCAAACCCACACTTGCACAGAATACACACAGCCCTTGCTTTATTATCCAACTGATAATGTCATAGAAAAGAACGTTAACAGCTGCTGGAAGATTGCACACTAAACAGAAGGTTTACATTTCTTGCAGTAAATGCTACCTGTGTTAAGGCAATTATTCCTCTCTCTCTCTCTCTCTCTCTCTCTCTCCATAAACAAATGCTACTTTTCAAAAGCCCAAGGATTTATTCAAAAGGGCAAGCACTGATACACACAGTCAGTTTTGCACAGGAAAGAATACGGTTGTTTCAGGACAAAGCTAAGCAGCTACATATTTGAATATTCCATAGATCTTATTCCCTCCAGTGCAGGACACTACAGAACAATGGAGGCCAGATTTTGTCTTGGCTTGTGGCTCCCCCTAGCTACAATTTCATATCCTGGAGGGATTTAACATTTGCTTAGGATTCTTGGCTACGTTTGTCCAAAGCATAGCAATATAAGGCAAGTATAAAATTACCAACTGATCCAGTTCAATGGATGAATTGTGGAATGTACTGGTTAAAATGCAGTATTTCATGATAAAAGAGGGGAGGGGAAGGGGAGGGGAAATCCACCCAACTACCCTAAAGTGTGTAGCAAAAATTTTAGCTGTAGAAATGCAACTTCATCCTGGCGTTTCAAACTGCAAATAGCTGAAGTGATGCAACCCTGAAACCTGATGTTAGTCTGCTCTTTTTGGTTATTTGCAATCTTTTTCTCTATGCATGAGCTATAGAGTAGGGCATGCCTTCATGCAAATCTCTTATCTGAGAGAGAATCGGGGTAAACTAACTTGCCAAATAAGCACCAGAGGGGTAGCCATGCTAGTCTATTGCAGGAAACACACATAAGATTCTTGTGATGCCAAAAAACAAAAACAAAAAATGAAATGAAACACTTTGTAAGTCAGTTAGTCTTTTAATGGTGCCATTATTAAACTTCACTTTTGTTTTTGCCAAATCAATTTTAAGAAGAATATGTAAGTTAAAGAATATATATATGTATAAAATCTAACCAAAACGACTACTGGACAAACATAAGCTACATGAACTGTGTAGATATTAAGTGCAGTTTTGAAAGCAAGCTTTCACCTATATTTTGTCATGATCCATCATGTTATGCGTGCATGTGCCTAGTTTCTGAGATAGAAACTAGTCACATGCACACCCAGGAAGAGCATATTCCATGCCATATTTTAGAATATGAGGCTTAAACATGTAAAAAAGGGAGTGTGGTAGCTCCACATCCGTCACTCTCCAGGTGTTCAGGGGTAATGGTTTGCACCAAGTAAGCCTTCTGTCCTTCTGCAGGCTCAAACACATTTTAGAACCTTGAAAAATCAGGGTCCAAAAATGTACAAGAATCTCCACTAGCATAGGAGGCTCCACCACCGCAGACAGTTGCCTTTAAACTAGCACACTCATTTAAAAACTCCCCCTCCTCACATGTTAAAGCCCTGTGATAAAGGCCTGAATAGGATGTATATGTATTCTGGGTTGATTCTGCCAATGGCATCCCCTCTATCCTTAGGGAGATGTGCGGTAATTTCATATTCTGATCTACCATGTGGCTTTACCATATTTCACAGCAATTCCTAGAACCATTCTTCATCTGAAGAAGGAAAATATCACCTCAGCATTCTCTCTCTAGTATAAATGTGCATGCATGTGCGCACACAGAAACCAAAATTACATCAGAATAGTAGAGCTGAAGGAAGGGGACCGGCCTAACTAGCCAATGTTCAGCGATGCCGAGAGCCATAGTTCAACAGCATCTGGAGTGCACACATTGGCGAAGGCTGGGCTAAAACCTTGAGAATCTCTCAGGAGCAGCCATTGTAGTTTTCGGAGTTGACCAAACAATTTTGGGAAGGGGAAGTGACAAAGGGATCCTTAGATCTACCAGGTGAAAACAGTGCCTGGTGGCTTTCTATATTTCTATCTCACCTCTTTAACTGAGCAGGTTTCAGGCAGTTTAAATAAGCCAATGGCCTTATCTGTGAGATGCACTGGTTCCTTTCAAAGCGGGGGAGCCTGGAGTCAGCAGCAGCCAGCGAAGCAGTTCAATAGGCAGAATTACTGGTTAATTCTGCAGAGCTATGGTGAATTCCTATCCTCACCTGTAAGTGCCAGGAAACAGCAAGCATCACAGCCAACACCATGGAAGTGGACAGTTGCAGTCTAGCAGCCCCAACAAAATCAGAGAGCACATGCCTTTATGGTGTTGGCTGCAATGCCTCAAGTTTCCCCCTAGGGATTATGGGTGAGGGTTGCACCCCTGTAGCAGCTGGTGACTTTCCCTGGAGAACCACTTCATAGGCCGCGTCTCCCTGGAGCGGACCTTCCTTTGCAAAGATGTGTGTGCCTCCTCTCCAGCCTGCCAAGTGTTGGCTGATGCCATTCTCAGCTACTGCTTTTCTCCTGCCTTGCATCTCCTCCTCACTGCCCCTTCTGATTCCTTGTGTTGAGGAGCTAAGCACCTGTCAGTTGTTCAGAGGAGTCCCTCTGAGCTTTTCTTTTCATGCTGGAATTTTGAATTGTTCACCCTCCCGTTTCTTTTCTCACGATGGAGCTCTCTGGAGTAGACTAAGGTAGGCCAGATCAGGATTTGAATTTATTTCATAGAAACACAAAATTGTAGAGTTGGAAGCGACCACTAGGGTCATCTAGTCCAAGCTCCTGCACTGCAGGAATCTTTTGCCCAACGTGGGGCTCAATTTGATTAAATTTTTTTTAGCAGTGGCCATTATTTGTTCTTGAGACAGAATTTGGGGGCTGCATGGATTGTGGGGGGTGGGGTGTAACTGTTGACTAACCTTGTCCTTTTCTGCATATCTACAAAGGCATTTTGATTTTTAAGCCCTATGCCATGTCTATGCAACCACAGCCAATGCTTAACTTAATATCTAAACAGAACCTGGCACATACACAACGACATCCTTTCACCACGTTGACACTTCTTCCTTTCTTCTGACTGTTCCGCCTACCTGACATGCCTCTTTAGAACGCCATCTCTTTGCAGCAGACCCAGGGTTTTCTGCTAAATGCGTTTATTGGACCACACCCACAATGAGTAAAGTCCAAAATATCACATCCATATCCTAAGTTACAAAGGGTGGTGCGGTGGGGGGGGGAAGGGAATGAATGTAAACAAATATATGAGAGAGAGCACGTCGCTCCTTTGCTCAACATATAATTAAACAGCGATTTGTAAACAGAAAAATGGCGGCACCAAGAGAAATTTGTCAAACAGGACACATGTGGCGACTGGGATGCACATAGTGGATACAATTACTTCAGCAGTGGTGGGTATTTTTTTGTTATGATAGACACAATTATGGATGTGTCCTGACAGTTTGTAGCTATTTTGCGCATCCATACTCATCCATGCCTCTTGGTTTGAAGCACAGCATTGTCCTCACAAGTCTGCTACCCTACTATTCAGCCAACAAGAAGATGAGGATTGCCTTATTTATGTTCAACGCTGGCCTTGGGTGCGCAAGTGTACTATGTTGGATAACTGTAGAAACAGGCAGTTTGGCATAAACTTCCAGCACAATCCCTATCAGTTATCAGTGGTAACTTCCTTATGCTGTAAACAAATTTGCTATAGACAGGATCACACGTTCACTTTTGTTTTTACTTTTTGCTCTCCTTGTCATCTTTGTCTTTTTCTTCTTTTTCTGACTTTTCTTGTTCGTATTTGTCTGGCTTTGTCACACTGTCATATGAAGGCGGTGACGTGGTGGAGGAGCTCTTCTTCCTCGTTTCCAGGGGCAAGTTCAAGCTCAGCTTATCAGCGTCCAATTTGTTTTTGCCTTTGTCATATACAAATGAAGGTTTACGCACCGGGTTTGAGGCACGGTACCGCTTGTAGGCTCGCTGGATGACTCTGGCGGACTCCAGCTCCAGTTTCCGTCTCAGAGTAGTTGTAATGGGTTCATAGGAGACTTTGGAAGGGTTGGCAGCCATAAACCGATCTTCCATTTGAACACGGAGAGCATCCATTTCATCGCTTTCGCCCAAGACACGTTTCGTGAAGGCAAACAAGATGTCAAGGCAGTGAATTCTGTCGCCGCTGACGATGGGAAGATCCATTGCAATAAGCTGGAGGTGGTTTGGCTTTGGTATTAAAAGAGGTGGCTCCAGAGAAGCTGCAAAATCAAAGAGTTTGCAGTACTCTATAAACTGGGTTGCATCTGGATCAAACTTTTCCCAAACCTCATAGAACATCTCAAAGTCATCTTCGCCTAAAGGCTCAGCGCTTTCTTCTGTGGCAACGCTAAAGTTCTCCAGAATGACAGCAATGTACATGTTGACTACAACCAGAAACGAGATGATAATGTAGCTGACGAAGAAGAAAATCCCAACGGAAGGATTGCCGCAGTCTCCTTTGGCTGTGCTTCCTGGGTGGACTTTTTCAGGGTCACAGTCTGGTGCGTTGCTGTTGAGAATGGGAGCCAGCAAGTTATTCCAGCCCCCAGAGGTGGTGATTTGGAAGAGGCAGATCATGCTGTTGGCAAATGTTTCGAAGTTGAACATGTCATCAACCCCATCTTCCTTTTTCACATAGGCGAACTGGGACATTCCAAATATAGCGTAGATGAACATGACCAGAAAAAGGAGAAGACCGATGTTGAACAAGGCAGGGAGAGACATCATCAAGGCAAAAAGCAGAGTGCGGATCCCTTTAGCACCCTTGATGAGACGCAGGATGCGACCTATCCTGGCAAGTCGGATCACTCGGAACAAAGTGGGTGACACAAAGTATTTTTCAATGAGTTTCGACAGGAAAAGACCTGTTTTAAAAAATAGGGCAAAACATTTTATAATATTACATATCAACATAATACACAATCACATCATTTTCAATCAGGGGCTGTAGTGTAAGGTGGAAATGGCAAATCACTATCCCCGTGGTGTTTTGTTTTTTTACCTGGAATTGGCTCTAGTTCACATATTGTGGTTATTTTCTGACTCATCTGTGTTGTGAAAGGTCAAGGGGAGAATGCTAAGCTAGGCTGGCATTGGGATGTCAACAGCTCCTGCCGCCACTGGGATAATTAATTTTCTCTGTGTATACTATGGGATGGATTCAAAAATTCTATCCTGCTCAGAGGATGTCCATGCTAGATGAAGGGGGTATAAGTAATTTTGCTGAAATTCTCCCCCGTGGCCACTGAACATCTGCTCTGGAAGGTTGAGGGAACCTTCAGACCTGTAAGGCAAGACAACTGCAGGGGAACAGACAAACACGATCCCCTATTTCTGCCAGTAGGAGCTCAAAGTCCCCTCCACAAACAGCGGAAGGCCTTGTAAGCCACCCTGGAAGGTTTTATATCCTGAAAGGTGGGATATAAATAATAGTGATTTATGAAATAATACTCCTTTTTGGAAGCTGCCTGACCTGGTGGTTATCACTGCACTTTGCAGGAAAGAAGTTAATTGTTAACTGTATGAAGAAGTGTTTTTATTTTGCCCATTCTGACCCTGCTGCCAATCAGTTTCATTGGGTGCCCCTGATGTCTCATGAGAGGAGTTGACATAGTTTTTCTCCATTCACTCTTCATACCATTTCTAAATTGAATCCCCCGCATCTACAAAGTCTCAGGTACTTATAAAAGGCCTCTGTGGCATTTCTGATGCAGTACATTGTTAAAACAATTCGCCATGCATGCTGCAATGTAGACTTTGTAGTCTCAAGTGGAGAAAAGGGGAATTAAGTGGGTGCCGGCAGCGTTTACGACAGTTTATGCCAAATCTCCAAAATACTTTCTTTAGCTGACCCTTTTCTTCACTTATACCCATCCTTTCAGCCCCAAATATTTCTTACCTATAATGGAGATAATGACGACCACAAAATCAAATATATTCCAACCAATAGTGAAATAGTAATAGCGGAGTGCAAGCAATTTCAGGAGAAACTCCCCAGTGAAAAGGATGATGAAAATCACATTGATCCAGTACAAAGTGTCTTCCACAGAGGGGTCCTGGTTATCTGTTTCTACCATCATGGTGATCATATTGAGACAGATGAGAACCATGATCCCGATGTCAAAGGCTTGCTTGGTTACAAAATCAAAAACACAGCCTTGGAATTTATTCTGCAGAAACAAGACAGAGAGAAGACAGACAGCAAAAGGGTGTGATGTCATTTCATGGGCATGGGAAAACTATTTTTCTTGGTGAACTTGCTTTTTAAACTTCGATGGAAGCTTTTGTCCGAATAATGCAATTAAAAAAAAAAAGGATAAAAGGCATTCTTACTGCTGGCCTAGGTATGGGTTTCTGCGGTTTCTTGGACCCCAGCTTTTTCATTGCATTGTAATATTTCTTCTGTTCCTCTGTCAGAAAAATGTCTTGTCCTCCTAAGTAAAGGGATTAAAAACAACACTGGTTACAATCATAACTTTAGACTCATGAGTCCACAGATGTGTCACTTGGCCACTGTACTCCATGCATTGATAACCTTGAGGCTGGATTACTGCAATGTGCTCTATGTGGGGCTGCCCTGGAAGCTCCAGCAGGTGAAAACTATAGAAGCTAAACTGATGATGGGAGCAGACGACAAACAGCCTGTGACACATCTGCTAAAACATCTGCACTGACTGCCCATGTGCTAATGGGCCAGCTTCAAGTTTCAAGTTTCTTGCATTAATACACAAAACCCTGGACAACTGGGATCCAGGATACCTTAAGGACCCTGAGTCCTAATATCCCAGCTTGATCATTGAGATCATCCACAGGAGTGCTGCCTGTTGTTCCCCATCTTACAGAAGCCCAACTGGCTTCAAACAGAAGCCAGGAATTTAGTGTCGCTGGCCACATGCTGTGGAACACTCTTTCATCAGAGATGTGGCAGGCCCCTTCACTTTTGACTTTCACACATTTCTTGAAGACTTTTTTTATGTTGATAGGCCTTTGCACCTGTTTAAATTGATTAGCTGGTCACTTTAATGATTATTTGACTTTTTAAAATAGTGCTTTATGTTTAATTGTTGTACACCACACTGATATTTTACAACACAGCGATACAAAAGCATTTTTAATACATATATAAGTGGTTAAACCCCATTTATTTCAAGTAGATGTGCAAACACATGACTTCTTCATGGGCATATTTTAACCACAAAATTTTGGGCAGGATTCACCCAACAAGCCCTGTGTGGAAACTCTGTGTAAGGACTTCTGCTTGCACTATGGGGTTTCCGCCCCTCTCCCTGTGCCCCCCAAATTGGCTCTGGAGTGTCTAAGAACTCCCAGAATGGACTATGGGAGGAAAGGGGGATGCATCATTCTGTCTCAAAAGCTGGTATGCTCATGTAGATGCAACATCGACATTTAATTCTATCCATAAAGATTAACCCTACCAACTGCAACATTCATCTGTCCAGTCTACCATTGTAGGCATTATTTTGCATTCATGTAGGGTTTGTTTTAAAGAGGAAAATGAAAATATTTGATGCGCAGCATTATTTGATGAATACCCTTTGTTCCCTAAGTGATGGAATATCCTCGAAAGAAGCCGTTTATTGGCTTCGGTTAACTCCTTCTTGAATTGAATTACTTCTGGTACTTGCTTAGTGGTGGTTTTTGGTACATACGCTTTACGTTTCAATTTAATTTATTTTCATCATCCATAGGTCACTGCAAATTGCATTAGAGGATACTGACAGCTTGCATACAGTGCAGAATGTTGATTGAATTGCACTGCCGTTGTATCAGTTGACCTCCAGCAGAAGGAATAGTAATTGTATCAACAGTTTGGATTGGATTAAAAGATTCCCTCTTCCTGAGATGGAAGCAGCTTCCTTAGAAGGAAAGAGTTTCTATCAGAGAAAAATTGTTCCAATGAAATTCCTTCTATTCAAGAAATGGAATCCCTTATGCACCCAAAGAAAATATAGTGGTGGTTCATGGGAAGGAAGGACAACGAGATCCATTAAAAATCATACATATCCGTAACTAACTAATTAATTTCAGAGCCATGATGGTCTGATGTACACTTGGAGTTCCTATCCCCTCTCCCCATAGATACCAGAATGTGAAGCTCTTTGCCCATTTGGGGGCAAAGGGCTTAAGTAAGTTGTGGCACCTCAGCTCCAGGTATTCCTGGATGAGGAAAATTATCTACAGCCAAGTTAGTCGAGCTTCAGGTATGGTTATGAAATGGAGACTTCCTTGGTCACTTGGATGGATGATCTATGTAGGCCAATGGGGAGTGTGTTGCTGTTGGTTCTGCTGGTCCTCTCTATGACTTTTGATACCATCAGTCATGCTATCCTTCTAGACCTTAGGGTGGGAATGGGAGACACAGTTTTACAGTGATTCTGGACCTTCTTGGAGGGGCAGTTTCAGAAGGGGGTGCTAGGGGACTCCTGTTTGATACCTTGGCCTTTGGTCTCAGAGTTCCATCTTCTTCCCCAAGCTATATCTACACAAAACCACAGGGAGAGGATGTCTGGGTTTTGAGATCACCAATATGCTGATGGCACCCAACTCTATCTCTCTTTTTCCTTCCAAATTCAAGTAACCTGGTCAAGTTCTAAAGCAATGTTTGTTGCTGGTAATGGACAACGCGAGGTGCACTCAGGCACTCCATTTGCCTTCTGGTTTATCCATTTGTAAGAGATGCTGGAAAGGGGCAAATGTCTCATTGCAAACTTGCCAATCAGGTTTTACGCTGTAACAAAAAGTTGAGTTGGCCATTCAGAAAAATGAATATTGGTGTAAATTAAGTAACACACCAGTCGTACTGTATAAGCACCTCCAAATGCTATGGCAGTAAGGAAACAGTGCCGATTCTTGAATGGTACGCAACTATGACATTTTGACTATTTTCTGTGAAACACAGCTCACTGTGTGAGGTAGAAATGAATAATCTGGACACTTATCTTCTTTTTTTGCTGGTTGAAATTATCAATGATGACACCAATGAAAAGATTCAAGGTGAAGAATGAACCAAAAATGATGAAGATGACGAAGTAAAGATACATGTACAGGTTGGCCTCATATCTGGGCTGTTTATCCAACTATAATGCAAGGAAACATAAAAATAGATCAGTACCCAACGGGTTGCATAGATTATCTTCTATAAACATATATGTGCTTGCTTAAACACCAATACAAAGGAAATAAGAATAAGCATATAGATGCCTGTACAAAATACATAAGGCCAGTTCACAAAACTAGAGCATATTTAAACAAAACCCAATGTTCCCTTATAGATACTGGAAAATGTTCTGCAGAATGGCCTTGGTCTTGCAATTGCTTCCTGAGAACCACAGTTGGGATTAGTTTATTCACATGTTTCGTTGGCAATTTAAACTAGGGATACATTTGTGTCTAAGAGTTAATGGTACAGTAGGACTTGAATCCCTGACATCTCTGGGTAGGGCTGGAAAAGACCCCAGTCTGAAATATTGGAGGGCTGCTTCCAATACTGATCCGGATGAACTAATGGTCTTATGGTACTTTGCAGCCTCTTATGTTCCCAGGTCTGGGCCTCTAGTGCATGACTGCTCTGAAGTGCTTGCTCCTGCTCTCCCTTAGCTGTCACTAAGGAGGGGCAGGGGGGAAGAGAATAGAAACAAGGACTTAAGTGAGGGAGAAAATAAAAAGGAAAGTAAGGTCAAACAGGCAGGGGTAAGGAGGCAGAGCTGCTCAAATCACTTTCCTAACCAAGCCAGAAACAGACTTAAGGTAAAGGGTTAACTTGTGGGTAGGCTAGCAATGAATGAGAGTGGGATGGGAACTAACACTGTAAACGTAGTAAGAAAGACATAACACTAGCTTGAGATGAAAATGGCCACAATTTTATTGACTACAGATGTAAACTGGATTTGGCATAGGCATTGAGTCTGTGTCCCGTAACAGCAAACCTGCTTGCTGGCTGATATCACCATCAGGCTTAATCCTGGTGAAAGGATTGACGCAGATCTAATGGAGAAATCCCACCAGGATGCCATTTAGGGATGTCCTAGGGCATGTTGGCCCCCATCTGAGCTTTTGGACAGAACCCAAACCTTGGACCCCTTGAGCAGGGTACCCTGAATTGTTCCCGGATTTGGGGCTAACCAAGGCAAAAAAACAGACTTAAGAGTAAAAGGTTAACTTCATGCTCTTTGGTCCTTAGGAGAGCAATTTCCACTTCCAAAATATTCCCCTACCCATATTCAGAGAACGAAATGCCAAGTACCAAATCTTAGACAAGATGCCCATTTTTTTTTGGGGGGGGATGATGTTCTTAAAAATATATTGGAAAGACAAGACTGTTTTCGTTGTTAAGAGAATCCATATGATAGATAGTAAGCGCTTTAAAACACACACACACACACACACACACACACACACACACACTTATAATCAGCATTTGAGAAAGAAAAAGAGAGATACCATCATGTACTTACACCTGTGGAATCCACAGCAGCATACATGATCTCCATCCATCCTTTAAAGGTGGCCTATAAAAAGGCAATATGTTAAAAGCTATCCGCGATCTAAGTTCTAATAACTGAGAATATTGTGCAAATTTTCCAAAGCAGAGCTTAAAACTCTTGCATATGCAGGTGACCATTTTAGCACACAAGCACAGCTGTAGGAGGAAACTGGGAAAGATTGCCTCCCACTCCTTTCCTAGCAGGTGTCCTTCTATGAGCGCAAGGACACCAATGGGATTCCACCCAACAAAACTGACATCCAGCCTACTGCCAATGGAAGTTATTACCGGTATCTAATGGGGGTGTTACTTACAACTTGAAGTAGAGAAAGGTATCCGGCTCCCACGTTATCATAGTTTACTTTAACATTTGTCCATCTGGATACATTTGGCATACTTTCACAAACTGATTTATTCGCAACTATTTCATGTGAAATCATCTTCTGATCTGTATTATTCATGCAAAAGTAGAACGTGCCAGCAAACATATTGACGCCCATGATGCTGAAAATTAGCCAGAATATAAGGCAAACGAGAAGCACGTTCATGATGGAGGGTATGGCTCCTACCAGAGCATTCACAACCACCTAGACAAAACGACAAAAGAAGTGAACAGAAGTTATTGAAACGACTGCAAAAGATTTGATGTCGGGAAAAGTATTTAGGTAGCTTCTGATGCTGGTGTTAGATTTTATCAGATACTTAATAGTAAACTCCAATTAAAGAAATCCCAGTCAACTGGCTGAAGCATTTTAATCAACTGATAAGTTTGATTAACATAAATCTGCATTTAAATAAAAACCACAGTTCTGGGGAAAAGTTTCTAAACCATTAGCAAGCCATTATCATCATAGCTGTCAAGAGGCCATGTCTGTCGCTGTCCTGGGGGCTCTTAGCAACTCCAGCGAAAGCAGTGGGCTCCTGGCTTATGCCTTATTATGTCTTATTATGCTTAACCCTACCCAGTGATAAGGCTGTGGTCTTATGCCTTAGTCTAGTTAGGATGATGTGGTCTTATTGCACAAATCACGCTTTAATGTGCTTTAATGTGCTAGTTCTGCGCATTATGCTCAGAAACAGGCTACCTATGTGTATTTCATGCTTTATTCTTGCTTTACATGTATAAAACTTGCAGTCTTCATCCAAAGCGTGCCTATTGCCACTGAATCCACCAAGAACAGCTGCCCTTGGCAAGCCCCTCGCCACATCTCTTTCCCCCAGGGCATAATCCCTTTTCTAAGATGGAATGAGTCATCTTCTGGCTCTGTGATGATGCACATTTACATCACAGGAGACCTCATCTTTCTAAGATGATATTGTCACTTTGCATTTAAAAATATTTTTAAAATGAAGATTTTTGTTGTTGTTGCTGCCCTAATAATTATTTAAGTCTAATATAAAAGGTAATATGAATATTGCGTGCTCAAATAGCTATCTATTTGAGCACACAATAAATATATCCCGCTAGAAAAAATGAGGAAGGGGGAGTGGGATCCTATTACGTGCTTAATAATGTATTAGAGAATAAATGAGATCAGAAGGCTGTGAATATAACAGGAGAGCTAATCTCTCACAGGCGGAGATATAAGCTTATTGCAGAGTGGGTGGGAAGGGATGATACTCGCTTCGGTTATAACCAAAAGAAGGAGATTGGGTAAGAGGCTATGTCTGGGAAACCTGTATTTGGGGGGGGGGCAGCTAGAATGCAAGTGCAGGAAAGCTCCTGGTGAATATGACTGAAGATGTGTATGTGCTTGTTATCAAGCCTACTCAGTGGTGGTGAAGGCACCAAAGAAGGCTGACTTCGCTGTCTCCAGTGCATCCTCTATATACCATGCAGTTCAGTTTTATTGCATGGAGCAGCTGCTCTTACATACTGGCCCAAAGGAGGTTGTTGGAACCCTTGTGATTTGCTTGCAATCTGCTTGGACCTTGACTCCACTGTTGTAGCAGGTCAATCTCAAGGGGTCTCCAGAATGCTGTCTCGTTCAGTTTTGTTGAATGAGTTTCATTAGCTCAGCCTGCATATGTTGGCAGGGTACCTGGGTGGGAGCAGGTGACCATTTGTATTCTTTGACCCTTGACCCTCATGGCTGGTGATGGGAGGAGAAGGCTGGTTGGACTGCAGAGCTTATCAATGCCTCACTCCAAGAGGGAATGGTATTGAGCTGCCTGGAAGAGGCAGCAGTAAGACCACTCCTTCAGAAATTCTCCCTGGACCTGGAAGATCTGAACAACTATAGACTGACTGCGAATGCCCCCTTTCTGGGAAAGATTCTTGAGTGGGTGGTCTCTGACCAGCTCTAGTCACTTTTGGGTGGGAAGAAGAGAAGAAGAGTTTGGATTTGATATCCCGCTTTATCACTACCCGAAGGAGTCTCAAAGCGGCTAACATTCTCCTTTCCCTTCCTCCCCCACAACAAACACTCTGTGAGGTGAGTGGGGCTCAGAGACTTCAAAGAAGTGTGACTAGCCCAAGGTCACCCAGCAGCTGCATGTGGAGGAGCGGAGACGCGAACCCGGTTCACCAGATTACGAGTCTACCGCTCTTAACCCACTACACCACACTGGCTCTCAGATTTCAGTTAGGGTTTTGGTACTGAGACCACCCTTTGGTACTGAGACTCAAATCCCCACTCATTCACAAAGCCTAATGGTGGAATTTCCCCTCTCTCAGTCTAAGCTACTTGGCAGGGCTGCTGTGAGGATAAACAGAAGGGAGAACCGTGTATGCAGTCCTGAGGTCCTTGGGAAAGGATGGGATAAAAGTGAATCATAGCAACAACAATTTTCCGTGTGGGTGCCATACAAAAAAAAGTTCTCCCCATGTCAAGTTATGCTTGCCTTGGATGGAATGTTTACTACGGTACAATTAATTAAATGTCTATTTCACTCTTTATCAAAAGACCACAAAATGGTTCACAACACATACCACTGACTCCTTTTGGGGCATTATGGTTATCCACAACCTCCCATCCATGGTTGAAAGCAATGTTCCTGCTAGCAACTGCAAACTAGAACAGCACCGATACCCTTACATTAAGAAACAGAGATACCGCTTGCTGTTTCTGACGAGTCCCTCAATTGTTATTTAATGTTGTCTTGCTCACCCTCATTCCTTCAAATCGCGATAATGCTCTCAGAGGTCTCAAGGCTCTCAGGGTCCGAAGCGATTTAATGGGACCAAGTTCGGAAAAGTTCAAGGCATGGGCTATTAGACTCACTATAGAAACCTATTCAGAAATGACAACAGTTACAGAATTATTGAAAAAGTATAAATTATATCTTTTTAACCACCACCACAACAGATAGAATTCAAATATCAGCTCGATTGCAAGCTTAAACCAGAGGGGGAACCTGCATTATGCCAAGTAAACAGGGATGAATGTTCCTTCCTTCCTCCTCAGGAACAGCTTGCCTGGTGGGGTGGAGTCACAACAATAGCCTACAAACAGCGGCAACAACACCACATACCGGTACTAAGAGGGGGACAGATGAGGTGGTTGTAAGGTTAGGGCTGTGTGGATGCAGACCCATCACACTGCCATCACTGGCTTGCCCACACAACCCTGTGCTCTCTGTTTCCTTGTCCCTTCCTTTCCCATTAAGTGGAAGCAAAATTGCTGATGGGAGGCTGTAGTTGCAGCCATTGCTGGGCAAGCTATTTCTGTTTATACCTACCTATCTGCCTACTTCTATATCCTGCCTTTTTCCCCAGGGTGGAACTTAGGCCAGTGAAATGGTGTCTTTGAGGAGACCTAGGTCTGCTTAGTAAGGTTCCTGCCCTTTGATATGGTACCCTCAGATCATAGCATTTCAAAATTCACTCCATGTGGGTCTTGTACCATCGCAGGACAGCGTTTCAGCAAATGCTGCACCTAAAGTCCGAATTAGCTTACTGTTCGCCACCTCCCTGAATTACCCACCTATACTGTAAATGACAGAAACAATTCAGTAATGGGTACAGAATGAGCCCAGCTACTAACCACAAGCCCAATACACCAATCTGCATCCAGGCATGTTGGAGGCCAGGTTGCTGGCTATCCCAGTAGCCAAATGTAGCACTGAATCAAGCTTACGTGAGATATAGAAGGAGAACATTGAGAACATATCAAGTCACATGGCACAGCACTACAACGCTGCCACATCCCCACATCTAGGCAGTCATGAGTACACAAGAACACATGGGAAGAGAAATGGATAACTGTGGGCGACACTGTAGAAAGCACTGAGCACAAACAGAGGGCAAAGTGTTGCAGCCCAGTTCATGAGAGACCTGAACAAATCCCTCTATCTACAGAGCACACCTGAATAAAAAAGCAAGGGACTTATATTAACAGTTCCTTCCCATAGGTACTATGTGTTAGGTCGCTGAACCAAACACCCACTAGGTAAGATACCTAAACTGGTGAAGGTGACTGGGAGTGCAAGAATGCATCTTGCTCTGACTGCGATGCGCAACTGAGCCAAAATAGCCCACTTTAAATATTATGATGCATTATGATGAAAGCATGGCTCACCAACAATTCAACGTACAAAGCTGCTAGGCAAAGGAAGTACTTACATCAACTATCAGGAAATCGAGCCAGCACCAGGCATTTGTGAAATAGACTTGAAACCCATAAGCTACCCACTTCAGAAGCATTTCCAGAATGAAGATGTATGTGAAGATCTTATCTGCATATTCAAGTACGATCTTGATAGTCTTGCGCTGTTCTATATATATATCTTCAAAAGCCTATGAAGGAAAACACTACTACAAATAAGGTCATATTGGCTGAAGGGGGGGAGAGACAAAATTCTGCTGTGCCTGATATTTTTAAAGGCTATGCTTTATATTTATGTACATCTCAATTATATTTTGGACACTTGTGACTTGCTATTTCATTGGAACATTTTCTAACATTTGCTTGAAATGCAGAATCTACACATTATCAAAACACGTACCTGAACCAAATTGGTTTGACAAGTTATAAGACATCTAGAGGGTACCAATACTCATTAAAATACTCTTTTAAAGAAGTTCCTGTTATTTTATTTAATTGATTTCAACATGGCCTCTCAAGAATAAAATTCTTCCCAATGCATCAAAATGCAACAAACAACATTAAAAAATAAAATGAAATGTAATTCTGTTTCATTAAAACTAGCAATTCAACACCCAAAATACGGCATAATGCTGCAGTATAATTCATGGGAAGGAACTAGGAGTTTATACAAAAAAAGACTTGAAAACTAAAGCAGGAATGTGGAACCTACAGCCCTCCAGATGTTGTTGGACTACCAGCTCTCATCAGTCCCACACAGCATGGCCAAAGGTCAGGAATGATGGGAGTTGTAGTCCATTCTAGAGGGACACATTCCCACAACTTGTTTTAAGTGAGAAGGTCAGGATTAGGAAAGGAAACTACAGTGGTACCTCTAGATGTGAACGGGATCCGTTCCGGAGCCCTGTTTGCAACCTGAAGTGCGCGTAACCTGAAGCACCGAATCTGCGCATGCTCACCGCGCGATTCAGCGCTTCTGCACATGCGCGTACCGCCGAACCCGGAAGTAACCTGTTCCGGTACTTCTGGGTTCGGTGCGTTTGTAACCCACACCGTTCGCATCCCGCAGCGATAGTAACACAAGGTACGACTGTAGAACAGTAGCATGGTAATAGACAAACCCAACTCTGACTATAAGAGAATCTTAACAAATAGCTACTTGGATTTCAAAGAGAGAAATTAAAAAAAAACAAAGTCATATAATTAGAAGGGAATAGAAGACTACCCCAAAATAAATTCATTTGTGTACAAATTGGGACAATTCCTCCCACCCCAATTAATTAATATACTCTGTTCTACAACATAATGATCTATATTCCACTTACCAAAGCACCACTGCTGAGAATGATCATGAAGACAATGAAGGTTTCAAACCAGTTGTGTTCCACTATCTTATAGCAGGTTTTGCGAAGGTTCCACCATAATTTGCCCTTTCCAGATTCTATGCTGACTTGACAGCATTTGAATCTCCGTACACAGCCTGGAATCAGAATATTTCTTGGATGAAATGAAACAATCAAAGTAAAATAAAATAAAGTAAAATATTTAGGCAAACTCCAGGATATGGATTGGGTCCTGAGCTGCCCTTCTGCAAATGGAAGGAAATCCTCATAGATCTTCATTTCTCCCTACAGCCTCACATGCCACCTCCCACAGCTTTCCAAAAGGCACCCCAACTCTCTAGAAGAGACTTCTGTTAGCCACAAGGGTGTGACTCCCTCCACTCCACCGCCTTTCCATTCATAGTTCTGCTCATAGTTCTCTGGATCCAGCCTCATGAGTTTCTCATGTCCTGAAGCCATGGTTGTAAATGAACAATACTGAAATATGCAATCAAAGGTATGTTTATGGAAACAAAATGTTTTGTGGCACCGTAGAAACTAATGTATGAATCTGATGAAGGAGGCTATAAAATCAACCACCAACACAGGTGTTTGAGGTGTTAAGACACAAACTATTAGTTTCTGCTCTTTTGTCTTTAACTTTACTGCTGCCAGATTCATTTATCTAATTAAACATTATACAACAGTTAAAGGTAGATAGCCGTGTTGGTCTGTCATAGTCAAAACAAAATAAAATAAAAAAATTCCTTCCAGTAGCACCTTAGAGACCAACTAAGTTTGTTCTTGGTATGAGCTTTCGTGTGCATGCACACTTCTTCAGATACACTGAAACAGAAGTCACCAGACCCTTATATATAGTGAGAGGGTGGGGAGGGGTATTACTCAGAGGGGTGGTGGAAATGGGTGAAAGGTTGATAGCTGTGGTAAACCTGTTGACGACTGTTAACGGCTGCAATTAGTCTTACAGGATAACGGCTGCAATTAGTCTTACAGGAACGGCTTTTTCCTGTAAGACTAATTGCAGCCGTTAACAGTCGTCAACAGGTTTACCACAGCTATCAACCTTTCACCCATTTCCACCACCCCTCTGAGTAATACCCCTCCCCACCCTCTCACTATATATAAGGGTCTGGTGACTTCTGTTTCAGTGTATCTGAAGAAGTGTGCATGCACACGAAAGCTCATACCAAGAACAAACTTAGTTGGTCTCTAAGGTGCTACTGGAAAGAATTTTTTTATTTTATTTTGTTTTCATTATACAACAGTATTTCTAAATTCATTGGGCACAATTATGGTGACTATTAATGTAGCATCATCAATATGTATGGCAGTACAGTGGTCCCTCGACTTACAAATGTAATGCGTTCCGAAGGGACCGTCGTAGGTCGAAAAAATCGTAAGTCGAGTCCCCATAGGAATGCATTGGGAGGAAAAAAAATCATACGTGGAAAAAAACCGTATCTAAACTTCGTAAGTCGAGGAAACCGCATCTAAAACAGCCGCAATTTCCATTCAGAGGTCGAAAAAATTCGTAAGCGCGCGGCCACTTTCTTCACTCGTAACTCGAAAAATACGGAAGTCGGGTCATTCGTAAGTCGAGGGACCACTGTATGTATTTTATGTGTATTATGGAATAACAAACACAAGTTCAGTTTATTGCTCTGAGAACCTGATTTCATGTATGTACAGAGATACATTGTCTGGGAATTACATCTTCTTCCTCCTCTGTTGCATTTTCCCAGAACACCAATTGCAGTCTTTTGTTCCTGAAAAATGTGATTCTCCTATTTCACCCTTGCAAATATGACTGTTGTGGGGAATGTGTTTCCACAAGTATAATGAGTACAGTGCTACAGTTAAGATGTAATCAGAAAAACATGATTTTCTTGTATATGTATGAACTAACGCTAGAACTACTGCTAGAACTCTTTCATAATGAAGATTTGCGTCTGCTTTTAAGCAAACCTTAGTTTCTAGTGCAACAAAAGTAGTGAGCTGTGGTTTGCTTTAACCCTAGGCAGCAGGGGAAAGTCAGCATCAAACTGTGGCTTCAGATTGACTATTTTTCTAACTAGACTTAATACAAACCACAGTTTCTGAGTTCCAGCATAATGGGAGTCGTGTTTTGTTTAAGAGCAGAAGCAAAAACTTCTGGCCTCCTTGCAGACGTGAGAGATGTGGGAAAGAGGAGCCTGCAAGCCTGAGGCTCTCCATGGTTCATTCTCATACCGTAGTGAGAAACTGGTTTCTGGCCTTGTTGGATCACTCATAATGTCCAGTATTATGTGACAGCATGCATTATTCCCCTTACACTATTGTTACTACTACCTCTGAAAGTCAGTCTAAATTTGCATCTATACATATAAAATGGCATATGCAATTTTATTTATTTTTTGCTAATTTGTCATCAGAGGTCTGTACCTAGCAACGCTCCGGCTTAATACCTCTTTTTAAGGAAACCTTTGGTACTGTTTCTACTTTCTGTTTTCTCAGACAAAGAAACAGAGTACCCCCAGGAATCTCTACCATTCTGCTTAATGACAGGACGAAAATGGATCAATGGAAAGGATCTTCCTATGGAGTCTGGAAGCAGGAAACAATTTGCTAACTGCATCCTGAAGAGTAGGAAATCCTCTGGGACAAAGTCAGCAAACTTATTCCAGACTCCAATTTCAAAGGGAGGGGGTTTCCCCCCCCAACTGACAATCTGGAGCAGTGCATAGACTTGACGTCCTTCCTCAAGGAACAGGCCAACATATTGATTCCCAACTCCAAAGGGAGACACGTCACTGTAACAGATTGATAGTCTGCCGTTAATCTGATACGTTTCACCACAAATGCTCATTTAAAGAAATGACTTAAAAGGGGGGGGGGGGAATCCTCCTGGCAATATATGGATCGGATAGCTGTTAGCCAGTTTTATAATTTATGGAAACCCCAGAACAATTGTGCAGGGTTGGGGAAGAGGTGAAGTTTCAATCCTGCAGGAAAAATCGTTGTCCTGATGGAACCTTAGCCTTAGTGCTATGCTGAATACAACCCAGAACCTTTCACTCGCTGCCTACATATTACTGGTGCCAGACATTCTGCCCATCCCTACATTTGTTTGCTAATCTGACTCACACAACGTAAATTTAAAATAGCTTCATTACTCTAAGTAGCAACTGCATTTAAAATAGCATTTCCTCAAAGAAAAATCCCAGAGGGAGTAGCTATGTTAAGTCTGTTGTAGCAAAAGAAAAAGAGAGGTCTGTGGCACCAGTAAGACCAGCATATTTATTGTGTCATAAGCTGCCATGGGCCACAACCCACTTTGTCATAAGCATAAAGTCATAAGCCTTAGTTGGCTGAACATCTTCCCCCCTACTCCCTTCACATACGCACAGGATACAGCAATTCCCAAATACATATTTTTGTCCTGCATGCAATCCCCACTGTTAGGTCTGCTGCCCTTGATACCTTCTGTAAAGCAAGCCTTTGGTTGTGATGCGTCTTCTGCTGCATCTTCCGCTTCCTCCTCTCCCAGGGGAGCAACATCAATCGTGCTGCCTTCAGTGGTGCTGGAAATACTTAATTTCTGTAAGTAAGATCACACAATGCATTTTTTAAAAAGGCAGTATGTATTGTATTCTGAGTTGAGGTTAATGTGACTGGGCATGCACTTGTGGTACACTTGTGGTTCACACACCTCAAATCAGATTTCCAGAAAAGCAAAGCTGTGTTCACAAAAGCCTACTTCAGATTACGGGACCTTTACATGCCAGCCCATCTGTATGTCTACTCCACCCCCCAGCTTCCTGTGTTGAGTGGGAAGCCCTGAAGGGTTTTCATAAGTTTAAATTAATGTTCCGAGAAGCCTCCCTGTGACTGGGAACCCTGATAACACAGGACTTCCAATAGCAGAGGCTTCCAAATGCACACAACCAAATGAACTTAGACACACACACACACACACACACACACACTCCCTTCAGACTTTCCTGTTTAGTTCAGCGTGGGAAGTCAGGGATGCAGCCACTGTTTGGGGGCAGTGGAGGTGGGGACAGAACACACAGCCATACTCTGCAACCACTGGGTGGAAATTGCAACACCTGAATAGGTTCAAGTGCCTTAGAACAGTGGTTCTCAACCTTGGGTCCCCAGATGTTGTTGGACTACAACTCCCATCATCCCTGACCACTAGTCTTGCTAGCTAGGGCTGATGGGAGTTGCAGTCCAGCAACATCTGGGGACCCAAGGTTGAGAACCACTGCCTTAGAACATCTAAACATACCCATATGCAGTTTTGCATTGTTACTTACCAAAGGAGATTTCAAATGCTTTTTTGGCAATGATGGCAAGAATATCCACCCCCCCCCCAAATTATCTGGTGTCAATCCATATAATTTATCAATAAATGTATAGAGGGTGCACTTTTTTTCTGCTGCTCTTAAAATTGTTCTTTTTTTAAGTTCTTACTTAACTGACATTAGTTGATTGGCAGAAAAAACCCCCTGCTAAACAGCTTTATCTATCAATATTATTTATAATGCTAAATTCAAGCTTGCACCACAGACAGGAACCCTCCCCCCCCAAAAAAAGTTGAAATCAGCAGCAATACACAAATTGCTCTCAAAGGACGTGAATTATACCAATGATTGATTCCCCGCCACCCCCACAAAGATTGAGTTTTATCTAGGGGTGGCTCTATGCTAGCAGAAATCACTTCTGCAAGGCATGGCAACCAATTTTTGGCTATCTTCCCTATCCATGGGAAGCTCCTGGTGGTTGGGGGACCCTCCAGAACAATATTGGATATGGTGCAGTAAACTGAGGTTAACCAGACAACAGATAATCACAGAATACCATTTAACCCCCAAACAAACTAATTTTTTTTTCAAAAACCCCCCGAAATGTCAACATTGAAAGAAGCATATTTATTTCATTCCCGCAGCCTTTATTTTGCATTCTCTCTTGCAAGTGCATAGATGTGTTGGTTTCTATGCACTTTAAAATTCTTTGTTACTCTGGTACTCATACCAACCCTTAGAAGTATTCAGAGAATTATCGATTCAAGTGCTAGAGAACTCTCATCTTAGGTTGTGACTGCAATTGGTTTGGCATCCTTCGAACCTGACCATCGAGATCAAATACACAATGGAATTTAAGGCAGGGCCAAAATAAACAGCATGACCCACATGATAGGTCCGAGTACCAAAATAAACCAAAGTAGTTGTGATTATGGCATTCTCTGGCCTGATACAATGTTATTACCATACAGTATATAACATCAGAAATGGCAGCACCAACAGCTGGATGAATTTGGGAAATGATGAAAGCACATTTAAAACAATACAAGGTGATTCTAATCACAGTTATTGCATTCTGACTTACATGATTCAGAGATGATTTACACCTTTCCATGATTTTCAAACTTAACAGGAAACACGATAAAAGTGCAAATTACTGTTAATGATGATGTCAATGTAAGTCTACCATAGGGTATGGCCACTACATCCACTTCCAAGGCAGGATTTTTCTGCCGTCGGTTACAGAATGGCCCATCCCTGTACTTCCTAGTCTTCCACATAAGACAAGAGGACAAAAAAGCCCACCAATACCCAGTTGCATCTATCATATTTTAAATTAAACACTACCATGAACACTTAGGGAACAAAAGTAACAACACTCTCATTTATTCCTATTCATCCCTAAAAATGTCACTATGAAACAGAAAAAAGTTGTCATCCTTTTATACTCATGAAAAATGAAGGAAATCTTTTTCAAACTTAGGTGTCATTAAGCCTCCTTGGGCATACTAGGGCATAAATATGCACTGTAAATTAATGAATTATGCCTTAAGGAATGCATATATCAGTTTATTATATTAAAGAGCTTACTAATGAAAATGCAACATTAATATTCGTCACATTCCGACCGGTTGTGTAATTTTTCAAAATTACAACCAGCTCTTACTAAACTTGAAACTTTAGAATTCAAGACCCAACTATAATGATGGACCAAACTTTCCTCCCGGCCCAAGACCACATGAAAATGGGTTGACTACTTAATTATTTTTTCTGTTGTGCTAGCAATGGTAGTGTGCTGTGCTAGGTGCTGTATGACTCATATTTTTATTTTTAAAAATCACTTCTTTTATTTCTTATATTTTACTGTATTGCAATTTGAATTCCATAGAATGCTACAAAAATTCAAACTGCAAGTGTTCTTCATGGACACACCATGGACCACCTGTATGAGGTTTGCGGAGCTCTGGTGGCCTGCAGATCAAAGCTTGAGAACTAGTGTCATAGACCATGCAGTGCACATATCAAAATGCTATGTAGAAATCATCAGACACAGTGAATATTGGAGTGTGCTGATCATGCTGGGATGAGCGTCGCATGACTCCAATTGCAGATCAGCTTGTGCATATTTCTGTTGGTATCACAATGGATGAAGAGGGGAATATACAGATTAGCATGCATGCCAGTCAATCTTTGTTCAACAGTGACCATATATATATGAATTGCTGAGGTAACCTGTTTAAAATGGCTGACACACGTTGCTGTGCCTGGTTAAAAACCACCAGAGCTGCACTCTTGGTTGATCCAGTTTGAGTTTAGTCCTGTGAGAAGTAAGAACGGTAGGAAACAACATTGAAGGCGCAAATACTTCTGGGTTTGTAGTTCTGGAAATACCACAAACATGGCTGCGAAAGTATTTTCTAATACGTTATTCGCACAAACACATTTGAAAAAGCAGGGTAAACACAGCAATTGAGCAAAGACATATAGAGATATACACACCGAGCACACCGTGGCCATTTGTTAAAGTAAGAAATAACAATTCCGATTTATATGTTTAAAAATTATTCCGCGTAAACACAATCATGTTTTCACAGAAAGACAAATATGAGCAATGGCTTTGTCTTTTAAAAAAATGTAACAGAAGGAAAAGAGAAAGAAGCATCATCATCTGACATTAATGAAAAAAAATCCCATCGATATTGACTTGACCATATGAATTGATAGAGGCAGTCAGTATGTCCAAAGAAGATATCCAAATGAGAATGATTACCGGTACTGTAAGCTACATATTCAATGGTTCCGTCAGCTGTGCCATTTACCAGGGCTGTATATAATTGCAGTGTAAATAAGATCTGAGTATTCATTACTTCAGAACATTAACGGTAACAGATTCAGAGTTACTTCATGGCAACTAAGATGCTGATACCACACACCCAGTTTTGGCATATGTTGTGCCCTGCCCTGCAGGCCCGGCGCTTCCATTTAGGCGAACTAGGCGGTTGCCTAGAGCGCCAAAATGGAGGGGGCGCTGGCCAGCCTGCCCGCCGCCCCCCTCCACCGCCCCAACCAGCGGCGGAGCGAGCAGGTTGGGGCGAAAACCGCGGCGGTGCCAAAATGGAGGGGGCGCTGGCCAGCCTGCCCCTCGCCCCCCGCTGCCGCCCCAACCAGCGGCGAAAATCGCGGCGGCGCAGGGCGCCCGGCGGGCAGGGGGCGGGGCACCGTACGTCATTGTGCATGACGTACGGTGCCCTGCCCCCTCGCCTAGGGCGCCAAAAACCCTGGCACCGGTCCTGCTGCCCTGCACACATCCAGAGTCCTCTAAAATGTCACTCTGGTGAAGAAATGCTCTTTCACAGAAGCTGGTCCATAGCCTGCACTCAACAATGCGAAGTTGTGTTGCCGGTGTCACTTCATTAAGTAATGAAACAAGACCAGACTATCCCGTGTTTATGGGTACACTGTTGCTTTCAATACTCACAGGCTTTTCAGGAAAAAAATTAAGATTATATTTTAAAATATGAGCGCATATACATTTTATGGCACAACTGATAATGTATAAACAGAAGTGTAAATATGGAAAATTATTCCTTGCCTTACCTCTTTACTTTCCTCGAGCTCAGATATGCTGCTAACTTCCTCTGTATTTAGGTGTTCAAAATCAGACTCTCCCGCAGCTATCGGTACGGTCACCGTGAGGTTTGGATTGTTGATGAATGACATGTGATCACCGCTGTCCACGTAGATGGTAGTTGTGGTTCTGTCATTGTAATAGTCAGCCACAGTGTGGTTGGGGACACACCCACTTTTCTTGCCATTTTGCCCATCAGCTGAGCCGATTCCCGTGGAGGCCTTACATTTTTGCAAAAGGGTCACTTGCACAAACTCATATATTTTTCTTTTTACATAATCTATTCCTCTCTGGATCCTTGCTATGGCAATTTGTAAGTTGTTCGCATCTGTATCCTGATCTGGAGCAGCAAGGCTGTCTGAACTGAAAGAGCTCAATAATAAGGCCAGAAAGAGGTTCAGGACCTGTGTGGGGGAAATAATTCAATTAGGAGGTCGGTGGTTTGAATCCCCGTGATGGGGTGAGCTCCCGTTGTTTGGTCCCAGCTCCTGCCCACCTAGCAGTTTGAAAGCACGTCAAAGTGCAAGTAGATAAATAGGTACCGCTCTGGCAGGAAGGTAAATGGCATTTCCGTGTGCTGCTCTGGTTCGCCAGAAGTGGCTTAGTCGTGTTGGCCACATGACCCGGAAGCTGTCTGCGGACAAACACCGGCTCCCTCGGCCTATAGAGTGAGATGAGCGCCACAACCCCAGAGTTGTCTGCGACTGGACCTAACCGTCAGGGGTACGTTTACCTTTACCTTTTACCCCCCCCTTTAAGTTAATTCCCCAAACCTAAAAGTCAGATTTGTTCCCATTTGTTTTCAAACTGAATTCATGAATTCGTATTTCAATTTCTGGATAACTTTATTTTTTTTAATTCTTTGATTAAGTGCTTACTTCCAGGGTTTGTGGATATGAAATCAGTGGTCATCTATCCTTAACAATCCAGTATGTGTTGTGTCTGCAAGTTTACCAAATGTTAGCAATTTGTGTATCAGAGAAACTGAAGAGAAGGACCTATTTATCTTGTCATCATCATTTTTTTAACCACTTCCACCAATGGAACATATTTATTTCTTAAACAAGTGGGATATTTGCGAAAATACACCCCAAAATATTGAAGTGCTCCATACAAAGATGACAGAAAAAGCACAAGTAAATTTGGAATGTTAGGACATAACTAGGATACAGCAGCGGTACCCTTTGGGCCAGATGATGATGATGATTTATTCAATTTATTCAAATATATTCTATTTCTGTACACTGCTGAAATGCTCTCTGAATGAAGTACACATTCTGACATAAAAATAAAAAATATAACAATATGCTTTGAATGAAGAATTGTATAATAATAAACCAATTGATTTGTTTCAGTATATTTCTGTGGTCTTTAGCACCAGGTTATGCTTTACTCCTTGGCTCACTGGGTTGCTAATTTGCGAATTGAAACATGGATCAAATCAAACAAATTAACATTGCTGCATTGGCCGGGAAAGCACCCGAACAACAGACTATGTGCCTTCTGCTGCACTCAA
Organism: Darevskia mixta; assembly: GCA_034641385.1. Lineage (NCBI taxonomy): Eukaryota > Metazoa > Chordata > Lepidosauria > Squamata > Lacertidae > Darevskia > Darevskia mixta. Next base: position 26,590,873 of record JAWWNH010000001.1, read on the forward strand.
GGAACTCTCTTATCTGCAATGTATCTTTAATGCTGAACATTTGTTTGCTGTCTTGTCTGTAATGCAAGGAGGGCATTATGTGTGCCAGATGTGGATTCCTCTGCCCACACTGCTGGCCACCAGCCATGAGTGCAGGCAAAAAAGCCAAGCACAACAAAATTGCTTCCAGGCATTGAAAATTATATGCCATCCCGAGAACCTGGCGACTGGGTGACCAACAGACATAACAAACAAACAATAAATTATTCCCTTTTGCTGGAATGGGCCATAAGACATCAAACTGCAGCCCAGGTGATGCCTACAATGAAAAGGAAATCTGCATCATATTGGTAAAAGCAAACTATACCAAACATCAAAGAATGGCAAGAAAAAGCATTTAGCTTTTTGGATCTAGCCAAATTAACCGACTCAATCAGAGGCCGCAGTAAACAAAAATTTAAAAAGAGTTGGGAGAAATTTGGCGATTACCTAAAATCACAATGCCCCACTATGAAGTCGTGGATCCACTTTTAAACATTCCGCACAGAAATTTAAAGGAAGACAAGATAATGAGATGTAAGAAATGATGAAGAAAGAAAGGAATGTTAGCAACGCATGAAATCAGAACGACGCTTTTACTCTGAGTTGTCGACAAGTGGAAGTCAACAAAATGAATTTACTGAGAGAATGATAAAAAATGGGAAGATAAAAAATGACGTATAAGTTAATTTAACAACTTGAGAAATTTGATAAACGTGTTTAACGATGATTAAGTAAGGCAAGGGGAGAAGGATGGAATATATGCGAAGACAGGAATTTAAGTATGGACATTCACTATTAACTGGTGAACTTTACTAGACACTCTTGATATTTCTGTTTACTTTGGCTGATTTATGTCTTGCTTATTTTTAGAGTGTGTGATTAACGATTTGTTTGCGTTAATGTTTTGTTTTAATTTTGACTATAAATAAAGGATTTTAGAAACTGAAAAGGAAATCTGGTATTTTGGTGGGTTTTAAAGAGGACAAATAATTGGTGTAAGGTTACCAGATTTTTTTCCCAATGAATCCGGGGACACTTTTCAACTTCAGTAGGAATGATAGGATTTTGTATGGGGAATGATTTGTAAATCCAGGGACTGTCCCTGGGAAACGGGGACATCTGGTAACCTTAAATTAGTGCCTGTCAAAACCTTTGGTGTCTGTCAATGCGGCCAGTTGAGCAGGCTCCTCCTTGAAATCCCCTACAGCTACACGATTCTATGGAAATAGCACTGTGGGTGCTTTTTACAGAAGAAAGAGGGCCAACAGATTTTCTAAACAAGCATTCATACTGGTTTGCCTAAATGGATCATAATAGCAGGTAAACAGACAATCAATAGAAAATACGGTAACTGAAAAGACAGTTGTTGATTACATACCACGAGGTTTCCAATCACCATGACCAGCATGAACACAATGAGACACAAGGCTTGACCTGCAACTTCCATACAGTCCCACATGGTTTCTATCCATTCTCCGCAAAGGACTCGGAACACAATCAAGAAAGAGTGGAAAAAGTCGTTCATATGCCAGCGTGGAAGTGAGCAGTCCTCTGAAATCTTGCACTTACAATTATCATAGCTTTTTCCAAACAGCTGCATGCCAACCACAGCAAAAATGAAGACAATAATAGCCAGGACCAAGGTCAGATTTCCCAGAGCACCCACAGAGTTGCCAATAATCTTTATCAGCATGTTCAGAGTCGGCCAAGATTTCGCCAGCTTGAAGACTCGAAGCTGAAAATGACAATGAGGCATTTATTTATATGAGAAAGAGATACAGACTGTGGTTGCAATTCAGAGACTCACATCCCATCACCAGCTATATACTGGACAAAGAGCCATGAACTCAAGCGTTTCCATAGCTCTATTTGGGAAAGCTCCAGCAACATCCATATGACACACTTACTGAGCTTACGGCCTATAGCAGTGGTAAGGAACATGTGGCCCACAAGATGTTGCTGGACTACAATTCCCATAACCCCTCACCATTGGTCATGCTGCCTGGGGCTGATGGGAACTGGAGGCCCGAGGACCACATGGGTGAACTAGCCTGTAACTAGAGTTGTCACAGTGTAAAGCAGGTTTTCCCAAGCAGGAGTTGCCTGCAGAGGTACAAGTTAATGTCTCACTCCTCCTAGGTAGTGTGGCTTCTCTGTTGATGTAGCTGTGGATATAAAGGATAGCATGGACACTCTTTCCCCTTCTTTAGCAGCAGAACCATGTTATTGAGCTTAAGAATTCCCAGTGTCCATGTAAGAAGACATCTTGGATGGATAAGCAAAGGTGTGCTGTTAATTGGCAGCATAAATCAAAAGAAAATATGAGATTATGGTGCTCCAAGAAAAGCTTTCTCTGCTGGGTATGAGGCCTTGGAGAGATGAGTGAACCTGGCAGCTTTAGGTCCCATTTAACAGGCTTGCTGCTAGCTTCAGTTTGGTTAAAATTAATGATTTGGTTGGGATAAAGGGTGGAAACCTTTCCAAAGTAGGCTCCGGACTCACTGCTTTCCTGCAGATTCTGTGCCCTTCCTCAGATCCAGTCAGAGGGAGGGTTTTTAACTATTTCCCCTCTCAAGTCTACAATCAAATGAGTAACGAGACTTTGCTTCTTATTTACCAATCTGAATGACCGTAGAACAGATAATCCATCCACATCTGAAAAACCCAGCTCTATCAAACTCAGGCTGACAATGATGCTATCAAAAATGTTCCAGCCTTCTTGGAAATAGTAATAAGGATCCATGGCTATTATCTTGAGGACCATTTCTGCAGTGAAGATCCCAGTGAAGACCTAAGTGCAGAATGAAATAAGTTAACTTCTGCATTTTATTACCCTGTCTTCCCCTTCCCATTTCCCCCATGAAAATTGCATGTTTTGTATTAAAAAGAAGCAATGCATGGATGTAATCTAATAGTGAAAGTGCTGGGATTGCATCATTGTCCTGTTCGAAGCAGCAGTGTACTGAGTCTGAACTCAGAAGAACCAACTTGCAGAATACAGAAGACAGGGTTGGAAGTGCTCCCTAGAGGAGCCTATTCATACTGACTTCCCTTTAGGCGTCTGCCAAAAACACAGAGGTTGATGGGAATGGAGCCAGTCTGTGTGGAAGATATGTTCGTATGAAGCGGAAGACAGAGAAACAGAGTAGGTCTTGGCTATCTGAGGAAGAGTTTACTGCAAGGAAGTTTCCTGGCTAAATGTTTGGGGAGGAAGCTAGGAATTTTTCAAAGGGGCTCTAAATCTGGTAGGAATTTGGAGGAGGAGCAAACTAACCCCAGGTAGATGCTTGGTTGTACGGAACCAGGTATTCTTGCAGGACAGAAGCCTATGGAAGCAGAACTTTGGGAAGAAGGAGGAAGCAGGACTTTGGGGACACCGGTTCAATCCTAGTTTAAAGGACTTAAGGTAGCAGGACTGGGGGAAACCCCTTTACCTGCTATCACGGAGAGCTAGTGGTGGTTACATAGGACTGGGCTAGAAGGTGTCTTGATTTCAGTAGAAGGCAGATTCATATATTCAACAGGTTTAGGAACACCCAGGGAAATACAACCATTTTTGAAAGCATCTTCAGCATCCAGAATTAGTTTTAATTAGAAAATGATACGATGGGGTGAAAAGCAAAAACAACCCTGACTTACCAGGTTTCCATTTGACAGAACATTCTTGAAGGCGTCGTCAATGGGATGATGTTCCATGGCCATAAACAATGTATTTAGGACAATGCAGATGGTGATGCCAAGATCGACAAACGGATCCATAACAATGAAATGAACAGTTTTCTTTATTTTCAACCAAGTATTGCAGCAATTCCAAATCAAGTAACTGTGGGCAAATTTATACCAACATGGTGGACATTTCTGCCTGGATTCTTCAAGTTCTAAAGAGAGGCATATTGAAAACATGAGGACCAAATAGTCACTCAATGCTGCTTGCTAATTAGGAAAATGCAACTTGACTAAATTATTCAATATTTGCAAAATTAATTATGTAAGTTCTGTTGGCAACATTACCCCTATGATGATGCATTGATCATTTGATCCTGCAATCACCAAGTATTGAACATGCATGTTCACTAAAGGTTTGCTTTATTTCTGAGTTGTCTCTACCTAATAATTACCGTATAATTAGTGCTTTTCCAGATTTCACTTCTTTAATAACGTCTCTCAGAACTTCTCATATTCTTAAAAGATTCCATTCATTTATGAACCAAACTCTCACAGTGCATTTACACCCCCCCCCGCCACAAACACACCTACCTTCCATGGTATTTGTGATTATGCTTGCTATACTCATTGCTCTTTGCCTTATAGCAGGATCTTCCAGTAAATCCATTGGTATCTGAAAAGAACTTGACCTCCTCTTTCTGCTATCTACTTCAGAAGCAGTGCTCTGCAGTGGAGTAAAGCAGCTAGATTATCAACATAAAATATACAGGGAAGCATACATTGTAAAGGTAACCCCACAAAATATCAAAGCATTCATGCCACATGCAGCTAAATAGTTTTGCCTTTATTATGCCAGACTTTTTACAATATCTAGCCCTTCAAAAAAAAAAAGATGTTTCATATATCTGGTTTTAAAGAAATAATTTAAATAGCAGAATGTATTTTGTACATGCCACAAAGAGCCAGCTGAACTCTTACAGCTTTTCAGTAGCTCTGTTCAGGCATCTGGCTTAGTCTAATGGATTGTGTGTGAGCAGAATCAGACCCACATCTCAGGAACTCTCTCAATTCTTATCATGTAAAGGAGCATATGCATTAGCCTGGTATTTTTTAGATGTGAACTATCCTTCTGCTTCTCCAAAGTGGTGTCAGGATTGTAAGTATTGCACATATTCCTGACTCACGTACAACATATTGAGTATGATGTTCACTTTGCCTGTGAGCAGAACCGTACTGCTGGGCCAAACATCTGACATGGCTGTTCGATTATTATCAAAAAGCCCTTCAACAAATGGAGCCGTGCCTATGCTCTTGGGACTACAACTTCTATTAGCTCCATCCCACATGGCCAATGTTAAAGGGTGATGGAAGTTGTAGTCTCAACAACATCTAGGATGCCACAGGTTCTCCATCCCTGGAGTAGGCAGAATAAACTGTGCATTATTCAAAACATGAAGAACTTGAACCAGAGCTCAGAAATCTCCAGTTTTTATGCTTAGATATCCAAATAGCTTTCACATGGAGGTCAATAAAGAAAAAAGAAAAAAGAAAAAGAAGAAGGTCACATGAGAACAACAATTATTTCACTCATCAGCATCCAATTTGTGAACAAGTGTTCCTTCAGGTCTTCAATCTGTTCTTCTCCTTATTAAAACATCTATTAAAGTTAAATGCCTGATTTCTCTCATTTAGAGCTTGTCGCATTTGTCTAAATAAATTAGCAATAAAAGTCTGACTTAATTGAGCTTTACCATGCCAATCAGAACCAGGGAAGAATTAGTGGGACAAAATGTTGTACATATCTTCAAACACAATGTATAGGTAAGTGAGGAGTCCTCCATCAGTGTCAACGGACTACAAAGAATGGTTCTGAAACAACTAAATGAAGCACAGCAATGGTTTTTAAACGAAAAAAAGAAATTGCTCCCATTTTTTACAGATGGGGATCTGGAGCTAAGACAAAAAGGCTTTCTGGTGAGCAGAAGCAGCTGGTGAGGCAGCAAAGGTGAGGCACTGCTGGTTTCCTGGCTTCCGAGTACAATGTGTTGCTGTGGAGGGGAGCTTGGTGCTGTGGCATAATGGCAAGAGCCACTGGCTCCAGAGCTTGGCACTCCCCACACCTAGCCCCTCATGCCCTCCGGTAAGCGCATGCTGTGTCGGGATAGCAGCGGTGCCCCACCAACACCCCCACACCAGCTACTACTACCAGCAAGTCCATTGCGGAGCAAAGTTTTTAAACTGGGGCCTTATCAGGTTTTAAGTCTAGATTATAATTGTTGCTTCGAAATCCACGCAGACATGCCTGATAATTTTCTACTGCTTGGAAAATGCCATTTCCCCTCAACGTAAGGCTTCAAAATGTGATTGCAGCAGTGTGATTGCAGCAATGCCAGGGGCTGATGACCACCCACGAGGTCACTAATGGAGAGCTACATATCCATCTTCAAATGCTGCCCAGTTTCCCTCTGTTCCTTTCCCCCCCTTTATGTATCATGTCTGGTCTTTCTCCAGCAGTGGAGCACACACACAACGACACATCCATAAATGTGGAGCTTTATAAATGATAGATATAGTGGAACCTCAGTTTTCGAGCGTCTTGGCAGCCGAATGTTTCGGAAGCCAAACGCAGAAAACCCGGAAGTAATTGCTTCCATTTTCGAATCCACCTCGGAAGTCAAACAGCTTCCGCTGTGTGTTTTTCTTTTTTCTCAATGGGTTCTGCCGACCGCCCATTGCTCCTCAGTTTTCGGATGTCTCGGAAGTCGAACGGTCTTCTGGAACAGATTATGTTCGAAAACCGAGGTCCCACTGTAAATAGAAATCAGGGCACTGACTGTTGCCTCCCTCCCTGTCCTTCCCTGCTAGGCTGACAGGGGAGCTGCTTTAGGGGAGGCCACATGACCTGCAAGGTGATGGGAGGCGCCCTTTTCTCTTTTACTGTTCTCAGGGTAACTGGGGAAGGTAATGGTACAGGTTTTGCTGAGGGAATGCGAAGGAGATCAGGTAGCTGGGGAAACAGGAGGAGAATCAGGGAGAAGGATGGAGTGAGAGGAAGAGGATGTGCAGGAACAGGGAGAATGCAAAGGGAAAGTGGCCTCTGCCACTGAACAAGCATTTGCTGTGCACAAAGTAAACATACATTTGGCCATATTAAACTGCCCGACTCAGGGCTGTGTTGGCAAAAGCACATGCAGGCAGAGGCAGGGCCATTCCTTTCTGTGTCACATAGTTTTCAAAGCCCAGAGAGCTGCAGCATGAAATCTTGCTTCACCACCACCGCCACCCCAGGATGCAGATGCATTTAGGCAGCTTGGATTCCATTCTGTAGACCCACCATGCCTATGCTACTTAAAACATCCTTACACTGTCATCAGTAGTTGCTTTATCTATTATCACCTCTGGGAGAAGCTGTCCAGTGGGCGACAGGAGCACTGGGGGTCCTCCTACCAAGGAAACCACCCCGTTGCAGTCCACGCTGCTGTTCCTCTTCCCGTTCACTGGAAACACGGGGAACATGGTCTGGCTAATGTTACTTCCGCACCGCTCGCTATGCCTGCGTAGGATGAAGTAGGAACCGCTACGGCTCCCGTTGTCGTCGAAGGTGCTCTGTTCGCTATCGGCATCCGAGCCCCCTTCAGTGGTCGGGCCTCTGAAGCTGGAAAAGCTTGCTCTGCTGTTCCGTCTCGTGGAAAACAGCATTGACTAAGGAGATACAAACAGAACGGTTGGATGACACTTAGGAAGCCATAGCTAAATCCTCACTGCTGTTGCTTTAAGAAGAAAACCCAGATTACTCTTCCCAAATCCAGAAGGTTTTTCAGGTTTTGGTGAACTATCAAAATATTACCCTTTGTGTGTATTCACCGGGGGTGGCGGTGGGGGAAATAGTGAGTTGATAAAGGTAAAGGTAAAGGGACCCCTGACCATTTGGTCCAGTCGTGTCCGACTCTGGGGTTGCCCGCTCATCTTGCTTTATTGGCCGAGAGCCGGCATACAGCTTCCAGGTCATGTGGCCAGCATGACAAAGCCGCTTCTGGCAAACCAGAGCAGCGCACGGAAACGTCGTTTACCTTCCCGCTGGAGCGGTACCTATTTATCTACTTGCACTTTGACGTGCTTTCAAACTGCTAGGTGGGCAGGAGCTGGGACCGAGCAACGGGAGCTCACCCTGTCGCGGGAATTCGAACCACTGGCCTTCTGATCAGCAAGCCCTAGGCTCTGTGGTTTAACCCACAGCGCCACCTGGGTCCCGGGAGTGAACTTGATAGTATTTAGTTAAAAGGCAATCTCTAAAAAAGAATATGTATTCCCCAGCTTTGTTCTCACAATGACAACAGCAATATTCATTCCTCTTCGGTTAAGCATTTATGTTATGAAAGCGAACGTATTTTCCAAAATAGTTTCAATACAATAACCAGTGCTAGAAACTCAGATATATAAGCTAGGTGCCAAATGGCTCCTTAAACCAGGGTTGCAGTCGCCAAAATGGAATGCCAAGTTGCTATTTTGGGGGCAGACTGGTTCAAAAGTCGTATTTTTCAATACGACTGCTTGGTTCCTGAAATTCATTCTGACTGTGCAGATAAAATAGAATGGATGGGATTCTACAGGATGTGTTGCTAGTGTGTGGAAAAAAGCCAAGATCCAAGGGTCCCCAGGCATGCACCTCCAGATGGTGGGGACATCGGGCACAACTCCGATGCCTGGGCATTTTCACTTGGTCTCAAAGTGGTAAATAGTGAGGCGCAGAATGAGCCTGGCAAATTTTGACCGCTGATACAATTTACTCAGTTGGCACTAGCCTGCCTTTCTGAATATCTACACCACAAACAACTGAACGAGTAACGAAGGTGAAAAAAGCAAAAGATAAAAAGTCGAAGGGGGACATCACTGAGGGAGAGGTTTGTGTAGGGGAGAAGCAACAAATATGAGAAGGGCTAAGTCTGCTCTTCTATGTCACACATCCCTCTTGATGCCCTCATGTACCAAGTTGCACACTCCCCCTGCTTCGTTTTCTTTGCTTAAAATCAAGCAATTAGAAGGTGTCAAGGCCGGGGCTTCACCAATTACTTCTCTACTAGACCCCCCCCAAAATATGCATTAGATTCAGATGATACTAATACCTGAAACCTGTAGACCACAAGAGATTGGTAGAAGGTCTTGGTGCTTTTGTCCTTGTTCCCATGGCTTTGCCTTCTTCCTCCTCCCCTGTACATGCTGTTGGACTCCCAACTCCTGCCAGCATAGCCAATGGTCAGGGATGATGGGAGTTGTGGTCCAACAACAGCTACAGGTTGCCCACTCCTGGCGTGAAATATCAAGCCTAAAACAGATCAGTCCCATCGCCCAGAGCCTGCCTGAAAGTTGAACATTTTGCCACAGCACAGCTAGTGCCACAACGTACCTGGTATGGAGAGGTGACCCTGTTTTCATACGTGAGCCTGTTTCCTTCCAAGGAAAACTGAAACCCCTTCTTTTTGATGCTGCTATCAGACTCAGATTTTGGAAACTTTTTGCCGTTCGCTTTCTCGTCTCCCGCAGACAGCTCTCTCTGCCGTCTCTTCTTCCTCCGGTTCCTTCTTTCTTTAGCGCTTTTGGAGCTTAGCCTCGACATTTCCGAAGAAGTCTGGGAAAGTCTTCCAAGTGCGCCATCATCCTTAAAGTCTTTGTAAGCTGCAGCAGCTGCTATTGCCTGTTGTAAGAGAGAGGTCAAGCTCTGCCGATGAAGACTTGCAACTACCACATAGTTATTGTAGAACTATTTCTGGATGAGTTATCTATGCTTCAAGAATACAAGGAGATGGATGGTTTCCTCTGCCAAAATAGCTTCCAACTAAGGATCTGGAAGGAGGATCCAGCATGAACAATATATTTATTGTTCATGGAGTATTTTTTGTATGCGCCAATGTAATATATACTCTGAAGATAGTATGCTGGTGGATTGTTTCCTTTTTATACCAGGGTAGACAGCATGTTGCCCTCCAGATGTTGTTGAACTAAAATCCCCATCTCCCTGACCACTGGCCATGCTGGGAGCTGATGGGAGTTACGAGTCCAGCAAAATCCAGCTACTCATGCTCTACACAATGCTGCAATCCACTGTCCTTAGTGCACAGAAAGCACAATGTGTAAGGGCTGTTCCACTCTTTGTTTCAGAAATAATATTAATAATATTAATAATAATATTAATAATATTTCTGAATAGTAATAATAATATTAATAATATTTCAGAATATTAATAATAATATTAATATTAATAATATTTCAGAATATTAATAAGAAATAATATTAATAATATTTCAGAAATAATATTAATAATATTATTTGCACACTGCCCACCTGACTGGGTTGTCCCACTCTGGGAGGCTTCCAACAAATATAAAAGCATTATAAAACATCAAACAATGAAAACTTCCCTGTTCCATAAACCTCACACTTAATAATAATGAAATAAAAAAGATGCAAAAATAATTTGCATCTTTTCCTGAATCATTATTTGATCGGTGAGAGTTCTCGTTCAGTTTTCAAAACCCATGCTTCTCTCACAAACATATATACAGTACACACACACACACAAACATATAACACATATATATGAATGACACATGAAGCTGGTTCATTGTTTATTGTCCAAAAAGAGGTTCCAATTTGCCGCTGTCAGAATCACTCTAAAAAAATTAACACCCTGAGAAATTCACAGAGGTCCGCTGAAGAATATTCACTTGCCAATATTCATTTGCATATCGAGGTGTAGGAATATGCTTTCCGTTGAAAAGCACATTTAATAAGGAATGTATCCAAATGATTAACTGTAAGTGTCTGACAATACACAATGCAGGAGGCAGCTCACCCAGTGGGGCAGCGGGGCAGCAATAACTTCCTGGTAGTGGCATCATTGCTGTTTACTGAGAGGGCAGAGAGAGCAACAATTTGGAGGCACATCGGTGGAGCCAATCCAGTGCTCCCACACTGACTCTCTCTCTTCTAGTAAGTAGCAGGGACACTTCTGTTGGAAGGCTATTACTGCAGGTGCGCCACAGTGAAAGTGTCAAGTATTTAAGGGGGCACAAGACACACTGTTGTTTCTGAGCTTACACAATTAATTTCCACTTTTCCAAATTGTACACTCTACTAGTAAAGTTTACTTAGCATTGCACTGGAATCCCACTGCAAAGTACCACTGGAAATCTGCACTGGAATCCCACTGCACTAGAATTCCACACAAAGTACCACTGCAAATCAGCAGAGCTTTGTGCAGCTGCTGTCTACCTGCTGTTAGGGTTATCCATTCATATATATTTTCTTAAAACATTTTAGTCTTCTTCAATTAAGTTGCATGCATGAACTCATTTGCACATCTTGCTTTTTGCCCAAGTGCACGATGGAACTTCTGCAAGGAATCTCTGGGTAGTCACACCTTCTATTCTCAAATTTGTGGGGAAATGCTGTACTAGCGCAAATATTTCCAGTACCTGGGCTTCTTCTTGTTGCCTTTTCAGTTGTTCCAGCATCTGCTGATATTCGGCCTCCTTCCTCTGTGCTTCTTCCATGGTGGCTTGGTTCTGCTCTTCGTAGGCCATGGCCACAACAGCCAGGATCAGGTTGATCAGGTAGAAAGAGCCCAGGAAAATCACCAGGACAAAAAAGATCATGTACGTTTTGCCAGCAGCACGCAGAGTCTGGGGAAATCATAGGCAATGTAGGTTATTGGATCAGTAAGACAACTGAAACTTACAAGTGTGAGTGACTATGCCACACTCAGATTAGACTCAATGGACTTAAGGTATGAAGACAGCAAGGCTAACCCCGCTTATCTGGGAGTAAGCCCACTGAATTTAACAGGGCTGACTTCTGAGTACACATGGTTAGGATTGTGATGTTACATAAGTAAGTTATCAAGCATCCCCCTGAAATCTGCTCTTAAGAGTTGTACAGCCCTATGGAATATTGTGGAAGTGGGGAGGAGGAGAAATCAGGGGAGGAAATGCCTCTCTTCCTCTTCCACAGAGTGGAACCTCCACTAGATTGCAGCCCTTTCTGCAGACAGAAGAAGCTCTTCCATCTTTCTTGGACAGGCTACACCAGATCCGACCCAAGTGTTCAGAAACACTTATGTGGTGGGAGTATTTGTAATATGTTTGCAATACAACACAGCTGCTTTGAACAACACTTCAGAATTACATTGCATTTACGACTTCCATTGACAAGTCCAACCTTTCCTGTGCAGTCTGTGAGGTTCAGCCCTTTCTCTTGGAAAATAAAACTGGCTTTCAAATGCAGCAATTTATCATTGCTGCTTTTAATTGAGCAAGCATTTCATAGAGACAGGAATATAGAGAGACAGTGGCGTAGCATGGGGCGGGGGACTCCAGGACAGTTGCCCCAAGCACAAAATTGTTAGGGCCACAAAATTTCGACACCCGGTGCTGCCTCAATACAGCTGTGTGCTTCCGTTTCTGGGCTACGTTGAAAACGGCTTCTCCATGCGAACCAGGAAGTGACCTCTCCAGAGAACGGAGTGACTCTTCTTTTCTTACCTCTACAGCTGCAAACTCCTGGGTGACACAGATGCCTTAGGCAGCTGAATGTGCATGCGCACTCCATTTTCCTCCCTCCCTCCCACCCCCATCCATGCAGCCCCGGGATGGCAACCCACACTACGCCACTGTAGAGAGCAGCCATATTCTGACCAATGTCCTTTTAAGTTCATTGTCCGCACTGACTGGTGGAGATTCTCCAATGTTTCAGGCAGGGCGTGGGTGTGCCTCTTTCTCAGCCCTACATGTAGATGTTGCAGATTGGACCAGGGACCTTCTGCATGCAAAACAGATGGTCTACCACTGTGCTATGGCCCTTCTCATAGGGATGGAAAGGTGTTTTTAAGCACGGGTAGTATTAGGCTTTCCCCTTACGTATGGTATCAACAGAATTTGGTTTTGAGACCCTCTGTCAGGGACCTGCCCTCAAGCAAGGCACTTGAGATGGGGAAGGAGGGATGGAGGGAAGTGCAGCCTCTCCTGGGAAGCAGTTCTGAGTCCAGCGGGGATAGTAAGGAAAGCCCCAGTGGTGAGGAGCAGGAACTGCCAGGCAGTGCGGTGGAGCTGAGGGCCAGAGATGCTGACAGAGCCCTAGCTCCACATGAGTGGGTTGCGGAGCAAAGCGGTCAGCTACTTCCGTCGCTCCAGCTGCGTAGGGGGGAAAAGTGTAAGGAAAGGAGACGATGCTTTGGAATTTCAAAGCTCTTATGTTGGGGGAGGAACCGGCGAAAACCACTCCCGGATTCTGGAACCGACTCAAGCGGACATGAATCTTAAACGCTCCACAGTATTGTTATGATATTTTCTCCAATTCCGAGTGGCCTAGCTGCGAGAGAATTGGTAAGACATTTATCTCTCTCACACAGAAGCGTGAGAATGCTGCTATGTAAACATCCTGTGTTGTACAGTTGTACAGTCTGAGTCTGCACGCTCAGTTTTTACTTTCACTATTCACTCTTCCCTGCTTGTATGCAACAGAGAAGGAGGCATAATGCCGGCAGAGACATCTCTGCTCAATAAAATCTAATTAGCCTGAAAAGGCTTGAGTATGTTGTTTTCTGGCAAGGAGATCAACTGCTTATTCTCAGCACTCTGGACTATATGCTGTTAGCCAGGAAGGTGCTTAATGATGATCTCTGGCTTTGGGGCACCCCTAACAGTTTGCCCCAGGTCGGGAAATTTCATAACAGGTACATAGTCTGTAAATAAAGTATTAGCTTTAGAAGAACGGATGTTTCTGGCTCTTTACTCTCGAGGAGACAACCCCGAGCCCTTACACCCTCTCACCAGCTGGTACAGGTTTTCCCAGTAGTCCTGAGTCATCAGCCGAAAGAGCGACAAGAAGGCCCAGCTGAAGGTATCAAAGCTTGTATAGCCATAGTTGGGGTTTCGACCAGCTTTTACACATATATATCCTTCTGGGCACTGGCTGTGAAAGAAAACAATGGAGGGGGAGGGGGGAGAAAGATGACTTGTTTCTGTACCTAAATCGACATTCCACCTACTAACTGGAGATGGAGGAGAATTTCATAAAATCCACATTTCAAGCAAACTGACCTAATTTGCACCTTCCAGATAATTACACCAATCAGGACGTAATTATCTTTCAAATTTCACACTGCTTTCAATTTTGTGATACAGTTCTCAGTAAAAAAGGGGGAAAGCACCAATATGCATTAAAGATGTGTATTTTAGCATAACGTAATTTAGAAACATGCACGTTGAGGTAAAATGCATATTTAACCACATATTTTGTGACAGGGTACATCTTTAAATATGGATTTTAGTATGAGTTTTCTTTTAAAAAAAGATGCTAACAGATTAATGCAGTTGCTGGCTGGGAGGGACTTGTGAATGAACACATGTGAAACAGACAGAAGTAAAGTAGATAAACTATCCATATCTGCTGCTGCTACTACTTCAAAGATATGCATATAGAACGGGGCGTGTTAGTCCGTTTTAAGTGTCTGAAAGAAAAGAGCAAAAGGTATAGTAAAAAACCCCAGCTCAAAACCACAACTGATGCTTGCAGAATAGAGGTGCGCTGCGGTGTGTGATATTTCTAATCCTTTCAGATGGGTTGGGAACCCAAGAAGCTGGGAACATAGGAAGTTCTGATACATAGAATCATAGAGTTGGAAGAGACCACAAGGGCCATCCAGTCTAACGCCCTGCCAAGCAGGAAACACCATCAAAGCATTCCTGACAGGTGGCTGTCAAGCCTCTGCTTAAAGACCTCCAAAGAAGGAGACTCCACCACACTCCTTGGCAGCAAATTCCACTGTCGAACAGCTCTTACTGTCAGGAAGTTCTTTCTAATGTTTAGGAACTGTCTACACTGAGTGGCAGCCGCTCTTCAGGGTTTCAGATGCCAGGGATTGAACCGGAGACCTTCTACCTGCAAGTCAGATGCCCTGCCACCAAGCTGCAGCCCTTTCCCAGAGGCTGCCACTGTCTAAATAGCAATGTTGCATCACTAGAACACACCACAGCACATTTCCATTGTCTGAGCATCAGTTTGAGACCTTGCCTCTCTTTCTTGTCGATTCCACCTTTGGGGGCTCCTCCTCTCCATTTGCAAAAAAAGGGGGGGAGGAGGGGGTGACAAACCCTGGTTCAGTATGAACTAGGCTCCTGAGAGTATAAACAGTATAAAATAGCTTATCACAGGACTCATATACATTTCTACAAAGAAATTATGGGGAATAAACATTTGTGCTAAATTGAGTCCTTGTGAAACCCAAACATTACCAATGGCTTGAGTCACCCTCCCACAATGGGGCGGAACCCATTCCTCCCTCCAGCTGCCATGCTCCATGCTATTTTAATGTATTCCCACCCAATCCCCGAAAGTGGCTGTTTGGGGTGTGGGAGAGAAGGGCTCTGGAGGGAAAGAGACAGCAGAGAAACCCAATTCCATTAACCACATTCTGCTCACAGCTTTTAGGTTCTGAATTATGCCATTAGATTAGGCAGCTTCACTTGCATGATTAGCGGTGGCTTCCCCTTACACAATTTTACGCTTGCTTACCCAGCATCTGTGCCGTTACCACAAAGCAAGGGATCCGGTGATCCTTCCAAAGTATAAAAATGTTTTGTTTGTTCTAAGGAAGGAAGGAAAGGGGGTGGGGAAAGAGAAATGTGTTACCTTCTGCTTTCATTCAAACGATTGCTTTAAAATGATAATCCAGTGTAAAAGCTTGCACAAGTCCACTCACACCTTTTTCGGGTGTGGTGGCGTTGTGGGATGGCAGAGGCTCCTCCATGGCCCCAGCGAGGGGGTAGCATCCTCAGAGCCCCATCCCGATAGAGGGTGTGGGTGTAAGCCCACGCCGCCTATCAGAGGCCGGATCCTAGCCTGCATTGCAGATTGGCAAATGGGGATGCAGGCTAGGACATGGGCTGGGCCATGGGGCAGAGTCGACAGAGCAGGAAGGCCTCCCTCGGGTCTGCCCCCATGGCCATTTAAGCAGCGCTCACCTGGGGTCCTACCTGCCCCAGGCGTCGGCCTGATGTCAACAGGCAAGGAGTTCCAAAGTGTGGATGCTGCCACACTCAGAAGACCGGTTTCTTACAAATGTGATACAGTGTACTTACTATATGGCACCTATAACGGTGCCAGTTCTGCAGATTGAAGTGGCTGAATGGGCATAAATGGGGCAAAGCAATCTCACAGGTAAACTGGCAGCAACTCGTTAAGGGCTTTAAATACTAATTAGTTACAGCTCGAACTCGACCCAGTAGCGAATCAGCAACTGGTGCAGGTCTCTTCAGCAGAGGCGATATATATTCTGGCAGGGTCTCACTCCTGTCAGCAATCATGCTGCAGCACTCTTCGCCAACTGCAGCTTCCAGATCAAGCACAAGGGAAGCCCCATGTACAATGTCCCCAACACTTGAAATGTCAGTATTGGGAGCTCTGCTACCCAGTAATAATAATAAAAAAGGATTCCTAAGCTAGTAAAAGCAGTTTCTTGGCATTTGTTGCAAGGCAAGGCCCTGAACCCAGGCAGTATACATGTTATTTTGGGGCGAAACACTAAATGAACAAAGCAGTGCTGGCTCCAGGTCTTTCTTTGGGCTGGGGCTGGGGGTGAGGGATACGAGTGAGTTTTGACAAGATCCATGCAGTGGTGTCACCCAGAGGGAAAGTGCCAGGCCAGGGGAGGCTGCTGATCCTTCTCTTCACTGCTGACACTGTTTGCCCGCTTAAAGGTGCTGCAATTGTTTGGATGGTGTTTTACCAGTTTTAAGGTGGCACGTCGCCTTGATGTTTTATGAGACGGTGGTACAGAAATACTAGATACGACGGACAGATACAGAGAGCAGATTCACAGAAAAGAAAAGGAGTTTCAACAGCAGGGGTAGAAGGTTCCAGAAGTAAGCAATAGGCCACCTGTTAGGGCTTGAGTCCAGATGGCCAGCCTAAAGGAGAATTCACAGGCTGCACCTAGTTATCCTGTGTCAGTGAGGTTGGTTCTCTGAAATTTCAGCAGTTCCTCCTGCTGAGCTCTTATTTTCTGAATGATGTCTATTATGACTTGCCAAAGAATGCAAGTTGTCTGCATTCATGGCAGCGCCTCAGTTTGTATCCAGGTGTCGGCATTGGACCACAGAGGCCCTTTCAGTAAACCTCACCTGTGTCACCAATGTATTTATCCCAGTCGATTATTCCTGCATTGTAGTATTGTGCAAAGTACGGTTCTTCAGCAGAATCGTTACTTAGGGGCCAAAGCAAACATTTCTGCCTCAGGTGGCCCATGAACAGTTGCAACCCTATTAGTGCAAATACACTCAGGCAGAACACGGTCAGGATCATGACATCCGAGAGTTTCTTCACGGACTGAATTAGGGCCCCCACAATGGTCTTCAGACCTAAAAGGAGAGAAGAATGTGGAATCACAATATCCGACTCATTGTTTTAGGTGTTGCGTAGTTGAATTATGGTTGTGTGGCTGCTGAAATTTAAAAATGCCATGCAGGCAGCTCCTAGATGAAAGAAGCTATCATTTTTGTCATGAGGTAAAAAGAGAAAGCCCCTTTACCTCATGAAAAATGGTTCAGAATGTAAAATAGCAAATGGAAATGAAAAGCACACAGTCTATACTAGCAATTTAAAAGCTGGTGACATGGTTATTCATGCTTCATATTGATCTCATGTAAAGAAAAAAGGTACTGATTGTACATTTTTTCGCTCATGAAGCACATCCTTTCAACCCATAAGACAGTTTGCTGAGGAAAGGTATTTTTTAAAGCAATACTTCATGCAATGCTCATGCTATTCTTTATCACCATATTGGTTTCATTTCTACTAGTGATTGAGCTTTCCAAATGCTGAAATTTTCCATCCCAAATTATTTCAATAAACGGCAAGGTTTATCTTAATATGAAAGCTGCAACTACTTTTCATATTGGTGTGGGAGAGAAAATTTAGTATTTTAATATGCAAAATACAAACTCTGTATACTGACTCATGCAAGAATATGTTAAACTCAAAGGCTGACTTGCTTTTTTTTTTAAATGTGAATTATTTTTTTCCAGTAGCATCTAAAAATCTACATTCCTTAAAACAACAATACATGGTTAGCAGCAAAGCTTGTGCAAAGTCGCGTGACTTGCAGCTGTGGCAAATCTACAAGTCAGCCTCTGTGTTTAACCTAGCTCTCACCTGGGATGACTGATATTGTTTTCAATGCCCGAAGAACCCTGAATGTTCTCAACGCTGAGACATTGCCCAGGTCCACAAACTCTGTCAAATATCTGCAGTAGGGGAGTTCATACACAAACACAATGACAGGATAAAAAGGAACAGTTGGGAAGCACGAGGGACCTAGCACTTTACACCACTCACTTCTTACCTGGGATTACAGAAATAGTTTTCAAAGCTCTCAACACTCTGAAAGCTCGAAGAGCTGAAACTTTGCCTAGGTCTACAAATTCTGTTAAATACCTGTAGAATCAAATCACAGTTATTCAGCATCTAGGCAGATTTTACGCCACTTACCTAAAGATTTATTTAATTTACATTTTTTTGACAATTAAACAAGTTGTTTCCCCCCCTATGTTTGCCTTCAATGCAATCCTGGGCACATTTACCTGAGATTAAGACCCACTGTATTCAATGGGGCTTAATCCCAGGTAAGCATGCATAATAATAATAATAATAATAATAATAATAATAATAATAATAATTTATTATTTGTACCCCGCTCATCTGGCCGGGTCTCCCCAGCCACTCTGGGCGGCTTCCAACAAATATCAAAATACATTAAAATATCACAGATTAAAAACTTCCTTAAACAGGGCTGCCATCAAGTATTTTCTAAAGGTCATGTAGTTGTTTATCGCTTTGACCTCTGATGGGAGGGCGTTCCACAGGGCGGGCGCCACTACCAAGAAGGCCCTCTGCCTGGTTCCCTGTAGCTTTGCTTCTCGAAACCATTGCATTCCTTCTTTTTATATTTTCCTACCTTACCCACAAGACCCTAAAACTAGGGTGGGAAATTCAGCACCAAGTATCATGTTGGGAATACACCACAGTCTTGCTATTTGCCACAATATGCATCACTTTTAAAAGCTTATCTTTGAAACCAGAAACGTTTGCCACATACTTATTTTTTAAAAATAATAATAATAATGAAAGCATTTAAAGGATTATCCTAGGAGCAACATTAGCGTATGCCTACTACTGTCAACTGTTGGATTGTTTCGACAAGAGGAACTATGCCAATTTTAAACATAAATTACTCAAATCTAAAGACAAGATTTGTAATTGTTATTTTCTAGACTGTATCATTTTTCATAACAATTTAAATACAGTGGTACCTCTGGTTAAGTACTTAATTCGTTCCGGAGGTCCGTTCTTAACCTGAAAACATTCTTAACCTGAAGCACCACTTTAGCTAATGGGGCCTTCCCCTGCCGCTGCGCCACCGCTGCCCGATTTCTGTTCTCATCCTGAAGCAAAGTTCTTAACCCGAGGTAATATTTCTGGGTTAGCAGAGTCTGTAACCTGAAGCGTATGTAAACTGAAGCGTATGTAACCCGAGGTACCACTTTACTGATACAGTCGAACCTCAGTTGTCAAACGTAATCCATTCTGGAAGCCCATTCGGCTTCCAAAATGTTCGACAACCAAGGCGCGGCTTCTGATTGGCTGCAGGAGCTTCCTGCAGTCAAGCGGAAACTGCGTCGGACGTTTGGCTTCCGAAAAACATTCGAAAACTGGAACCCTTACTTCTGAAATGTTCCAAAACGGAGGCATTTTGGCACCAAGGTCTGACTGTATCTGTTAAAGCTGTGACCCACACAAGTGGAACTCATTTATGTAAAGTCTACTCAGATGACACACTAGTAAAATGCTGGATACTTACGCAAATGAAATGACAAGGAAATCCAGCCAGTTCCAGGGGTCTCGGAGGAAAGTAAAACTACCTATACAGAAACCTCTTGCAAAAATTTTAACGAGGGATTCAAATGTATAAATTCCAGTGAACGTGTATCTACAGGGGAGAGAAGAAGAAGAAGACGAAGAAGAAGAGTAGTTTGGATTTGATATCCCGCTTTATCACTACCCCGAAGGAGTCTCAGAGCAGCTAACATTCTCCTTTCCCTTCCTTCCCCACAACAAACACTCTGTGAGGTGAGTGAGGGACTTCAAAGAAGTGTGACTAGCCCAAGGTCACCCAGCAGCTGCATGTGGAGGAGCGGAGACGCGAACCCGGTTCACCAGATTACGAGTCTACCACTCTTAACCACTTAACTTTTCAATCTATAAGCTAGACCACGAATTTTAAATACTTGTTCATTTATTTTTTAAGAATTATCTTCTCCTTTTTTTGCATAATTATTAGAGAGAAGCTCGTAGCAGCCCATTACATGAATCTGATGCTCTTCATTGGCCATATCTGCTTTTCTTTCTCATACACCCATCTTCTTTTTATATCTATGTTGTCATTAAAATGAAGATATTACTCATAAAATATACCAGTTTTTTTTAATGGGAACACTGGAACATTCATTACTGCAGAAGTGCAGACAGTCACAGTCTTGGGACGGGGAAAGCAGGATATAATGAGGAGGAGGAAGAGGAGGATGCAGTTCTTAAGGAGTCATTAAGTCCTCCATTAAGTGGCCAGAGAGGTAGAGGTCAGAAATTAAGGTACAATGCTGGGGAAGTTTATAAATGTGATCAGAGGTTCAGGAGTTCAGATTCAATGCACCCAAGTATTCAATAAAGGGAAAATTTTTACTTCCCTTTAGCTGAGTGCAGGGAAAAGAGCCTGATACATAACGAGGAAGTCTGAAAGGAGGACAAATGGTGATACAAGAGACCAAAATCCTTCATGCTTCAATATATTGGCAGCAAATTTTGCTCTGCCACCATCCCCTCATCTCTACTGTTCTCCATGGGGTTCTATAGGACTCGGTTCACAATACATTAATAGAATCATAGGATTGTGGAGCTGGAAAGGACCCCAAGGGAAATCTGGTCCAACCCCCCGCAATGCAGGAATCTCAACTAAAGCATCCATCCATCCATCCATCTCCTTTCCTCTTCACTCTTTTCCTGTGACCTCATTAATTCTCACACTCTGTTACAGCTGCTGTGCTGATGACTCTTACGTCCACTTTTCAATCAAACGGACTCCAGAATTAATGTCAGGAATGTATACCTTTTAAAACAATGCCATGGGTTGAACCCGATTCAGTCATGGCGCAAGTGGGATGACTTCCCCTCGTGTAACAGAACATTCTTTCCGCTCTCGTGTGTTCCCCAGAACCCTAAAAATCTGCTATTGGTTTCCCCCCAAGGTCTCTGAAGGAGATACTGGGTGGTGGTGGTGGGGAGCACACCTGTGATGAGAGGGGGGGGAGTTCTGCTGCATGGGAGGAAGTCATTCGGCTCAAGAAGTTCCTTCACCAGATTCAACCCAATGGTGCTATGCAGAACATATTTAACCAAATGTCACCGGGAAGAAAACAAATAATACACTTACTCTACAGACTTTGTCCACTCAGGAGGATCTTTCAAGGTCATAAACACGCAGTTTGTCAGAATAGTGAACATGATGAAGATGCCGAATAATGTTGGCTTAAGTCAAGGAACACATGACAAATGCTAGATAAGTTAGATCACCCAAATGCATATAATTTCTTATGAAACAGGCTTCTAAGTGCATATGAATTCATAAATTCCATCCAAGCAATATCTATAAATCCAAGATGAAAACGTTTAACATCATAATAAAACATCAATTATGTGCTGCTAATTTTTTTAGGGTGTTGTATTTGTGGCATCCCACTTGTGCAATGAACTTCCCATTCCTCTCCTACCACCTATAGACCCCCCTGTGCACCCCCAGAACCTGTTCCAGGGGATTGGGACACACTCCAGAGCATATTGGGAGGCTGCAAAGGGAGAGCAGAGGAAGGGTAAGCCCCATTGTGTCTGCTGGCATGACGTTGGATCTTGACCACAGAATTCTACTTCTAAGTTCAACCAAGTGATTTCATCAAAACAATTTCTGTCCATAATTTCAATGGTGAAATTATGAGGGGGGCGGAACCACATCCAACTATTAAAATAGCCTCATGCTACTACTGAGTTTCTCAAAGAAGTGCTTTAAACAAGTATTATGTAGAAGGAAAAAAGGATATGAATGAACCAAAATCTTTATAGAAATTCTTCTAAGTATACTGAAAGGACTTAACATGTACAAGGCAGGTGTGGCGTTGAATCTGTAAATGGCCTTCCCTTTATTCAATACTATAAATGTCTGAAAAGAGGAAAAATACACACATGTAAAAGGATTATAATAACGTAAGGAGATCTTAAAATGAAAAAATACAATTTCATTTGCTTTGGTTCACTCTCAGGCCCAGTTTCAATATTTACAGGTAACCATGGTTTCTAATTATGAGTTGGTACCAAAGTGAACAGTGGGCTTGTCCACTATCCCCTCCCCTCCTATGTTATGAATGGATTGTGTGTGTGTGTGTGTGTGTGTGTGTGTGAGAGAGAGAGAGAGAGAGAGAGAGAGAGAGAGAGATGTCTCCTCATCTTGGGGGGGTGGGCAGGCCAGTCTTGATCCACCAGATGTTCCAGTTTGGCTCCCAGGGCTATTTTGTGAAACCATGGCTATCTGTCAAACAGGTGATGTCACCCAGATAGGCGGGATATGTTAGTCGATGGGTGGGGCTTGATGGGCAAAGTCGATCCCTGAAGAAAGCAGGATTGAACTCCTCCAACAGCCTAAACTTTTCTGTCATGTCGCTGCAACCAGGAGCCCATTGCTGCAACTCTGCCCCATCAGGTGAGCTGCTCCCTGCCTCTGATATGTAAAGGAGGAGAGAAAGCAGTGGCACAAATCCGAGATATTTTTTTTAGCAGGAAATCCATGTTTTCGTATTATAACTAAGCAGAGCCTCATTGCGTGAAGATTTAAGTTTTTGGTCCCCGGAATGTTGTGCACTGGTTCTCACGAAAATGCCAAAAGGAAATGATTGCTGTCCCAACACTTATAGGCCTGCCAGGTTAAATGAAATAACAACATATCCCATACAGCAAATGATGCATGAATATTCAGTTAGTTCTGGGGTGGGGATTAGCCACTGAAGCAACAACAGCAGAGTTGTCTCACATTTAATATCTTATCTGGACAGGGATAGCCTAACTACTGTCTATGCTCTAGTAACCTCAAGGTAAGATTACTGCAATGCATTATATCTAGGGCTGCCTCTGAAGACGGTTCAGAAACTTCAGCTAGTGCAGAACTCAGTGGCCAGGTTGCTCACTGGGGCAAAGCAGTTTGAGTATATTACACTGATCCTGGTCTGACTGCACTGGCTAACAATTAGTCTCTGGGCTAATTCACAGTGCTGGTTTTGACCTACAAAGCCATAAATGACTCAGGACCGCAATACCTCAAGGACCGCCTCTTTCCTTATGAACCTACCCAGACGCTGAAATCATCTCTGAGGCCCTTCTTCGTGTGCCTCCTCCCTGTGAGGTCTGGAGGGTGGCAACACGAGAAAGAGCCTTTTCCGCAGTAGCTCCTCGTTTGTTGAATGCTCTCCCCAGGGAGGTTCGCCTGGTGCCTTCATTATACACCTTTGGGTGCCAGGCAAAAACTTTCCTCTTTAACCAGGCCTTTGGCTGATTGACATCCCTTTTTTAACGTGTTGGGGAGGAGGGGTTTACTGGGTTGCTTTTGCTTTTATTTTCCTTACGTGTTCCGTGCTTTTATATTGTGATTTTATGCTGTAACTGCCCTGAGACTTGTGGGTATAGGGCAGTATACAAATTTAGCAGCAGGCATTTGGCAATAATGCACTATGATCAACTATACCTTTGCTTGCCTCATTCAGGGTTGTTTTTTTACGTTGCTTAGACATGAGAGTTATTCAGCGCATACATTGTACAGTGGTACCTCTACTTACGAGTAACTCTACTTACGTTTTTTTTTTAGTTACGAGTGACTTCCGGTAAAACAAAATGGCCACCGCATCCGAATTTTTTCTACTTACAAAAAGACGTCACGGCCGCTTTTAATAGGATTTTTTCGACTTACGAATTTTTGACCTGGATGTTTCGACTTACGAATTTTTTTCCCCAATGCATTCCTATGGGGATTCTACTTACGAATTTTTTCTACTTACGAATTTGCATTCGGAAAGCATTAAATTCGTAAGTAGAGGTACCACTGTATAGCCCCGTGACCTGAGAAACCATGTTAAAGGCTTTGGGTCTTCATGAACGCTTACTTTTTTATCTACATAATAAGGATCCAGGTCTTCCAAGGGCTCCGACACCATTCCTGGGGGTACGTCCCCGTAAATAAAAGGCAAAGTCTTCCCTGCCTCCAAGTCATTGTTTGGCTTTGGCTTGTTTTCCTCGCTGTCCTCATCCTTTTGCTCTTGATCAGTTTTCTGTTTTGCTTCTTCGTCAGCAATCCTTTGCTCAATTGCCGCAAGGGACTCCCGCGTGAATCGGAAGAAGCAGTCGGGTCCTGGCGGTGCGAGGTGTGCCTGTGCCATCTTTTCATTCTGCAAATGTTAATTACCTTTTAATTCTTAGGAAAGAATAACCTACAAGACACAAAAATAAAAGTTAAAGGGGGAGGGGAGGCAGCAGCAATGCGAAAATAAACCCTAAATCACAAAAAACTCAGCTACTTGCAACGCCATTGATATCCCACCCCCCGCCAAATGAGACGAGACTTTTAAAGGCCATTGAGAATCAATGAGACATGGAAGCTCAACTTCTAATTAACTCTTTTAGAAATCCCAAGTTAACATTTTCTTTTACTGAAATGATCCTTAACAGGTACTTGCAGGATTGAGCTCAAGCAAGGACTTAAAACATTTGAACTATATGGGCTGGTGCCATTTCTATCAGTGGGTTAGGAGAGCTAAAAATAATGCCAATATATTTCACATCTGGCAACCCATGAACCCCTTTGGTTTCAGATAGTACAAAGGCAGGGTCTAAAAAGTCAAACTAAGCCTCCAGAATAGAGTACAGTATACACTTCCTGAGTTAATGCTAAATACATTACGTCTGGTAAATGAGCCACCATAGCCACTAGAGGGCTGTGAAAATTTGTGTTCTGGGTTTTTTTAGACTCTTCTACCCAGGTATTATCTGAAACCAAAGGGGTGCATTGCTTGCCTGATGTGATTTTTCCCTCCAACTTTTTTTTACCCGTCTACATATAAGAAATCAGCCCTGAGTGCTCACTAGAAGGACAGATCCTGAAGTTGAGGCTCCAGTACTTTGGCCACCTCATGAGAAGAGAAGACTCCCTAGAAAAGACCCTGATGTTGGGAAGGATTGAGGGCACAAGGAGAAGGGGACGGCAGAGGATGAGATGGTTGGACAGTGTTCTCGAAGCTACTAACATGAGTTTGGCCAAACTGCGAGAGGCAATGAAGGATAGGAGTGCCTGCCGTGCTCTGGTCCATGGGGTCATGAAGAGTCGGACACGACTGAACGACTGAACAACAACAACATATATTATGGAGAACCAGTGCATGGTCCTCCCTCATTATTTACATGCAGAACCAAAAACAACTGGATTTGCTTTTTGCTCATTCCTAAGACGTATAGGGGGGGGAAAAGCCCCATTGATTTTTACAGATCAGTCATGCATAAAGCATGCATCTTTTCACTTTCTTTTGAGCAGCAAGATTCCTCTCCCTCCACCGTCATGAGCCATCCATTAGGCAGCAGAGGGGGGCGAGAAGGGAAGCAGGGACACCGTTTTGGCTCTGCTGGCAGACCAGCTCGGCTTGACTTCTCTTATCTCACTGATGACACCAAGGTCGCAGGGTCAATCCCCGTATGGGACAGCTATATATTCCTGCATTGCAGGGGGTTGAACCGGATGATCCTCAGGGTCCCTTCCAACTCTACAATTCTATGATTCTAAGATTCTATGGAACCGTACTGTGCAGGGTCTTTAAAAAAATAAAAATAATCACACAAGCTCTTTTGGGAGCCTTTTTGGCTAAAGCGTGGGATTTTTAAAAAACACACAAATAAGTAATAAATTAAAATGTGTTTGTGGCCAACAGTGCAGCCATGACAACTAGATTCTACACCTGAGCAGGGTATCACTGGAACCTTCTGTACAATTAACGATGGTAATTGTTTGTTAATGATCGCCTTTCTCCGTAACCCCTTGATCGATTCAGTTCAAATTTGGACACAACGTTCCATGCCCATATGGGAGTGATCATATGTACTTACATTGCACAAATACCACACCTTTCCCAGGTAAAAATGTGATTTTCTGCAAAAAAATATAGCGCCCTCCAGTGGACGTTAAACAGCACAACACAACACACCTCTTTCTGACCCCTCCTCCTCCTTTCCCGACATCACTACCACCATCCAATCGACAGACAGACCGCCCACAAACACTACTGGGGCAAAGAACCTCATAGACTAAAATAGTAGTAATAAACAGTTGTAGAAACGAAGACAAAAATGGGAGGGGCAAACGGAGAACACATAGACTGAACTTCAGTGAGATAAGCTGTAAGTAAACATACGCTTTCTCTTTCATACTGTATCTTACTTTTGCATTTCACCAAATCAGCCACAGCAAGGCGTGGCTGGGTCAGCTAGTTCCAAATAAGGCCCCATCCGCACTAAACATTTAAAGACGTATCATGTCACTGCCATGGCTGCTTCCCCCAAATAATCCTGGAGAGGTGTAGGGGAAACAACTCGGAAGACATTGTTACGAGGAGATAGGATGGCATGTCCTGGAGTTTTCCCCATACCTGAGCCGCGCCCCAAACTTAGCTCTTGTGTGGATGTTTCTTTAAGGGAAGAGAGCTTGTCGGCCACAGGTGTTGCCACTTAGGGGCAGGCTCTCTATAAAAAGCAAGCAGGGAGGGGGCTGGAGTTAGGAGGGGAGGAGAACCGAGAAGTATTGTCATGGACCCAGAGCTAGAGTGCTGTAAGCATTGGGTATGTATGTTTTGTTTCTTGTAATAAAGGTTCTTTGGTTCACCTTCCACGTGTGCAGTTTCCTTGCCCTGATATCCTTTAAAAGAACCGCTACCTTTGGTAGAACAAGAGGGTAGTTTAAGGCAGCTGCGAGTTGATAGTGGCAAGTAAGGTAGTTTGGAAGGGAAGGAAACAGAAGTCGCAGGGTAGCCATCCCTTTAAAAATCTTGCCCACCAGTTGAGCGAGGATTAAAGAAAAGCTCCAAACTTGGTGGGTGAGGCCTTCATAATGAGACACAGGTTAAAGTAGCCTTCCCCAACCTGGTACCCACCAGAGGTTTTGGACTACAACTCCCATCAACACTTTGAAGGATGGCCACTCGACAATGGGATCATGGGAGTTTCAGTCCACACTATATGTAGTAGGATACCAGGCCAAGAAAAGCTGGGTTAGAAAATCCTTTTCAAAGACATTTCTTAAGCGGAGTTTGATTTCTAAATAACGCAGGGAAGTGACCACAGGGAGAAAAAGCAATCAGCTTTTCAAAACAGAGGGGCAGTAGCATATACCAGGATTTGCCGTACGAAGCAAGACGTGGGAATCCAGTTTGTGAGCAGAAGCAATTTTGTTGGGTCATGGAGCAGCAGTGGGCAGTGGTGGTGCTGAGAAGGCTGAACTTGCACACCTGAAACTGCCATCAGTCTGAAAAGTGATTTGCTGGGCAGCACTGGGGAGGGGGAAACTGTTGTTTAATGTTTGTAGGGGAAGGCAGACAAAGGCCCCTTTGGGGGAAAGGAAAGCACCAGCTTCACAATTCTTTCAATCCAGACCATATATTTCAAAATCATCTCTTTAAAAACCTTGCGACATTTGAATTCTATTTTTAAAATAGCCACGAGACAGACCCAGTAGATTTATATTCTATAATTGAAAGAGGCAGAGACATAAAATTGAACCAGCAATTCAGTCGGGGGCTTGGGGTGAGCTATTTCAGTAAGTAGAGCAAAAGCAGGACTTAGGTTCATTTCCTAAATAAGATGATACACACACACTGCACAACACACTTCATGGTGTGTGTGTGTGTGTTTAAAAGGCTAATAAATACTATTATATATTGCGCATTTTGCTTTTGTGTTGATGTTCGTCTGTCTTAAGCATACCCTCTGCAGCAACTGAGATGAAAATTGACCCATATGAAAAATAGCTGTTTTGCTTCTGACAGCACCCTACTGCCACTTTGCTTGTTAGAAAATAACCATTTTTATGATATTTCCCAATGAGCGGAAAGACTATACAGTACTGTCAAAAAGGCATTATTTTCTCTGAATATATTCCCTGATACTGGACTTAGAATGAAAGGCATGCATTTCAAAACTATATTAAATCATCTATAAAATTAACCGTTCGCTATGGCGCTGTGGGTTAAACCACAGAGCCCAGGGCTTGCTGATCAGAAGGTTGGCAGTTTGAATCCCTGCGACGGGGTGAGCTCCAGTTGCTCGGTCCCAGCTCCTGCCCACCTAGCAGTTCGAAAGCATGTCAAAAGTGCAAGTAGATAAATAGGAACCGCTCCGGCGGGAAGGTAAACGGCGTTTCCATGCGCTGCTCTGGTTCGCCAGAAGCGGCTTTGTCATGCTGGCCACATGACCTGGAAGCTGTACGCCGGCTCTCGGCCAATAAAGCGAGATGAGCGCCGCAACCCCAGAGTTGTCCGTGACTGGACCTAACAGTCAGGGGTCCCTTTACCTTTACCTTTACGTTGTTAATATGCATGTGTCCACAAAATACTCCACAGCTTTATAATTGAAATAAAAAAAATACATTTGGCATTAAGACAGAGAGGGGGGAAAGACAAGCGAGCAAAGTGGAAGCAAATCAGTGGGAGCAATAATATTCTGATGCACTTTCAAATTAAGGTGCAGCTGTAGGGCTGCCATACGTCTGGATTTCAAAGGTTGTAGTTCCCTAAATGCAGTGCTTTGTCCTGGGTCTTAGAGGCAAGTCAATTGAAAAATTCTGTTTTGTCTAAAACTCTAAAAAAGAAGAAGAGCTAAAATTTCAGGGGGTCCTGGTTTTTTACTTTTTGGAATATGGCAACCCTACGCAGCTGTCACTTTAAGAAACATTCTAAATGCTACTAATGAACTTCGGCTACTCCTGGTGCAGACAGAGAAACTAAATGTGGTTCCCTCCATGGCAAATGGTCAGGAGTGAAGGACATTATAACCCAACAACATACAAAGGGCACCATATTGGCTGCAACTGATCTGCACTTTGCCTACCCACAAACCATCTCCCATTATCTCCCTGAGCACTTCTTCTGGAAGGCATCTGGTCTTCCTTACCAATTACAATTCAGGACCAAATCAGATGAGAAGCAATTAGCAGTTGTCTGAATAGCATTTCAAAAGTTAGAAGGTGGGGGATGGGAGGGAGGGATCAGGACACCAGTATAGAAGGGGAACTTTGTGCTTTGTTTCCTATTGAAGCCCCAGTTCAGATTAAGGCCTCATGTGACTGGGATAAAATAAATGATCTGTGACCATGGAAGCTTTCCTTTTCATACAAATAGGGTGGATCTACACATGGGGGGTGGGGAATGCTATAAGTCAGAGATTAAATCGTTATAACAAAAGTAAAAAAAACCCAACCACTATGGAAAATCGTGTAGAATTTATTTTACTCTCCAGCACCATCTAGTGTTGCATGTTTGTAATGCATTCAAAACTCTGTTTTTTGACTAATATAGGTAAAGGGACTCCTGACCATTAGGTCCAGTCGCGGACGACTCTGGGGTTGTGGCGTTCATCTCGCTTTATTGGCCAAGGGAGCCGGCGTACAACTTCCTGGTCACGTGGCCAGCATGACTAAGCCGCTCCTGGTGAACAACAGCAGTCATGGAAATGCTGTTTACTTCCCACCGGAGTGGTACCTATTTATCTACTTGCACTTTGACGTGCTTTCAAACTGCTAGGTTGGCAGGAGCTGGGACCAAGCAACGGGAGCTCACCCCATCGCGGGGATTCGAACCGCCGACCTTCTGATTAGCAAGCCCTAGGCTCTGTGGTTTAACCTATAGCTGAGTCCATAGTCCAGGAGGCCCAAATACACTTTGGAAAGCAGGGTAGGTGGGTGGGGGTGGATTCAAATGCCATCCACTGCCATGTCAAGGTGCCAGTCCAGATAGACCCACATATATTTTGCCTTTAGATTTTTGTATCTCGTTTTTGTAATGGCTTCAGGTACGCAAATAAAAAAATATTTGTACAGTATTCATATTCCTCAGCTGGTCTTTTGAGATCTCCAGGTCCAAGCCCTCCCAAAACTACCTACCCAAGACCATAGGCAGAAGGCCAAGCAAGCTGCTTTATTTCAGAAAGGCAGGTATTGTTATCTTTCATTTAGCTGGATGTTATGCTATCCAGGGTCTATATCAGGAACTTCTGTTTAGGACAAAGGTTCTAAACCACGTATAGATCATCACATGTAATCATCCCCCTCTCTCTTTTACACAAGTACACAGCATTACAAGGGTGCCATGCTTTTACCTACACGTAGCTACATTCTGCATTTCAAAAGAACACACTTAAAAGCCATCTTCGTTGCGCTGCTTCCTGTCAGAATGTGCAACCACAGGAAACATCCTGGACAAATGCTTCCTTGCAATGCGATATGCAATTATGGTTTCTGGTTCCTCCCGTCTCATCCTGCTTCTTGGCAAACTTAATTTTGACCTACAGTCTCTCTCTCTCTCTCGTCGTCTTCTTCCAGGAAACATTTCTTGAAATCAGTTGTTACCCTCCAATGCAAGGTTGGATTCAACCCCTTGAGAGGCTTTCTGCGGCCTCCCCAAAATCCCTCTAATTTGGCATTTTTTTTTAAACAATGTTTAGAACATAGCTGAGGTGGTCTCTACTGTGATCCTGTGGCATTCCAGCTATGGAGTTGTAGGGGGTTCCATCTGCCCTTCAAAACCATGAGCTCTTCCATCAACTTACTTTGCAAAAACACACTGTATCCCTCTTCTGCAGCACCATTGCAAGCGTTTCTCAGTACCGGTACTTAGGAAACATTTTCCCTGCCCACTCCAGTGCTGGGGAGGAAAAGCACTTTTTAAATTCCATATTGCAGCTCTGGGGTAGCAGGAGAGCTTTCCTTCCCAGCACTGTAATGGGGAGCAAAAACACAGGGAATCTCCCTCCTCTAATGGCCTGCTTGAGAGAGCATGTCTCTCTCTTCCTGTTTGTCCATATGTACCTTCCCCTGCTGAGTATGTATCTGTCTGCATCTCTCTTTCTTTCTCTCTCTCTCTCTCTCTCTCTCTCTCTCTCTCTCTCTCTCTCTCTCTCTCTCTCTCTCTCTCTCTCTCTGCCTTTATATTGTTATATGACACCCCAATCTCCAAGCAGTGAGAGATTCCAAGGGGGTTCCAAGCACTTACCTGGGGTTTGGTTTTGTTGGAATTATGATCAGCAGGGACTGTGGTGTATTTAGGATATATGGCTTTATTTCCATATAAGATGGAGAGGCTCACAGCATCCACACCCCAAAAGATTTTGCTCCCCCATTAGCCACATCACAGAGCAAAACATGTCTCTGTGTCCTCAGCTCCCACCTCACACATATTCCACCGTGATATGCTACTCAAAACCACAGAATGGTGTTGTGCTGCTTTACATATACACTGTTAATTCAATTCATGGAAGTGTTAATAACAGTATGAAATTAACCTGTTTCCAAAATAAGTGTCAGGCTCCGAGATCCCACACTCTAAAAATTTCATAACTGCTGGCAACCATTAATATTTGCTAATTTAATTAAGCTGAAAGCTGAAGCGGAAGCTTCTCCTTCCTGTTAACTATTTCATTTCCAGCAGCATGTTAAGGTTGGAGTTGTTTCAATCAAGGTGATCTCAATCACCAAGAGGAAAGATTGGTGTTTAGGTAACTGGCTTAAATTACCGGTAAGATTCCCATTCTGCTGGTTCATGTATTTCTTTGTTACGTGTATGTTGTGTATTGATTCAAGGGTTATCATATCTGTATTACTATTGTCTGTAAAGTAACTGCATTCCTGTTCCAGAAGGAACAGCTACTATTGGTTCATTCAAGCTGCGGCATTTGGATCTTCAGTCTTATTGGTTCCCACCAAAAAGCAGCAGTGTGATTGCTTGAGATTGTTCCCTCCAAAATGTATCCTTGTATAGCAAGTCCCCTGTCCCTATAAATGTAGCTTCCCTACCCTGTTCCCTCAGTCTTGTCTTGTTGCCTGAATAAAGAAGTTGTTACATGAAGACGCTGTCTCCTGCCTGCCTATGTCAGAGAGCTGAAATCACTTGCTGAAATCATTAACCCCACGCTACAAAAGTGTATGTTGTTGAAACAAGCAAAATACATTGATTTTCAAGTGAACAAAGTCTTGGATTTGTGAGGGAAAATGCAAGGATCGGACACTTGCAGCTCCTCTCTTATAAACTCCACACTGGAAGATGCTGAGAGTGCTCAGTCCTGGGCCACAGATAAAAAGAGCCATCAGTGTCACAAAGGGCAAGGCAGGATAAAGTGATGCAAAACGTGCTTGTTGTGTCTGCCTGCTGACAGCTGAACAACAGAGCTGAGGCATAAGCAATTAAGTGGCGCACTCCCTCCAGCGGCTGAACTTGTTGTGGGTGTGCCCTGAGCATCATCACCATGGCAGAGAATGTACCAGGGACTCCTCTTGCTCCGAAGCAGCAATTAGAGCAAGTCATCCCAAAGGGATGTTTTCCCCCAGCTGCTTTGAACACACAAGGCTGCGCATGGCTCCCTTCAGCCGGCAGCCGGCCTTTTCATATCTCACAGGGCACACTTAGTTTACATAAAGGGGCAACCTGATCAGGTAGCCTGCAATGAGGGAGAAACGTTGACATGTTCCACCGCGCTGTTTACCTTTGCAGCAGGTGGCACTGATGTGATTCTGTTGACATAAAAATACACAAAGAAGAGCATGCAAATATTTTAAAAAAGGCCAAGCCTAGGGAAATTGGAAGCCAGGCTCTCCACTGGTAATAGATGCACGGCTCGGTTTCGAAGTAGTTTCACCACACCTGCTTTTTAATCGCAGAAAGTGAAAATAGCACAGAAGCACAAACAAACTCCTCAGCGAGCCTGTTCATGCCATGGCTTAAATCATAAGCACCCTTGCACACTGAACAGGAAGGAATTTATTAGTGAGATTTACTCCTCAGTAAAGATGTTTCATGTGGGTGATAAATCAAATAGACTCATTTTACTTTTAACACTTTGGCTCCTCAGAATTTATTACAAAATTAACTTGTTTTCCAAAGCCTCTAATAAACTGACCTATCTAAATTATATATATATATATATATGTGTGTGTGTGTGTGTGTGTGTGTATGTATATGTATATGTATATGTATATGTATATGTATATTTAAAAAACCACCTTTCTTCATATCTGCTTTCCTAGTTACATATGCAGTATTTTAAATATACATTCTACTCACTCTCTGAAATCAATTTCAGCTCCAACTCCTTTAAATCAGGAAATGCTATAAATCTAAGTTCAATTCAGTGGAGTAATTCTGACTGGTCTGGGCTCACCTCTTTTGGTTCTCTCTTCCTATTCTGCTTTCCCTTGTAACTTGCCATTGCAGCCTCTGAAAATTGGTTGCTAAGAAACAGATAAGCAAGACAAGCATATGCTCCTTTTTAAAAGGTGAAATAACCTTTCAAAATATTAGTTTTGTATCCCGCCCCTGAGCTGCGATATAATTTAGCCCCCGAAATACAATTACTGGTTATCTCTGTTAATAAATTGCAGTGTTGCAAAACCCAAAACCAAGCAATTCTTTGAAATCTTCAAATGGTTTGTACTACATTCTCTTCTGCTTCTGAAATTACAGTATTGGATACGATAATCTAGGGCTGCCATACATTACCATGTGGAAGTGATTTTTTTATGTCTGGGGGTAATTTTTGTCCTGGATCTTCAGCAAGTAAACCAAAAAAGCGTATTGGGCATTGTCTAAAAAAGTTCAACAACTTTCAGGGTGTCCTGGTTTTTACTCTTTGGAATATGGCAATAGACTTGGACTAATGAACCCAAGGATACTTCAAATTTGCTCCATCTTGACATCTATCAGAATAATATTTTGTAAGGGTGTGATAATTTGCACACAACTTGGCATTTTTTACTTTTATATTCTATATGAGGGTGGACTCACAAACAAATCATTTTATCTTAAGTTGCAACTCACCGTTAACCTGTATTAAGGGTAGACTTTTACTTAAGTTTACTCCCAAGTTATGGCATATGCTCCTTTCTATGCTATTACTCAGGTCATGTGTAACCCTTCCCTCCTGAATGATCCTGGGCTTTTCATGCTAACAGCAGCTCCTAATCCAATGAACGACCAAAGAACTCACTCAAAATGATTCTGCCCATGAATACAAAGCAACTCCAAGAGAGTAATTGAGTTGAAACATGAAGCAGAAAGCCAGCGCTTGCTGTCTGAGTTCTTCAGCCCTGCTTGAATAATACATCACTTTCAGGAGAAAGAACAGGAGCAGGGTTTGGACTCTCTGCACCCTTCACTGCAGGAAAAGTGAAGGAGTCAATCTCAATAAAGGCTGTTTCATCCTGTAGGCGGCAGAAGGATTCCACACTGAAACAGACACATGTTCTCCTGGTTCTTTTGTCCAGTTCTACCAGAACTGAAAGGTGGGGACAGAAGGCTGAAAGCCTATGAATGCTTCTGGGCAGAGGTGTACTTAGGGGCTGGATAAGTTCGCCCCCGCCAAGGGTGCAGACCTAGAACAGCACAAAAATTGCACCTCTCCACTCTGGCTCAGAGTGTCTTGGAGCCTGCCTGCCCAGACTGCACCTCCATTGCTCAAGGGTGGGTGCCGATGCAACTCCTTGCTAAGAAGAAGAAGAAGAAGAAGAAGAAGAAGAAGAAGAAGAAGAAGAATTTGGATTTGATATCCTGCTTTGATATCCTGCTTCAGGACAGATCCTGAAGCTGAGGCTCCAATACTTTGGCCACCTCATGAGAAGAGAAGACTCCCTGGGAAAGACCCTGATGTTGGGAAAGATGGAGGGCACAAGGAGAAGGGGACGACAGAGGACGAGATGGTTGGACAGTGTTCTTGAAGCTACCAACATGAGTCTGACCAAACTGCGGGAGGCAGCGGAAGACAGGAGTGCCTGGCGTGCTCTGGTCCACGGGGTCATGAAGAGTCGGACACGATTAAACGACTAAACAACAACAACAATCCTGCTTTATCACTACCCAAAGGAGCGTCAAAGCGGCTAACATTCTCCTTTCCCTTCCTCCCCCACAACAAACCCTCTGTGAGGTGAGTGGGGCTGAGAGATTTCAAAGAAGTGTGACTAGCCCAAGGTCACCCAGCAGCTGCATGTGGAGGAGCGGAGACGCGAACCCGGTTCCCCAGATTACGAGTCTACCGCTCTTAACCACTACACCACATTGACTCTCAAAAAGCAAGAGCATTTGGGTCCACCTCTGTTCCTGGGTTTTTATTTGGTTTCATACAAGTAATCTCAGTATTGTGTCTTTGGCCTTCACAGAAGATGCCTCAGCTACTTAAAGCAGGGATGAGCAAACTGTCACCCTAGGTTTGCATGCGGCCCGCAGCCTAATTTAATGTGGCCCTCAGTCCCTTCCCTGCCATCTGTCTGAGCAGTGCAAGAGAATGAGAAGAGGTGGCAGAGATGAAAGGGTGGACCTAGCCAATTTGGGCTTTGGCTCCATTCACCACCAGCCACAGCTATGCATGCACACAACCAGCATCCAACCCCTGGCAGATTATTTCTGAAGGAATGCAGCCCTTGACAGGGGGAAAAAAGTTGCCTACCTTTTACGTTAAGTAAAAAAATTCCTTCTCCATCAGAAGAGTTACTTTTAAACAAGGCACCCATTAAAGGACATCTAAGCACACAACTTGCCTGAAATATAAACAAGGCTCGAGAAAGCAGCTTGAAAAACTACTCAAACTCATAAATGTGGGGGGGTGGGGTGGGGGGGGAGGAGTTGGCTTTTATAGCAGCCAAAAAGATTTTTTTTAGAAGATACGCTTTGTACCTTTAGATGGCAGTCAGACGCCATAAATCACTACTATCAAAGAGAGGAACATGAGGGGGCTTTAGATTTGAAAGAACTGAGAAAAGTTTGGTTTATATTGTAATTCTGAGCTGGGGGTGCTGAGGGCTCCTCAACCCATAATATGTGGACAAAAAACTTGCCCTATTATTTTTCTTATTAATCAGGGATTGCATCCAATGTTAGTCCTAATCAGAGAAGATTGATTGACATTAATAGAAATAATTAATTTCAGTGAGTCTGCTATCAGTAGGGCTTATTTGGATACAATCCTGTATTTTCAGACCACCCGCTTGATAGCACTGGTTTATGATCAGTGGCACTGGGTATGTGATCTTTAAAATATCTTCGGCAGATATAAAAGAATGTAGTGAAATACAACATAAAATCATAAAATATTCCGGCTCCTGGTTCAATCACAACATAGCAACAGTATAGAAAGTCAGAGTGAACAGGAATCGGCCAACCACTCTTCAGGCCCCCAAGGCCACATGGAAGAGATATGTCTTTAACAGACATCAAAAAGGCAACAATGAGGAGGACAAATGGGTCTCCAATGGAAGGGAGTTCTGATACTGGGGAACCCTGACCGAGAAGGTCTCACATAAGTCATTGCGGAACATGCTTCAGTTAATATATGGAACTATAACCAGGGTCTTCCCAGAAGATCTTAAGGCACGGGTTTGCAGGCAATGGAGAAGCGCTCCTTCAAGAACTTGGGTTCAAGCCATATGGGATTTTATACACCATATGGTGCTATGAGACAGAATACTGTGTTTTGGCTTTTTGTATGTCCCTCACAAGGAAATGGGAGCATCGTATATCAAACTAAAATAAAGCGAAGCTCAATCCAGATACGACTGAGGCACCATTAGTGGGTAGCTCCCTAGACTGGATGGATGGGAAACTGCCTGCTCTTGATGGAGTTACACTTCCTCTGAAGGAGCAGGTATGCAGTTGGGGGCACTTCTGGATCCTTTGCTGTTGCTTAATGCTCAGCAGGCCTCAGCTGTCCAGAGCGCCTTCCATCAGCTTCTGCTGGTGGCCCAGCTGCACTCATATCTGGACAGAGATAGCCTAACTTCTGTTGTCTATGCTCTGGCAGCTTCTAGGTTAGGTTACTACATCACATTATACAAGAGGCTGCTTCTGAAGATGGTTCAGAAACCTCAGCTGGTGTATAATTCAGCCGTCAGGTTGCTGACTGGGGCAAGGCAGTCTGAACATATAAAGCCAATCTTGGCCCAACTGCACTGGCTACTAATTAGTTTCCGGGCCCAATTCAAAGTGCTGGTTTCGTTTGTTACTATGAGGTGTCTTTTTGTGTTTTTATATTGTAAACCACCCTGTAATCCTCGGATAAAGGGTACTATAGAAACTTAATAAATAATAACACTAACAACAACAATGCCATTAGAATGCATTTTCATTGAGTTCTTAGAAATTAATTCCACCGTACAGCATGCCACCGATAGAAATATCCTTTGTTTCTACACATGATAAATATAATCACTAAGTGATGTCGCCTTTTATGCATTCAAGCCAAACTTATCCTTTAGTTGCCACATAACAGTATGTTTTTGAAGATATAAGACTATTTATATTTGTAAATATCACTGTGGTATTCTTTTGATCTCTTTATTTCATTATTATTTTTAAACAACCAGAGGGGAAAGCAACCAGACTTCCAACTAAATGTTTCTTCTCCACTGCTCTATTCAACAGTGCTTAAATGGTACCCTCAGGGCGGAAATGAACTCCATCTTTTGACTCTCTGGAGGCACAGTGGCCAACAATTACTGCAGGTCCCTCAGAGCTAATAATGAAATTGGGTAATGGAATTCTACTAAGCAACAAAACACATCCAATTAACAATTTACTCCACTGAATCAGCAGTAAATAAAATAAAGCATATTTATTTGATAAACAACAACATCAGCAGGAAGTGCCTTTAGCATATGCACAAATGTGGTTCAGAAGGTATTTCGCAACAGAGGTCATACTTGAAAAAATATAGAGATCACATTTTGATTTGGGTTTCAAATTTCTATCCATGTTTAAAATGGTGTATGCACTTTAATTTGCACCAAGATTTGCTTACTAGACTCAGAACCTGTTTTCAGTGTTAGGCTCCAGACTTTGGATTAGGTGAATCAGTAAAGAAGACTGTGTTCTTGAGCATGTGTAGAGTGCCTCCTCGTCTCCCATATTTAGGAATGATTTTCAGAGTAGATGGGTGTGCCTCTCCCCCCCCCCCCAATGCTGGGACCCAAGAAGCTGTCACTGTATAAATTAAGTACTGCTTGAATGTATTGGTTATGAGGACTAAAGGCAAGGGCAGAGGTGGGCTGGGAGAGGAGAAGCAGGAAATGGAAAGAACGGGTGGAGGAAACAAGGGAGCCAAGGAAAAATTAAGCAAATCAGGATGCTGAATGGACAGCAGGTAGGGAAATGTGTGCCATAAAATGTGTGCCATTGGTATGATCAGGTGTGAAGACAAGAGGAAGGCTGATTTTAGAATGTACCATTTCAGAAAGAGTAGTACAATTCTTCTATAAACGTATGTTGGCTTCTGCATGAAGCAACTAAATCTTATAGGGTCTTATTCTGCTCTACTACTCTTTTCCATTTAAAAACTCTTAAATTAATATTAAATGCATGTTTCTACTTCTAATATTTATAGTGTGGTCTATAAACTTAATAAGCATAGTACTTATTCCCTTTTCCAACTGGCTGAAACCATTCAGTGTGATAGAAACCATTCAATGTGAAGACAAATTTGTATAATAGTGCTATCTCTTGGTTCAATGTATTGCAACCAGCAGTCGGTCCACATTGCTTGCTTTTTTTTTTTATAGGTACAGAAGCAATCTGTAACTAATTGTTAAAGAATGTTTGCATGGAAAGTGTGCCATAGTGCTTTGCAGAAAACCACCAAAAATCAGTTTTCCAGAGGGATTTTTTTTGGGTGGGAGGGGGACCTATTTAAAATACACTGAATGGACACTGTAGTTTCCCCTCACATAAATACAGTTTTCAGGATTCTTTGGGGGAAGTCATGTGTTTTAAAAGTTTGGTGTGGATCTGCCCTATAGTTTCTGAGGAACACCCTTCCATCTAAGGTCAAAAAGCCCTGCTGTTCACTGAACTTCATATACTTCATGAACCCCCTTTCTATTTCAATGGACATCATAAGTTGCACTATACCTGCTTACTGAACTTAGCTGTGGATTATTATTATTTATCTTAAACACCGTATTATTTTGATGTAAGGATTATTTTATTAACTGCTGCATAAACTGCTTTGTGAAAAGCTGTCCATAAATACTGAAAACAAATAAGTACAAAAACATTTGGCCAAAGCTTTCTTTTTCCTTATTCAAGGTTCTACTTCAAGCTGGTTGTGTGAAGGGGTGGGGGGAAGTTCTCTCGCAAACAGTAGACAATTACCGCACACAAATGATCTTTGGATTCTGGCCACAGCCATTTTAAATCTTTTTAATGATCTGAAAAGACTTGCATTCATGCTTTCAGTACTGATTTATGAGGCAGGCAGTCTTCACCCTGCCTGAACATATAAATACATAAATATGCTAGAAAGGAAGAGAAGGGGGAAGGGTGAAAGGAGAATAGCCATTTCTGTTATCCAAGCGCATTCAAAGGAGGAGGCCACATTATTTTTTATTCAACAACAATTTCATTTAAAAATATTTACTGTCAATGAATAATTCAAAACAACACAATGTGTGGTTTCTCCAAGATGCCAGAAACATATGAGCTTCATCTATATTAGCTACCTTTAGCAGGAGAAACGATCACTTCTCCTTTATCTACATGGTGGCCAACTGAGATACACCTGCAATTTCATTCTGACGTGAAATATAACTTAAAAAGAAAGCTATAATCCACTTTTGCAAGTGAATCTTTGTAGAAGTGATTGGCCATGGAGATCCATTAGAAGGCCAAAGCTTTTGACAACCTGCATGTGTGTTTGTGCAGAGTGAATGTTGGGCTTGGATCGGGAATTCTAACTACCTGCTAAATCATAAGCCTAACTGATACGTTCCTACGAGTAATGTCTGTCACAGCTAGAGCAATGTTTGCTGTGTGAAAGGGGGATACAATGGTACCTCGGGTTACAAACACTTCGGGTTATAGACTCCGCTAACCCGGAAGTACCGTATATACTCGAGTATAAGCTGAGTTTTTCAGCACATTTTTTGAGCTGAAAAAGCCGCCCTCGGCTTATACTCGAGTGAAGCGGGAGGCGGCAGGGGGAGGAGCGGCGAGAAAGGAGCCCTTTCTCCTTTTTTGAAAAGGCAGCGATCGGTGCCGCATTTGGGAGAGCGCGGCACAGATCCCTGCCCTTTGGAGAGGAGCGCGGTAGCTGCAGGAAGAGCCCTTTCGGGCACTCCTCCTGCAGCCTCCGTGTTCCTCTTCAAAAGGCAGCGATCCAAACCGATCCCTGTGCTTTGGGGAGGAGCGCGGTGGCTGTGGGAAGAGCCCTTTGGGGCGCTCCTTCTGCAGCTTCCGTGTTCCTCTTCAAAAGGCAGCGATCCAAACCGATCCCTGCGCTTTGGGGAGGAGCGCGGTGGCTGTGGGAAGAGCCCTTTGGGGCGCTCCTTCTGCAGCCTCCGTGTTCCTCTTCAAAAGGCAGCGATCCAAACCGATCCCTGCGCTTTGGAGAGGAGCGCGGTGGCTGCAGGAAGAGCCCTTTCGGGCGCTCCTCCTGCAGCCTCCGTGTTCCTCTTCAAAAGGCAGCGATCCAAACCGATCCCTGCGCTTTGGGGAGGAGCGCGGTGGCTGTGGGAAGAGCCCTTTGGGGCGCTCCTTCTGCAGCCTCCGTGTTCCTCTTCAAAAGGTAGCGATCCAAACAGATCCCTGCGCTTTGGAGAGGAGCACAGTGGCTGCGGGAAGAGCGGTGGCTGCAAGCATGTAAGAGCAGCTTAGCCATAATATGAGGAGCTGATATAAATGCCAGAACCAGTTATTTGAATCATAGAATTGTAAAGTTGGAAGGGACCCTGAGGGTCATCTAGTCCAACCCAATGCAATGCAGGAATCTCAGCAAGCAGTCCCCAACCAATTTGAATGCATTCTGGACCCTGATTAGCTTTGCAAGTGTGCTAGGAGATTTATTGCTGCATCATTACCCATTATTACCCACCTAGAAAGAGAGGCAATGACTGGCTGTGATAGAAATACACACAGTTGACACTGATTCAGTATTGCCTTGCACACATTGACATACAGTCACGTGTTTCTACAGCCGTGCTTGGACCTGCTGCTTGTGTCCAAAGGCTGAACATGAGCAGAATAGGAATGAGCATGCTAAGCTCTGCCCCCATGTTGCCATGCCTGCTGCCCACCACAGGTTAGGGGGGCAAAGTCCAAAGCAGGGAGCCTCCTCTACTTCTGAAGAAATCTTGTGTGATTTAGAACCCTGCTGAATTGTGTTCTAAATAATGTATTGAGTTCTCACTCTACCCTCCAGGTTGTAGAGGGCAGACAAAGGGGCAAAGGTTAGTGAGCTCATCCCCACTCCTGCGTACATATGTGCAGCCCACCAGAATAGGGCTCATGTATTTTCAATATCTACCGTACTTCCAAAGTCTGCTACTCTTTGACATGCAGTGCTCTGAATAAAGAATGCAGAGATGTTATCTAGGGCTGATGAGACGACATGCGGTGGGTTAGCCTAATGCCACGGCTGGACGTTTCTTGTGTTTGGATCTGAATATACTCCTACCATGCACTCTTCAAGCCCACATACAAAGAAGGGCTTCTGGCGCACTGTCAGTATGGCTGGCAAATTATTTTTGCAGCGTCAAAACAGGCTGTTAATTCTGTATGGCTGCCTTCTTAACAAGGAGCAAATTTTGCCTGTTATGCTGATTGTCACCTGCAGAGGAGGAGGAACAAGCAGCCTGAAAGCAGCTCTTTCGGGCTGCTCCTTCCTCCTCCTCCTCCTCCGCCACTGCCACCACCAGCCTCTGCCTCTGCATTTCCCACCCTCGGCTTATACTCGAGTCAATAAGTTTTCCCAGTTTTTTGTGGTGAAATTAGGTGCCTCGGCTTATATTCGGGTCGGCTTATACTCGAGTATATACGGTAGTACCTCGGGTTGAGAACTTTGCCCCAGGATGAGAACGAAAATCGCATACTGGCGGTGCGGTGGCAGCGGAAGACCCCATTAGCAAAAGCGTGCCTCAGGTTAAGAATGGTTTAGGGTTAAGAACGGACCTCCGGAACGAATTAAGTTTGTAACCCGAGGTACCACTGTATACAATTCCAAAACATGCGAGCAGGACCGGTGCCGGCAGTTTTGGCGCCCTAGGCGAGGGGGCGGGCCACGTGACGTCATTACGTATGATGCACGTTGCGGAGCGGTGCCCCGCCCCCTGCCCTGCCAGGCGCCCCTCGCCGCCGCGATTTGCTTGCTCCGCCGCTGGTTGGGGCGGCGGCGGGCAGCGGCGGGGGGCAGGCTGGCCAGCGCCCCCTCCATTTGGGCGCCCTCGCCGCCGCGGTTTTTGCCCCAACCTGCTTGCTCCGCCGCTGGTTGGGGCTGCACCGGGCGGCGGCGGGGGGCAGGCTGGCCAGCGCCCCCTCCATTTTGGCGCCCTAGGCAATTGCCTAGTTCGCCTAAATGGACGCGCCGGCCCTGCATGTGAGGTCACAAAGCAACTGCTTTGTGCATGTTCCCCATGGAGATACTTTTTTTGGAAGAAGAAAAAGAAGAAGAGTTTGGATTTGATATCCTGCTTTATCACTACCCGAAGGAGTCTCAAAGCGGCTAACATTCTCCTTTCCCTTCCTCCCCAACAAACACTCTGTGAGGTGAGTGGGGCTGAGAGACTTCAGAGAAGTGTGATTAGCCCAAGGTCACCCAGCAGCTGCATGTGGAGGAGTGGAGACGCGAACCCAGTTCACCAGATCACAAGTCTACTGCTCTTAACCACTACACCACACTGGCTCTGGAGATACTTGATTCATCTATCCCAAAAAACCATGGTGTGGCTGTGGCAGACATTATTGCCACATAAAGGGAACCACTGTGGTCAAGCTTTCCCATCCAGAAATGGTCATAGCTGTTGTACCAACAGCAGCTGGCA
The DNA here is from genome assembly GCA_034641385.1 of Darevskia mixta. Lineage (NCBI taxonomy): Eukaryota > Metazoa > Chordata > Lepidosauria > Squamata > Lacertidae > Darevskia > Darevskia mixta. The sequence continues at coordinate 26,633,795 of JAWWNH010000001.1, forward strand.
AAAGGCACTTCCAGTCATAAAGGTAAAGGGACCCCTGACCATTAGGTCCAGTCGCAGACGACTCTGGGGTTGCAGCGCTCATCTCGCTTTACTAGCCGAGGGAGCCAGGGTTTGTCCGCAGATAGCTTCCGGGTCATGTGGCCTGCATGACTAAGCTGCTTCTGGTGAACCAGAGCAGCACACGGAAACACCGTTTACCTTCCCGCCGGAGTGGTACCTATTTATCTACTTGCACTTTGACGTGCTTTTGAACTGCTAGGTTGGCAGGAGCAGGGACCGAGCAATGGGAGCTCACCCCATTGCAGGGATTCAAACTGCTGACCTTCTGATTGGCAAGCCCTAGGCTCTGTGGTTTAACCCACAGGGCCACTTCCAGTCATAGGGGCTACCTAAGTCACCAGCAGAGCTCTTTTTATGTTCTGATGTGGATCACACAATTCCCCTACTTAAAAGAAAGCCATTAAATTGATTTAGAGAGACAACTATGACAGAGTCCTCAGAGCAATCTAAGCCAAATTGCACCCAGCCAAATAATTATTTTCTCTTTTAAAAGCTGATAAAATGGTACCTTTCACCTTCAGTTCATCTTTTTACATGCTTCTGGAAATAATTCACAATAAAGATGCCATATTTAAAAATACAGAAAATTGAGTCACTTCTGTGTAAGACGAGGAGGACATGCCGAGCATGAAACGCTACTCTTACTAGACATCTGCTTCAACAGACAAGCTTTTTCCAAAAGGGGCATCGTTTAGCTAAAAACCAAAGTGAGTCTAGCAACCTTTTGCTCTGTAGTGCAAGCAACCTTCTCACCATCTCCTAAGGCAACTTCATGCAATATGCCCCCATCCGCACACACTAAGAAGATTGGTGTATCTTTCGAAACAAACATACACATGGCAGGGACCCAGAAACTGGTCAGAGCTCCCTGCCACATTGAATTTAGGTCTTTGTTTCTGTCAATGAACAAAGGGGCCTGAAGCTTACAGTTGTTGTGAGGATACATGAGCTTTGTCAAGCACTCTGTACACTGAATTATAGTGAAGAGAGTGTGCACATGCATGTACACACAGAGCAGTCTTCGATTTCCAAAAAAACCTATCGCATAAGGAACAGGTTGTCAGATCCTTTAAGAGTTCTGAGCAAAAGGGTGATGCTCAACTCCCTGCGACATGAGAAGTTGTCTTTGCAGGAATTCTGTATGTGAATCAGGGTGCCATGCTGTGCAAGATCTATTCCTTGGAGATCATTAATCTCCTTAAAATAGGAGGAAGAAGTTCGACTCTTCTGGAATAAGGGATACCCCTCTACTTTGCAGTGAAGCAAATCATATGGCGCTGTGGATTAAACCACAGAGCCTAGGGCTTGTTGATCAGAAGGTCGGCGGTTCATGCTGGCCACATGACCTGGAAGCTGTACGCCGGTTCCCTCGGCCAATAAAGTGAGATGAGCGCCGCAACCCCAGAGTCGTCTGCGACTGGACCTAATGGTCAGGGGTCCCTTTACCTTTACCTTTAAATCATATGAACATAGCACATGTATTTCTGCTGGCACTTCAGTGATGTTACATTGGTTTTGTACCCAGACATTTTGCAGAAAAAATGGCAACGATAGAACAAGCGTACACTTTAGCCTTGGGGCTTTTGAAAAATTATTGTTGTTGGTTCAATCCCTAGGAAGACTGTGGGGTTGTGCTGCTGTACATGCGCTAGCAAATAATGTCTCCAGCCTACAGACATTTCAAACAATATAACTGTTTAATCAATAGAAGAGGACTTTCAAGAGCACGCATGCATAGGGTATCTCTCTGTGGCTGACAGTTCTGTGTTTTCACTTGTTCTACCACTAAAAAGTAGTAATCTTGAAACATAGTTCATACAGGTTTCTGAGTTGTGTGGGGTGTCTGTTCACACAGAACAGCCTCCAACTTCAGACCTTCCTAAGCAATACATAGGGACGCAGGTGGCGCTGTGGTCTAAACCACTGAGCCTCTTGGGCTTGCCGATCAGAAGGTCAGCGGTTTGAATCCCCACGATGGGGTGAGCTCCTGTTGCTTAGTCCCAGCTCCTGTCAACCTAGCAGTTCAAAAGCACGCCAAAAAAGTGCAAGTAGATAAATAGGTACCGCTCCGGTGGGAAGGTAAACAGCGTTTCCGTGCGCTGTTCTGGTTTGGGTGTTCCGTTGCGCCAGAAGCGGCTTAGTCATGCTGGCCACATGACCCGGAAAAACTGTCTGTGGACAAACGTCGGCTCCCTTGGCCTGTGAGCGCCGCAACCCCAGAGTTGTCTGCGACTGGACTTAACTGTCAGGGGTCCTTTACCTTTACCTTTTAAGCAACACATGGACTGTGGAAGTGGGCCACAAGGAGCCTTGAAATTTGCCATTTTTTAATTTATTGCTAATAATTATTATTTCAGCCATTTATATGCCACTTAACATCACCATCTCCACATGGCGTACAGCAAGTACACAAAAGATAAAATAAAGATACAGTCAGTTGTTGTAGCGAGTGCAAAATAGGAAAAGCTTACTGAAGAAGGCCTGCTGAAATTTAAAAAAAGGTCTTCAGTAGGCCCTTGGAGTTCAACAGGGAGGACGCCTGTCTGACTTCAGCTGGGAGTCAGTAATTGGGTATAGGTCCGCAGCTATCAACTAAACGGTCTAAATAAACCCTTATGTGAAAAATAAGCACAATGCCAGGAAGATTTCCCTTAGTCACTGCATCATATCTGACATGAGTAACGTTATCAACGAGGCTGCAAAACAAAGGGTAATATCATGCTGTACTTTTTTTTTAATATCTGCGCTCTGTCATAAACATGGAGCTTATCTGAGCCAGATTTGAGTGATCCTGGGATTTTCATGGCTGAGTACTTTATATTATTCAGACTGTTGTCTGTGTATCCAAAATTACCAGTTGCAATGCCTCAGTAGCTCTTTTGTTGGCTGAGTACATTGTGGGATTGCACAAAGAGAAGACAGAGGAGAGAAGAGGGGAAGAGAATAAGATTCTCACTGGAAACACACAAATGCTAATGCGTGACTGCTAGTGATTTGTTCCCTTTCTCCAGTTCCCTTTATTTTGTCTTTCTTGTTCTGCTGCTTGCCTGCATCTCAAGACAGGTCTGCTCTTCTTTATTTGCTCTTCCTTACCCTGCATTTGCAAAAGCAAATGAACAGAAAACACCATTCTACAATCAGATTAAGTAACATTAACTGAAAATCAAATTGGATCATTTGCTAATTTTCTGGCCTATATGTTCCTACAAGTAAAGACTGGGCTGTATCCAGTTAAGTGATACTCAGAATGCTACTTGATTTCAGTGAGTCTACTCAGAATACAGCTGAGGGGGAGGCTGCTCATTAGTGGGTGTTGTCTGCTTTTTTTGGTAGCCATTTTGAGACAATTACATTTTCTTAAAACATTGTACGGGCAAACATCTGAAGCAGATCCCCAGCTCATGTGATCCTCACTCGCTCATCATGGGAAGAAGTGAGTAGCCAAATTGGAAGATCCATCTTTTACTCATAAATCCAAATCAAGATGCCTGGGTGACTTTCAAACTCAAGCTTGGAGGCTTCCTAGTGGTGGTGCTAGAGAAGACATTTGATAGGCAGCTAATTTCAATTTGTTATCCCTCTGCAAAAAGAAGGGATCTTTCCATTTGAGAAAGGGTTTCTGATCCAGCAGAGGCTCCTAGAAATGACTTGATTTCCACAAATACCCCCAACATTCCCATGCTGTTCCAGAAGGACCCCACCACCACCGCTACCTACTCCATGGCAGCTTTTTCTCACAGGACATTGGGAACTAGACAGTGGCATAGCATGGGTTGCAAGTGCCTGGGACTGTATGGAGGGGAGGCTGGGAGGAAGAGAATGTGTATGGTGTGAGCATGCACGTTCAATTGCCTAATGGCGTCCACATCACCCAGGAGATTGCAGCTGCAGAGATAAGAAAAGAAGAGTTGTACTGTTGTCTGGAGAGGTCACTTCCTGGTTCTCATGGAGAAGCCATTTTCAATGAAGCCCAGCAACAGAAGCACACAGCTGTATTGAGGCAACACCAGGTGTGGAAATTTTGCGCCCCCAACAAAATAGCACCTGGGGCAAGTGACCCTGTGGCTCCCCCCCATGCTACGCCACTGGCACCAGAGAGAAAATGGTATGTTGGTGAAAATCACCTCCTTCTCTTCCTCCTGTGCCCCTCCATACAATAACAATTCCCTACATGTAAAAAGTCAGCCTGTCAGTGAGAAAAGATAGGCTAGAATCCTTCTAACATCTCAATTTCTATGTAGGCTTTTTTTTTTTTTAGCAGTAGTGGCACAGAGTTGATATCAACTCCTCACAGGAGCCCCAACACCTCCAATCTGATGTGGTCCAGCCCAGATGTAGGTTTCAGTCGCCTCAGTGAGATCTAAACACTTTATCAAGGTTCAGAAAATTTTGTTCCTCTATGTGTTGTTGGACTCCAACTCCCATCAGCCTCAACCGGCACAGCCAAGGATCAGGCATAATGGAAATTGTAGTCCAAAATATCTGGAGGGTGCCAGATTAGGAAACAAAATGGTTGTTGGACCAGGATCCAACAACCTTCTTCCACCTACAATACCTCATGTCATACTGAATGCTGCCTCAGGGTCCCCCAAAATGTATTAGCAGAATCCCTTTCCTGTATTTTATACAGAAGCAAAATTCTGACCACTGCTCCCTTCTAAAAATACAACACTGAAATAGATTTTTCTCACTTGTCACACTTTATCTGCTGCTATATATAGCTTTTTATTTTAATTAATGCACTAGTTAAGGGGGATCTTCAAAGTTAAAGGCAGTAGGAGCCTGTGTCCAGAGTGAAAGGATGGATTACTTGATATTAGGGTGTGCAACACCCACAAAGTTTGGTTTGTGCGCCAAAGCAGCCCTTCAGAAAATAGCCTGCCTTGGTCCAAGGTGCTTTGTAGGCTGCCTGATTCAGCTTGGGGTTCGTCCAAGTCTATTTCCCCACTCCCAATTTATTATTGTGAAATTTCAGCAGGCTCTTATTATTTTCTTAACTTCAAGGTCCATGTCAGCTCATACAGATCCCGCTTCATCTCTGACAAACTCCAAATCCATCCAAGGCACCTTGCTTTAGCTTGGAATTCATCCAAATCTGATACACACCCCTACCTGATTTTAATAAGTTGCATAACAAAATATGGAATTTGGATAAAGTTTAGCAAAGGAACAACTTACTTCATCAAATATCCTCAAAATACATCAAAGGTTCTGCAATTTGCACTTTGGGTTAATTTAATTTGTTCAAAGTGAACCATCGGTCACCCTGCAACAGTTAGAAGCTCAACAGCCTAAAATGGTACCTGCAAAATCTTGCCTAATGGCATAATATAAACTAAAGAATTACATCTAATTCTTTGATGAAGCCCGTCGTTTATTAGTTCAGCCACTACATTGATTCTCAAAGATTTTAGGCTCTGTACTCTACACAAATGTTCTTATTCAATGTGCATTGGCACGGGACTGATATAAAAGCTTTAAAGGACTAAGGAACCTATCACATTCACAAGTAAAAAGGTTTCAATGGTGAGTGATTATTCTTATATTAGAACAGACCTTATCATTGGCAGACATTCAAGTGCATAAGATGATGGGCTGACAGCATTCCTCAGAGTGAAAGTAAAGATGAAGTGCCTTCAGAATGGTCCATGGCAGGAGGACAGGCAGTGCTATGAAGAGAGACTCAAATCTGCCTATTGCATGTGTCCATTCCATTAAGGCAATGGTGGCAGCCAACTAAACCCAGCCAGGACTGATGATTTTGCAGCCAGACTCTACTGGAAGACCATTCAACAATCCACTATCTGTGAACATACTTGGTAATAGTACGGTAGTTTTGCCCCATTAAAGGCACACCCACTCCTTCTGCTCCTACCCCAAATTACAGAGCTTGCCCAACCTAAACTCAAAGTTCTGTACAAGTCCCAATCCAGAAATCTTGGAATCTAGGTCTGGGAGCTTATTCTGAAGGTCAGGTAAAAGAGAGCAATGGAAGCAGCCACAGCCTGCCTTAAGCATAGGAGAAATATACTTTGCTATGTCCACATATGTAGTGAGCAAACTGTTTTTGCAAGCCCACTCGGTTCCAAAAGCATTTTGCCACGTGGTTTGACACCATGATGAGAAGCTACTTTGTAAACTCCAGCTTCCTGTTGATAGAAAAATCGCAACTGCTGTCTCCAAAACCAACAGAGGAAATGTCCTTGCAAGGGAGGGGGGAGGAGATGGGGAGTGCATGACCCCACTAAGTGCTTCCAGTCACCCAATTATGGCATGGCAACCGGGCATCTATATGTCTGCATTAGGCCATATTATACCATGACTTAAGGGGAAACAGCTTAATAACAGCTCTACAATATAAGAGATTTCAATATTATCTTATATTATCTCAGTATCTGTATCGGGGATGAGGAGCAGGTTGTTGGGCTACAACTCCCACCATCCCTGATGGGTCATGAAGCTCAACAATCTCTCATGGGCCACAGGTTCCCCATCCCTGATCTATAGCTAAATCTATAAGAAAACACTGAAAAGAAGCAGCAGCGCAATGAAATCAGTCAGTGCCACCGAAGAGCAAATTAGAAGCGACCTGGCAAGGCATCAGAAACTAAGCAAATGCATATTTTGGCTGCATCTTCCACTACAATGAGCTATTACTACTCTTCATCATCCCTGTGCAACTCCACTAAGGCTTTGAATAGAACACAGTGCCGTTAGTTCTTGGTGTACCAATGGAAGGAGGGCGTGTAGAGAAATCAAATTAGAAATTCAGATAAAGCACCTGTCATTTTGTCCCCCTTAGCAGGGCCTCAATACAAAACATGTGGTGAGAAACACAATCATTTTTAGACATTTTTTAGCCCTATCTGTAAGCAAAGTCCATATTCGGATAGTTACAGATCAGTTACAAGGTACTCGTGCTGGGAAGCCACAACTGAATATGGCAGTGAAATCTGAGCAATTTCCCACTGTTTTGAGTTCATTTATTCATACACACACACACACACACACACCTTATATTAGCACAGATGTGGATCAGCTCCTACACATCCAAAGCATATGTGTGAGGATTAAATGAATTTCATTTATTATCAGATTTCAGCAGATGTGGTACACGCTACTGCCCTCAGGATTTATGGTTCTCTGAAACCACACTTATATTCCCCATCAGTCAGTAAGCAGCCAGGAAATTCCTCAGGCCATGCTGCACATTGTGCAAGCAAGAGGATAGGTATAGGTAAAGGTACCCCTGACCATTAGGTCCAGTCGCAGATGACTCTGGGGTTGCAGTGCTTATCTCGCTCTAGAGGCCGAGGGAGCCGGCATTTGTCCGCAGACAGCTTCCAGGTCATGTGGCCAGCATGACTAAGCCGCTTCTGGCAAACCAGAGCAGCACATGGAAACGCCGTTTATCTTCCCGCCGGAGCAGTACCTATTTATCTACTTGCACTTGATGTGCTTTCGAACTGCTAGGTTGGCAGGAGCTGGGACTGAGCAACGGGAGCTCACCCTGTCACGGGGATTCGAACCACCGACCTTCTGATCGGCAAGCCCTAGGCTCTGTGGTTTAGACCACAGCGCCACCTGCGTCCTTAAGCAAGAGGATACCACAGATATAATAATACAGTGGTACCTTGGTGCTCGAACGGCTTGGCTTCTGAACAAATCGGTTCCCAAACGCTGCAAACCAGAACAAAGTAAGTGTTCTGGTTTGCGAACGTTTTTTGGAAACCAAACATCCAACGTGGCTTCTGCGGCTTCCTATTGAGTGCAGGAAGTTCCTGCAGCCAATCGGAAGCTGCGCCTTGGTTTTCGAATGGCTTTGGGAGTCAAATGGACTCCCAGAACGAATTAAGTTTGAGAACCAAGGTACCATAATAATATTAATAATAATAATAATAATAATAATAATAATAACCACCCTTCATTGTAAGATCTCAGAGAGGTTTGCAGAATAAAACACAGAATAAAAATTAGCACATAATTAAAACAAAACAGCAAAACAATAACACCCCCCATACACAATGAAAGCACTATGATATCCCTTTTAACAATCATGCATTCCCCCCAAAGAACCCTGGGAGCTGCAGCTTGTGAAGGGCAATGAGAGCTGTTAGGAGGCCCCTATTCTCCACACCCAGATACTATTCCTAGAGTGACTGATTGCTAAATCACTCTACTAAAAACTACCGGTAGTTCCTCTGTACTTCAGACTCTGGCCCTATATCCTTCTCACAGATTCATTTCACAGCTCTGTCTAAAGTCATTTGTGTTCATTTTTAACAAGGGTCACCAGATTCAAGGCCAGAGATCATTCAGATGCCTTTAAATCTCCTGACCAGTCAGGAAGTCAGGTGGCTGCAGGTTCTCCAGCATGTCCTCCCTGGTTTGCTATGTGGCATACATGGTATTAGCATAGTGCAAGGGCAGATAACCTGTGGTCTCCAAGATGTTGTTGGACTCTGATACCCAGTTAAATTATTGTTTAAATATGGCTAGAAATTTTATTGATTTTTTTAATTAAGAAAACCTGTGTGTGTGTGTGTGTGTGTGTGTGTGCGTGCGTGTGCTGCAATTCTATGTGTATTTACCTGGGAAATATCCCAGTGAGCAGAGTGGGATCTACTTCCAAGAAAACATGCATAGGGTTATGATGTGCATGGGCCTAATGAAACATTAAATTTAGATAAACATATGGTAACTGGTATTGAATGTATTTCTTACATTTATTGTAATTTTCAACTAATACTTATCAATTATATTTCACACACAAAATTCACATTTACTTAACTTTAAAAGCCAGTCTCGAATTGACGATTAAACCTTTCCCTTTGTGCAACACCACAACAGAATTTCTATTGAAATGCTAAATTGCCTTCAGGGTTTAAGCATCTAAGAAATCAAACCCTAATTTGATGCTAATTATGTAAGTGAGAGTACACATACTCATTGGGAAGCGAGTGTCTCCTGTTGAATGATTCGATTATTTTAGAACCGTCAAATACACACCTTTATTAGCAAATTAAGCATCATGCTACACTGGGGGTGGGCAGGGGATGGAGGAGGAATCAACTTCATAAATCTATGGACCCTTCCTGAAGAGAACGAAACAGCATGCCCTGTTACAGGCCTAAATTTACCTTCAGCCATGCAGACCTAATGTTCTCTTCTTCTTCTTTTAGTTGTGAATTATTTACACTGTGCAGCCAGACCCAAGTTACTGGTTTCAGAAGAAATTAATTTTGCAAAATAAAAAAAATAAAGCCATTCAATAATTTTGGCACTTGGTGCTGTCCTTTTCTTAGAACCCAATTTTCTCTGCGGAACAAGCATGCTACAAAAAGAACGGTTCGCTGACTGCCACCATCCTTGCCCTCTGGGCATTAATTAAGAGCAAAAGATGCTTTCCACACTCCTTAGTCTTTCACACTTCTCCAAAACACCCTGTGATGACAGTTCCAAAGTCAGCAGTTCATGTCATGAAAATATATCTGTATAATCAGAAGTGATTCCCCCCCTTTTTTTTTCTTTCCAAGATAAGACAAACTCTGCCACTGGGGAATGTAGTGGAAAATTATGTCTGTTCCCCAAAGGGTAATATATATCTCATTTAGCTATACACCTGAAAATCAGGATTAACACTTCACGCATCTGATGAAATGGACTGGAGTTCATGGAAGCCTGCACCATAATTTTGTGTGTCAGTCTTCAAGGTGCCATGGGACTCATGCAACCCCCACCCCCAAGCCAAAAGTACAGTCGTATCTTGGATCCCGAACGCCCTGGAACTCGGACGTTTTGGCTCCCGAATGCCGCAAACCCAGACATGATTGTTCCGGTTTGAGCACGTTCTTTTGGAACCTGAACGTACGATGGGGCTTCCACAGCTTCTGATTGGCTGCAGGAGCCAACCTTTAGACGAGAATGTTTTATTGTGTTTTTAATATTCTGTTGGAAGCCGCCCAGAGTGGCTAGGGCAACCCAGTCAGTTGGGCGGGGTATAAAGAATAAAATTATTATTAGTAGTAGCAGTAGTATGGAATAGGTCATACTAGCCAGTGGTGGCTAACCTTGACACTCCAGATGTTTTGGGACTACAACTCCCATAATCCCTGACCACTGGTCCTGTTAGCTAGGGATGATGGGAGTTGTAGTTCCAAAACATCTGGAGTGCCAAGGTTAGCCACCACTGGAATAGGACAACCCTATTTTCATCGGACAAATGTTGGAGGATATGGACCTGTTGCTTTGTGTTAACTCCGCAAATGCAGGAAGACACAAATCAGCCTTTATCTTTTTTAAGAGTTTTGTTTTTGGCAGCGAAGCGCAATATATGCATTTACCCAATCGTGAATTCCACACCATTTCACTAAAACAGAACAGACAGAGCAACAGGTTTTCATTTTGACCGAAAACTAGAAGAGTTCTTGGATTTGGTGATCTGACACACCATGCATAATGAGGGCATTCCAGCCACTCAGCTCTGTTAACGCTGATCCTGTTTCTAGAGCATGAAGTTCACACTTACCATCATATGCCAGGCATTAAGCGTTGCGCCTACATGCAACCAAGCAAAAATCCTGGTATCACTGAATAATGCATTTCACTCTTAAGGTGAATAGATGTTTCACTGCTGACTACTATGAACTAGTTCTGCTATCAAACAATTCACTACAAAATCCATCAGGAAACAGCTGACATAAATATTTAAAGGAGGAATTACTACCAATCACTAGTTTACATACATGCCCACAAAAGCCATATCCGCTATGTCTCTGAGTTCCCTTAGGGGGATATATAAAAAAATATTAAAAATGTTACTTTTCTACACTTTTGTAGATCAGACGCTGCCGCAAATATCTGGGCAGTTTTATTGGCTGCAGCATCTGGATTTGTTTGTTTCCTTGCTTGTTCACCACCAGTGTACCCATGTCCCTACAGCTGCAAATAAAAAAGGTGTTGTAAAGTGCAATATACAAATTTGACACAAGATGGCGACAGCGAGCTATGCCAAATTCAATGTATTTTTCAAAACTTTTTAAAAGCATTTTCACAGCATTTTTTTATATGTGTGTAGATTCCACCCAGGTACGCAACTGAGCCAAATTCATAATTCATGCAGCTTTACCACTCAGCAGCTATGCAAAGGAGAGCTTGCACACCAAAAGAAAATAAACAGAATGAAGTGGCTCTCCAAAGAAATCTGAGTATTTCATTCTTGTCTTTCTAAACTGCTTAACACACACATAATCTTTCCCATACCTCAGGTGTAAGTTTGTCTCGTGCAGTCATCAATTTTTATATGACACTTAAGAAACTGCAATGGGAGATTTTTTTGTTTGTTTGTTTAATGTTTATTAAATTTGGCAAAAGACAAGGCTGCATTTTTGCAAAAGACAAGGCTACAAATCATAAATAACAAAACATTAGCAAAACCCTCAGAATTACATCAGAGGTAGGTAAAAAAAAGTGAAGCAAAAGGCATTTAGTCTGATGTTTCTGTCTCTCTTCACAAGCATGTACGGAGTTCACAAGCTACCGGTCACTGATGTTGCATGTCAAGTCTTCTAGCTATTAATAGTTCCATAAACTCGCTCTGCTCCCTAATTTATATATTTAACAAAATTAGACTGGATAGAAGGTATCTTTTCTTTATATCCCTCTGTGTGTATGAAGTTTTTGCATTAGCTTTTCTGACATGGTCAGAAACTAGACTCTGTCAAGCAAATCTCCACTGTGACTTTATCAGTGTACTTCCAAACACGTGATGGATCAGTCTAGCTGCCATTAGCAAGTAGCCAATTAGTTCTTTGTTTTTACAGCCCAAATTTTCACCATCCCAAAAAGATCAAAATTGCCAGGGTGGGAACTGGCAGTATATCTTGTTGGGTAACCACTATAGATGGAAATACTGGTATGTGTCTTTTTCTTGTCTACACCTCCAGCAAATCTGTGAAGACGACCAAGAGATGCAAGACATTTTCACATAAAATGCTAGCAAAAAAAAAAGGTTTTAAGCAGTTTCCTATACTTTCACCGACATCAAGTGCAAGAGCTAAAGAAAATCCCAGCAGCCCTGTCCAAGCAGCGATTACCAGGAAGAGTCTTACCATGAAGCAATATGAAACTGGAATCAGATACTTCAGCCTGCAGATTCCCAGAAGGGCAGTATTTTCCAGCCTTCTTCTTTGCATGCCATTAAGAAAATGACTTTTCACTTCCAGGGCTAAAATGTCTCTTGTTACTTATTTATTTTATTTAAATGCTAAAGGCAGCATCTCTTTCAGCAGGGTTTTGGATGAAGGGTGGGGCAACAAATTGCTGGTTTGTTTCCTGCTTCCGGATTCATCATAGGGAAATGATGAACAGGTTAATACAGCCTTTTCTTATTGTATCATGGAACTGCATTTGTTATACTGACCTGTATTTTATTGTGTTGCTTTTACATTTTTATTTCTCGGTAGTGGCACCCTCCCATCAGATGACAAGGAGATAAAGAACTACACAACTTTTAGGAGACATTTGAAGGCAGCCCTGCACTGGGAAGTTTTAAATATTTAGTGTTTTATTATGCTTTTGTATGTGCTGGAAGCTGCCCAGAGTGGCTGCGGAAACCCAGCCAGATGGGTGGGCTATAAAATTGTTGTTGTTACGCCCCTCCCTGGAGCCTTATCTCCAAAGGGTGATATGTAAGAAGGCCGCTAAGGGTGATGGGGATTATGTTGTGATATTTGTCCAAGCCGAGCGCAAACAGCTGCAGCGAGGCTGGTATGCCTTGTGCCTGTACCCATGAGAAAGCTGGCTTATCACAATGAGTCATATGTGGTGGCACTGTGAAATAGTACAAAAGTTTTGGATCCAAATTTTAGAAGAGATTAAAAAGATATTGAAATATAATGTAAAGAAAAGCCCAGAGCTTTTCTTACTAAGCATATTAGATGGAGAAATTGCTAAACAGGATGAGAAATTGTTCTTATATGCAACTGCGGCCGCTAGAATCCTGATTGCATCCTACTGGAAGAAAAAAGAAATGCCAGAACTAAGAGAATGGCAGGAAAAACTATTTAGTTTCTTAGAACTAGCCAGAATTACGGACGCAATCAGAGGCCGCAGTATACAAAAATTTAAATTGGGATGGGACAAATTTGGAGAATATTTGAAGAAACAGTGCCCCACCATGAGGACTTGGATCCATTTCTAAATATCTGGTGCCAGAAAAGATAAGATTGAAAGAGAGCACGGAACAACAAAAAAAAGAATGTAAATGAAGAATAAGCAAAAGTAGCGGGAAGAGATGGAGGGAAAAAAACCCTGAGGTATAGACAAGCGGAAGTCAAAAGGGTGGGGAGGGCAGGGATGGAGGGGGGAAATATTGAAGAATGAGGAGGAAGGGTTTAAAGATGTAAGCAAAAATGAATATAAATTTGAAATGTACAATGTTATGAGTGGATGTATTAGTTTTGTAAATTTTGTCTATGATTTTGTTTTTGATTTTCTTTTTTCCTTAAAGTGGTATGAGTGTATGTTTTAAAATTTAATAAAATAAAATAAAATAAAATAAATAAAAAAATAAAAAAAAGAGAAAGCTGGCTTATCTGCCTTCTCTCCATGTAATGTTTATGTTTCACTGTACTATTGTACTCAATACTTTTGTACTCTCTCTACTGGCTCGACCTGATGCTGGACGGATACATTTATGCACAGCTCTGACTTACTGAGCTGGCAGCAGAGATTCTCTCTGCACTTTTTCCTACAATAAATAGTTTAGCCTTATTCATGGCTTGTGTGTGTTGTTCTTCAGCTGGGGAACAATCACATATGACTGCGCCACCGGACTCCTTGTAGCCGGGGATGAGCGCACGGCTTTGCTCTGGGTTTGGGGCAGTCTCACAACCTGCCCCAGGCGGGGTAAATGCTGACAGATTGTAGTCACCACATTGGCTATTCCTTATTTAAATAAACAAACAAACAAATAAATGACAAAATAAATTGGTATGCTGACCTTAAACTCTCAAAGCAGTCCATACCAATTCCAAAATAAAATTAGCAGAATTATGCAGGGTCCTACATCAGTATTCTTCAACCCGGGGTACTTAGATGCTTTTGAACTACAAGTCCCATCATCCCCAGTCAGTTTAGCCTGTGATCAGGAATGATGAGAGTTGTTGTCCAGCCATATTTGGAGATGCAAGGCTGAAGGAGATTGTTCTCAAACCATGCCAGGATTATAGGAGGCTTCCCACTCTGCAAGGCTGCCCTCATGGAGGGCTGTAAACAAGGAAAGTGTCACGCTTGACGGGGCAGGACTGCCAGTGCAATCCCTCCTCTCTTTCATGAGATTTTAAGCAGGGCGGGATTCAACTAATGATTCCCACTAGAAAAAGCCCAGGCAAGGACTTCCAATAGTGCAGGCACGTCCAACAGGTAGATCATGATCTACTGGTAGATCACTGAACATTTGTGGTAGATCACTGGCTCCCTCCAAAGAAGCTCAACAACTTTGGCTCCCCTAAGAAAAGCTCAACATTTTTGCCCTGCATCCCCCCCCACAAAACAGGGCCATCCTTCCTAAAAAAAAAAGCTCAACAACTTTAACCTGAACCCCCAAAAGTGGGTAGATCACTGCCAGTTTTTAACTCTGTGAGTAGATCGCAGTCTCTTGGGAGTTGGCAACCCCTGCGATAGTGCAACTGGGCTCTTCCTCCCCTCTTTTCTTTCTCCCTTGCTGTGTCCCTGAAACATTCCTCTGATCCACCAAGTTTGTAACCCTCCCCCCCAAAAAAGGAATGAGATTCATTTGGTACGGCTTGTTTTTGAGAAACCTATGCTGTATCTTAGTAATTACAGCATCCTCGTCTTAGTGCTCACAGACCGACCATTGAATTGTCTGTTCTAGGACCTTTCCTGGTATGGACATCAAGTTGACCTGTTGGCAGTTCCCTGGGTCTTCTTTCTTCCCCTTCCTTAGCTGAGTCTCCTTTATTTACACCCCTCTTTTGGTTGCCCCTGGCAAGGTAATGGGATCTTAGGGAAAAGGCAAAAGAAAGAAAAGGAATGTGCTGGGGAGTGGGATCAGACTGCCATATTGGCAGTTAGCTACTCCTGCTTTCCACCGCTCAAAAAGGAGACACACAAAATAAAAAGCTGCAGCTATTTTGCACTGTTCATCAACAGAAAGATGCTGCGATGGCTCTTTATAGCATTAACTCAAGGATGCATGCTTACTTGAGAATATTCCCAGCTGAATTTCAAGGGAATTACTTCTAGGTAAACAGCGGCATATACCTTAATAGTTATTTAGCAGCAACACAGCGCAATATGAATTCCATTGAACTGAGGGGACTTGCCATAGTAAACAGTTTTAAAACAGACCTGCCATGCTAGTATGATTAAAGCCTTCCTACATTATGGCAAGTCAATGAACTGATTTTAATATTGTTTAAATATATGTAGCAACTGTACGTGCTATGCTCTGGTTCATCTCCACAAAAGCTTATATTATTTTGTAGAAAGATGTTCCAAAGATAGTGGGTGGAAATCAATGTTGTTCACTTCTTGAATGTTCCATCTGGGCAAGCATTGCAGCTTGCCAGATGGAATGATTTCCTCCTCCCCCACGTACTTTTCTAGGAATTCTCCCAACCCCCTCAAGCCAATTTGGGGGAGCATGAGGGTACAAGGTGGGGAGGAGAGGGGGAGAAGCTCCTCTGAACAAACAGAAACCCTTGTCCAGAGGCACATTAGGTGAATCCTGTCCAGTGTATTCTTTTTAGTGGAATTTCTGCATAAAAACTCATAGTAGTTGCATAATGAGGTACATGCCTGTGGACCACACAATACTTACACATAGAATCCTACCTATAAGAGGAAGGTGCTATGCAAATATAGGTGCATCTAATAATGTGAACTTCAGTCCATTAAAGCTTACGCCATAGCTTTCTGAGACCACACAAATTTGGGGGCTCCCAGAGTTCAGCTGGCAGCCACTTTGCTTTTCCCTGGTCATTTTTTATTTTATTTTTTAGTCCTGCAACAAGCTGAACTAAGCCAAGGTTTGGCTTAGCTTGTCATCTAGCTTGTCATGTACAGAAGTGAGAGCTGGACCATAAAGAAGGCTGATCGCCGAAGAATTGATGCTTTTGAATTATGGTGCTGGAGGAGACTCTTGAGAGTCCCATGGACTGCAAGAAGATCAAACCTATCCATTCTTAAAGAAATCAACCCTGAGTGCTCATTAGAAGGACAGATCCTGAAGTTGAGGCTCCAGTACTTTGGCCACCTCATGAGAAGAGAAGACTCCCTAGAAAAGACCCTGATGTTGGGAAGGATTGAGGGCACAAGGAGAAGGGGACGACAGAAGATGAGATGGTTGGACAGTGTTCTCGAAGCTACTAACATGAGTTTGGCCAAACTGCGAGAGGCAGTGAAGGATAGGCGTGCCTGGCGTGCTCTGGTCCATGGGGTCACGAAGAGTCGGACACGACTGAACGACTGAACAACAACAACAACAAGTCATCTAGCCAAGACTTGTTCGTCTCTGGCACCCACATGTTTGGAACGGTCATAGTTTGGCTTACTGTATCATGTGAACCAGGAGAATACATTTGCTCATCGTTAAGGTAATCATGTGACTCCGGCTTTTGCACTTTAATTCACTGACATTTTGTAAATAAATAATTAAATAAATAAATATTACTTGGAGAGGTAAGTATTAGTTGGGGAGGATATATTATTTTACAGCTGAATAGTAAAATGTTACACTCAGTTCTGCAAGTCTCTAATCCCCAAACACAGCACACATTATAGCAAACTCCCTATGATCTCAGAACGGCCCACTGAGAATCTTTCCCCCACATCCAGAGTGAAGCAACTTCTGCAAAAGGAAAAACGTATTATTCAGCTATGCAGGAGGAATTAATAATTTAGTGAATCACTAATCAGTGCAGGGTAACCCATTAGGCTGATCTGCTTCCCTCCCCATCTACTTCCTTCAGTTAGCAAGATCTCCTGTCTAAGACACATGGAAATGTGATTGCATCCTTAGGACATATATTTTACACCACAACGCAAAGAGGGATCAGTGGAATTAAAGAGTGCTAAGATATCAGGCCATTTCCCTAAATACAGATCTTTTTCCAATAGCCCCATAAATGTTTTCAGTGGAATTAATGATAACTAGAATTGTTGCAAGGATAACCAACTTCACTACAAATAACCCCAGTCTTGAAATGATATCTAATTTAAGAGGTTTTGTGTGTGGCAGAATGATGGATAGGAAACATATGCCTACATTAGTATAATGTTACGCCTACAGCACTGCAATAATTTTCATGTTGCACGTTGTCTTAATCCTATGTCTTACATTATTGGAAGGCCTGGGGAGTTATTATTCACAATCATATATAATGGAACAAATCCTTGTGGTTTATTTGGATCCCTAGCTGGGGACATTCTTGAGTATTTTTGTGTTCTAGTCAAAATATTACCAAGCCATCCACATCCTGCATCTAACCCTCACCCTGGAAGTCCCGAGACAAGGTGAGAATCACCCAGCTAATTTAGGCTGTCAAACTTCACTCAATTCTCTTCTCTCAGTTTAACAGCAAAATGTTACAACCCCCCAAACCCAGCCTCCTGCTCTGCCAAAGGAGACCCAGATGAAGAGCTGCAGGTTGCTCCACTCAGGAGCCTTCAGCACAGCTCCCATGCCCTTCTAGCTTGAGTTTGTGGCCCTGCTGCCTTCCCCAGCATTTCCTTCCCCATGCGCCATAGAAGCAGAAACAGAAACAGTGGAAGAACTGTAGAACAAGTCATTATCCACTTCTCCACTGTCTATACCGGTAGTAGAGGAGAAATAATAGCTAGCAGAGTTAACTGGGAACTCTCCATGGTCCTGAAAAGGCCTGGCTGATCTTTGGTGTTTCTTACCAAGCCGGGTTAAGTTCTTATGAAACTGACTTCATTTTTATTTATAGGATTTATTTATTTTTACCTGCCCTTCACTGTAAGGTCCCAGAGATGGCGGCAAGGTGTTACAGCAATGGAAAATAAAGCCACTGCAATTATAAAACACATAAAACTAAATGGAGAACATTGCAATTTGCAATAGCCCTAGTTAAAGGTAGATAGCCGTGTTGGTCTGTCATAGTCAAAACAAAATAAAATAAAAAAAATTCCTTCCAGTAGCACCTTAGAGACCAACTAAGTTTGTTCTTGGTATGAGCTTTCGTGTGCATGCACACTTCTTCAGATACCGTATCTGAAGAAGTGTGCATGCACACGAAAGCTCATACCAAGAACAAACTTAGTTGGTCTCTAAGGTGCTACTGGAAGGAATTTTTTTTATTTTATTTTGTTTTGCAATAGCCCTGCTTACTGATATTTTATCTAGCATCAACCTACTGAAGTAATTCGATTGCTACTTCCCCTCCAAGACTAGAAGAGTTTGGATTTGATATCCTGCTTTATCACTACCCGAAGGAGTCTCAAAGCGGCTAACATTCTCCTTTCCCTTCCTCCCCCACAACAAACACTCTGTGAGGTGAGTGGGGCTGAGAGACTTCGGAGAAGTGTGACTAGCCCAAGGTCACCCAGCAGCTGCATGTGGAGGAGCGGAGACGCGAACCCGGTTCACCAGATTACGAGTCTACTGCTCTTAACCACTACACCACACTGGCTCTAATCCCGCTGCAGAGTGGTTCTGCTGGAATCCATATATTAGCCCCTGTGCAACATAGCCGTTTTTTCCACAAGCACTCCATGAACCCTGGGATTCCTCCTCTGCCATTGCCTCTTGACACTAGGATCATGTGCCTGTTGCTCAGCCCCTTTTTGCTGTCTTATAACTGCAGGCATTTAATCTTCCCATCATCCTGCACTCTTTCTTAGCAAATGAGGGAGGCATATTAAGATGTTCTGCAATGAAGGGGGAAAGAACATTACATCTACTTATTACTTCTACTGTTGTTGTTACTTCTACTGTTGCAGACAAAGTGATATCTAAGCCAGCCCTGTATCCAAAGGAAATAATATAACTTACTATATTTTAAATGTTCTACAGACTGGTTATATAGAACGCAATTATACATGGTGCCCTAGAAATGTTGTTGGACTAAAATTCCCAGAAACCCCAGCCAGCATGGTCAGGGATTATGGGATTTGGAGTCCATCAACATCTAGAGAGCACCACATTGACTACCACATTTTAAACAAATTCTGCATTTTTAATAAGTTCTGAGGTACTTTGGAATCCCAAAAGGCAATGTATAAATGCTGAAATAAATCACATTTGATAAGACTTCCTCAAGTGTAGGCTCCTCTAGAAGAGTGGAGAAGTGGCTACTTTTTATCTGAGATGGTGACTGGTTATACAAAGGTGGAGGCATCTGTGGACCAATCATATTTGGCCACTTGATAACCCATAGGAGAGAGACTAACAATAATGACAAATATTTTATGAAGATCTCAAAGCAAAATAAAAACATAATCTGTGCATGTTTCTCTTTACTGCACTGCTATCCTTTCAAAGCCTGCTAAATTAATCTGGACACTATTAATATAGATATATATCATTGCTTAAAACCAGCATGAATATTCAGATCATCTGAGATTTAGAAAACTAACCCCCTAGGCCATTCGTCATTGAAATCCCAGTGACAGACTCAAGAATACTGAACAGAACAGAGGAAGAGACTGCTCACCAAATAACTCACTAGGTGGGGTTAATAGGTTAATGGGATGCTGTAGCCATACATATCTCTTTGATTTCAACTCAACAGTTGGAGAGGGAAGCACTTACCACAATGCAACAGAGCTTTTGAAAACAAAGACGCAAGCAGAGATGGCTTACAACCAGCACAGTGACATACGCCCTTTAAATAATAGCTGTTCCTTTCAAAGATGAAATTAAATTAAACCAAGAGCCAGTAGTCAAAAGACATATATTTTTGGAATGATGTCAGGAGAAAGAATATTAACTGACATGTGGAAAAGATAGCACTCCTTTTCCCTCTTTTCTTTTTTAAAAAGGCTCTTGAGTTGTCTAAGCACCGCAATATTTTTGGGTGGCCAGGTTTAATCTTCTCCTAACATGTAAACATACAAAGCACAGCAATGAAAAGGGAACAGAAGGCTGCACAGCCATTAGCTAAGGGATTTTGTTTTTATTTGCAAACTAGCACTATTGCCTTTAAGCACAGTTCCCGTGTTTCCTTATTAAATATTTATGAAGCCAAAGCCTTCTTTCACTCAACTTGCGTTATCTTTGGTTTGAGCGAGCAGTGGAAGAGCTATTGGCAAAGTTTTCCCAAATCGTTCTTACACCCTTTTACTATTGGAAATGCATAATGTGGGCAAGGGGGGGGAGGAATTAGGCTACATTGCAAGCTCGCTTGGGGCCAGTTCCTGGAAATCCAAACCCAGTAAGATTGGGAATGTATTCAAGAGCCACATCCTAATAAGCAAATACAACAGGTGAACTTTTTCATAAATACCCCCTGTTATATGCAGAGAGGAAGGACGGAAAAGAAGTCACTCTTTAACCCAGGGTGCAAGCAGCCCCAGACCACAAAAGGTCATATCACTCCCCCCCCCATCCTTTTGGAATCGTTTATTAGAGAATATTTGTCATGTAGAAGAAACACTTTCTTTTTCTGCCTCCAGAGCAGTGAACTGATTGTCAAGAAGAATCAAGTTGCAACAATAAATTTACCTGCAATTCATAGGCCTCCAGAGTAGGAAAAGAACTCTCTATGCTCAACAAACCAGAGCTTTTGGGTACTATATACAACAGGTATGGGGAAACGTTGGCTCTCCAAATATTGCTGAATGACAACTCTGTCTCCTGTCATTGCCCATGCTTGCTGTGCCTGGTGGGAGTTGTGACTAAAAACAGAAATGTGTAACAGCAACAGACACATGTTTTGAAAGGCATGTACACCAACATACAAGGATTGTACCAGCAATGGCTGGTGTTCCCAGCTACATATTTTCCTGTGACCTGGGATAGCTCAGTCGGTAGAGCATAAGATTTTTAATCTCAGGGTCATGGATCTGAGCCCCATGTTGGGCAAAAGACTGCAATGAAGGGGTTTAGACTAGATGGCTCTTGTGGTCCCTTCAAATTCTACAATTCTATGGTGCTATGATTTCCTAGTGTGTGAGGCAGTTCTGTGCCCTCTATCAGATGCAGTTTTACAACTTTCAAAGGTAAACCCCATACAGTGCTTTCCAAATGCTAATCTTGGTAGGCTTGATAGCACCACCAGTACGTATCCAAAATAATAGATATAATTGGTGAATATGTGCTTCTAGATACCATGGCAAGATGCTAATCTAGAGTTCCAGCAATCTGTTCTCATCCTAGAAACTCTCAAGGCTGAAAACCAAAGTACCCACGAGAACTCTCTCTCTCTCACACACAAACAAATATTATTGCTATCTCCCCCTCCTATTGACAATAGCTGAAATGTTCTCAGTCATAAAACAACACAGTTCACTGTTTGCTAACCAGAATGCAAATCAAATGTTTCAATGCTTAATAATCAATGCACAATGTGGATGATTGCTAGCTATATTTCAATAAATGGAAGCAAACTTATTTGCAAACAGTGCCACGTATCTGCATGTGACTCAGCACTTCCAACAGTGAAAGCCATGGTTACATCATGTATCAGTCCTGAGGTTAAATACCTCTGTGTCTCATACACAACCAAATTGAATAAAAATGTTGTGCCCGTTTATGGAAAGCACAGTGAAAACTCTCTTATTGTGAGCATGGTGTCCTTTTCATTGCCCAGCTACAAACAGTGTGATGCAACAGAAGGTAGAAAATGAGAAATGGTTGAGAAGCATTTTAAGAAAATCAGAGTATTGAAAAGGAAGGAAGGAAGATGTCCATGAAGCCACTAAGAGACAGAAGAGCAAAAACAAACATTTTATGATTTTTCTTCAGTTTTAGGAGTCACAAAGCTTGCATAGTCTTTGAAAAAAACATTTTAGGATTTTTAAAGCCCACTTGCTACTTAAAAACAAGACAATGTTGTAAGAACTTTAAAAATAGTGCTACACTAATATCATTTCATCCAAATATTATGATATTTAACATCTGAAGTTAGAAATACTATGAATTGTCAGACCAATTATGGGGAATGGGCTAGAATAAAGCAACATTGTTACAGTCAACTTTTATGCTTTATTATTCAATTGCATCTTGGCTACATTATAATATAAAGAAACCACAACGTAAGCCCTCCAAGAATATGCAAGTCATCCTACTGTGTACCCCTTATGGCTAGGAATTTGACTAGATCATACATGACACATAATCAACCTCTGCTTAAAAACCTCCAAGGAAAGAGAGTCCAACACCTCTTGTGGGAGTCTGTTCCACTATTGAACAGCTCTTACTGTTATGGAAAATTGCTCCTGATGTTTAGTTGGAATCTCCTTTCTTGTAACTTGAATCCATTGGTTTGGGTCCTACCATCTGAAACAGGAGAAAACAAGCTTGCTCCATCCTCCATGTGACAGCACTTAGATATTTTGAAGATGGCTGCTATATCCCCTCTCAGTCTTCTCTTTTCCAGGCTAAACATACCCAATTCCTTCAACCATTCCTCATAAGGCATAGTTTCCAGAATCTTTATCATCATGAATGCCCTCCTCTGCACACATTCCAACTTGTCATTATCCTTCTTAAACTGTTGTGCCCAGACACAGGTGTGGTCTGACCAAGGCAGGATAGAGCATGATTTGTATTTCCTTGCTTGGGACACCATACCTCTGGTCATTGTGTTAGTTTGGGCTTAGTTCTCCAATCTGGTAAGATCATATTGAGTTCCAATTCTGTCTTCTGTGGCCATTTTGGTATCTTCTATAAATTGGATGAGCATACCTTCAACACCTTCATCTAAGTCGTTTTAAAAGGTGTTGTACAGCAACAGTCCCAGGACAGAACCCTGCAGCACAAATCCACCTAACAGTTCTCTTGCCCACTCCATATTTTACCAGATTCTCCACAAGCATATCATGGGGGACTTGGTCAAAAGCCTTCCTGAAATAAAGATATACTACATCCACAGTATTTCCATGATCTACAAAGCTTGTAACTCAGAGAGAGAGAGAGAGAGAGAGAGAGAGAGAGAGAGAGAGAGAGAGGAGAAGTCTGGCATGAATTGTTTTTGAGAAACCCTCATGTTGGGTCTTAGTAATCACAGCATCCATTTCTAAGAGCTGACTGTTTAATTATCTGTTCTAGGACCTTTCCTGGTATTGATATCAAGCTCACCGAGTGGTAGTTACCTGGGCCTCCCCCCCCCCCCTGTTTTGAAGATTGAGACATTTGCCCACCTCCAGGCTGCAGGGACACATATATGAAAGAATTTAAAAGCTTTATGGAGAATTACTCTATGGCCTGTGGTCCACAGTATATACACTAACAACCAAATAATATTAGAATCAGAATTGTGGGGTTAGAAGGGACCCGGAGAATCATCTAGTCCAGACATAGGCAACCTTGGCTCTCCAGATGTTTTGGAACTACAACTCCCATGATCCCTAGCTAACAGGGCCAGTGGTCAGAGATGATGGGAATTGTAGTCCCAAAACATCTGGAGAGCCAAGGTTGCCTATGCCTGATCTAGTCCAACCCCCTGCAATGCAGGCATATTGCAGCTATCCCATATGGAGATCAAACCTGCAAACCTATGGCTTCACAACATTGAAATGCAGACGCTGGAAGGAATTCAACATTACATCAGTACAATCATTAATTTCTGCTTGCCAGATGGTATGATCTCCCCTCTCCCCCATGTGTTGTTCCAGAGGTTCTCCTGACCTTCCAGAGTAGATTTGGGGAGATGCACAAGGGAGGAGAGGGGTGAAAGCCCTGTTGTACTAGCAGGAGTCTTGGAGCTGGTTTCCACTAGAGCACCAGGTCAGTTGAATCCAGCCCACTGTATACATCAGTGTACAGTCATACCTCGTGTTACGAACGCTGCGTGTTACTTTCGTCACGGGTTACGAACGCGCCGAACTCGGAAGTACTGGAACAGGTTACTTCTGGGTCCGGCGGTTCGCGCATGCACAGACGCTCAAAATGACATCATGCACATGCACAGAAGCGTCAAATCGCGTCGCGCAGATGCGCAGATGCGACACTTCAGGATACGCGCTGCTCATTATGCGAATGGGGCTCCGGAACGGATACCATTCGCATCCAGAGGTACCACTGTATTCTGCAACTTCTAGCTGGGATGACTGGATACATTCTTCAAATGCTAACTGCACCACAGCAATGTAATACAAAGACTTGGTTGCCCAAATCATTGATATGCTGAAGATGAAGATTTGAAGATGAACACCACAATAGAGGTGTTTCAAAATAAACTAATTAATAATAATAATAATAATTTTATTATTTATACCCCTCCCATCTGGCTAGGTTTCCCCAGCCACTCTGGGCGGCTTCCAACAGAACACTAAAAACAGAATAAAACTTCAAACATTAAAAACTTCCCTAAACAGATATACCAGATGCATTTGGACTTATGAAGTCTTTTTCAGTGACAAATAGTTGGGAAAGGGGACATCATTGAGCACAGGCTCAGAGAGCAAATTCATATGATTAATTATGCTGCTGCAGACTTTTATGCTGCAGTCGAATAAAAATAGTCTAAGGGTCTTCCGCAGTACAGCAAAGCCCAAAGGCTCTCAGTCTTCACTTTCGTCATAAAGATACACTCTGTGCCGCAAGTTAGAGAAGGTTCGACTATGCAACTGTGCCCGGAGTCTCCCCATCCCCCTCGCCCTTCAACTTCCTACAATTTAAACATTCTTACAATATCCACATTCTATTTCACAGCAATATTTAACTTAGGAAAATTTATACCCAGAACAGAGTTCAGAAACAAATGAGGTTTGTTTAAAACAATTATTTAAATTATGAAGAAATGTGCTCTAGCTCTGTAAAAAGTTTGCTCACGAATCATATTCTTGCGACTCAAACCCTGTCCAGATTAGAGCACATTCAGTTATCTCCAGGATGAGTCTCTTGTGCTTCGTAGGCATCAGAAAATGGGCCCTGTCATGGTTGTAAATCACAAGGTTGTTACGTCTGTATTTTTATCCACACACACACACACACACACATACACACACACACCATAGAAGAATCGAGAGTTGGACAAATGGCTATTCTCTGGGTAAGCAACCCAAGAAGGTTTCTGAAACCCCACGCATGTCATTTCTACATGAATGAGGAACCTGTGGCCCTCCAGATGCTATTAGACTCCAACTCCCATCAGCTCCAGCTAGCACAGTCAATAGTCAGGGATGATGGGAGTTGAAGTCCGGTAACATCTGGAGGGCTACAGGTTGTATGCCCCTGGCTTTATGCAACATCTTGGTAAATACTCTTAAGTATGTGAATAAGTACAGTATTCATAAATGTGAAAGGTTAATAAAAAGCACATATTTTTTACAAAATAAATAGTAATGCCAATCAGTAGACAATACTGAACAAAGGGACACCTGCTGCTACAGTAGCAGTGCAAATAGGAACACCTTGCAAGTAAAAAGAAATTGAGCACGTTCTGCAAGCAAGCATCCAATGTGTGCAATGTTGTCTAACAAAATGCGCAATACTCCAGAAATGTTGGAGAAAAAGCAGCTAGGCATATTCTGAAAGTGTGATCCTCTCCAGGACTATACATATTATTATAATGCCGTCTAAACCTCTCAGAAGATGCTTTATCAACTCCAAACAATTCAAAGCTGTTCTCCTTCTCCTCCAGTAGAAGGCGAAGTCAAAATCTTATTTAGGGGATGAAACACTAGATAACAATAGCTGAATACCCAAGAGGGAGGAGTACGGTTTAGAGACTGGAAAACTTCAAAGGTTACTATTATCTTATGCTTATCTACTTGGAAGTAAGCCTCAATGATACTGTATTCTGACAAGTTATTTTTGCATAGTCATAAATAATTAAGAGCAAGCCAAAATTTACTCTTCTATGTTCACGGTAGTTGGAAGAAGCTTTTTGTTGCATGGGTCCCCTGACTTAACGTTAACCATTGCTGAATGACAATTTGAAGAATCTTGCTATGGATTCAATCCTGTTCACCTTAATCCTTCTTGTAAAACTGAAATATGCCAAGCTTCCCACTAGCTGTGAAAGTGGGAAGGAAGAATTTAAAGTGTCAAGCACACTTACTAGTAAGCAGCAACTACTACATTTGAGTAGACTCCTTTAGGATTGCATTGAAGGCTTGTGATTACGGTACTTTCATTGGCTATGAAGAATATACAAGTACATATGTCAGGGACCTGCCCTCGCCCAGAGCTCAGCCGGGGGGGGGGGGGGGAGGCGGATGGAGAGGGAAAGAAGTCATGTCAGAGAGCAGTTCCCAGGAGAGCCAGGAAAGCAACAGTGGCGGGGAAGGGGAACTGCAGGCAGACATTGAAGGGTTGAAGATGCTAACAGAGACCTGGCAACACCAAGGGGAAGGGGTGAGAGTCTGACGGATCAGCCCAGTGCCAGCCCGCAGGTGTGCAGGGGTACAAAGCGGAAGGAGAAGAGGAGGCGCTTTGGCTTTCCAAAACTTTTATGCTGGGGGCGGAGTCGGGAAAGGCCACTCCCTGAATCTGCGACCGACTCAAGCGGTCATGAATCTTAGGAGCTCTGATATGTACCTTACTAAATAAAGACAATTAGTTAAACAGACAATGCAGTCTGGCTGATTACTCTCAAGGAGACATCCCAGAGTCCTTACAACATATACATTATTTTTATCTGTATGCCACCTTTCCACAGTTCAAACCATGTTCAACGCAGCTTACAACATGAAAAAAATATATGTAACTGCAAATGTAACAAAAGCAGTCATAAACAATAAGGAAAACATTTCAATTTCTACATAAATCACACCGATGTAACAACAGTCTCCAACAACTCTCAGCTGTTTGATCCTGTTGGGATAGAACAGAATGAGTGATCCACCATTAAAACTATGTACTGTAACTTTTCCGTAGTTGAACTAGCTTTTGGCTCAAGCCCATGCATACGTATTTGAAACGGAAGTGTATCTTACTGTGTCCAATGTGGCAAAGAAGTACATGTACATAGGAATAAGGCCTTAGTTCCATTGCCTCTCATTAGAAATAATCTGTTTTGTATTTTTGGTGTAAATATTCCATTTTGCATGGCTTGGGGGTTGAACTAAAGCTTTTCCCAAGCACAAGAAACTAATCATGCAAATAAATATACTGAGACCCAATAAAAGCTTGAGAAGCTGTGTGATATAAGGACATATTTGCAAGCCTGCGAACCGAAAGCATATCTAGCCCAGCATCTCTTTCTCAGAGAAGCCAACCAGACGCTTACAGGAAGCTCACAATGCAGGACGTGAGAACAATATCACTCTCTCCTGCTCATGCTCACCAGCAACTGGTTTTCCAAGATATGCAGCCTCTGAGCCCGAAGGAGTGCTCAACCATCATTATAAGTAGCCATTGATTACACATATTGATTAAACATTATGTTACGACATATGGCATTATGGCTGAGCACAAAAGCCCTGCACATTCATTCGTCTCTATGTGTGGAAGGGAAACTGCTATCATGATAG
This sequence comes from Darevskia mixta, assembly GCA_034641385.1. Lineage (NCBI taxonomy): Eukaryota > Metazoa > Chordata > Lepidosauria > Squamata > Lacertidae > Darevskia > Darevskia mixta. Next base: position 26,661,482 of record JAWWNH010000001.1, read on the forward strand.
CAAATCCCTGTCCCCACTAAGTGACCTATAGACCGTGTGCACAAAGGCCTGCGCACGTTGGCACCACCTGCACACTGCTTATATGCATAGGCTCCTGTAAAAGCATTCTATGGTATGAGTAGACACTGAACTCCACACACAGAGAGAAAGATAGAGACTGAGCATTGTTGTATTTTTTATGATTTTAGTGTTATTTTTCAGCTCCTCAGAGAACTTTGTTACTAGGTAGCATACATTAATAATAAATATGCAAAGCTAAATCACTTCAAATATAGATTATAACACTGCCAACACCAACTTTTCAAAAAGCACCTGTCCAACAAACAAACAAACAAACAAATGTATGTCACCTGTGCTGATGCTCTAGGAAACCAACCAACCAACCCAATCATTGACTATCCTGCCTGTACTGGAACCAACAAAAATGTCACAAAGTAGTGAGTAAGCTTTCAAGTTCCTATTAATTAAATAATAATCAATACACCACATGTATGCACTTCTAAGCTCAGCACAATGCTTTTTCAGGTTGGTTGTTATGCAAATGAAGGGGGGAGGGAGAAAGAAATACATTGTTAGGCATGGCTGCTTGGAATATTTAAAAAACCTAAGTATTTTAGGAGTGTATGCCACCAAGTCCTAATCTGAGTAGACCCACTGAAACCAATGGAATTGACTAATTTATGCCCATCAATTTAGATGGATGTACTCTGAGCAGGACTTACAACAACCCTTAGTGCATATTTCACCTGGAATAAAAGTGTATATATATTTCACCAGAAACGTACACAACAAACCTGCTCCAAAATTTAAAGGAAAGCAGTAAACATACAACTTATTGGCAAGGTAGGTGGGGCAAGATGGGGATGGTGGGGGGGGGGCTCCAAGCCCTGCCTCCCCACCCTTTCTCCTCGTTCGTTGCTGCCATTCTGGACTTCTGTCACCAGAGGTCTGCCAGGAAATATGGTCACTAGTGCTTAGCAACCAACGAGGAAGAAAGGATGGAGGAAAGGGTAGATACGCTCCACCTTTCCCTAAGGCTGACTCAATGTCTCTCTCTCCAACACAGATTGGGGGGGGGGGGGACATAAACACATTTCCCACCCAGAAAAGTTCTTTTAAAACACGACAACACAATCGAAGCGAGTGACTTTTAGCTGCTCCAAACCAATAATAAGCATTGGGGCGACTCAGGGTCTAAGGAAAGAGGATAGTGGGGAAGCAAGCCGGGCTGATAGTGTGTTGTTTTTATAAAACCAAGAAGGCGCGGCTCCAGCTTCACCTGCCCAGCTTCTCCCATTCGGTCCAAAGTAGCAGCAGCCCGAGTTTGGGGGGAGGGCGACTTTGCTGCTGGGCGAGCGGCTGTGAGGCGACTTCTCCCGACGCGCAAGTGGCGGCTGAGCGCGCGCAAAGCTCTAGCCCGCGCCACGAAGAAAAGGGAAAAGGGGGGGATTGAGAGAGAGAGAGACCAGCACTTACTTGCTCCCATGCCCCGAAGGTGGAGTTCGGCGCCCAACTACAAGTGAAGCCCCCCCCCCCGCTGGCGCTCTCTGTGGTTTGGTCGCCCCCCCCCTCTCGCCACAGGCTCCCTGTCGGACTTTCTTCCCGTCCTTTGGGCCACTTCTCTTTCTCTCTTCCTTCTCTCTCCAGGTACTCCCTCAAGAGCGAAGGGAAAAGTGTCGTCGCGCCTAGAGAAACCCTCTCCAGAAAGACTTCTGCGCCTGCCTTCCCTCGACCAGCGGCAGCAACAGCGGCGCCAGCGCCCCCCCCTCTCTCCTGCCCACGTGAGTCGAGCGAGGCCGGCCCCACCCGGGCTCGGGGGACCCAAGCAGCCCCAGGCGCTGGAGGGCTTGCCGGAGGGGGGCGGGCAACAGGGCGCGGCTAGGCGAGGCGGAGGAAGAGAAGGAGGAAGCCAGAGAGAAGTTAGCGCCGCTGGGCGCGCGCAGGGTGGCTGTTTTGCGCTCGGGGCGCCCCGTCTCCCGCGCGTCGGCTGGGCGCAGCTCGAAATGGAGAAAGAGAGAAAGAAAGAGTGTCGTCTGTAGAGGGGAAGCTTGGACAGGGAGGGGCTGCCAGACGTCGGAGGGTGGTCGTGGCTGTGGGGGTGAAGGAAGGGGCTGCGTCGCCCAAGCAGACCACCATTAAAGATCTGGGATCGAGCTGCGGAGAGAGGCAGAGACCAGAGACGCCTGTTGAAAGCCACCAAGGAGGCAGCTGGAGCGCACTCTCCAACCTGTGGCGAAAGCGAGTGGGTTGCCCTCGCTTGATCAGCAGCAAAGCCAAATAAAGGACCACACAAAAACCCTGACAACTCCTAGGGATCTTCGGCACCCCTAATAAAATATTTGAGCCCCCCCCCCCGAGTTGATAAGCATTGCCATTCAAATCGTGTGTGCGTGCCTGGATTGTGCAGGGAGGGGCTTATCGTCCCCGCATATTTTATTCAAGTTGTCACCCTTGCCCTGCACAGACTCTATGCAACAGAATAAAAAGATCAGCATCCCTACCCTACCCTCCTCTCTCGGCACTCCCCCCCCCCCAAATTCTATCACAATAGTGTCTCATACCGAATAGAGTCTCGTGGTGGGAAAGTGAAGACGCTATATGTACTTTTCCTTGTTTGTCTGTTTTTGTATCACAAAAAAAATCTTGAATAAAAACTAAATTGGAAAAAGAATGCCATGATAAGCCTGTTTCTGCCGAAATGGATGCTGAGGGTGGGTGGTGGGGGTGACTTCCCAGAAAAGAGAAAATCCATGCTATTAGAACAGGGGTCAGCAACCTTTTTCAGCAGTGGGCCGGTCTACCGTTCCTCAGACCATGTGGTGGGCAAGACTATATTTTGAAGGAAAAAACTGAACGAATTCCTATGCCCCACAAATAACCCAGAGATGCATTTTAAATAAAAGGACAATTTCTACTCATGTAAAAACATACTGATTCCTGAACCATCCGCGGGCCAGATTGAGAAGGCGATTGGGCCGCATCCGGCCCATGGGCCTTAGGTTGCCTACCCCTGCTATAGGAGGTCCAGAACGTCATTAACGTATGACCCCAAAATTCCAGATCCTTGCTTTCTGTGACGCCCCGCAAACTGAGTAATTGACACTCAAGCGGGGGGGGGGGGCATAGGGACACCACAAAACCCAACCTTGTCCGATTGAATTCAAACAGTTGCCAAAGAGATGAGCAAGGGTGGCACAGCTAGATGATGACAGTGAGATGGCAGCTAGACATCTAGAAGGCGGGTAAACGTCTAGAAGACATCTAGATGGGGGCTAGACATTTAGACAGCAGCTAGATGTCTAGATGGCATGTAGATGGGAACTAGACATCCAAGCAGGGGCTAGACGTCTAGCCACCATCTAGACATCTAGACAGGCTAGACGTTTAGATGGGACTAGACATCTAGACAGGGCAAGATATCTAGATTGCGGCTGGACGTCTAGACGGTGGCTAGGAGATGGCTAGGTGGCTCTAAGGGCCATACTAGTCAAGGCATGGAATATCCATAATCAGATCTTATATAAACACTGAGGACTGGATAGCTCAGTTTATTAGAGCAGTGGTTCCCAATTAGCTAATTACTGACAACCCCCTACTTTTGAAAATTTTCATAACTCTATGGTAGTTAGTTCTGCAAAGCAATTTTTTGAACAAAGTGTGGGGCAGCCCCTAATAAGCGAAGGATTTTAGGTATACTAAAAGACTGTAAAATTTGTGATATTACCATGCAAAAATGCCAAAAAAGTAGTTGGGGGGAGGCAAGGGATGGGGCCATGGACCCCCTGGGTGTGTTCCACAGAACCCGAGGGGTCCCCAGACCCTTAATTGGGAACCACTGGATTAGAGCATGGTGCTGGTAACACCAAGGTTGCAGGTTCGAACCCCCTATGGGACAGCTGCGTATTCCTGCATTGCAGGAGGTTGGACTAGATGATCCTCGGGGTCCCTTCCAACTCCATGATTCTATTATTTATATTGAGTTCAGCACTGCAGATGCCCCCAAATTGGATCAGAGCATTCCCTAACAATGCTAATAGTAGTTCTGGGGATGGGATTTTGATCAAGAAAGTGTTTTTGTGTGTGTGTGTGTGTGTGTGTGTGTGTGTGTGTGTGTGTTGGGGTTAATCAGTGGTAAGTTTAGACACTGAACTTAAGGGTCTTTGAGGAGGGGTTCTTTAAAAAGAAATGCACGTGACTTCTCTTAAATATGTTGAAAGCCACCCCTGTTGAGTTGGGGGAATTCTCCTGTTCATTCTGATGAGTGGAACTTTGGACTTCTTCCCCAGCTACACTAAACTTTCAAAATGGTATCATACCATTTTAAATGGTCATAGCCTCCCTAAAGAATCCTGGGAACAGTAGTTTGTTAAAAGTGCTAAAGTTGTTAGGAGACCTCTATTCCCCTAACTGCACTACAAATCCCTCTGGGAATTGTAGTTCTGTGATGGGAACAAGGGTCACCTAACAACTCTTAGCACCCTTTACAAACTACACTTCACAGGATCCCTGGAGGTTTTTAAGCAGAGGTTGGAAAGCCATCTGCCATGGATGCTTTAGCTGAGATTCCTGAATTGGATTGGATGACCCTCAGGGTAACTTCTAACTCTCCAATGTTTTGACTATTTGGGGAAGCCATGGCTCTTTGAAGAGGTATGATACTGCTTTAAATGTGTGGTGCAGATGGGGCATGAGTGCAGATGGGGCAACAGTGCAATTGCCCAGTGTTTAGCTTCTCCCCTTGGCTGTTTTCAACTAGAAATATAAATGTTGGCTGAACCATTTGCAGCTCTAATGTAGTTTGCCTCTAAGCAAATGAAGCCTACAAGCTTACCAGACTGTATGCTACAAATTTGGTTGCCAGTGTCATGGAAGCAAAATAGTGCTAACCTGGAATTCTTAAGTGAGAACTGTGGTTATAATAGTTGATGCACACAATATGTTTCTCCCTAAAGCAGAGTTGCAAAGGGAATACAAAGTGTAGATTTGCCATCTTTTTCTTGGCAGTGTTCCTGAGCCCATTAAATGCCCTCCAGATGTTTTGGGACTACAATTCCCATCACCCCTAGCTAACAGGACCAGTGGTCAGGAATGATGGGAATTGTAGTCCCAAAACATCTGGAGGGCCAAGTTTGGGGATGCCTGAGCTAGAACTTCAACTTTCTCTAGCATGGATATAAAAGCAATAGGATAATCACCACCTGCTAAATTTCTTCATCTCATTTGTGTATGTGTATTTTAGGTAGGGATAACAACTCCTCCTCTGGCAGGGCTCCTGTGCCTCTAAGAATTGCACAAAAGAGCAGAAATCCAACATTTTCTGAGCATGGAAAAGATGGAGCAATAGATGATTCATCTACGGCCTTTTATTTGGGGGGAGGAGGAGAGAAAGGACTATTGTGAAGGTATTAGGCATGGGACCCGTGGAAAAAAATAGGAATTGGCAACCACGCCTTGTAAACAAATATACACACAAAGGCATAGCAGAAAGAAAGTCAACAGGTGATTCCATCCCCCCCCCCCCAATCACTTCCATTTCTGTGCTGGGAAATGTTTTACCGGTACTTGATGAATTTCAGACCATGTTAAAGGCACAGGACACCTGCCAAAGTGCTTGCAGGGCAACAGCAAAACTTTGTGAGGCTTGTCCTTCTATTGGGCAGAGTGAGGTGGCATCTCACTTGAGCGTGTCATAAAAGGGCAGCACATTGTTAATTATTTGGGCTAGAAACACTACCAGGGTGTTTGTGAGATTTTTCTGTCCGGGGTGCTAAAATAATCTGGCTGAACTTGGGTAGTATGCACTGTGGAGGGTGGGGCAAGGGACACACATTTCCATATTTCACTGGGATGGGAAAGAGGACAGAGAGATCGCTCTGCTGGGTTGACATTGCGAATCATTTGCCACAGCTGTTTATTATGTACTCTTTTGCATTGCTTATTATCATGAAATGTATTTATGTTACCGCTGTCTTTTTTCATTCTGTATTGTATGTTATCTATTTACAATACGTTGATTGTGCTACCAATGTTGCGCACCTTCCCTTTTGACAAAGAACAGCATACAAAAAAACTTCAAAAAATAAATCAATGCAAGCTACACACCGCCTGGGGTTCCCTCAACCACACAGCTATTACAGGTGCAGGAGCAGTGTCAGATTTCCCAATCATCTTGCTCCTCTATGTACTGTACTCCATCCGCCTCTCAAAATATTGAGACCTGGCTGGGCGGGGAGGCGAAGGATTTTACAGATTCGTTAGCAGAATGAATGCCATGCGCCCCTGCTGCACACGCGTCTGGCGTTGAAGCTGATCTATGCCAAAAAGGAAACCTGGAAAAATGCCCGCGAAGGGTTAAACCCTGGAAAAGAGCCAGTCCGCCCTGCAGCTCGTCGAAGGCAGAAGCAGCAATCTGTTCTAAAAGCCCTGTCCATTCCCCGGGGCTTTCAAGGGAAAGCTAATGGCTGGGAGGGGAACGGAACGGAAGGCACGCACCAAGCGCAGGGAAGAGACAACACGCGCCCGCCCTTCCGCCCCTTTAACTGGGCGTTGGCCGCGGCGGCGGAGCCAAGCTCTTCCGGGGAGAGCAGCCGGCAATCTCAGCGCGCAGCATAAAAGCAGCGGCTGCTGCAGCAGCTGCAGACTTCGGAAGGGGCGCGCGCGGCAGGGTGGGCAGAGGTTGCATTGTGGGACGGGGAGAGAGGGATGGAGTCAGAGGCAGGGAAGGCGACAAAAAGCAAACGCCAGGCTGTGGGAACATTCCCAAAGAAACCCCTTCGGCTCATGATGGTCTCTAGGGATCTAGCAGCAGCAGACAGGGAGGGGTAGCGCGTCAGGACGCCCAGGCGGCCGTCGTGCCTCGACGGCTAGGGCGGAGAATTATTACCAAAGGAGGGAGCAAAGCAGGCTGCACGGGCGTGGCCAGGGTTTGTTAGCGGGGGCAGGACACCCGCCTGCTTTCATGCAGCAGATTGGGAATGAAACGTTGCAACAACAGTTGCTCAAAATTACTTTCTTTTGACCCCAAGTGCTCAGGGAAAAAAACCCTGTCAAAATCTTTCTGCAATTTCTTTATTATTTTTTAGTTAAGTATTTATTTATTTACTTGAATCAGTGGGGGGCGGGAGAGCTGCCCCCTACTCCCCCCTCCCTTGGTTATGCCCATGGCAAATAAAGTGCCCACTTGGCCCCCATGGCCATGGGTGTCATGCAGCGTACATAGCCCTGGCACCGAAATTTGTGACTGCTTGGCCCCTTCATGGGAAATTTTGTGGGTGCAGGGAGTTGGCACCTAATAAGAGATGGGAATGGAAGGGGGACTTGTTGGAGTCAGGGGAGCCCCATTCAGTAGCTCTCTACAACAGCCGAAGCGGACAGTGAGACAGTTGAAACTAGCTGCTTCTGGTCCACACCCCTTTTAAAAGCAAAATATTTCAATGCAACTAGTTGGTAAAAGTTGGAAAGTTTGTGTGTGTGTGTACCTGCATGGGTGAAATAAAATTTACTTCCCCTCCCTTTCAAACAAATGATGGGAGGTTAGAACTAATACAGGGTAATGCTGGGCTTTTCTCATTTGTGTGTAACATTGCTGTAAAAAGAGATGGATGTTACATTGAGGAAAAATAAGTAGAACTATTTCATACAGAGCACCATAAGTTGAGTTAAAGTGGGTTCCATAAAACAAAACACCTGAAGTGTTAAAATGCCCAAGTAAATTTGCAGCCTTAAGCAATATAGGGTTTGGGAGAAAATAATAATAATTTATTATTTATACCCCACCCATCTAGCCAGGTCCCCCCAGTCACTCTGGGCGGCTTCCAACAAACATTAAAATACATCAAAATGTTACAGATTAAAAACTTCCCTAAACAGGGCTACCTTCAGATATTTTCTAAATGTCATGTAGTTGCTTATCGCTTTGACCTCCAATGGGAGGGCGTTCCACAGGGCGGGTGCCACTACTGAGAAGGCCCTCTGCCTGGTTCCCTGTAGCTTTGCTTCTCGCAGTGAGGGAACCGCCAGAAGGCCCTCGGCGCTGGACCTCAGTGTCCGGGCTGAACGGTGGGGGTGGAGACGCTCCTTCAGGTATACAGGACCAAGGCCGTTTAGGGCTTTAAAGGTCAGCACCAACACTTTGAATTGTGCTCAGAAACGTACTGGGAGCCAATGTAGATCTCTCAGGACCGGTGTTATGTGGTCCCGGGGGCCACTCCCAGTCACTAGTCTAGATGCCGCATTCTGGATTAAATGCAGTTTCCGGGTCACCTTCAAAGGTAGCCCCACATAGAATGCATTGCAGTAGTCCAAACGGGAGATAACTAGAGCATGCACCACTCTGGTGAGACAGTTTGCAGGCAGGTAGGGTCTCAGCCTGCACACCTGATGGAGCTGGTAGACAGCCGCCCTGGACACAGAATTAACCTGTGCCTCCCAGTACTATCACAGACAGGGTTTTGAACAACTGAACAAGTTTTTATTTGGTAACTCAACAACTCTCAGTACTTAAACACAATGAAAGTCCTCCCCCTTCTTTTGGTGGGTATCTCTTTGGGCACCCGTAGGGATTTTCTGAAATTGGATTCTATCCAAACAAGATTCCTCAGCGCCATTCTTAGGATTCCTCCTTCTGTAGCGGGTGCGGCTATGAGACTAGAGGTTGGCTGGCAAGCTCTACGGTATGTGGCTCTGAAGACGAAGCTTTGGCTATGGCTCAAGCTTTGCTTTAAACCAGTGGGTATCGCCCCCTTGATATTGAGGGATGATTTTCAATCATCGTGGGAAAGGGAAGTCACTAATGAGGTTCAATCCTGTGGATTGTCACACCTCTACCTCGAGTCTATGACGTACATTCAAGCCAGACCTGCGATTTCCCGGAGACTGAGGGATATTGCCAGGCAAGAAGATATAGCCCAGATAAAACCAGGGATGTTCCTAGGGGACCAGATCCATCAGACCATACCAGCCCCCTACCTTGCGGAAGTCCCACTATGTGGAATACCGTAGACTTCTTACAGCGGCTAGATTAAATGACCTTGATTCTGCGGTATTGTGGGGAAGGTACAGGGGAGTACCATACGCTCAGAGAACTTGTCATTGTGCCATGGGCGCGGTCGAGTCCACCGAACATATTCTCCTAACTTGCCCTTCTTATACAGAGCTTAGGCTAAATCTTATAGCTCCACTTTTAGTTCAATTTAGCTTCCTATCCAGAGAAAACCAGGTTTTATACTTGCTGAATAATGCTACTAGAAATACAGCCTCCTTGGTGGCCAAATTTCTTTTTTTAGTTTTCAAGCGTCGCAAGACTAAAATCGACTGCATTGACCTGGGGCTATCTGTCTAGCCCATTTTAGTGTTGGTTATGTTTTTAAAAACCCTCTCAGATGTTTTAACTTTGCATGGATAAATGTATCTTTTTCTGACTGACGGTCGAATAAAGAATGATGATGATGACACAGAATTAACTTGCGCCTCCATAGACAGCTGTGAGTCCAAAATGACTCCCAGGCTGCGCACCTTCAGGGGCATAGTTACCCCATTCAGGACCAGGGAGTCCCCCCACACCCGCCCGCCCCATCCCCCAAAAACAGTACTTCTGTTTTTTAGCAGAGAAGGTCCAGTCTTCCACAGTTTTGCAGATGTTCCTCACCTCTAACCTAAAAACGCACATCTTCAAAATAGTTCTTTGTTGGGATGGAAAAATTTACCACAAAATAACATGGCTTTCCTGTATTTAAAACATTTTTAATTTTAACTTGTTGCTGTTCAACATTTAAAAGAATACCCTAAAATGTGTTTTTAATTTTAAAGGGGAAATCCCCCTTTTAAATGACAAAATGTTTCTACATGGCTTATATTAACATCTGCAGAACCATGTTCACTGATGCATCAAACCCATTTGTGGTTCCATCGTGTTTGCTGCTATTGTGTGAATTTCAAACCCTTTCCCCCCTTTGTATCTGAACATGCTGAAAATGTTTCTCCCACTTTTAAACCTTCTAACAAACACTCGTCAACCTCCTTTAAGTGTGTTTCATGTAGGAGTATCGCTGATGCCTTTTCAAAGTAGCCTTGCAATTTTTTCTCTTTATAAATGAATTTGGTCCTTTTAGATTACATGAGATCAATATGCTTCATCTTCCTATTATTTTATGTTGTTGGGGAAAAACAAACGGGGGGGGGGGGGAACCTATAAATCGGTTGTGGGGCTTTCATTGTTAGGAATGCTCTTAATTTCAAGTAATTGTTTCCAGCCTGCTGAAACAGCAGGTGCTCTCTTTCAGCAATTAATGGCAATATGGTTTCACTTCTTTTCACACCTTGTAAGAGTTCCTCATCAGTCGCCTGATTTAGAAATTGTCTTTGATCGTTATCAATAGGCTGCATATATTGCAGATTAAAATCTATGGCTTGTAAAGATGGAACTTCTGTGCTGTAAAGCTTAGAATAAAAATTATATTGTTAGGAGAGAGGGGGCGGAACTTCTCTATCCACCCTTCTCCATGCCGTACATACTTTAAAAAAACTTCAACATTGCTGCCTCTTACTCACCTTTTCCTCAAAATTAAAAAGTCCCAAATTCTGCAACCATTCTTCAATCCCTTTGATCATTTTGATTGCCCCTTTCTGCATAAATTTAACCATGATGTCTTCAGGCAGTGAGTTGTTAGGCCACTGGAGAAGTCCTTCTCAAAAAGCTGAATTGTATTCTTGTAAAGCCTGGTAGGATGTTCTGGAACCAAGCAATGAGGAACGTTGACATATCTGGTCCTTTGATGTTTTCTGCTATCCCTTTTATTATAAGCTTCAAACAGTGAGGACTATTGGCTTTGCTGCTTTTGTTGCCACTGTGGGGCCCTCAACATCCTTCGATAGCCTGGAGTTTATGGTAGTATTTTTCGATTCAAAGTACAACTGAAAGTTATTTTCTCGATGGCTTTGAGTTCTTTGCTGCATGCTCAATCCAATACTGATAAAGTATTGGATCAGAGGTGTTCTTAAGATTTTTATTGTGGTGGTGAACAGAGCCTCCATCTTTAGTCAATGACCCTCCCAAGGAATTTGTGAATAAACGAGATGATGATCTATGTGTATTTTCATAGAAATACTTCACTGTGAGGTAGTTTAGTTTTAATAATAAAATATTTCAGACCTTTAAAATTTAGAATTCTGGTTAATTCCCCTCCCCACACCCTTTTTTTTTGCTGTTGCTTATCAATTACAGGCATTACTTGAGATATATGTCATGCTTCCTGACTTACTTTTGGATATTGAGGCAGTTTGGCAAAAGAAGTTAATGAATTCAAAATAAATGGGCGTTCAGATATTAACCAGCATGACATGGATAAGAGCCGTTTTGGCTGGCACAAAATGCAATACCTTGTTTTTGTTAAAAGATTTAGGAAACAGCTTGTGTAGGAAGACCTAGCAGAAACAACAATCTGCTGTCACTCTGTGGACACATGTGGCATTGCAGATTTAAAAAAAAATTAAAACCCCCATACATACGTAATTTTATTTGTATGCCACCTTTCCCCAGTTCAGTCCATGCTCAAGGCAGCTTACAACATGAAACAATACATAACTACAATATAACAAAAGTAGTCAATAAACAATAAACAAAACGCTAAAAAAGAAATTGAGCAATTTCCACATAAAACACGAGATCTAAAATAGATTAAAAAAACTAACAGCAACAACCCCACACAAAAGTCCCTAAGCAACACCCCAGCCCTCAAAGAATCCTGCTTCTTCCATTCTTAGGCCCTTTATCTCCGCCCTGCAGTTTTCCTCTTTCTACAATGGTTCTACCTGGCTGTCACCGTTTGCACATGCACAGTCCTCCCACAATTTCAAAAAGTGGAGAAGGGCTGAAACACCCACCCACACCCCTTCTTTTCTCCTGCTTACACATGCCTGCTCCCTGGCTCTTGCACCTTTCCTTCCTTTGAGGGAGGGTGTAACGAATCAACCCTTTTTGCAAGAAGAATGTTTAGTTTCTCCCAGCATTTTATGGGTTAAGTTATAACACTGTTTGAATGGCAGCTCGCTCTTGGTAGGCGGAACATTCTAAGGTTTAAAAGGAGGGAGCAGCCATTGGTTCGGGGTGTGGAGTGTGGAGTGTTCGAGGGAGTGAGTTAGGAGAAGGAGAGGGAGGAGATAGTCTGAGGGAGGTTTTGGATAGGTTTAGTTAACGTTTGTGAAACTAGGTGATAACTAAGCTGTAATGAAACTAAGCCCAATAACAATGAAATACTGAAACCGTTACACTTTTTGGAAAATAAAATCTTGTTCTGTTTGTGCAAAGAAGTATCGTCATCTGTTTGATCCAGCACGTTATATATAGGCTCTCAATAGAGTGAACTCAGTGGAAAGGCAAAACTGACCTGAGGGGGATAGTTTGTGTCTTGGAGTTGCACTAAGGAGGGGCTAGAGGGGGGAAACCTTGGACATGCCACAGAGTTGCTAGCGGTGGCTAGGCAGCTGATACAGTGAGGGATTCAGAGTGAAGGCCCTAGACTGTAGGCATAGGGTTTTTTTCAACTTAACAGCCCAGAGCAGGAGATATAACTGGCCACGGTAGCTGGACAGGAGCACTCACATTACAGGGATCCCCTCAGTTTAAAGGGAGATTGGTTACAAAGTCGAACCTCGGAGGATAAGGTGGAAGGGGATAAGGTTATATCCTGCTCACCTTGAGAAAATCATAAATTTGTAACGGAGTGGCTGAGTGGAGAAAGGGGGGTTCGCAACAGAGGGCTGCATCAGAAGATCACAGGCGCCTTCTGTCCTTAGGTTGGGACCCAGGTAGTTGTCATGTGGTCTACTTGGGCAAATGGAGCACTGCCTCATCAACTTCCATCCTCCATGTTGCCCTCCTTCTTGCAAGCAGCCCAGGAGATGGCACCCAATAGGGAGGAGAAGGAGGATGGGGATGAAACAATAGTTGGTTCTGTCATTGACTATTGCTGCACCTACGGTTGGTTTCCCTACCTTCTGCCTTACCAGTTCCAGTTGGCAGCAGCCACACCTGGGTGTGGATGATCTATAAACAAATACCCCAGCTTTTTTAAGACTTAAAAGCGACCATGGGCCTGACAGTGGGGGGAGAGGATTAATAATTTCCTCCTTCCCATGTATAATTCGTCCCTTGAAATGAGTAGAGGGAGAAGTCAGGTACAGTAGAGATACCTGTCACTTCCCTGCGCTGTGGCTTTAGATCCAAAACTGTGAGGGTCCATCACACTCTGTCTACTCAAGGGTGGGCACTTTGAAGCTCTCCAGTAGAGTTTTCTAGAAGAACATAAGAGTTTTCTTGCTTTTCAGTAGTCAGCCTTTTCCCACAGATCCCAATTAAGAAAACTCCTTTCCCACTCAGTTCAGTTTAGAGCATAAAGTGTTCATTGTCTCATGGCATAAGAGAAGCCTAAACACGCTAGCTACATAAACTACATAGCTACATAAACTTTTAAGAGGTGCTGGTACATCATGAATTAATCTACTATAATACATTTCTCCTGGTCTTTGATACAGACCTTGCAAAGATAGAAATATAGAGAGATCCACTAGCACCTAGTACTTGGCTTTCCCTAGGATTGGGGAGAAAGGACCTGCCAAGGCAGCATGAAGCAATTCCAGGAGAATTTGCTATCTTGGGCTTAGCAACTATCTGACTGGCAGTCTCAGCACACAAGGAAGACTCTTATCACATGCAGTGAATCCATGTTGGTATGTGTTAATGTGAGTGCACCCACAATCTGACACGTAACTATATCAATGCTGTTCTTTGTTCTTCTAACAATATTTGTCCAAGTGTAGTGGGGTAGTAGAGGGACAGACTAGGACCAGGGGGACCTGAGTTCAAGTCCTCCCACAGCTGTATTGGGTGACCTTAGGCCAGTTATTCCTCACAGGGTTTATTCCTTTATAAAAATGTATACTGCTGGGTCATTTTTTAAAAATTACTAACATGGTTTACAGTCATAAAACCATAAAATAAAAAACATAAAAGTTAAAAGCAGAAGTTAACCATTTTGGAAGGATGTGTTCTTAATTGCCTGCACAGGCCTGGTGGAATAGAAGTTTCCAGCAGGCATTCAACAGTTGGCAAAGATGGTGTATCTCTATTGTCGGAGTATTCTGGACTGATTACACTGAAGGCTTGGTTTCTTCTTGTTGTCAAATGAGCCTCACCAACTTGGGGAACAACCCAGTGACATTCCTGCATATGATATCAGTGATCTTCCTGGGATATAAGGGTTCACAACTGTACCTAAGTTGTGAACAGTAAAAGGCAGAGGAACATCATGCATGTCCCTGCCCCAGTTTTTTTTTTTTTTTTTTAGAAGAAAGGTACAATATAAACGTAATGATTAAGTAATGGTATAAGTTAAGTGCTTGGTCAGAAGGAGTTTGTGTGCAAAAGCTGTGCTATTCATTTCCAGTGTAATTCAGTACTGAGAAGAGGGATAGGAGAGACATTCAGTTTGGTTTGCAGTTACCGGTAATGCGACCCCCCACCTGATTTTGCACCTTCCTAACCCAATGTGCAAACCAGAACATATCATTTGAAATTCTAACTTGAGGTGCTGTTCTCCAGCCCAAAAGGGATGTGTGTGAAAATTCATTATATTAGGAAAAGTTGCCCTTAACAATGCATTATATATAGGGGAATTGCTTGCAAACTAGCAGAGAAACCCATGAAAATGCATTTATGGGAAACTTCCACAAGAGGGTGCCCATGCATTTTGCAAGAAAGCTGCAGAACCAACGTATTCTAACTTGGTAACAACTCTTCTCTTAATGCTGCTAAAACCACACTTGTCATACTACTGGGGTATAAACCGTACTATGGACAGAGTTTTTGGAAAACAGTGTCATTTATAGATTCTGCCCCCCTTGGTTGAGACGCCATTTCACATAAACATGGCAGCTGTGAAGATTAATAACATTTTCTTTGCAATAATGTTTATATCCTGCCTGTGCACAAGTGCAGATACGCTTGCTGGTTTAACCCAAATGCCCCTGTTGTCAGACCATCCCCTCGAAAAAAGTGATGGAAATAAAATATGCATATAAACATGCCATTTCTGTGCTCTCTTCTTGACAAGGTCAGTCGTTTCAGTTCTGAGGCATGAGACGTGTATTGACAAGATCATTAGATACGATGTGTAGGACAATTACTGCTGATATATCTGTAACTGATGACAGCATTAACAAGATCTGCAATGGTAGGATAAATTGTCAGATTTTATAAATCTGCATCATTGTGAAGACGTTTATCCATTTAGTAAATGTTTCAGAGTGAATGAATGCATCATTTAATATTGTCAGCCTAGCAACTGCTACACATTTTATATCATGAAGTAATGAATTATTCACTAGGCATTTTTTAATAAACTCCCCCCAATCCCGTCTTGTTCCCAAGTATTGCTAACACAATGAGCTTGTGTTGCAATTAATTGCGTTTCTCTTATCTTTGTCAAGAAAGCCTATAAACTGCACGCTTCCAGTTTTCCTGTCCTGTTGCTGCAATTGCCGTTTCGCTTCTAAATAAGGTGGTATGTGCACACATGTGCGTTTCTTACACATACAGATAGGTTTTTAGAACTAGCCCATTATTATCTATCAGGTGCACAGAAAAACAGATCTGGGCGCTACCTAAGGTTGCAATTTACACTGTAAATTTTACATTGCACCTCTTATCTGAAGCACACAGGGGAAATATAGTCGGAATCATGTTCTGTATTGGAATTACTTGTATTTCTGATGAATCCACTGTTTTGGTATTTTTGCAGGAAATGGTGAGTGACAAGCGAAGCACTTTTGTGTGGCTGGCAAGGGGTTGGTGAGGCCTTGGGCCTGATTGTTAGGTTCCCCTTTGCTTGCCAAAAGCACTGCACCAAGTTCGAAAGTCACTTTTTGCAACCCATTGCATCAGCACAGTGCCGGCCCAAGGCATTTTGCTGCCTGAGGCAAAGGACAAGATGGCGTCCCCTCCCAAGAAGTTAACTAGGCTGACAGATGAATCTTATTTCCACACTGGCAACTGGACGGCATCCACTATTGCATCTGAGGGCTAGCTTAGGGAGTGTTGCGCAGTCTGGGCATGCTGCATAAAGCTCTGTCTTCCAGCATCTCATCGCTACCACCGATCAACAGCCTGAGGCAGCCACCTCATTGCCGAATGGCCCTGCATTCATAATCGGGTCATATTTACATTTTATTCCAGTGTATCTGCTCTCGTTCCAATCCTTTCAGTCAAACTTGTTGTGGGAGCTGCTTGTTGAAAACCATTATTTTGTTTACCCAGTGATATTACAGAAGGGGATTTAAGGGGACAGTCGGCAAAATGCATAAGGAGAAATGGAAAGCCTCTGCCAAACCCAAGCAAAGTTATTCTTGTTCTCAGTCTCTCTCTGGCAATAAACCCATCGTCCCATCTTTAACTACATCATGTCAAGATTCATTTCTGTTAGGATTGCTGAGAAACTAAGCCGAGGAGGTGACAGAAGGAGAAATAAAGTATGAATGAATCTGTCCTCCTGAGTGCAGATGTCACCTTTCAATACTTTTGGATACTTGTAATTGTCTTTAGTGGGACCACTTCAAAGGAACTGGCATACGGATTGCAGAGTCAATGCGGTTTTATTGAAACTGTCATGCCTAAAGTGAACAAAATTGGAAAGTGGTTCTTTATTAAAGCTGTTCTGATCTAAAATTATAATTGCTACCTAAGTCATGCAGGTGTTGCGACAAAAAAAATCAATGCCTTTATAATGGCATGATTAAAAATCCTTTCCTTTCCTATTTGTCCAGCTTTCACTCTCTCCAAGCCATCTCGCCAGTTTAAGTCATCGCTAGTTCTCACTTAGGGAAACAGGATTGGAATATAGAATTCTGTAGAACTGATAAGAGAGATTAAAACACACTACTTTTCTTTTTTAAGAGACGGGTTGTATCTTGTCCAAAGCATTGGCTCACAAAATGATTAGTACAATAAAAAGCTGCACGAAGGCACTTTTCAAATGAATCCTAATGCTTGATAAATGACTCTGGTGAATTCAGAATAGATGATGGTGGTTTTTAACTTAATAAGATAAGGAGAGTGTCCACTTTAGTATCTAAAAGTGGCAAGGGGAATACAAATACTTGGCCAGAGGAGATAACATATTTCATTCTTTATCTATTAAAAGAAAGGTGTTAGGGCTTTTTCCTGACAATGCAATGCTTTCTGTAAGGTTAAGCTTTGTTGCTATGTATTTGAACCATATTGAGATGTGCTGGATTTCTTCGGTCGTAGCTGTGAGGTTGCAGACAAGAATCTGAGGGCTGATTATTCAGAAATTTCAGAACAACAGTTTATCACCTGCTTTTTGGCCTGCTTTTGGCCAGGGTGGTTTAGAACCATTTAAAACTCAGTATTAAAAACTGTTAAAACCAATTAGACATTAGAATAGAGTGCATTCTGAAAACAAACACCTCAAAGGCCCAAGGTAAATAGGTATGTCTTCAGTATATACATTGGAAACACTATAATTTATATTTTGTCTCCCTTCCCTAGTTGTTTTCCTTTTGTGCTATATCTGTTTAAACGATAGATTTGATGGCAGGGGTGGTTTAACTTGTTTTGATCTGTAAACTGCTCTGGGAGCCTTTTTGGGGTGGGGATAGGGGCAAAGAACAGAGTAGAAATGATTTGGATGGATGGAGGCTTAGCTTACTGGAAATCCAATGGGAAACAAAGTCAGAGGCATCCTCCAGAAAGCTGGACATGCTTTCTGACTGGCCATTATAAACATTTAGTAGAAAATTGTCCCAAAGAAATGCTTGCTGTATGCTACCACTCCATCTCTTACCAACATGCATGCATGCTCTGATCCACTTTTGAACAGTACAATGAAACTGCTGATGAATATAAAGAGGCACTTGAATAAGCATAAATTAATATATTGGGCTTCCATGGGTAAAGGTATTTGAAAAGGGCCAGTGTCTATGTACCCACTCCTGCCTTTTCTGTGCACAAATAGCCACGACCATTGGATTGTTGAGGGGGTGGAGAGACGGTCCCTGGGGCCCCCCTTGCTTCTGTCAGTTTCTAGGGGCTTAATGGTGAATGAAATTTCACAAAGTGTTTCATATATGAGCCCAGCCATACAAGCAAGAGCCCTGCAAAAAGATTGAGCCCTGAAAGTGCTGATTCACAGCTTAAGCTACAAATTTAAGTACACTTGGCATGGAGAAAGACCCTTTGAGCTGAGTGGATGTTAACATCTAATTAAACATGGTTACGATTCCATCAACCATGGGAGGGAACTGGCTTTTGCAGATTCTCAAGTTGGGGATAAATAGGTTATATTTATTAAATATAACATTTGGTTGTCTTGACTCTTCTTCCTGGTGCACCAAACAACAAACGTAACAGGCTGGCAGACATAAATTCCGATAAATCAAGATACAAATAATGAAAGCACATGCATATACAAGACCAAAATCAGTGTATAATCTGGTACAAACTAACAAAAAACATACAACATGTTGTATGTCAAAATTGTAGAATGCAAGAACTCTGGCCAGGCAGTAGATCAGTTTTTGAATCTTCAAACAGTTTTAATATTATAGTATTGCAACAAATGCCAGTTGAAATAAATTCCTGTTCATTGATAAGGCACAGTTTTGCTCCTTCTTCGTCAGCTAAATTTTCATGGTCAAAGTGTACCAATGTGTCTTCTGTGTGTGCTATTTTCTTGATGCTCATTGCTTTTGTATATTTATTGTCAACTGCATCATTGTTAGGGCTTTTCAAGCTAAGCAGTCAAATGAACTTGGCCAACTTTTTTAAACTTTTCATTGTTGCCCTTCAACATTTCTTTTTCAGTGTGTGCACATCTAACCAAAGCTATCCCAAAGTAACCATTAAAGCAAATTTTTTTTGTCAGTGTTTCAGGTTGGAGCCATTGTTAAAAAGCCATCAGAACCCACTTCTGAAAGGCTGCAGAATTTTCTTATGAGCAGCCACAGTTCAAAGAAAAACACCCTTGATTTTGAAAGAAGTGATAAAATAACCATTTTCCCCAGGCCTGTACACACAGACATAATTCACAAGAGATAAAGCTTTAAATGACTTATGTAAATGGAATGACAAGTGGATTCAACATTATATTGAAATCAGATTGAAGCTAAAACTGGATGATTTGACCTTGGATAGGGAAGGTTTTTGGTTTTCTTTTAAAGTTTTAAGGTATTGCAAATGATTTATTTGTTCTTCAGAGGATGCAGAGTCTATCTGATAACATTTATATGTGCACACAAAGCTGTTAGGTCCTAGGAGAAATATTTTTGATTCCAGAGAACACTTTAGTTATGGTTTATTAATTCCCCTAAGCTGCAATTTATTGCTAGGAAAATTATTGTTTGAAGAGTTCATCCATTCTAGCTCCCTGGCTCACTTTTCTTATTTACTCCTTTACAGAGTGCTAACAAGAGTTCCCTCTTGCTTTTGCCCATCTCGCAGGATTTGCGTTTTCTATCCCCACTTTTCAAATCTACGGCTTCAAATGTGGTGAGCCTGTGTCTCTAGCTATTCCACACACTTGTCTTGTTTAAAAGGTGCTCTCTAACACTAGGGAGAGTGAAGTGACCACCTCAGGCAACTGATTTGGGGTGTCATGAAAGGGTAGCATTTCAGGGGCTGTCTCAAAACACTGGTCCTAATGACTTGTTTTTATACTTTATTGTGATAATAGGTAACCTGCACTCACTGGAAGTGGGACTACCTGGAACCGACCAAGCTCTATCAGTAATATCATTTTTTTTTATTATGGTCAACGACCAGTATACACACGCATACACACAAAATTACATACAAATCAGCTGTAGATATAGATTAAAAATGGTCTAATGTTACCTAAATGGGGGTGACCATCTTGCTATTAAAATATGATTAATAATCATTGCTTTATAAGAATTGAAATTAAGATAATTATAAGAATCAACTGGTCAGAGAATAGTGTTGCTTAACCCGAAAAAACAGATCCGGAGCCTCTTATTTGCGCTGCCCGAAGCTTAATTGCAACAATGCAAAACTTTGCCACTGCGGCAGTGACCTTAGAATTGGAATCAGAGAGTAGCCAGAACATATAGTAGTCTTCAGGCCATCCCGGGTACTCCCTTAATAGGGGGGAGATAAGTTCATTCCATAAAATCCTATAAAAACGGCAACGGAGAAGCACGTGTTCTGTTGTCTCGACATCACCGGCGTTGCAGGGGCAGAGTCTGTCGCCCAGTGGAACCCGCCTATACTTCCCATCCAAAACGGCGGATGGCAACACATGATGACGGGCCAAAGTGAATGCCTTTTTTTTTTATTAGAAAATTTTTATTTGTTAATAACATAACATCACATAACATAACATACATGCATACCATACCATACAACCAACCCTTACATACTTACAACATACACTTACAACACTTACATACTTACTTCCTTACTTTCTTATACAAACCTACATATCTCCCACCCTCCACCATCATCACCCCCCCGTTACCCTGTGCATGACTTCCCATCTCATCAGTTACAGTTTCTCCTTTTCCTTATTCTTTTAAATATATACTCTAAACCCATTACTTATTTTCTCTTAGTTCTTACAACTCGCTTTATCACGATAGTAATTCTGGCTTGTCGGCGTATTTTTGGATGTATTCCCTAAAGGCACTCCATTCTTTTTCTAATCTTTCCTTTGGTCTCTCTCCTATATTTCCCATTATTTTAATCGCATTGTGATATTCTATAAGTTTTATCCTCCAATCTATTATCATTGGGATTTCTACACTTTTCCAATTTTTAGCTATTAATAGACGCGCACATGCTGTTGTATATAAATACAGCACTCTATCTTTTTCCTTTATATCTTCCGGTAGGATACCTAGTAAGAAACCTTCAGGATTTTTTTTAAAGGAGTATTTCAGCATCTTCTTCATTTCGTTATATATTGTTTCCCAATAATTCTTTATTTCTGGGCAATTCCACCAGATGTGGAATAGCGTTCCTTTGGCCATTTTGCATCTCCAGCAGGTGTCATCTCTGTTTTTATTTATTTTGGCTATTATTTCCGGTGTCATATACCACCTATGTTGTAATTTCAAAAAAAATTCTTTTAATTTATAGCATGTTGTAAATTTCATATCCTTTTGCCACAATCTCTCCCATTGATCAAACATAATGTTTCTTCCGAAGTCCTGGGCCCACAAAGTGAATGCCTTTCTATGGGATGGGACTTTGAGCTGGGTTAGATACCTAGCTGGAAGCAGTGCATATCTCCGCTCTTCTGGTGATAAAAAGTAAGGGGCTTTACATAGGTCATTTTGCCGTTCGATGTCCTTAATCCTCTGCTTGATTAATGCTCTTGCCATGTTATAGGTCTGAGTACTTAGGTAGGCTGGATATAGACCTATACTTTTCATCTTGTTTTCTATGGATTTGCTCCAAGATGGGCAAAGTTTATCTTTTAAAATCAACGGGATCAAGGCCTTGCGGATTAAGATGAACTTTCAACCAGAGGTTACAGGCTTGCATCCAGAGTCCTGCCTCGACGGAGACCATTCCTGTTTCGAGACGAAGTGCGGCATTTGACACGCATGTAGGCACCTGAAGGGCTGCTCTGAGAAATTTTGCCTGAACCCTTTCAAGCGAGGTCAAATTTGGCAGAGGAGCACAGAGTTGAGTCCCATAAAGCAGTTGGGGTAGCACCTTAGCATCGAAAAGTTTTAGGGCCGCAGGTATGTAGTTTGCACCCTTGGATCCCCAAAACCCTAAAATTGCAGATGAAGACTTTTGAGCTGCTGCCGCAATGTGTGTCAAATGTGCTTTTCTCGATCCTCTGTTGTGAAAGACTATACCTAAGTATTTAAAACAATGGACGTGCTCGATTTTCCGTCCTGTGATACTCCAAGGACGTATCTTCGGACGTTTTGCAAATGTCATTACTTTTGTCTTCTGGTAGTTAATAACAAGACGGGCCTCTTTACAATATTGAGCAAGGGTACGGAGTGCCCTTATTAGACCGACTGGAGTCCTAGATAAAATCAGGGCATCGTCCACATATAAAAGAATAGAAATATTCCTATCTGCCAGTTTGGGTGAATGGAAATCAGGGTTTGCTAGTTTTAATATAATATCATTTATGTAATAGTTGAACAGCAGGGGGGCTAGTACGCATCCCTGCTTAACACCCAACTGGGTAGGCACCCGACATGTCAGATGACCCTGATGAGAGCAGCGGACCATGAGGCTTGTGTTTGTATATAATCGTATAAGAAGATAAAGGTGAGGATCAATAGTTGAAGATTCCATCTTCTCCCAAAGCTTGTTTCGCGAGATGGAATCAAAGGCAGTTTTTAAGTCTATAAAGGCCGCATAGAGGGAGGAGGATTTACCAGCTGCATATTTCTCAATGAGGTGTTGGAGTACAAGGCAATGGTCCAAAGTTGCTCTTCCTTTCCGAAATCCTGCCTGTTCATCAGCGATTAAATGTTCTGCCTCGAGTCAATTTTGAAATTTATCCTTGAGATGTAAATAATACAGTTTACTCACAATATTGAGTAAACTGATTGGCCTATAGTTTCCTGGTTCGCGCTTGCATCCTTTCTTGTAGATGGGATTTATGATGACGACACCCCAATCTTTTGGAACATGTCCTGTGCTGTCAATATATGTAAATAGTGATGCTAACACAGGGCACCACCATTCTTTATTTTCCTTAATCAGCTCAGGCGGGATTAGGTCCTCACCTGGCACCTTCCCTGCCCGCGTTCTAGACAGTAGGGAATCTATATCTGTCGTAGTGACTGGGTTCCATTCTGGGAGCTCTTTCAGCTTCCACTTGTCAGGAGTCTCAACTAGATCGGGGTCTGCGTACATTTGTCTAAAATGTTGTTCCCATCTTTCAGGTGTAATGTCTGTATCCAAGGTTAGGCGTCTCCTCCAACTTTTTGTAGTAAGTTGCCAAAAGAGTGATGAATTCTTAAGTTTTGCGGCTTGAATTAACCGAGCCCATGTTTCTGTAATATATACAGGAGGTATAGAATGGGCATACTCCCCCCATCTACCAGGTGTTGTTGTTGTTTGTTGTTTAGTCATTTAGCCGTGTCCGACTCTTTGCGACCCCATGGACCAGAACACGCCAGGCACTCCTGTCTTCCACTGCCTCCCGCAGTTTGGTCAAACTCATGTTAGTAGCTTCGAGAACACTGTCCAACCATCTCATCCTCTGTCGTCCTCTTCTCCTTGTGCCCTCAATCTTTCCCAAGATCAGGGTCTTTTCCAGGGAGTCTTCTCTTCTCATGAGGTGGCCAAAGTATTGGGGCCTCAGCTTCAGGATCTGACCTTCCAGTGAGCACTCAGGGCTGATTTCCTTCAGAATGGATAGGTTTGATCTTCTTGCAGTCCATGGGACTCTCAAGAGTCTCCTCCAGCACCATAATTCAAAAGCATCAATTATTTGGCGATCAGGTTTCTTTATGGTCCAGCTCTCACTTCCATACATCACTATTGGGAAAACCATAGCTTTAACTATACGGACCTTTGTCGGCAAGGTGATGTCTCTGCTTTTTAAGGTGCTGTCTAGGTTTGTCATCGCTTTTCTCCCAAGAAGCAGGCGTCTTTTAATTTCGTGACTGCTGTCACCATCTGCAGTGATCATGGAGCCCAGGGCATTTGCAAACTGCTATCAAACGGAGCAACAGACACAAATTAAAAGATGAAAAACAAAACTATTAAAAAAGCAAATTAAAAATTATCAGATTATTACCTTCAACTTTGAGTTTATTTATCACCTTTTCACTCTGTTTTTTCTTTAATTGCTAGGCAAGCAGTTTCCCTGGTTTATTAGTGAATTCAAAGTCTTTTGTTTTAATATTTTAATTTTCCATTCAGTTTCTTGGCTCAGGAACATAAAGAATTGTGTTTGTAGCATTTTAATATTTTGCTTTTCTACTTCACTTCCTGGATTTTTAATTCTTTCATTTTTGATCATTTCTTCCAAAAAATTCTTTTCTTTTCTTTTCTTTTATCTTCCTCTGACTGGCATTTTGTTGTATGAAAAAGCCCCTCATTACGGCTTTGCTCATGTCCCAGACTACCTTTATATCTGTTCCCTGATTTAAATTGAGTTCGAAAAAATCCTTTAATGTTTTTCCTGCTTTCTGTAAGATCATCTTATTGTTCAGAATTCCTTTCTTCAATCGCCATCTCTGCAGTGCTTTTCCTTCCCCTCTCAGGACCAATAGGACTGGGTTATGGTCAGACAAGGTCTTTGGCTGAATCTCTGTTTGTTTGTTTTTGTCCTCAGTGATAATTCTCTTGATACCCAAATTGTGTCTAATCTGCCTGCCAACTGATTAGGTTCTGAGTAGTGGGTGAAATCCCTTTCCATTGGATGTTTGAACTGCCACGTATCTATTAAATTGAGGTTTTCTGTTAACTGGAAGAAAGTTAAGGGCAGTTTCCCTTCCCTACTTTCTGATTTCCTTTGGGACCTATCAAGTTCTAGGGATACTACCCCGTTCATGTCTCCTAACAAGATTATCTTCTTATCATTGTATTCTAATATTTTGTCTTTCAGTGATCTGTAAAACTCCAGGTTTTTTCCATTGGGGGCGTAAATTCCTATTACCATTTTTTCCTCCTTTGGCCATTACTTGTATTGCAATTATCATTCCTTCCTCATCTTTAAATAAAAATTTGGGGTCCAATTTTTATTTTGCATAAATTACCACCACCCTCTTTTTTTCTGATGAAATAAAATCTTGTCCCAGTTTTTTGTTAGACAAGACCCTCCTGTGCTTCCTTGCCACATGCATTTCTTGGAGACAGATTATATCCAATTTTTGTTTCATTAAGATGTGCTCTACTTTATTTCTTTTTATTTTATCATTTAATTCATTTATGTTCCACATTATGATTTTCAAGTCCATGGTTTTATTCAGTATTGATAGAGAGATAAAATACAATAAAGAAAAGGAAAAGGACCTCCTATTATTCTTACTCTTGCTCTTACCCTGGTTATCCTCTTTGTCTACTTCCAGTTCCTCACATCCTTCACCTCCAGCCAGGTTTTTTGTTTTGTTTTTTACCTCCCAGCTGTTTCTTGTATCTCCTCCAGAACTTGTCTGCTTCCTCTGCTGTTCTGCACCTCTGTTTCCGACCCCCTTATAAGTACTGTAAAGGAAATACCCTCTGGAAACTCCCACATATAGGAGATGGAGTTGTTTTAGAGTGCCTCTGATAAGAAAAGGAATAACTATAAATTCTTAAGTAAATGAGCTGGGATCTCGCTTAGAATAATATTTTTTTCATCAACCTGGACCCTTTTTTGATATTTGTCTGTAGGATTTTATCTTTGCTTAGTGACTTTTAACTCAAGAGTAGTCAATCACCTGGTTATTTATTAGCTTTTGCGAGGTTTGATTTAACTTGAAACGCTTTCTCAATATACGTAGAAATTTCCTCTTCTTGTATTTCTAACCACTTTGCCCATTCTTTGATTATTCTCTATCCAATATTCTCTTCTGAGATCTCTGATATTCCCCTAAAGCATAATATCAGCTCTCTGTTTTATCTCAAGAATTGCAATTGAGTCCCAGGTTGCCTCTTGTATCTCTCTTAATTCTGTACTTTCCTCCTCTGATCTTTCCTCTCTCCTCAGCTTCCAAATTCAAGAGGTTTTTTTTTTTAAAGCTTTGCAAAGTCATTGCAAGAGATCTTGGAGGCCTTACCAGACCCCAATGGCAAAGGTGGTTCTGTTAGACTATGGACCACCTGAAAGAGTCTCCTGGTAGGTTGGATTGGTACAGTGGAATAGTCTCGTTGGCTGGGTGCATTTGCTTGTTCTTATTTATTTATTTATTTATTATTACATTGTCAAAATACAATTAATTAAATAATAAAAAGAGTCTCCTGGCAGTTTTCCTCAGATGCAATGGAGGTGGTAAAGTATTGCTAGTATTGGTGCACTTCTTAAATACTGCAGTTCTGAAACTGAATCTGGATGACTCCCATTTTCTCTGAGTTCTCCCCGCCCCCAGTGGAGGGAAGAAAAAAAGCCCTCTTCCTATTGGAGGGACCCTGGTAGAGTTTGGTCTCTCCGATACAAGGCAGCCATGCATCTGGGACTCTCCTTGGAAATCCCTACTCAGAGTATGGAGGGTGAGAGCACAGCTATGGGGGCAAGGCCTGACTGGGGAAGGAGGGAGGTGGTGGCAGAGTGTTTTACTCACAGCGGTGAAATGTTATGGCTCAGCCCTTCTGGGAAGTGACTGACACTCTGCTTATGGGTGGAACCAGTCTAGTGGTCCTGCAAGAGCCTTGTTGTTTATGCCAGACAGTGAATCTTCGATAGAACGATTCCACTTCGGGAAAGTCAGCAGGATTGGCCATTGCTCCGGCCCCCACCTGCTGACTGTATTCCAGAGGGACAGGACTACCTTACACTCTTGCTATGGGTGTCGAGAAACAAAAGCCAGAGACCTGTCATGCTGGAGATGTGGGAAATTAGGGCATAAAAGTTTTGAATGTAAAACAGGAAAGGGAATGTCTGTTAGTAGCACCACATCAAGGCGGACATATTGTATCCAAACTGTGGAACAAGACCAGCCTAGTCCGGTTGTCAAGGAAACCAACATGACGCCTAGGCCTGAGCCTGTTGCGACAGTAGAGGCCAAAGTCATGCACTGTTATGCTATTAAACAAGAAAATCGTTTGCTAAAGAATGCTGGGGAATTTATTTGGATAAATGAGAAAAGATATTTAGGATTGAAGGACACAGCATCTCAAGTCACAATTATCCACCAGATATAATTGAGGCAGGAGCCATCATCCCAGGAAAATTAAAGTGAAAAGAATCTCAAAACAGCCAGAGATCCTCCAGGTAGCAGAAGTACATGTCAGATTCAAAAACTGGGCTGGGAAGTGGCAGGTAGCTCTTTCAGAAGAAATCCCCACCCCTGTGCTCATTGGTTGGGACATTTTAGAACATGTACAGAGTACTTTTATAGTGACCAGGGCAAAAGAGAGCTTACAGTCACCTAATCCTGAGGAAAAAGATACTGTATGTGATGACCTGGGAGTCAGACTCAGACGCTGAACCTGAGGGATCCCAGCCTGCACAGGATTCACTGCCTCCAGAACCAGCAGAGCCAGGGCTGGGGCCTGAGTCTCAAGGGGACTCACCT
This sequence comes from Darevskia mixta, assembly GCA_034641385.1. Classification (NCBI taxonomy): domain Eukaryota; kingdom Metazoa; phylum Chordata; class Lepidosauria; order Squamata; family Lacertidae; genus Darevskia; species Darevskia mixta. The sequence goes on from JAWWNH010000001.1 coordinate 26,688,710, forward strand.
GTGCTGGATCCTCAGGTGCAGGCATCGGCTGAGGTTGACCTGGCTTCTAATGGGATGGAGGACTTATTGCCTGCAGGTGCTCCACTCCCCACCCAGTCAGGGGAAGCTGAGGTTGCCTCTGGGTCCGGTAACCCTCCAGCTTCTCCTGAGCTGCAAAGGCTCAGGGCAGAGAGGCGAAGGGAACTAAGTTCCCGCAGGAGGAGTGCTCGCCTCCAAGCCAGGAGAGGCGAGTCACCTGAGGATCGGAGCCGCCCTATGCCTCGGGGCAGATAAAAGCCGGCCAGTCCCAGTCCCAAGTTGCAGGAGCAACATCGTTGCTGCCCAGTTCCTGTGTTCCTGACCTCGGCTTTGTCCCTTCGGCTTCTGACTCCTGGCTTGATCCTGACCTCGGCTTTGTCCCTTCGGCTTCTGACTCCTGGCTTGATCCTGACCTCGGCTTCGTGACTTCGGCTTCGTGACTTCGTCTTCGTGACTTCGTCTTCGTGACTTCGTCTTCGTGACTTCGTCTTTGTGACTTCGTCTTTGTGACTTTTGGCTTGAACTGATTTTGGCTGGCTTCTGACCTGGACTGTTTAACCTCGGCTTTATCGGACTGGACTAGACCTCGCCTATTGGTTACCCCTCGGGACCAGCACACTGTATCAGTCAGATAATGCTGAACAACAGCAAGGGGATACTTTGTGTGAGGAAAGAAAAGACACCTTTTTATTTCCTTTGATTAAAAGTCAAACCCCAAGTTTTGCCAAGAAGCAAAAAGAAGATAATGAATTACAAAAGTATTTTGAGGAAGCCAAGTTGGGGAGACAGTTAACTCCTGAGTGCCCGGAACGTTTTTGTTAAAGTAGCACCCGCATCTGCTCATTTGGCAGTTCATGACAGTGGGTAGAATTCCTGTTTGTTCAGCATTTCCACGTGCATTTTCCTGTTAGGTGGTAGCCGCTTCGGTCTCTTCTTTACTGGGTATTTGCTTTTAGGTTTGCTCCAATTGGAGCAATTTGGCCAAATTGGGCTCCCCACTCCTAAGTCGCCCCCCCAAACCAGGGCAATTTATTTTTTAAAATATTTTTTTATTAGTTTCTACACATATTTTCCAGAATAACATCCTTTTAAACATCATTTCGATATTTTTGGCTATCACGGCCTAAGACTTCCTTTAACATTGACTGATGGTTTTCTAAAGTCTTTCTAATGATGCATTTTGTTACTATAATTATTGCTATAAACTCAATGTATTTCCAATACATCTATTTTTAATTCTTTTCACAATAATTTATAAATTACTCCTTACAAAACTTCTTTTAACCCTACAAGCGATGTCAATTGATTATTGGTTGCCTCTTGTATCTCTCTTAATTCTGTACTTTCCTCCTCTGATCTTTCCTCTCTCCTCAGCTTCCAAATTCAAGAGGTTTTTTGTTTTTTAAAAAAAGCTTTGCAAAGTCATTGCAAGAGATATTGGAGGCCTTACCAGATCCCAATGGCAAAGGTGGTTCTGTTAGACTACGGACCACCTGAAAAAGTCTCCTGGTAGTTTGGATAGGTACAGTGGAATAGTCTCGTTGGCTGGGTGCACTTGCTTGTTCTTATTTATTTATCAATACGTTGTCAAAATACAATTAATTAATTTAATAATAAAAAGAGTCTCCTGGCACTGTTTTCCTCAGATGCAATGGAGGTGGTAAAGTATTGCTAGTATTGGTGCACTTCTTAAATACTGCAGTTCTGAAACTGAATCTGGATGACTCCCATTTTCTCTGAGTTCTCCCCGCCCCCAGTGGAGGAAAGAAAAAAAAGCCCTCTTCCTATTGGAGGGACCCTGGTAGAGTTTGGTCTCTCCGATACAAGGCAGCCATGCATCTGGGACTCTCCTTGGAAATCCCTACTCAGAGTATGGAGGGTGAGAGCACAGCTATGGGGGCAAGGCCTGACTGGGGAAGGAGGGAGGTGGTGGCAGAGTGTGTTACTCACAGCGGTGAAATGTTATGGCTCAGCCCTTCTGGGAAGTGATTGACACTTTGCTTGTGGGTGGAACCAGTCTAGTGGTCTTGCAAGAGCCTTGTTGTTTATGCCAGACAGTGAATCTTCGATAGAACGATTCCACTTCAGGAAAGTCAGCAGGATTGGCCATTGCTCCGGCCCCCACCTGCTGACTGTATTCCAGAGGGACAGGACTACCTTACACTCTTGCTATGGGTGTCGAGAAACAACGTTTTCTTAGACTCCCCCATCCAGATTCAAATAGCAAGTCAAGGCAAAAGGGTTCTTGCAAAAACTTTTATTTTCCTTACAAAACTAAAACACCAAACAGCTACAGAGCAAGATTCCAGCAAGTGAAGAGATTTGGTGTTCAGTCCCGGTAGGTGGGACCAACTGGGTCTTTATAGCAACTGTAGGAGCCTTGCAGCCAGCCAGCCAAGTCGCAAGTTTGCCCTTAAAAGAGCCTAGTTAGTAGCACCCGCATCTGCTCATTTGGCAGTTCATGACAGTGGTTAGAATTCCTGTTTGTTCAGCATTTCCACGTGCATTTTCCTGTTAGGTGGTAGCCGCTTCGGTTACCACCTAAATTTCAGGCAGTCATCCTTAGATATAATGGAGGGACGGGATCAGGAAAAGAAGTTTGGGTCTTATTGAATCGTATAGGGGACACTGAAAAAAGAAATGTAAAAGGTCCTCTATCTCTTTCATATTGCAGGAGCAGAGGCGCTGATCAATAGGGATCTTAAGGTGTATACCCTGGAGGAAGGCCATGGGTAGGGTATGGAAGCGGCCATAGAGAAAGCTCTTCTTAATGCTGGCTCCGTCAGGTCTCTCAAGTAATTGGCAAATGATCTTGCGGCCTTCACTCTAGGGAACCACTTTGAGAGGCGGGCTGACTTGGACCGTGCCAAGTCCATAGCTTGTTTCTTTTTGCATAATCCATTCTCTTATCCACACTAATCCTATGGCCACATGATATAATTCCAGATCTGGTAATGCAAACCCTCCTCTATCTCTTTTATCCATCAGTAGCTGGTGTTTAATTCTTGGCCTCTTCCCGCTCCATATGAACCTGGCTATGTCCTTTCTTCATTCCTTAAAACAGTTCATTCCTCCTAATATTGGTCATGTTTGGAATAGGAAGATCATTTTGAGAAGGATGTTTATTTTTACTACTGTGATTCTTCCCCATAAGGCAAATGTAGTTTGTTCCATATTTTTTTGGATGTCTTTCCACGTTTTACTATAATTACCCTCATATAGATTTAAATTTTTATTCGAAATCCAGATGCCTAAATATTTTACTTTGTTTTTGATTTCTAAGCCTGTTTTTTCTTGAAGTTCTTTCTTCTCCTCATGGGTCAGGTTTTTGGTCAGTAGTTTAGTTTTTTGGGACTTCCGGTCTACTGCCGCGCTGATCGGCTGGGTGTACTTCGAGCTCCGAAGTATACCGGCATTGTCGGGGTGGGGGGTGCCGTTACCGCGACATGGACCCCCGAAAGAGCTTCAGGTAGAGTGTTCTGAAGACGTGGAGATCCGGCGGGCATTCGGGTGGTCTCCCTAGCCCCCCGGCAACTCTTTTTAGAGTGCCGAGAGTGGGCTGGGTGGTAGACCGGAGCGCTACGGATCCAACGACTTCCCCAGCACTGCGAAGCTGCATTGCCGACAGCCGTGAGCAGTGGATTTCTTCAAAAATTTGATACCTAACCATCGGAACCGTGAGTAATTTTGGACTGCAAAATCGGGACATTTTAAAGACAATTAGACTGCGGAAGAGATTAAAAAAGGAGGTCTGTCTCTTCCTGCTGTGGCAAAATCGAAAGTAAACGAAAAAAGACTGTAGCTGCTAAACTTTACTTTAAATACCTTAAGAACTTCCAAGACTTTACCGCAGAAACCCCCCTCTGGCTAACAGGGGGCGAGGGGGATGTTTCTTTTGAAATTTACCCTGTAAATTGCTATTTAAAGACTTGAAAGGCGCTGCTCACCCTCTGGAATGCGGAAACCGGGCAGACCGGCTAGACACATTGTGACGTAGCAAAGACTTTGATAGATTGTTTGCGACAACCTGACTGTGAGGGTTTTAACTGCTACAAACCTGGATACAGTTACAAACAAGGGTCTAAAGCATTTTAAAAAGCAACAGACTAACTGTTCAATCTTTAAATATTTAAATAAATATTCAATCTTTATTCAATTAATCACAAACTTACAAATTAATTCACAACTCATCCGACAACAATACAAAAAATAAAAAAAAATAAAAATAAAAATAAATCTTACATTCATCCTTTAGAATCTTACAACAATACATCCAATACATCTTAACATTCAGCAATCTTACAACAATACATCCAAACATCTTACAACAATACATCCATCCATCTAAACAATCAATCAAACACCTCCAATCCTATCATTCATTCTTGCTCTTCCTTTCTACAAACATCCTTATCCACTCCAAAACCCCCCCATCTCATATTTTTTGCCATTTTTCTTCTTGGTAGGAACCCCTGTTGGTTTTCTCCAATTATTCTATTTAAGACTCCTTTTAGCCTTTCCGCTAAAATCACCGCATAGATTTTATAATTGGTATTTAGTAAGGATATTGGCCTGAAATTCCCTGCTTGGGGGTTTTGATCGTCACCTTTAGGAATTAAAGCTATATATGCTTCCTGCCATGTATTCGGGAGTGCTCCCTGTTTCAATATTCCATTTACCAATTTACCATAAATCCCCTTTAATTCGTCTTTAAATATTTTATAATGCTGCACTGTTAAACCGTCTGTTCCCGGTGCCTTCCCCTGCTTGAGTTGGGTTATAACCTTTTCTATTTCTTGGATTGTGATTGGGCTATTCAAAATTAGCTTTTCTTCTTCTTTAATTTGTTCCAGTTTATGATTTGCAAAATATTTTCCTATTTCACCCTCCTCTATGTCTCTCCCTTTATATAATTTTTCATAATAGCTATTTAAACATCTTTTAATATCTTTAGGGTCAGTCCAGATTTCCCCCCCTTCTTTAACACTTATAATTGTTCTGTCCTTTTGTTTTTTCCTTAGTTGCCAAGCTAGAAGTTTCCCTATCTTTCCTCCTAACTCAAATGTTTTTTGCTTCATCCATTTAATTTTTTTCTCTATCTCATTCCCTATTATTATTGCCAATTCATTTTGCAATATCTTAATTTGATTCGCTAATTCCACTCTCTTCGGATTTTTCTCCAATTCTTTTTCTTTTTTACCAATTTCCTCCTTTATTTTATTTAAATTTGCCTCCCTGTTCTTCCGGACAAGATGTTTCTGTTGAATATATAAACCTCTGATGAAAGCCTTACTGACATCCCAAATTACTGGTAAGCTAATATCTTTTTCAGTATTATTATTGAAAAATTCATTCATTAATTCTTTACATTTTTTTCACAAAGTTTTCATCATTCAGCAAGCTATCATCCACCCTCCATCTACTTCTCCCCTCATTTTCTTTTATTCTCAACATAATAGGGTTATGGTCCGATAAGGATTTCTCCATGGTTATACATTTTTCCGTATTTGACATCAATCTTGTAGTTAACCATATTAAATCTATCCTGGACAGTGATTTTTTTGCATCCGAATAATAAGTGTATTCCCTTTCACCTGGATGCTTGGCCCTCCAACTATCTATTAATTCATAATTTTTAATTATATGATGGAAGGTCTCTGGCAGTTTCCCCTTATTGTTTTTCCTCTTACCTGATCTATCTATTTCCGGCTCTACCACCCCATTGAAATCTCCTACTATCATGATTTCTTCCTGATCTATTGATTCCTCCATTAAATGCCCAATTTGTTAAAGAAATTTGTTTTGCATCCATTTGGTGCGTACATATTAATTATTATCAGATCTCCTTTCCCTGTATGGATTTTAATTGCCACTACTCTACCCTCATCATCCTGGAAGATTTTCTCCGCTTTAATCCCATTTCTGACATAGGTCACCACTCCCTTCTTTTTCCTCTCATTAGACACTATAAATTCCTTGCCAATTTTTGTATTACATAATATTCTTTCATGGTTCTGAGACACATGGGTCTCTTGCAAACATATCACGTCCCATTTACCCTTCTTTAACATATGTTCAATTCTATTTCTTTTACCCTTATTATTTAATCCATTTACATTCCATGAAACAATGTTCAAATTCATTCTTTTATTCACTTTATTCTATATTGTAAATGCAAAAAGAAAAATACCTTTACCTAAACTCTCCCTTACTACGGAATGGTTTTAACTTTCAATATATATTTAAAAAAAGACAAAGGAAAACAGAGAAAAGAAAAACAATCAAGAATTGATTTTTGTCACAAAAGTTCACTTTATGCAGACAGATTCTCCCCAACTCACTCCTCCCCTTGGTTGCCGTCTTCCTTCAACTCTCCCTCTTCTAGAAAAAGTTCTTTTTTATATCTCTTGCAAAATCTTTCCGTTTCTTCGGCCGATCTCAATGTTTTCTTCCTTTCTTTAAAGATGAAGGAGACGCCTTCGGGGAACTCCCATGCATACCATATTCCTCTTTTTCTTAGAGCCTCCGTCAAAGTCTTATAATTTTGTCTCTTCGATGTTAACCTTTTAGGAATTTCTTTATAAATTGCAATAGTTCTTCCTTCAATCACTAAGTCCATTTGCTTCTTCTTTTGTAGGATTTTGTCTCTCAGCAACATAGAATTAAAGAATATCAAACAGTCCGCTGATCTTTTTACTCCCTTCACGCCTCTTGATTTGTCAATCCTAAGCCTGAAAATGTTGTCAATGTCTAAGGTCAGTTCATCTTCACTCACGGCCAGCCAGGTAGCCAATTCCTTGGTAATTCTCTCTTCCACCAACTCATTTCCTAATTCCGGCACACCTCTCAAGCGGAGAATAATTGTTAATTGGCAGATCGCTATAGCCAGCAATCCTTTCCAATTGTGTAAATCTCTAGGGAAGAGATTCATTGTAACAAGTGATCTACCAGTGATCTACCACAGATGTCCAGTGATCTACCAGTAGATCACGATCTACCTGTTGGACATGCCTGCTGTATGTGAAAGCAGAGGAGCTGGTGATGCCACATTTTTGAAAAATATTGAGACTGATACACCAACTCCTCTTTAGATATTCTCTGTGCTTCAACACCATTGTGGCATTCACACAGGGACCCCCGGACGTTTGACGGTCTATTGATCCCTGTGCCACCACGGTTTCCCTATCTCGCCGCCACCAGTCAGGATCTTCCTGACAAACACTGAGTCCAGTCGGGTGTTAACAGTAAAACAAAAGAACAAGTTTATTTTTTATCAAGTACAAGCATATAGTTTCAAAATACACAACTTTCTGACTAAACTTCCCACTTACTGACTCTCTACTGACTCACTTCTTATCCACCCCTGCTCCCAACTGAACTACTCCTCTCAACTCCCTTCACTCCCCCCCAAACTCCACTCTCTCTATGCTGCAATTTATTTTCCAGTAACTCCTCCCCCCTGGGTTCCCATTGGTCAGTTACTTTCATTTATTTGAACCCTTTCTTTAACCTCCCTAGGTGATGTCACTATCACAGATGGGTAAACACCACAACCATCTCCGCAAGTATCTTTTTTTTTGGAAATTGAATATTTGATTATTTCTCCCTAGTCAAATTGCATACTTAGCACCTGTATTTTACTGCAACTTATAGAAATTTATAAACATCAGTGATATAAACAACAATGTCCCCAAGTAATACAGTGGTACCTCGGGTTACAGACGCTTCAGGTTACAGATGCTTCAGGTTACAGACGGCGCTAACCCAGAAATAGTACCTTGGATTAAGAACTTTGCTTCAGGATGAGAACAGAAATCGTGCGGTGGCGGCGCGGTGGCAGGGGGAGGCCCCATTACCTAAAGTGGTATCTCAGGTTAAGAACAGTTTCAGGTTAAGAACGGACCTCCATTGCAGCCGAGGTTCCAACTGTGTATTGACTAGTAACTTATCAATTGCCATTACAAGTAAGAATAAGAGACTGCATGAAGCTTCACACTGGCTAAACGGAGCACCTGCTGAGAAAAGAAGTGGAAAATCAAGACAGCCAAATTATCTCATTTCAGGATAGTGGGTGTCAGAAGATGTCTAGGAAATAAAAGGGCATCAAACAGCATAGTGTTTCATAGGTTAAGATTTGCTACTTGCCATTCTTACATTTTTCTCTAACAGGGCCATGTCCCAAACCTTCCCCATCCTTTAAAAAGCCACTCACATGATACAATCCTTTATTTAAATTTTTTAAATACATTTTCCAACATTAAATTTATACATCTTACAATTACCTTTGATCACCTCATGACTCCGGACTCCCCAGTCCATCCCTCTATGGCATCCTATTTAATCCTAAATTTGCTGCATATCCACCCAGTTTCATTTTATACTGCTTCTAATTTGTTTTTGTTTTTTTACTGCTATTCACAATTCCAACCCTACTTGAAGGTTTATTTGACTATTATACCTATTTAGATACTCTCCCAAATGTTCCCACTCCTCTCATCTGTGTCTCGATCTTGAGTTCTTATCTTTGCTGTCATAGTAGCTAACTCCGTTTATTCTATCATCATATTTTGCTACTGTTCTATTGTTGGGATTTCTTCACCCTTTCAAAGTTCCAAAAAAGTTTATTACAGCAAAAGCCAGCAATATAATACAGTATAATTCCAAACCAGCGATCTGAATATCACTACAAGGCATCAAAATCCTAAGGATTAGAATAAAAAACAAAACAAAACAAAAAAACCAATGGCACAAAAGAAATTTATAGTATATTTTCCAGTAGAAGCGATTTATGTTTTTTGATGGCTAAGGTGCAAAACCTGGCCACAGCATAGGATACTGAGCTCAAAGAGTCTTCCAAATGGAATTTGCGTAGGCTTTTGGGAATAAATTCCAGATAATATTGCAAGGGTTTAAATTTTGATAAAAGGGGTAATATAAGTCGAGACCGTTCTTCACTGTAAAGTTCACAGAATAGAAGAATGTGAGTAACAGATTCCACCTTATTGGTCATGCATGGACATAGGCGCTCGTGGTTTGGTACCCGCAGGAATTTGCCGTGTAGTACAGCTGTGGGCAGTGCCTCAAATCGGGCTCTGGAAAAAGCCCATCTATAAGGTTCATATGTAATATTAGATAAATAAGGGGCAGCTGAAAAGTTGGGCCAAGATTTTAGACACCTGTAATTCTCAGGAAGTAAGGCATCTTCTTTTTGCAGTTCGATATTGAGAAACCTCTGAGTAATAGACGTTTTTGCCTTATTCAAGGGTCCACTAAAGAGGTCTTCGGGGTTTAGGCCAATTTGTTTGATCTTGTTAACAATTTGCGTAAGCCAAGGTGGATAAGGGACTGCAGCCAGAAAGTGAGATAACATTCCCTTTGGGTTATAGTGAATTTTCAACCATAGGAATATTGCCTGTTCCCAGACTTTTAATTCAACTCTGGGAAATCCTGCCTCTTGTCTTAATATTACGTTGGGAGTACTCTTAGGGGTACCAAATAAGGATCTAAGAAATTTTGATTGGACTGTTTCGAGGATCTTAAGGTTGGCAGAGAGACCAATTTGTGAGCCATACAAAAGTTGGGCCCAAAGATTTTGCTTGCAAAACTTTCAAGGCCATTGGAAGGAAGCCAGCACCTTTCCTTCTAAATAATCTGAGGATGGCATTTGCACTTCTCTCTGCTGAAGTGGCTGATGCGGTCAGATGTACTGGAAATTTGGCATTGTGAGAGAAGGTTATGCCTAAATATTGGAAGTTCTTAATTTGATCTATGGCATTTCCCTTCATATTCCAATTGTATTTCCTAAAAGAGCGGCCAAAACGAACAATTTTAGTTTTAGAAAAATTAATCCTTTACCCTTCCATTTTTGTGCGTATAATATTCTAGCCACTGTGGTTGCATAGAGGAAGAGTGAGAGTACCCTTGTTATACCTAATAAAAGGCATCTGGTTTTGGGGGGGGAATGTAAACCTAAACATCTTTTTAAATTCTACATAAATCATTTCCCAATATTCTTTCGCCTTCATATGACCACCGCATATTAAGGTCCCTTTTGTCTCTTGGCATTTCCAACATAATTTGGAACCTTTTTTGTACATCTTGATGAGCTTCCTTGGGGTTAGATATCATCCATACATCATAGTTTTTCAGTATAGTAGGCTGAAAAATTCATTGTCGTTTTCAATAATTTATCCTATGCTGGCTGATATCAATTGCCCAATGGGTCATACTTGCCTTTATAATTTCATCCTTTGTCTCCCGTTGCAACAGCATTTTGCATGCCACGGCCCCGTGCCCCACAGTTCCTCATTGATTAATAAACACATCAGGCCAGCTATTGCAAATCAGTGGTGGATGGGTCCAGTGTTGTCCTCCAGGGATGCTCAGGGATCTCTTCATCTCTTTCTTTCTGTATTTATGCCTTAAACATGAACAGAATGGTCTCTGCAGTTTCTTGTACCTATCCTGGGGCCTCTTTCACCATTTTGGAAGGTGTGGTGCAGCTTGCACTATCTTAGCATACATGGAGCTCTCTTGGGACAAAATATGAAGTGAGATCACTTTCCCTGGCCAATGTGACCCCCCTCAACATACCTCACTCAAGGAGAAGCACCCCCTCCCCATTGCTAGTTGCAGGCCAGTTCCCACCTGTTAATACGCCCTGTTCAGCTCACGTCTTAAGCACGTGCATGGGCTGAGCAACTGGAGCACCTTCACCGGCCTTCCGATCACAGGAACATAGACACAGCATTCCCAGAGAACAGGTCCTGATGCAGTGGACTCACATCTGCTCATTGTGAGTACCAAAACTCAGCAGAATAAAACAGAAGCAAAGCTGTGGAGGTTTTGAAGCATACCTAATTTATTTTTAACAGTCACTTCAAATCACTACAGACATGCACGAGGGGAGCAGCTCTCATACAGCCATCTTATCTCTACACAGATAAGAGCGAAAAACTTTTTGTAGCAGAGACGGAAGAACCGAAGAGCAGCTTCCGCCCCCTCCTTTCTTGTAACATGAAAGCAAAACAAAAGATCAGGCGATTCTTGCAATGGGAGGGGTGAAAATGCCAACACCCCTGCTTCTGTGCATTCTTCATTTCTTCTGTGCATTTTTCATTTCTTCTGTGCATTTTGGCTCAGTATAGATGCTGAAGGCATTATATTCCCAGCATACAGAATTTAAGAAACAGCAGTCAAGAGAATGCTCCAGTAGCTACTCTTTATGAAGGTGATATTAATTTAAGAGGCACTCCCCTCAATTTACTCAAGTTTAGAGGTGAAAGACGACAAGCGAAAGTGAGTCCGGTGTTTTCTAAAATGTATTTTTGAGTAATGCAGCTTGGATGATGCAGTCTCGTAAACCCGACTGTAATATTGATTCTTGTTAGGATGCTTCAACAGATGACACTTAATAATAGCAGTGACATATTAGTATTACCAAACCCATTTTCTGAAGCATTCACCATGGGAGCTTTGTCCATGGAAGATAACAAGATGAGGCTAAGAATATCCTGTTTACCAGAGGAAGAAAAACATGCAAGCTCTTTTTTGTTTCTCCATCTCCCTCTGGCTTATGGTTATCAGCCTCATAGGATTTTCTTTAAATAATTTTTGATTGAGAGAGAGAGAAAGTTTTCTAAAAAGCCAGCAAATAGTTGGGTGTTCATTTGCATTACTTTTGTTGCAGGTATGCACAAACTGCATTCATGCTATGGGCTGCTTCACCCTGCAAATAAGTGATTGCCCACTGGCGGCAGCTTTGGAAACAGACCCCCCCCCCCAGGGAGGCTGCACCAGGAAAGCAGCTCCAGAAGGGTTGGGGGGGGGGAAGCACCCTTTATTTGTTTCGCATCCGGATTTATTAGTTTGGCTGTCACGTTCCCGAGTTCAGCATATTCTGTCAATTTATACAGCTGTTCTTTTGTTGGTAATTCTTTTTCTTTCCAACTTTTAGCATACACTATTCTGGCCACTGCTGTAGCATAAAGAAATAAATTACATAGCCTCAGGGGGAGCTCATCACCAATTAACGCTAATAGAAAGGCTTCTGGTATCTTTGGAAAAAAATATATATATATATGTTCATTGTAAACCATCTCCCAATACTTTTGGGCATATTTACACTGCCACCACATATGTATGAAAGATCCCTAAAACTCTTCACATTTCCAACTCTTTGGACCCTCCCTTGTACATTTTAACCAATTTACTGGGTGTCAGATACCACCTATAGAAGGACTCTGATATTAGCTTTTCTAACCTTGGTGTGTTTCGTGCATTTTTGGGATCATTACATGAGTATGGAATTTATTTTCTGCAAAGATTTTAGTTCTCATAATTGCATGCAGAATACTGAGATACAAGGATGGTCTATGCTTGTGAGCATTTGAGACAACGGAGGTCTGCCAGCTGCCTAGCAATAGAATTATAGCGCCCTGCATTTGTCTTTATTCACCTATAATGGCTATATATCCAGGGCCGTCTTAATCCTATCCAGCGCCGTGGTTCAAAGATCCCTCTGGTGCCCCCCCCATTTCCCAGAGTTGCTGACCTTTTTACAGCGCTGCCGGCAGCTTTGCAGGGCTGGAGGAGGCGGGCAGCGGCTGGAGTGTGGCTCCTCTGGCAGGAAAGAGGCGGAGGCTCCGGGCGCAGTGCTGCTTCAGCCTGGCAGGCGAGGGTGCCACGCCCAGCCTCCGCCTCTTCCCTGGTGCCCGTGCCACAGTGGCCACGGCAGGCGGAGGCTCCGGGCACGGCACTGCTTCGGTGCGGTGAGTGAAGGCAGTGAGCTGATGCTGGGAGGTGCTGCGTCCAGCCTCCGCCTCTTCCCAGGTGTCCTCCAGAACTCGGCGCGAACTTGGTGCCCTGCACCACTTGCCTCTACGGGTAAGACGCCCCTGTATATATCTTTATAACCCATGAAAGAGACATTCATGTCCAGGTGTTGTGCACTCTAGATATCTCACTCCCCAAAGAGCAAATATTCAGGTGAATAGTTGCACTAGCAAAAGCCAGTGCAGTGATTCCTGCTAGCAGAATGGGATTCATCCCTTTTCCCCATGCCCAGATCTGCTTGGGAAGGTTGGGAGAACTTTCAGAACAGCACACAGCAGGAGCGGAGAGGAGATCATTCTGTTGGGCAAGCAGAAATGCTTGTGCTGGCTGAACAATCTCCATAGGGCCATGTTAAATCAAATGCTCAAGTTTTTAAACTCTGAAATAAAGTTAGCAGAACATAGAGTCCTAGTCAATGTGACATCTTTGGAGTACTAATGAAAATTTGGGTACCTGAGACAGATTATGCCTGGATGTATTAATCTTTATTTTCTTAAGTATGTGTCTAGATATAATGAATGCAAAGAAAATAATGGAAATATGATGGATGGCAGTGTTGGTGGACTAACATAAAAACATTTTCTCAGCTGGAAATTTATCACACCTGGAGTAGGTTATAGCACATGAACACAGATCACAGTCCACTTCAAGCTACCATAAATTTGACAATATGTTTGAGGGCTCATTTTTTATTGTTTAATTGGGTGTGTATGTTATAAACTGATGCAAAAGTTGGTTAATCATTGCTTGGAAAGCATCTGAAGATCTTTCTGTTTCCCACTGGCCTCCTATCCTTACTTCAAGGAGCTCAGAGCAGAGTGCCTACCAGTGTTGCCCATTGCAAATTGGGACTGGTAGGAGAGAAGGAAGATAAGGTGAGAGGCAAGGGACAGGGAACATGTTTCAGCCCAGGAGTCACATTTCCTCATAGGCAGGGCCGGTGCCTCAGGTGGCAAACCAGGAGAGGCAGCACCATGTGTGGCAGCTGGAGGAGGAGAAGTCCTTTACCAGCATGAGAACTTGCTGCTGTCCTCCCAACCCCTAAGGGTTGCAAACACAAACTTCCTTTCTTGGGAGGAAGTTGCTGGCAAGGGAAGCAGGGAAGACCCCCCACACTATCTACCACATAACCCTTCTCCCAAAACTCCAGGACAGAGGAAGGGAAGGAGGTGAGGCAGCCTCCAATGCTTCTCTCCTTTCCCTTCCAGGTGGCTGTAGGTCCACGTAATTAACACTGTAATGGTACAACAGCCAGCAATTTATTTATGGAACACGTGGCATGTTTAGTCCTTAAATGTAAATAGAGCCTTACACTGCAAACCTCTACATGTCTACTCAGAAGTAAGTTCTGCTTGAGTTCAATAGGACTTACTGTCCAGTATGTGCTTAGGATTGCAGCCTGATCATTCTCATGGCTTCCCATTTTAGGAGGCTTAATCTGAAATGAATGGTCACTGAAGCTTCCAAAACCAAATAAGGAATAGGAACATTTAGGAATCCAGTTGTTAAGATAGTAAGTTCTGCAACCTATTTCATAACAGCTGGCGCTTTACTTTAAACAGAAATCATGCAACATTTCTCTACATTGTCACCTCCATCACTAAACTGGCAGGAGGAGGGGCACCATCCTGTGGGTGCTGAAATGTATTGGGCTAGCCCTGCTCATAGGACACTTTCTCATGTCAGAGATGAGCAAGGCCCAGGCTACAGTGGACAGGACAACAGAGGTGACTCTTACATGTGGAAGGTAGGGTATGTTCTAGCCACACAAAACTAAGAGGTTTCTATGTGCCCCCTTCCATGGAGATCAAGGAAAGCAGGAGACCACCTTCCTCTATTTATAGGGCTGTCACATAGAAGATGGAGCTAACTTGTTTTCTCCTGCTCTGGAGGTTAGGACCTGAACCAATGAACTCAAGCTACACGAAAGATTTTGACTAAATAGCAGGAAGAACTTTCTGATGGCAAGAGCTGTTTGACTGTGGAATAGTCTCCCTTGGCAGGTGGTGGACTTTCCTTCCTTGGAGGTTTCTACGCAGAGGTTGGATGGTCATCTGTCATGGTAGCTTTAGTTGAGACTCCTACATTGCAGGGAGTTGGACTTAAATGACCCTTGGGGTCCCTTCCATCTCTATAATTCTGTGATTCTATTACTGCAACCAGGAGAAGCAACTGAGAAGAGCACAGAGCAGGGCCAGTCAGGGATAGGTGTGACCTGGCAAGAGTTGTGAGGTCTGCATCCAGAGACCTGGCCCCCCGGGTCTCACATTCCCATCTTTGAACAAGGGAGAGCCATGCAATCAAGCAGCCTTCTGTAAGCATATCCATCAGCACCCAGAAGCTCTTAAAGTGGCTAGATGCATCCCCACCTGGGGCTCCCAATCTAGGATGGGATGTGATTATTCTTTCCAAAACTTGCTAAATAGAAGAGCATTCCTAATTGGGATATGTAACAAATGCAAATCTGAATGTATATGTATATGTATATGTATATGTATATGTATATATAAGGGATGTGGATGGTGCTGTGGGTTAAACCACAGAGCCTAGGGATTGCCAATCAGAAGGTCGGGGGTTCGAATCCCTGTGACGGGGTGAGCTCCTGTTGCTTGGTCCCTGCTCCTACCAACCTAGCAGTTCGAAAGCATGCCAAAGTACAAGTAGATAAATAGGTACCGCTCCGGCGGGGAAGGTAAATGGCGTTTCCGTGTGCTGCTCTGGTTCGCCAGAAGCGGCTTAGTCATGCTGGCCACATTACCTAGAAGCTGTACGCCGGCTCCTTTGGCCAGTAAAGCGAGATGAGCGCCGCAACCCCAGAGTCGGACACGACTGGACCTAATGGTCAGGGGTCCCTTTATATGTATATATTTGCAAACAGATGCAAACTAGATGCACCAGCTGGGAACATTCTCCACTCCCTCCAATTAATTGCACAAAAAGATTTGAGGTCCTTTGCTCTTCTGGCTAATGTTACTTGCTTGGCAGTGGCTTCTTCTTTTTTCAGAAAAGAAAGCGGGGCTCTTCAATCCCACTCAAAAAGGACAAATGAATTGCACGGCTTTCTGCTTCCAGCATTTGGTCTGGCTGTGCTTGCCTCGCTTATTCTCTTAGACACCCTCCCCCTCTTTGCTACTTCACTGAAGAAGCCCTAAGTGCGTGTTGCCTCTGTGCACTCAGCGCTACTCTTTTGTTGACGGATGGAGCCAAAGACCTCCATAGCCTGGAGTGATGTCCACCAGCCCCTCATTAATTAGCTGCTTGGGGAAGGCAGGCTCCTAGAGCAACGAGCAGCAACCTCTGCTGTTAAAAAGGCCACCGCTGCTTGAAACCAGTGCTTTATACAGGCACGGACAGATGGAAATGCCAGGGGGTATATAAAATCCTTTTATTCATCTGGTAGTTGGTAATGCATTGTAACTTGAGAAATGCAATATGGTGCTTATGGAGGATCTGGAATGCTAAAATCCATAATGAAAATAGCATCCATTTATACCCCTTACAAGTACCGGCCTCGTTATAAATTGTCAGAGGGATACATTTAACATGGTCCTGTTGCTTTCTCATCTCGCAGCCTCCATGACGATAATGAGTCCCCCGAAATGTTTAATGTATGGTGTGGTGTGAGGAGTGTTCTGTACTGCCGTGACCTTTACAATTCTCCACACTTGGACTGATTCCCGTCATTTAGAATCTCAAAGGCTGTTCGGGGAAATCTGGGAGCAGGAAGCTTTGTAAAAGAAGAGTTTCGGTGTATGGTTCCTAAGTTGTATTCCCCGCCCCCCCTTTTGTTGGGAGTGCTCCGAATAGCAAGATGTTGCAGCTTGGCTAGTGATGATGTTGGGTCCGGGCATGCAAATCCACAGAATGAGGACTGGCCCAAACTCCCCAACAACAACTTTGAGATGCAGACTCAGTCAATGGTTGGGTTTAGGAACCTAATGTTCCTCTTCTTTAACAGTCTCGTTTGACCAGCTATTAAGTAGGTGGAAGTGAGTAGCACCATAAGAGGGAAGGTGGACATTGGTGTGCAAGTGGTGCACCAAGTCTTTTGAAAGGGGGCAGGCAACCTTAATGCCCCTAAGAGCCATATTGTGGCTGGAGCCCACAGTGAGTTGAGACACATACTCATTCTCTCTCTCTCTCTCTCTCTCTCTCTCTCTCTCTCTCTGTGTGTGTGTGTGTCACTCAGGCACTTATCACAAAATTGTGACAGGGAGGAAGGCAGGTGGGGAGAATAATCTCCACAATTCTTTCCAAACAGCAGGAGGGGACCCATGTGGCAAGTGTATGCTCACTGGGTAGGGATGACTGACCTGTGACCCTCCAGATGCTGGACTCCAACTCTCATCAGCCCCAGCCAGCATGGCTCAATGGTCAGGAATGATGGGAGTTGGAGTCTAACAGCATCTGGAGGGCCACAAATTTGATACCCTATGATAGTGAAAAGATACCACTGTCAGAAGATGAATGAGGAAAATGGTGGGGCAGGCTGGGTTCACGTGGTGCGAGCACTATCACACAGTGCCTTGTGGCCTCTGATGACTTTTAATGTTGTTGGTTCATGCCACCACCACCACAATAATTTAATTATCTGTACCCCACCCATTTAACTGGGTTGCCCCAGGCACTTTGGGGGGCTTTCCAACATATATTAAAACATTACACATTAAAAGGGTTCCCTATCCAAGGCTCCCTTCACATGACTTCTATAAGTTATATCTACTCATCTCCTTGACATCTGATGGGAGGGTGTTCCACAGGGAAGGTGCCAATACCAAGAAGGCCCCTTGCCTGGTTCCCCGTAGCTTCACTTCTCTTCTCCCAGTCAGGGAGCCACCAGAAAGCCCTCAGAGCTGGATCTCCATGTCCGGGCTGAACGATGGGGATGGAGATTGTCTTTTAGCATGGCTCTATAGTCAGTGGGGACCCAGGTGGCGCTGTGGGTTAAACCACTGAGCCTAGGGCTTGCTGATCAGAAGGTCGGCGGTTCGAATTCTTGCGATGGGGTGAGCTCCCGTTGCTTGGTCCCAGCTCCTGCCCACCTAGCAGTTCGAAAGCACGTCAAAGTGCAAGTAGATAAATAGGAACCACTCTGGCGGGAAGGTAAACGGCATTTCCGTGTGCTGCTCTGGTTCGCCAGAAGCAGCTTTGTCATGCTGGCCACATGACCCGGAAGCTGTACGCCAGCTCTCGGCCAATAAAGCGAGATGAGCACCGCAACCCCAGAGTCGGACATGACTGGACCTAATGGTCAGGGGTCCCTTTACCTTTATAGTCAGTTTAGGCCACAGCTGGATTCTGTGTTCCTTAGAGTCTTGCTTCAAGGACCTAAGAAGCCTGTGAACATGAAGGTGTATGTTTCCTTGACTCCTAGTGCCATTACTAGGACTGCCCACTTAGGAGCTGAGAGAGATGGTCAGCAGTTCTGTTTTCAGGCCATGTCTCAAAACGGGGATAGGTGAAATGCCAGGAAGGACCAGAGCTCTTCTCCAAATAGCCTAAGGCTGGACTGGTTGTCTCTTTGCTGTGTACCTGTATATGATTGTTAGCTTCTTTGGAATACCCTCTCTGCCAACTGGACCTAATCTAATTTATTAACATGACCTACAATTTCTGACCCTGTGTAAGTTTCAGTATCTCTTATGACAGTGTGGTCCATCAGATGTTGGACTTCAACTCCCATCACCAATTGCCCGGGATCATGGGCCACAAGTTAATCATCCTAGTGAGTATATCAGACTGGGAGGCGTTGGTGTTAGGCATTACGATACAACCCACTCTAATCTGAGAAGGGTCTTTCTTGGTATTCTGGAGAGTTTCCCTGTAAATCACTCCTTTGGCCATGGTTTGGTGGTGGTGCATTGACTGTCTGACATCCCAATTTCAGAAGCTCTGCTATGGTCTTATGTCCTATCATTAGGATGGAAAAGGATAATGAGATTGTCCATTTTCTAGACAGTCAAATGGATGACTTGGCAAACATCCTCTGAATAAAGTACGGCTGAAGCTGAAAATAGACTCATGATCCAGGCTTCCTGCTAAGAACCAATTCCCCTTTACCATTTTTTCACATTTAGGTATAATAAACAATTACAGAAACAAAGTCTGAAATTTCCATCTTGCAGCTTAAATCTTGCTAATTGGCATAAGTTGAATGAGAGGGTTTTTTTTCCTGAATATTGTGCAATATGGTGAAAGTAGAAACCCCTCCAGGAATCATTACTTGCACAGAATGAATAGTGTACTCTGAACTCAGTGCTGTAAACTGGGCAGATGGCAGCAGATGGTCACACATTTGTGACATGTAAATAGAATTTCAGAACTATGATCCTTTGAACTAGCAGTGCGACCACCCACAAAAATTATGTATGACTATGGCAAAGCATATTCATCCCTTGTTTGATGACCTACTTCAAACACACAGAGAGAAACAACTAGTCTCTTCACTTGAACTTTTTAGGATAAAAAGGCAGGGCAGCACATCAAGACAGTAGCATACTTTTTGCAGTAGTGGTGCAACAGCAATAAAGCTGCTAGCACAGTTGCAAAGCTAAGTAGGGACCAGGATGGTTTCAAATTGGATGGGGGACCATGTGTTGATGATTCCTGCAACACAGGGGGGTTGGACTAGATGACCCTCAGGTTCCCATCCAACTCTATGATTCTATATTCTCAGAATGACAGAAGGTATCTTCATCTGTCTCCATCTATCAAAACTTTAGTGGAGCAAGCTGCACACTTTGTGAGCCTCTAGACAGGACGTATTGGTGTTGTTGGAGGAGGCGTTGTTGCTGCTGGTTGTTTGTATCTTTATTAAAAATCTTGTGATTTATGTGAAAATAGTTCAGTTTGGTTGTGCACTTTTTACGTTTTCTTTATTGTTTATGACTACTTTTGGTATGTTGTAGTTATGTGGGTTGTTTTCATGTTGTAAGTTGCCATGGTTGGAACTGTTGAAAGCTGGGATACTACTACTACCACGACTACTACTACTAATTTTATTATTTGTACCCCACCCATCTGACTGGGTTGCCCCAGCCACTCTGGGCAGCTTCCAACATATATAAGGATGCAATAAAACATTAGGGAAGCTTTTAATATTTGATGAATTATTGTATTTTAATAATTTGCTGGAAGCAGCCCAGAGTGGCTGGTGAAACCGAGCCAGATGGACGGGGTATAAATAATAAATTATTATTATTATTATTATTATTATTATTATTATTATTATTATTATTACACAGCTTCCCTAAATAAAAGTATGTACGTATGTATATACACAAATAAAAAAAAATCTATTAAAATCATACAAATAGTTACAATACAAACAGCACAGCACCAGCCCTTTCATTAAATGCAGTCAGTTCCCCAAAGCCTGTTGGAATGAGGAGGACTTCACTTGCTGGTAGAAGGACAACATCTACCTTCCTGATGTTGCTGCTTCTTTAAATATATAGTGCACATGGGGCCTGTGCGAATGCGTTCCTATGCCGGTTTTGTGGCATCCTCCCTCTCCTGCCTGCCCTTTATTGAGCAGGAGAACTAGGCCTCTGCATGACCAGGCCTGTGCAAAGTACACTGGTCACATACTGCAGGCTATCTGCATGGTGAAGCTCACACCGCCCCTTTGTTACACTACTTCAGGGTTTGCCTTCAGTTGGTTATATGTGCCACAAAGGTTTATTAATCAACAGGTAGCGTTCCAAAGAAAGTTGAGCAGCAAGTCTAGGAGGTAGCGTTCTAAAAAGTGCATCAAGCAGCAACTGTGTCAGACAGTTTTATTAACAGGATATTTATAGTTACTTGGGGAGGGGGGGGTCTGGCAACCCGCCAGCCAAGTCACACCCTCCTACTCTGGAGGTCCAATTAACAACATCTGCCTCTACTGGACAATCAAATTCTAAAAAAATACCCAAAGAAACCCAATCAGGGACACCTTCCTCTGCTAAAAATCAATTTCGTGACAATATGGAGTTTGTGTGTGTGTAATGTCAGTCATCACGAGAAATGCACTTTGTGTGCGTACCACAAACGTAAATTCCTTTTAATGTTTTGCATATGTGTGTATTTCTATAACATTAAAGAGGAATAAAATGCTGTGGCATATGATGTATATGTGCTGGATCTTGAAACAGTGAGACATGGATTCAGCTTAACTTACCATACAGGGCTATAAGCGGAAAGGGGGAGAGGATTTGTATACCATGTTGAGTTCCTTGGACTTTTAGGGTGAGATAAAATGTAAAAAAATAAGGACGTCTACCTTTTGTAGACCCAGGTGGCGCTGTGGGTTAAACCACAGAGCCTAGGGCTTGCTGATCAGAAGGTCGGCGGTTCAAATCCTTGTGACGGGGTGAGCTCCCGTTGCTCGGTCCCAGCTCCTGCCCACCTAGCTGTTCAAAAGCACGTCAAAGTGCAAGTAGATAAATAGGTACCGCTCCGGCGGGAAGGTAAACGGCGTTTCCGTGCGCTGCTCTGGTTCGCCAGAAGCGGCTTTGTCATGCTGGCCACATGACCCGGAAGCTGTACACCGGCTCCCTCTGCCATTAATGCGAGATGAGCGCGCAACCCCAGAGTCGGACACGACTGGACCTAATGGTCAGGGGTCCCTTTACCTTTTTTACCTTTTGTTTTGTAGTGCAGCATCTTTGGAAAAGAATTGCAAAGCTTGAAATGTATTGGATAGATGGGGTTGGGGAAAGGCTGGGCTTTTTTTTTATTTAAAAAATGCCCCTTTGCATATTTCCTCCTTGTTTCTGTTAGGGATATAGTCTAACCTTTCGGGACTGTTAAAGCATTTCCTTTGTCTAGCCTGGTTTTGAATGGGGAGAGATTTAACGTTACCCATGAGAGCACTAGTTTATTTAGGACTTACTGCACCCAGGCATCCTGCACATACATAATTTACTTCAATGGGCTCTGGAAAGACATTGTTACATCTATATTGGTGGCTGTGGATGCCTTGCATAATGAACTGCCTTTCTGTGAGACCTCCCACTCCTAAACCATATGGGAAAGCCAGGCTGGTTATGACTCCTTGACATCTGTGCTGTCTCTGTGACTCACAAGTTTCATAACTCCTGGTGTATATATCAAGAAAGGAGATGCTGGTATTGCGTGCAGTGAGGAAGGAAGTGATGAGGACTTCCGCCAACCCATCCCCATCTGTAGGATACAAATTAAAGCGGATGGAAATTTTGTCACAGGGACATAAATATGGGGAGAATGGCCAAATGAAGTGGCTGGTGAAATGTAATTCTGATAAGCACATAAGGATGCATATTGGGAAACATAAATTTGTTACAAACTGGTTTGGAGGTGGCTGTTCCTCAGAGAATTAAATCCATCAATTAGAGGCAACATCTGGGTCTAGAAAGACAAGAAAACCCCAGAACCGAGCAAAACTCTTAAGGAAAGTTGTATGCCACTTACCATAAGATGTAGCCAAATGCTTGAAGAGTCAAGTGAGATCCAGACAGGTTTTGAAGTAAGTAAACCAACCTACTTTCTGATTTTGGCGAGATGTTTTTACTCAGTTTGCTGTGCCCAGTTTTGAAGTGAGTTGAGGAAAGGGTTTGTGTGTGTTGCTTATAGGTATTTAAAGGTGAACCCACATATTTTGTTTGCACTTCCTGAAATATTTTGCAAACCAAAATGCAGGTAACTTTCAAAATTCACACTTATCTCGATTTTGCAATGGAGTTCTCCGGCCAAGTGATGTGTACAAAGAATGCATGTGCTAGGGTAAAGTGTACAAAGAAATGCATTTATTAGTGAAAATAACATACAGAAAAGCAGTATATATTAGGGGAAATTGCTTGCAAAAACATGCGTTTTAGGCAAGATTGCATGCGAAGTTGTGTATGTTAGGAGAAATTCACATTGAAATGCTGATGAATTTTCATGAGGACTTTTTTTTTATAAATGCAGGCTGATGTAGAAATGTGGAGAAATGAACTTGAGGCTGGAATAATGAGAACTAGGATGAAACTGAATTTGACAGATTCTGCCATCTCTAGTTGCCCATCACGACTCACCTATGCCTCTAAGTATGGCAGGTTTCTCTGTCAACCCTGAAAACAGTTTGATGAGTCCCCCCCCAAAAGAAATAAAAGGAGTGGAGAAAAAGACAATTCCTGCAGTGACTCCAGAGTAAATTGTGTATGGGGTAATCAGAGAGTGAAAAGAAGCTGAGAGACTATTTGATCTGCAGACATATCTGAAATATGAAAGGGTTTGAAAGACACAATAAGAAGAGTTTCCATTAGCCTGTCAAAAGATAGTAATAATGGTTTTATTATCGGAAGAAGTAGGGGCCTAACGATATGAACTCATTTTTATACTCCCCCCCCCCTTTATGGTGATAGTTTTTGTTCCCTTGTTCGGTTTTTAAAAGGATACTATTCTTACATATCTCATATAAATAACTCGCAGTGGATTAGTTGCCTTACATGTCAAAAATGGTACCTAGGCAAACGACATCCAACTCCCTTCCTGGTCCTAACTGAGTGATCAGTAAAACAAGTACGTGGATAAGCTCAGGACTAGATGCAAGGAAGAAAATAGCAGGTTTACTCTTAGGGTGATGGCTCGGTTCATTTGCCAAAGGTCCCATGTAAATGCCTCTGCAGACCGTGAGTCTGGCTGCTTTGCCCATGGCGTGACAACACTTATGTGAGGGTACCATTTGAGAAGGCGAGCTCCTCTGTCGGTATCAGGGATGAGGAACCTGTGGCCCTCCAGATGTTCTTGAACTACATAGCCAGTGGAGGATGATCCATTAGGGCAGTCCTGTGAAATGGCTGGCAACTTGCTTAAAAGCCTCCCCCCCAAAAAAATCTCAAAACCACACTCTTCCTTGTTCCATATCCTTCCACAATTCATTTCCATGTCCTCCAACATTTCTCTGATGAAAATAGGGATGTCCTATTCAACAATAATGGTAATAATTTATACCCCACCCATCTGATTGTGTTGTCCCTGCCACTTTGGGAGGCTTCCAACACATATAAAACATTATAAAGCACCAAACATTAAAAACTTCCCTATGCAGGACTGCTGTCAGATGTCTTCTAAAGGTTGTATCGTTACTTATCCCCTTGGCTTAGGGGTTGCATAACTCCATACCCTCCAACATTTCTCTGATAAAAAAGGACATCCTAAGGAAAAGTAGGGGATTCTGGAATCAAATCAGAAACTGGGACAGCATCTGTAAATCCCTGGAAAATAGGGATACTTGGAGGGTCTGCATTTCAATGTAGTCCTGGATACTTTTCTGTCATATCTTCCATCCCCTGGCCAACCACTTGTCTCCACCACTCAGCCAATCTCAATCCCAAACTATTAATGTGGCCCAGAGGTCTCACTCATATGTCTCCAGGCAGAACAGCCAATTTAAATCTTAGCAGGGCAAATAGTCATTTGCCTTGGGTTGTGCAGTTTTGCCCTCCTTCCTCTTTTCATTACCTCAAGTCAGCCAATAACTGGGCTATCTTTTGGGGAAACATAGAAACTTTCTGAGCATGCTCAGAGATGTTTCCTCCAAACAGCTTGAAGCACACTCTTTGGAGGCTGTCAGGGGAAGGGAGTAGTTGTTAGTTTGAGCAGGTCCTCCTCATTAATGTTTGCTAACACACACACAGACAGACAGACACAAAGGAAGACAACAGTGACTCTCTTTCTATAATAAACATGTATTTATGTTTTACTTCTTGAACTATTTGCATTTGTTATTGTGAACGGGCTGGGAGATGGTATAGGATGATTGGGATAAGAAGTGGTGGACTGTGGATCAGTGGTGTAGCATGGTGTTAGGACGCCAACAAGTTGGCACGCTGAAGAGCAGCAGTCAGAGTCGGATAAAGCCGAGGTCAAACAGTCCGGGTCAGAAGCCAGCCGAAGACAGGTAACAGTACCGGGGTCAGGAATAGCCAAAGTCGGTTCAAGCCAGAAGTCAGGAAGCCAAGGTCAGGATTAAGCCAGGAGTCAGAAAGTCGAAGTCACGAACACAGGAACCACGAACAGGACAAGCAAGAACAGCCACACACTCCAGCACAGCAGTTGCAGGTGCTGGTGAATGGAGCAGCCGGCCTTCCTTAAGTAGCCGGCTCATGACCACGCCTCTTACAAGCTGCAGCTGCCTCTAATTGTTCCCTTCGTCTCTCAGCTCTACGTTCTACAGCTGAGAAGGGAGGAAGGGAGGGGGGCAGCCGGTTCCTCTCCTCACAAGGGCCTGATTCTGGCTCGACTTCTTCCTCCTCCTGTTCAGGTCTTTCTACTTCCCTATCTGATTCTTCCTCTTCTGAGGAGTGCCGCCACCAGTCTTCTCCAGGTATGAATTCCTCCATTTCCCCAGATTCTTCCATGGGTGCAGCCTTGCCAGGGGGGGCTTGCCACCACTCCTCCTCGTCCGGCTCAACCCTGACACATGGGTTGCCAGTGGTCGGGACCACAAGGCAGACTGGGTGGGAGGGAAACGGTTCTGCCCTCTACCCCAAAGACAATCTGGAGGGGGTGTATGAGGGGAGGGAGGGAAAGACCCCTTTCAGTAGCAGAAGTCCTTATGCAGGCTTTCGCTGGCAAGACCAGTAAGGTGAATCTCGCCCCAAGAATTAAATGTACTTGATACAGTTCCTGGGACACAAACAGCTATCCTGGTAGCCAAATAACTTTTCAGACAATGAATGCATTCGGCTGCATTACTAATCCTTATTTATGCAGTTAGATTTCATTTCCTCAGACATAACTGCCATTTGAATTAATCTCATTTAAGTCCCCTGTGTTAACTGCATATCTCACAGATGCCTGTTTAGTATTAAAGATAGCAAGCTAAAATGGAAACAATTTGAGACACAGCTCCAAAGAGGGCATTTTATTAGAAAATAGTCTGAAACATACTAACAGGGAAAGTAACCAAAAGTTTAGTCTCTCAGGCTGTTGTTATAAGCTTTGGGTCTTAGCACAACTAGGCAGAGGGAAACCGCATCTCTCATGTTAAGCTAATTCTAATTTGTGTATGTATGAGAGTGTTGTGTGAAGACTAATCCCATACCTTCACCCAATATGAATAGACCCCAGAATGTTATTCACAGGCTGACTGTCAAATGACAACCAGACCCACCAAGTTATCCTTGCTGTTTAACCTTTGCGGAGGAGCAGGGCAAACTCCGTTATCTTCAATCCAATATGCCAGATCATTGGTCCTTTAGCTTCATCTCCAGCAGTGGGGAACCTCTGGACTGCAGACCCAACTAGTGACTCATCTGTGACATCAGGTATGGGAAAAGGTAAAGGCGTGGTTGGGATCAACTGCACTAGGGAACTCCCCATTGGAAACTCTGTAGTGTAGCCAGTGGGGTCTTGCTCTGATGGAGCAGAGAGTGATCCCCTTTGAAATCCAGTTGCTGGCAGAGTTAGACTCCATCTGTCTGCCAATGCACATTTCCCACCTGCCACCATGCAGAGGGAAAAATCATACCATCACAGAATCGTAGAGTTGGAAGGGATCCCAAGGATCATCAAGTCCAACCCCCTGCATTGCAGGAATCTCAGCTAAAGCATCAGATGGTACTGATGGTGCATCAGATGGCAAATGTGTTTTCAGGTGCAGTTTTAACTCCATACTGCACCTACAAAAGGACTTCAAAGCAGCTCTGTCACAGTAATCATCAGCTGATGGATGCCGAGAATGAGCCCCTTTGAAATGGTCATCTGGTGTCATAATGGTGATTGACAGGCCTCACCCACTTATCATTGTTGACCCACAGGAGTTGGGCAATGGAAGGATCCAGATCCAGTTCTGCATCCGTGATTTACACAGACTGGCTCTCCAGGGTCTCAGGCAAAGGTCTTTCCCACTCCTACCTGAAGATGTTTGTGTCTGAACCCAGGACCTTTTGTACGCATTCTGCTTCTGAGCTATGATATACCCCACCCCATAAGGACAGTCACCTTTGAAACAGAGCCAGGCTGGCTCTTTGCAGAGGGGAGGCGATAGGATAGGGGCTACTTAAAGAGGATAAATTGCATTCAAGCATGCAATATTTCACTGTGGAGATGCTTCAGGAATGGCCCATCCTTGATTCTGACTCTTTAGTTCTCGGGAAGGGATTCACCTTGCCATTTCTGCACACATCTCCACTTGTCTGTGTCAAATTTTAAAAAAATTCTCTTCGTGTTCCTTCCCTTGATGTGGGATTTAGGGACTGGATTACCCTCAAGTGCTGATATTCGCATTGCACCAATGAGGAGAAAAAGATGAGTCTGCTTTTCTTTCCAATCCCTTGGCCAAAGAATGTGTAAGAAGGTCAGAATCAGTGAGAATTGCAACAGCATTGCCTCCCAGGCACAGGAGCTGTTTCAGATGTCATGTTTGTACTTAGAAACATATTTCTGAGCACCAAATGCATGTGCACACTGTTGTTTATGCACATGTTTGTAACTTGCGAATTTTGCTTACAATGTATACCTGGTCAGGTGCCCAGAAGGGACTTTTTATAAAAAAGGCACAATAAACATTAGCAAAAAAGGTTCGGTGGAAGAGGTTGATCGGCATGCTTACTGTACTTTTTTCTCTATGTGTGGCATGTTGAGCTTTGTGAGTGAGGGTGAATGCTGATGCCAGCTGTTTTGGAGCCGAGTAGATTATGGGGTTTTGCCGCATAATTTTAATAAATTAAATGCAAGCAATGCATCTTGTTCCATTTCAAGGCGCTGCAAGAGTGGACCAGTGGTTTTAAGAGTGAGACGTGACTGTCCAAATCAATAGGGCCAGCTCAAGACATTTTGCTGCCTGAGGCTGAATAGCAAATGAACCTTCCACCTCAGATCTAGGTGCATTGTACCCAAATCTGACTAATTGATTCTGGTGCCCAAGGCAGGAAATTCCACAAGTGCCTCTCTGGGGAGTAATACATAAATAAAAACAAGTGAAATAACAAGCAAGTTGCTGGCCTTTCAAATCCAGCTGCTTGAGGCAGTTGCCTCATTCTGCCTAATGACTCAGCCAGCCCTGCAAATCAATTTGATTGGCTCAGAATAAGACAAGCGGTTTCCTCATTGGTGATGGGGAATAGCTTGGTCTGTTCTGAGCCTATTGAAATTAAGTTTGGAGATCATATTCATTAGTACAGATCACCCTGATTTTCAGTTTTAAAAATGAGTGCTAGCACTGAATGTGCATTTTAATACCTCAATGGTGTCCCAAGAAACAGGACTAGTCTACAGTATTTTGGAGCATAAGGTGGAATCTCCAAATATACTCATGTAGCAATTAAGTAATAATATCTTGCCCCTTAATGATGTTCCGAAAAGGCTCCTAAAAAGGTTGCCTAAAAGAACAGTCAAAGATGACACAACAGAGAGAACAACAGTTCATAAAATGCTGGTGTTGTGGCCAGAGGCAGTTCTTACTAATGATGTCATAGGTATGGATGGAGGAATCTGACAATTTCACTTTCTTTCAGTTTCTCATTTCTTCATTCTTGCATTCCTGTCTCCACATACCTTTTTTTTGCAAACAATTTCCCCTAATATACATTTTTTTAATAGACATCATTTGGTTGGAGAAAAGTGCAAATTTTGAAAGAGAGTTGGGTTTCAGCTTGCATTTTTATAGAATGTGCACTTCAATCAATAATGCTCAAACCGAATTAAATTCACCGCATTCCCTGGTTACAGGTACTATTCAGATACCTGTGACAGTTGGCACCAGGGATACCAACTAGATTTCTTGGGTCCAATTCTCTGTATGTAGATTGAACCCCCTGCTTCCCCTACCTGCCTGCTGCTCACATACATATGTTTACTTTGCCTAACCTACGTCGCAGGGCTGTTGTGTATTTTCTTCCCCTCCCATTTCATCTTCACAACAACAAGCAACACATTTTGCCATCCTGGATAAATGAAAAGTATCATTGTGTTAAAGCACAGCCTATAGGAACCTTACATTGCTACAACTATAAGGTCTTTTTGCCAGTTCATTTAGTATTTTATATTGTTGTCTTATAGTTACTGAACATTGGTACCTCTGGTTGTGGACACGATCCATTCTGAGGTGCTGTTCGCACCCCGAAAAGTCCGTAACCAGTGTGGCGCTTCTGCACATGTGCGAAGCGCGATAGAGCACTTCTGCGCATGCGCGAACCGTGCAGAACGCTTCTGCGCTCGCACGCCGAAACCCGGAAGTAAACACTTCCGGGTTTGCCGCATTCTTAACCCGAAAAAACACAACATGAAGCATTCGCAAGAAGAGGTATAGTAATAAACAACAGCCCAGTGACGACAAGCTGATGAGTAGTGGCTGTATAGGGGGTGATGGAAAATCAGAGGAGTGTGACTGCAATGTCACCCTTTATCTTGGTAGGAAGGAAGCCTAGTTTATTTCAAGGGAGTTACTTCCAAGTAAAACAAACCAGAGGCAGCCAATTCTGTAAAGGCAGCACTCTTGGGTAGTGAATGAAATAATGTAGGTGGAATGTGCCTACACAAATATATCCGTCAGTGCACAGGTTGGACTCTCCTCCTTAATCCAGAGTCAGGCTAGGAGCAAGAATGAGTTCCCCCTGTTTCCTCCCCTCTGCTGCTCTGGGAGCTCTCCCCCTGCACCCCAAGTCCCCAGTTTGCGGTGGTCAGCATTGCTTAGCAGCAGTGATTAAGTGTTTTTTAATCAACAGCAGTTTCTCTGTATCTGCAGCCTTCAAATTGTTGCCCCAGTCTTTGCTTCCTAACTTTCTTTTTTATAAAATAGCCCAATTGGCCTACTTAAAAAGAAAGCAAGAGTCTGGGGGCCTTTCTGGTTTGGGGTTAATCCCTGTATCCTGCTTGGCACTTTCCACACAATGGAGACACTAACTGGAGAAAGAATCAGTTTTTGCTCAGAGACAAAATGCTTCTGAGTAAATGCTAGGCTAATGTGTTATCCTCAACACAGAAGCTGTGCTTGAGGGACGACATCTGAAACCTCCATAATAACAAAGCGAAACCAGCCCATTTATTGCATGGCAAAGGGATTGTTTGTAAAAGCTATAGCTTTATCTAAACCTTCCCGGCTCTTGAACCTCTTTAGCTACAAAACCATTTCCCCTTTTGACTTCTGCTGCTCTTTGTTATGCTAGGCTACCTTGGCTTATTTTGGTGACAAAAAGAGTTTTATAATAGTAGAGCGGGATAACCTGTTTCAGGCAGTATCATGAGAGGGAAGCAGATGAAAGCAGGCTTTGGTGGCTGAATGGTGCTACAAGATTTTAAGTGCTGCTGCTGCTGCTGCTGCTGCTGCTGTGTGTGTGTGTGTGTGTGTGTGTGTGTGTTTTGAGGAGATAGTGATCACATCTGGGCTCCATTTGAGGCGACAAAATGCCTTGAGTTGGGCCTGTGTGAGCAAGTAAACTGGCTATTTCTACATGGAAGAAAATATTTCAAATATTCCATTCTGTTACTGGGACAAATCCCTCAGTTGTCAAACATTAGGACCGTACATTTATCAGCATGGCTGCTTTAGTGACTTTTACTGCAAAGTTCATTCTGTTTGAACGGTAAGAAATTAGGTTTCATCACTTGTGATGGCTCGAAAGCTTTTATATCTCATTTAATTGAGGAGAGATTGAGTGATGAGGACTGCAGACGGATCTGAAAACAACCTAATTGCAAAATCCATTGTCCCTGACTTTCATCAGAGAGCTGCAATATTTGGCAGTATCTCACTTTAAATCTGCAAGAAATGGCGCTTGTGCTGGTGCCCCCTCCCCCCTCCAATATTCTACAGGAATGTTTTGTATTCTTCTTGACTATGTACTTGGAACACACAGTATTTCATGGCACTGGTCCAAAGTAATCAGAGAACTGACAATTTGAGACGTAAATTGAATTTTGCCTATCTTAATTTCTTATGTAATTTGGCATCAGTAACAACTAGGATGGCAGAGAGGCACAAGGCTTGTGAAATTAAAATATATAATGTTTCTTCTGGAATGGAAGGTGGAACATATTTTCGTTTTCTACCTCCACCCTAGACACTACTTAATTTATGCTTTCTCTCCGTCCTATTTCCATAGCAGGTAGCTGAATATCTCCTAGAGCGTATAATTTTCTGCTTCTCAGGAATGTATAATTCATGCTGTTTCTTCTCAACTGTTTTCTTATTTTATAAGAGTTTTGAAAACACACACAAAACCCCAGAAGGCTGGAAGGAAGCAATCCTGAGTAAGCTTGCTTTCCATGCCACTGAGCCTTTTTGTTCAGGGAGTGCAATGCAGGCCCAGTTCATTTAGCTCTTCCAGAGGCTGCATCACATAAGTAACCCCCTGCCCCATACAATCGAGGTTGTTTTGCCCCAGCATTTTTGACGACACTACAATAAATTTTGGGGGGCAAATCTTTCAGCCTGTGTGCTCAGTTATGAAATTGCTCACGTGACACACTGACCTCAGGAACAACAGAGCAGCAGAAACCAGATACCAACAAAATTGGAAACGAGAAATTCACCAGGAAATTGAAGCCTACAGTAATTATCCTGTGTGCTATACACATCTCAGGCAAAAGGACCCAACTATCATGGACTATATGCTGATAAGATTAAAAAACAAAAACAAACCCAAGATTAGGAGCTGTGATATTTTTTGCTCCCTATACAGAAACCTCTGGAAAGAATCTACCCTAAAGATATTTGATGGGTTACCGGGACAATCTGAAGAATGGCAAACAAAATGGCTCCTGTCAGACTCAAATCCAAAAGTCACCACTATGGTGGCAAGATTTTGCGCCAACACTATAAGAATCTGGAGTGCCTACACAGGAGATATTCAAAATAACTGAGCCAGACTGATTTTGTTTTAATTTATAGTGAATAGTAAATAATTAATATAACCTAAGGATCCAAGGATGCTTGATCCCTCTTAGATAAGACATTTTAAGTTATTTTAGATAAGATATACTAGTTTATACCAAAATTTAAATATTGAGGATGTAATGCTTTTTACTATGCTGGTCAGTGACCGTAATAAAGAATACTACTACTATCAATCAATCAATCAATCAATCAATCAATCAAGCTTTATTACGGTCATACACCAGCTATTAAAACTAAGAATGCTTTACAGAGCTATGGGGGTTAAAACTCGGAGTGGATATAAAAGTCTTATAAGTTTGAAGGGGCTAAATTTCCAGGGGTGGGGGAGTCCAACTGGCCTTTTCCCAGGCACTGCTCTAGATCTTCAGTATTGTATCCGAGCAGGGGAACTACTTCCCACAGTCCAATACTACTACTACTTTTTTCTTTAAAAAAGAGAGGTGCCAGAACTCACCATGAACGCCACCCTTGTTCTCTTATGATGACAATGGCTCCCAGCTGAGAGGAGCCAGAACTGAGTTCCGGTGTGTTCCAGCTAAAAACAAAAACCCTGATTCGGGTTTTTTTTGACAAAATATATCATTTACATATTATGACAGTACATTTATGTATCTCACAATTCCCCCAAGGAGTGCAAGGTGGCAAACAGGCTCCTCCTCCTCTCTGTTCCTAATGTCATAACAACCCTCACGGTGAGGTGAGGTAATTTATTATTTTATTATTTATTCAACTTATACACCGCCCTATACCCGGAGGTCTCAGGGTATACCACAACATATAAAACCAAACCAAAAGCAATAACCCAATAACCTGCCCCCAAGCCACATTCTAAAAGGGTGTTGGATGTCAATAAGATCAACCAAAGGCCTGGTTAGAAAAGAACATTTTTGCCTGGCGCCTAAAGGTATATAATGAAGGCACCAGGTATATAATGAAGGCACCGGGGTGAGCATTTCATAGACGGGGAGCCACTGCAGATAAGGCCCGTTTAGATGAAGAAAGAGTGTGACTGGCCCAGGGTCAGCTAGTGGAGTTGGGGGTTTGAATCCTGGCCACCCGGCATCTCGCCCAGTACTCGTAACAACCAAGCAATACTGGTGTAATAAAAATAGAAGCAAAGAAAGAGTCTTAGAATCATAGAACTGCAATGCAGGAATCGTTTCCCAATATGGGACTGGAACTCACAACCCTTAGGATAAGAGTCTCATGCTCTGCTGACTGAGTAAAAACATTGAGATGACCAGGTTTCAAAACATTTTAAAAGCCATGACTTATATTTTACAATACGCATTTTTTTCTTGCTGTATTTGGTAAAAGGGTCCAGTTTGCTACAAAGTGATTTCTTTCCCCGACCTCAGTTTAATCTAATCTGATGTATTACTGTGTGATCTTTCAACCGGGCTGGAAGGAAAGAGAAAGCTGGAGGTTTTTAGGTAAAGGCTGCAGAGCTAAGCTCACTTTCTATATCTGTTTGTTTGTTCGCTTCCTTTCTGAATCAACTTTCTTCCCAAGGGAGCCCCTTATGATGCACACTAGAGATTAAAACAAAGCGCATCCCATAAATTAAACATAATAAATATCAAATAGAGCTATAAAATACTGGAACCCTTAGAAACAAACAAGAGGAAACACTTTTGTGTGATATGAAAACAACTGAACCTCAATATGTAAAACTTTGGGTAAAGAGAAGCATCTTCAGCTGACCTGATATCAAAATATAGAAAGCAGTGAAGATAGTCATAGCTCTAGGGCAGGGGGAGCATTCCAAAGGCCAGGGTGCCACCACAGAGAAGCCACTGTTGCATATCTTGGCGTCAATTATATCCAAGGGAATTTTGCTTAATATACTCAGTTTTGCAAAGCAATTCTCCCTAGTATGACACATTTTTGTATGTTGATTTCAGAAATATATGCATGTCCATGCCTACTTTACCCTAATATATGCATTTTGGTACACGTTAAATAGCTGAAGAATTGCAAAATTCAGTGGCGTGCAAATTTGGGCAGATGGCTGTGTTTTGGTTTGTGATTTGTTTCAGAAAGTGCAAACTGGGTAGGTTTGCCTTTAAATGTTCACCATTTCACTAGTGGCAGAGAAAGCAGAAAAATGATCACTAATGAGAAAATAGATGCCTACAACGAAGCAGCAATCACTATCCTGAACATCAGCTCAAAAAACTCAAAAGCTACATTTTTCAGTGTATCTACGTTGATAGATGAAGAAAGTTTTAAGTCAGTCCTTG
The DNA here is from genome assembly GCA_034641385.1 of Darevskia mixta. NCBI lineage: Eukaryota > Metazoa > Chordata > Lepidosauria > Squamata > Lacertidae > Darevskia > Darevskia mixta. The sequence continues at coordinate 26,722,649 of JAWWNH010000001.1, forward strand.
GATGGTATATATACATTTTCCTGAACGAAGCAGAGAAATATATTTTTTAGAAAACAGCTGTTATAGTCTATACTGCAGAAAGATTGAGAGTCTTAGTGTAATATAAGTAATTATAAAAACCTTTGTTACTTTTTATTTGATATTACTTTCTGTCATTGTAAGTTTTTAAACTGTTTTCACCAACTGCTTATAACCTGCCCTGGGACCTTAGGACGAGGGGAAGATTAATAATAATAATAATAATAATAATAATAATAATAATAATAATAATGAAGTAATCATAACCCCAACCAATGAGGAACCACATGTCAAAACACATTGGGTTCCAAATCACAATCCAACTGCCAGGCCTTCAGAAGAGCATGGAACAGTTCTTTAACAATGGAAGAAAAATCTATACAAGTTATCATAATATGCAGTTTTAGTCTAGAGAAAATGACTACAGTAATTGATTCTACAGTTACCTTGCAGGGAAGGGATCGCCTGAAATGTATCAGAGCCATTTATGTACAAGCCTTAATTGATTTTTCAGCTAGAGTAATCTGCTTTGGTATTTATTTATGATTGCATATATATCCTGGTCTTCCTCTAAGATGTTTAGGGTGACATACACATCCCTTGATATCCCCCTTACAACCACCCTGTGTGGTGTGTTAGGCTGCAAGATAGTGACTGAACCAAGGTCACTCAGTGACAGGCTTCACAGCTGAGTGGGGATCTGGACCATGGTCTCCCCAATTCTAGTCTAACCAATCGCTGGAGGGGCAGCTGCTCATACACTATACACCAGTAGCATCAGAAATGCCCATAGGACCCAAAGACATATTTACCACAGTGATTGGCATGTCCCTGACAAATTTCCCGCACAATTTTTCCCACACCTGTGCCACCTATTAAAATTTATCATGTCACTTTTGCCTTTCCAATAGTCGTTACCTTATACCAACGGTGTTTCCTGCCGGGGGTGAGTTCTAGTTCTAGTTGGGGTTATGAGCACGTGTGTGGGTTGAGGTGGAATACACCAGAGAGATGTTGTAGATCGCCACGAGGAATATAGCTCAGAAAAGGCCAAATGTAATCCATTTCCACAACAAATTGACACCCCCACCCCCAAGATGGTAATGGCATTCCATATGTCACAGGAGTGGGTTAAAAGCAGAAGGCATCAATCGTAAACAAGAAAACACAACTATCATGTGAAAGCGATTGCCCCGCACAACTGTAAACAGACTCACTTAAACCCTGACGGCATTCTAACAAGAGACATCTGAGGGCTCTCTGGAATCCAGTTATATGCCGTCTAATTTAAGAAGCATGAAGAGAAGGCTCAGGAAGCTCACATTTCCTTGACGCTCCAATTTCAGTGAGGGGTGGTGGCATCTTTCAGCTACCCATAAAATGGGGTGTTCGGTTACGCTGCTGCTCTTCCAGCAGGTAGAGAAAACAAAATGGAAATGGAGCCACAACACCAACAGCAGGCTTGTGTGAAAGGGTCTTGGTGGCTCTTTGCATTGTATGTTTCAGATTTGAATGCCTCCCTCTCCTGAAGGCACGTAATGCACAGTGCTCTTTATGAACAACCGTATAGCTTTTCCATGGATTAGGACCGCTATGTCTCATTGTCGTATTTATTATCTACACCCACAATCCCGGTAGTATTAAGTCTAAGCTGTTTGTTTGGACTATTATTTCCCCCCTCCCTCTGTGCTCAGCTGCCTAGTAGAGGAAGTTAAGTGTGCCTTCTGGATTTTATAGATAGGTGCATTTGGGAAATCAATTTCTGACTCTTAAGCAACCGTCATCCTGACTCACTTACCCTCAATGCTATTAAGTTAGGTGGAAAGGAGACTGAAGTTCCGACAATGAACCGGGCTTCAGGTACTTAACATTATTTATCATGATTCATAAATTGATTTCTTCTGGCCTTACGTATCTAAAAAAAAAAAAAAACACCAGTTGGGGTTTTAAACTACCATCATTTTTTTAAATATGATGACGACGACTAGAAATGTGATTTGCAGCCTCATAACACACACTTCTGCTATAAGCCAACACTTTAAAGGACTTTCCTTAGGGTCTCCCCCCCCCCAATGTACTTACTTTGCTTATAATCAACCCTTTTCCATACTGTTTCTTAAAGATTTTCCCTTCCCACTATTTATTTATTTATTGGAGCACATGACTCAGTTCCTTTTACGCTTTGGTGCAACAGCAGCATCATGAATTGTGTGGCTCTAATTCTACAATTATACTTCCAGGGCAGATTCATAGAATCGTAGAATTGTAGAGTTGGGAGGGACCTCAAGGGTCATCTCGTCCAACCCCTTGCAGTGCAGGAATCTCAACTAGGTCATACATGACAGATGGCTATCCAGCCTCAGCTTAAAAGCCTCCAAGGAAGGAGACTCCGCAAACTCTCATGGGAGTCTGTTCCACTGTCGAACAACTCTCACTGTCAGAAAGTTATTCCTGATTTTATTTGGAATCTGCTTTTTTGTAAACTGAAGCCATGGATTTGGATTCTAGCCTCCAGAGCAGAAGGAAGAAAAAAAAAAAAAGCTTGCTCCATCGTCCATGTGACAGCCCTTAAGATATTTGAAGATGGATATCATATCTCCTCTCAGTCTTCTCGTTTCCAGGTTAAACATACCCACCTCCCTCAACCGTTCCTTATAAGGCTTGGTTTCCAGACCCTTGATCATCTTGGTTGCTCTCCTCTGCAAATGCTTGTCAATATCCTTCTTAAATTATGGCACCCAGAACTGGACACAGTATTCCAGATGTGGTCTGACCAAGCAGGACTATGACTTCCCTTGATTGGGACACTATACAGTTGATGCAGCCCAGAATAGCACTAGCTTCTTTTTGCTGCTGCATCACACTGTTGACTCATGTGAAGCTTGTGGTCTACTCAGACTCCTAGATCATTTTCACATGTACTGCTTGCAATCCTGATGTTCCCCATCTTATTTTTGGTTCTTCCTGCCTAAGTGTAAAACCTTTCATTTGTCCCTATTGACACTCGTTGTGTTAGTTTGTGTTATGAAATTGAGCGGAGTAACTGCGCCGCAGAAGACGTGCTGAGGAAACGACACGTATTGAACATAATTCAGAGAATGCAAAATAAGTCCTTTGCTTGATTTTAATTATAGAAAAGAAAATAACAGAAGTTATGCTAAGTTTACAAAACCTTACAATAGCCTGACCCAACCAGTGACCCACCCACCAGGGGGTGCTGCAGAGATGCACAACACTCCTTATATACTACATCTGATTACTAAAACAGCTCAATTAGCACAAACCCAACAACACCTGCTGTACTTCCTCACAGCTACAAAACTAGGTCATGACATTTACTTTTGACTCTTGAAGAGGTACACATTTTGTGGAACAATAATGAACCTTATTTAAATAAACCATTCAACAGTTTGGGCCCAGTTCTCCCATCTGTTAAAGTCATCTTGAATCCTGATTCTGTCTTCTGCAGCTTTGGATACCCCTCCCAGTTTGGCGCCAACTGCAATTTTTTTAATATACAGGATTGTTGGTTAAGGCTGCAATCTGATGCAGATGTACATAGAAGTAATAAAAATTTAGCGAGACTTGCTTCTGAGTAGGCATGCTTATTTTATTTCATGTATTTAAATATTTATAAGCCGCACTTTCATAAATATACAGCAAGGTGGTGTACATCATACAAAATTACAATAAGAGCAGTAAAACCATCAATAAATACTGGTTGCTGAAAAGAAATTCACTTTGTGAAGGCCTGTCTGAATAACACAGCTTTTAGGAGACAACTCAAAGAAGGCAAGAGGGAGGTTGTGGACTCTCCTTCCTTTGAGGTTTTTAAGCAGAGTTTGGATGGCCATCGGTCATGGATGCTTTAGCTGAGATTCCTGCATTGCGGGGGGTTGAACTTGATGACCCTTGGATCCCTTCCAACTCAATGATTCTATGATTCCTGTCAAACCTCAACTGGCAGGGAGTTACACAGGGCAGGGACTAGAAAATAAGGCAGAAGCAGGAAAATAAAACTAAAGGGGATGGGGAAACAGCTGCTCTTCAGAAACCCAGGGATTCCCATTGCTTAGTGTCCAAACAATCACATTAGTCACAGCTCTGACTTTACTCATTGGCTAGAAATACTGACAGGTGAGAGGAGGCAGGCTGGCTCATTTCACAGCAATTGTTTAGCTGGGTACCTGCACATTTTGCTTCGTAACTTTCTTTCTAGGAGGGCTAGAGACTAACTTTTTAAAAATGTAAAATTACAGTCTGTGACCGCTGCCCACCTTCACAGGAGCTGCATTGGTGACCCCTGCTTAGAATTTGCTTCAGAATTCCGTTCACCTGTCTTGAAAGGCATTTGTAAGGTGAACAGCAAGAGAAGGTATATTAAGGGTCTGAGCACTCAGATGCGCTAAATAAATGTGCTAATATTATTATTAATACTACTGCAAATGCTACAAAGTAAATGGTATCGTTTTCATGAACTCAACTTAAAAAGGGCCAGTCTGTGAAAAGTGCATGCTAGTGATTTTATTTTAAACAGAAGACACTTTATAGTAATGAACTCTGCAGCAATAGACTGCATTGCCTGGTAACAGCACATAAAAGGGGGAAAGTGTAGAAAAGTCAAGCTTGCTCAAGTGGCAGTCGTTATAAAACCAATCAATTGGACTCTGCTAAATTTCAATTTGAATGTTTAGTTGGACAGCCACCTGCTGTAACAGCGAATCCCCTGGGCCTATTACTCACATGATTACCTGCCTTCCTAGCTGATAAGCCTCATGTTTCTATCATTAGCTGCTGAGCACCGCTAGAGGGCTCTCTCTGTAATGCTTTCCTAGAAGCATCTCAGTTTTAAGAAGAAGGAGTTTAGGTTTGCTTTTTAACATTAAACCTGCATAGCTGAGACCTGTCCTGTCCTGTCCTGTCCTGTCCTAAGTGACTCTTGGATCTCTGTTACAGTCATTTAACTTACTCCAAATAGGTTTTTGTAAGCAATATTCTGGATGCACTGTCTAGTTGAAAAACCATTCTCAGAGCCTGGATATAAATTTTTTTGATTGTCACACCCCTGTTTTCAAGCATCCTTTTATACATATACACACAATAATAATAATAATAAAACCATGAAGCAGTTTTATGGGATTTTTATGGGATTCTGGGGATTGGATTTCACTTCCTGAGATGGGAGCATCAAGTGGGTTGGTGTATGAATTTAGGAGTTAAAAACTCCCCAGGGCCTATAATGTATATACCAACTGATTCCACTGCTTTTCTTTCTATACATTTCCTGATGTTATGGCTTTCTGTGATGTGTCCAATGCCTTATTTTTAGACTCAGAAGAATTGCAGATGGGTTCACCTTGCTTGCATGCACTTCTAAAAATACTGCTTTCCGAGAATGCTGTGTGACCATTCCTGTATTAGGAAGGTGGTCTCCAAGATCCATGTGGTTCTTCAGCTATCTTTATCCTTTGCCCACCAGGTGTCAACCAAAAGTTGCTTACATGCTTAACTTACTGTGCCCTGCCATAGGCTCAGGGGAGTTTTGAAAGTTGACCATCTCACAACCTGCCTTTTCATGTCCAATAACACTACCTGAGGAGTCCAGACATCAATAACTTTTTGAGAAAGTCAAGATCTGTTCAGAAGACAATATACATTATATATTGCCAAAACCACACATTATATATTGTGAATGGCCACTCAGGGACAGTTAGGACTACTCACGTGCAGAAGGAAACTTCTTTGAGAGTCAATCTAATTATTTACAACTTCTGTTTCAGTGTATCTGAAGAAGTGTGCATGCACACGAAAGCTCATACCAAGAACAAACTTAGTTGGTCTCTAAGGTGCTACTGGAAGGAATTTTTTTATTTTATTTTGTATTTACAACTTATAAGAGATAAGCACCCGTCTTCCCTTGTCCTCTAGCAATTAGCACAGAGAGCTGATATGTCTTCATACATTGCTTTTCCTTTAAAAAAAAAGAAAAAAGACTTGAATACTATAACCGTAAATATTTAAATGTGAATGTGACATTTGAAGACTTGCTCATAATGGCAGTCCCTTGACTGGAGAGGCAACAGGTTGTATTCAATGTTAGTCCTACTCAGAGTAGACTCATTGAAATTAATAGACAGGACTAACCTGGGCTAATGAGAACTTAGTTGGAAACAACCCTTTGTGAGGAATGTCCACATGGAGATGATCAATTGCTACTAGCCATGATGGCTTTGTACAACTCCACTATCGGAGGCAGTGATGCTTCTCTGAATACCAGTTACTGGGAATCACAAGTGGGGAAACACTGCGAGAACAGGATGCTGGACTAGATGGGTCATTGGCCTGATCCAGCAATGCTCTTATGTCCCCTGGGTTAAGTAGAGAACTCTGGAAGATCTTATGGTTGCAGCACCAGTTACAGTATTTCATCCCTTAAGCCAGACTTAAGATGCCTTGACTTGTGCCTGCAGAATGCCTTGTTTTTCTTTGGTTTCATTTCCATAGCAGTCACTCTTTATAGTCCCAAGATCTCATGTGCATTAGATACCTGTGGAGACCATGGAAACCAGGACATGACTGGGTGGTTAATTTTAGATCCGAGTCTACATCTGGAATAGCCTGGTTTCTGGGCACGCAAAAGTATTCTGTTTTCCACCTCACACTCTTCTTGTCTCCTCGCTTTCTTTCCTCGCAAGTGACTCCCACTCCTTGCACCATTTCACAGCATCTTGACACTTCCAGCCCTGATTCCACAACCTAAGCTGCAATGAATAGTAAATGTTGGCTCTGAAATATCATCCTTAGCCACTTGAGGGTTTAGACTCTAATCCATCAAAGTAGTTTTCCGAAAGGCTCAGTGCTAAAGGTCATTTGCAGAACCGGGCTGTGGATTAGCTTTTCTCTAAAACAGTGTCACCAATTTTTCATCTAATAGGGATAGTTAAGGAGATAGAGCAGTAACAGGACAGACGTTTCCAACTCCTTTCTCACTCTCCATAGACATATGGCGATAGTGATTTTATTCTGGGTTATTTTAAGAACCCCCACAAGTTAGCTGACATTAACTTTCATAGGATTGTGGGGGGAAACAAACTCTGATGAACATTATGGGGAAACCACATTGAATGTACTGTACACACAAGTGAGTAAATGCTGGATCTTAAGGATAATTTGCATTAAACACACCCAAACTGCTGGGTATGATGGCAAGCCTGCCACTTTCTCCACCATGAAGCAGCAGTGCAGGAGGGGGCACAATTTTCAGAAGAGAAGTCGCAGGGGTGTGTGCTTGCTCCTTTCCCTGCCCATTGCTTTCTCCTGGAAATTTGCTGAATTGCTCGCACCCCAGATGTGAGTTTGCTGTGTTAAGTGGAGAAAAATGGCATTTTAATCGGCAGCAGAGGTTTGAGCAGGGCAAGCAGAGGGTGACAGTGAGAGGGCAATGGGGCTTTAAAAGAATGAAAGAGATTTGGGTAGAACAAACAGGGATAAGAGAAACACTGACAGGAAAATGGTGGTAGTAAATAACGGCAGAGGTTTGAGTAGAGCGAGTGGTGCGCAGAGACACTGAGAGGTAGTTTAAAACCAGGTTTCAGTACAGTGAAAAGGTAGTTTGGAAAGGCTCTGCAATGTTGTTGTTTTGAAAATCTGTTTTTTAAAAAAATTTAAATAGATTTTATTGGAAAGAAAACTCACTGTTAAAATGTACAGACAAGCACATACAAAAGTGCAATCATATATTTCTTCATACATTAAACATAGACAATTCAAATATAACTGTGATGGTTCTTTCATGTGCTTCCTCCACCCACTTTCACCTCCACCCCCCCACCCTCCACCCCACCAGGTGCTAGACTTCCAATCCTCTCAGCTATAATGTCTTCTATTTTCCATTATTCTTTTTTTGTATACTATTGATTCTAATATTCGTAATCTAATATCTTAGCCTTCCTCCTTCTTTCCTTCTTGCTTATATCTATCACGGAACTTGTTTTATTCTGATAGGAGTTCGGGCTTTTCAATGTACTTTCCTATATATCTTTTGAAGGCCTTCCATTCCTTCTCAGTCTTATCTTTTGGTACCCCTCAAAAGGCTCTGCAATGTTAGCTTCTGTGTTGAACCATCTCTGCTGTTTCTTCTTGTTAACACTTGATATAAAAACACCCTCCTTCTATTTGGACATCTCCCACTACTTTTCACTTTCAGTGTCCTTCCCTTCTTGCTCCCATGTCATAGCCATGGGGCTGTTGTGCAGCCTGCTTCCCTACTCGTCCCCGACTTCATGCAAATCCTGGGTTGTGATGAGGCACTACAAATCTTCCAGTGTGGGCTGTGCAATGACTGCCTTACATATTATTTTTTTTAACATCTAGAAAGTTATCTGAAGATACCAGGAGGCAATAGTTTCCCCAACCATTCCCCTCAAGATTCTAGGATTCATCTGAAAAAGCAAAACAAACCCAAAACAACACACCAAATATATACACAAAAGGAAAGATTCAAAAGAATTGTTTTGAAAGAATTACTCCAAAACCACAAGGTGGCAGTGATGCGAACAGGTTGTAAGATGGAGTTTACCTGGTCAGGAAACATATTATGATTATTGTTATACGGAAAGGTGTTATTTAACCTGAGGATGAAATTCTCTGTTAATATTTACTCCTCTTGGATGGACTTTCGTGTGTGTTTACAGATTCAAGCAGCTACATTGCGTTGCCTGCATTTTATGCAGATTTTAAAGGGTGCTTCATTGGAAAGCAGAAATCTGTCTTCCCTCTCAATCCACTTCAGAAGCAACACCATCAAAAGAGGGGCCATTGTCATGTGATGAACAGAGTGCCAGGCTTACAAATAGGAAAATCTAAAGCATCCCAGTCCCAGGGAAGTGTTGTTGGCACTTCTTTGTTTCCAGCTGAACACAGCCATTTGGGTGGCAACCAATGTTGCATAGGAGTTAGAGTGACTCTTCTCTGTGTTCAATCTGGCCACCCAAACAGCAGTTCATAAATGGGAAAAGGATGCAAGGGCTGTGCATTACTCTTGTCTTTTCTATCCCAGCTGGAAATCCTAATTCACGTTGCTGCCTGGCAACGAAAGCTGCTGTCACTAACACTGCTGGTGGTGACTGATATTACCTCTCCATCTCTCATTCTAAAGGGTAAAGGAGATAAGGTGGCTTATAATCACCAGGGGTCAAGTTTTCACAAGCAGCAGATGGAGTAGTCAATCTGCTCCTTGACTGTACCATTTCAGTCTGCAGGTGGTTACTCACTGGGAAGAGGTATGTCAGGATTCAGTAGGGAGCATAGGATTCTTGGTCCAGGGCTTCCACTCTGACAGATTGCACAGAGTTTTCCTCCTCACTGCCCCACTCAGCTTCCAGGTATTTCACTGAGCTCCAAGAGGGCCTTCCCTAGCCTGGCACCCATTGGCCCTTAAATGCTTCCTCCCTAGCTAAACCTGCTTCCTGTTTCCTTGCCAGCTGGCCACCCAACTTCCTGATTCCTCCACAGTTTTCTCAAAATTGTGAACATATCACCATCATTTGGCAACAGGGACATTGTTACTCTGCTAGCATCTCTGTTGTCATGGGAACAGGGGGAGCAGCTCTTGCTGTGTATCTTCTCCTTGGCCTGCTCCTAGCCTTGACTCCAGGGCAGAGTTCACATGATTCGGTGCTCCTCTGTACACCCCCCTCCCATAGCTGTCAACCTTTCCCTTTTCTTGCGAGGAATCCTATTCAGAATAAGGGAATTTCCCGCAAAAAAAGGAAAAGGTTGGCAGCCCCCTCCCCAATGCCTGCTCATAGAAAACCAGATGCCAGGGAGAAGGTTGAACTAGAATTCCTTCTCATTGATGTGCTATTTTTTTCTGAGGATTTTGACTAGAACACACCTGGAGATTCAGTCTGCAATCTACAATAATCGAGAGGGCTGGTCCACCCATGAGGTCCACCTCAAGCAGCAGGAGCCACAGGGGTAGCAGATCCAGCCTTCAAGGAATGCATTGCCTGCTGCCACTGTGGTAGAGGTGGTGTTACAACCCAAGCAACACAATGGCGAAGATAATACAAACAATTATAACCTAGATGATGTACATTGTTTATCGAATTTATAAGACAAAGACCAATCCTGACACAATGCCTTAGAGAAATTAACAAATTACCCGCACTAAAATGAACTTATAAAGTCTGGTTTCATTAGATTTTTCAAGTGCTTGCTTCTGTTTTTGGTTTTCTTGATGTTTGTAGATAAGTTCATGAAGATTCCAACAACGGGTAAGTTCATCATTGTTCGCAATGACCGAGGGATGCTGATGAAAAAGACAGGGTGCCAGCATTCTGCACCTGTTTCGCCCTTGCAGTCTGACCAGTTACAAGACCGCTATGCCCCCATTGGGGCCCGTTTACTGGGGCTTGTGAATATCCCACTCCCTTGGCAATTTTGGGCTTCTTCAATGATATATTCTTGTTGCCTATATTGATGACCTATAACCTTGAAGATCTAAATACTTGGCTTAAGCGTAAAATTTTTTTGATCTGCTTAGCCGATCTTTCTGCCACTGTGGTAGCAGCAATGGCTATGGCACACTCCTTGGAGGCAGGATCTATAGCAACGTTTCAGTCTCCTAGGGAGGAAATAACAGGGACTACTCTCTGGGGTCTCCTGGGCTCCACCCACGTCATGATTCAGAGTGCCCCCCCCACCACAATGGCCTTTGATTCCCACTTCAACTGTTGATTTGATTCCTTCTCCCCTCCATTCCCAATATAGCTCTTTGTTCCGCTCTTGTTCCTGATGTAGATCTTCCCTGGTGGAGAGGACACCATTTTGTGGTTCGCCCCAGGTGCCAAAATGTCTCAGGCTAGCCCTGATAATCAAGTGCAATATTATTTCTTTCTTATGTTGAGATGGCTAATCCAGTAATGCTTTTCTTTTTCATGATTTAGGCCCCTGCTTTGCCAGTCTCTCATAAAGCCTGTTATTCTAAGCCAGTATTACAATATCTTATTTTTTTCCTGCCATGCACTCAGAGTAGCACCCAAAGATGAGTTGAATCAAAAGAGCAATTAATTAATATAAATTAATTAATGTACTTCCCAGGGGCCCATCCTTCTAATTATGCTTGGAGCAGCATTCTGACCTAGCTAGAAGTTTCCAGGCACTTGTCAAAGGCAGCCTCATAAAAGAACACACCACTGCAGTCCAGTTTCAAGGTGACTATAGCAAAAACAACCCATGGCCAGATATACCATTGCAAGAGACAACAGTATAGGGATCTATACTGAGCAAAGGCACTCATTGCCAGGCCTGCCACACTGAGTTGCTAAACTGGGTTAAGGAGCACTCCCTAAACTGAGAACCTGAATCTTCAAGGAGAGTGCAATCCCATCCAAAACAGGCTGAAATCTCTTTCCTTGATCTGCATTACTTCTCACTAGATGCATTTCTGCCTCGGTATGGATTAAGATTCAGTTTGTTGGCCCATATCCAGTCCATCACTGATTTCAGACACCGATGCAGAACTGCCATAGCCTCCCTGGAACTAGGTGGAAAGGAGAGATAGAGCTAAGTGCCATCTGCATACTCCAGATGATCTCCTCCAGTGACTTCATGTTCAGTAGCATAGAGGGCAAGACTGAGCCATGCAGCCATAAGCCGATACCAATACCATAACATCTACTGCCTGATTTATTGGTACCCGGCATTTCTAGAAGCAATGTTAATTTTATTGCATTCCTATTGATAGTTTTATTGGGTACTTATTTCCATCCCTGTTACGAGATTGCATTAGAATATGAATGTGTTTTATTTCATCTTTTATTCTTGACAGTGCATTGAGTTTTGATGGGTGGTATAAATTTTTTTAAATAAAGCTGCATCTTGAAAATCTTAATGATCTTTGAGTACGAAAGAATATAATCAGATAATTACCTGTCAAATCCATTTAAAGCAGGGATTGGTGGCTTTCCCCCACCCCTGTAGCAGATTGTTTGATCTTTGCACATGGTCTTCTGCTGTGATATTTCAAGAGCGCCATATGCATCTTCAAAAGATTCTGTGTTTGCAGCCTGGATTCATCCTTGCCAACTTCTGATGTGTTCCTCTGAAAACTGCTCTGTACTTTTGATTCATTTATTTTGCTACAGGGAAAGTTAGACTTCCACTGAGGAGACTGCTGCTAAGGTGCCATCTGATGGAAACAGTGGTGAGGCCTCTGACTCATGACATAAGGGCCTCAACCTGCATGTCTGAAGTACCCAGAATTACAGTAACTGGAAACAGCAGTTGCTCCATTGTTCAGAGTCTGGGATTTCCATACCACGTAGTTTGTCTGTCTGTCCATCTGTTCACTACAGGTTTGGCTACTTCTTGAGATATCATCACCAAATTTGGCACAACGATTCCAGTCTGTGTCTGCTTTTGGGTGCTAGGCACTGTTTTGAATCAAGATGACAGACTTGGGTGAAGTCACACGTTTTTAGTGTGGCTGGTCCAACCCACAAATTACACTATCCATTTAAACATCACCATATTTTCTGGTTTGTAAAAATTCCTGGACAGTGCTGGGCACTCCCTGCTAGTGAAAGAGTAACAACAGAACACACCAAAGTTTGGAAAGTCACTTGTGATTCTGCATGTAGCTTACTGTCAGAAGTGGCTTGCTACTACCATAGCTTCCCAGTAGGCTGTTTGGCTCTGCCAGTGTGTTTGCACTGCACTGACCTCCCACCTTGCCCCTCTCCCTCCCATTAAGCAGCAGCCACCCACCTGCCAGGAAGCCAGTGTAGTGTTCTGCCCCACCCATTGAGCCACTTATAGCAGAAAAGCAATGGTGGGGAATGTGAAAAGCCCACCCTCTTGAAGCACCCCCGTATTCTTGAATTTCCTATTTTTTGTGTTTTGGGGCTTGCAGATTTATTTCTCCCCAAGGGGGGAAATTGATTTTCTACATTTCTACAATTAACTTTGTACTCATACTGCCTGAGCCACAGTGCTTATATAGTCATACTGAATTTCCTTCAATGCTACTGCATGCATTTCTCTTTTAATGGCTTTAATTGATCTGCTTTGATCAGAATGCAACTCCTTTGGACTATTAATGGGAAGGCAGCTGATTTTGTTCATGCCACATATATATTGCAGTGTTACAGCTGCTTCTCCTCCAGATAGGGATCGAGAAGAAAAAGTCTTACAATAGTTCCTTGATAGGAAAGAGGGCATAAATATATGGTTTGACTCATAGAGTGCTGTTGTGCTCAGGTACTGGGTTTGCGGTTTCCCATAGACATCTGGTTGGCCTCTATGAGAATAGAATGCTGGACTAGATAGACCAGGAGTCGGCAACCTAAGGCCCATGGGCCACAAGCAGCCCACGGGGGTCATTTAACTGGCCCACGAGCTGCCCCTGAACCGAGCCACCCACTCGGCGAGTCCCCTCGCGCTGTGCTAAACTGGTGCAGCGCGGCACGGGGAGTCGCTTCCACGGTGCCGAAAATCACATCTGCACAGACCCAGGAAATCACGTGCGTGTGATCCGGCCCGTGGAGAGATCTCCGCTGGAGTGAACTGGCCCAGGCAAGGTAAACCTTGCCAACCCCTGAGATAGGCCATTGGCTTCACAGAGTTCCCTGTGTAGAGAGATTGACTGCTAATCAACTCTTAGAATTGTAGTTAATTTCATTCATTCAGCCTTTATTGGCATAATTTAGAAAATAAAAACATAAAAAAGAAGGGGGGGAACCCATCCATAAAACATTGGAAGTCCAGACATGTTAAACACATAAACATAAAAAAGACTCAGAAGCCACCATTAAAAAATCAAATATTTTTACAATTTGTCTTTTAAAAGCTCAAGAAAATACCATGAAACAATTTCAGTAGTTTTGGGAATATCATGCCAGGGCGCTCCCACTGCTGGCTTTTCAATCTGCGTAGTTCTGGAATAGGGATCTCCTAACAACTCTCAGCATCCTTAACATGCCACAGCTGCCATAATTCTTCGGGGCAAGCCATGACGGTTGACAGTGGTGTCACAAGGCTTTAAATGTATGGTGTGATTGTGGCCTCTGTGCAGTGGCATAGTGTTGTTTGCTGGTGCCCAGGGCATGGGCATGCACTCGGCAGGGCACAGAGGGTGAATGGAGCCTGCCGTGCCAGCCCAGCCCTTGGCACTGGAACCAAGTGGAGCTGTACTGCACCGCCTGCCTGCCCACATGTGGGGATGCTCCACTGGCTGATGCAGCCCTTGGCAGGTGAGTCCCCCTGATGCCCATGGAGAGGAGCACCAGGCTGGGCCATGCTGGGGTCACCCCTTTCCCGCCTCCCTTTGTCTGCACCCACTCACTGTCTGAGTGAGGAGTGAGCGAGCACTTGCCATTCAGCGAGGGGGGCAGGGACATGGCAGTGAGGCCAGGCTGGGCTCTGGGGCGCAGAGACCCCTGGTGGCAGGCAGGGTGGGAGAGGGATCCATGGGTGAGGCTGCCTGGTTTGTGCCCGCTCAAAATTGTGCATCTGGGGCCACGGCCTCCCTGGCCCTCCCTACACTATGCACACAAATCTCCTTATGTGGGGAAAGGAAAAAGAACTGTGAACTAACATTTGGGATAAGAACATATTCTATGGGGTGACAGGAAGATCTGCAGTGGGGAGCGGACCTGTCATCACCATTAGAGCGTTCCCAGATGGAAGCTCTTTCCTGTTCTCCATAAAAGTGATGTTGTAACAGAAAGGATTGCAAAGTGGTTAATTGTGGTGTTTGGCTTTTAAGAGACATGTTCAGACCAAGATATCGCTTTTAGGCTATTAGGCAGGCCAGTTGATGCTGCCTGCAATCTAGCAGTCAAGTCAGACATCCTGAATAAGACGCTGTCAGTCGTGATGATGGCTGTGGTGAAATTATAGTAATTTTATGCTAATTGAGGATTTGGGTTCAAAGCAGCTGTTTGCGACAAATCAGTGGCAACTTGCTGGACAGCGCAGCAGCATGGAAACAAGACACTGGCAATGGGCATCTGTCAAATAGGGACCAGTGGATGAGACTGAGTTTGCCAAACATTTACAGCAACAACAATCATTTCTAGGCTTTGGCTGAACCTAAAACAAAAGCAGATGAAATATCAAAGTCATGCCTCTCCCACCACTGCCCAACTAATTATATGTGTATTAGATGTCAGAAAGGTAGTCTCATCGAGATCTGCGTGTTCAGGATCAGGGAGTCAGATGGTTAACTACAATCACAGAATCACAATCTCATTTTAAGGTCAGCAACCCATCCATTTAATGAGAACTGGATCGGCAGGAGTGAGACGGCAATTAAAGCTTCCCTAAGTCTGCAGTTCTGCAGTTTGCACCTTAAACTTCTCAGTTCTTTCAGCCAAAGCTGAGGGTGTACAGAAACCAGCCTGCAGAATTTCACAGCTATTTCCTTCTCCCACTGCTCAGAAATTCTGCAGAAAATTCAATGGGAGACTGACTCCCATTAAACCCAGTCAGCCAAGCCAGTGGTCCGGGATGATAGAAACTGTAGTTGGGTATGTGAAGGAGAAACTCAACTCAGCTTGTGTTAAAAGGCAAACATAACAAATTAGCCCTTTTGGAAAAGCGATGTGGGAATGTGGAGAACCGAACCTAAGACTGGAAAAATGAGAAACTGAGAGAACCCCAAACAGACACATTCACCCGTCATTAGCTGTGGTCCAGCAACATCAGAAGGGCCACAGGTCCCCTGTCTTTGACTGCTGCATGCTGGATAGCTCAGTTGGTTAGAGCATGGTGCTGAAAACACCAAGGTTGCAGGTTCGGTCCCCGTAAGGGACAGCTGCATATTCCTGCATTGCAGGGGGTTGGACTAGATGTTCCTCTGGGTCCCTTCCAGCTCTATGCTTCTATGTAAAGAGGAATTTCAGCAGATGCTTTGAACTTTAGTCCTTTTCCTATGGAGGTCCAGCTTTGAGGACCTTCTGGCGGTTCCCTCACTGCGAGAAGCGAAGTTACAGGGAACCAGGCAGAGGGCCTTCTTGGTAGTGGCGCCCGCCCTGTGGAACGCCCTCCCGTCAGAAGTCAAAGAAACAAACAACTATCTGACGTTTAGAAGACATCTGAAGGCAGCCCTGTTTAGGGAAGTTTCTAATGACTGATGTTTTAATGTATTTTTAATCTTTTGTTGGAAGCCGCCCAGAGTGGCTGGGGAAACTCAGCAAGATGGGCGGGGTATAAATAAATAAATAAATAAATAAATAATAGTAATAATAATTAATTATGGAAAGGGGAAAAAATAGCCTGAATGACCACCAGCCAAAGTAAAGAATCAGGTAGTGGTTCCATTTCCTCCACCCCCTCCCTTTGCTAAAAATACAAATTATTTTCTATTAGAGGTGTAGAGAGAATGTGCCAAACATCCCTGAGGATTATGCTAGTTTTATGAATGCTTTTTGATTCTCCTCCACATTCCTCAGGCACTGCGCCTGAAGAGACACATTTAATTTTGCTTCCAATTCCCCCGTAAGTGAAATCCAGTGGCAAACATCTCCTCAGGCATGTCCCTATTGGCCCTGCATAGCAATTCCACACCCCTTGAACATTTCTGACAATTGAACAATATGGCAACAAAAAAACAAACAAACAAAAAACCCCATCTCCTGAGTAATATTTGTTCTTTCCAAACTCTCAAACTCAAAAGTGCATGAAAGGCTCTTTATTGAGGTTTGTTATGTGGTATAACTAAATAAGGAGACAAGTGGCAGTTCTAGTTTTGGCACAGCCCTCTGAAAACACATAGCTTCATCTTTTCCTTTAAAAATAGCATTTTTATTTATTTTTATTTGCATTCAAAGTATGCTTTTTTACTTCACTACTTATATCAGCACAATAACTGCACTTACAGTTTTATTAACATTTCTTGAAAAATGTTTACCATAAACATCTTAGTGTGTCTAATTTGCCTTCCAGAGAGCCTAGCAAAAATTTGGAATGTATTTGGGTACTGCAGAATATTTCTTTTCCTGTGCAATTATTGGAGGACATTCTAATTAACCCTGAAGAAGTCAAGGTAATACTGAAAGATGTTTTGAATTGCTTGTAATAAAAGCATGCAATTGGAGATCTCTCCCTCCCTGCAACCCGCCTCCCTCTCAGCTCTCCTTTCTAAGAAGCTCTGTCTTTGCTTTGGAGCGTACCACTGTTGTCGGTGATCAGAGAGGTACAATTAATCTGATATGTTTGAAGTGATGCATTCTCCTTTCTCATGGCAAATAACTCATCTTCAACAGACTGCACAGCTGTTTGAAGAAAACTATACAGCCAGAGACTAGGGATGGGAGAGAATTCTAAAGCAAACAGACCTAAATAGTTTGTTCTACTGGACTTAACAATATGGATCGGAATGCAATCCCATTTCAGATTTTGTGTTTACCTGCATTTTGTGAGATAGTTCTCAGCTCAAACAACATACCCAAAATGTGTATTTTAGGATAAAACATATTTAGAAATGTGTACGTTGTGGAGTGGCCAAGTCCATATAACACAAGTCCTGAAAGAATGAATGAATGAATGAATGAATGGCCTCCACAGGCACTTACAGACACACCATTAAGACCATATTCACAGAAGACAATGGTACTCCGCTATGAGTGATCGGCGCCGAAGAAGAAGAAGACTAGCCTTCCTATGAGGCTGCTTACATTTGCTGTGCAAAAATAGAAATGTTGAAAATGAAGAGCAATGGAGAGGGTTATTGGCACTGAGACATACAATTAAAACATTGCATGATTGCAAGCTTTGATGATCTTCCTTGGATCACAAGCTTTAGTCTTTGGATCTCATCCCCCAATACATGACAGGTTAGAAAAGCAATCTTAAGACCAAGTATCCGTCTTTGAACATCAGCATCAAGTTGCACTGCTGCAAAGCAACATCAGGTTTCAGTTACAGCCTGATACCAAGCCTTTATTATTTAAGATGTAGTTAGGCGCCCACAGCTCTGTGGAAATAGGGTAGCTTTGTTTATATCTACACCCCTAGGCAATGAGAATGTCCCATCATTTAACTATTGTCAATTCATGGCTTGGGAATCTCTGTCCTTTTTCTCAGCCTGCCAGGGGGCAAATGTTTTAGTGTTCTCTCAAGAGAACCTGACTGGATCAGAGGTGCTCAGGTTTGCAGGTTATTGCCATTTTAAGACTAGAAAGGGATTGCAACTCTTAGCGCTGCCTAAATGAATACATTGCTTGATTTTATTTAAACTATTTCTTTCATCATTCACATTTCTAGGCCTGCAGCGGCCTTACATATGACTCAGATGTTTTCCCAGACAAAATTACCAAATCACAGCTATCAGCTAACTCTGAAGGGATAGCTCAGTCAGTAGAGCATGAGACTGTTCATCTCAGGGTTGTGAGTTTGATCCCCATGTTGAGCAACCGATTCCTGCATTGCAGGGAGCTGGACTAGATGACCCTACCAACTCTATGATTCTATTATTCTAGTTGGCCATTTGCCGTCAGATAAGTCTTCCAGACATAATTCATGACCCCTTTTAAGTGGTTTCCCCCACAGACAACATACTCTCCTTCAGACACTGCAAGTCATCCCCAACATTGCGGGGGCCCATCAAATGTGTATGACATCACACACATGCAATGCCCCCCCAACTTCACCAGACTGACTCGATCCATCTACATGTATGCAAATACAAATTGCCTGGTGCAGAGGATGAGCTATAGAAAATAACTGTCTAGAAATGAGAGAGAGAGAGAGAGAGAGAGAGAGAGAGAGAGAGAGAGAGAGGGAGAGACTGTGGCCAAGCCAGTTTAATATTGTAGCTATAACAGAAGCAGCCATTTCATTGCCGTGCAAAATGGAAACAATCGAAATAGTACAGCAGTAGAATCAATCATGGCTTATTTCCTCCTGTTGTCGCCATTACATTTCTGGTGGAATAAAACGCAGAGGGCCTTGTTAATGCAGAGCTTCGTCCTATAGCGGCCAACAAAACATTCCTTTGACATTTATTCCTATGGCTGTTAACTGAGTGACTGGAAGCAAAGGGGGAAGAGGGATCCGGTATTGTTTGGAGTGGTGTGGAAAAATAAATTTGGGCAGCTGCACTGCTTGCTATGCCGGGCTGAGGAAAAGGGCAACAGCTGCATCATGACTCTTACAGCTGCAGGTGTTCTGCCTTCCTTTGCATGTCACCATGCTAGCCACCAAACCATTTTGGTAGCCAGTGTGGTGTAGTGGTTAAGAGCGGTCGACTTGTAATCTGGTGAACCGGGTTCGCGTCTCCGCTCCTCCACATGCAGCTACTGGGTGACCTTGGGCTAGTCACACTTCTATGAAGTCTCTCAGCCCTACTCACCTCACAGAGTGTTTGTTGTGGGGGAGGAAGGGAAAGGAGAATGTTAGCCGCTTTGAGACTCCTTCGGGTAGAGATAAATAATAATAATAATAATAATAATAAATTTTTATTTGTACCCCGCCCTCCCCAGTCGGGACCGGGCTCAGGGCGGCTAACAACAGCAAAAATCACAATACAGTAGAATATAAAAACCAATTAGTTAAAATACAAGTTAAAAACCAGTTTAAAATGCCGATTCATTTGCGCCCATTACCAAACCAAGGGGAGGAAACCATCAGACTTTAAGTGTCCGACCCGAAGGCCAGGTGGAACAACTCTGTCTTGCAGGCCCTGCGGAAAGATGTCAAATCCCGCAGGGCCCTAGTCTCTTGTGCCAGAGTGTTCCACCAGGTTGGGGCCAGAACTGAAAAAGCCCTGGCCCTGGTTGACCCCAGTCTGGCAGCCTTGTGGCTCGGGATCTCCAAATCCAAACGGGATATCAAATCCAAACCCTTCTTCTTCTTCTTCTTCTTCTTCTTCTTCTTCTTCTTCTTCTTCTTCTTCTTCTTCACTTATACAGTAGCTTAGGTTTTGTCATGGCCCCAAACATGGGGGTCCCACCATACAGTTGTCACTGGACACTGCGCAAGAAACTCCTGAGTTGCTTCCCCCAAAGAAGTCCCTGCAGAATGAAACCTCGATTCCCAGAAGAAACCAACAGCTGAAGTAAAAAAAAGCACTAGCCTTTTAATTGGTTAGATGCAGTGCTTGGGGGTGTGGCTTTGATCTAACTACCCAGCCCAAACTATAATTATTGGCAGCTGCTTTAGGGCAGTGCTGAGGCAACTAGCTCTTGCTGGCTCAGCGCAGGTTGGTAAACCATGATCCTGAAACTTGCCTTGGTTTCCAGTCTGTTCCAGAGTGCTGGGCCTACTGCTCTCCATCTTGCCTTGGCCATCTTCTAGCTGGTGGAAATAACATTAGCTCGGGGCCAGTTTAAAGCAGGGTTGGGAAATGTCCAGCTTGAAGGCCAGATATGGTTCATGGGTCTCTCCTCCTCGCCCAGCCTTGGATGAGCCATTGGGAAGCTGTCTTCAAGCCTAAATTCCATGTGACATTTTTTATGGGAGGGTGTTGCAATTGCGAAGGAAAGTGTTAAGTTTCCAATGTACTGCAATTCTTCTACCAACTCTCTCTCTTTCCTTCTTCTTCACCAACCCCAGTGCAGCAGTTAAAGTTGAAAAGGTGCCCCATTAGCTGCAGCTGTAAAATTAACATGCATTTTGTCAGCTCTGGTCAACAATCCCTCCCTCTGGCCTAGTTCTGCCAGAGGTTGTAAAACAGTGTCTTGGCTGTAAAACTGCAGACTGCAGGGAGAGATTTGTAGGATTACATGTTCTTCCATAAAGAATAAAATCCCCTCTGCACAGAAAGCAGCATATTGAGGAGGAGCTTTCCATAACGCCTTCCCTTCGCCTTAACATGCTAGCTTGCTATATTTGGGGAATGCTTTTTGTATGAAGAAGCAATTAAATCGTGTGAGCGGCCTAAAATGTTTTCCAAGATTCAGAGCAGGAGAATGTTCCAGACCCTCCAAGTGTCCCTATTTTCCAGGAACAGTCCCAGAGTTACAGAAGCCGCCCCAGTTTCTGATTTGATCCTGGAATGTCCCACTTTTCCTTAGGACAGTGATGGCTAACCTTGACAACCCAGATGTTTTGGAACTACAACTCCCATCATCCCTAGCTAACAGGACCAGTGGTCAGGGATGATGGGAGTTGTAGTCCCAAAACATCTGGAGTGTCAAGGTTAGCCACCACTGCCTTAGGATGTCCCTATTTTCATTGGAGAAGTGTTGGAGGGTATGGTGTTCAGAGACCTTGAAATCCAATGCAGTGAGTGATAAGACCATGGTAGTTTCTCCCGCCTGGCCCTCAAATCCACTCTCCTCCTCTCCTTGCTGTGTGGCATACCTGGATCAATTTCAGCATCTTGGGGCAGATGTTGTGGATGGTGGGCCAGGGATGGAATGAACAGGTAAAGCTACAATTGCCTGTATTAGGGATGGAAAAACTGCGACCCTCCAGATGTTGCTGAACTACAACTCCCATCACGGCTGGGAATTGCCGTCCAACAACAGCTGGAGGTGTCACAGGTTGCAAATCCCAGGCTTATCCCTTTCCACTTCAACATCATGAGAACTTTCTCCAGATCTGAAAGCTATGCAGCCCAGCCCCAGGTTTACAGTTTCTAACAAAGCATTAGTCAGCACTTGCAAAAGGGAGGTTTCCAATGTCGATGCCATAGAACAGTGTTTCTCAACCAGTGTGCCTCCAGATGTTTTGTGACTACAACTCCCATCATCCCTCGCTAGCAATACCAGTGGTCAGGGATGATGGGAATTGTAGTCCCAAAACAGCTGGAGGCACACTGGTTGAGAAACACTGCCATAGAAGATGCAACAAAGAAGCCCCAAGTTCCTTTTTGCAGCCAAAGCACCCATTAATTATTATGACAGATACTGGGCTTCGTGAAACATAACTCTGATGGCTCCTTCTATTGTTCCTTACACGCAGCTAATTAAATGGTAAAATTGCGAAAGTGTCACCTGGCATATCTCCTGCTAATGACATTTGTACAAAAGTATAATAAAGGCTATTTGTTTTCCCCTGCTCTGCTCATAAGCCAGCTTGAGGATAGAGGCTATCTCCCGAACACATGTGATCATCTATTCTTACTGCTCTATTAACCCTGAAAAGGAGCTGGGCTGGATGAAGCTAACCAAGATACTTCACTTCCCTGTTTGACAGGCGACAGAAGCTTGTGGCAGAAAAGCTTTCATCTGCAATCCATCCCTAAAATGAGTCATAACTAAAAACATCACCCGGAAAAAAAAAACGTGTTTCAGCGCACCCATTAAGCAGGCAGTTGTCTGTGCTACCCCATCATATATTTTACTCTTCTACTATTATTTTAATTAGAGCATCTTCCGCACCAATTTGCATTTTAGAGGTTGTACGTGGCACAACACATTTGGCTCATTGTGCTGTTGACAGTGAAAGGAGGCTACGTTAATATCTGCCTGTTTTTTTGTGTGAGCATTTCCATGGATTTGTGCATTTCATACTTCTTTGGGAGTTGTGCTTCCTTAATTAAAACGTCCCCCATGGATGGTTTGTGTCAGGGAGTAGAGAATGGAGCACAGATTCCAATGAAATTAAAGGCAAAATGTCATACAAGATGAAGCAACGGCTGAGGTGACCCCCAGAGCAGGATAATCTTCGTATGACAGGCACATCTCTATGGTGATCAGCAGTAATGTCTTTGAGAGTGGGCCTTGTGAGCGGCAGGCTTGCTATCCGGTGATAAAGATATCAAATCCCCCCAGCTTCTGAAGAGACAAGCGCTGTGCTGCATTTTCTGCTGGCTGCGCTCCAGACGGAAAATCCGGAATTTGCTCGTGTCCAATATTTCTTAAATGTTTCTTTCAGCAGCATTTAAACCCCACCGAAAACCAGGAAAAAATATGATGGGGTAAATCCATACACACACACTGAAAAAAAACTGTGTCCTTTATTTTGCCATCACAAAATTTTTAGGGTTCCCTGCAGGATATCAAAAACTTCTTAAAGAAATCAGCCCTGCGTGCTCACTAGAAGGACAGATCCTGAAGCTGAGGCTCCAGTACTTTGGCCACCTCATGAGAAGAGAAGACTCCCTAGAAAAGACCCTGATGTTGGGAAAGGTTGAGGGCACAAGGAGAAGGGGACGACAGAGGATGAGATGGTTGGACAGTGTTCTCGAAGCTACCAACAGGAGTCTGACCAAACTGTGAGAGACAGTGAAGGATAGGCATGCCTGGCGTGCTCTGGTCCATGGGGTCACGAAGAGTTGGACACGACTGAACAACAACAGCCCATGTATGGGCTGCAAGCCCTGGTCTAGACCCTAGAGCAGCCTCCCTCAAACTGGCAACAAGGCTGCAGACAGGAATTCAAGCCATACCTGCAGACTGGCCCACATGCCTGTGTTCTTGATGAGATTTTTTTCTTAACCCCACCATAGTATTGCAAAAGTATCTCAGAGATGGCCGCTCAGGGGAGATGACCTTGGGGGGGATGAGGCCTAGTAATCACTGAAGCTGGTGTAGGGTGAAATTCTTTGCTTCCAATGCCTCCCACAGGTGGAAATGCAGGGCAGTTAACTTACCAATGTGCAGTTGAGCGCTGGGCTTTAGCTCGATACCTAGGAAGGTGAGGGTTGTGGCCGGCCATCCCTTTGGATTTCTCAAGCACCAAAGGAAATTATTTAATCTTGAGACGGTCTCAATGAGGTGTGAACATTGCTGGGTCCCTGCAGCCCTGACAAAAAGAAAACCACCCAAATGATGCACTGTTAATTGAGATTCTACCCACTCTCAGAGCAACCATTCTAAAAAAGGAACTGAACGCCTCAAATGTCGAGCAGGAAATCAAAGAGCTCATTGGCATAGTCCTATCCAGAAAGTATTGCCCTTGGAACAGGGACCAGATTGCACATGCCACAAGAATTGCAGCCTTTAGCCTGAAGGTCAAGGTTAGAGCTATTCCTTATGAGAGTGTTTCAGGGATACATCTAACTCCTGTTCCCCAGTGTCTCAGTCAGGAGAGCAGTGAAGACTGAAATTTAAGAGCATGGCAGATAAGGAAATAATAAAAGGGTGTAACATAATAGCTTTCTGTGTATAGCACATCCGGTACAAGTTTTGTGACTCAGCCAGTGTGATTGTATTATTCCATTCATTTCCTGTGAACGTGCCAAGTCATTGTCTCTCATAAATCACCTTTTTGGGGGGTTTTCTGCTAAAATGAATGGAAAACAATCACAACAATCTGACTTCCAAGTTCATCAGTACCATACAGACAATCAAAATTTTCCAGCAAGCATTTTGGTTGGTTGTTAAAAAATTAGATCGGCAGCGTTCCTTATCCATCATGAGAGCAATTTCTCCCAAACTCTCCAAGCAAAAGTGTGGCTTAACAGCAAAATCCATTGCTAAGAACATGCAGCAAAACTTATTTCAGTAGAGCGGATTGCTAGTTCTAATAACAGCACTGAAGTTATATTGGCACCGCTCCCCCACTTTTTAAATAAAATCACCTTGGAAAACTCAACATGTAGTCAATGCTAAAGGAAAACAAATCTGTGAACAGGGAGGATTACACTGTCAGCAGGGGCGAATGATGTGCTGCATTACTGCATTATGGAGCACTATGAACAATTCTACATAAAGCATATCATTGGAAAGAATTTGCAGTTTGGAATCAATGATTTTTGCGTTAGAGATGCATGTCGAATTAACCTCTGGAAAGCTTTGGAACAACGGAAGGCTTAGATGGAGGCTAAACTTAGACTCAGTGCGGAATGAGCGCCACAAAAAACACACATACAGAGCTGACTATCTGTAGACGTAAAAATAAGTTCCAAACACTCTGTCATTGCCAATGCACCTGGAAGAAGACTCAGTATACACCAGTTCATGCTTAACAGGTCATATTTCTTAAAATAAAACAGCTTAAGCATCTGCAAAATAGTCTTAATTGTTAAAAGAATGCGACCAAATTAAATAAGCCTGGGCAGGTGTATAAAAATGTGGGGGTTATCTACCCCTTCCATCACCTGTACCAGTTTACAACCACACACTGTGTCCATGCAGCCTGGTTTCCTAAAATTCCTCCCTCCTAGCTGTGTGGTGTTTGGGTGTATGGTCCCAACAGGCACACCATGGCCCTATTGTCCAATGCTCACCCAGGCCAAAGGGGACACCTCACAGCACCCCTCAGACCATGCTTGTCGAAGGTGACTAAGAGAAGGCCAACAGTCAATCACAGTCTCCTCCGCAAAAAAAAAAAAATCCTAATTAACTCACAAACCAGGCAACTAGCCAAAGGCCCCCACTGCAAAGGGCAGGAGAGTGGGTGTCCAATGAAGAAGAGGGGAGATTTAAATTTAAATAGCCCATCTCTGCCTCTCCCTCATTGGGCAAGAAAGCCCACATGCCACAGGGTCCCTCAGCTGAAGGAAACCACCTCTCCTCTTCTTCCAGGGGAGGAGGGTTTTGGAAATATGTTCCCCCCTGAATAGGGGGGATGGCATCAACTAGAGTGAAATAAGAGCCATGGAGGAAGACTATGTAGAGAGGTGCAAGCTTGCTTCTTGGTTACTGTGATCCTCACAGGTGGTTTCCCTCCCTGCCCACCACCATTCACCTATGGAGAAATGTCAGGTACTGTACTTGTGATATAGTTATGATAAAGGAATAGCTTGACCTTCAGTGGTTGGGAGGCTTATCCTAAAGTCTTGTATCTTCCAGACTGTGGTGAGATGTTTTGCATTTCAGTTTGCCAGAGGTCTGAACGGATTGCTTTGCAGAGGGCTTCCTCTGCTCCTTCCACCACCCCATTTACTTCAGCTTCCCTCCTTTCCCCCACATTTCCGCCCTCCTTCTCTCCCCCTCCCCAGCTCCTGCCACTCATATGAAATGAGGCTGAGGGTCGCATGCATCCCTTAGGCTGCTGACTGTCCACTGCTGTTTCACAGAACGGCACTTGGATGGGTTCTTGTGTTGCTGGATTTTAAGGGTGGCTCAAGGTCATTTGAAAGGAGCTCGGTGATACAAAGTCAACATTAAAAATGAAATGGGAATTGAATTATAAGAGTTTGTTGTGGCAGCGAGAAGCATATTTTACAAAGCCAGTGGCATGCCTAGGATTCAACCTAGACTGGGGAGAGAGTTGGATTTCAATCCCTGCTGAGCCTTGAAGTTCACTGAGTGGCCTTGGGCAAATTGCTGCATCACAAGAAAATTCATCTTGCAGCCGTAGAGCCGTTGTGAGATAAAATGGGCCTTGAACATGTTGGAAGAAGTGAGGTACACAAAGATGAAAAATAAATATGGCAGGGCTAGCTAACCTTTTTTCGAGTCAAGGGCTGCGTCCACGCTTGGCCAACCTTCTGGGGTCCACGTGCCACACAGAGAGAAAGGACACACTTGAAAAACACACAGATCTCCTTCCTCAGCAGATCCATTCCAGGGCAGGTGGTGGCTATTGCTCTTCCTGCACTCATCAGGTGATCAATCAGATGAGAGCGGAGGGGTCAGTTGTCATCCCTAGCATCCCAGTGGACAGGGTCCATAGTTCTGGTGGATTATAATAAAGACAATAAATTACCTAAAATCCCCAGCAAAACTGTCTGGCCAAAGTAAACCCCAATGACCAGCAAAAGTTCAGGGATGAAGTAAGAACTATAAACAGATCCTATCATATATTTATTTTTGAATTATTTCACACACGTGCTATGTAAGTACATGCTGCCGCAGCAGCAAAATTCTTTACAGGAACATGTCCAATAAATTTCCCAAACATGGCAGAAGTGTTGCCACAACATTTTTATAGCACTTCTGCAAAATGCTGCATAATATACTTAGCACAGGTCTACGGATTTGATTAAGAGGTGAGATACTTAAGTTTCGAAACAGGAGCGTTCAGTGCAAAAGGCTTGTGTCCTTAAGAGATTGTACACTCTGTGTCTTGGCTGTGGGTGCAGGCGCTATTTGCTGGGGTGATCCCATTCATTTCAGTGGGAAAGAAGGGCACAGCTTTGCAATACGCAATGGGTTGCATATATGGACCTGAATGGGGCTGCCCACAAAATGTTCCATGGGTGAATGAAATAAAAGGAGAGATGGGGCTTAGAAGAGAGAGGCAGGAGGAGAGGGAGAGGAAAGATGTTTGCAAAATGAAGGTCAGCTAGAGTAAAGGGAAAACATCATTTTATAGATATATGTGCAGTTACATGATGTTCTGAAAGGCAGTTTCCCCGCTCAGTCCATTTTAAAAGCTGTCATTGGTGGGAAGTGTTTACAACTTCACAGTTAAAATATGATTTAGGAGGAAGCTGCGCCCATAAGCGCCCACTGATATTTTCCTCCCCTACCAAATTTGGTTTAAATTGGATCTTCTATATTTTAATGAAACCATTTTACAGGTTTCAAATGTGGTTTTCTAGCACCCCTGGGGAAAGTGGAACAAATTATATTTATGTTCACTGAACTCCTTTTGCTGACACTTTTCAGAAGGGTGTGTTGTTCAGTTTAAGGCTGACATATTGTTTCCAATTTTTATGGTTCCGTTTTTTAAGAAAGCCTGCCCGTCTGTATGCTTAGTAATTACTTCAGTTATGGTTAGTACCTCTTATTACCATATGCTCAATTTTCATAGATGAGAAAATTACTTTGAACAGTGATCTATTACAGAGGCCCTTCTGTCTGATCTAAAAGGTAATTTATATATATTACCAGTAATTTTCTTGCGGAACTGAGGGCTGATTCACATGATTGGCTTCGGCACAGTTTCCAGCATTGGATAGGAGTGGTGTGTGTCTCTGTGGCCAGGGATTCCAATAATAGAAGCTGTTGATTGATAAACACTTGGTCATATGCTGGGGATGCAGTGCTTTCTCAGCCTGCCAAGACCTAATTGGACATAGAAACTGCATCTAATTAACCTTTTAGGTGGAGCTATATCACAGCCTAGACATTTTTTCTCCCCCAGGATTTTCACTATAGAATAATTAGTCACCCTCAAGAAAATACAGCCACATCTGCACTATGCATTCATGGCTTCCCCCAAAGAATCCTGGGAATGGTAGTTTGTTAAGGGTGCTGAAAGTTGTTTGGAGGCCCCTATTCCCCTCCCAGAGCAGAGATGCCCAGAGTGATTTAACAATCAATCCTTCTTCCCAGATAACTCTTCGAATTCTAGCTCTATGAGCAGAATGAGGGTCTCCTAATTACTCACCCTTAACAAACTGTATTTCCCAGGATTCTTTGAGGGAAGCTATGACTGTTTAAAGTAGTATGAAATTGTTTCGAATATATAGTGTGGATGCAGCCTACACGGCTCAACAACTACCTTTTCCTACATTAACCTGCATGGCTATTATGATCTCTCTCTTCCAGGTCCTCCTGCTGTCTGAGAACTTCCACTTATGGGACTGCCCACAATAATTTCCGTGACTCTGGTAAATAATGGAAGGGTTGCGATGGTGGCTTGAAATGGTAGATGCTCTTCACAAAGTATAGTGAAGCTGTCTTCAAGGAGACAATGAGAAGATGGTTCCTGCCAGTATCAGTCTCTGACTCCCATGAATGAAGGCGAATGCACTTAGACACCACAAGTGGAGGAATCAGATGACATGTTCTTCTTTGATTTCTGTACAGTCCAAGAACAGACCCCCTCACTTCTATTATTTTCTTAGCCAACTTCAGGTAGTTTATTGTTCCAATAATAGCTAGCCGTGCCTCTTGTGTTACCACCAGGCTGTAATTACAGTGGTTAACTCTTGGCATTGGTATAGTTTGTTCGAAGCAAAAGAAGGTCTGCAGACATCTGGAGGAGTGGTATTGTTTCGAGGGCGGGGATGGGGCGGGGAGAAGAAGGAAGAACAATGTCCAAGCAGGAAATGGTGTTCTAAAATTGTGAAAGAGAAAGAAGCAACGCAATATTACCCGGAGAAGAGAAGCTGTGGAGGAACGTTAATAACAAGGAGGCGAAACGGATGTCAACAGTCAGAGGCAAGAAGTGTACATCAGTGAGTGCTGACATATCAAGCAGTCAAGCACACTGACCAGATTTGTGTGCTGTAATCCATTAGCAGAACAGACATGAATGAGACAGCTACATTTCTTTGCACTCATGGGATATTGGTAATTCACTCTTTGAGAGCCCTCATGGAAACGACTCAAGAGAGAACTATGGCATATGAGCAAAAAAACAGCTGCACAAGCAGAAAAGAGAGAGTTTTGTGATACATTCTGGCAGAGGTATATTGGCTCAGACAGATTTTCTGAAAAACAAAAAAACAAAAACAAAATAATGGCTATTTGACTTTGACAACTGGGACAAAGAGGTGAAAACAAGACCCAGCCAACAGGGATGTATTATCAAGGGCAATTTAGAGGGGAATTTTCCTTCTGCAGACACATTGCTCTTCATTTGACTTGAGGTCATCCATAAAACCGGAATCAAAGTTAAGAGTGAGGATATCTAAAACTCAAAACAAGGTTCTTATTGTTCCTTATAGGAAACAAACAAACTTTGGAGACCAAATAGCGATTGTGTTAAATTGTTCGTGGACACTTTTCAACAAGAGAGAAAGGGGGGGGGGGAGAAGCAGTAGACTTTGCTGTGACTGGTGAATGGATTTGAGGTTTTATGACAGGAAAGCCGATGTTGAATCTCTATATAAATAGCTTCACATTCAAGAAATATTGAAGCAAATTATGGGAATATCAGTAAATAAGTATATTTGAAGAAACCTATGAATAAAACATCACATTCCTGGCTTTTGCAGCCCTAAGGCATGAGGCCATTAATCTTTTTTTTTTTTTTTTTAATGGCTCAAATCTCTGTACGTTTTTTTTTTTTTTAATGATGCTGCTATTCAAGAGACAGGATGGTTCTCAAATAGTTCATTAGCAATATAAATTATGCAAAACTGAAATCTTATAGATTTTCTTAATTCCCAAATATGAACGATGGCAGAATTATATGAATGGCTAATATCTTTTGCATATTATATTTTTTTTCTATACGTGGGTCCTGACCTAGCTCTAGTTATGGGCAACTACTTGCATGCAACAGTTGGGGAGTGACTAAGGAAGATGGACAAAAGCAATCTGCATCCAGTCAATTGAATGGAACCCAATGAACAACCAGAGTTGCAGATCAGAAGGACATACACAGCTTTGCTTTCCAGGGCATACTGGGAGTCACATGACTAAGTAACATTGCTGAAGCTAGGCAGCCCTAGGTCTGTTCTGGACATGCATGGGGGACTACTGGGGAACCCTGTGCATACCTCCTGGAATTTCATAATGGGGGAAATTCAATAAATAAATAAGGGGGGAACCTTCCTTTCTGGATCTGAGTGACCAAATGGGTTTCAATTGTACATAATGCTTACATATAGTTAATGTTAACTAATGTTTATAAGCCCACAACAAACCATGGCATATAGGTATAGTTTGTTCTTGCTTAATAAGCTATAGTTAAACCTCTCAGCTGGCTTCCGACGATCAACTTAAACCATGATTTATAAACCTGGCTTAGTGTTGTTGTTTAGTCGTTTAGTCGTGTCCGACTCTTCGTGACCCCATGGACCAGAGCACGCCAGGCACTTCTGTCTTCCACTGTCTCCCGCAGTTTGGTCAAACTCATGTTGGTAGCTTCAAGAACACTGTCCAACCATCTCGTCCTCTGTCGTCCCCTTCTCCTTGTGCCCTCCATCTTTCCCAACATCAGGGTCTTTTCCAGGGAGTCTTCTCTTCTCATGAGGTGGCCAAAGTATTGGAGCCTCAGCTTCAGGATCTGTCCTTCCAGTGGATCTGTCCTTCCACTCAGACCTGATTTCCTTCAGAATGGATAGGTTTGATCTTCTTGCAGTCCATGAGTCTCTCAAGAGTCTCCTCTAGCACCATATTTTGTGCAAACCAGGTTTCTGCGTGTTAACGGTTTGCAGATTTCTGATACAGAACAATTACTGTATACATATACTTAAGGGTAGCTTTGCTGTGACTTACACTACTGATTTCTCTTGCCTCACATCCTCCACTGTAAGGATTGGTGCAATGAGCAACTATCACAACCATTTGTAGTAACACCCCTCTGCAAACCAATGGGACATGGCTCCATAACTGTGTTGCTGTGTGTGTGTTTTTTTAACTGTCGCTATAAACAGGGACTTTTTATTATAATGTAATGGAGAAAATATAAACCCAAAGTGTGTCTGGCAAAATGCCATTTCACACACAGAGAAATTCATCCATTTAAATATAATCTCTGTGCTCAGGACTTGGGTCCTCAGAAGTGCCTACCACCCCTTTTTGTCTCCAGATGAGTAGATGGGGCTTGTGGGAGATTCACGGTATGGACCAGTAGTAGCTCTGTGCACTGGTGCATGCACTCAAAGTAATTGGGTCACATGATCACAGTGGCACACCCCATCCTGCTATTGACACCCTGTGCTGGGCAAGGAAGATGAATGCAGCAATACAGGGCTTAGCAACATGATTCTTGTGCTCTTGGGTAACTCGGTCACTAGGTTATAGGCGTCTTAACACTTCTGACTGCATGCCTCTTTCTTTCTTTTAACACGAAGGTACAGACCTTGTTAATATTTCCCATCTAAAAGCTTCACTCTGGACAAAAACTTATTAATGATTCCTTTTATTGTCCTATGCATTGTTTATGCATCAGGATCCAAGTTACGTCATGCACTGTGCGCTACATTGATTGTGCTTTATAAACTTTTCACTAGGCAACATCTTGCGCATCGATAATGTGCCTGATTTCAATACCGTTTTATGATGCATGGGTGCTATAGGATAAATCATGGCTCTAATAGCGCCTGTAAATGTAAACAATATTTCATTATGTATGATGTATCCATTTCAGCTGCTTATATTATTCATCTTGTGCTAATGCACACATCTTGCGCCTTCCCGATCTTTTTACAGGAAACTGGTTATTTGTTTAGGGACGTAGACCTATTAGGCTGTTGCCCCATTCCTTTTTATGCTATGCTCAGTTTTCCCCAGGATTAATTTTGCATTTGTGATTCATTGCCACTACGGTCAGTCTGACTGTTAACAAGCATATTTTACTTCTAAAGCATTAAAGTGCTTTCCCTCAAAGTGTGGAGGCTAAAGTTCATACATTCAGTAGAATCGAAAGGTAAAGATTTTCTCTGAATCTTAGTTTGGGGAGAAGTAGCATTTTTACGCATGCTTGGCAAAGAAAAATATATCTACCTTCTAGAAATCTAGCATGTCAAGGAGAAAGCTTGGCCTAGCTGACTCTACGACATGTCTCATTTGTGTGTTTTTGGTGGTGGGGAGAGGGGAGAGTATTTTTTTTTTATAAGATGATTCCCCTGACTAGAATGGAGTGATCACTGCATCTCTAGTCTGTGTCGCTTTTGCATATGGCATATCATTCATAAGTTTATTCTATCCCACTTTCACCTAAACCTGCATTTTTTAAATTAAAAAATCCATATGAAAATTCAGATCTAAAAATGTACATAAATATTTTAACAGATGTATGTAACGTATAAATGTATATATGTATTCAAATAATATTTTGTCTCAAAAGTATGCATTTTCCAGGGCCGCAATCTTGTGCAGGAGTGCAATCCCGGAAGATGACGTCCCGGTTTTTCATCACGATATGTTGCAGGGTATGTTATTTGTACTCTTGTTGGGGGTGGGGGTGTTGGCGGTCATGAATTGAAGCAGCATACGATATGACATAGGTGTGCTCCTTCTCTGTGCTGCCTGCAACCATGTCCTGTTTCAATCATTTCACTGGTCTTCACTAGCGGAACAGCTCTGCCAGCAGAGCGTTCTGCCAGCATATCTGAGGCGTCAGCATATCCAATGTCCCACCAGCATAGCAGGGCTTCCTGAGCCTCTTGGACTCGCAGATCATAAGGTTGGCAGTTCGAATCCGCACAACGGGGTGAGCTGCCATTGCTTTGTCCCAGCTCCTGCCAACCTAGCAGTTTGAAAGCATACCAGCATGAGTAAATAAATAGGTACTGCTGTGGCGGGAAAGTAAATGGCATTTCCATGCACCCTTACTTCCGTCATGGTGTCCTTCTGCATCAGAAGCAGTTTAGTCATGCTAGCCACATGACCCGGAAAGCTGTCTGTGGACAAATGCCAGCTCCCTCAGCCTGACAGCGGAGATGAGCGCTGCAACCCATAGTCAAATTTGACTGGACTTAACTGTCCTTTACCCATCATCAGATGGATCTTCTGTATAGGATCGAAGCCTTAATATATAATATTGCTCTCACACAAACACTTATGTTTTAACAGCTTTTCTTTAGTTTAAGGAATAATTTCAGTGCTAGGGTTTTTTCCACTGTGCATTAGGCAATTATCTCCCCAAGGGGGGCTTCTTTCAAAACTGTTGGGGGGAGGGTGTGTGATCCTACTGACCAAACCAAGGATGAGTCTTTTGCTGAGTCTCCAGACTCCTGCTCAATACTAAATGCTAAATGGTCCCCTGAAGGTTTGCTTTAAACACCCTGTTGGTTTACCCCTCCGGTAACTTTGTAGAGATCTCTCTAGAGATGAAAGGATGGAGAACAAAATATGTCCAGAGTAGCTTTTCATAGGCAGCCTGAACCGATCAACCGACTAGCCTGCCTGTGAAGCAGCTCACATAGTGCTCAAGGATGTTGTTAATTAACTGTACTTGGCTCTGCTGCTGCTCATTGCTGATGCAAACTGATGTTATCAAGTCCACCAAATTCCTGTGCTACTTTTAAAGAAGGATATGGTCTAGGTCAGGCATCCCCAAACTTCGGCCCTCCAGATGTTTTGGACTACAATTCCCATCATCCCTGACCACTGGTCCTG
Source organism: Darevskia mixta (assembly GCA_034641385.1). Taxonomy (NCBI): domain Eukaryota; kingdom Metazoa; phylum Chordata; class Lepidosauria; order Squamata; family Lacertidae; genus Darevskia; species Darevskia mixta. The sequence goes on from JAWWNH010000001.1 coordinate 26,756,473, forward strand.
TTAGCTAGGGATCATGGGAGTTGTAGGCCAAAACATCTGGAGGGCCGAAGTTTGGGGATGCCTGGTCTAGGTATTCATTGACTAGGACCACCACTCTTACATGCTGCCAGTTAAAGGACCAGTGGCTTCTTCTGCAGCTGTTGACATATTCTAGACCATGTGGTTTCGAGCTGTGGGGATATCTCCTTAGGGTTCTCTCAAACTTCTGAAAAGCCTATGGACCAATAGCCAGAGTGCCAGACGTGTCTCCTCCACCTGTTATCCTAAACACACTTACCCGGGAAGAAGTCCCAGTGTACACATCGATGCTACTTTCTGAGCAGACATGTGTATAAGTTTGCACTGTCTGGGGTGGAAGTTAAGAGGCATATCATTTAAAGGTAAAAAGAAAAGGTACATGCCACAAGTAAACCAGCAGAACAAATTTTACCACCTCTCTTATAACTGGAAATATGAATGTATGTATGTATGTAGAAATATATTGCATCAAAGAAGATATATTAATGCATGACTCCTCATCCTCTCCATTGTTTCAACATGTCCAGAAAAGCGTATTCCTGTCAGGAATATGTAAACTGATGCATTTATCTCTTTGACTTTTAATGTATTTGGATATTTGTTGGAAGCCGCCCAGAGTGGCTGGGGAGACCCGGCCAGATGGGCAGGGTACAAATAATAAATTATTATTATTATTGTTATTGTTATTGTTATTGTTATTGTTATTGTTATTGTTATTGTTATTATTATACTCAATGAGACTTAATTATGAGTAGGTAAGTCTGGGATTGCACTCCTGCAGAATATATGTTTCAACATTTCATGGCCAACAAGTGTCACTCATTGGCTGGAAACACAGAATCACATGCTCTCCAATGTATCCCAGCACAAAACTGGGACATGACACATGGGAGCACAGCCATCCAAAATGGACAGATTGTTGATATGTGCCATGGACTCCCTGGGTGAGTTACAATTGAAGACCACCAATTGGAAACCACTGCCTTAAGGGGACTGCCAAGTTCTTGTTGAAGGCAGTCCCAGCAGTGAAGCACTCTTCTGGCACCTGCGGGCTTCCTCGGGAGTAAAATCCCCCCACTTAAAGGAGGCTGGGACTGCTGAGGAACCACTGCAGCCATTCACATGTTGCGGTAGAGGTCTGCTGGCTGCGGGGGATCCTCGGCCTGCAATCCCATGGCTGGCTGCTCAGGGGCGACAAGGGCAGGAGAAGGAAGAACAGGGAAGCATCCCAGGAAGGCAGATGGGCTTGCGCAGGCTGGGCCTCCCCTCCAAGTCATGCCACATGCCACATGGTGCTGTGGAGCCAGTGGGCAATGGAGCTGGGTGGAGCTGAACTGAGCCACCTCCCCACTAGCCATAGAGAAGGTGCAGAGAGATGGTCCAGCAGCAACAGGAGGAAGGCTGAGCCAAAATAAGTAGCAAGATTTGCAAACAATTTCATTTGCATTGAAAGGTACCCTGGACTTTTAGTTTGTGTGTTTTTTCTTCCAGGGGTCACTTTGAAAGAGAGTGAAGCTTTCACTCTTTGAGTGAGGTCCACTCAGAGACCTCCTAACCATCTTTTCCCCAGTAGCATTGTCACACATCCTAATTTGATAGGCTGCATAGTGCCATGTTTTTCCCCTCAGGACTATATATATTTTAAAAACCCAACAACACTTGAGGGGATTTTTCTCGCAAAACAACCAAGCAGTTTTCGAAATGAGCCAAATGGAGTTTGTTCACCATTTGCTGACAGTAGATCTATGTTTATATATACATAAAACCCTGTAAATGGATGCACATTTTTCACAGTGTATTATAGCACAATATTGACAATATCCTGAGTCTCTGACTAGAATTCTCCCTTCCTTGAAATCCATCATCATAAAATGCTTCACCCTTTGAGCAAAATCTGAGCTCCTGAAAGCTCTACTTACAATTATTGCTTCGTTGCACTTTCAGTCAGATGCAGATTCCGAAAATATCTATATGTTAAATGGTGATAAATGAATCCGACTTTCTACTATTTATGAGCCTCAGAATCAGGACTTCAAAGTACGTGTCTGATACATGAGAAAAATGATGACGTTCTGCTCATCTTCCATTAATATATTTTAAAATAATGAAAAGGTAGTATTTTACAACGTGATCCTCAGTGTGTGGGCCTCATTATAAGCCGTGGAGCTGTTAACTATTTTAAGGATCAGGAGCCGATTTTGCAGAGATCATAATCTCAACCAAGAATAGTTAAGTGGGATAAGATAAAAATGGATTATTCTACAGTTTTAGAAAATAGTACTAAACTTCTCTTTTCAAATACCCATTTCTCTCGAGAAAAACTGAACCTGTTTTCAAAATGGAAACCAACTATAGGAAGCTAATACAGTACTGAAATGCAAGGGTGCAATTTCAGGTTGTGAGTAGGAGACATGGAGCATTCATTGAAAGACCTTACCATGGATTATCTTCAAGATATGCATATTCACTCAGAGGTTAAGTGCTAGGTAGCTATGCACTGGATTGCCACTGGGCCAAGCAACCCTAGCCCAGGGACTGGGAGCACTAGGAGTTGTGGTTCTAACCACCGCATTCTAACCCCTACCAGCTCTTGCAAGCCAGATTTGTGGTTTTTCCCCTGCTATGCCAAGACGGGGACGGGCCTCTCAGGAGACTAATGTACCTTTGGAGAGCCAATGTGGCCAAAACCACTGGTCCCATTGCCCTAAAATGCCCCATTTCAGGGCTTAGTGCGCTGAATCCTGGGTGGAGAAATACTGGTGGCATCTTACCACATACCTGGGTGTAGTTTAGGTCCTCTCACCCCCCAGGGCAGTCTGGAAATCTGTGCACCATTCTACTCCACACAATTGAAATGGACAGGATGTGTGTGTTAGGACTCTGTTCTTAATTGCAAAAAAGGGAAAAAGAATGCCCTTTAAAAGCATTTGTTGTGATTACTTTTTTATCCCTCAAAGTAACCAGAGACAGAAGTGATTCTGTGTACTCACGCAGGGAAGAAAAAGAGACGAGAAAAGCACTGCTCCCCCACCCTTAAAGCCTCCTCAAATGGCACACCATCTTTTCCCATTACCTTGCTAGAGTTCACACATAAAGCCCCGTTCAGTTTTATTGGCGGCTCTGGAACATATTTAGAATGTGTTTCACATTTCCTCCGCTCCACAATTCAATCAGCTCCTCTTTTTGCAGTTCTTTTTAAGCGACACAAACTGCTTTATTTAGACATGCTTTTATCTGCATGCTATTATTACAATATATAAAATTCCATTTACACTACTCCCCAGAACCTCAAACAAACCATTCCCAGACCTATAAAAAAAGCTTCATTGTTTATGGGCACAATGAGACATCGGAGGAGAAAGTTTAGGTTTTCGTGACCAGCCTTACACATTGGCTTTGAAAACCAGGAAAAAGAACTTGAGCAAGGAGGAAGACGCAACCGAGAATATAAAATCAGGTGTGCTTTTTGTATAGATGTTGAGGAGCCCTTCAAAACCTTTGGCTGATTCAATTTCCTGTCAAGGTTTAAGGCCTAGTTGACCACTGCAATGACTCAACAGTCTGGGTATTTTAAAGGTAATGTTGACATGTTTTGATCCTGATTCCAGGTCAGCGAAAACACATCTAGAAATAAATCTGGAACTCAATACACATGTTCCAGTTTATTTGTAATAACCCCATGAGCTTAGTCCTTCTCAACTGATGTTTACAAGCAAACCTATTTATAATAGTTGCACAGTAGTAGCTGGTGCCACACAGGCTAGGGGAGGTGCCTCCATCCCAGCACCAGGAAGTTCAACTTGGCCATGAGCTGATCGTTTGCTCTTAAGAAGCCCCAAGACCTCTATTGCCAGATGGCTCAACTGTGTTCAAGGTATTTGCCCCCGTCCACAATCATTCTCATCTGTAGTATCTTATAAGACAGGACTAGAAATACCCATGCATTATATAGTAATAATAATAATAATAATAATAATAATAATAATAATAATAATAATAAAACTTTTATTTATACCCCGCCCTTCCCAGCCAGGAACTGGGCTCAGGGCGGCTAACAATCATAAAAATCACAACAAACCACAAACAATCAATTAAAACACAGATTAAGATACAATGTAAAATTCCAATTTTAAAATGTCACCAACAGACCAACAGAATAACATAACAAGGCAATTAAACTCCACCCAACCCAAAAGCCTGGCGAAACAGTTCAGTCTTGCAGGCCTTGCGAAAGGATGCCAGATCCTGCAAGGCCCTCGTCTCCTGTGGCAGACTATTCCACCATGTTGGGGCCATGACCGAAAACACCCTGGCCCTAGTAGCTGTCAGCCTGATATCCTTATGGCCCGGGATCTCCAGGATGTTATTGTTTGAGGACCCAAATAGGGACCCAACGGTCAAGAAGTTGGTTTCTGCATGTGCTGTAGAGGGAAGTGAGGGGCTGCTGGGAAGGTAGCCCATCCAGGAGAAGGAAAACTCTGACCCTAATCCTATGTATGTTTTAATAAGGAGACAGCCATTCCGTAAGTGCACGACAAGTATTTGCTGCAAATTCCTCTTTCCTCCTTTGGGTGGATATGCAGAACTGAATTCCACTGGCTTGCGGATTGGCTATTGGCTTTGGTCACAAGCACACCATATATCTAAATCACTCATTTAGCATTTTAACAGTCATGGCTCCCCCCCCCCCAAAAAAAAAATAATCCTGAGAACCAGGGCTTTTCTTCAGCCAGAACTTGCCAGAACTCAGTTCCAGCCCCTCTCAGGTGGGCGCCATTGCTATTGGGAAAGAACAAGGGAGGCATTCATTGTGAGTTCCAGCACCCCTTTTTTTCTAGAGAAATAGCACTGCTGAGAACTGTACTTTGTCAATTGGAGATTACAGCTCTGTCAGGGGTTTACTAATAACTCTCAGCATCCTTAACAAACCATGGCATCAAGGATTCTTGGGGCAGGGGGAGTCATGACTGCTAAAGTGGCACAACGTGTTGTGTGGATGCACCCTTAGTCTTGCTAAGCACCCTCACACAAAGAAGTGTTACAACTTGGTTATGTGGCCCTATCACCTCCTATTCGTTCATGATGCGATGAGGACAAAGGGGGAGAAAAGGGACAGAAAAGGACAGCACCAGACAGGGTGGTTTCTTATGTTTCAGATTGGGGTGAGGAGCATGTGGGCCTCCAGTTTTTGTTTGACTACAAAGGAAAGCTTCTGCCTGGCACCTAAAACCAGACAAAGATGGCGCCAGGCGAACCTCCCTGAGGAGGTATTTTTTTCCATAAATGGGGAGCCACCATTGAAAAGTCATATGGAAAGCTGAAGTCCAACAACATCTAAAGGACCACAGGCTCTTTATGTCTTGTCAATATTACCTCCTGACATGAGGAATATTGTAACTACCGGTATTACCCTTGGCTATGGACGTTTCAGGGCCCTGCTGTGGTGTAATGGGTATATTTTTGGACATGAAATGGGTATATTTTTGGAAAGGCTTGGGTTCAAATAACTTTGGGGTGCTTCATGACAAGTGATTCAGAAATGACATAAAGAATAATAAAAAATGTATCCCCTTCTATGATGCTCATGTGGTGGCCCTGAACAAGCAACTCCTTCTACCCTACCTTGTGGGATTGTTGGCTGTGAAAAGGTTATTTCCCATGACGGCCCATCCTTGAGTTTTATGCGGGATGGTGGGGTGTAAATGTGATAAGCAGATAAATTTAACATCACTCTGGAGAAGAAATCTCAGAGTGTGCTTCTGTTGCCTAGACTGACACTTGTCTAATTATTGCGCACATCTTTGCAATTTCGAAACATCATCATGCAAGTCTGTACGTATAAATTTTAAACACGTCTTGACAGTCCCCGTGGCTCGTTCATAAATCCATGTCTCAGTAGCTCATGTAGGCAAATTTGAAAGAACAACAGGAGGAATAAACTGTAATGTCTTATTAAAGGGCACATTCGTTTTAATAAGGAAGCTACATTGCAAGCAAATGCTAACCATATATTTCATTCTCATTCATTGTAGGATTTTAGTATTCAACTGAGTTTCACACCATACCAGGAGGAAAAGAGGGAAAGGATTGCAACTGAAGGCTGGCAACTGTTGCCCAGATTGCTAAGCATAGAAATTGGCCATTAGGCAAAGCAAGCTATGGGTAAATATGATACGGTGTGATCCTGTGCATTCAGAAGTAAGGTCCACTGTTGTTCATTGTGGCTTACTGCCAGACGACAGTGCATAGAATTACACTGCTCAGTTGTGAGCCTTATTCATGCTTACTTGGCCACTGAAGTCAGTGGGACTGCCAGGGAGGGAAGGCAGGCATGAGGTATCAATATCACAAAACAACTTTGCAAAACAATCTTCAGAATTAGGGAATATATAACTAGAAGTTACTGCACACATTTTAGGATCTGGCTGCAGGATCAATTCAACCAATATAAGCTACTTCCCCACTCTCCCAAGGGAGACTGTTAAGAATGCAATGTGTGTGACATACAGTGCAATTCTATGCATGTCTACTCAGAAGTAGTATGTTCCACTGAATTCATTGGAACTTCCTTCCAGGTAAATGAGCCTAGGACTGCAGGGTTAGGCTACAATACTGTGCACACTTGTTTGGGAGGTAGACCCACTGAACTCACTGGGACTTACTTTTGAATAGACATATACCAGATTTTACTGTTGGTGCTCAGTTTTTGCAGAAAATATATATGATAGGTTTTATATAATTCTGCTTCAGTATTGTATATAGTGGATTGTACTCACCTAAGGTTTACACAGAACAGGTCCACCAAAATTAATTTGTCAGCTCCATCAATTTCAATGGGTCTACTCTTGAGTAAATCTTAGGTGAAAGAGGGGCAAGGCAGTGACATTTGCACTTGCTCAGTTTGCTGTCCAAGTGTCATTGAGGGGCAACTTCAAGGCCCCTTCACTGCTCTTTTAAGTCAGAATTGGACCTGGCAGCCTTTTGTGTTCAGAATCCCTTGAAATCTGTAGAAACCAGCCCCTTTTTCAAGCAGGACCTATGCCCCACCCCCATCCTTGGGCCACTTTATTTGCTTCGGATGTGATTCTTAGCTCTAACATGGGGCTGCTGCCTGATAGCAAATGAACTTGTGCACACCAAGGAGAGTAACTTTACTTGATGGAATCACTTCGGGTGAAATAATGGCAGCCTGCTGTGCTCAAAACAAAGGTAATTGTCATTGCGCCAACCTGTAATTGAAACGAAGTGTAATTTTAAAAGGAGGAGGAAATTTTTCAACTCATTACTGAGGTTTAGGGAACTTCAGCACAGCATCTTGGAATAAAAGAAAGACATAGTCATAAAAGGAATAAATGCAATTTTAAGAAAAACCTCAAACCCCAGAAACAACCGAAAGAAGGATTGCCATAAATGTAAATAAAGGCTTTACTAACTGATGAGCTGTGGCACCCAGTAAATAATAAATTATTCGGAAATCAGTCATAAACGAAAGCACTGGAAATTTAAAGAAGGCTTTGTGCATTGCCTTTGCTTTGGATCCAATAAGTTTAGCAATTCTTGGGCAACCGAAAGTGGCTGATAGCTATCTCACTCCCTATTATGATTATTTATAGTGCCTTTGGAAAGTGCTCCAAGTGCTTCATAGCTTCTATCCTGTTCACCCTCACAATTTTCCTCTGATCTTTATTATTTCTAATATACAGCTGTGGAGCAGCTCAAGGTCACCAAGAAAAATCATGATTGAGCTACCCATCCCCACCCCACCCCACCCCAGCGCTTGGTGCAAGTGAAACATCATACAACCATAGTGCTCACATTTGCAGCTGCAAAGTATCAACATAGTGCCTTAGAGGACAGAGTCATCCTGCACCAAATGAACTTTTTAATACTCTGCAACTCTTACGTAATTTAAATCAGCTACTACTCTGGGTGCATTCTTCATGCGGAGTGTCCTCTCAGGGCCTTGCTAAGCTTTAGACCAGGGGCCCCCAAACTTACCTGGCCTCGGGCCGCTTCCTCCAGCGCCGAGCGTGCGGTGGGCCGGAGGGCAGGGGAGCATACGCCCACACGCTATTTCCAGCGCACTTTCAGGTTGACGGAGTGCCAGAAATAGCTTGTGCACGTGCGCACGGGCCTCTGCAGACCCCGGAAATGGCGCTTGCGCATGCACACAAGTTATTTCCAGCGCTCCGCCGGCCTGAAAGTGGGCAGCTGCGCCGCGCCACGCCGGTAAGAGCAGGTGGCATCAGCAGGAGGCAGAGGTCGCCGCAGGCTGGAAAAATGAGCCCCTCGGGCCGCATCTGGCCCACGAGCCTTAGTTTGGGGAAGCCTGCTTTAGACAGTTTGGCACCTGGAGTGAAATATTAAATGACGTCACATCTTCCATCCAGGACCTTCAGTGCCTCCAAAAACTGATGGCAAGTAGTATCCTATGGGTATATTATTTATATATAATTATTATTAACAACTTATTTCAAAATAAATATTACAACAGGCTTACTCCCAAATACATTTGCATATGGTTGTAGCCCAAATTGATGCAACTAAGGCCATATCATACATAACTTGTATGGGCTGCGGAGCAACTTTACAGATATGTAAAGTGTGTTTTAGGCATTCTGGAATAGGGTCACACACACACACACACACACACACACACACACACACACGGCGACATCCTGTATTTCCTCCCAAGAACTCCAGGTGGCATACATGTTTGTCCTCCTTCCCCTTTTATCCTGGAAAGCAATCACTGTGTAAATTGTGGGCTTACGGTAGCTTTCTATTATTCCATGATGTCCTGGCTCCAGCCTCTGTGTTGCGCTGTTTTGTTGGCCCTTCCTTCCCCATTGATTGTATGCAATTCGTGGGGAAGAGTCGTACCTCAACGGCAGATCAAATCCTTTGCACATAGAAAGCTGCAGGTTCAGTCCCCACCACTGAGGTAGGGCTCAGAAAGACCTCTGTCTGAAAACTCTGGAGAGTTGCTGCCAATTAGTGTTCAAAGTACTGAGCTAGATGGACCAATGGTCTGATATAGTATAAGGCGGCTTCCTAGGTCAGGAAGTCCAGCTCAATGCTTCCTATGTTTCTGTCTGTCTGAGGTAAAGGTATAAGGTAAAGGACCCCTGGATGGTTAAGTCCAGTCAAAGGCAACTATGGGGTTGCAGCACTCATCTCGCTTTCAGGCCGAGGGAGCTGGCGTTTGTCCACAGACAGCTTTCCGGGTCATGTGGCCAGCATGACTAAACCGCCTCTGGCGCAACGGAACACCGAGACGGAAACCAGAGCACACGGAAACGGCATTTACCTTCCCGCCACAGCGTTACCTATTTATCTACTTGCACTGACGTGCTTTCAAACTGCTAGGTTGGCAGGAGCTGGGACAGAACAATGGGAGCTCACCCCGTCACGGGGATTCGAACTGCCGACCTTCCGATCAGCAAGCCCAAGAAACTCAGTGGTTTAGGTATTCTGGAACAGGGTTTTCATGAATACCTTCCTTAACATTATGTTTCATAAGTCAACAGAATTGAAATGAAGGATCTCACTCTGTGTGAGTGTGTCTACATGAGTGTCTAAGCCTTTATGAGAGCTGTCAGGGCCTCTACTTTCAAAAGCTTTCCATCGAGAACACAAGGACAGGAAATATAATGTTTTAAAAATAGAATCAATTATTCTCAGGTGCCTATAATTTGTGCCAGGTGTCATATTTTGTGCTCCACAGGTGTGGAAAGCACATACGAGTGCAGAAAAAGCACCCTTAAGGTTTTCTACAATATAAATTTTTATACACACTGAGCATGCCAGTGGCATTGTAATTGTCCTTAGAGCTTTCCTGTGTGGGAAGAAATAGTTCTATCTTTTAGATTACAAGGGGCTTTCACTCAAAGATAAGTAGCTGACATAGGGTTTTTCAGATCGCAGGCCCAGTTTCTTCTTTAAAAAATAAATAAATGTCTGATTGAAGTTCAGGCACACATGAAGACGAAAGATCGTGATTTGGGGCAAAACTATTTCCAAATCCTGCCAATTTGTCATTTATGGCTCCCCCCCCCGAACCAGGGGTGCCAAGCCCATTTGGGCCCCCAAAAATATATTTGGGGTGGGGGCTAGGCTCCCCCATGTCTAAAAAGTGTGGAGGCAAAGCGTGGAGGCATGGCTGCAGTGGCCGGCTCCTCCTCCTGCTGCTGCTGCTGCCATGGAGGGGAAGGAGGGAGGAAGAAGTGCTGCTGGCCATTGAAGCCACAAGGCCGCCATGTTCAGCTCCACCCCTGGCTCCTCCTGACATCACATGAGAGGCTCCCCCCCCCCATCATCCTTGCAAACTGGCACCTCTGCCCAGAACTCTGCATCAGTTCCAATGCACACAATGCATTCCTGCATGAGAAGAAGGCCCATTATACATGGATTCTTATGTATTCCGTGTTTGTGGTTGGGAGATCAACATATGGTTCTTTTAGTACAAGGGTGAGGAATCCCTATATTATTGGACTCCAGCCCCCACCAGCCCCAGGCAACACAGCCAATGGTCAGGGTTGATAGGGGTTATAGTCTCACAATAGTTAGAGGTTACAGGTAGTCCACCTCTGTTTCAGCAACTGATTGCTTCATTTTCTTCTATTTAGAAATCCTTAGCAGTGAAATCATGTGTATGCTTACTTGGGAGTGACTAATGAAGCTACTTCAGTGGTGGCTAACCTTGGCACTCCAGATGTTTTGGAACTACAACTCCCATCATCCCTAGCTAACAGGACCAGTGGTCAGGGATGATGGGAGTTGTAGTCCCAAAACATCTGGAGTGCCAAGGTTAGCCACCACTGATAGTGGGGAGGGTTCTTCTTGTCATTTTATTCTGGGCAACACTGTTTAGAAAGGTATCAACAAACAGGAGCACGTTCAAAATAGGGGACTCAGCTACATTAGTAAAAAACAAAACAATGTTCTGAATGCATTATAAACATGCAACACCAGATGGCGCCAGAGAGAAAAGAAATTCTATGTGATTTTTACATAGCGTTTATTCTCTCTCTTTTGTTATAACAGTTTAATTTCTGACTTATTTATAGTGGGGGGGGGGTTCTGTGTGTAGATCCACCCAGGGCAAAGAAGGATATTGAGGTGCCTGGAGACAAAGCGTAAAATTATGCATGGTGTAGAGAAAGTGACAGAGAAAAGTTTTTCTCTCATAGCATGGACATCCAATAAAATTCAGAAAACTGCCGGTACTTATTCACACAGCGTATAGTTAAACTATGGGATTCGCTCCCACAAGAGGCAGTGAGGGCCACCAATTTGGGTGGCTTTGAAAGATTAGGCAAATTCATGAAGGATAAGACTATCAGGGACTACCTCAGGGTCATAGTGCGGGTGCCAGCTCAGCAGGAATCAGGTGACTGAAGGGGCCATAGGGTTAATTTCTGCTCCCATTAAAACTCATTGAGTGGCTCTTGAGTTTGCAGACGAGATCTGGCAATATAATTAATTCCAGGTTTTCAAAAGAAACACTTTCATGAATTTGGTTTGTTTTCCTTGGTGTATGTGCTACAACATTTCAGGAAGCAGAAGGTGAATCTATTCTTAATTAGCTGGGTATCGTTTTCCCCCCCTCTCTCCAAGAGCCCGTTTTCATCAACACCAACAACAGCTGGATATGAATTTATAATTTATTTTGGGCCCTGCATGTAAGTGAATATGATTGTACTGTCCTCGGCATAGAAGTGAGAACATATGTTTGTAAATTTCCCTCAAATTGACTTTAATTCCTGCTGTATATTTCATAATATTACTCCTACTTTGCTTCTTGAATTTAGAAAGGCTATGATAATTTTGATCATAGCTTAATGGCTGCAAAGACAGGAAAGGGGTTTTGAGATTGCAGCCTAATTTAAGGGAACCCATTGCTACAATACGAGGTCATGGCCACTTTATAAAAAGGTCTTAGAAGATCATCTGTCAAATTCATGGAGGTTAAATGGATCATCCCGGTTGAAAGACAGATGCATGGTTTGGTCTCCAACCAAAAATGTGTACAAAATGCATCTGTTAGAGGATATTTTGCTTTAAAAATGCACGTTAGTAGAAAATAGCCTAGAAAAATGCATTAGAATGTATTAGGGAAGTTTGTTTGTAAAAATATCTGTGGCAGGCAAAACTTCTAGGCATTAAATTAGGAGAAAGGTGCTATATTGCTGTATTGTTTTAATATTTGACTGGAAGCCGCCCAGAGTGGCTAAGGAAACTCGGCCAGATGGGCGGGGTAAAAATAATAAATTATTAAATTATTATTATTATAAAATGCTGATTTGCTTTCAAGAGAATTTATTTTTAAATGCCAAGTGATATAGAAATGAGGGCCAAACTGAACTTAAGATTTGGAAAATGAGAAATGGAGAGAAACTGAAATTGACACATTCATCCACCTGCACTCTCAAGTAGTTATGAAGCTCCCTACACGATTCCAACCAAACGCAGGCTTGAATGTTTTCAAGATCCAACTTCAGATCCCTCTGATGAGCTAAGGAGTAAGCTGTTCGGAAGCTATTTACTATGCTTAGGTTTCTCCTCTTTGTGATGCATTTTATAATAAAAAACAAACCACATTTTAAAAATATGCCTCCTATCTTGAGCCTTCACACAAGCAGGATGCACATTTAAATAAAGCATCAGAATGTAGGACAACGTGGCAGGTTTTTACTAGTGTATTTGCCTTAGAGAAGCTTGCTTGGGTCGTTTGTCTTCTGCAGTTTGTTTTACCTTGCAAACATTTAAATTATTAACTTAAGCAGGTGTGCAGTGGTCTGTTTTTCCTTCTGTGAGAAGTAGCCATCCTGAGGATAAATGATTAAGGTGGAAACAAAATCGCCTGTGCTGCCTTGATGGCAGGAGAGGCAAAATGCTTTCCTTCTTTTCCCCTTCAGCTAGGAGGGAAGGATGTAATGTACCCGTTGGCACACAAGTAAAATAAACAGATGAAACTATAGAATCAGATCACTTACCTTCACTCATCTTTGCTTCCCAATGGTACAAAGCAAAGGAAAATATATATTCCTCGCTTGGCTTTGATTTGTGAAAGTTACAAATGAATGATATGTTGTTAAAGGGCACAGACAATTGTTCACATAATCCACAGTAGTAGGTATTTTAATAAACCACCAGACCTCAGAAGTTTACCTGAAAGGAAAAAAATTATGACTTGCAACTTGACATTCATGGTGGCTTACATTTTTGGACTTGAACTATGGTACTTATTTAAATAATCATTTCTTTCCCTCCACCCAGTGTTGCTTACCACCTTATTGTAGCTTTTCCTTCCTTTAAATCTACTGTTTCTATACTGCACAGCATCCCCCATTGTAGCACCTTTTGCTCTCTCTTGCCATCATAAAGCCATTACTATTATACCAAGCTCTTTAGGAATTCAGCAGCAAAACAGAAGGGCATCAAAGACCAATCATATCTTTATGTTTTGTAAGTGGTTTTCTGAAAACGAATCCATAATGCTCTTGACAGTGTTGCTCGCAGGAGCACTTTGGAAGAAGTCAGCAAAAGTTCCTTTGCCTTGAGATAAAGGTGCAGCTTTTGCTTTGATTCAAAAGGCCGTTTCATAAGCAATGGGGTTGCCACTAATAAAGGCTTCTGCATGATTCCCATACAGTTTTGTGAGCATCTGGGCAACCTTCTTGCATAGGTTGGCTGGACTGACTGCTAACTAGCTAGGTATGCATAGCAATCTGTCACAGCCTGTCAGGCAAGCAATGCCCAGAGTGAGGAGTTTAAAGGTAAAGGGACCCCTGACCGTTAGGTCCAGTTGCGGATGACTCTGGGATTGTGGCGCTCATCTCGCTTACTGGCTGAGGGAGCCGGCGTACAGCTTCCAGGTCATGTGGCCAGCATGATTAAGCCGCTTCTGGCGAACCAGAGCAGCGCACAGAAACACCGTTTACCTTCCCGCCGGAGCGGTACCTATTTATCTACTTGCACTTTGACGTGCTTTCGAACTGCTAGGTTGGCAGGAGCTGGGACCGAGCAACGGGAGCTCACCCCGTCGCGGGGATTCGAACCGCCGACCTTCTGATCGGCAAGCCTTAGGCTCTGTGGTTTAGACCCCTTACAAGTTAGGAAAAGGCATGTCTGTCAGTAGCATGTCTCTCAGCTTCTCCTAGGTGTGCATCTGATGAGGCAGTTGCTGCAACAGGGAGGCCCAACCCCTGACCTCGGCTTATGTATCTCCCATATCCGAGCTGTGTACAGGCAGGCAAAGACTCTGCCTGTGTGTAACTTGTTTCTGCTCCTTCTGCTCCAATCTTCTCCTGGTCCTGGGAGACAGTGGAGCAGGAGGGGAGGGAGCTGGATGAAGAGGTGTGGAGGTGCTTCACCCTGCACTAGGCTCACCTATCTCTCCCTTCTCCTACACCTGTTCTTCGTTCTCCAATCCTGCAGCTTCTCCTGCTTCTGCCTCTCATCTCCCGGCTGTTACAGGTTCCCCCAGATCACTGATCCCTTCATCCAAGTCAGTCTCCAACACCCCTTCTCATCAGGATCCAGCCACCACCACTCAACAGTGTCCAGCCAGTCCCTCACGGAATCATGGCTCCAGCCCAGCCTTCGCTATAACCTGGGGTCCTCGCAAGATGCTTTGAACCACATGGCTGGGGCTGGTGGGAGTTGTGGTCCAAAGTGTCTGGAGGGCACCAGGTTGACAAAGGGTGAGCTAACAAATGTGGGAAATCCATCCAGATTTTTCTAAAACCATTGGGGGGGGGGGTCAATCACATGGAAACAATTTTCTATGGCAAACAGGATAATGCTGTAAAGGTATTTATGGAACAGCAATTGTCTGTCCCAAAGCCCGTCATATTCTTATTCAGAGTGGTAATGATTGCAAAAACCAAGACACCCATTCAGGTTGTTCAAGAATCTTTTTGTTCCATTCATTCTCATTATTAATATTTTTCACGATTAAACACTAATTTGTCTCATTATTCATTCATCAATATCACATTCATTGTATTGTTTCATTTGTTGTTGTCATTCCCTTTCTTCATCACTTCCCACTGTGTTCAGTGGGAGATGCAGCTGGTCTGCAGCTGTCTGTAACATCTGTGTTTTCCATCCAGTTGGCACAAACTTTTCAGACATTATAACTACCCTCAGCGAAACCTGAGCTGCCAAAACCTTTGCAGGTAAGAAAAGGGCTCTCTATTTTATAAGCAATTGCAAAAGGGATGTAAACACACTGCCTCCTTGCTACCCAAGGCAGCCGTAGAGTTTGTCTTCTTAACCCACCCTAATACATGACCAAGTTATGGATGGCACAATCTAGGGTCAATTTAGACTGAAAGCAACATGTTGAGAATGAGCATGAACAATTCCACATAGAGAAAATCCAATTTTTTGTGCTACAGATGGTTTAGTGTGTATGTAGCCTCTGTTTGCTTTTAACCGTTATCCCGATATCCTTTGTTTTTTAAAACTCTTTATTAAACCATTATTTATTAAACAAATTTATTTTTAATGCTTTGGGATGTGATCCTTTACACACTTTACTGGGAGTAAACACCACTGAGCACAAAGGGGCTGACTTCTGAATGGACAAGTATAGAATTGCACACTTAACCACCTTTATTGGGGGACAAGCACGGAACATTACTTAATGGCCTCAGCATGCAAAGTCCTTCAAACCATTAGGTTTGTAAAATAACTTCTTTTTTCATATTAATAAAGCATGCCTCGGTAGCTGGACTATTTTGTAAAATTATGGTTAATCACAGAACATGTGCTTGAAAGAGGAGGTGGGGATGTAATTACCTTTCTTCATTAATTCCAGACTTGCTCAGCCTCAGTAGTAATCAAGCCTAGCGAGTACTTGTGCTAGATATTTTCCCTCGCTATACGAAGTTCTTTGTAGCTTTTACTACTTTCCTCTTCTTAACTTCCTGCCTGGTTGTCTCCACTTCTACTGAGACAATTCCCACAAAATGCAATGAGGTATGATGCAAACGCAGGGCCGTCTTTAGTATATGTTCCGCCAGGGTGCAAAGATCCGCCCAGCGCCCCCAAATTTAGTTTAGCCGCCCCCAGATTTTTTAGGAGGGGTGAACTCAAAGTTATTGAGCTTTTTTTGGGGAGGGGGAAGCCAAAGTTGTTGACCTTTTTGGGAGGGAGGAAAATTGCTCACCTGTAACAATGACGCAGCAGAAATAACTGCTTTTGTTTCCTGACTCATCGGGAATATTTGACGCTACAGAGTAACAGAGCGACGGGGGGGGGGACTTTTGCGCCATTGCTTTTCACTGCCGCCGATCGAGAGGGACTGGTATACAGTAGGAATATATTTGGCGCCCCCCAGAATACATTTGGTGCCCCCCAGAATTTGGTGCCCGGGTGCACCGCACCCCTTGCACCCCGGGTAAAGACAGCCCTGTGCAAACGCTTTGAAACGCTTTTATACATATATTTGGAGTGGAAGAGTTAACAGGGAAGCCAGTTGGATTAGACAGTGGAATAAAGAGTAAATGGTAGGTAAATTGCATGAGTAGATTAGGGTTAGCCAGCATTGTGTCCTCCATCTGCGGTTGGACTCCAGCTCCCATCAGTCCCAACAAGCATGGCCAATAGTCAGAGGATTATGGGAGCTGGAGTCCAACATGATATAGAGGGCTTCAACTGACTACCCCAGGAGCAGATAGATGAACTGGAAAATAAATGCAGCAAAAATAATGTAAAATTATGATCCAGAGAAATTCATTTCAATGTCTCATTGATTTTAGTGGAAGAGAGATAAGTGCTATTCCTGGTAGCCTTGAAATTATTGGCTTTGTGCTTTATTTGTGTTAGCATGTTTTTAGATGTTTTTAATTGTTCATACATATTTAAATATGTTTTTGTTTTTGTTTTATTTTTATTTTTAATGTTTTACCACTTTGGTGTCTGCTGCCTTGGGCTTCTTTGAAAGGAAGGGCAGGACAGATATTCTGAGGAGGAGAAGGAGGAGGATTTTCCATGCGCCAGTGGAAATCAATGGGACTTTGAGGTGT
The DNA here is from genome assembly GCA_034641385.1 of Darevskia mixta. Classification (NCBI taxonomy): domain Eukaryota; kingdom Metazoa; phylum Chordata; class Lepidosauria; order Squamata; family Lacertidae; genus Darevskia; species Darevskia mixta. The sequence goes on from JAWWNH010000001.1 coordinate 26,773,530, forward strand.
TGACTTTGGCTCCAACATGCCCTTAATCTTACAGATTATTCCAGAAATGATTCCGAGGAAACAATGATGCTTGTGCTTATAAGAACATCAGAATAGCCTTGCTGGATCAGCTCAGTGGTTCATCTAGTGGTTTCCCTTAGCTTCTTTCTTCACAAAAACTGCTAACTTTTCATGCCATACATATGCAAGTAAGCAACTCACTAAATCCCCCCCCTCTCTCTCTCTCTGTGTGTGTGTGTGTGTGCACGCGCAAGATTGGTCTTTTCTTTCTTCTTGGGCAAAAAAATGGTCCAGAAACTGCTGCATAGCCTCTAGAGCATGTCTTACCATAGTACACTCCATGTGCAACTGGGAAAAGAGCAAGGGAAGGAGACAAATCGGAATGACATCCAAAGCAGAGTGGAACCCCTTTGAGAGCTATGGGAGAAGCAGCTTCTTGACAGCAAGAAAGTGTCTGTTTCCCATTGCCGGTGTAGGAAGTAGGAGCCTTTGGAGAGAATAAAAGCAATCTGAAAATCCTATGAGATCCTATCCTGTTTTTTTCAAAAGATGGGAGTTAGGTACCCAAGCAAACTTGCCTCGGTATGTGTGTGATGGTGTATACGTGCATCGCAATGAACTCAGAAGTGACCTAGAAACATAATAAAGATGTCACTGAAACGTCACTAAAAGGGTGAAACAAGGGTGGAGCGGGTGTGTGTGTGCAGGCTTTTTCAATGGGTTTCAATTATACACAATTTCACTGACATGTTAGGAAATGTCGCATGCAGTGTTCCTGCATGGACTTACCCTAGCAGATAGATCTAAGAACTTAGAGTTTGTCAGCTGCTATAACAGCACAATATCCCAAACCATGATGATACATACATAATTCGTGGAATCAAGGTCGTTTTGTTGTCCCCTTCAGCGTGTGTCTGGAAGAGTTGCCTCACGTTCAGCGAGCTGAAACCCTTATTATATTTGTCATTAATTGACATGTTATAATGATTGATGATTTCTTTTATGTTGACTTTAAAATGTAATGATGTTCATGTACTCAGACTGACTTTGCTGTATTGCCGTGTTACGTTTTGAAAATGATTCGTTATTGGATTGTTATTGTAATGATGTATTGATCTGCATTTTTTGTTTGTTATGAGCTGCATATTTATATTCGGCCTATTTATATAGGAAAGTGGCATACAAATATTGAACATATTTATATGGGAAAGCAGCATACAAATTTAAATAAATAATAACAATAACTACCCTGCTCCCATTTTGTGGCACCATTCCAAATGGCATTCTGGAAACAATGGAGGTGACGGAAACGGCAAAGAGCTCTGGGGAGTCATCTGCCCTGAAAACTATGCACCTTTCCGAAAATGTGAAATAGAGGAGAGGGTTTTCATGCACCCTTCCTGCTTCCAGACACCCGGTCCCTAATGTGGGCCTTCATTTTGTAAACTATCAGAAGTTCAATCACTATCCCCTTTAGATTGGACTGAAAAATGTGGGGTTGGGCGACAATTATTCTTGTTTTCAAGAGCTGGCCAAACATGAACTAAAAACGCGTCACTGAGAGGGCACCTCTGCAAATCGCTGAGGGCAATAGCTTAGGGCACAGCTTGCTATGGTCAAATGCTTTGCTGAGTTTATTGTTTTGTAGAAAACTGGAGCTTGACTGAAGACTGCAAAACCATGCGGAAAGTGGGGTGGAATTCGTTCTGGCAAGATTTGCATTCATTTGGCATTTTCCTCTGCATACAATAGTCTTGTGAGTGCCTCCACTGAAAAAGTACTCTAGATAAAAACAGGCATAGAGCAGATTAGAAAGGACAATCAAAGGGTGATTATTATTAGTTTATAACTTTATTAAAAATGCATTTGATTTGTATTCTCTTGCAGAGACGCAGCGCTATTTAATTTCTTTCACTGTAGGCTTCCTACTGGCAAGCGGACAGATTAATGACCGGCTGCAGGACTCCCTGCAGTACTGAATTGCATGGTTAGACTAATTATACCAGGCTTCCTCTTGGCTCACAGAAGAGCGACTATTTACTATTATTTTTACTATTAAAAGGAATAAAATTACAAAATTGTGATGCTAGTTTAGCTTCCCAGAAATACTGGACATTCCTTTGTGTGTCTGGGAAAAGGAGACAGACCACACAGTTCACTCCCAACCACTTAACACTATAAATTGTTGGGTGTTTTTTTTTAAAATACCTGCCAATAAAATTAATTAAAAGCAGATTAGAACATTGCAGTTACAGAAACTTGCTATGAAAAATTATGGCAGCCATATTTAAATCCACCATCACATGCAGTGCTGATTTATGTATAAGCTAAACAAACTATAGCTTAGGGCCCCACTCTCTTGGGGCCCCCCAAAAAAATTAAAGGGAAAAAAACCACTGGATGTACATTTCCAAAATATAAGATAAGTTCAACAATTACTTTGATAAAATACATATTTTGTTATGTGCAAATGACTTTAGATACTTACTAGGTCCATAAATTACCATATAACATATATTCAACGCAAAAAACAGCAACAATTTGTTGTTGACAAAGGACAGCTGGACATATAAAGGGCCCCATTACCTTCAGTAGCTTAGGGCCTCATCAAACCTAAATCCGGCCCTGATCACATGTCATTCATCAAGATCTCTTTAGATGATGAAGTATATGGATTCTTATTATCCTAATAGCTGCATTCTTAATTCTTTTGCCTCACAACTTCTCCTGTAATCTCACTGAACCCTTTGAGCAGAGACAGGTAAGTTTCCACAGTTACGCAGAAGTCTTGAGGCAACATCTAATGATATCCACGTGCTTGTGGAACAGGAATCCACTTCTGCATTAGGACTTCTGTTTCTCTTCTCTTGCTCCAGGCCCCCATAAGCTCCCAAGATCTCCCTGTAGGGCCCTCTAACCCTATGGAATAGATGTTGGGGGCATGCAAGGAGCTGTAGTGGGCAGGAAGGAAAGGAAGGAGAAATCCGCTCCACTTCCCAGTGGGGAGGAGTTGCGGTGGACCACGTGGCCACCCATTCCCCTCCGGGAGTGGGGGACGAAGTCCCACGTCACCTGGAGGTTCCTGGTCACATCATTTCCAGCCAGCCAATCCGCTGGCTGGGGTGGGTGTGGCTGGGTCTGATTTAAATGGAGGCGCAAGTCAGAGAGCTTCTTTTTGGCTTGCCTCCTCAATCTCCCTCCCTCCCTCCCTATTTTCAGGTTTCAACATTGGCCTTGCTATGGACCTCGGTTGGTCGCTGTTGAGGGGCCTGGTAGGAATTTTTCCACTTGTCAAATTGGCATGGGCCATTTGGTTTTCGCCTACCTCATAGCAAGCGTCACAACTTTGTAAGGTTTTGTGATTAGGCATTGGTTGATCTTACAATGGGGGAGGGGAGGTGTGGTCATCACCTGCCCCTCCAAGCTTAAGGGTATTCTATTAAAGGAATCCGGGTGCGTGGATCTTGTCCGAAGCCTGGGGCAAGGCTAGGGCTATGCCACGACCCCGTCGGGAACCCTGGGGGAGCTCGAGTTGGTTTGCATCGACGGAGCTCCCCCTACCAGTGGTTGACCCTTACAGGACTCTCTGCGTGGTGGGCAGGAGTCAGATATAGTCGGGTCAATTCCAGTGCCTAAGCCAATACCTCTCACATTCTGTAACCAATAAAGTTGTGGCCTAAATTCGCCCAATAACCATTAACCTAATATCCGTGTCTTATTCATCAATGAGGGGGTGGCTTCGGGGTCCCGACACGCAATCCCTGTTGGACTGCAATGCTTCTGTTTGTATTGCACAATTCTCTTTTTGCCCTCTCGCCAAGCTACTGTGGTATTTCTTAAGCTCCAAACCTCCCAGTTCAGTTGTTCTACTTGGTGATACTCATGAAATGCTATCCTCACCAACAACCCTTAACTCGATTCTCCAAGCAGTAGGCATTTAAAAACTGATCTTTGCAGGAAGAATCTGCAAAGAAAAACAACACATAGATCTCACCTTTTTTTCCAAAGAAACTTGTTCCTTGCCCTTGAATTTGTTGTTTCCCTGGGAGCAACACCACAAGCTAAATATATTTTCACATTATTTGGTCTCTTTGTGATGGTTTTCCATTCCCCCTGCTCTTTTTGTCCCCAGTGCCACCAAAGCTTATGTGTGCTCAATGCTAAAGTGAAATAGAATAAAAAAAAATCTACCTTCCGATAACCCAGTTTCTGAGACACAGAAAGCTGGATTTTTCCACCTGTATAAATTATGCAAATGCAGTAGTTGGTGTTGTATAATTTATTCTGCAAATTTTTTTTGCAGCTAGTAGCTTTTAAACATTTCTGGAGAATTACATGAATGTTAAGAATGGAGCAGGGAAAAGGAGCACACCTACTCTGACCTGAGATCTGTAGCTCCATTAGGATCAAACCTGGATTTACAGATTCTGTGTGGTGAGGAGGATTAGGGTGAAGCAAACAGGGGCAAACAGTGCAAACTGAGGATAGAGGAAGTGATTCTCCAGCTTCTGCCCCTCCTGTGGAGAGGAGAGCCTAACTGAGGGCTGAGGGGAGCATGGGTGGTTGGGGATGGCTGAGCTGGAAGTGACATGAGGTTAACAGGAGACAGGAGGGGAGGGTGCAGCCTTATCACCAAGGATGAGGCACCAAGTCCATAGAGATGAATGGACTTGCCCACCCATTCTTACAAGTCAGGAGAGTCATGCAAGTAAGCTCTCCATACCTCATCTTTAAAAACTTGGCAGAAGAGCATAGACATTTCTTGGGACATTTTTGTTGCTTCTGCTCAGTTCTGAACTTGTTGCTCAGCTCCTGAACTCTTGAGTTCTAGTGCTTTGCCTGCTACTGAGCCTGTCCTGTTACTGGCCTGAATACAGTAAAGATCTTTGTCTTAACATGCAAGAGCCTCTGTCATCGTGTTTTGGGCAGGAGTGAGGTATGCACACGAAGACTTTTGTTTTCATTTAACTTTCACTTAACTTCCGTTGTTCAAAGGTTATCTACTGCCTCTTCCCATGTGAACCAATCCAGACATTGTGATCGTCATCTGAGGCTCTTCTATGTGTGCCTCCTTCATGAGCAGTCTGCAGGGTGGCAACATGAGAACAGGCCTTTTCTGTGGTGGCTCCCTGCTTGTGGAATGCTCTCCCCAGGGAGGCTCGCCAGGTGCCTTCATTTTGTTGTTGTTTAGTCGTTCAGTCATGTCCGACTCTTCGTGACCCCATGGACCAGAGCACGCCAGGCACTCCTGCCTTCATTTAGGCACCAGGAAAAAACATTCTTCTTCTCCTAGGCCTTTTCACAGGGTTACTTCCGGGTTTCGCTGCTCGTGCATGCGCAGAAGCGCAAAATGACGCCACATGCATGCGCAGAAGCGCTGAATTGCATCGCACGCCTGTGCAGATATGGCGCTTCAGGTTGCGGGCTTTTCAGGTTGCGAACGGGGCTCCGGAACGGATCCCGTTCGCAACCAGAGGTACCACTGTAATCCATTTTGCATTACTTTCTATGGGAAAGCGCGCCTTGGTTTTGGGACACTTTAGTTTTGGAATGGATTTCCAGAACGGATTAGGTTTGAGAACCAAGGTACTACTGTATGCATTGTTATGGATGAAAGTTCCTTTAGACAGTGCCAAATAAGCAATCAACTATTTCTGTCTTGTATAAAAATCAAAGTCTTATTTATTGTTTAAATCACACCCAACTGGCAGCATCCTTGATTCCAAAAGGAAATAAAATACTGAAGCTTTATTTGTTTTGCCTCTAACTGTTCATTTAACTTTTGAATGCCATGCCCCTGTGGATTGCTGGCAGGAAACTTGAACGTGCCACTGAAGTACACACAAGGAAACTTTACTAATGAACACAACAACTTTCTAACTGAGAGGAAAGAGTGTAAACTTCAAGCTAGCAAGACAGCAGTTTCATTCACAGACTAGCAGAAGGAATGCTCAGGTAACCTTGGAGACCACCAGCTAGCATGAAACCTATGCAAAACATGCTACATTCATTTTTGTTTGTAAACGCCAGTGCTGGTGTCTCATTGGAGATTGAGAACGTGCATCTTTTAGTTTCTTTCTTTTCTTTATTTTTTGAAGCTTAGTTTGTTCTTTTAATTGTATGGTGAAAACTTCAATTAAAAGAAATCAAAAGGAGGGAGAATGTACATCTGCAATCATTTCTGTTGAAGGACGATACTGAAGATTAATAGCCCCCTGTTATTCAGTAGATGAATAAGTTCACTTTGTAATATTTTGTCTGAAGATTAACCTTTTCGATTTTGGCCAGTTTTATGCATCCTTGATTATCTTCAAAAATTGTTGCCGGTTCTAGAACATTTTGTACTAGTTTTGTACCTGTCGAATCCATATAATTTCTTCACATGCTTGAATAGCTACTACATAATCTGCTTTAGTAGATGAAAGTGGTATAGATGTTTGCTTTTTGCTGGGTGAACGTAAACCTCCTCTTCCATCCTGAAATAGGTAGCCACCTGTTAATTTGTGATCAGATGCATCTTCGGCTGAGTCAATGTCCATGGAACCAACCAACTTTGGATTTGGGAATATTGGAAGGTGCAACTTCTTGTGAATTGTTAGGCACCAGCCCTTTGACTGCCTTCCGGTCACTCTGTAGCTGTTCAATCAATGTTTGAGCATCATCTGTATGGTGAATGCTTTTTAAATTGTGTTTCTTAATACCTCAAGGGGATTCTGTTAAAACTTTTCAGACTGCAAAATGTAGCACTGCCTATGGTGTAGGGTTCGAGCTCGCTTCCCCCTTTGGAGCCCATAACTGCATGAATCCCATTCTCCTCACCAAGCATGTCTTTCCCAGCTGGATGTAATAGAGTTCAATATTTATGCTCTTGTTGTAGGATTAAAATGCAGATGGACATAAAAGTTGTCATGCAGCCCAGGAAAAAAAAGAGAGAAGGCCCCAGGTGGCTTTTCTCCACCATGGCAGTCAAATACAATTGAAATCTCTGCTTCGGAGCGTTTAGTTCTTCTGAAAACAGCGTCAGCAAAATGTGTGGAGTTCTTCCACAAGCAAGTATTTTAAACATTTTAATCAAGTTAAAATGATAATAACCTGCAGCACTGAACATTTTTTTCTCCCCCCCCCCCTTGCAGCTGCTGCAGTTGCACAAGAAGGTATATATCTCAGCCTAAATGCGATTGCGGTTCCTGTAGTGGCACTGCCAACTAAGGCAGCACTATTAATAAGGTGAAGGAAGATTTGGTGCATTTGAGATCCCCATAGGACTGACATTTCGAGACCTCTTGCACAGAAAGAACCCCATCACCCTTATAGAGATCATAGACATCATAAGCATTCTGCTGCCTTTGCAAAAAATGAGGTGCTCTGTGGGAAATCTCTACAATAATATTGCCTGCAGGGAGGTTTCTCGCTTTTCAGACTTATGTGCTCTTTGAATGAACTCTGAAACATGCTAAAAGTGGTATCTTTTTGCTGAGGAGGAAGCAAAAATGACAATCCTCAATATTGTTACATCCGGCCTGAATGGCGGAAATTGCTTCACGTTTCAATTTAGTTGGACATAAACTTGTGCTCCTTGGGGATGACTCTGCTGTAGTTAAGACAGGGCCGGCTCTACCATTGGATAGAGCGAGGCTGGCACCTGTGGTGGCAGATGCTTGGAGGCAGGGGGGAAATGGATTGGCCCAGTACCAATTTCTTGACAGTACAAAACATGCAATGAGTTTGCATGGTAACAAGCTTTTAATAAAGTTACGCTAAGGCCGCAACCGCATATGGACTTATGTGGGAGCAGGTCTAGCAGAGCTCATTGGGACTTAAGTCTAAGCAGACATGTATAAGACTGCACTGTACATGTAAATGCCTTTTGGGAGCCCTCTTGAATGTGTAAACTAAGCTGCAAGATTGATGTTATTTGCTTAACCGTGAAGAAGAAGAATCATAGAATCATAGAATCATAGAGTTGGAAGAGACCACAAGGGCCATCCAGTCCAACCCCCTGCCAAGCAGGAAACACCATCAAAGCATTCCTGACAGGTGGCTGTCAAGCCTCTGCTTAAAGACCTCCAAAGAAGGAGACTCCACCACACTCCTTGGCAGCAAATTCCACTGTTGAACAGCTCTTACTGTCAAGAAGAAGGTACCACTTTCATTGTTGTCATTGTTGTCAGCTTTCATTGGCCAAGGTATCATGAGACTGTTCATTGCAGTAAGCATGGCTCATGTATTTTGATCACAATGGAGAAAAATTAAAGAAAGTTTCTACCTCAAAAGCCTGGTTTTCTGCAGGATTATTTCAGCTGTTGATTCCTCAGTTCAGCACAAAAGGGGTTCCTTCAAATTTCCCTTGCATATTAAGAAATATTAATGAATAAAGAGTGGGGAAGGGAGAATACACAAATCTTCCCCCTTCTTCTGTTTTAGGTGGTTCCTCTCTGTTTTCATAAGCTTGTCATAGATATCTGGCTCCTATTCTCTATGAAGACACAGAAATTACTACTGGTATAGTATTTTAAAAAATGAAATTTGAAACTGAAAACATTAGGGATTTCCTTCTGCTTTCATTGACCAGTGAGAAGAAAGGGAAATCTGTGTGCTAAGCTAGTTTCTGAAATTCAAAATCCTCTAAGAAACTTCAAAATGTTCATGATCTTCAAAGAACAATATATAAATTCTGTACCTTCATATCCCAATAGACAACCCTTCGTGCTATTGACTTCCTGGAGAATTATGGTTTGAAATGAGCAGATAGCTTTTGGCCCAAAGCTATACCCTTCACGCTAACAAAACCCTTCCGATACTACTATCTCCCAGTTTGCTAGCAGCTCCAGAAATCTGTTTTCACACCTCGTATAGTGTCAATCCTTTTTAAAATTTACTTGGCGAAAATGCAACACTCCCCCCAGCTCCAATAAACTGTTTATTTTGAGCTCATAAACAAGAAAATCTGTTTTCTTGCCACATTGCTTTGATTAGATGTAGGAAATATAGGAGCCCTCTTCAGGCATTTAATTTGAATATGTGAAGTGTTAACTGGGAATAAACAGGGTGAGCCCTACTGAACATTGATACACAAGCTAGACCTGCCCCCAATATTGACGCCAGCTCCATTTGGGGCACACTGAGTGGGAAGGAATGAAGAGGGAAGCTTAGAACCTTCTTCATGATCAGTGTTTCCAACTGCATGGAAGAATCTGGGTATATTCCACCGAATGCTTGAGTGTGGCCCCTTCCTTCTCCAGATATTTGAACATGCGAAGAAATAACTTCTAATGAGGACCTGCATTTATTAACCCAAGTTACAGTCTGATAACAGTTTGTTCCAGAGATGCATGGATTTGATATCCCGCTTTATCACTACCTGAAGGAGTCTCAAAGCAGCTAACATTCTCCTTTCCCTTCCTCCCCCACAACAAACACTCTGTGAGGTGAGTGGGGCTGAGAGACTTCAAAGAAGTGTGACTAGCCCAAGGTCACCCAGCAGCTGCATGTGGAGGAGTGGAGGCTCAAACCCGGTTCCCCAGATTATGAGTCTACCGCTTTTAACCACTACACCACACTGGCCCTCTTGATGTCTTTTGCATGTTGTTTGCATTAGCATGTTGTTTGCCTATATCTTGCTTCCTTTGTTGGCCTATGCATGCCAAGCTCAGCGTTTGGGTGGGTGCCATAATGCTTGAGGCAGGCATATCGGGCAGAATCGGAATGCAAGCAACCGGGACACACTCAGGCTCTGCAGGAATTCTCCAGGTGGGAGGAGCCAAAGCAAAACAGAGCATGAATAATGACTACTCATTGAGCAAGTACAAACATGTAGAAGAAATTACTTTCTACAAAGAGGGCAGATGTGCTCCATTGTATCATAATGAAGAAGATAACACAATAGCTATTAAAGTCCTTGGGGGAAATTTCACAGGAATGAAGCTCTTCCTTTGTTACTGGTAAATGTTTCTTACCAGGCTCTTTGTGCCGTGCTATCTAATTGAATGCCCTAGACGTTGATAGTTCTAAGAAAATTAACGTGGATAATTTAACAGGCATCCTTCAGTGAGGTTTAAGGTACCTGCTGAGTGGAATCCAGTAACAAGATAGGATATATGCGGATAATAGATTGGTATAGCTGAAAAGGCATCATCATGTGTGAGATAGAGGCTGGGCAAGTGTTATGTCCTAGCACATGTTGCCCCGAAAACATGCCCCCCTCCTCTCCATTTTTTTTTTGCAAGCATACATTAGCTTTCTCCATTAGCTTTGGAGAAGGAAAACGCTGGTCTTAAACCTCTGCTGCCTTGAAGCTATGCTCATTTGTGATAAAGTCTTTGAGAGTAAACCCCAAGGAAAAATCTGCATCCACTGCCTTGTGAGACGTCTTCGGGAGAAGATAAGGCTAAGGAGTAAGCCCTACACAAATCCAGAGTGGAATCCCTAAGGCGGTTGGATGGCATTTTGTATGCCTCCTCCTGGCAACATCTGCAGCCAAGCTGGTGCCAAACGTATTGCTCTGATTCCTTTAGCCCCCATCAGCGAGGCTGAGAGGCGGGTCTTGACATGTGGGCAGCCAAGAAGAAGAAGAATTTGATTTGGATTTGATATCCTGCTTTATCACTACCCGAAGGAGTCTCAAAGCGGCTAACATTCTCATTTCCCTTCCTCCCCCACAACAAACACTCTGTGAGGTGAGTGGGGCTGAGAGACTTCAAAGAAGTGTGACTAGCCCAAGGTCACCTAGCAGCTGCATGTGGAGGAGCGGAGACGCGAACCCGGTTCACCAGATTATGAGTCTACCACTCTTAACACTACACTGGCTCTCAGTCCAAGGACCTCCATACACATTGCCCAGGCTTCTGCCTGAAAATGTGTAGCCTTTCAAATGTTTGTAGAGACAAACATTTAAGATGTTACAGTCTTACCTATGTATCACCAAAATAATGTAGCATCCTAAATGTCCCTACAGTGGCATGTGACTGAATAAATGTGATCTTCATTGCTTTACGGACTTAAGAGAAGTGGCTATTGCCATCATCAACTATACAGTGGTACCTCAGGTTACAAACACCTCGGGTTACAAACACTTCAGGTTACAGACTCCGCTAACCCGGAGGTAGTACCTTGGGTTAAGAACTTTACCTCAGGATAAGAACAGAAATCACACGGCGGCGGCAGTGGGAGGCACCATTAGCTAAAGTGGTACCTCAGGTTAAGAACGGTTTCAGGTTAAGAACGGACCCCCGGAACGAATTAAGTTTGTAACCAGAGGTACCACTGTATTTTAATAGACATCCACTGTCCCATGAAATCAAATATGTCCTTTGAAATAAAATGTGTGTTATTTTAAGTGAGAATAAAGTACTATAATCGTAAAACTATTGTCTCCATTGTTGTAACACGTTCCTGCCAATAAATATCCCACTGCATGGATGGTTGTTTTTTTTTTTTTCATTTGCAAAATAATTGGAAGGGACATTGGAACAAGGGATTTCAATCAGCTTGAATCATGCCCTAATTCAGAAGGTGTCTTCCAAGTATTTATGGTATAATATTGATGGTCCCCTACTGTGCACACATTTCTGATAATATTTTCCACTGTTCCAATTAATATGCCCATGGTCTGATGAACTCTGAATGGCTGATGGAGTTCACAGGTAGTGCAAATGGTGGCAATATGAGGAAATTCCATTTTCAGTTTCATTTGCACCTAAAATTATTCAAAGCAAAGAAATCCAACCCTACCTAATTTCGTATTCATAACAAGCAGGCTTTATCTGTGCAGCATTCACCTTCTCCTATTCTTTCTTTTCAGGAAATAATTTGTAATTTAGGGAAATATGTTGCCTACCTAGTTCACCGAATGCTAGGAGGGAAGAACTTGCAACTAAAAAACAACAACACTATGCTAGATGCCCAGCTTTAATATGGACATAAAATACTGGATTTAAAAGTAGGACAGAAAAACTCTGGGTGGCTGCCAATGTAAAACTCCCATGACCCATAAGGAAGGTAGAAGGTAGAATCCCCACGACGGGGTGAGCTCCCATTGCTCGGTCCCTGCTCCTGCCAACCTAGCAGTTCGAAAGCACGTCAAAGTGCAAGTAGGTAAATAGGTACCACTCCAGCGGGAAGGTAAACGGCGTTTCCGTGCGCTGCTCTGGTTCGCCAGAAGCGGCTTAGTCATGCTGGCCACATGACCTGGAAGCTGTACGCCGGCTCCCTCGGCCAATAAAGCGAGATGAGCGCTGCAACCCCAGAGTCGGTCACTACTGGACCTAATGGTCAGGGGTCCCTTTACCTTTTACCTCTCCAGGAGTGATGCTCTGGGTGAGGGACCTTTTCACCTTACCCTTTGGAATGGGTTTCATTAAGAATCATTATTCATTTGAATCAATTGGGTGTGGCTGAATAAAACAGCTACAAATGCCTGCTTGTTCCTGAAACATAATCCCAAAGACCGTTGTTTCAGAACCACTTCTACTGTATGTATCCAACAGATGGTCCCCTAATGTGAACAGGTGATGATGATTCTGGATTGTCTCCTTCCAAAATAACCCACAGCATGGAGTGTTTTTTTTTTTTTTTTACCAAAGTGAAAAATGTCACCTTAATTGCTTGTTTCTGATTCCTTTTGCACAGAAATCCTGAGAAACATGTGGCAGACTGTGAAAAGGTCTCTTGTCACGGTGAGCTCCCTCTGCCTTCCATTAAGAAAAGACTTAAGTGTCAGGGATGTTGCTGTCATGTCTTACCACTATCCTGTCAAGACCAAATGAGAGGAGGAGGAGGAGAAAGACTCCATTGCTGCCCTAGTACCTATGAGGTCCAAGAAAAATCACTGGACTCCAACACACACAAACACAGAGACCTTGCCAACAAGATACTGTAAACAAATAAAAATGGTACACCATCCAGGTTGCAAACACTTGACTTTTGTCCAGATCTAAAAACTCTTCCCTTTTCTCAGAAATGTGTGTGTTTGGGAAGCAAAAGTGGATTTCCAAACCATGGTTTAACATTCAATCTATTTTCCAAGGGAACTCTGGGAATTGTAGCCAGTGCCTTTTTATAGGGAAAAAATGGGGGTGGGGCAGTACTAATCATGAAGTTGTTACAGTAAGTGCCACACTTTTAACGGGGGTGGGTAGGTGCCGATACTGCACCTTGGGATGCGGGTGGCACTGCGGTCTAAACCACCGAACCTCTTGGGCTTGCCGATCATAAAGTCGGCAGTTTGAATCTGTGTGACGGGGTGAGCTCCCATTGCTCTGTCCCTGCAAACCTAGCAGTTTGAAAGCATACCAGCATGGGTAGATAAATAGGTACTGTTGTGGTGGGAAGGTAAACGGCGTTTCCGTGCACTCTGGCACTCATCACGGTGTCCTGTTGCACCAGAAGCGGTTTAGTCATGCTGGCCACATGACCCAGAAAGCTGTCTGCGAACAAACGCCGGTTCCCTTGACCTGAAAGCGGAGATGAGCAACGCTCCCCATAGTTGAATCTGACTGGACTTAACCATCCAGGGGTCCTTTTTTTACCTTTTACTGCAAACCCTTGAATACCCCCAGAAAAAAATCCTCTGAGAAGGGAAAAGGAGTCCCATAAGAACTCTCAGCACCCTTAGCAAACTACATTTCCCAGAATTCTTTGGGGAGAAGTCACAACTAAAGTGGCATCGTAGCACTTTAAATGTATGGTGTGAACATGACTGCAGTCAGAAACATGGCAATTGGGTCTACCTTGTAATAATGGACAGAGCACCCAAAACGTAGAACAGAATGTTGAGTTGTGGGTTTCTGTTGCCTCTGAGAAGCCTCACCAGCTTCCAGTATAAATAACTGTAAGGCAGTGGCAATTTGGCAGCTGCGGTTTCTTCCATCACAATGCTTTGACTATTGGGGGCGGGGAGTACCAATAATAATAATAATAATAATAATAATAATAATAATAATAATAATTTATTATTTATAACCCCCCCCCAAATCTGGCTGGGTATCCCCAGCCACTCTGGGCGGCTTCCAAAAGAACATTAAAATACAATAATCCATATTGTGAAGCAGCTATAAGTGGGCATGCTTGGTATGGATGCAGCAACTCAAGGAACAGGTGGCAACAATCAAAGACAATCAGTCATTGGCAACCCTAATGCAGATGTCGCAGATTTAAGCCTGTTAGAGGAAACATGAAAGCAAGATCCTGTTTAAGTGAGGCTTGTTTCATACAAGCACTTTGAAGTGAATCTGGGGCTGCCTGTTAACTGTCATGAGTGGCACCACGGACGTCCCCCCTCCCGCAACATCCAGGCTCTCAGAATAAAAAACCCATTACACTTTGCCTCAGTGGACCTTCTCCTAATTTGGCAACTCAAGGAATATAAATGAATTGGAAAGAGTGTTTTCCTTTTGTACAAGGGTTTAAATCTGTCCTCTGAGAGCTGTGGGCTCATTCAACACAGCAAATCACTTAATTTCAGCTGTGCGGTCTCCGGAATTCATTTTTTCCTCACATGAAATGAGATCACCCTCTGCTTCTCTCCTGGGCTACTGAATCTTAGACTATTTAGCCATATTTGTTTAGCATTGGCATTTTATTCAAAGGATTTGAAATTACATGTGTAAAACCAAATCACAAACCTCACAGGCAAAAACAGTTCCAGTTTTTCCTCCTCCCTCCCCAGCTGCTGTTCCTTTTATGCCTTGCCCATTATATTGTTAGGATTTTGCTTATTACATTGTCATAGTTCACCTTTACGTGAGAAGGGGAAGGGCCATAGCTCAGTGGTACTGTGTCTGCTTTTCTCCCACTGGTCTCACCTGCTTTGAATGCAGAAAGTCCTTGGTTCGATCCCCATCATCTCCAGACAGAGCTGAAAGAGAACTCTGCCTGAAACCCTGGAGAACTGCCTGCAGTCAGTGTAGATAATACTGACCAGTATAGACAGTGCTGACCTTGATAGATCAATGGACTGACTCAGTATAAGGCAGCTTCCTATGTTCCAGTCTGAATTGACTGCCCTCTTCTCCACTCAGAAGTACAATTCTGATAGTGGCATTAACACTTGATCCTACACAAGGAACTCTGGGAATTATAGCTCTGTGAGGGGATGAGGGATATCCTAACAACTCTCAGCAGTCCCTAGGATTTTTTTTTTTTTGGGGGGGAACCATAACTATTCAAGGTGGCATGACACGACTGTTTTATATGTATGGTACAGATGGGGCCTTGATCAACAGCTGGCTTTAGGATAGGAGGCCTGCAGGGCTAGGTGATATCAGCCTCTGTAGTCTGTTTCTTTGTTTGGGATTATTCATTTGGTCATATGTGGAAGCTAATTGTCTTGGGTGCTCCATTTTTCTTATGAAGCCCTGTGTAGCAATGCACAAAATATTATTCCATATATTATTCAGCTTTGAGAATTAAAAAAAAAAGTGACTGATGCTTGAAAACACTGTGCTATTAGATCCCCCCCCCCTACAAAAAACATTATCCACCTTAGAAATCACAACTCTTTGCCTTTAACAAATTATTTCTCCCCACTTCTGGTTATTTTTAATTCTACTGGGATAAGCAAACACATGCATCCTTAAGATTCTGAACACTTGTTCTCTGCCCTAAAACAAACTCCTTGGAGTGCAGCAAAGTAGGCATTCAAGTCATTTCTGCCATGCCTAAGAATAACCATCTGCCTCCACTAGTCTCATGTAATACTGTCTCCTAGGCTGTGCACTGTCTAAGCCAATTGGTTTCCTGAAAAGAGAATGCCCTTTTGGAGCGAGCAGAATTTATGTTCTATTATCTGGTAGCTAATTACTGCACTGTAAGAACTGGGTGGAAACAACTTTAAGATACTTTTAGCAAGTTGATGGACAGGAGATACATGTAACAGGGGAGAAAACATTTGAAATGTAGAAGCCAGTTGCATTTGTGTAGGCTACAGTCTGGACTTTGTAGCTATTGGCATAGAATGGGATCCACAATGCACCACTGAATTCAATGAGACAAATTTCCAGGTAGGTGTATATAGGAGAGTTTGTCTATGTTTTGGGACCAGAGTCACATTTAGGATTTTGAGAAAGGTGGGGCGCACCAGCCACAAAATGTGGTGTGTGGCAGAACACAAAATGGCTGCCTTGGGGCCATGGTATGACTCAAAATGGCTGTCACATCTAAACAAGCAGAAAAAAGAGTCAGGACCGCAAAATGGTGAAGGACTGGTTACCTCATCAGCCCCACACCATCAATGGTAAAAGGCACCTACATTTGTCACCACCATGCTCACTCACAGAGAGAAGAAATAAAAGTGGCTGTGCATTTTAGAGGCAGTTGATGCCACAGAGAAACTAGGAAACTTAAGGATTCCCTACTATGACTTGAAACACCTTGTTAATGGTGTGACACAACACGGAAATGTGAGAACCTTTACAAATCACCACAATTCACCTCATAATTCAAAGTGCACACCGAGCAGGCTATGAACCTGTGGCCCTTGAGTTGTTGCTGGACTACAACTCCCATCATCGCTGACTATTGAGCACACTGCCTGGAGCTGTTGGGAGTTGGAGTACAACAACATCTGAAATGGCACAGACTCCTGATCTCTGCTGTAGCCCCAAGCTGTTCTTTATTCCTGGAAAGGGAGCAGCAAACTGAGGAAATGATGCAGATAATTTATTTTATGAGGAGGGAGACCTTCACAGAACTTTAGCTGTAGATTCCCGCTGGCCTCAAGGGAAGAGGCTCAAGCCTATTATCTGACCGAATCCTGCCATATTAATAAAACAAAGTTGTGTCTGGCTCTAATGAGGATGTAGGTCACAGAATTAAGGACCACAAACCTAGTCCTACATAACAGTTAATAAGCCTGCGTGGACAGTAATAACAGCAACACAAGTTTTGCCATTATTAAAACCGGTGTAGTTTTAATGTGCAGCTAAATTCCAGAAACACAGTTTTTAAAAGACTGAAAATGAACCACTGAGTAGGCCTACTTGCTATTTTACAGCCAGGAATTTGGTGGCTAGCTGTCTGGGGCATGGAAAAGGGATCTGATAGCATCATACATGCCTCTCATCTCACTATGGAAGCGAGATGGCACAGCTTTCTTTTCCATTGCTTAGTTTCTGTTCATTTCAGGCAATGTCTGTCAGACCAAGTCAGAATGATCAAGAATGTGGCTGCCCATGCAGAACTTGTCATCTCAGTGTGACTGAGACAACCGAGCTCCAACACACACACACAACACACACACCAAACCCTTACGTAACAATGTACAACTCAAACTTAGGCCAGCGTTTCAGGGAGACCAACAGCAATTGTGAGGTGGTGTGTTATGATAACTGCTCATGAATTTCTCAAGACAAAGGAGGCTAGCCTGCCCTGGATTTATGCTGTTGTGGTGGGAAGGTCCTTTCTGTGGTGAATGGGATCTTGAACAGACAGGCAATGCCTTATAGCAGCGTTCTTCAACCAGGTCTAGACCCAGGACCCACCTGCAACATGGGAACCCTCTTTCATTTTTGATTGATACTTAATAGTGCTAATAATGCACATTATTAATCCTAAAAGTATTAATACTAAAGTGGCAATTACAAGGAAGATGAGTATTGTTACATTGGCACTACTTGGGCCATGGAGGTGTTGGTGACAGCAGCTGTAGTGGCACCTCCTTCCTGGGGCTCAGAGGCCTCCCCACAGGAAGGGACTTGCAGGCATGGCTGCCATAAGCCAGAGGGGGTGGGGGAGCCCCATAACCTTTGCACAATGATCTGGAAACCTGTACAACTGATGTTATGGGCTACTGTGACAACATGGTCACACCTTTCGAGGGAAACGAAAGGTGGGGCTACTCAGTGGCTCCCCACTCCTGTGCTGAGTAACATGGGAGCATTAAGTCCTGCATAGTCTTCTCTCCCAAATATAAAATAATTAAAGAAAGAGGAGGGACCACATGATGTGCTCACCCGTGTTTTTCTGCTTTGAGGCTGCTGCTCCCTATTCAGTATGTCCCATTGTACCTTACTGCAAATTTTTAAATTTCAAGTAAGAAAAACAAAGAGCTGTAGATAGATATATGGATAGATACATGTTTATTTTTGAAGAGGTTTTTTGGGGGGGGAGTCATGTTCAGTTTATTTTTACTTCAGTGAACATGACAGTTTTTTAAGCATCAGTGTTTGGGTTTTGTTTTTGCTCTAACACTCTGTGTTCCTCCAAAACACTTTTAAATATATTGGCAGTCGAAGAAACAACTAGGTCAGTGTTTCTCAACCAGTGTGCCTCCAGATGTTTTGGGACTACAACTCCCATCATCCCTCGCTAGCAATACCAGTGGTCAGGGATGATGGGAATTGTAGTCCCAAAACATCTGGAGGCACACTGGTTGGGAAACACTGAACTAGGTTATCATCAAGATTGGCAAAGTCTCCTTTCAAAGGCGTTAGACTTAAATCTCACAGGTGAGCAACCAGCTGTATACCTGTAAAAGAGAAGAAGAAAGAGGCACCCTTTGAAGCTTAAGAGAGAATTTTTAAAGTCACTATTCCTCAGACATACTTCTGCTGAGGATAAATTCTCCTGATGTTAATGACAGAGGCCTTGCTGGCTGTGCTGCATGCAAGTTCTGCTCCATTTATGATGGGACATAGAAAACATATGAAAATGTTTTTAAGTAAAACAAATAGGAAATAGAGCCCTGTGGGATGTGAGCAATGTTCCATCCTGGTTCTTCCAGTGGCCAACCATATTCCTCTGGAAAGCACCACAAGAAAAATAGGTCAACAATAACTCCTGCTACTGTTCCTAAGCAACTTTTAAAGGTAAAGGTAAAGGTAAAGGGACCCCTGACCATTAGGTCCAGTCGCAGACAACTCTGGGGTTGTGGTGCTCATCTCGCTTTACTAGCCGAGGGAGCCGGCGTACAGCTTCCGGGTCATGTGGCCAGCATGACTAAGCCGCTTCTGGCAAATCAGAGCAGCGCACAGAAATGCTGTTTACCTTCCTGCCGGAGCGGTACCTATTTATCTACTTGCACTTTGTGCTTTCGAACTATTGAGGACTATGAATTTGTCTAATCCTCCTTTAAAGCCGCCTGATCTCATGGGCAGCAACACGTCTTGTGGAAGAGAGTTTCATTAAAGATGTCTTGAAGGAAGGAGAACTTCTCCCTGTCTGCCATAACAATATAAGGACAGCCCTTCTGGAATGCACACCAAAATCATTTCTTGTTCAATATCCTGCTTCCTGCTTCCCACAGTGGTCAACCAGAAAGCCTATTTAAAGCCTGCAAACAGACATGAGCAAAATAGTGTTCTCTCACTCACGACCACGCAGAAACAGGTATTCTGAAGTATGCTGCCTTTGATTTCTGGAGGGAACATATAGACATCGCCACTGTTGTAACCTTTCCTCAAAGGAATTGTTTCAGCTCCCTAATCATTTGGGTTGCCCTTCTCTGCATGTTTCCCTGTTCTACAAGAACCTTTTCAATAATAATAATAATAATAATAATAATAATAATAATAATAATAATAATTTGTTTATTTGTTTGTTTACACACACACACACACACACACACACACCACCCATCTGGCTGCGTTTCCCCAGCCACTCTGGACAGCTCCCAAAAGAATATTAAAAACACGATAAAACACCAAACATTAAAAACCTCTCTAAACAGGGCTGCCTTCAGATGTCTTCTAAAAGTCAGATAGTTGTTTATTTCCTTGACATCTGATGGGAGGGCGTTCCACGGGGCGGGCACCACTACCGAGAAGGCTCTCTGCCTGGTTCCCTGTAACCTCACTTCTCGCAGTGAGGGAACCGCCAGAAGGCCCTCGGAGCTGGACCTCAGTGTCTGGGCTGAACGATGGGGGTGGAGACACTCCTTGAGGTATACTGAAGATGTGGGGACCAGAATGAAACAGCATGCAGAGTATTCCAAGTGTGGTTTTGCCATTGATTTGTATAAATTTGATCTGTAGAAAAGTATTACGATGTTGGCAAGTTTTAGTTTTTGATTCCTAACCCATAACTCACCTTTTAAATAGCTGCCACACACTGGATTGAGGTTTTAGCTGAGCTATCTACCATGACCGAAGATCTCTTTCCTAGACCCCTTATATTGCTTTTTTTTTTTTTAAGGTTGGCTTCTTTCATTGGCTTGTTTCCAGTCTTCTGATACAGAGGCCAGGCTTTGAGACACATTACATATTTTTATTAGAAACTCAGCAATCTCACATCTGAGTTCTTCAGGAACTATTGGATGGCTGCCATCTGGACCCAGGGATTTATTAGTTTGCAGTTTGTCAATAGGGCCTAGAAATCCATATCTTGCCTCCCCTACTTGCCTCAGTCATTCAGATTCCCTTCCTTGCCTTGAATCTCCAGCCAATTGCTTTTACTGGAAGACTGTGAGTTCTAGTGTAGGCCAGACAACAGGGAAGACCTTATACAAGCATTTCAAAGAAACTCTGCATCGGCTGATGCCTCCCCCTCCCTCTGTTTTGTTAAACAATTTCTATGAACTGCTTCTGTAATTTATTTATATCAGCTGTCAGGGAAAAAATCCTTATCAGTTACACATGGTCTGCTTTCTTCATTCTCTGTGGTATATCTGCTCACAATACATCTATAAAAATTTAAATGGTTTTGCTATTTTCTTCCACTTAATCATTTTTATTTTTGTCCCTAAATTGCTCATTCTAAGTCCTGGTGGTTTTTCATACTCTCTAATGGTTTCAGAATTTTGACAGCAATAAAAATAGCAAAATTAAAGGGCTCAGTGGAAACCATTTGTAACATCATACAGAGGCACGCATCAAAATTAAGGAGTGATTTATGTTGATCTATGAACTTTTGTATTTAGAGGCATTCTACTGGGTTTGGTGTATTTCTCAGTATTCCATGTTACAGCAAATAAAAAGAAAGTTTTATCTAGATCCATCTCAGTTTAGCTCCAGGCCCCCAATACAACATCAAAGTAGCTTTGGTGGTCTTCCTGACTGATTACCATTATCAGAGGAGTGACAGGGAGAGTTCAACCTTTGCTGATTCTGCTACACTTTAACATCTATATGAAGCAATTGGGAGATGCCATCAGGAGATTTGTAGCAAGGTGTTATCAATATGTAAATGAAACTCAACTCTGTTTCTCTGCTTCTTCTGAATTAAGTGTCTGGAGGCAATTATGGGCTGTCCATGGGCAAATAAAGTGAAACTGAATCCAGATAAGCTGAGGTACTGTGAATTGTGGGCTCTCAGGTCTGGGAACTGGGTAGATGGCCCACCCTTCATAGGGCTGCATTGCCCTTGAAAGAGCAAGTCTGTAGCTTGGGGGGTGTTCCTTGATCCACCTTCCTCATTTGAAGCCCCAGTGGCTAGCTCCCTTCTTTCATTTAACAATGAACAGTGATGTTGCCACAATTCATAATTCAGTTTATGAACATGTTCTACTCCTAATGCAGGAATCTTGTTTTTCTCATTTGGCTGTTTTCTATTTTTGATCCTCTCTTGTTTGATTTGTTGTGACCCGGTCGCCAGTTGACAAAGCAAACTTTTGTTTGATTAATGTCTTTTTCTATTAGGCTCAGTTCTTTTGCGTTTTGCAGAATTTCAAGAAGCTGCTGCCCTCTCCCGCCAGATCCAAAATTGATAGCCAGTGTGGTGTACCAATTACTAGACTGGGAGAACCCAGGCTTTAATCCCTGCGGCAGCTAGACGGGTGACTGGGAGCGGCCGCCGAGACCACATAACACCTGTCTTGAAAGACCTACATTGGCTCCCAGTACGTTTCCAAGCACAATTCAAAGTGTTGGTGCTGACCTTTAAAGCCCTAAATGGCCTTGGCCCAGTGTACCTGAAGGAGCGTCTCCACCCCCATCGTTCTACCCGGACACTGAAGTCCAGCGCCGAGGGCCTTCTGGTGGTTCCCTCACTGCGAGAAGCCAAGTTACAGGGAACCAGGCAGAGGGCCTTCTCAGTAGTGGCACCCGCCCTGTGGAACGCCCTCCCACCAGATGTCAAAGAGAACAACAACTACCAGACTTTTAGAAGACATCTGAAGGCAGCCCTGTTTAGGGAAGGTTTTAATGTTTGATGGATTATTGTATTTTAATATTTTGTTGGAAGCCGCCCAGAGTGGCTGGGGAAGCCCGGCCAGATGGGCAGGGTATAAATAATAAATTATTATTATTATTATTATTATTATTATTATTATTATTATTATTATTATTATTATTCCATAGAGCTCACCAGGGGACCCTGGGCACTCTCAGAGTAGTGGTTGCATGGATAGTTATATGTTGCGGTGAGAAAAATACTGAGGGGAAGAAAACCACTTGCACCAGGAGGTAGGCAACTTGTGGCCTTCCAGAAGTTGTGGACAACAACTCCCACCATTCCTGATGGTTGGCCATGCTGATTAGGGCTGATGGGGGCTATAGTCCAATGACAACTGGAAGGCCACAGGCTTTGTATCTCCAATGCACATCATTCTGAAGCCCCTGAAGAAAGGGGGAGTAAAAATATAGGACCCTTTCTTGTTCCCAAGTGTGTGAATTTGAAGAGGGAGGTGTGGATCCAGCTTCTAAAAAGCTCTCCGCCATGACTGGTGCTGTGTAGTGGGTCCAGGCCAGGTGATTACAGGGCCTAGGAGTTAATATGATTGCACACACAGCACCATCAGGCATGAGATGGGAGAGAACTCTGGGGAAATGAATGATAAGGCTCATGAGTACCAAGCCAGCTCCTAATCAGACCAATGGGAGCTCACCCAACCCTAACAATGATATAATTTTTATAAATTGGGATTGCTGTGGTTATGCGTTGAGCACGTGCATATATGAAAGGATCTCCCATTTCACCTCTGCTTCGTCGCTTCCATTTTCCAGTCTGATGTTTGTTCGTCAAAGCATGTCTGGAACAGGGTAGGAAAGCCGCTGAGTACTTCTCAAATTGTCAGTAATTGTCCACCCCTTTACAAAGCGGGACCAAATTTATGGAAATCGCATTCCTGTAAGTAGATTGACTAGCCCCTCTGAGCTTTCTAAGTGCTTCTCCTTGCAGCGCTACACCTTTTGCACTTCATAAATTGCATTTAACATTCTAAGAAGGGAAACAGGGAATGACATTGCATTCATTTGTCACAGGCAACAAGCAACATCATATGGAATGATACATCATTAACACAATGGCACTTGGAGACTCGTTTTGCTGGCAAAAAAAAATGGGTCAAGGAGATCAAATACTCGTCAAGTGGCTACTCTAAAACCTTTTGGCTGACGTTTATGACAAAGAGGATGCTGATAAACAGGTTCATATTCCTGGGCACTGCAGAGGAGATAACAACATGCAAAAGAGAAAAATTATTTGCAACAATTTACATTCTTTAGGCTATAATTCAAAGTCATGTTTCAGAAGTTGGTTCTGATTTAGAGTCGATGGAATAAGTAGATCATGCTGTTCGTTAGAAAGTCTAATTTTAATTGCAAGAAAATGTTTGGCATCAAGCTCCCTCTGAGTTCTTCCTCATCTTAAACATTTATTATGCTTTGGGTTCCTTCTTGTCTGATTTTTCCTTTACAGGGGAAATATTTTACTATATTGTGAACAATCAGACAAACAACACACATAAGGGTGTGACTCAAGACATGGAAGGGCTGCCTCTTGTCTGCTAACTTCACTGGTTCAAGCCCTTACCCTGGTTGCTCGGAACTTGCAGTTCCTGAACTAATACACAAAGTGAAATGCAGGAATCCTTCACTATTCATACTTCCCTGATGCAGTTCTTCAACTCAAAACAACATTTAAAAATGCATTATATTAGGAGGAATTGCTTGCAAAAATGTAAAGCCCTATTGAAGTGATTTAGTCTCATGTAAGTATGTATATAGGGACGTGGGTGGCACTGTGGGTTAAACCACAGAGCCTAGGGCTTGCTGATCAGAAGGTCGGCGGTTCGAATCCCCACGACGGGGTGAGCTCCCATTGCTCGGTCCCTGCTCCTGCCAACCTAGCAGTTCGAAAGCACGTCAAAGTGCAAGTAGATAAATAGGTACCGCTGCAGCGGGAAGGTAAACGGCGTTTTCATGAGCTGCTCTGGTTCGCCAGAAGCAGCTTAGTCATGTTGGCCACATGACCTGGAAGCTGTACGCCGGCTCCCTCAGCCAATAATGCGAGATGAGCGCCGCAACCCCAGAGTCGGTCACGACTGGACCTAATGGTCAGGGGTTCCTTTAAGTGTGTATATACAATTGCAGCCTTTATCTCCAGTTTTGCTAAGATGAGGATCACCATTTTTCTTCTTCTCTCTAGCTTACAAGGGACTGGTGTAGATTGATCAGTGCTGGAGACAGAGTGATCTGTTAATTTTTATATTTTTAAAGAGGATGCAGCATTGCTTCTTGGTTTCAATATATTTGAGTGCAGGCAGCCTTTGCATTGGGCACAAACTAACTTAATCAGCCTGTAAAGATCTAATTCCCATCTTAAAACTGTCAACATAGTGTAACCTGGACTTCCACCATGCCCTCTAACAGCTGCATCGAATACATTATAAGGTTTTTCCACCATGTGGATGCTTAGTTACCTGCACCACTGCCCGTGTGGTGCAGCACTTAACTACCATGCATTCTCCATTGTGGCGACTCTGTTCAGTGATAAAGCTTTTGCACATGGTGGAATTACCATCATCTGTATTACCAAACCATAGTTAGTGATGTCAAGCGATAATGGGGTTCCCACAAACCATAGAACCTTGTGGCTATGACCATTTAAGAGCCCATAAGTTCTGGTTGTTAGCTAGCCCGCACATAAATTAAAAAGACTATACTCTTTGCCATGTACCTTTACACCAGAGATGGGGGAAGACTTATCCTCTGGTCTCCTAGGTGTTGCCAGTCTACAACTCCCACTACATCCCTAACCACTTGTCATAGTGGCTGGAGCTTCTGGAACTTGGCGTTTGGAGGACTACAGATTTCCCATTCCTTCTATACACTAGTGGGCATCCTAAGCTGTGTGGAAAGAACAGTGGCATTAAGCTAATGTGTAAAACACTTCAAATAAATAAACTGTACTGCTGCTAAGAAAAGAAGAAGGATTCCGTAATGCATAAACAATTTATTTATATCTCTTATCTGGTATCTGATATATGTTTGTGCCTCTCTGTGTGTTCCAGCCTTCAGCCTCCACAAAAATTGTGGGCTTTGTTCCTTTCCCAGCAGACTTTTGAAACAAAAGCTGTTGCCTCCAGCTTTTACCACCATTAAGTGTAAGGTGAGCACATCAATACAGCCCAGAGGTATGGCAACCAGTGCGCAGCTTTCCTCCAGGCCTTATTAAATAATAGATTTGCAAGACGAAGCTATAGGAGATTTGGTGTCTTGTAGCTGCTATCAAATGTATGTCTCTCCTGCTGGCTGTTGCTTAGTTAAATGAATCGGAGAGTCAAAAACTTTTAAATTTCCCCCAGTTTTTCCTTCAACAGGTGTATGACTGCTGTGGCAGAGGCACAGAAGGGGACGGTGGGCGAAAAGACCTTACAGTGGTAAGATAAGCCTATTATAAATGTACAGCTTAATGGATTTCTGGAAATAGGTTATCCGGTGTGGTGCCTGACACTGTTCTCCTAATAAATGAGAATGAGGAGATAAAAAGGAAGTAAAATAAACAAGTGCACAGGCTGTAGTTTACTCTTCATGAATATGAATAATGCATGCATTCTTGTCCTTTCCTATTACATGAAGCAATGCGTCAATTTGCACACAAGGTGTACCGAATGCTAATTGCGAATTAGTGCCTTGGTGTGTGACACATACCTCAGAATTACAGCGCCGGCTTGGTATGGTGAGAGTTAATGAGAGTCCCTTCTTTCTCACGTTTTAATTCTGCTTCTTAAGAGGTATATTATTTAGCCACTTAAATTTGCACCAAGCTGAAGCATGGCATATGAAAATGCCAATCTAAAAAAAATGAATCTTCTTTCTGAAAACAGGATTTAAATCGTTTAATCCTTTCTTATGTCTACATTAATTAAAATGTAGTTTTCTTCTCTCCTCTCTCCCCTCCCCCTTCCCCCCATACTTCTTGACCTTGTTTGATGTGACTCATGGGGGGGGGAGTTTTAGAAGCACAGTTTTCTATAAGTGAGCATCTAATTAATCACTGAAGGACTATAGCTTTTCAAGCCACACAGACCCCAGATGAATCAGTGAAATAAATAGCTGGGGTAGGCATTGCCATTAGGAAAGGGAATAAGAAAGCTCTTAGCTCTGTGGGGTTTAGAGGGAAAAGTCACTATAACAGAGAAGCTGTGGGTTCCTTCTTTGCATAGACACATGTAGCTAAGAAAGGAAATCAGCCACCTCCAGCTTCCTGTTTGAAAACCTACACTGGAGACGGTGAGGCAACCAGGTATGAGCTGTGAAAGAAGGCCATAGTGTCAAGGATGCTTTCCTTGGTCCTGAAGCGGCACTACAGTATATTTTCTGCAAAGGACTTGTATGATGTTGAAATGATGCGATTCTACTTTAAAGACCTGCATCAGGTGTGGAATTTGATTGCCCAGCTCCCAAAAAGCGATTCTGGGATGCAGAGAGCAGAGCTGGGTGCAGAGTCGCATTCCACATGTCGAAAAGTGACCATGACTTATGGCCCCGGATCAACAGAGAAACGACCGAGAAACGAGTTTCTAGAAGTTTAAAAAGGAGTGGCATTTTAGGATGAGATGCTGTCTGGATGTGGACCAAGTTCGGGATTTAGCTTGGGCTCTCTGGCAGGACTAAACGAGAAAATATCAAGATTCAGGACTGGCACACAGGATAAGGATCAGAGCACTGGGTCGCTCAGTGTGACTGACATGGGCTTCAGTAAGGCTCTGATAATCAGCAGTGCCTACCAAAATATTCTTCGGTCAATAGGAAATGCTCATTGGGCCGAATCAACTCAATGGGCTGCCTGTTGAGATCAGACTTACTGTCCACTGCAGTAAGCCTGAGTGAGATTCTGTCCCTTCTCCCAACAAGCCCCAAGCACAATTCAGCATTGATGCCGTGCTGGAGGAGATGCCGTGCTGGTAATTGCATGGGCTTTTAATTCACACAAGCTGAGGAGGAACAAAACCATTGTCTTGATATTGTATTGCTACACATTATTGTTTCTTGTGGTCATGGGATATGATGTTGCAAGCAGTAGTTGTGCACAACAACACTCTCCCCTCCTGCGGTTTCCAGCAAGAGGTATATTGTCTTCAACATTAGGGAGTTTGCATGAAGATCCTCAATGCCGATTGCATTGCTCCTTGAGCAAGATGCTCTTAGTGGACTCCTCTCCAAGTGGCTCACATCCTCCCTGCTGTTGCCATATGCCTCTGCCTTCAGGCCCAGCCGCACCACCCTTCAGATGGAGAGAACAAGGACCTGGAGCAGCAGATTCACAAGACTCCAGGGATTGGCAATGGGTCCCCACTAGGATATAGACCTCAGCAAGGGCCCAAGAATGCCAATCCTTGGAGCTGTCCCTGAAGACTTGTATTGGATCTCTCTTATAAAGAGCATTTCCTGATTGTGAAATGCTTATGATCATAACTGTCATGGTTAGAAACAAGAAGATACAAGATAGCAAATGCACTAGTAGACATTGATCTGTTTCAGAAGGGCCACAGTGTCATGAATACCAACCCAAACATGCAAGAGATACTCCCCTGAAACACTCTCCTTCTTTCTCCTTCTTGTCATTAATTGTATAGCTATGCAAATAATTCATATAAATTTGATGTGGGGCTCCACCTGACAGCTCATCCGGATTAATAGGAGATGGGATTTAAAATGCCCAAAAAATGTAAATTAGTGCTTCCACGGGAAATTATGAAGAAGCTTGAGCAAACTGTATCTTCAGTAAATCGGTACATGTGCAGGGCAAGCCTATGCATGTTTACTCAGAAGTAAGTCCCACTGTGTTTAATGAGATTTACTCCCAGGTAACTGTGAAAAGGAGCATGGATTTCTTCTCCCTTTCTTGAAAGGAGGAATGGAGCAAATGGAGACGGACAAAAGCAGAAGCTGCCCTCTTTGGTTGACCAAGAGGACAAATTTGAAAACTGCCTATGCCAATGTGCAAATAAAGACTGAAATTATTATTGTGAACACTTAATTAAAGAAAGCAACAGAGAAGGCCAAGAGATTTGCTTGCATGTAGCAGTTTTTAAAACTGGGTTGTGAATGTTGGCGAGAAAGTCCAAAATCATGATTCAGATTTAGGCCACTGTCCAGGACTTCCTTGCTTTATATTTATTTCCTTCCAGATGCTAAGCCTTTACAAAATTTAGGAATGAATGAAAATAAATGTCATGCCCAAATGTCAAATCTTCATCATGTAATTGAGGAAAAGTCCCCGTTGATGTTGCATAATGATTTAAACAGCTAGGAGCAGATCATAGGAGTTAGAGGATTAGAGCAGCAATCAGTGTTGAGGTTTCAACAACTCTTTGCTTCATGCAAACTCCAGATCCCTTGCATATATCGTTTTTAAAATGTGGACCAGGAATTTGCTGGCAGAGCTTCACATCCAATATGTGTGTTGGAGACTGTTTTAAAATCAGGTCAAGTGCTATGGTCAAATTTATTGCTCGTGTAAGGCTTAGAGTCATAGTGAATTTGTTCTCCTGATGGATAACCATGGCTGAATGTCAGATTTATAATTGCTTCATAATTAAACCACTGAACCATATATAATTTGTGTATAAATATCGTATACTGGTGGCTGGAAGGCGCATGGTTTGCAAATGCTGTTTAGTATTAACTCTAGACGTGTCCCACCAGCCTGGGTGGACAGCTACTCCTTCACCAACCCAGACGGAATTGAATAGGTCCTGCATGTTGGGCCCAGCTGCCCTCCCTACCTCAACTGACACCCAGCAGCAATCATTACAGACCATTTCCTTTCTGTCTCACAAACAGGGAACTGTCTAGGGAACCACCCACTAACAGTGCCTCTGTCTTATCTGGACTGACCATCAGGTTGTTGGCTCTCATCCAGTCCCTTACTGAAGCAGGACAAGAGTCCAGCACATCCACTGCCTCACCTGCAAGATGTAAAGGAGAAATAGAGCTGTGAGCCATCAGCATATTGCTGACAATGTACTCCAAAACCCCGGATGACCCCACTCAGCTGGGTTCCTGGCCAGCTCTTGCTCCCCCATCTCCCTCATGGCCACAGGAGACCAGAAGTCAGAGAGCCAAATAGAAGCTTCAAGGGCATGTGGAAGCACCAGTATGGCTGAGAGCCAGAAAGGGGTAGTGTCTCCAGTTCCTAAACGAGGTTCTTGTCTGAGCTGTTTCCTTGGTTGAAGCAACAGGTCCCTTAGAGCTCCAAGCCCCACAAACCATAATGGACAATCAGAACTGGGCAGGGGTGCCAACTTGAATAAAATATTGGGTGGGGAGCAGGTAAGCCCCATCCCACATAATCCATCACATGACATGGCGCATACACACCACTTGAATGGCAATGCCCAACAACTTTAGGGGCCCTGTCCCCCTCAAATATTTTATTGTGGTGGGGGGCAAAAGGACCTCGGCCCCTAGGAGTTGGCTCCTATGGTTCTGGGTAAACAACAACCTTTGAAAACAGGATGATTTTTGTGAATAAACAGCATATTATTCTATGGTTCAGTGGCCATGTGAAGTCAATACAGTTCCATTGGAGCTGGTGGGGCTACATCACTGGTAATGGAATATTCCCTTTAACAAAGTGTTTTGGAAACATCTGCTGATAAATATTTGACTATGTGGGTAGAGAAAGAATAATGCCTGTCCCCGCACCTCTGTTTTACTTCACCGGAACATTAAAATGCAGTGCCTCTACTTCCCTGGCAGACTGCTGTTCCAAATCTGAGACAACACAGCATTCAGCTGTCATAATGGTCTTCAACGGCAGAAAGCATTGATTATCTGGCATTCATTAGTTAACCCCCACCTGGAGTGATTTTTTCCCTTAATTACAAAAGTGTTGCTGCTTCAGTCTTGATAGACAGGAGGATTGCTGCAGGCAACTTCAGAAATATGAAGTAGCCAAATGATATACTTAACTCACAAGCCAATTAGCTGGTTTTCTACTGTACCAGCACATTGCCCCCTTTGGTGATTCCTGATGTATTGCCTCTCCATTAATTATAATATAATAGGTCTTGCTTAAAAGATCAGCCCTTGGGGGGCATCAGAAGAAGAAGAAGCATTCAAAGTCTTCTGCTTTCGGTGCTTTGGGGGAGGGGGGGTGGTAGAAATCTGCAGTCTTTCTTCTTGGCCTTTTAGCAAAGATCATTAACCCCCCCCCCCTTTTTTAATCTAGCATTGGATCAGTTCAGTAAATGACACCTCTTCTCTAGGGAACCATTGGTGTACTATCTGGAGGGCTGGGGGGAGAACACAACCTGACAGCCTTAATGCTCTGCCTCCCCCCCCCAACACCCATCTTTATGAATTTAATCTGATCCTAGACAGCCCAGATAATGTAGCCATAAAGACAAGAGGGAGTTTTGTTCGGCAGCGGTTTATAGGAACAGAAATGGCAGCCTAATCTCCACCCTCTCCTTAAAAAAAAATAAGCCTGTTAGGAGAAGCCAAACATTTTCAGATATGAAAAAGAAATCTATAAATAACTTCCTTGGCCGAGGCAAACGATGCTCAGTGCTGAGATATCTGCAGTAGTTCTGCTGCAAACCCCTTCCCCCCTCCATTAACTTTGTCTATATGCCAAATGTGCTAAATTCAGCTGTCATAGGGACCAGACATGATCAGCACAGTGGAGGGGAAGAAATCTGCAAAGCTGTTATCAAAGCAGAATTGGCCCTTGTTTGCTCAATTTAGTTTGCCCTGCCTATTCCCTTGATTCATGCAATGAAATGTATTTACACACAGCTAATTGAGAAGAGCATTTACACTCTGTATGCTTAAATAAACTAGCCCTGTCTGCCTGAAATCACCCCCCACCTCTGTTTATATAAACAGTTCACCATCCAATCAATTATGGCACTTGAGATCTCCCCGAATCCACTGAAGTCAGAGGATTTAGTGCACAGTGAAGTCGGGCTGTTCTTGTTGTTCTAATCCCTCTAATAGCAGACTTGGGGGGAGGGGCTTTGAGTATTTATCAGCTTGGAGGTGAGGTGGGGCCACACAGAAAATTTAGGGGCTTCTATGTCCTCATGGGATTCTCAGGTCATAGAGAAATATTTTATGTTTGTAAATAGAAAGAGGGGTGGAGTCTACTATCCGGGCCTCTAGCAGAAGGACTCCCACTAGCACAACAAGGCTTTCCCTGTTGTGACAGGGTGACGAGAGGGAACATCATTCCATCGGGCAAGCAGAAATGCTTTGGCTGGTGGAACAATCTCCTTTGCACTACGTCTAATTCCACTCACAGGGTTGTATCCAACACAGAGTAGGCCCACTGAAATTAATGGACCTTACTTGGTCATGCTTGTTCATTTCAATGGGTCTGCTCTGAGTGACAGTTGAATAATACTCAGAGAGACAGACAGATTTTTGAAAAACCCAAAGGACTGGTGGTTTTACAAGATGTATGGAATGATGAGGTGTCAGTTGGCAGGGAGAAAGAGAACAGGCCTGCTGGAGCCACTACCAGTTTACAGTATGTTGCCTGAAGGAAAGGATTAGGGCTGGAGGAATGTGTGCTGTGAGGTGAGGGGGGTGGGCTTAGTACCTCCTCACACTTCACAGGGACGCTTCAGGAGGAAGGAAAGGCAAAACAACAACAGCACCATGTCCATTTCCCACTCTCCAGAAACAATTCCAAGAATGTCCTGAACCCCTGGCTTACTTGGTGGCAAGTCAGTATGCCAAATGCCCAGTCCAGGGTCGATTCACAGGTCCAAAGTCCAAACTGAAGCACAGTCCTGCAGAGATCCCGGAGCACCCAAGCTGAGGTCCATCAACATGGACACAGCACCTCAGCTCTGCTTCCCCTATGTACTTTGCATGCTGATTGCAGCATCTGGCTTGACGAGGCAGGTGACCCTCACCTATTCCAAGCCTTCTCCAGCTGAGGAATCACACACCTCTTCCCAGAGATAGCAAGCTCCACCCTGGCCAGCTAGGGAGCTGGGCTATGGGCCCTTGCCTGCCTTAGCCTCCTGCAGCACCCCTCTCACTGCTCCCTATGCCTCAGAGCCCACCATGTTTGTGGAGACGGGAGCCCCTCTGGTGATGGGTCCTGTTGCCTCTGGTTCCTGTGCATTGACCCCCATCCCCTTGTCATCCTCCATCACTCTGTAAGTACTTCCTTCTCCATCCCCTGCTTGCCCCGGTGTGTCCCAGTCCTGGCTGCACCCCTCACCGGGATCCTCTTCCTCCTCCCCGTCGTCCTGCCAGTTCATGACACAGAGTTTCCTGTGAAGAGCGATTGGTTGTTAAACCACTCTGAGAACTGTAGAACTGTAAGAGGAATAGGGGCCTCCTAACAACTCTCAGCACCCTTAACAAAGCACTGCTCCTAGGATTCTTGGGGGAGAACCATCACTGTTTATCGTAATGGTATCATAGTACTTGAATTGTACGGTGTGAATGTGGCCTAACACTAAGCCTAACCCTGTGTAAGGAGCAGTATAAGCACTATCTGTCATTGTACTGTGGAGTGCTCACATCCTGGTAGGGCTCTTTTATTTGGCTGTAGTTTACCTGCTCACAGGAGGCAGAGAGCTGCAGGCAGCACGGACAAGATGAACAGTTGGCAGAAGGGAGGAAGGGACCTATTATTTACTATCAAGTCCTAATAAGTACATGTCCCTTCTGCATCCTTCTTAGCCTGCAACATTCTTCCTGATATATGGCTTTTCTTGGATGAAAAGGCATGCATTACAGCTACAATCCTTAAGATTTTAAAGGCAGCTGCTTCTTAGTCGAGATTTCCCACCGGGCAAACATAGGTGGCAGGATATTGAAAATATTGCCCCAATAATATCGAACTGAATCAGCTCAAGATTATTTAGTTAGATTGTGCCAGAAAAAGTCGGAGGGATGTGGAGGGATGTTTATCTGCTAGTGACAACTTTAAAATAATGGTTTGTCTTTATCAACGGAATGGGAGTTAGTGGAAGAAATCAAGCGCTTGCTCACTTCCCTGGGACTTTTTAGTTGCTTCTAATAAAACAATCCAAAACTAACAGCAGTGTTATAGTGTTGTGCATTTCCCTGCTGTTACATTTTGATTTCTGTTACAAACGGACCTTCTCAGCTACCTATAGCTTTCATCTGCACTGTAGACAATTATATTTTCAGCAGATACATTTACAGTGCAATCGTACTCCCTCTGCAGCAGATTTGAGGGCAGTTAGAATTCTGCATAGCTTCCTCTTGAAGAGCACCATGGTTATATTTCCCTGAGGTCTGCCATGGTAGAGGACCTAGCTACATCCAGGTGGGGGGACAAGCTACCATCTACAGTTTTCTTGTGGAAAGTAGCTGTTTCAGGGAAAGGGTCCAGCAGTTTTGTGTCTACTGGATCCATAACCTTGCAGATCCCCTGAGGAGCCTGATCTTTGGGCCTGTCAGCTATGCTAACAGGGAACTGCCGTAGCACACACACAGACCGCTTCTACCATGACTCACGCAAGTGCAGGAATTGAGATGGGGTGCAGAACTGGGTATCTTTGCTCCCAGGGCAAACAACATGAAGTGTGCCCCATATCCAACCCCTTAAAAATTAACAACAGTTGTAATAAAGTGATAAACAATGCCTCGTTTAAATATTTGTTTCAATGTATACCACAGATCAAGGAAGGTACCACCAGGGCCAAGAGGATACCTATGTGGTTAAAGAGAAGAGTCAAAGATGGTATTAGATGTGAGAAGGCTTCCTTTGGAAAAGGGAAGTCATCTCCAAATTGGGAGAACAAATAAGGAACATAATATTTGGCAAAGGAAATGCAAGCTGAGAATAAAGGAAGCCCCTCCCCCCCAAAAAAGATGCCAAGGAACACATTGCTGTATATAAAAACAACAAATTTCAGTGAATGAAAAAAATTCTAGTGTCCCAGCTTTTTAAGTCCCATCTGAAATATGAATGGCACAAAGAGTTAAATTTCCAGCACCAATTAAAAATGTAAGTTTTGCCTAGGTCTTTCTTGAAATTTAATGTCAGATTGGTTGGTTGTGCATTTGATGTGCAATTTATCTGCTTCTAATATGCTCTGTTTTGAAATTACTTTGCAATGAAGAGCAGGCTAAATATGTTTTAAACATACAAATCTTTTAGGTTTCTACAGTTTTCAGCATTCTGCGTTCCATTATTTTCTTTTTTATGGGGTGGAGAATTGCTTATGCCATTGACAGACTCACTCTGCAAGATACCCTGGCCTTATTTAAGCTCTTGTGGAATAATGGATCCAAATGATTCTAATCTCAATTTTCTTCTGAGGTCACCAAACTGGGGCAGGTTAGCTTTAGAGATATCTTGGGGCTTCTACCTGATTGAATGCTGATGGTTATTTTCTTTCATGTGCCATGGTGACTAAATCATTCAATTGCTTTTTCAGTTCACCCTGGTGCTGCCCAGATATCTGCTTCTGAAGGCATCTTGCATGCCTCAAACGGAACTGAAGATATACAAAGGACTGGCTCCCCAAGTGTTGTGCAGTTCCACTATAGTCCTCTGTTGCTGATGTTCACAAGATCCAAATGAGAGAAGAGTGACTGCTGACTCTTAGCTGAAATAACAGCCTTGCATAGTGGAAGAAATTGGGGACTCTGCATCATCAGGAGGAAAGCAGGAAGTGAGCATTCACAGCTGCCTTCAGGATTAAAATCACTGCTGTCGAGCCACCCAGCACCATGGCCAAAAACAACCCCTCCACTGAGGTGTACAAGGAAGGGCCTCCAGGCATCCGTCGCAAGATAGAGCGCTTTGATATCCCTTTGGAAGATCTGAGGAGCCGATTCGAATCACATGGAGGCAGGAAGGTAAGAAGAAGCAACCATAGGCTAATGGGATCAACAGGGCTTCCTATTCACACACTTCTACTGGGAAAATGCACCCATCTCTTCCGCCCCCCACTATACAATGCTATGGGATCTGCTCAATGAACCCAGAACCGGATAGCAGAGACATCAGTTAGCATGTTCTTCTGCTACATGATTGGCCACAATGTTATCTTTCATTGTAACTGTGGAAAGAGGTGGAGGAGGATGTGGGGCTGTCATCTGGGCACTCCCAGACATTGCAGGTATCATGTTACATCAGTATTGGAGTGTCTCTGATCTCAGAGGAAGTATTGATTCCTGGCTAAGTCCTTCTCTCCTCGAACACCCAGATTGCACCCATTTTTGCGGCTTGCCCCATGCCAGCCACTGTAACGGTTGTGATGGTATCATGTAATACTGACACAACTGTGCTACATTTCTTGGGGGTTCTGTTGACACACAAGATGATGAGCATAACTTGTGATTGTATTATCTTCTTAGATTTACCATATATTGATGTAGCCCAAAACTACACAACTTGAAACACCAGGTGCATGTAGGTTCTTGAGATGTTGGTCTTCTAAACTACTTGTCTAATCTATCCTAAGAAAAGGAATGAAAATAATTCTATATAGTGCATAATGACAAGAAGTAATAGTTCCATCCTGTTCTGCACTGCTCAGACCAGATCTGGAATACTGTGTCCTGTTCTGAGCACCACATTTTAAGAATGACATTGACCAAGTAGAACATGTCCACTATCCAGTTACCTGGGGCCTGGAAACCCTATGAGGAACAGTAGAAATAGTTTGGTATGCTTAGCATGGAGAAGAGAATATTGAGGAGCATGTGTGAGGTGTGTCATGTAGGAGATGGATCAATGTTGCTCCAGAAAGCAGGACTAGAACTAATGGGTGGAAATGGGAAGGCAGGAGATTTTGGCTAAACATTCAGGAAAACTTTCTAACCGTAAGAGCTGTCTGATAATGGAACAGGATGTCTCAGGAGTTGATGGGAATATTTCCTTCACTAGAAGCATTTAAATAGCAGCTGGCTAGTGATTGGTCAGAGGTACTGCAGTTGTATCCCACACAATGTAGATTATGC
This sequence comes from Darevskia mixta, assembly GCA_034641385.1. NCBI lineage: Eukaryota > Metazoa > Chordata > Lepidosauria > Squamata > Lacertidae > Darevskia > Darevskia mixta. The sequence continues at coordinate 26,809,595 of JAWWNH010000001.1, forward strand.
ACCGAGAATGGGACTGAACTAGAGGACCTCCAACACTATGATTCTCCGATAATATGATGTAACATAATATAGCATATCGTATGTCATTAGAACATTGGTTGAACTGAACAGATAGTGGATTTTAATGGCAGTATAAACTCCCAACAGTAGTGCTGTAAAGAAAACTTTTGCAGGAAACTATACAGCAAGTTACATTGTTAAGTTGGCAATTTTATTTATGGACTAGAGCAGAATTTTCTTTTAAGTGGCTCCTTTGATAGTCACCGTGTCCCATAGCGCTTTGCAATAATAAGCTTAGATACAATCAGCTCAGGGACTCTGTAGTGAACACAGCAGCTGTTCTGCATTCCACAATAGTTCATGTGCTGCCTGGTTCTTCAGAGACTATTTTATTGAAGGAAGGAACAGGGGCTATTTTAAGTGCATTTTTATTCTCTGTGGTGTTCCGTGAGTTCTGATAATTCCCACCTGGACAGTCACAAGTCACAGATAAGGGGGGGGGAGTTCAAATGAAAGACAAGTCCTTTAGGAGTGCCAGATTCCAAAAATTCAAGACTCAAACAAAACTTCCATTTTCCAGTCCAAACTCCAAAATCGATGGCAATTTAAAAGGATTTTTTATTGTATTTTTTAATAATAGCTTTATTAGTCATATGCAATAAACATACTGATTTTCTATCCTTTGCCTTTGTGTTCTCAAGACTGTATATTTGGGTAGGAAGTATATTGAAGGGTAGAAAGGCAAAGCATATGCAGACAAATAAATAAGCGATATGAGGAATTTATTCATGTGAACAACAGAATGGAGAATTATCTCGTTTGAAATTTTTGCCACATTCTATGGCAGTGACAGCTCCTTAACTGTAGTTAAGGAGGAGATATGGGATTGCATGCAACACTAAGCTATGGTTAACATTAGCTAAAGTTTATAAACCAGCTACAAACCCTGTTTAACCAGTGATGCTTAACCCTAGTTCATAAACCCTAGTTAAGCTGCGGGACTAAGTTCACGCATAAAACAAAGCCATGCTTTAATAAACCATAGTTCAACAAATCATGGTTTAGTATTATATAGTGTTGTATGTTTCACTATATAATACTGTTAATTCACAATTAGCTTAAACTGCTATTTCTTTTCATGGCCAGCATTACCAGTTTTCTTCAGATTCAGGAATCAACTTTTATATTCCACCAGAGCAAGATGAAAATTCTCTTAGTGACAGGACTGTATACTGATGAAGACAAAGGAGTTGCTAAGGAGATTGGCCTTTGGAATAATACCGGCGTGCTCTTTTGACAGACTTTATATAAAAAAAATAAATGTTAATAGCTTAACAAAATAAACTGAGGGGAGGCAAGTAGAAACGGGCTCTTTTCTATTAGGAAAAAGAGAAGAAGAAAAATGAGTAGAAGACAATATATTATGCAGGCCCAGTCAAGAAAACATTTGGCCAGGATTTTCAGTGCCTCCTAACTCGCATCTTCTGGTAAAATCATGTACTTACATGTGGCTTAATAGTGTTGTTTGCTATGCTGACAGCCCTCTCACCCCCCCACCCCCAATCTCTCTCAAGTATATGACAAAAAATCTAGTTTGTAAGGGTTCCCATATAAGATTGTATTGCAAAAAAATAAAAATAAAAAATCAAACACACATGGGCACACACAAACACACAAACGACATTTACAGCAAGCTTCTTAACAGGAAAATATTTACATAGCCTTTAAAACCTTTGGAGGCCGTTGCAATCTCATCTCATTTAGGCCTGTCACACTGATATACAATAATTTGGAATGAAGTGTCAGCCACCAGACAAAGATGTAAGGCAGTATTGACTTGCTTTCAATTGAAAAAGCTTCTGTCAGTTTGTGCATTGGCTTTCAGCAACATAACGAGGCAGGCTAGGGGCAAATCAAACTTCCCTTGACAACATACATGTTTTCCCCCCTCCTTCCTTTCTGCAGTCGTGCTGAGATATAAGCATTTTGAGAGAGAGGGAAACTTTCTCTAGAATGGGAGTAGCTTGCTTCATATAGCAAAGTGGGTTACTATCAGAAACACACTGTGGCTAAAATTATTAGGCAGTTGTGGCGCGGTGGTTAGCGTGTTGGACTAAGATCCAGGAGGTTGAGGGTTCAAATCCCTACTCTTCCATGTAGCTCAACCCGGTGAATTTGAACCAGTCAGCCTAGCCTCCCTTACAGAGTTGGTGTGAAATCAAAAAGGAATGGGGGAGGAGAAGGATAATGTACACCGCCTTCAGCTCCTTGGAGGAAAGGTGGGATAGAAATGTAGCAACAAATTTTAAAATAAAAATCATTTCCCTAGAATCACTACATTTTAGTACATCACTACATCTAGTACAAGAGCTGTTCAGAAAGGGTCTGCAAGAAATGCTGTATGCGGACAATGGCTCTTAGTTTCAGGAACATACAAAGACTGGCGAAGGAAATAGGAGCCTTTTGAAGAAGCAAAGCGTTGGGGTGGCATTCAACTAAATTTTAGCCATAGCAGACCAATTGAAATTAATGGACCTAACTTAAAATGTTCTTTAGTTTCAATGGGTCTGCTTTGGGTAATATATAGTAGAATACCATCCTCTGAAGCCCTAGCATACGCTCGCAACCTGATCTCCCTTCATCTCTTTACAATGAACGCAGAAGCTCTATCTGAACTGCCATACCTCAGCTCTGTAAACTTAATAAGGGTATCTGGGCTTGTTGCTATCTTTGGTTTGGTAACAGATCCATATGAAATCCTGTAGGTTTGCTTTCACTCCCAGCTGCACATATATTTCGTGTCCTATACCTAATTCAAGTGCGTGCACACACACAAAAGATGCATGCATCTTTTAAAAAAGATACTCATTGGTTTTTATCTCTGTATTGCTTGCACAAAAGGAAAGAAAAGGGGTGTTTGTGAAGTATTTGTGTTCTAGTTGGAATACAGTCGAGCTTTGCAATATTATCCTCACCTGAAGGTATTTTTTTCTGAAATATTTAGAGCCTCTGCATACTCTGAATATTTACACATGAAGCATGTATAATGGGTGCTCAGCAGCCCCTCACTCCATTTTTTTGGGTGGGGGAGAGAGCTGCAAATAGGGATTTAAAGTGAAGTCATGAACAAGAGCAAGTGCTGAGCCCTTTCTCTTCCATTCCCAAATCATTTGACTAATAGGCATCCCCATCTCTGTTCAGGTTCCAAAGCTGTACTTGAAACCTTGTAAAAATATTTATTCTAAATATTGTTACACCATCTTTCAGTTACACATATTCCCAGGGCAGCTTGCAAAAGCTGCTGCAGGGGTAGATTTGGGATGGAAAAGTGGTGGATGGCGAAGGTTAAATAAAATGGTGGGCATGGAAAGGTTAAATGATCAGTTCTGCTGTTTCTCCATTCCCAACTAGCCCCCACCAAAATGACTTTTTATCCCCCACCTCAAATGGCTTCTTGGTTCACCAAGTTCAATCACTGCTAGGAGCTGGTGAATCTATCAGTTTTGGCTTCTTTCGGTTTCTCCTTTTTGCAATCTTCAGTTCTTCACATTCCCACATCAATTTGCAAATTTTTCAAGGAATTTCATCTGCATTGCAGTATGAATTTCTCTCAATGTGTTTTATGCAATTTTGCCTACAACACACATTTTTTAAAAATATTGTGCATTTTAATCTTTTATATGCTCTTATATGCATTCATATACACACTTGACACTAGCATATGCATTTGTGTTCACATCACATGGCTCAAAAAAACCCTGCTTTGCAAAATTCAGAGAAGCACACATTTCAAAAGTCGGCGGTGTTTCAGTTCTCGTATTGATTCACAGGGTGCAAACTAGGCAGCTCCACCTTTATATGTGAACTGCATCACATTCCTCCCCCTTCCGGCTTTTGAGCCAGAGATCACCCGCAGCCAAATTTCACCTCGCCCTCTGGGTCTCTTCCTGTTCATCAGAGAGTAGCTGAAAAGGACAGGGGCTTTGATGCTACGGAAAGCGTGCAATTGTAGCTCCTTCCTCGGCCAGAAAATCTGCTGCAAGAAGATCAAAGCAGAGTGCCAAGTGTCTCTGCACAGAAGTAGACTTGTGTTCCTCACAAATATGCCAACAGAATACGGTGTTGGGGATGCAATTGAATGTTGAAACCAGTCTTGGAAATGCTGCAAAGCAGAGCTTGCAATTCATCTGTGTATTGATGCTATTTTCAGTCTCCTGCCAGGGTTAGTCAGTTCTTTTCATTATTTGCACAATCAGAACAGATAAAGGGTGTAGAGAATTGGTTTGCGTGTGTGTGTGTTTTAAACAAAATTTGGAAAAGGAAGTCTATTGAGACTTTTATGGAGGTATATATAAATAAATTGGCTTTTGCTTTCCAGGAATCCTTTCTTCAGATAATTGGTTGTTGTCTGTCACCCTCAACTGCTGCCTTGAGTCCAATCAGGGGGAAAGGCAGGATATATATAAATATATAACAACAACAACAACAACAACAACAACAACAACAACAACAACAACAACGGAGTGACGGGTAGTTTATGATGTTACATAGGCCACAATCCGTAGCATCCCTACTTGGAAGTAGGTTTCAGCAAAGTCAGTGAATTGCACTTCCACATAATAGCCATGGTTGCTTGCAGGCACTTCAAGTCTAAATTGATGGGTTTTGTGCTTGTCTATAGCTCTATGCTGGATTGTGGCCAGCGTATTTAGGACTGGAGTGTCAATATGTATGTTGCTAACTAGGCCTGTTGGCTTGCATCAACTCTTAAATAAGCATTCTTTGACACTAATTTCTGTTTTGTTTCAAGGGATTTGAAATGCTTGAAACACATTCAATCTTCATCAGTTTTACCCTCTCTGAAAGTTCCTGGGTACATTATGATGTATTACGCCTAACAACGCGCTAACTGGTTTTAGCCAATCTAAGTAATTTAGCACATGCCATCAGATAAATTGCTGCAAAGCATGGCACTGCATCACTCATTTTCAAGTATGTATAGGGCAGTTTAAAATAGATGAACTCTGAAAAATGTAATATGCAAAAGGCTGCTTGGTAACTAGGTAGTTCAGAGCATGCGAAATTCGTTTGCAGTTTGGCTCGTCATATGTTCAAAATCGCTTCTAATGAGAACATCTCATTTCTCCTTAGTCTCAAATGGAATCTATAGTTGTAGAACATTACCAGGATGCTGTCTCCAGTCCTCTTCCTCAAAAGAAACCTCCTGTTGTGAATCCATGTAAGCCAGAAGCATTGCCGCTTGTTCGCAAACATTTTCAGGAGCATTAAAAGGCTATGGTTTTTCACTCATTTCTTCAAACGCACTGAAGCATAGTCCTTACTCTGAAATGACTTTCTTTGCTTTCCATGACATTGGCACAGAGGCAATTCTGATTGGCCATGCTATGTTGTGATGTCATCCCTTTCATTGTGTGTTCAACCCACAATGCAGTTCCCTTACATTCAGTTGGCTTCATTTGCCCTCTGTGGCATCATTACAAAGCATCATACGATTGGCTACCTAGTGTCTTGATGACATCCTGCTCAGTGTGTGATCCAAAGATAGTGTTGAAAGCAACAACAGACAGGAGAAACTATAGCAGTGAAGAAGATTATTTAGAGGGGGTGAAGATGCCTACAGAAAGCTTTTTGGGAGAAACTCTTCAGAGGTACAACTTCTGACCCAGAAACTGAAATGGGAGAGGGTTTGTTTCAGTCTCAGTCAGCTTTGAGAAGCAGTCACTGTATTCCCCCCTGAATATTTAAAATAATTGAAAGTTAGTCATAAGAAGGCAGCAGCACACGGGGTTGTGATGCTCCTGGAGCCTTTTTTTGCTTGACAAGTGGGCTCAATCTATCAGCCCCTGCTGCTCTGCCGTCCCCTTTCATCAAATGAATGGGTAGGTGGGTGCTACAGCAGTCTCCAGCGGGACTGTGCCCACATATAACAAAAGATGCCTCCAGGGAGTAGTTCGTTAACTTAACTTGCTAGCTATGCTTCATGGAAGACATTTTCAGAAGCAATTTTGCTGATATAACATAATCAGTGCAATTTACTGCTTTTCTTTATTCATTCTTTATTGCCAAGGGTGTTTTTCAGAAAGTGGAAACTCTAAAGGAGTTCATTAGTTCCTGATCTTTATTTTCCAGCTTGAATACTAAGTTTGGTCTCCGTATCGTCCTTTTAATGAATGTTTATAGGGGAAATATTGAATGATAAGTAGGCAAGTGTAACCCTTTACCAAGGAGTACGAGCTCAGAAAGTTAATTGTGCTTATAAAGAGTGAGGGAAAGTGGAAACAATGCCAGTCAAGAGTTCCTGCTAGATGGAACTCTTTTTTAGATATTCAATTGGCAATGACTGAACAGAAGAATTAATTTTGCACCATCTTATAAATGTACATATCGCAAGCAGGGTTCCTTTAGATCAGGGTTTCTCAAACTTGGGTCTCTGGCAGTTGTTGGACTACAACTCCCATCATCCCTAGCTAGCAGGACCAGTGGTCAGGGATGATGGGATTTGTAATCCAAAAACAGATGGAGATCCAAGTTTGGGAAACCCAGCTTTAGATGTTTTGACATACTAGGTATGACTAATGAACTTAAAATTGCAGGCTGTGGTGGTTGGTATCTATTGGGACCCATAGATAAAGGACCCCTAGACAGTTACGTCCAGTCAAATTCAACTATGGGGTGTGGCACTCATCTCAATTTTTCAGGCCGAGGGAGCCGGTGTTTGTCTGCAGCAGCTTTCCGGGTCCTGTGACCAGCATGACTAAACCACTTCTGGCGCACAGAACACCGTGACGAGTGCCAGAGTGCACGGAAATGCCATTTGCCATACCACCACAGTGGTATTTATCTACCTATTTATCTACTCATGCTGATATGCTTTCAAGCTGCTAGGTTGTCCGGAGCTGGGACAAAGCATCGGGAACTCACCCCGTTGCGCCGATTCGATCTGCTGACATTACGATCGGCAAGCCCAAGAGGCTCAGTGGTTTAGACCACAGCGCCACCCGCTTCTCCCTATTGGGACACATAGGGTGGAAAGCCGGAGGCCCAGAGGTAGGTGGAGCCACAGCAATGACAGATGGAGCCAGCTAATTCCTTCTCCCCACTGAGTTCTACAAGGGCAGCACTGAGGCTAAGGAGGTGGAAGATGATGGCATTATCACCCCCTGGACTTGTTATAAGTAAGAAGGTGTGATGTGGGGGCTGGCTGAGGGCAGATGAAGGTTGATGGAGCAGTGCTCTATTTGCCCTAAGGGGTCAGTGTTGCAGGCTCTCTCTACAATTACTTGGGATGGTGTCTCTTTGAAGCAAGTGGGACTGAGTAAACCTGTAGAGAATCATACTGCAAGAGTCCTAAGAAAACCTTGTTGCTATAGTGCTAATACTCAGTGAAGCAAGCCTGATGTCACGAGACTCTCTGTTTACTCTTTGATTCATAGTTTCATTTGATCTATTTATAGGACTTTATTGATGTCAAAAGACATCCATTAGGTTTTCCTGGCAACCCTGCATCACAACATATAGATTTACAATTGGATGGAATGACTTTAAAAGCTAAGGCTGTTTGGGTTGTTTGAGTGCATTATCTTCAGTAAGACTTGCATCTGAAAATGGGAAGCCATGGGATGGAGTCCTCTGTTTTGATCTGCCTCTTCTGAATGCCTTATACAAAGGATATGAAATCAAGATATGAAATTAAGGTCCCTATGTGACATTCACAACCGACAATAAGAGCCACAGGTTTAACAGTATGCTTGTGATAGACTTCAATGAACAAACACATGAAAACAGAATAATCAATAATAAAATACAGAGCAGCTACTGTAAATGTTAATAAACTAGGAAACATTTGACTGCATTCCTCAAAGACAATTGTTTTCCTTCTTTCCCAATGACTTAGGACTAACTTGGACGTATTTGAAAAAGACTTACGTGTTGAAATTGATCTATAGCCAGTTGTTTCATCATCTGCTGTTGTTCACTGCCCTGTTCTCATTTGTTTGTATGATGAAACATATTGCAAGTAGTCTTGTTGTTGGTTGGGCATATGCTATACCAAGACAATTTTCATCTTGTCTTCATTCCACACTCTGGTGGCTATAGCATTTTGGGGTGTGTGTACATCCTGCTATATGGCATCTCCAGATGTGCAAACCAGATGTGTGACGAGGGAAGTACCAATACGTCTAAGCATGCCATGCCACAACCCTCAATACACTATGGTGCTGCACAGGGAGACATCTTATGCTAGCAATTGCTCAAGGAACAGCACTTGTACACATTCTCCTTCTGCTCGTAGTTCTTTGGATCCAAGCCACTGTCAGTCATTCTGATATGACCAATGTTGCTCAATGTAGCCGTGAACAAGTTGGCTTCAGAATGATGGCCCCCCCATCACAAAATGCTGCCACCATCACCAATGATTATTTTAGACTACAACTCCCATCAGCCCAAGGCAGTGTGGCTGGAGCTGACTGGAGTTGTAGTCCCAAATATCTGAAAGCTGGGGGAAGCTTCTGTAGATCCAGCACTACTGCACATATTGCTATGAAACTTGAAGAGGCAAAGATCACGCCATTGGTGCTTTTTCATGCATTCACATTAATTCCTCATTTGCCAGAAAGGTGAAAATCACGGCATGGGCAGGCAACATTCATCTGTCTTTCAGCCTTGGAAGGTGGGGAGCCTTAGGAGTGTTTATGCAGTTTAAGAAAAAGTAGACTGTATTGATGTAAGAGCACATGTTGAATGTACATCAGTGAATGAAGAGAGTTGGGAGTTTGTTTTCGCAAGGTAGATTAACGCAATACATTGCTGTGAAAGCAGATGCCTTGTGACAGCATCACATAAATGCTATCTTACCAGGCTATTCAGGTGTGGGAACAATCACTGGTGAAGAAACAAATAGTTATATCTCCATCAGCTTGGGGCTAGAATTAAAGTTTTATGGGGTGGAAACCAACCTGGATTTTTATTCTGCAGCTTCTGGCTCCTTGCCATGAGCAGGTTCACTGCGGATGTAAAGACAGGCTGATCTGAAAAGTGTTCTCTCTGAATTAATTGCAATGCGTACATGTTTCATCATCATTACATTTATACCCCCACCTTTCTTCAAACAAATTCAAGGGGCATCCATGGTCTCCCCCCCAAAAAAAAAACCTGATGTAGGTCAGGCTGCCCTCCTTCCTTTTACTCCACCATTTCTTTGGACGTTTTAATATGCTTCAGTCACATCTCCTTCTGTGTATAGAATATAATTTTATGGATTGATTTCCATTTGACAGACTTTGTAAAATGCCCAATTGTACCACATCTCTTAGCTGTTTCCAATAGAATGCTCCTCACATGCCTGTCTCCCTACTTGGACCAACTCATTTCATCATATTATAAGAGGTTATATGGGTGACAAGCTACTCACTAAGGTGGGTTTTTTATATATATATAGAAAGCAGATGCTGTGAAAAAAGACAGCCACTACGTCTTCTGAACAAATAGCCTTGGTGTACAATTCCTTCCCTTTTCAGCTTTGCTGGACCATTCCCTCTCAACAGTCTCCCATTAGCTGATGGAGCCACTTAACTTTATTAGGCCAGAGGAAGGCTCTGAAGTGGCGTTTTATGTGTGCAGTCCAGCCTCCTAGATGAACGCCGCTATGCTGGCACGGAAAGCAGGATTCAAAGTAATACAAAGCGCTCTGTGGTATTTCCTGTGCTAGTTGCTTATGGGGGAAATGCTGAAAATGCCTTTTCTTTATGTGAACAGTAAAATGGGGTGGTGGTGGTGGTGGATCTATGCAATTGAAGTCCTTTCCCTGGCGTTAAAGATTTGCTTTGCTGAGCAACAGGTGCTGATAAAGACAGATTTAAACCTTGATGGAGGCTATTCAGCAGTTTAAAGCACACATTGACCTGTCAATGGTTTTATAAGGGCCTGTGGCTATTTTTTTGCTTTTTTGCAGTAGTTTGGTCCAAGGATTTTTTTAAAAAAAGAACTGGGGTCACTGTCCTTCTCTCCCTGCTTTGAGGTGCAGGAAATTCAGCAAGCATGGAGCTGCAATGCATGTCAAGCCTGCACCACTACAGCTCCCATCATTCTTGACCATGACCACTCTGCCAAACAGCTGTGCTTGTTCTGTGGAGTACAGTTAACCCAATAATCAACCTTTCAACCTTCCTCCTAGTTTCCAAGTCAGTGACTTGATTCTCTTTTGCTGGAGGTCCTCTGGTGGCCTTAAAATAACAGCTGCACATATCTTATTATTATTATTATTATTATTATTATTATTATTATTATTATTATTATTTTATTTATACCCTGCCCATCTGGCTGGGTTTCCCCAGCCACTTTTGGTGGCTTCCAACAAAGTATTAAAAATACAATAAAACATCAGACATTAAAAACTTCCCTGTACAGGGCTGCCTTCGGATGTCTTCTAGAAGTCAGATAGTTGTTTATTTCCTTGGCATCTGATGGGAGGGCGTTCCACAGGGCGGGCCATTTGCCCTTTTAGGCAGGAGGAGGAAGGGGATGAAGCCATTGCATGTTTTATTCCTCCCCAGGCCCCCACAACCTTCTCCACTTGTTGTAGAAAGCAGCGTCCCACATAGATCCCATTTGGGAAGAAGGAGGCAAAGGGCGAGTTGCTGAGGAAGAGTACAGCAGGCACAAGAGCTGAATGGCTGAGAACACTATGAAAGGGATAGGCAGGATGCTTGGCTGGCAACTCCTTTGAAGTGCAGAATTATGAGATCCCGCCTGCCTTCTTGGGCTTTGAAAGCGTACAGCATCAAACTTGCTAGGTGCCTGGTGGCAGGGACCTATTGTATTGTGCCCAATACCTATTGTTGCAGATACTGGCAAGGCCTCCCTCCATACAGATCTTAATGTCAGGTGGCTGCCACATCAGCCCAAGCAGCAAAGGTGGCAGCTCTGCAAAGGAGTCTCAGTGGGCTTACTACAGCTGACTTAGGGGGCCCACATGGAGGTGCTATGAATTGTTCCTTCAATGCAGTCATCCTAAAATACCTCCCTCCCCCTGAACACTTAAAGCATGAATCCCCTCGTGGTCCCTTGCCCTCCCTTCCCTTCAGCTAGACTTTGGTCTGCAATGGGAATAGGGATGGGCGAATCTGTTTATTTACATTTTTCTCAGGTCCATATTTTTCATATCTTCAGTTCAGTTCTTCACATTCACACATCAGTTTGACCTTTCTTAAAAATAAGTCCTCATGAATATTCACCAGCATTTCAGTGCAATTTTCTAACATGCACATTGTTTGCTTCGTGTCCATATCTTTGCAAAGCATTTCCCCTAGGGTTTTTGTTTGTTTGTTTTACTTTTACCAAGGCAAATATACAGAATGGACCCTAGTATATGCATCATTGCGCCTATCATTCGGCTGGGAAATTGCACTGCAAAATTCAGAGAATTTGTGAATTTCAGAGGAAGGTTGTATTTCAGTTCTTGTGCAAGTTAGGTAGATTGCTTTTGTGTGTGTGGAAATGAATGAGAACAGCCCAAGGAACAAGGTGCAGGGAGATGATGGCTCATGTTTGAATTTTCAGTACATACCTGTAATCTTGGCGTGTGTGTTGGCTTCGTGCATGGAGATGTATCATGGCTGAATCCTGTACTCCTTAAGAGCTTTGTGCTACTTTTGTGGCAAAAGCTACTGAAGTACACATTAAGTGCCCAACAAAATGCCACTTCACGCCTGCCTCACCCCCATTTTCAGCTTATAATGCCATGACATATAAAAATAAACACTGTTTATTAGTTAGTTAATGGTGTTAACATTCTCCCCTTTGAATATTTTCACAACAGCAGGAAGGCTTCTATTGGTAATAGCCTCTACAACCTTATAACCTCTGAGCTGCCTATTCAAACTTGAACAGCAAAGGTGAAAAGAAAAGAGAGAGAAAGGGGGGGGGACACACACACAATTGCTATTAACTGAACTGCCTTGTCCCAGCAAATTAAGTCATTCATCTTTAAAGCACTTTAATGTCTGCTGAAATCATTTAGACTTGTCAACATTCTAACTTCAACTCAAGAGCTTGAGCTTTGGTTAGAATACCATGACCATAAACAATTTTTGAAAGTCACCCATTAGCATTTCTCATGAATTTGATACCCAGTATATATATTTAAAGGGACCCAGGTGGCGCTGTGGGTTAAACCACAGAGCCTAGGGCTTGCTGATCAGAAGGTCGGCGGTTCGAATCCCTGCGACGGGGTGAGCTCCCGTTGCTCGGTCCTAGCTCCTGCCCACCTAGCAGTTCGAAAGCACATCAAAGTGCAAGTAGATAAATAGGAACCGCTCTGGCAGGAAGGTAAACAGCATTTCCGTGCGCTACTCTGGTTCGCCAGAAGCAGCTTTGTCATGCTGGCCACATGACCCGGAAACTGTATGCCGGCTCTCGGCCAATAAAGCGAGATGAGCGCCACAACCCCAGAGTCGGACACGACTGGACCTAATGGTCAGGGGTCCCTTTACCTTTTTTATATATATTTAAACAGGTTGACTTTCTGTTTGCTTCATTTTGTATCACACTCACATCCAGTGTGATGGGTCACTCATGATTGTCTTTGGATTTACATCATTCTGACATCAGTTGCAGGCAGCATTACAGGAGGGCAGGAAAAGTGAACAACTCCTAAATTTGCCCCTCTTCTGTGGAATGCTTTCATGAAGCAGGAGCCATCAATTGCATTCAGCCAAATTCGGCCAAATTCTGAACCAAACAGCGCTAATTGAGGCCAATTTCTGCCCTTTCCAGATCAAATTGAAGCAGCTACAAATTGCTAATAAGCAGGTGGATCAGGTTGACCTGAAATGATTTGTAGTGATTTGTGTCCATCTGTGGGTCAAAACAGACTTTCAGAAGCCAGCCAGTCTCCAAACTTCCTTATTCCTTATATACTCAGTCGATCACCGCAGATGAACACCTCCTGCAGATGCCATTTTACCACACGAGGCATTCCACACAATACAGGAAGTGGACCTTTAGTGTTGTGGCACCTACCCTTTGGAAGTCCCTCTCCTTAAATATTAGACAGGTAGCATCTCTTGTCTTTGCGGCACCTGCTGAAGACCTTCCACTTCCAATAAGACTTTGAAGTTGAGATCTTTCCCGGCCTGAATTGCAATTGTTTTCAAGATGTTTTGTTGTTATATCACCTAATTGCTGCCCTTTGGAAGGAAAGGGCAGGATGTAAATTGAATAAATAAAGAAATACACCGCCATATAAGAACTTTGCTTAATGAGAGCTGCAAGGCTAGCCTAGAATGCCACCAACCCACCCAACACTCTCCAGTCACAAGGGTGTCATATCGCCTCTGCCATGCCCACACCATGCTGAGCTCCCTTCAGCCTTGGTAACTTGCATTGGGATGCCAGGTGAGTAACACCACCCCATCAACCACACCTGCCTGTACCAGTCTGGATTGCGCCATGGCTATTTCTCTCTGTGTGTGTGTGTGTGATATGAAGTGGAAGGTCATTGCAAATGGATGTCCAGTTGCAGAAGGCCTCTTCTTCAGTGGCAGAGCACATAAATTACACAAGGGATCTTGGACAGCAGAACTTGGGAGGCCCTCTGCATTAGATCTTTAGGAGCTGCTGCCAGTAAGGGAAGATTAAGTTGGGCTATTTGGACCGGTGGTCCGACTCTGCACAAGGCAGGTTCATATCTTCAGAGGAGGAGGGGAGAAGAAAGGATTAGATTGATGTGCCTGGTGTCGTTCAGCTTTGGATATGCTCCCATGTAATAAGACCCAGAAATAATGGCTTCCTATCTCGCTGAAAAAAGGAAAGGATGAAAGTGGTTGGCATGTTTGGACGTTTCAATAAGAGTGAAATGATGGCCAATTAAATACAAGCTGACATTCAAACAGAGCAGTAAACTGTTCATTTTAGATTACAGTATTTTGCTGAACAGTGAATTGTCATGGAAATATAAATAACATGCCATTGATCAGCTCCAAATGTTTTGGACTGCGCACATATTGTGGTTTGTTTGTGAAATGAGCTTCGTCACTCTGCAGTCTGAAAAATCTTTGTGGTGTCACAAGTGCATTTTGCTGCTGAAGCAAGACCTAATTTTCTTCACATTATTATATGTTACTTTGCTATTAATGTGTTTAATTGTACAGAGCACTGGGAAGGGAGCAATCAATACCCTTTTATATAAGGCCAAATGAGAAAAGAGTGGTAAGTTCTGACAGTTCATAGTTAAAAATATTGATGGCAAGTAAGTTGGGTGCATGATAGGGAACCAAAGCTGTAAAAGTTTTAATTAGTGGGAACATAATTACAGATAAGAGTTTAATAATAAATGCTACTCTATTAGAAAAGGTTTTTGTTCCACCCACAAATAACTTCTAATGCCTGGCTAATGCTAACATTTTTATTTTATTTTATTTTATTATATTTTTTTTACAAATATAGCATTCGGTTGGGTTTATAAAAATGCAAATCAGAGGTTTCTGGGTGCATCAGCATCAGCTACCAAGGTGTTAGGTACCATCTATAAATTAGTTTCAAATAGAGTTCCCTTCTTTTGGTTGAGATGAACTTAAAGGGTGGTTTAGACCACAGTTTAGACCATTGGGTAGGGTTTATTTCATATTTACACAAATCTAATGCACACATTTTTTGGCCAAATTGCATTGCAATATTAAAGTACACATTAGATTCCATGACATGTTTACATTTGCCAGCAAATACTTTTTTGGTTTCAAGGTTCTGAAAATTGAGGTGTGCATTAGATTCAGTGGTGTGTTAGACTTGAGTAAATACGGTATATCATGCTCCCATTGGTCTTTGATTGCAGTGAGGGATTTTGCATGTTCTTGCAGTAGTATTTTGTATATTGTGGATACCACCCCCTTGCTATGTTAACTGTGAAAATCCTTTAATAAAAACAACTTTTTTGAAAAAAATGTGATCAGAGGCATGCCATAGAATTCTACTCAATATTGATACAGAGCAGATTCTCTGACCTTGACGGCAGAGACAGTGCTTTAAAAATAAATTTTAAAAAATGTTTATGGGTACTCTCATATTGAAATACTGCCCCTCAATGAGGACAAACTTAGATTCACAAAATGTTTAGGGGTATGCATACCCCTGCGTCCCCCCAGAAAAAAGCACTGGGAAGAGATAACAGAACCAGTTTAAGCCAGCTTTACTCAGCTTCTCTGAAGGAATAACCCGAACACCAGGAACCTTCTGCTTGTTTCTTTCACACATAGAAGCTTCCAGAACCCACTTGAATTAATTAGAATAGGGAAGATCTCTACACATCAGATCAATATTTTCTGTGCTAAGAAATGCAAACTGACAAGGCATTCTTGCTGCTCTTCTTGCTTATCTATGTGGCTGGTCACCTCCCAAGAATAGAAGCTGCAGCTCAACGTCTTCTTGCAGTTGGCACCATGTGCAAAAAGCAACCCAGTTGTGGGTCAACAGTACATCTGTCCATCGGTCTTTCACATGCCACCATGCCAAGAGAAGAAGAAGAAGAAGAAGAGGAGGAGGAGTTTGGATTTGATATCCCGCTTTATCACTACCCGAAGGAGTCTCAAAGTGGCTAACATTCTCCTTTCCCTTCCTCCTCCACAACAAACACTCTGTGAGGTGAGTGGGGCTGAGAGACTTCAAAGAAGCGTGACTAGCCCAAGGTCACCCAGCAGCTGCATGTGGAGGAGCGGAGACGCAAACCCGGTTCACCAGATTACGAGTCCAGCGCTCTTAACCACTATAACACACTGGCTCCCAGTGCTCTTAGCATCTGTGCTTCCAAGTTCTACACATGTCATCAACCTGGAAGTGAACACTGTGGCACATGGCACCAGTATCATATGCCTGCCATGCTAAGGTGAACCTGCCTTCTTACTTATAGCCGGTCCAGGGAATAGCCCTGGCTGTCTGCTTCTTCCCCACTTATTCTCAGTGTTGAACTTGCAGAACTCTTCAGGGAGGGAAATGGGGCGAAACCAGAAATTAGCTAGCTCTGATTCCACCTGTCATTGGCTTTGGATCCAGCAGCTGTTGGTCTCCCTGCCTTCTACCCACTCAGTGCCACTGGGCATTTACCACCACTGATCGGAAGGAGCATAAGGAGAGCATAAGAAGGATAACTGTACTTCGGTTGCATAGTGCTAATTTGGAAATAAAATGCAAGCAGTATGAACCCCACAAGGAGCTGGGTTTCCAGTAATCAATAACTGGAATTCTTCCTCCTCCCAATAGAACAAGAACACCAGCATTCAGTTTTGCTTCCCTTTAAAGTGGAAAGTCGGGCATTTTTGCAGATGGACACAGCTAGATTGGTAAAGAAAAAGCGATTTATATGCGTTGTATATGCAATATAACACTGTGCCACCAGATGGCGCTGTGGAGTCCCATTTTTTCCCCCTACCGGATTTCTCAGTTTAAATTTACAACACGTTTAACTGAAACGCTTCTTTGATGTGTCTAGATCCAGCCATTGTCTGAGGACTGGGAAGTCTATCAGGGTCATCTCCACGCCTCTTTTCATTAACATTACTCTTTTATCCTGTTACATTATCTTATTGGATAAATGAGGGTCATAATTGAACCCAAAAAGAATCTCATGGATGCAAGTTTTTGAAGAGATTGTTCAAATCTTTTAAAAGAGAGTAGCTTTTTAAAGTGAATCACTGAGTCGGAATGATTAGCAGTAAGAAGCAGCAGGAACACATCAGTCTTACAGCATTAAACAGTGTCCTTGAGGAGAAGGAAAACAACTGGCAATTAATTTCTGGAAAGCTCTGAAGGCTTAAAATGCTATGCCCTTTAAATCTGGAACCCTGATATCAGATCTGTAGGGAAAGGCATTGGTTACACTACTGAGAGCAGAAAAAACTCTGCACATGTTCAGAAGCTTTGTTTTCATCACGCCTTTCCTTCTTTCAGGACTAACCTCTAGCACTGAAAATTCCCAGGACTCAGCCTTTTGAATTAAGCCTTGGAAGTCTGTTACCAGGAAAATTAACCTCAGCATGTTTTTGATCTTCCTTTAAAACGAAACACACATTGTTGTGGATCTGGATTGGTTCTGCAAGAGACTGCCAATTGCAGTAAGGTTGCATTTAACGAAATCATCTTCGCTAATGTGAACATGTTGGGATTTTGCTGAAGAGCCATGTCATTTAGAAATCTCGCACTGAGCTTGAATGCTGGGTATAAAAGTTTCAGGGCTGGCACAGGAGCTTAATTTCATTTGTGTATATGAGGCGCATCAATAACCGGTGGCCTAAATACACACTCACACTGCTTTGCCCACACTGCTTTTGCTCCTTCTGCTATACAGGATAGAAATGTCATGAAGTCTTGAAAGCAGCAAAATAAGGGCTGGATAAAAACAAGGTTATAAAATCCTATTCTAAAAATAATAATATGAACAATAACAAAACAAAACAAAAATTTTTTAGGGCCCTGAGAAGTTTGGGAAAGGAATTTTATAACAGCGGTAGCACTTGGTACTTATATTGGGTTATCCAAGCCTCATCTCAGTAATTCCTACAACTAGGAATTAGTATGAGTCTCCTCTTACTGCCAACATGCCAGTCAGATGAGATAACAATTAGACTGCAACTACACTAACCTGTTTAATGTCATTTCCCCCTATTAGAACAATGTTAGATATGTCGTTCTGAAACGTCACAGGGCATACTTGTTAATTAAAACATTTTTTTATCTTGTTTTTTTCCGTCAAATGCAAGTAATACCCGGCCACACCATTTTCCAAACTGCAGTTTCTTTCCCTGCTGCTGGTCGCTGGTTGCTCTGCTCTGCTCTGCTTGTGCATCCTCAAAATCTGCTCCCAAGAGTCCATCTCTCTGGAGCAGATTCTGCAGTTGTATGAGGGACTTGCACAAGGGGAGGTCTGCTGTGCTAATGGACAGCAGCATTGGATAAAGACCTGATCATTGGGCATATAGCGGTGCGGCAGCACCAACGTCACCACAGCTGCTGGCGGCAGCAGCATCACCACGACCTGCAGCAGCAGCAGCAGCAGCAGCAGCAGCAGCAGCAGCAGCAGCAGCAAGTACTATCATGATGGTATCCATCCCAGAATACTATGAAGGCAAGAATGTCCTCCTCACTGGAGCTACTGGCTTCATGGGAAAAGTTCTTCTGGAAAAGCTACTAAGGTCCTGCCCGAAGGTGAAAACGGTTTATGTGTTGGTTAGACACAAAGCAGGGAAGAATTCTCAAGAACGCGGGGAGGAAATGATCAACTGCAAGCTCTTTGACAGAGAACAACAACTACCAGACCTTTAGAAGACATCTGAAGGCAGCCCTGTTTAGGGAGGCTTTTAATGTTTAATAGATTGTTGTATTTTAATGTTCTGTTGAAAGCCGCCCAGAGTGGCTGGGGAAACCCAGCCAGATGGGTGGGGTATAAATAATAAATTATTATTATTATTATTATTATTATTATTATTATTATTATTATTATCATAATCATCATCTATGAAATATGCTTTGGATTATGTGGATATGGAACAGAAAATATCTGGCAGATTAAATGTTGTTGTTTCTATTATTTATTTGTTTTTTAAAAAAACATATCTGCAAAAGCAGCACATGGTTAAAAATAAAGTCGAGTGAGAGCTGGCAACAGTTGGGCTGGCAAATTGTACAGTTTTGTTATTGTTTTCTACTAGCAACGTTTTAAAATGAATTATGACATTTAAAGCATCAAAATAAGCATATATTAGCTCTCTGTTCTGCTACTGCACAAGAGATTTAGGAGATGACATTAAAACATAAGGAGATGCAAAATAAGACACATATTATCTATCTGTCTATCTAGAGAGGTGTGAGGTATATAAATTTATAAATGAGGTGCAAACTTGCTGTAACCCTCAGATCTTTGAGTCATTGAAAAGGTCATGAAAGACTTAGGGATTTCGACTTTGAAAAGGCAGCTAAGAAGACCACATGACAGAGATTTATAACATTATGAATAGTGGAGGGAGTGTGAATACAGAAAAAAAATCCCCCTCTCTCAAGATACTAGTCTGGTGCCAGTGATATTGGTTGGTGGCAGATTCAGGACAGAGCAAAGCTTCTTCATGTAACACATAATTATGTAATGGACCTTATTATTGCCATGAGATGTGGTGATCTTTTAACAAGTCAGTTCCACACAACAGTTTATTGTAAACTCGGTGTTTCATGTTCACGAAAGCTTTTGCAGTGACAACACCGCCCTAATCAAAATGCCATTTTTTGCCATTTAATACAGTTTTCACCTTTTTCTATTTTAAAAACTTATCAGATCTTCCACAGAAAGGGTGAAGATCAGATGAAAAGGGAAAACAGCACGCGGTGACATTTTAATGAGGATGCCGCCGCGTGGCCAAACTTGCATGCAGAAGCAGCACTGAATCCACAATAAACTGCCTCATGGAAGCAGCCTGCCAGACAAATTCAGGGACGCTAGGTAAAAATCATAGCAGGTTGCTTACAATTGCTAGATGCCAGACACAAAGAAGGGCAGGAAGTAGCAGTGGACGGCATGATGGGGCTGCACCGCTCACCTGACCTCTGCCCTGCTGAGTCACAGCGGCATAGTGGGATGGAGAGGGGCAGAGGCACAGCAAGGCTGGTGTGGTGGAAATATGCCAGCAGAAGTGTCAGATTGGCTGCTCTTGCCACCACCATAACCATCCCATTCTCCATTCCAGCATGCTGCAGCAACGGTGAGAGGCCCCACTGTGCCATTGATTACTTGGAAGGCAGCCAGATACCCATTTCCACAATTCTTGCTTCTGAATTTACAGAGAGGTCTAGCTATCCTCCACTGGAGGACAATTTTTACTGGACCTGATTGTTGGAATGTTCAGGGAGGCAGGAGAGGATATATTGTTTATTAATATCATTCCTAACTTGCGCTAGCAAGTTCCTTTACTTAGCAGAGTTTTACATTCCCCTTTTAAACGCACAGCAGGTAGCTGGTTGCAGGCTTGTTTAAGCCTCTCAATATCAGTGACCTGGTAAGTTCCCTTATATCCCTCTTAAAAGAATAAACATGCCATAATAATAATAATAATAATAATAATAATAATAATAATAATAATTTATTATTTGTACCCCGCCCATCTGGCCGGGTCCCCCCCAGCCACTCTGGGCGGCCTCCAACAGATATTAAAATACATTAAAATATCACAAGTTAAAAACTTCCCTAAACAGGGCTGCCTTGAGGTATTTTCTGAATGTCAGATAGTTGTATATCTCTTTGACCTCTGCTGGGAGGGCGTTCCACAGGGCAGGCGCCACTACCAAGAAGGCCCTCTGCCTGGTTCCCTGTAGCTTTGCTTCTCACAATGAGGGAACCGCCAGAAAGCCCTCGGTGCTGGATCTCAGTGTCCGGGCTGAACAATGGGGGTGGAGACGCTCCTTCAGGTATACAGGACCGAGGCCGTTTAGGGCTTTAAAGGTCAACACCAATCTTGTCTAAAGTATATAAAAGTGGTTTACTCACATTCTGTTCACAGTTGGATCCCAGAAGGCAGACTTAGTTACAAATATGTACATATGGATCTACCCCATATGGGGGGTTAATCCCAGTGACTGCAGACTAGCAGTCACTGCAGTTCACACGATGAAAGGAAGAAGGAAAAGGGAGGGGGCTGCATGCCTTGTGCTTTTGTTACCTGCACAGGTAAGGTCACGCCCACCTCTAGTCACATGCAAGAGGTATGTCCCAGTCCAGGAGGAAACAGGAAGTTCCGACTGGCTGAACCAAACATCCCCTTGCATGTCCACTCTAGGAAAACAAGGAATGTTGTATTTGACTGCTACTTATGTATCACATCCCACACCGATGACCCTTCTCTGCACACATTCGCACAAGATGCAGGGAAGCGGAGTATCCAGCAAGACCCACTTGTTTGCTGAGGAGAATACCCGCTTGGTTGTCGAGCGAAGAAGCATGTCCTTTTGCAAAACTAAAGGCACCCATCTTGAAAGCATATTCTTAAATCAAACAACTGCTTTGATGACTTGAACTCGTGGCCACGTCAAGATTTATATTCAGCAAAGGGTTGCCTCATAGGGCAGCAATTATGCCATGTTTCTCTTAAAATATGTTAAAGCATCCCAGCTGAGAGAGTGATTTTTGTGCTTGCTCTTTTAAGAACCCATTCAAAGAGCTAATTAAAACCCATCATTTAAATAATCCCTGTATATGTTCATTAAGCTGAGCCCTCTGCAGAAGATATTTGAACTGCTGCCAAAGAGTAAATGGAAGGAACAGATGTTTAATGCAAAAGGTTATGCCTCCACTATGAGAGTTGAAACAAGCAGGAACTCTTCTCCTGTAATGTTTGTTGGAAGCATTTATTATATTAAGTAATAATATTTTTTATTAAAAAAAATTAAGGTTGAAAGAAGGACTTCCTGGGTTATCTAGTCTAGTGGTTCTCAAACTTGCTACCCTTAGGAAATTCATTCTTTTCACACAAGTTCATCTGCTGAGGAAGACTTGGACATCTTCATGGATTCCTTCACAGAGGGCTGGCCCTACCGTTAGGCAAAGTGAGACATCCACCTCAGGCAGCTGCTTTTGGGTCTCCTGAGGGGGCAGCAAATTGTTAGGTGTTTTAATTGATTTTAGTTGTATTTTTACACTAAGTGGAAGGCACTTGTGTGATTTTTGCAATCAAAATCAAAAATAACTTGACTAGCCTGGAGAGCTATGTGTCTTGACTTGTGGGAGTGGGGGGCATTTACTGTTTGCAATGCCTTGTACTGGCTCTGCCTCCAAATGGCAAAGGATTCTGGGATGCATTCTAAGGGCATTCTGGAAAGTGAGCAATGCTTCTCTGGGGCTGCAGGAGAATATGCTGGTGCTGCATAAGCAATCTTTTCAGGAAGCTTATCTGCCATTGCTGATATTCCCATCTGGGAATATCAGGTTTTCTAGGGAGAACATTTGAAAACCACTTATATGACTTGGCCCCTGTTTTGCGGGAGAATATCTGTTACGGATCCCTAACAAACGCCTACCCAGAATTTTCCTGGAAAACTTTAAATGAAGTCACACTACATCCCTAGGCAGCTTGCTCTGTATGCAAGAAGAAAATATGGTTTGACTTCAGCTGCAGTCAAAGAGCATACCAAATTATCTGGTTTAGGGTATCTAGGAGTTTTCTCTCTTCACATTTACTCAGTGAAATTCAGGGAGATAGCTCAGTGGTAATACTCTTGTATTAGAAGCAGAAGAATCCAGGTTCAATCCCCAGCACCTATAGGTAAAAGGTAAAGGACCCCTGGACAGTTAAGTCCAGTCAAATGCGACTATGAGGTTGCGGCGCTCATCTCACTTTCAGGCCGAGGGAGCCGGCGTTTGTCCACAGACAGCTTTCTGGATGATATGGCCAACATGACTAAGCTGCTTCTGGTGCAATGGAACACCATGGCAGAAGCCAGAGCACACGGAAATACTGTTTACCTTCCCGTCATAGCGGTACCTATTTATCTACTTGCACTGGCGTGCTTTCGAACTGCTAGGTTGGCAGGAGCTGGGACAGAGCAACAGGAGCTCACCCCGTTGCGGGGAATCGAACCACTGACCTTCCGATCAGCAAGCCCAAGAGGCTCAGTGGTTTAGACCACAGTGCCACCAGCACCTATAGGTAGGGCTGTGAGAGACTCCGGTCTGTAACCCTGGAAAACCAGTCAGCTGAGGCACCTTCTTCTCAAGATGATTGAGGGGCCCTGATGTGATGACCCGACGTCACATGCATGATGTTGTGTGATGTCCTGACGTTGCGCATACGACATTGCAAGGAGCTGTGGGGCAGAGCCGAATGTCCTCTGAACATTGAAGGGGGGCCTGGCCAGAAAAACAAACAAACACCCAAAAGTGCCTGAGCCCCTAGGACAGTGATGGCTAACCTTGACAACCCAGATGTTTTGGGACTACAACTCCCATCATCCCTGACCACTGATCCTGTTAGCTAGGGATGATGGGAGTTGTAGTTCCAAAACATCTGGGGTGTCAAGGTTAGCCATCACTGCCCTAGGAGCTGGCGCCTATGCCAGTCAGTGTATACAACACTGAGGTAAATGGGCCAATCGGTAGAAGGCAGCTTCCTATGAGATATCCCTTCCGACACACAGACAAATCCAACTTGCACAAGGCCTTAAGCATCTCACAAAAGGAGCACGTGTGCTCCCAGCATCATTCACAAAATGGCAGAGCTCAGCCAAGTGAGCATGTGAAATGCCTCCACCATATGTGAGACTTGTTTAAAATGCTGCCTACCTCCTCCCTAATCCCCATATTCTCAGCCCAGCACATCGCTTCCGAGTGGAGAACTACAAGCAGTCAACCATTTGCATCAAACAGATCTATCACATTTTATTGGTCACACAACAAAGATCTATAAATAACTCTCCCGCTATCTTTGAATGCTATCCATGGACATATATTCTATTAACAACTCTCTCATTCGCTTTCAAAAGCGAGGACGTGTAATGAAGGGCTGGGGAACATGCTGCATAAAACTTTTTTTTTAAAGGAAACATGAAGGGAGAACTTAATAAACTTCCAGCTATATGTCCAATAAATTAAGTTTTACATTCTAGTCCCATACCAAGAAATGGAGCAGAAAGAAGCTTTGTGTTATTTTTTTTTAACTTGCAGTTTGAGGATGTTTACTTGGCAACTGATGGGATTTATGGATATCAGTTTCTAAGCCATGCATATAAATCTTTATGGTCACATTTTGAAAACTACTTATCCCTATCAATAAATATAGAAGTAAATCCTGAAATAAAGCAGGCAAAAGTACAATTGTGTCAACCATGGTGATGCTGTTTTTTCCCCTCCACTAATAAAAACTATGACAATGCTCCAGTTGCAGCTTGGAAATGGGCGTTGCGGCTTCTCAAAGTGGTTAGTTTTCTTTCTCATCTATGAAGGTTGACATGTTTAGTACTTGATTTAGAAGCTTGGCCTCCCAGGAGGAAAACACTGCTTAAGAACACACCGTTTTGGCAGGGAAACGAGTCATGCATGCAACATGAGACCATGAACTGCAGTGGCCTGTCCAGGAATCCTAAACTCATAGGCTTATTTAAGAACATGTTGTGTGAATGACACATTATCACAGTGTTTGCCGGTTTTGCTTTTAACACGTATACGTCCGCATATGGATGTAAAGTGAACCAGCCTTATATGGTTTGACTGTTATGTGGCCTAAAAGGCCAATTCACTGCCCAATTATGGAGAAATACTTAAATCAATATGGCAAATCAAATCAAATCCAAGTGCTCCAAGGAAACTTGGCAGATCTCTCTTTGACAATGTAGTAATGAATCATTAATACTAGGTACTTACTCATGCTCTAACTACATAATAAAATATTGTTTCACCTGGAAATGTTTAAGAGGGCTTCGAAACATTATTCCTTCCTCACTGCCTTTAGGCTACGATTTTAATGAGGACTAGGAAAATGATATTGCTGTCTGGTTTTGCTTATACTGTAGCTTTCTTAGCTTTATGAGGGGCTGGTTGTTGTCTTGGTGCTGGCCATTTTTTAAGATGGTGGATTAAAGTACCTAAATGGTATTTCATACTAATTGTTGTGTTTGTTTCGTTTTGTATTCTGGACACAGTTTGGTAGAGGAGTTTTCTCCTAAAAAGTCGGTTTTAAATTTATGAAAAGATAATGAATATAAACCAGGGGTTGTTGTTGTTGTTTAGTCATTTAGTCGTGTCCGACTCTTCGTGACCCCATGGACCAGAGCACGCCAGGCACTCCTGTCTTCCACTGCCTCCCGCAGTTTGGTCAGACTCATGTTGGTAGCTTCGAGAACACTGTCCAACCATCTTGTCCTCTGTCGTCCCCTTCTCCTTGTGCCCTCCATCTTTCCCAACATCAGGGTCTTTTCCAGGGAGTCTTCTCTTCTCATGAGGTGGCCAAAGTATTGGAGCCTCAGCTTCAGGATCTGTCCTTCCAGTGAGCACCCTGATTTCCTTCAGAATGGATAGGTTTGATCTTCTTGCAGTCCATGGGACTCTCATACCAGGGGTAGTATCCAACAAAATAGTTCTGCTAACACGAGGAGCTTTTAGCTGCGCAATGGAACTTCCCTGCCCTTTTCTCTCTTTGTTTGACCCCCACATGACCCCTAAATCTGTTCCAGAGGCTCCTCCAACCCCTCACACCCCCGGAGCAAATTTATGGAACGTGCAGGGAGAAGAGAGGGTGGGAACGTTCCATTGCAAAGCCAAAACTCCTTGCATTTTGTTTTGTTGGCTACTACCCCATACTTTCACGCAGTGAATGCATATACAATAAATCTTGAAAATTAAAATTAAGAAGCAAATGCCTTTTGAGGTTTATGTAAAAGGAGAAACCTAGCTTTGCTACCATGCTTTGAGCCCAATCAGTTGATTTGTTACATAGCAACAAGGTAGAAAGCTGCCTGACACTGACTCGGGCAGTCAGGCCGTTGGTCTATTGAGGTCGCTGTTGGTCACTTCATCACAGAAGCTTGCCAGTTCTTTATTTCTTGACAGCATTTTAAAATAGCAAGATCATGGAGAGACTCAAAGGCCATATACTAGTTCATCTCCCATTGAAACATCAGGACCATCTGCTCACCATACCTCCAGAGAACAACTTACGTGATGCAAACCACATTATGCCTGTAAGAAGAGGACAGGTGTTCTGCAGAATTCTACTTACAGGGCAAAAAACAGCTCTGGGCTTCATTTTATTGGAGCTTTCTCCCAATGTAAAAGCCACTTCCAGAAATATAGTGGAATATAAAAGCAGTTGATTCAGTTTCCCCAGCATTTGGGCTGCATTAGGACAATACTTTATTCCATCTTCACAATGTTTCCTTAGCATTGTAGGGTTGGAAGGGACCCTGAGGATCATCTAGTCCAACCCCCTGCAATGCAGGACTATGCCCCATATGGGGATTGGACCAGCAACCATGGCATGATCAGCACCACGCTCTAACCAACTGAGCTATCCATGGAAAGGTGAAAACAATGATCATTGTAAAATTCCACCTGTACAGTAAAAGAAAAGAACATTAGGTTGCAATATTATGGCTGACACAGGACTGTATTAATCACTAGTGGCCTTTTCATAGTTACCATGCAGTAAGCAGAAGTAGATTTACTGTAGGAGGGCTTTTGTAAAACCGTAGCGTGTGCTGAAACAGTGCAGTATATTTGGAATAGTGATGCTTTAACCTTGGCAGCGCAAACGTTTATCAACTCGTATGCATTAAAAATTACAAAGATGAAAAAGATGTTGAGTCTCATTTGGCTGAAATGTCAGGCACATCATCCACCTTTTTTATGGTCCCAGAAAGAAGCCCTGGTATTCCTGATGATCTCATTTTGTTTTCAGCTCCCATTTCTTCCATTCAGGGTGTTAAGCTGGCATTTTACTCTGACTCTGCCCGAGGCTGTGATTTTGCAAACAGGATCTCCGGGATCATTCTTCACTGCTGCACACAGTGGCTTACGCAGCATTCCTGCCGATTCTGAAACACAGCCTGGAAAGTTCAAGTGCACGGATCTTGGCTACATTATTGCAATGAACAAAATGCTGCCTGTGCTACAAAAGAAGTGTGGGCTTGGCTGCTGCAGTTCATATTGCTTCATATTTTACTTATATTAAATAGCTTTGACTTCCCCCACCAGGGCATGTTACAGCTGCCTTATACCGAAGCAGACCATTAGTCTATCAAACTCAGCACTGTCTGCACTGACTGGCAGTGGGTCTCCTAGAATTCAGAGAGTGTCAGGCAGGATGATGGGGAGGAGGAAGAGTGCTGAGAGTTGTTAAAGGTAAAGGGATCCCTGACCATTAGGTCCAGTCGTGACCAACTCTGGGGTTGCGGCGCTCATCTCGCTTTATTGGCCGACGGAGCCAGTGTACAACTTCCAGGTCATGTGGCCAGCATGACTAAGCCGCTTCTGGCGAACCAGAGCAGCGCACGGAAATGCCATTTACCTTCCCGCTGGAGTGGTACCTATTTATCTACTTGCACTTTTGGGGGTGCTTTCGAACTGCTAGGTTGGCAGGAGCAGGGACTGAGCAACAGGAGCTCACCCCATCACGGGGATTCGAACAGCTGACCTTCTGATCGGCAAGCCCTAGGCTCTGTGGTTTAACCCACAGCGCTACCCGCGTCCCTTTGAGAGTTGTTAGGAGGCCCCTATTCCTCTTACAGTTCTACAGTTCTCAGAGTGGTTTAACAATCAGTTGTTCTTCACAGGAAACTCTGTGTCATGAACTGGCAGGACGACAGGGAGGAGGAAGAGGATCCCGGCGAGGGGTGCAGCCGGGACTGGGACACACCAGGGCAAGCAGGGGATGGGGAAGGAAGTACTCACAGAGTGATAAGAGGATGACAAGGGGATGGGGGTCAATACACAGGAATCAGAGCAGCAGGACCCATCACCAGAGCCAGAGGGATCCCTGTCTCCACAAACATGGTGGGCTCTGAGGCATAGGGAGCAGTGGAAGGGGTGCTCTAGACGGCTGAGGCAGGCAAGGGCCCACAGCCCAGCTCCCTGGCTGGCCAGGGTGGAGCTTGCTATCTCTGGGAAGAGGTGTGTGATTCCTCAGCTGGAGAAGGCTTGGAACAGGTGAGGGTCACCTGCCTCGTCAAGCCCAGATGCTGCAATCAGCATGCAAAGTACAAAAGGGAAGCAGAGGTGAGGTGTTGCATCTGCTCAACTGCCCATGTTGGTGGACCTTGGCTTGGATGCTCCTGACTGTGCTTCAGGTTTGACTCTGGACTGTATTCTGACAGACTTGACTACTTGGGTTGACCTTGAGCTGTGTTTCACCTTTGGGCTTTGCTTTGTGGCTTGACCCCCGGACTTTGGACTGCACATACTGACTTGATGCCAGGTAGGCCAGGGATTCAGGGCAGAGAGGGATCTCTTCCAGTCTTACCTGCAGATGTAAGGGGTTGAACTTGGGACCTTCTGCATACAAAGCAGAGCAACCTTAACACTCCAGTTTAGGGATGGAGGAGAAACTGATTCAGTTTACATTTTAACAAAAATAACCTACAAAACATGCACTTTCCCAATCAATACCTGAACGGAAACACAGCTAAACAACAACGTTCACACACCTATGAATTTTGTGATCCAATCCTTAAACTCTAAAATGTGTACATTGGCTCAGATTGTGGTGCCTGTTCTCTCAGCCTGGATGAAGTGTGCCTTGTCAGCACTCTCCAAAGTGGGCTATAAAGTCACAACCGTTAGCAGATGCAAATGCTTCTGGGAAGCTGTTCATTTGGCATGAAAGGAGAGGGGCTGTCAGCAGAGGGGCTCTGCCTCTGTGGTGAATGGTCAGGGTTTACAGAAGGGGTTTTCAGCATATGGTGACTCAGAGCCGTCTTTCCCATAGGGCTTAGTAGTGCGTTGCGCCAGGGAGCTGGCCTCTCAGGGGTGCCTCAGTGAGTGGGGAAGCTGCACAGCTTTGCTGGCGGCCTCCCCTTTCCCTGCGTGCCCGCCAGCTGCGCCCTGCCAACCATATGGCTGGCGGGCGTGCAGCTTGCCTCCCAAGCCTCCGCGGGAGGAGAGCGATCCCCGCATAGGTTTAGGATGGAAGCTGTGCCCCGCCAACTATATGGCTGGCGGGTGCGTAGCTTCCCTCCCAAGCCTCTGTGGGGATTGCTCTCCCGCAGAGGCATGGGGAAAGTTGCCCCCCCTGGCTGGCAGTGCGCAGCTTCGCCTCCCCACTATCCATGGTAATTTGGGGGTGGTGGGCAGATATTTGCACCCCAGCGCCGCATCTGGTAAAGACGGCCCTGTGGTGACTCTTAATATCCTGTACCATTACTGCATCAATTCCTATGTCATGCTCTTCACTGTGTGTCTGGTAGATTTGTCCCCTTTAGTGGTATGTCCCTATGGTTTGGTATATAGACTGCTGGAGTGTATGAAGGTGTGTGTGTGTGTGTAATTGATTTATTGTAAATGACATTTTTATTGGTGTTAGCTGAATTGGTTTTCTCTTTAGTATTGAACTGATATACAGTGGGACCTCGACTTACGAGTGACCCGACTTATGAGTGTTTTTCGACTACCGAATGACTTCCGGAAGAAAAAAAATGGCCGCCGCAACCAAATTTTTCGACTTCCGAAAGGAAGTCGCGGCCGCTTTGAATAGGATTTCTTCAACTTACGAATTTTTGAATAGGATTTCTTCGACTTACGAATTTTTTTCGCTCAATGCATCCCTATGGGGACTCAACTTACGAGTGTTTTCGACTACCGAAGATCGCGTCGGAACGCATTATCTTCGTAAGTCGAGGTCCCACTGTATTCAGTGCAACATTTTTATTCTTAGATTTTTTTTTCTTCATATTGTTTGTCTTGCTTATGCTGTTCCACTGGGAAGGGAAATTTCCACATCCTCCCTTTTGGGAGGAAAATGTAATTAAGCTCTTTCGTAAAATGGTCACTCTGTAATTGTGTCTCCACAATCCTATGCAAGTCTACTCAGTAATAAGCTCCATCGGTTTCACCAGGGCTGCTTCCAGGTAGACAGGTATCTGATTGTAGCCTTTGTTGTTCAGTTTATAATGGCATGCCAGGGATGAATCACATCTGCAGATTTTTGCCAACTGATAGAGGTGAGATTGAACTGGTGGTGGTGCTGACACGTAATTATGCAATAAAAGAAGGAATCCAAGGCACTAATTTTCAACCTGTCAATGGGTAAAATGCTGATCCTGGTGAAATCAATGGCAACGTTTTTGTTGACATCAATTAGGGCAAGGTTTAATAGATTTCATTGAGCCCAGGTGTTTGCCCTGGTGTCCTAATGACTTTGAACAATGCTGGGGAAAATAATTCAAATCCTTAGGAGCCAGTTTCAACCCTTAGATGACAAAGTTGCCTGAGCAGCAAGATTCCACAGCACCCCACAATCAAGAGACAGACATTTCCCTTCACACACCCCACCCCAGTTTGAAAGTGAGATTTTGTTTCTAATCTTGAACCTACCAATGTGAAAGTTTAATCAACTTCGCTTGCATCAGGGAGGAATCAGCTTGTTGCAGTGCTCCCTTGTGATGTATTTCCAATCGCATCATCATACGAAGATCAGACCTATCACTGATCATTGGGTGGTTTACCACCGCACATCAGCTGCTAGAAAATTTGGGTACTTGTTGATTATGTTCATTAATGGATAAGGAAATTTTCACTGGCTATGAACCTACCACATGCAATGCCTCTGCCCAATATTTTTTTAGGTGAGTTTATTAAGGAGGACTATAGGCTTAGTTAAGAAGGGCCTGCACGATGCACCACCCATCGCAGATCCTCCAAGTGTCCCTATTTTCCAGGGACAGTCCCAGATTTACAGAAGCCATCCCGGTTTCTGATTTGATCCCGGAATGTCCCACTTTTCCTTAGGCCATCCCTATTTTCATTGGAGAAATGTTGGAGGGTATAAAGTTATGCAATCTTCAAGCCAAGGAGATAAGTAACTATGCAACTTTTAGAAGACATCTGAAAGCAGCCTTGTATAGGAAAGTTTTTGTTTTGTTTTTCTATACAATGAAAGCTTCCCAGAGTGGCTGGGACAACCTAGTCAAATGGAGTATAAATATTTAAGTTGTTGTTGTTGTTACTATGGAATAGGACAGTGTTTCCCAACCTTGGGTCTCCAGCTGTTTTTGGACTACAATTCCCATCATCCCTGACCACTGGTCTTGCTAGCTAGGGATGATGGGAGTTGTAGTCCAAAAACAGCTGGAGACCCAAGGTTGGGAAACACTGGAATAGGACAGTGATGGCTAACCTTGACACTCCAGATGTTTTGGAACTACAACTCCCATCATCCCTGACCACTGGTCCTGTTAGCTAGGGATGATGGGAGTTGTAGTTCCAAAACATCTGGAGTGTCAAGGTTAGCCATCACTGGAATAGGACGTCCCTATTTTCATCAGAGAAATGTTGTAGGATATGGCATCAAGATGCAGCCTACTACTCATGTATGGTAGCCCACCAGAAACACTGAAAAAGCCCAAGACAGCCCAATACGGTTCCGTTAGTGCAAGTATTTACTCTTGTCCAGTGTAACTTCCCCCTTATCCTCTCCCCTGCATGCCCCCCACCCAGTTTGTTCCAGGGGGTTGGGGAAAATCCAGAACAGATTTAGATGGGCATGATGGGGAGAGTTGGGAAATTATGTTCAAGCTTGAATCCTTGCACTTGTGGAAGGAGTTCCTTAGCACTATGTTGGATACAACATTTGATCTATTCGGGCCAGTTATTTTGATTGTTTCTTGTGAGTGTTTCATTATTATCTATTTAGTTTTTTAAATTTCTTTTGTTCCTAGTTATGTTGTTGCAGGGAGGAGCACATTGGAGGAATTGATTTTTGGGGGGCTCTTGTCATGGCTAGTGCTATGGAGTGAGTACAAAGCAGATAAAGTCACACTACAGTTTCCAGTGGGTAATGTACACACACACACACACACACACACACACACACACTAGCATAAGCCCGCGTGCCCTAACAGAAGAAGCCATGAGAGAACTCTTAGGAAAGAAACAAGCCTTTTTCTAACCCAAAAAGCTCATAAATGCTGAGCCAATTCCAAACTGAGTGGGCATGCTCTGCTGAACATCACTGGTCCTTAAGCACCTATTAGAAAGGCACTGCTTCCCGCTTCCTAATGAGGAATTTCAGTACATGGATATGAGTGTTTAAGGATTAATGTCTGGCCTTTAAAGCCTTCAATGGCCTGGGACCAGAATATCTCAATAATTGCTTTCCGTCTTATGTTGGGGGTTGAAGAGGCCAAAATGCCATGGGGGTGGGGAACGAACATGCCAGAGATATTTGGAGAGGGGAAAGAACCCGTATTGGCATTTATATCATAAATGCTAGAAGCCCTCGAGCCAAAATGGTTCAGCTAGAATGCTTGGTTTTAAAGGAGAGCATAGATTGCTAGAAGGAGCATAATGGAAACTGGTGAAAGGAGCAAACCAGTGAGCATGTGCACAAATTCTGTTGGAAGGGAAGGGGATACTGGGGATGATGTCACTCTGTAATAATAATAATAATAATAAAATTTTATTTGTACCCCGCCCATCTGGCCGGGTCTCCCCAGCCACTCTGGACGGCCTCCAACAAATATTAAAATACATCAAAATCACAAGTTAAAAACTTCCCTAAACAGGGCTGCCTTCAGGTATTTTCTGAATGTAGGATAGTTGTTTATCACTTTAACCTCTGCTGGGAGGGCGTTCCACAGGGCGGGCGCCACTACCGAGAAGGCCCTCTGCCTGGTTCCCTGTAACTTTGCTTCTCACAGTGAGGGAACCGCCAGAAGGCCCTTGGCGCTGGATCTCAGTGTCCGGGCTGAATGGTGGGGGTGGAGACGCTCCTTCAGGTATACAAGACTGAGGCCGTTTAGGGCTTTAAAGGTGTACATCAAAGAGAGCATAAATTCCAACAAGCTAGAAATCCCCAAAGAAGCAGATTCTTCCACAGAGTCACTGTAGCTGGCAATATCAGGCCCCATAAGTAATTCAGACGTACTATTATTCCCCTGACCCAAATGCCTCTGGCAATTGTGAGTTGGAGAACGGAATGGAGGAGACAGACAAAGGAGGAAGTGTTGTAGTAATGGGTGACTTCAGACTGGGTAAATGTGTGTCCTTCTCACAACAAAGAGGCAAAGTTTCTATATATAGCTGGTCAGGGAACTGGCCAGAGAGGAAGCAAGTGGCACCCAGATCCTGGTGTGAGGTGTAAATGTTGTTGAGCGAGTTGTAAACAGTGAGCACAGTGGTAGTAACTTCAACACAAATGTAAGTGGCAATTGCCAAGGAAGTAGACATTACTGAGGAAAGTTGGTAGGAAAAAGAGTTGAAAGAGAAAGTCAAAAGGAACAAATTCCTTTGAAATGACCAGGGATTATCCAAAACCGCAATAATGGGAACACAGCTCGATTGTATAGCACAGATCAGAAAAGGTACCATCACGGCCCAGAGGATGCTTGTGTAGTTAGTACATAGTTAAACTATGGAGTTGTGTTGCTATTGGCTTAATGCAACCTTTGCCAACCTGGTGCTTTCCAGATGTTTTGGACCACAGCTCCCATTAGTCCCAGCCAGCATGGCTTTGCAGAACTTTAATGTGCAATTAGCAGCAGAATTTGGGCTCGAGTGCACCATTTCCCCTACGAAGCTAGCCCTTTATCATTCATCTTGCTTTAATGTGACTGCAGGCTAATTCAATGTGTAATTTTCAGAGGCCCCTCAGATCACTGCTTCCAGCACTCACCAGCTCTTCAGTGTCCTTAAATTGCCAATCTACATATTGACTCATTTACAATGACTGAAAGGGCAGGTATGCCTGGGAGCCAGAGATGGGAAAGATGGGGAACAAGTTTTAGAAAGCTACATTTTCTTTTTTTTCTTTTTTGGGAAAGAAAACGCATTTTTGGGACACCAGAGCACAGTAAAGTGGTGCATTGCAGAGAACTGGCTGAAAGTATGCTGGAGTTTCTCTCTCTTTCTCGATACTTTGCTTTCCCCCCTTTTGATGCAGCAGGTGTTATTAGCACTCCCCTGTAACAGACAATTTGTGGAGCTTGTCGTCAATCTTAATAATGCCCTTAGCATTCCAGCAGATGCTCCACAGGATTCCCAGCTCAGTGTGAGCTAAATGGCAGCAGGATAAATTTCCATCATATTTTAATTAACAAATGTGAACCACATTGGGAGCAGATTTTTATCGTGCCACTTTTGTAAGCGAAGGTCTATTTTATTATTATTATTATTATTATTATTATTATTATTATTATTATGCACTTTTGTAAGCGAATGTCTATTATTATCATCATCATCATCATCATCATCATCATCATCATTATTATTATTCCTACAAACCAACAGTGATGAACATTTGCACCCAGTTCTTGTTTTGTGGTACATAATTGTGGGAAGCCGAGTGGGGGAATGATCCATTTGTCCAGCGATCATGTGAAGCTCGCATTACTCTTAACACCTTCTCTAACTCAGCGGTCTGATGAGGTGCTGAAGTCAGCCTGACTAATGGCCGTGGAGCAAAATTCCCTCCCTTCTCTCTCGCACACAGAAGATACAGGAACATATGAAGCTGCCTTATACCGAGTCATACCATTGGCTGGAGATTGAACCTCCTATGATCCACGAATGTTTTGGTTTAGCAAAATATGTGTGTGCGCCAGAAATCTGCCATTCTAGCAGTAAAGAGATAATAAGAAAAGAAGAGTTTGGATTTGATATCCCGCTTTATCCCTACCCGAAGGAGTCTCAAAGCGGCTCACATTCTCCTTTCCCTTCCTCCCCCACAACAAACACTCTGTGAGGTGAGTGGGGCTGAGAGACTTCAAAGAAGTGTGACTAGCCCAAGGTCACCCAGCAGCTGCATGTGGAGGAGCGGGGATGCGAACCCGGTTCCCCAGATTACGAGTCTACCGCTCTTAACCACTACACCACACTACACTACACAAATAAATGGGGCTTGAGTATGCTTGTACATAACTTTAATAGAAGCAATTAAGCCGCATCCCCCCCCAAAAAAAAACACACCGGGATGGATGCTTACAAACTGGTCAATATTCTGTCACCTGCGCCTCTCCAAACTGTGCGTAAGAAAAAAAGATAACTGTAATTTGATAAAGTATTTCCCTCTATTTTAAGCCTCGTGTGTTCTGGCTTACTGACCTCTAGATCAGCACAGGGTTAGATAACAAGCAGAAAGCCCACTATCTAAATGAAGTGGAACTATTGAGGAAGCGAGTGAAATGGGGAGACTTTATCTCTGACATATTCTGAATATAATGACTACATATTTCTGACATACGGCATTTGGATACTTCATTTTTAAAAATTCCCCATAAGACACTGAATAGAATGGCAAAGTTATATCAAAAGATTAAAAGTAGCTTTTAAAAATAACATAAAAATATTTAAGTGATGGGGGGGAAGAGAGAGAGAAACAGAACATCTGTATGTTTATTTTAAAAAGAAGCAGCAGCAGGCATTTAACATTTAAAATGGGGGAATATCTACCCAGCAAAGAGTCTCGGCTTAATAGGGACTTTTGACTGAATCTTTCTTAGATTAAATGACTGCCTCTATTTAAAGAAGGCAGCTTTTCATAGGCACAGAACTACGCAAGAGCTTAACATGAAATCCATTCAGAAGGAATACAGATAATCCTCGCAATCCTCATTCAAAACTTCTTTACAGCAGAAAACAAGCACTCGGAATGAAATACCAGTTTGGTGTCTAACTCATTTAAACATAAGAACATGAGAGGAGGCCGGCTGGATCAGACCAGTGGCCCATTTAGTCCACCATCATGTTTTCATAACTGGCATTCAGAAGCACACTGCTTTCAACTATGGAGGCAGAGCCATCATGGCTAGTATTGTTGTTAATAATAATAATAATAATAATAATAATAATAATAATAATAATAATAATTTATTTATACCCCACCCATCTGGCTGGGTTTCCCCAGCCACTCTGGGTGGCTTCCAACAGAATATTAAAATACAATAGTCTGTCAAACATTAAAAGCTTCGCTAAACAGGGCTGCCTTATTATTTAGGGTTGCCATATGTCAGTCGGCAGAAGGTCCGGGCAAAAATTGGTTAAAATAAAAAGTTGAATATCCAGACGTATGGCAGCCCATGGCAGCAGTGCTGTTTTTGCCAAATTTTCATAAAAATAGCTCAAAAATGACATTTCTTAACTTTGGCCTCTATCCCCACCCCCCACCCCCCAGGAAGCTCAACAACTTTTCTGTCTGGATTTACACTGTTTGAAATATGCCAATCCTAATTTATTAAATATGTATAACGCCCTATACCCACAGGTCTCAAAGCAGTTACAACATAAAATCACAAAAGAAAATCACAAAATACATAATAAAAACAAAAAACAACCCAACAAACCTCTCCTTCCCCAACACATTTTTAAAGGGCATTGGATGTTAATCAGCTGAAGGCCTGGTTAAAGAGGAAAATTTTCCTCCCCTGGTGCCTAGAAGTGTATAATGAAGGCATCGGGCGAACCTCCCTGGGGAGAGCATTCCACAATTGAGGAGCCACCACAGAAAAGGCCTGTTCTCATGTTGCCATCCTCCAGACCTCTCACGGAGGAGGCACACAAAGAAGGGCCTCAGAGGATTACCTCAGGGTCTGGGTAGGTTCATATGGAAAGAGGTGGTCCTTGAGGTATTGCGGTCCTGAGCCGTTTAAGGCTTTATAAGTCAAAAACATCAAGAGCCCCACCCTCCAGGAATTTGTCTAAAAATGTCCATCGTGAGAGGCAGTGAATTGGACCTACTGCTCTCTAGTTCATTTGGAAATGATGCCACATTCTCTCTTAAAGCAGCCAGTATCATTGCAGACAGTCGAGGCCAATCAAAGAAATTTTGCTGCTCAAAGCAAAGGCCACCTCTATTCCAGTACAAGCTGACCAGACCTGGAGCTGACTCTGAATTCAGCACTGGCAACAAGTTAGCCTCCTCCACCACACTTGAGGGCAACAGAGTAGTTTTGCGGACACAGGACAGGCCCTTGTGGCAAACTGCAGCTTGGCCCAGAGAGGAATGGCAGGGAGGGTTCCTATCATTGCCATCACTACCACCCACTGTCTGCCACTGGAGGCAGCTGACTCACAATACCCAATAGCAGTGCTTTTTTTCCTGGGGGGACGCAGGGGGACGCATACCCCTAAACATTTTGTGGATCTAAGTTTGGCCTCATTGAGGGGCAGTATTTCAACATGCGTAGGAAAATGAGAGTACCCCTAAACAATATTTTAGAAAAAACAGAGCACTGCCTAATATTATTGCTATGGGGATGCGCGGGGCGCTGTGGTGTAAACCACTGAGTCTTGGGCTTGCCGATCAGAAGGTTGGCGGTTCAAATCCCCACGGCGGGGTGAGCTCCCGTTGTTCGGTCCCAGCTCCTGCCCACCTAGCAGTTTGAAAGCACGCCCAAGTACAAGTAGATAAATAGGTACTGCTCCAGCGGGAAGGTAAATGGCATTTCCGTGCGCTGCTCTGGTTTCACCAGAAGCGGCTTGTCATGCTGGCCACATGACCCAGAAAAACTGTCTGTGGACAAACGTCGGCTCCCTCGGCCAGTAAAGCGAGATGGAGAGCCGCAACCCCAAAGTCGTTCGTGACTAGACTTAACTGTCAGGGGTCCTTTACCTTTACCTTTAATATTATTGCTGGCCCTGCAGGTAGTAACTTGCCTTAATGAAAATCTTGGGGGAGATTTCAGTGCTTCCTTATTAAGGACGCCATGTTTAAAAGAAGGATGGTAGGTTGCACATCATACTTCTTTTCAATGATGTTTTGCCCAATGAAAATGTACCCTTAAAAATACATTTTCTTCCCCAGCGAGTTGTTCATTGGGAGAGAAGAGGGACAAGACACTCACAGGGAGAAACGGCTTTAAATGCCCCTGCGAAGGAAGGAACTGTGTTGTAGCTGACCAAGTCAAACGATTTATCCATCTAGTCTGGTATTACTTTGTTCTGTGTGGGAAATAGATTCTGTGGTGTGTGTTTTTGAACCATTTTCTATCTAAATTTCATTCAGAAATTATTAAAAGGGGCAGAGGAGATCAGATCAGTTTCTGCTAAAAAGAAACTTCCTTGGAATATGTTATCTCCTGGGATATAAAATCGATACACTGAAAGTGGTTTTCTCCCCTTATTGATAATAAAAAGCATAATGATTCCTGACTAGCCCTGGTAAGCATGGAGCCTGGGAAAGGGAATATGACAGGGTGGGGAGGAGGGAACCTGTGACTCTCTGGAGGGCCACAGGCTCCCCATTCCCTGTGATAGGGTACCTCTGTCAGTATTTTGTGGAGGTATTTCAATCATTATTTCCAAAGCTTTAGGTCTGTGCAATTAAAGCACTCTGTTGCCCAACGTAATGTAACACATGTTCCCATCCCTGGCTTACTTTCTCAGCGAACCCTGTGCATATACCAGCTGTAATTGCAGACACTGCTCCCCCCCCCCCAGATCCTATGTACATAATACTCTGCCTGTGTACACACAATATGTAGAGGCAGTAGACTGAACACATATAGATCAGGATTAAGCATGATCCAACCCCATATTCCTCTCTATGAATGCTGAGTCCCCACACACTGTGTTATGCCACAAGGACTTAACAAGAGTTGATGGAGTTATTGGGCAATATGTTATGGGGGGGAATCATTTTTTGTTTTGTTTTTACAGTTGATCTTTGAAACTTATTTCTCTAGTATCACACATGCATAAATAATGTGAGGCTGCCTCGAAGTACAACACTGATACTGTGGCAAGGTTTTAATTTTTTATTGGTTTTCTGCAGGAGCACAGAGGTTAACCTGTCTAACATAGAAAATCCAAACAACAAATAACTTTTTCTTTTCTTTTAGGCCACAAAAAAACCCCACTGTCTGTGATCATATGCTACAACAAAGAACCTTCCAAAATCATTCCTTCGGCCAAAAAACATTTTTTTAAAAAACAACGTTTTTTTAAAAAAAACAACAACAAATTATCCTGCAAGGCTAATCTGCAGGAACAAAAGTGTTTCTAAAATAATTGCTTTTGCCTTTTAAAGTTGTGATTAATGCAAGCATTTTGGAAATACAGCTCTGGAACAAAACAGTGACCCAGATTACAATGTTGCAAGTTCCACTCCCATGAACATTTCCAGCAATGTGGAATTTCTACATCCCTGGGAAAAATTGAGCAAGGCAGGTGGATTTCTGTAAGCATTCCTATGTAGAAAAAGCAAAAAAGTTACTGTCAGATGTGAAGACTTCCTTCTCCCCCTCAGGCCTTAGCTCAGGAAGATGGTTGAGAATGCCAAAACTCAGCTTTGGAATTTGAAAAAAGTAAATACTAGAGTGGCTTTGTGGATATGAAGCATATTGCTGAGTAATCCTAACCCAGAGGTGGGTTACTTCTGGGGGGCTGAGAGAGTTGGAGTAACACAATCCAAGGCATTGCTTGTTGCTTCCACACCCAGGTTTAAACCCCAAAGTCCCTCACTGAATGTAACTGGGCTCATAAAGAGGCAAGACATATTCATAACCAAAGACACATTCATGGGAGATAGGGATGCTTAAGTTGGTTTTCCTCAGTATGCCACAAAACATCAGAAGGAAGCTGATTGATAAGAGCAGCGGGGTGAGTGTGCGCTGCATGAGCGTCCTGTGTTGCTAAGCACTTGACTCTAAAGGATCCAGAAATTGCCACTTTCGGAGACATGATGGCCTTTTAATAACAGCCTTTGATCTGACCTTGTAAAGATGCACTTAACATTCATTCCAGCCTTCAAAAGTGACTCTTCATAGAAGGATGAATAAATTGTCTCTCCCACTCACCACACAAAGATGGAACAAAACAATTTCAACAATACAAACTTGTTGAAGCAGTTTTGTGTGTACATACTGATACTGTCATAGAACCAGAGAGTTGCAGAGTTGGAAGGGACCACGAGGGTAATAAAGTCCAACCTCCTGCAATGCAGGAATCCTTTGCCCAACTTGTGACTCGAACACATGAGATTAATAGTCTCATGCTATACTGACTGAGCTATCATATATATATGATGTCTATACAGACTTCCCCAATCCGATGTTTGTCCCTGCCCCAGATCTGAAACTGGACTGTGACCAGGAAATACAAATAT
The DNA here is from genome assembly GCA_034641385.1 of Darevskia mixta. Taxonomy (NCBI): domain Eukaryota; kingdom Metazoa; phylum Chordata; class Lepidosauria; order Squamata; family Lacertidae; genus Darevskia; species Darevskia mixta. The sequence goes on from JAWWNH010000001.1 coordinate 26,849,383, forward strand.
ATGGAAATCCCATTGGCTTGAATTGCAAAACGAAAATGGCCACACGGTTCTTGTTTTTTCACATAGGAGCATGACCTCTGGAGACAGGATAGCCCCTTAAGAGGGGATTAACCCTGCCAACTTTCAGATGGGTTCCTCCAGGGCTTTTCATGCTACTGACCTTTTAACATTTGCTTTTTCCAAACAAAGAGAATGTATATTGTATTTTTAAAAAACTGTAAGTGCTGAATCTTGCTAGTTATCAGGTGAGAATGAGTTTTCTCTTGGGAAAATGAGTACAGGGTTGCAACCTAAAGCTTTTAATATATTTATGGAACACTAGCAAAATCAAGGAATTTGAAAACCAAAGCACGGTACCTATTGTTTCTATCGCTTCAGTGGGCATTTCTAGTGGTAGGGCAGAGACAGAGAGCTGCTTTTTCAACATTGACATCACTACACCAGGCGGGGTCGGCGCTGGGGTGGGGCAGTGTAGTGATGAAGTCAGGGCTGCACTAATGCACTCATAAGAGTGCCAGATTGGCTCCTTTAATGTTTGATGGACTATTGTATTTTAATATTTTGTTGGAAGCTGCCCAGAGTGGCTGGGGAAACCCAGCCAGATGTGCGGGGTATGAATAATAAATTAGATAAAGGTAAAGGGACCCCTGACCATTAGTTCCAGTCGCGGACAAATCTGGGGTTGCGGCGCTCATCTCTATTTATTGGCCGAGGGAGCCGGCGTACAGCTTCCGGGTCATGTGGCCAGCATGACTAAGCCGCTTCTGGCGAACCAGAGCAGCGCACGGAAACGCCGTTTACCTTCCTGCCTGAGTGGTACCTATTTATCTACTTGCACTTTGACTTGCTTTTGAACTGCTAGGTTGGCAGGAGCTGGGACCGAGCAACGGGAGCTCACCACGTCGCGGGGATTCGAACCACCGACCTTCTGATCATGAAGCCATAGGCTCTGTGGTTTAACCCACAGCGCTACCCATGTCCCTTAATAATAAATTATTATTATTATTATTATCCACACGGACTTGACCTCATTGCTGTCCTTCCTTTCCCCAGCACTGTCAGGCAGTCTACGATTCCAAGATCATGAAGGTGGATCCATGGCTAAGCCTTACCATACTGGTCACTTCTCAAATCATTTTTTTAATGCTACAACAGTGCTGGCTGATGCCCATTGCTACTGGTGGGGCAGAAGGCAGGGAGGTGGACCCAGAGCAAATGACAGGCTTCCTCCCTGCTCAATTCTGCAAGGGCAACACTGAGACTAAGGCAGAAGAAGCTGACAGCTGGTGTCCAAAACATCTGGGGCGAGCCAGGTGGGTGAAGGCTGCTCTGAGATGCAGCCATCCATATTACTCTGGAACTCTATTAATTCATCTGATGCCAGCCTTCATTCTTTTAGCTCACCTGCTCCCAAGCATCTCAGACCAAAGAAAACATATTCCTGCTGGAGTAAAAAAAGGGACAAATATGAGCCCAAAGCATAAAGCATGTTGCATTTCCCTTTTACTGATTGTTACTAATTTCATGCCTCATTATCCAGCTTATGCTTTGGTGTTTTTTTGTTTCATTTCCCAAAAAGCGACCTTGAGTATGTTGAATCATTCTGGACTCTAGGGGAATGCCTCTGTGTGCATTAGCTCACCTTCTCTTCTGAGTTGGGGCAGGTTGACTTTAAAACACACACTGCGTAACAGCCAGAGCATCTGTGGTAATATATAAAACATATGAGTACTCTTCATCTCTGAGGGTCAGCCCAGAAGCCCCCGGAAATTACTACAGAATGGTTTATGGATAAATCAGAATGAAAAATACCTTTGCTGGTTCTTTGCATTTCACGACTCGACTGCTTCTCTCTATAGCAGAGTAGAGGTGTTCTATTTCCTTTTGTATAATACTTCACCATAAGGACAAAATTCCTGTAAGCCAAACTGGATGAGACAGCAGGAGATCTGTGATCTCCTCCCAATTTTTTTTTTAATGGAAAAGTGCAGCCACTGACATCCCTCCCAATTTGGAATAAGCCTGTGCGAGAGGTAGATTAACCCATTTCTCATTCTCCTCCACTCCCAATTGTAATTTAGAACCATAATTAAACATTGTGCAAGGCCCCTGAATTTGTTCAGGGCCCAGATATGGGTCACGTTTCTCCCTTTTCCAATTTGTAGTTTAATTTGCTCCATTTCTGCATCGGTTTACAAACTTCTTTTTTTGTCCACATGAAAATTCATATGCAGTTTTATTTGTATTTATGCACTCATTTTTTGCAAGCAATTTCGCTTAAAATGTATGTCATTTCCCCTAATGTATTTTTGTGTACACTTTCCCAAATATATGCTAAAACAAAATAAAAAAAAAATCCTTCCAGTAGCACCTTAGAGACCAACTAAGTTTGTTCTTGGTATGAGCTTTCGTGTGCATGCACACTTCTTCAGATACACTGAAACAGAAGTCACCAGACCCTTATATATAGTGAGAGGGTGGAGAGGGGTATTACTCAGAGGGGTGGTGGGAATAGGTGAAAGGCTGATAGCTGTGGTAAACCTGTTGACGACTGCAATTAGTCTTACAGGAAAAAGCAAGGGGTGAGAAGGTTAAAAAAGCTTTGTCATGTATAATGAGATAAGAATCCAATGTCTTTGTTCAGACCAGGTCTCTCCGTGGTTTTAAGCTTGGTAACTCATTTTGACTATGACAGACCAACACGGCTATCTACCTGTAACCAAATATATGCTGTTGTTTTTAATTTGCATCACAGATATTGAAGGCTAGTTATGTTTAGGCTCATGTTTTGCTCTAGAAAGTGTGGCTTAGGGCACCCACAAACCCGTAACAACGTGAATCTAACTCCCTTGGGTTGTGGGTATCCTGACCCCCTCTAAATTCCTGGGTTCTAGGGTATGATCAGCGCTTTGAGAATTAAGATGAGCTAAATTAAGAGTGTTAAAATGCAGACTGAATCAGTTTCCTGGCCAGGAATCACGTGGGGGAGAAGAGCCATCACATAGTACAAAGCGAGGTGATAAGCGATTAACAATACACTTACTCTGGACCTGATAGCTGAGGAACTTGAGCCTCTCCTTTCACGAGGGGATGGTGAACAGAGGTAAAGACTAGGTTTAGCATTTCAACTTGGGTTGTGAGTGGTGTGAAATTCCAGGGGTCTTGGTGCTCATCCTGTGTTCGTGTTTCCTTTCAAAATTAGACTGCAGTGTCTTTATGATATATGGTTCATTTACACATATATACACCCTGAGTCTACCATGGAGGGAGGGTTCAGAGCATTCACATCTCAAGATGATTCTTTGCTCCCTTCTCTGCCGGCTCCCTTCTCCCCTGCTTTTCAAACCTCATGCAAAACACAATTTTCCTTCCGCCTACGTCACCCAGCATTAAGCAAGATGGTTTGCAACTTGTATATATGCCTGTATATTGAAGAGCTCTCCTTTCCTTTTCCCCCTTTGGATTCCTTACATGATTCCAGCTATAGCGAAACACGTTGCATTCGGCATTTCAAGTACACTTCTGTTATTTTAAGGATGCCTCGAGGATATCTTTAGTTGCATAAAAGTCAGGGCAAAACACGGATCGTGAGGACACAAAACATCCTTTGTAAGGCAGTGTTTTATTCTCAAGAGAGACATTCGTGCAAAATGTGTTCACCCCCCGTGAATTGTTGAAGGTTTAGCCATTGGGATTGATTCTTCAGCGGTGCTTGAACTGTCATTTCAAACAAGTGAAAACTATTTTTCAGGGAAATCTTTGCCATTGCCATTCTTTTAAGACTAATTCCTATTCACAGACCAACAGTGAGCATAGAAAACACAATTACAAACAACCATACAATTTATGTGACAATGCAATTTTCAAGAGAATGTCCCAACAAGAGGACAAACTTTATGTTTAAATAGTTTTCGCAAACTGAAGATTTTCCAGTGTAATATCTCACAGTTACCTGTTTATTGTGATTTTTCATTATACCCCGGTTACCTTTTATGAATTTCAAGGGTCAATCTAATTCTGCCAGGAGATTTCTGTTTACACCATAATTTTTTAAGTATTCTTTATATATTCTCCATTCCTTATAGACTCTGTTTTATCTGACCTCTAACTCTTCCTGTCATCTTTGCTAGCTGCAGGTATTCTACCATTCGATTCTGCCAATCCACTATACTGGGTATTGATTGACTCTTCCAGTTTCTTGCCACTAATATTCTGGCAGCTGTTATCCCATACATGGTCAATGGTCTTTTTGATTTTCCAAGTTCCTTTGGCAGCATGCTTAGGAAGAAGATTTCTGGTCTTTTTTAAAAAAGTAAGTTTAAGTAGTTTTTTGAGTTCCTCGTATATATTATTCCAAAATTCACGGATTTCTATACAATTCCACCACATGTGTAGATAGGACCCTTTCTCTTTTTTACATCTCCAACACATGGGTGATCTGTTTTTATGCATTTTGCTGGGGTTTGATGAATACCAGTCTTTGGACACAATTGTTTTCATTTCAGACATAAATGTTCATGTATGGAAGGATTGGTATAGAGGTCAATAGGACTTTGTAAAATTCATGACATTTGCAGAATACCGAACACCAGAATTCCACAGGAACATGACTGTGTGTATATGATAGTTGACAATAGGGCATCTTATTGCTTGTTGCCCACACCACCCTTGTCTCAATTTCCTCTAACCCTTGTAGTTGTGCTTTTATGAGAGCCAGTGTGGTGCAGTGGTTAGAATGCTGGTCTAGGACCTGGGAGACCAGGGTTCAAATCCCTGCGCAGCCATAAAACTCACTGGGTGACCTTGAGCCAGTTATTATCTCTGAGCCTAATCTACCTCCTTGAGATTTTTCTGAGGATAAAAAGGAGAGGGGGAGAAGTGTGTGTGTGTCACATTGAACTCCTTGGGGAAAATGTGGGATATAAACATAATATGAATGAGTGAATGAATGAATATGTGTGTGCATGGATACCGTATGTTCCATGACCACATGCAGTTTGTCATCTACATAATAAATAATTCCTTTTCCTAAACTTGCCTTGTTTCTCTAGAGGTTATATATGTCTGCATATTTTTCTCTTCTTTATTGCAGCTCTGGCAAGCCAAGATATCTTGATTTCAGGTAGATGCTCGCTTTATTACATCAGTATTATTATTATTCAGTATTTACTGGATACTCATAACCGGTACAAGATAAGATTATTTAGAAAAAAGAAAGTCAGCAGATTTTTTTTTTTTACCAGCATACAGAGAATAAATACACTTTTGATTAACAACTTTGCCTTATGAAATAACTAATAGAAAAGTCACTGCAATAAATGTGCTTTCGAAGTTATGCTCTGTTACATTTCATTCTCATGCTGCTTTGATTTCGGCATGTAAAACAGCAAAAGGTATCAAAAGCGACTTGCTTGTAGTTGCTTTGGAGACGTCCACAATATTTTCAGTCCACAGGAATCTTTTACAAATTTGTCCTTTGCAACATCTCATCAATTTTGCAGCTGTAATCACCTTAGTATTCTTATTAAAATCAAGGATTTGTCTAAAGTGTTTATTCCCAAAGAGCCAAATATGCTTTCCTGTCGCATCCTAAACAGCAAGCCAGGCAAGAGAACAAGCAGAGCTTCAGATTGCCCACTCTAGTGAAATTGTAATTTATTTATTTTAAGGGTTACTTAACTGCAGACATCTGGTGCTACAATTCTGTGTGTGATCATGATTACTGAATGAGGTGGGTGGAAGGAACATGCATGTGCCCTGCACCCAGAGGGGCGAGGTAAGCTGGGGCAGGATGCTCCACAGGGCCTCCAAGGAGTCAGCCTGCCTCCTCCCTCTCAGCCGCCCTGCAGCTGGGGGGGGAGGCAGCAGGCGGACCGTTTGGGGCAGCGTGGTGCCTGTGGGCACCCAAGCCACCGCGTCACTCCCAGGAGAGACGTGTGGCTCGGGCACGCTGCAAGCCCCGCGGTGAGTGCCACCTGGCATTTTGTCACCCCCCTCAGTGGTGACCTGCCCCTACTGCACTCCCTTCCTCCGCCCCTGGGAACATGGCTCCCTATGGCTGTGATGATGAGTGAAATCTGTTTGGAAGATCCCAGGGATAGCAGCCAATTAAAACTCAGCTGAAATGCATCTAACTTCCAACATACCTGTCAGGCTGCATGGGGTCCCTTCCCCAGCTGGCCGTTCAAAGAAAGACTCTGAAACATTAAGCTATTAAGCTTTAATCTAGGCTAATTACTTTACAATGCGGAGTACATCATAAAAATGTCTCGTCAGTCACTCTCAGATCCCGGAAGTGGAGATTTACGATTCTCCCACCAGGAAACCCATCTTGGCAAACGAAAGCACCTTGTGCACCTCTTCTTTCCTTCCCCCGTTACGTTGCGATGGCTCTGCCTGGCTGGCTGGAGCCTCTCCACCAACCCCCCTTCTCCACTGCTACAGCCGGAAGGGGAACTGGAGGAATCCGTCGTTAAGATTGGGGGCTGCTCTCGGTAGCTGCTTAACGCGGGACTGGAGCAAGGATGCAGCCCCCTGACATCACCCTTTAAATGAGCAGGGACATGTTGCATCAAACCCATTGAAACACCCTTTTGGATTTGTAAAAATAAAATAAAAATGCACCCAGATCTGTTGTTGTTTGTTGTTGTTGTTGTTTGTTACGTACAGTATTTCCTTCCGGAAACGTGGCGGTGTTGAAAAATGTGCAAAGAAACGCCAAATGTGAAGAGCTGCAGCGGTTGCCTAGCTTCTCTATTTGTTGAAATGTAAACTGACAGCAAATGAACAGTTGTAACCCTCTGCAATGTTAGAGATTTACCCTGAAGCATTTTGGAAAACATCAATCATGTAATGGAGCCCCACTGCTCTTTCCCTCACCTTTCCACATCCTCCTCCCTCAGACAGCCACATCTGTTTCCTACTGATAGCTTTTAATACACATTCCCTTAATGTCTTCTAACAGGAAGTAGAAACCGAGAGAAGTTTGCGATCACCAGCATTTAAAATCCAGCCTGGGAGCCATTCTGTCATTCCAGGGAAAGATCCAGAAGCAAAAGGTGACAAGCCACTTTTTGACAAGATTCCATCAGTATATGCGCAGAACAACAACACTGAAGGTTAGCATAACACTTTTTGATCTGATTTCTTGCTTTCATACTTTGTATAGAACAAGTTAGACAGCAAAACATCATGCAGGGGAGGGGGGGATTCTTCTTCAGCAGCAACAACAACAACAACCCCCCCCCCGCAAGATACAGATTCAAGGCAAAATTATAATGATAATATATGGGTAGGCTTCTGAAGTAAACAACATTCGATGCTGTAAAGCACAAATTTATTTGACATTCTTGTAATTTTGAAAGGCAGGTTTCAGTAGTATAATGTTTGGGGAAGGTGCTTTTGTGATGAAATAAGGGCAAGCAAGAAGAATAACTTTGATTGTTCTCTTTTTGTAAGATAGTTTTCCCAACTTCAAATAGAACACCATGTTAATTTCTTCAAGCACAGGGCATGTGTGTGTGTGTGTGTGTGTGTGTCTAATATATTCAAAATACCTCTCTAAAACCATGACTGTATAATGAAAGCTGCATTCAATAAAAGGAGGAAGGAAAAAGCTTTCCATCTATTCTTGTTCAGATGATTACCTTAAAATATATTTAATGTTTTTATGATAGAACAGGACAGAATGGTGTCACATTTTAGTAAAGCTTTCATTGGGTGTAATTTTGATTTATTAACATTTTGGAAGTGGTATTTAAATGTTAATGCTCAAAACTGCAGATTGCCACAAATTTCAATGTAATTTAAGAACAAAATACAAGTTTACTTGAGGTACTGAATAGATGCTGTTTAGAATTTCTGAAGAGAAGAGTCAATGCTGCAATTTTACATTGTGTATTTTGAAACCTGCAATGTGAATGTCATTGTGGAGAAGCATCCCAATGTTTCTTTAATATTAATGTTGCATATATATCCTGATACCATAGTTCACATCCAAACTAAAGTTCATTTTGAAACCAGATGTAAAGAACAGAGAAGTTTGATGTCATGGTCACAGAGGAGTGGTGGAAGATACCGGCTGGGGAACCACCAAGGGGGAAATGCTCAGAGCCTGGGGTGGTGGGACAATGATGAGTGCTCAGAGGGAGAAGACTGGGAAGATGTGGTGTCAGAAGCTGAACAGGGCTTAGTGAGTTGGGAGAGTCTGTGGCAAAGGAAAGTCAAGAATCGGAGGCAGACACTGAAGCAGGAGAGTGGGCAGAAGGGGGATCAAGAGGCAGAGATGAGTCCGGCTAGTGAAGAGTCATGGGTGTCTCCACATCCTGCTGCGACAAGCTTCCCTTCTCCCAGATCGAGGAGAGAGATGAAATGGGAGGAGCAAAGACAAGCTGCATGCAGGTGCAGTCTCCAATTGCTCGCAAGAAGCCCTGTAGAGGAGGAGAACTAGACAGCTGTGGGGTGGCAGGATCGTTTAGTCCCGGCAACTGATTTCATATAATAATTATAATAATAATTTATTACTTTTACCCCGCCCATCTGGCCGAGTTTCCTCAGCCACTCTGGGCGGTTTCCAGTCAAATGTTAAAACAATACAGCATTAAATAATTCATAGAGTTATAGGGTTGCCATACACCGGGGAAAACCCTGACATGTCCTCTTTTTGGCGGCCAACACGCCCATCCGGGCAGATTTTTGCATTTTAAAGGAAATGTCCAGGTTTTTTGGGCTCAGGTGGCTCGGGTTTGGGCGGTTCAGGCTGCTCTGCACATTGTGGCCGCTGGCAGCCCAAGCCAGGGAAAGAGGTGCCCGGGCATGACAGCAGCCCCACACACCTCTTTCCCTGGCTCGGACTTGCAGCAGCTCAGGCTGTCCTTTTTTTTGCTCTTCAGTATATGGCAACCCTAATGAAATAGGACCTACAGGGCAGGGCATGAGTTGCTGTGCATATTAGGCCTGAAACTCAGCTAAGTCTGAAGTTCATGTTTCTCTAATCGAGTTAACTCAAGCTTTGAACTGTGTGAATTACTGACCGGCTTGCTCTGACATTTAAATGCCTCGGGAGATTAAGGGCCTCTTGATGAATTAAATAATTTGGTTAATAATAATAATAATAATAATAATAATAATAATAATAAATGCTATGTATTTCCCATAGACTTAAATGGGATTATCTAATGTTTAACTTGATAGGTAAGCTCTGTGGAATTCAGTGGGTTGGAGGAGAGATGAGAACCTACAGCCTGCAGGCATAATTAGTCCTCCCCATTTCCCCACAAGGCCATTTTATATATCCTCATTAGAAGGGTGTGTGTGTGTGTGTGTGTGTGTGTGTGTTTAACCCCCCCTTCACACCAGTGTCTTGATCAAAGTCAGGCCCTTGTATCTGCCATTTGCTTTAGAAAGCTAGGCATGCAACTGCTATGCCATGCTGCCCACACTTAAGTATGGCCTCCAGTCAGAACTAGCTTATGTCCCGTTAATTTTAAATGAGACTTAAGCGCTGCAGCCTTGTGGGATTTTTATTCAGGCATTTCAGTATTGATTGCGTTCTTTTAATTACTTCTATGTTGCCTTGAACATTTTATGAGGAGGTGGAGTGTAAATATACGGCCCAACTCTGCGAGCACCAACTCCGTCCGTCTACAGATACTATCTTACCTTGAAATACTAGGGGAGGAATTCAACATTGTGCAAAGGTTTTTCCAGACAGAATGATCTCCTCTTTCCTCACCCCAGGTGCTGTTCTGGTGGGTCTCCTGATTGTACCCCAAAACCAGTTTTCAGGACCTCCTCCCACCATGTGATGTCACAAGCGTGTGTCAGGATACCCTACACACAAGTAGGAGCTTGGCAGAGACACATGCCCGACTGGCATGTTCCCTCCCTCCTGGGCGATTGTTCGGGAGCTTCAAAAGCATTCCCCAGCCCGAACATCACAGCGACTGATGCCAGAAGACATCAGCACGCTTAGGGATCCGCAGAGGTTTGCGCAGTTGCGTAACAGAACTCAGCATCTTGGCTAATCTACTTTATTTACATATAAATACACACGGAGCACTGCAACATGGCTCTCTCTCTCTCTGTGGGATCAGACAGCAAAGAGAAAGAACAAAGAACAATAGTCCCACTTCAGGGAACACAGTAAGACAAACATCCTGTCTTGTCACTTCCCATTCCTGTGGAATTAAAACACATGCCCAGTCATGTGATAGACAACAAACCCATGACTGCACATGGGGAATGAATCACCAACAGCGTGTTGCACATGACATCACCCGCACGTGCTGGGCACCCACAATGTTGGGCTGAACTTGGCGAGCCTGGTGTCAGGACTCACTGTTTAATCAGTAGCTAAAGGAAAGTATTTTCCTGAGCAAGTGCAGTGTGTCATACCCTACAGCCAGGTAATGTGACTGTGGAAGCAGCCCGCTCTTAGAGGCCTAAGGTTAGGGGATGTGGGCCTCTTCTGCAAGCATGAGCTTTCAGTGCCTCTTATTTAAGACGTTAAGCGCTGTAAATAAGAATGACAAGAAAATACGATGATGTCTGTTTGATTTGCTCTTATTTATGCATGCCAGTGAAATCTCCACATCAACCTTGATCTCTCATCCTTGAGAGAAGCGCTATCTTTTGGCCTCTGCCAAGCAAACCTTTCGGAAGCAAGGTGACATGAATAAGGAATGAGCAAGATCCTGTCAGAGACGTGCGTGAACTTTACCTTGTTTGCGCATTAGCCAGAGCAGCAGGATCCATGGATATAGGAGCAGAATTTCTATCTAGGGAAAACATACTTTTCTCAGAAATGTGCTCCTTAAAAAGAGATTTTTGTCATGCTTTCCGCAAGTCAGACTCATAAATCAGTGGGCTGAATGGCTCTAACACAGCCTCTTTCATATTTATAACACTTAGGCTGTCAACGGCTAAGGGGTAATAAGCAGGCACATTTTTAGCCAAATGATTTCATATGATGTAGCATGAACGATGAAATGCAACCTGATAACAATCCATTTGTCATTCAGTGACATACCAAACTGGACACTTAAATCACATGATTAAGGATATTTTGACATTTGTATTACTCATCCGTGTTTCTGAGAGAGTTATTAGATGGCCATTGTGCCATGGGGCTGATTCTGCCTCCCCCTTCAAAATTGTCTTCTCTAGTTGCAGCAAATCAAACGCCCATTAATTTGGTTTCATATAAATTCTGTTTTGACTTGCCAAAGCTAAGAAGAAACATTCAGGGTTTGTTTTTTGTTTGTCTCTCAGTAATTTAATTCTTACTTCAGAGTACAGACTTTTCTTTCCATCTTTCTCTTTTTTTCTGCCTTCCTAATCCAGAATTTTGAAATGTGAGGCACTTTGGAAACGGGGTCAATGGAACCCCCAAAGAGAACAAAAAGTCAGTGTTTGTTCTCTGGCAGATGGTGTAGCTCTGAGGTTAAAACCCCGCTTGAAATTATACAGGAGGGGCAGGCAGAGAAAAACATTGTTTTTTGACCACTAAGAATTCAGTGAAGGGCACATTGGTGTGATTCCCTCCACATCACCGGTATGAAAGGAAACATATAATTAAAATGAAGCTCTGAAGGTGAGCCTTGCAATAAAAGCAATTGAGAGCCTCTCTGTTCCCCATTTTGTCAATAGGAAAAGCAGAATAGCCCAAATCGAATTCCCGCTAGGTAATGATATTCCTATTGCAGCAGGCTGCCAAATGATTATATTAACAAGGCTTGTTGGAACAAATTCTAGCTAATAATGTAAGAACAATACTTAATAATGATACTGCACTTTCCCTACATGCTCACTTCATATAAGTAGGACACTTCATATACATGGCACTTCATATGCACTTGGGAGAGGCAGATCTGTCTATTTCTGATGGCGCTGTGGGTTAAACCACAGAGCCTAGAGCTTGCTGATCAGAAGGTTGGCGGTTCGAATCCCTGTGACGGGTCCCAGCTCGAATCCCGTTGCTCAGTCCCAGCTCCTGCCCACCTAGCAGTTCAAAAGCACGTCAAAGTGCAAGTAGATAAATAGGTACCACTCCGGCGGGAAGGTAAACGGCGTTTCCATGCGCTGCTCTGGTTCGCCAGAAGCAGCTTAGTCATGCTGGCCACATGACCTGGAAGCTGTACACCGGCTCCCTCGGCCAATAAAGCGAGATGAGCGCCGCAACCCCAGAGTCAGACACGACTGGACCTAATGGTCAGGGGTCCCTTTACCTTTATCACTTTTGCATATCTCAACTCGTAATTCTATTCTGTTCCTTTTCTGCATTAGTTGGCCTTTTTTAAAAGAAAGAAAAGTGTTCAAAATTCATATTTTAATATATATTTTAAATGGCATTTAAATGCATATATTCTCTCATGTTTAAATATTTTGACATGTTTAAAAACTGCTGAGAGCTGCACTGCAGCCATCGGAGAATTGCAGAATCTGTTTGAAACTGAAGAACAGATCCATGCATCAAGAGGAGCAGATCATGTCTTTTTTGTACAAGAATTCATGAAGAACAGACTCCTCAAGCATACCTGAATACATTGGGTTATAGTTACAGGTAGATAGCCCTGTTGGTCTGTATAGTCAAAACAAAATAAAAAAATTCCTTCCAGTAGCACCTTAGAGACCAACTAAGTTTGTTCTTGGTATGAGCTTTCGTGTGCATGCACACTTCAGAAGTGTGCATGCACACGAAAGCTCATACCAAGAACAAACTTAGTTGGTCTCTAAGGTGCTACTGGAAGGAATTTTTTTACATTGGGTTATATGCAACAATCATTCTCAGAGCAAACACATTGAAAGTGATAGGTCAAAACTAACTTAGGGACATTAATTCCTGCTCTGAACAGAACTTAGTTGGGTACAACCCATTATTTTGGGGAACATTATTGGGCCACAGACTCCCCATCCCTGAACCTGATAACTTTACAGCAATAAAATAGGCTAGCGTTATTGGGCTCGTATACAAGCAGGGAAGTGTGGATGGAGACTGTGTTTAAAGCAAGGATATGGTGGTTTTTGAAATGCCACCACTTGGGCTTATAAGCAGAATTGAGATACGTATTGGAGACCAGGGGAGTCTTTAGCATATGTGCTGCCGGGGTGAAAAGATCCGCCCAGCGCCCCCAAGTCTGACAAGTGCCGCCGTTGTGAATGACAAACGCCGCCGCTGGCACGGCGTGTCTTTGGTAAATGAGAGCACAAAGTAAAAGTCCTTTAGTGAAGCAGTAGGTATACATTTCGGTAATACCTATATGTATTTTGTTTTTCTAGCTTGATCAAAATTAGTTATTATTTCATAACAGGTAGATAGTTAAGAGCTTAGGCGGCTTCAGCGGCAGGTGCCTGGCACCCTCCAGAATTCGGTGCCTGGGTGCCCTGCACCCCTTGCACCCCTGGGTAAAGATGGCCCTGTTGGAGACTCCCCAGTTCATAAAACATATGCTCTCGGCACCAAACCAGAAGTGTTCTCAGTAGCTGCAACGGATTGTTGTCTTTCTGGTTTTCAATTTCTCGTCTCTTGCAGCAGCACCTGTGAATTAGTCAGTTGGGTGCTTCAGGTGTTAAAGTTGGCCTCTAATAAAAGTACAAGAGTTGTGTTTCCTACACAACATTATAAATGCCTTTAGGCCTCGTCCCTTCGGGTTGCAACCTGTTGTCAATGATGCCGATGCTGGATATTATAGAGCTGGAAAAGTGCAGAGAAAGGGCAGCAAACATTACACACACACACACACACACACACACACACACACACACACACACATTGCCCTTATGTCCTGCTTGTGGGATTCCCGGAGGAATCTGGTGGGCCACTGTGAGAACAGGATGCTGGGCAAGATCAGGCCTTTAGTCTCCTCCAGCAGGACTTTTCATATGTTCTTAAGCTACATGGTGGTGTGAAAGGTTGAAATATTTTCCCCTCTCCTCTCCCCATGCACCCCTGCACCTCCTCCGAATGCACTCTGGGACATCAGAGGAAACCCCTGAACATTGTGGAGGAGAGGCAAATTGTTCTGCTTGGCCAGCAGAAACGCTTGATGGAATGATCAGAAGAATTCCTTCCAACGTTTCCAAGTGTGTTTCTAGTCTGAAATGTCACTGAGTAAAAATGAAATTTCGCGTTTATTATCTTCCAGCACTTTCTGAATCAAGTTTGATCAGATGTTCCCATTTGTTTCAAGGTCAGCCTGGTAAATGCAGCTTGCATTCCAAGTTAAGCCTCCCCACCACCACCACCCAAACCTTTCTCCTTGTTCCTTGTAACAAAAGTTCTCCAGAATGTCCTTTTCTGCATTAAAAACTCTCTCTGTGACCCTACTACCTTTAGTGGGCTTTGCACAAGACAGAGGTGGATTCAGATTCTGTTAGGAATTCTGTCAATGATGCACACTGAAAGAAAGAAAGCTCAGCTTTGGGGGTAATTACAGATGAAGATGAAGCTTACGTGGGATACTAGGACCTCTAGGCCAAAGTCTCAAGTTGGGAATGGGTCAGAGGGAACACTTGCGTTTCCCTCGCACAACTCGCACAAAGTGTATTTAAGCAATCTGAGGTGCTGATTCTTCACTTTGTAAATGATCTGTTGCCTGCAGCTGCACTTCTTAATTCCATATATGGTCCCTTTGATGATTTAGTTGTTAATGCTTGTAATGGAAAAGTATCCTCTATTTAGAGTTTGTAGGTAGTGCAAACAGAATCTCCAGGTCTTTGAAATGGTGAAGATTCATGCAGGTGCTCTATGATACATGAACTGGCAGAATGGCCAAATAGAAACTACAGGCAATGTCAGTGTGACTCCCTTCAGAGGATGAGCGAGTGCTCTTGTGATGATTACACTGTCTTCTCAACAGGAGGATGACATCAGAGGGACTGCCAGTGGCCGAGAGTCTGAAGCAACAGAGTGGAAGGTTATAGCTCTCCTTCTCACCTCTACTCACTCACCAATCCCTAAAGAGTGCCTAGTCACTAGACCCAGCTGTTGTGACTGAAACTCATTACTCATCCATGCCCCTGTGTTTCCCTTGCCTTCCCACAGACAACTGAGCACAGAGGTTGGGTATTCCCCTCTGAGCCCAGTGCCAGGCAGACCACTTGAAAGGCCTCCAGAATAAACAGCTCTGGAAATCCAGCTGCTCATCCGTGGGGGATCCCATCTTTTATTGTCCTTAAGCCAAGGGTACTGTGCCTTTTTCTGAGTTCATGGCAGACGGCAGCCAGGAAGGTGCAGTTCTATCCAGTAAGGAGATGCAAAGATGAGGAAAGCTGTGTCAGTTGCTTCTCTGTCTACCAGGCAACTTTCAAAGAAGACACTGTGAGTGCACAAAGACTATCATCCCCCTTCCTCTGGGATGCTGTCAGAATTCACTCTGCAAACTGATGCTGTCACACAATAAAACTGGTGAATATTTCAGCAGCGTCTTGGCATCCCCAGCGCTTCACAGGCAGTCCCCTTCCAGATGTCTTCATGATGGGACACATACAGGAAGGAGGGTAGCTGAGTCCACACTGCCGACTGTTCCACATGTCTCTCTGTGTGTGTTCAGTTGTTTAGTCGTGTCCGACTCTTCGTGACCCCATGGACCAGAGCACGCCAGGCACGCCTATCCTTCACTGCCTCTCGCAGTTTGGCCAAACTCATGTTAGTAGCTTCGAGAACACTGTCCAACCATCTCATCCTCTGTCGTCCCCTTCTCCTTGTGCCCTCCATCTTTCCCAACATCAGGGTCTTTTCTAGGGAGTCTTCTCTTCTCATGAGGTGGCCAAAGGTGGCCACATGTCTCTAGGAGCTTGCATATGCATGAGATTCACATATAACCCTTTAAGAAGCTTGTGTGCGAGAGGGATATTTTATGTGGGTACCACCCTGAGAATGAATCAAAGGAAGTTCAAAAGTCCAGGAATTCTCATCCAGACCAAAAGCTTAGGTTGGACAAGGAGACCATCTGTTTAGTCAGTGAGTACCTTACTGCATTCACAACCCTAAAAAAGAGAATAGATTCTTAGAGGAAAGGGAGAACGGTGGGGATGGGGAGAGAGAGATAGATAATCTTTAAAAAAGTGAGGTAAAAGGATGGGAGCACATCCATTTGACATAAAACTCCAGAACACAGAAAAGAGTTTAAAAGTTATTTATCCAGCGGTCAGATGAGCTCTTGCAACTGTTAACTGAAGGAATTCTTTGCCTTAGGTTTTCAGATGATTTTGAGCTCTTAGACTCACAAGTTCTGCCTTGCAGTTACTCTGAGTAGGATATAATAGTCCCAGCAGGACTCCAAGAAGGTAGGTTTGTGCCTTGTGAAAGCCACATTCGCATCTCCCTGGGGTGGGATTAGGCATGGGCAGAGCTGTCCATTTCGGTTCCTTTCAGTTTCTGCTGTCACCATTTTAAAGTTCAGTTCTCCACATTTCCCCAACAGTTTGCTTAAAAAAAAAAAAGTCCTGATGAAATTTCTCTTAATATACACATCAATTTATATGCCCATCATTTGCAAACACATGTTTGCAGAGCAATTTGCTCTTACATAACACATTTCTCTATGCTATTTTTCACTAATAGCTACATTTCCACACACACGTTACCCTAGTATATGCATTTTTGTACACATCACTGAGCTGGAGAACTCATTGCAAAATTCAGACAGTTTCTTATTTCAAAGAATAGATGTATTTTGGTGCATGTATGTATTTGAAAAAGTGTACATTAGGTAAGTTCACCTAAAGATGTGAACTGAATCAAATTCCCCCCTCAACTCTAGGTGGGAGTTAAAATGATGTCCCTTATTTTCCCATTGCATTGTCCTTTCCCACTGAGCAGCTCCCAGTGCTGCCTGCTTCAGACTTGCTGCTGCAATTCCCATCCTTCCTTGCATATGTAGCTCTCACATCTTTCTTGCATGATGCTGACTTCCATGCACAGAGGCTCCAATACAGATGTGCTTTATGCAGTGTTGGGGACACTGCTTGTGCGGAAGCATGTTTGTCACAGCAGGGCTCGAACCTTTGTACTCTGACATTCTCCACGCAGGCCTCATTCCTGGAGCATCATGACTGTTTGTGCAGCGGGAGGGCGGCGCTGGTGTCCTCTCATTCCTGATGGCTGCTTGTGCATTGTGCGGAGGCCATGTGTGCATAATGAGAATGTCCAGCTGCCATGCACCGACCGGTACTTTCTATGCACAATTAGAGAGCATCATTGGCATGATTGAGGGTTGGCAGCAGAGCTTCCAGGAACGCTTGAGGGAGTGTTGGCATTGGCACATTAGCTTTTGTTTCTGCAGCTATTTTGCTGTTGACCTTGCTATCGGTTTGCTATTGGGTTGTGACATTATGTCTGTGGTAGCCCTGGCATAGCGGCTTCCCAGCATACCAAGGATCATAGGATCACCCTGTAATTTAGACAATTTAAATACTGTCAGCAAACCGTTAATTGCACACCTCCCCAGCTAATCTCGTTTGCTGTTAACCGGAATCACGGCTGAGGAAGATAATGTATTGGAGTCCGGGAAACGAAGTTGAAATAGAACCTGAACGTTTTCATCTAGTAGAGATGGATGTTGTTAGCTTGTTGAGAGGAAGTGAAGGTTAAGCCTTTTCCTTTTTGGAAAAAAAAACACACGCCCTCAGTTATGTGGGAGTGTGGCTTCCATCAACCTTGAAATTATACTTGTTTAGAGCATGGAAACTGTAATTGATAAACCACAGCAGTAAGTACCGGTAGCTAGCTACTGTTGGATTAACATAATTTGAAAAATGTGAATAGTCATCGACGAAGTTCACCTTGCACTTTTGTTGGCTTTATAACAATGTCGCGCCCAGAGTGATTGCTCATTTATCCCAGATTGTGTGCTAGAGGACTTAGATTCTATGCCCTTGTTCCAGGGAATTTATTTCAGCGACAGATAGAAACACGTATTTCCTTAAATCTGACAAGCATTTGGAGAGCTGATGTCAGTACACACATCAGTCCTTGTCACATTGGTAAACAAGATTAGAATTCTTATTTATTATTATTTTAAACCCTCTTGCCAGACATTTTAGTTGTATGAGAGAGAGAGAGAGAGAGAGAGAGAGAGAGAGAGAGAGAGAGAGAGAGAGTTGTGTATTTTCTGTCTTATTTTATCTCTCTGGGATTTGAGTCCCACCTTTGACAGATTTATCATCTTTCCCCCTTCTTTTCTTTTTCACCATTTGGGCCTGTTCCTACCATCCTTGGTGCATCTATCAACATACAAATCCATGAGTAAAAAAGAGAAAAAGACAGTGAAAACAAGGCTACCCCCCCCCACTCTCAGGTCACAGGGTCTGTGTTCCTCGCACGATAATTGCAGCCTCCTTCCATAAATGTGTGAAAACGCTGCCATCAGGCGCCATGTGATCAATCAGCATGGATCGCTGTCCTTAATTACTACAGGCTTTAATTGCTTTAATTGACTCAACCAAATATCTAGTGGAGGCAAAGCTGAGAAGCAATCTCCATGCTTGATGGCAGCTGGATCATACCTCTGACTTACTTGATGAATCTTAGCTACTGTTCATACAGCATGATTACTAATTGGGGAACAAAACTGAAGTTTGCTAAGCTTCCTACCAAAAAAGTGGGGTGGAGGGAGAGGCAAACAGCTGAGACTTCCCAAAGTGTGAGATCAGGGATCCTCAGATCTGGGGGCCAAACAGGGAACCAGGATTCCCTGACTGGTCCTTAGGCCACACACCCTCCTGGGCCACACTGCTCACCCAGACTGGCTTTGCAACCTTCTTGAGTGTTTTCTCCTGGCCTTGAGCTCTGATCATGCTTCTTGCATGCATGGAGGGAGGACAGAGTGGGGTGTGGAGAAGCTAGCCTACTGTACAAAGGTAAAATCCGCATTTCATTCTCCGCCCACTTCTGTCTCTGTTCCCACCCACCATTGGTATAATAATAATAATAATAATAATAATAATAATAATAATAATAATAATAATAATTTATTATTTGTACCCCACCCATCTCCCCAGCCACTCTGGGTGGCTTCCAGCAAACATTAAAATACATTAACACATCACAGATTAAAAAGTTCCCTGAACAGGGCTGCCTTCAGGTGTTTTCTAAATGTCATGTAATTGTTGATCCTTTTAACCTCTGATGGGAGGGCGTTCCACAGGGCGGGCGCCACTACCGAGAAGGCCCTCTGCCTGGTTCCCTGTGGCTTTGCTTCTTGTAGTGAGGGAACCGCCAGAAGGCCCTCGGCGCTGGATCTCAGTGTCTGGGCTGAACGGTGGGGGTGGAGACGCTCCTTCAGGTATACTGGACCGAGGCCGTTTAGGGCTTTAAAGGTCAGCACCAACACTTTGAATTGTGTTCGGAAACGTTGCTCTCAGTAAGGAATCATAGAATCATTGAATTATAGAGTTGGAAGTGACTCTGAGGATCATCTAGTCCAAACGCCTGCAGTACAGGAATATGCAGCTGTCCTATACAGGGATCGAACCTGCAACCTTGGCGTTACCAGCGCCACACTCTAACCAACTGAGCTATCCAGGCTGCAATGTGGCCCTTGAGCTGAGAAAGGGTCCCCACCTCTGTGTTTATGAATTGATTAGCAGAGAGGCAGTGCTGATAGGAAGCAGCTCCAATGAAAAGTAAGATGGGTATTTCTTTCTTCTTCTTTTAAGTATTGTAAGCCGCTCAGGGAACTCTAAGATATGGGGCAGCAGACAGATGCCATACATAAATAAGCAGATGGTGTCTTGGCTCCATGACATTCATGTCACTCCTAATGGTGCAGCAGTAAAACTGCTAACACATTTGCAGAGCTAATCAGGGTACAGTATGGTTTCAAATTGGATGGGGGACTGAGTGTTGAGGTTCTTGCATTGCAGGGGGTTGGACTAGATGACCCTTAAGGTCCCTTCCAACTCTACAATGTTATGATTCTATTGTTCCATAGTTTATGGAATAAGATGTCAGGAAAACTAAAGGTGGGTAGTGAGAGGTGTGGTAAGAGGCCTCTTGTTCCTATTAGCTGTTCATCTCCTTAAGGAACCTTCCTTCACTTATTCAGGGATGTGACTCACAAGTTGAGTGCAGAACTATTGAAAACTTGACTTTAAATTGAATATAGGATGATTACATATCATCCTGAAAATATACCAGGGTATGTATATTTGGGGGGGGGGGGATAAAATAAATGACTATTGAGGGTGGAATTGTTGTGTGTGCAGAACAAGATCAATGTGTGCAACAGGACTTTTTAAGCAGAGTTAGGTAGTCAAGAATTCTAAATTTTGAAAAGGATCCCCCTATTTATTGGAGGGGTGCTAATTTGAGAACTGATAATCATCACCCTATATTTGTTTAGTCCTGCCCTGGATTATGTTCCTTGATCATGCTAATAGGTGGCAAAAAGCTGATAGATAATTTAGGGATCCAGATAAAGGCATACTTTGTCACCATCCTGTGTGAAAATGGTGAAAGCATTTACTGGCCTGGGATCCACACCATTGTTATATTTTAATACTTGGTACTCATTCTTCCTTGTGTATAAAATTAGCTTCACAATAGAATTGGAAAATGTGGCTGCCCTCTTTGTGGTTAGGGGTAATTATACAGTCAACTCACTAGATGGCACTTGACTTAGTTGTATTTGCTGGAGTAAGGCATTCCCTGTGTCAGCTCTATTCTTGCTGGAGAGAGACAATAAAGTTTTTGTCTAACTTTCTGACTGGTTTGCCTCTAAGCTTTCCATGATATTGTTGTTGTTCAGTCGTTCAGTCGTGTCCAACTCTTTGTGACCCCATGGACCAGAGCATGCCAGGCACGCCTATCCTTCACTGCCTCTCGCAGTTTGGCCAAACTCATGTTAGTAGCTTCGAGAACACTGTCCAACCATCTCATCCTCTGCCGTCCCCTTCTCCTTGTGCCCTCAACCTTTCCCAAGATCAGGGTCTTTTCTAGGGAGTCTTCTCTTCTCTTCCATGATATCCTCAATGCTTAAAAGAAACGTACTAATGTAAGCTCCTGCCTAGAAGCTGCATTTTCTAACTTAGAAGATACACTTGTATGTATGCACAAAACCACCGCCACCACCCTGATCCAGACATTTGGCTAGACTTACACAAATGGTCTTTCCTCCAAATTCCACAAATGTCTCACCTGATCGGGCAAAACTTGGGATGACAGCTTTGGGATGTGTGGAATTCCTGTGAGGAGCTTCACTCCTTTTCTCAAAACCCTATCAACATTCCTCAGATGTTTTGACTGATGACCCTTCCTCCAAATTCAATTCATATTTCACAGTAAGCAGAATTTCATTGGGGAATCTATTATCAACCTCACACACTTGGGAATAGAGAGTCGTGATGCGGAGGTGACCAGAAAAAAAATGCACTCATGGCTACTTCACTTTAAACTTGACACTTCAAGCAAGTTCTGGGACTGAGCTTTGGCGCAGGTTAAAAATTTAAAAAAACCTGTTCCAGTCAGGGCCAATTTCTTTTTAAAATAATGATAACAATTTTATTGGAAGTTTTTTTTTAATATATTAAACACGAAAATTCAAACTCATAAGAAAATACAAAACAGAAAACAGATAGGGGAAAAGAGAATAGATAAAGAATAACTAAAAAGACTTTTTATCACATTTATGTCATGCATATCATATCATTTATCCACACATAGAAAGGCAGACTCCCGCAGCTCCCACCTCGCTGCATACCTCTTCTCCCAGTGCTTTTTTCATTCACGTCCCCATAGTTTAACGTGCTACTTCCTAAAACATATGGACTTCTTGGTTTAAAAGAAACATTTCCCTCACAAAATAACCTGCTGTATAACCTCCATTAAATAAATGTAGTAGAAATGCTAATCCAAAGCATATACCCTATATACTCGAGTATAAGCCTAGTTTTTCAGCACATTTTTTGTGCTGAAAAAGCCGCCCTCGGCTTATACTCGAGTGAGGCAGGCAGTGGCTCCTATGAAGCTTTCTCAGGTTTTTTGTGGTAAAATTGGGTGCCTCGGCTTATATTTGGGTCGGCTTATACTCGAGTATATACGGTATATATATTTTGGTAGAATAATAGGAGTTTAAAATAATAATAGAAATTACCTCACATAATAACCTGGTATGTATAAATTAAGGGAAATGGGTAGAATTGTTAATCCAAACCTCAATTGTGGGGTTGTTCCTATTTTGGTAGGATAATTGGAGTTCTTGTTTTATACAGGGGGGGAAAAACTTAAGGAGGAATGACTAGAGGGTTAGGTAAGTGAAACTTTGATTGACTGAACAAGTGCTTATGCCATGCATAGAGATATGACAAAAGGACACTCTAAGATGGCCTTTACTAACAGGTTCCTAGAGCTAGTAGTCGACTCAGGCACTGGCTCATCAGGCCTCAGCCCCTAAAAATAGGTGCCAAGTGCCATGTTCTGCATGCAGGGCTAAAATAAAACCAGCTGTCTCAATCCACTTGCTTGAGAGAAGGGAGAGGTGCGTGTTTCAGTGGAGCTGGTCTCCACTAGACTCTGTATTCAGGGGACTGGGAACTTTGTCTCACAAAGAAAACCAAGCAAAAACAAGTCTGTGTGGAGAGGACTATAAAGATTTTTCAGCGACAAAGAGGCTGCGGTTCTCTCACAGAGCTCTGAACATCAGGAAAGGTAAGTGGGTTGGGAATTATTCTCTGTGAGTGGGGAGCAAGACATTCCTGTGTGAGCGGTGAACAGAAACTGCTTCCCTCTCAAGACATGGATTTTATGTGGAGATTTTAGGCTGTTATAGATACAGCATGGCATTTATTGATACAGGGCTGAGAGGGAGTGGTGTTTAAATGTTATTTTAGAATCAACAACAACAACAACATAATGGCCAACACTTGGAGTCTCACACCACTGTGTCAGTCACTGGCTTTGCTTTGTTAGTTTGTGCGGACTTCTAGCTGAGCTGTTGTGGACTGAGCAGGTTTGTGCACGCAAACACCACACACGCACTGAACCACATGGATATTTTTCAGCACCTAATCATAATGATTGCAGCTGGAGATCAAAACCCAAACTGCAGCACAGAGTGCATTCAAGATTGCACTCCCAAGTCCACTTCGTTGGAAGTAAACCTTGGTTTGACCTGAACAAACCACATTGAAGTTAATAGCACCTGCTGCATGAAAATCTCTCTCTCTCTCTCTCTCTCTCTCTCTAACTCCTGCGTGCATCAGCATTTTTTAATTAAAACAGCAACCATCATTTTCATAGCAGCTCAAGTACATCATAACATAATATTTAGCACAGCCTTCCTGAACCTGATGCATTCCACATGTTTCGAAGCACAATTCTCTGACCTTTGCTGTCTGGGGCTGACAGGAGGGGATGTCCAAAACATCTGGAAGGCACGTTTTTGTTGTAAAGAGATAACACACCAACTAAAGGTAGCATTTATGACACTGTGCAAATGTAGGGTTTAAGTGAGAACTGAAATTGCCATGGATGTTTAAAATCCAGTGTGGTGGGAAATGGGGCCCTCCCCTTGTGCTCCCCTGGGCCTGTTCTTGGGGTGTCCCTGATGCCTGGAGCAGATTTATGGGTTGTGGGGGGTATGCAGGTGGATGAGAGGGGGAATTCTGGTTGTGTGAGCGGACCTCACTTCACGCATTCAACAACTTAAAGCAAGAACACAGGATGGGGGCCTAGAAGCAAAACTGGTAATTAAAAATAAGAAATGCAGATCGTTTAAACAGTTTATCTTTTTTGCTTGCTTTTGAATAGTGTGTGTGATGTGTGAAAAGTTTTGAACATATCTTAGAAACTAGCACTGAAACTAGCAGAAGTTTTATACAGCACTGAGTACAATAACTTTTCAAATGGCATATGGTTAGTGTTAATTTGTTTCTGGTTACATTGTCACGACAGTAATTATTGTACTGGTATATTGCACTCTTGTTGTTTTTTCTTTGGAAAGATTGGATAGTAGTATCCCCAAGTATTTCATGCTAGGTAGGTGCTTTGTTTTTGGTTCTTTTGCCTCCTAATTATTTATTTCAATGGTAACCTAATACGATAAGGTATTAAATTACACATGACTTGTTCCTTCAATGAGATCACCGCCCCTAATTGTGCCATGTTGGCTAATAAGTTCACAAGGTACTCCGAAGCAATCATCAAGCAGCCTACCCCATTACTCCAGCATGTATTTAAGGACCATTACCAAGCTGCAATCTTTATAAAAATAGACATGTTGAAAATAAAGAGGCATGTCCCTCTATCGCTAATATAAACCAACAGCTTAGTGCTTTACAATTAGCACTGTGGTGAAGATCTAGGGATTCTGACTGAAATGTTTGTGGTATTAATAGGCGTTGGGTTGCTTTTCCCTACCTCCCTTACCCCCAAGAGCATTCCACTTGGACTTCAAAGTTTAATTAAACCTAAAGCTATTGCTTGTTGAACCTAGCATTCAACACAACTTCCCAACAGAATTATCTGTTTTTCATTCCAAAATCATATCTACGCTGACTTCAGCATATGGCGTTAGTATGCTCACACACACAGCCAGCTCAGCCCAAAAATGGCACAGTCAACGTGCAATGACTGCAGAAAAATGGCTGCGCAACTGTGCAATTAGTCCTCCTTTTTCATCATAAGCATAGCTCAAGACAACTGATCTAACAACTTTTCTACTTATTGATATTTTGCACTGGTATTCTGGCCTGAAATTGAAATTTTCAAACCAGGACGATGTAAATAAACAGGAAGGCAAAGTATTGGTTGTGGTAGGATAACCTTCAGCAGGGGAGAGAATTCCTTGCACTACCAGCACTTTCAAAGTGCTTTCTCTCCCTGCTGGAGTGAGGAGTGGCCCAGCCTTCTCTATTTCAGCAGGGAGAGCTTTTGAGAGCACACCCTCAAGGTGTCTCTATTTTCCAGGGACAGTCCTGGATTTACAGAAGCCATCCTGGTTTCTGATTTGATCCTGGAATGTCCTGCTTTTCCTTAGAACGTCCTTATTTTCATCGGAGAAATGTTGGAAGGTATGGAGTTATGTGACCCCCCCCAAAGCCAAGGCGCTAAGTAAGCAGCCCTGTATAGGAAAGGTTTTTTTTTAATGCTTACTTTTTTTATGTTTTTATATATGCTGGAAGCTGCCCAGAGTGACTGGGGCAACCCAGTCGGATGGGTGGGGCATAAATGTTGTTGTTGTTGAATAATAATTACGGATGTCCCTATTTTCATTGGAGAAATGTTGGAGGGTATGTGAGAGTGGGGGACGCGGGTGGCGCTGTGGGTTAAACCACAGAGCCTAGGGCTTGCCGATCAGAAGGTCGGCGGTTCGAATCCCTGTGACAGGGTGAGCTCCCGTTGCTCGGTCCCTGCTCCTGCCAACCTAGCAGTTCGAAAGCACGTCAAAGTGCAAGTAGATAAATAGGTACCACTCTGGCAGGAAGGTAAACGGCGTTTCCATGCGCTGCTCTGGTTCGCCAGAAGCGGCTTAGTCATGCTGGCCACATGACCTGGAAGCTGTACGCTGGCCCCCTCGGCCAATAATGCGAGATGAGCGCCGCAACCCCAGAGTCGGTCACGACTGGACCTAATGGTCAGGGGTCCCTTTACCTTTATGTGAGAGTGAGGATTGCACTCTCCCCATTTTTTAAGTGTGTGCGAGGGAGAATGTCTCTCTCTCTCTCTCTCTCTCTCTCTCTGTGTGTGTGTGTGTGTGTGTGTGTGAGAGAGAGAGAGAGAGAGAGAGAGAGAGAGAGAGAGAGAGAGAGAGAGAGACACTATGTGCACATGAATGAATATGTGCAGGCCACACCTACCACAAGCTTCTAACATTAAGTTGCACACTTCTGCTCTAATAGTTGTTTCACATGCCTCTTGTCTGGGTTCTTCTTACTCTCCCAATATCTTTCAAGTTATGTCCCCACATTGTCCAGTAGGAGCTTACCTCTTTGCTGCCACCATCCCCATCTCCAGCCCCCCAAAATTTACCATTGTTGATCATCCATGTTATATTTGAGGTTCATCTTTACTTCTGAACGTCTAAGCTCAACTGAGTCCTAACCAACTTCAAGACTGCTGCCTCAGGATTGCACTGAAGATGCAGATTCAAGTTCATCCTGGGGCAGATTATTTTGGGCTGCGAGTCTGTTTGCAGCTTTCAGTTTAATCAGGCAGTGCCTTGGCATCATTGGATGTCTGACATTCAAACAAGTTATGTTGTTTTCTTCGCTCCTTATCACTTAAACACTTAATGTCAAATTAGCCAGGGATGAAAAAGGTATGTGTACTTTGGAGGATGCTAAAATTAGACGAACAAGTAGTTTCTGAGTATTTTGAATAGATCCAGGAAAGGGACGAACAGGAAAACAGTTTCCAATGTAGTGCTGAGAAACTGCAAGGATTTACACTTTTGAAACAGGATTTCCCTCTTCCTCCCTCTGTGCACTACCTAAATCTGTTCTAGGGGTTCCCCTAACCCTCCAGAGCAGATGGGGCATGTGCAAGCGGAGGACAGCGGACGTCCTGTTGCACAAACACAAATCCTTACACTGGGCAGAATGGTTACTCGGTGCTACATTAGATACAAACCTTGCTTTAGTACTTAATGGGGGGCACCTGTGAATTGGGAAAGCTGCCATTGCTTTTCTGCAGTGAGCTGTGAGAATGCACAATAACTGCAGGGTCAAAGCCATGATAAACTCAACCCATACATCAGGGGTGGGCAATGTGTGGCTCTGGGCCTGTATGTAGCTCTCTGACTAATTTTTAAAGCCCTCTGCAAACTATCAGTTTGTGATGAAAGGCTCTGTTGCAAAAATCAGTACACTGTCCCAACATAGGCTTGGCTACAGGCTACACATTCCTAAGGCATGGCAGAGCTCTACAATATATGGCTAGGTGTAAACTTACCACTCACAGGTCCTTATAATATCAGTGGAAACAGTTGGTCCTGGCGAGTATTAACCGCTTCCAATTTTAACCTGAGGATTGTCATTTGTTCAGTTTTAACTTTAATTTTAATTAATTTTAATTAATTTAGGAATGCATTTTAATTGATTGATTGCTTGTTTTTATGAATATTATATTATTTATATGATGCTAGCCGCTCTGAGCCCGGCTCCTGCCAGGGAGAGCGGGGTACAAATAAAAATTTATTATTATTATTATTATTATTATTATTATTATTAGTTGTTGTTGTTGTTGTTCCAACACTTGACATGCCCCCTAGTCTCAGCACTAGGCAAGCAAGTGGGCATCCCTGTGAGTACAAAAAGTTTGCACAGTCTGTTTCTGCTGGTGCAGTGATCTCTGCAGCCTTGGGGATAGAGGTGGAGGCCACAGGGGACAGCTTGAATCCAGATCTGTCCTTAGATGCGTCCTCCCTGAAAACCACAGGGAGACACCAAGGCCACCACACTTATGTTATGCTAGTGGTATTTGATGGCCCACAGGTGAATCACTCATCTGCTTGGCCCTGTCCCCAAAATCCAGTTCTCTGCTTCCCAAGCCATAAGGACTCTCCCAGCATTCCTCTAGGGCAGTGATGGCTAACCTTGACACTCCAGATGTTTTGGGACTACAACTCCCATCATCCCTGACCACTGATCCTGTTAGCTAGGGATGATGGGAGTTGTAGTTCCAAAACATCTGGGGTGTCAAGGTTAGCCATCACTGCTCTAGGGCTTTCCCCTGCATCAGGCTCCTCCAACTCCCCAGTCTCCTCCCACACCTGCTACTCATCTGACCACTCTCTGCATGGTGTATCCATGTCTCTTTACATGGACTAATTCATATGACAAGAAGTCAGTGCTTTAGATCAGGCTTCCTCAACCTTGGCCCTCCAAATGTTTTGAGACTACAATTCCCATCATCCCTGACCACTGGTCCTGCTAGCTAGGGATCATGGGAGTTGTAGGCCAAAAACATCTGGAGGACCGAGGTTGAGGAAGCCTGCTTTAGATACTCAAATGCCAATCTGTAGAGAGCTCTAGTTGTTATGATTCAAATTCTGCTACAAAACAGGCCAGGAGCCAGTTAGTTGGTTTTAGAACACCAATATATTTTCTTTCCAGACCGTTGAGGTCAACTTGTCTAGTGACTGTATTTGTATTTTTTTTATTAAAAAGAAATAGTAAATACCACAAACAAACATAAAAACCATATTCAATGCATAAATAAATGTCACAAACAAAAGTTTTCAAAACCTAAGTTGAGAAATCGCACCAACCTTACGCTTGTTGTATTATTACCTCAAAAACTGGCTGTATTTTGAGCTAATTGAAGTTTCCAGATATTCTTCAAAGGCAGCCTTGCATACAACACTTTGCAGTACTCTAACAGGGATGTTAGTTTAAGGCCGCAACGAAGTACTCATTCCCAATTTTACTATGCCATTTGGTGGTGGTGAATTGGGAAGACATGTCTTCAGTTGGGGTGGTGGTGTGGGAGATATTTAAAGGCCAGCAAAGCATAAAAAAAAGACAGTGTACGATAAAATCATTAAAACACCATAAAGCTTATAAAACACGGAGCAAATGACTAGCACTGAATCAAATTAATTCCCTAAAAATGCTTGGAGAAACAAAAATGTTTTTCAGTAGGTGATGAAATATCAGAATTAGCAGTGCCTGCTGGAATTTAATAGGAAGAGTGTTCCAAATTGCTGGTGCCAGTTTGCTGAAAGCCTTGGCTTGCATGGAAAACAAGAGAGCATAAAATAAGTGTGAGACAGAGGATTTCTGCTGGTGATCACAGCAATCTGGCCAGTGTATAAGAGACAAGGTAATCCTTCAGGTAATTGGCTTCTAGGGTATTTTAAGGGCTTTTATGCACTTTCAGTAATACCTTGAATACTTTAGATACATAAAGGTAAAAGGACCCCTGACCATTAGGTCCAGTCATGACCGACTCTGGGGTTGTGGCGCTCATCTCGCTTTATTGGCCGAGGGAGCCGGCGTACAGCTTCCAGGTCATGTGTCCAGCATGACAAAGCCGCTTCTGGTGAACCAGAGCAGCACACGGAAACGCCGTTTACCTTCCCGCTGGAGCGGTACCTATTTATCTAGTTGCACTTTGACGTGCTTTCGAACTGCTAGGTTGGCAGGAGTTGGGACCGAGCAACGGGAGCTCACCCCGTCGCGGGGATTCGAACCGTCGACCTTCTGATCAGCAAGCCCTAGGCTCTGTGGTTTAACCCACAGCACCACCCGCGCCCCTCATACATACTTTGTGATAAAAGCAAAGATGGCGGCTATCTCCTTTTCCTCATTTAAAAAACAGCAGCTGAAAAATGTACTTTGGGTGCCACCTGCTGTGACATTATTCCAGGTGTGTGCATTAGTTTTACTATATGTTTATTAATTTTCAAAAATACAACTGCAAAAAGTCAACAAGGTGCACAAATCAATCAAAGGAAGAAAACAACAACCCTAGCTGTAACCATAACTGTAACTGAGTGAAGTACAGAAGTGGTTTAGATATTCATCATCTTCATCCTCACAGTTGTGTTGTTGGGGGAGCAGCCTTTGCTCATGGCCGTAGTCAGCATACACATCCACCCAGATGAAGCTATCTGAAAAATTTACTCCCCACCCTTGAAATTGCCTCCGAATTCAGGGGTTCAAAATCTTTTGCACAGGCATACAGTCATGCTTACACACATTGGAAAAGTTTATTTTCGCAAACCTTTGGTCCACTTGTAGATTGATTGATTGATTGATTGATTGGTTGGTTGGTTGATTTAGCAAAATATCATTTCATTAAAAAGTCTCTAAGTAGTAAAATGCTATAAAATATCCATGAAAGATTTCAATAAAAACAAAAAAAATATAAATGAAACCAATGGTGTTAAAAATGTACAAAATATTTTTTTAAAAACATGTCTAGGTAGGCTAGTTGTTACCAGAGTGTGACAGGCTATCTCTTGTCCAAAGAGCTAAAGTTGCTACAGTTTACAAGATACTGTGGCTTTAGGGCAGTGATGGCTAACCTTGACACTCCAGATGTTTTGGGACTACAACTCCCATCATCCCTGACCACTGATCCTGTTAGCTAGGGATGATGGGACTTGTAGTTCCAAAACATCTGGGGTGTCAAGGTTAGCCATCACTGCTTTAGGGTCATGACAACCTGATATATAATTGGGGAAAGTTAGAAACATTAGTGTTGAATATGGTATGGAAACACCAAGTGTCCTATGGCATTCATTTAGTTCCCTGCTCATCCAGGCAGATGGAACAGATCGCCCCATATCCATTCTTTGTTTTGTTTTCCACAAGTTTTAAAAATAGTTGTGTTAAGGGGGAAAGAAATATGACCTTATGAATAATGAAAGCTGAAAATAAAAGAAGTGATTTATTTTTTCACCCTGGGTATGTGCTATAAGCTGTTCAGCATCCATGTTATGAGTCCTTCTCTCACATCCCCCCCCCCACCTTGGACGCATATCATTTTCCACAGAGCATCTTTGAAATATCTCCCTCGGCTTACTGGATTTGTCCAAGAAAGTTGTAATTGCCTTGTTTGTCCCAAATTGAGGTGTGTCAATTTACTTAAAAGGATTTTTTAAAAGACAAACGTTTGGCTTGAGTTGATAATCTGACCTGTCATAAAACGGATCCTAAAACGGTTTATTTTGGGAGATTGCTGTGCTAGTTGCGGATCAAATGCCACCATACTGAGAGCCTTCCTCACATTCTGTCTGCCTGTGAGTTGTGCTCTAAAATTGTTGGTTGCCTATTTAAATGTGTGGGACCTCACGGGGATCCTAGTTTTAAATAGAAAGGTTGTGCTTGAAGAGAAGCTTAACTGGTGATGAAGAAGGCGCCTGAATTTAATCATCAGGGAATTTTGTATTTTTGTTTGCCGGTTACATGATACTTTTGCCCCATGATACTTTTTGAGGATACACAAGCAAACCTGTGCATGTGCAAGAGAACAAAATCGGAAAGACTAAAGCCTGGTCCTGGATAGGGCTACAGGTACACACAGGTCCCTCTCACATGAATAAACTGATGGAAACAGACCCCCCCCCCAACACACAAGAACTAGCGGCAGCTAGACTGGTGACTGGGAGCGGCCGCCGAGATCACATAACACCGGTCTTGAAAGACCTACACTGGCTCCCAGTACGTTTCCGAGCACAATTCAAAGTGTTGGTGCTGACCTTTAAAGCCCTAAATGGCTTCGGTCCAGTATACCTGAAGGAGCGTCTCCACCCCCATCGTTCAGCCCGGACACTGAGGTCCAGTGCCGAGGGCCTTCTGGCGGTTCCCTCACTACGAGAAGCCAAATTACAGGGAACCAGGCAGAGGGCCTTCTCGGTAGTGGCGCCTGCCCTGTGGAACGCCCTCCCTTCAGATGTCAAAGAGAACAACAACTACCAGACCTTTAGAAGACATCTGAAGGCAGCCCTGTTTAGGGAGGCTTTTAATGTTTAATAGATTGTTGTATTTTAATGTTCTGTTGAAAGCCGCCCAGAGTGGCTGGGGAAACCCAGCCAGATGGGCGGGGTATAAATAATAAATTATTATTATTATTATTATTATTATTATTATTATTATTATTACACAAAGGCCACCTATCCTACACCACTCCTTAAGTTTGCTCACATGCAGAGTGCTTTTTACCTTTCCCTCTACATTTTCTCTCCTCTCTCTAGTTCAGAGGTCAGCAAACATTTTCAGCAGGGGGCCGGTCCACTGTCCCTCAGACCTTGTGGGGGGCCGGACTATTTTGGGGGGGGGATGAACGAATTCCTATGCCCCACAGAGATGCATTTTAAATAAAAGCACACATTCTACTCATGTAAAAACATCAGGCAGGCCCCACAAATAACCCAGAGATGCATTTTAAATAAAGGGACACATTCTACTCATATAAAAACACGCTGATTCCCAGACCGTCCGCGGGCCGGATTTAGAAGGCGATTGGGCCGTATCCGGCCCCCAGGCCTTAGTTTGCCTACCCATGCTCTAGTTCCTGTCATGAGTTTATTATGTGAAGGAGGGTCTGGCACTGGAAAGGGCAGCACTGGATTATGGCACCAGCCAGTCCCCAGCATCGTGCAGCTCTCCGTCTCCCAATGCCCACATATTGAGCATGGCTTTCTGAGCTGAGGAGGCCAGCATGCATAGACTTCTAGTGGACCTGGAAGCATGCACAATCAGGCTTCCAGATCCCATGGAAGGCCTACTCTCAGTGCTGTTTTCTAGAAAAAGAGGTGCCGGAATCCACCATGAGCACTACCCTCATTCTCTTAGAATGGCAATGGCGCCCACCTTAGAGGTGCCGGAACTGAGTTCTGGCTGAAAAAAAAGCCCTGCCTACTCTGCCCCTTTCAATCCTTGTGTGATTAGGACATGAAGCAGGCTTTTCTGTTGGCTTCCCTTGCCTCCTGCTCCTCCCTGGTTGTATGTATATATGTATGTATACATGCAGGTTTGATGGGACAGCTGCATATTCCTGCATTGCAGGGGGTTTGACTAGATGGCATAGGCAAACTTGGCCCTCCAGATGTTTTGAGACTACAATTCCCATCATCCCTGACCACTGGTCCTGTTAGCTAGGGATGATGGGAGTTGTAGTCCCAAAACATCTGGAGGGCCGAGTTTGCCTATGCCTGAACTAGATGATCCTCAGGGTCTCTTCCAACTCTATGATTCTATGTATAAATGCATAAACATATGCTTTGTATTACCAGGGATAGGCAAATCTGTCAATTTCTGCTTCTTTCATTTTTCTACTCTTTAAAAACTGATTTTTCTGCATCAGTTTCCTCGTTTTATTTTAAGTCCTCATGAAAATTAATTGTGAAACTCAGCTACATTAGTAAAGAAAAAACATTTTATATGCTTTACAACACTGTGACACCAGATGGTGCTGTGGAGGTCCGTCTTTCACCAACATGATTTCCCACTTTGAGGTTTACAATGCTTTTTTTGGTGTGTCTAGATCCAGCCAGGATTTTGGAGTGAATGTACCCGTGCTTGTATGCATTTTTGCCTATTACACACATTTTTGCAAAGCAATTTCCTTAATATGCTAACATATGCATTTTTATGCACAGTTTGCCTCAGCATGTGCATTTGTGTAACATTACTCGACTGGAGAACTGCCTTGCAAAATTCATGAGTTTCAAAGGACAGTAGTGTTTTGGTTTGTGTATATATATATATATTAGGAAGGTGCAAATTAGGGAGGTTCACCTTTAACCACAAACTCATTTCTTCCCTTATCTCTATACATTATATATACATAATTAAATTATAGAGGTGAAGGTGAAAACTCAGTGAGAGAATATGCACTCCCTGCCAAGGTTCATTTGCTCAGTGTTATTTTCCGCTGACTTCCATGGGCAGATGGCAGACTAAGGCCACTGTGTTTTCTAATCTCACAACCACATGAGCAAATGCAAAGTCTGTTGCGATTTGGCCACCGTCAAAAAGAAATCTTTATGTTTAGTGGGGTGGGGTAAAGTTTTCAGACACAAATAAATATTGCCTTTCACTGTGCTGCAATAATGGAAACGTTCAACTTCTGGCAGGGAACGGAATTGGCGCAAAGCCCAATAGGTACGTGTTTTGCTTTCCATACAAACAGTTTTGTAGTTTTAATCTTCACTTGCTCATGTGGCACCTTTCGGGGGATTTTTGGCAGTAAGTTTGATTGTGTTATAGGAGGTTCAAAGGTTCAAAGCAGCCTTCTATTTTTAATCTGCCAGGGGAGTTGAATTCCCATTCTTTCATGCCTTATAAGTGCTGCAAAGATAATTACTTAAGTGATATTCCCGGCACATGTTTTCTGCTCTGGCTTTCAAGAGGTGAAGCAGAGCACACCTAATATGATACAAACTGCTATCAAAACACAGCAACATACCCTCCAGGTGTCCCTATTTTCCAGGGACGGTCCTGGAATTACCAAAAGTCATCCTGGCTCCTGATTTGATCCTGGAATGTCCCTAATTTCCCTGCCAGCACTGCTGCCACCGAAAACAGGGAAAAGGATGAGCCACTGTCTCGAGGAGGGCCATCAGTGGCAATGACAGCTGCGAGGGAACATCCCATGGTCTTTCCATGGCCGCCACTGTTGGCCTCCACCTTTGGGCAGCTTGTAGCGGAGAACAGGTGAAGAGAAGGAGAGGCTGCTACCATCAAGGCCCAGCCCAATGTGACACACTGGCTCTGAGGGGCAGGCAGAGGCTACCTTGGGTGGGAAGGAGGGGAGGGGAGGGGAGGGGAGCGAAGCGCAAGGAGTCTTGTGCATCCACATCTCATCCTGCCCCTTTCTGAAACTTATTTATTGCTTTTCGTTCAGTAAATCTACCAAAGAATGAAGTAAAATAAAATCAGGATTAAGGGGTTTTCCCCTGGACAGTGGAGGGCGTGTGTGCTGTGTCCGATTTGTGTCGCAGTGGTGGAAATGCTCTGTGGCAGCGGACGGGCCAAAAATGAGGGGTCAAGGAGGGTCAGTTGTGGGGAGTGAGAAATGTCCCTATTTTCATCTGAGGAATGTTGGGAGGTATATGCAACACAAATGTGCATGTGATTACTCTCAATAGTTCAGGTCAGGCACAGGCAAACTCGGCCCTCCAGATGTTTTGGGACTACAACTCCCATCATCCCTAGCTGACAGGACCAGTGGTCAGGGATGATGGGCATTGTAGTCTCAAAACATCTGGAGGACCGAGTTTGCATGTGCCTGGTTTAGGTTAACCGTAGTTCATTGTTGTAGCGTATATCATCCATGAGCCCACTCCCTTAAATAAAACCTGTTTAGGATGGAGGTAATGGAGAATTTAGTTGCAGCAATATATATGGAGCACAAGATCTTTGCTCTTGAAGTTGGCTCCCGAAGTTGTTTTAAGTGCAGTTCAGCTGTACCTTGTCCAGACAGAATAATCCGCATGCATTTGTTGACTTGTGCATTTATCACACTTGGAAAGATTGCACATTTAAAACTGCTCATTGACTAGGGCAAAGACTACATAATTAAAAGAAAAGGGAAACTGGAAAGAATAAAGGAGGGCAGGGGCAAGAGGTAACCTTAGCTGCTCTCAGGTTTATCTGCCATCATGAAGAGGGAGAATATAGATTTCCCTGAACAGGAAAGGTAATTTTTGTGAGGGCAAAAACCAATCAACTCCTTCCTTAATCCTTATCTTTCCTTGAACATGCTTGTCAAGGGCAGCCTGTTCAGAATGGAAAAGCAGCCATAAAGTCCTGCCATTTGATACAACTGTTGCACTGCCATGCAAAGACCATTGCAAATGGGTCTCATCTGCAGATATAATGACAGAGTTTGGTTGGTTCTCATGGGATGGATGTTGGCAGTGAAGCTCTCAGGAACCTCAAAGATGTGGCCACAGTCTAACATAGTTTCTGTCTCTTTGAGTTATCTGAAACAGGTAAGCACAGGCATAGGCAAACTCCGGCCCTCCAGATGTTTTGAGACGACAATTCCCATCATCCCTGACCACTGGTTTTTGTTAGCTAGGGATGGTGGGAATTGTAGTTCCAAAACATCTGGAGGGCGGGAATTTGCCTATGCCTGGGCAAGCAAGATCAAGGGCCTTCCCATCCCCACCACCTGCCATCACGATGTGACGTCAGAAACTGCCCTTTGCATCTTCCAACATCCTTGGGCTTCTTAAAAGGACAAAAGCTGTTCCTCTGTCAGAAAACAAAAATTGGGTCCCCTCTAAGATGTCAATTGTCAGCTCTGCCCCAAGAATTGACAAGCTTCTCACAAATGTGCCCCCACCTCCCTCAAACGGTTTGGTCTCAGCTGATAAACATGATAGCTTGGCAAGTAGTCTCAGGTGTCCTTGCAGGGACATTTGTACAGAATGTCAGGTTTGCATTCATTAACTTTAAAAAAAGGTGGTTTCAATGCTTTAAAAAAACGTTGTGGCACTGGGAAATAATTTCAGAGTGAGTCAGGCAGATTTTGAGAACCGCAAGTCTGTCAGAAAGGGAGCAGTGACATTTCAATGGCAAGAAATAAGACACACGCTCTCTGCTTTTTACTCCTCTGTCTCGCTCTCTTGCTCCCCCTCTCCTTCCATTTGAATTAAACTGTACACTTCTAGGCTCTCGCATACCTTATAGGTTGGGTTACCCATGAGGTTGAATATTTCAGTATGTCCCACTTTATGTGCAATTTGAGTGCACCCACCTCTATAAACCCTTTCCCAGCAGTTTCTTCTGTCAGATTCTGTTACTTCTCCAGGCTTAATTTATGAAGGGGGAAAAGAAAAGGAAGCTGCTATGAGAGCACTTAAGGCAGGAAATTATTAAGGCAGGAGAGTACCCCTGTTGCACTAGCAAAGCCCTCGTTATGGATCGGTCTATATTGATTGTGACATCACATCTTTCTGGAAGTTATAGCTGAGTAATTCAGATGTAGTTATTATAAGGCTGAGAGACTGACTTGATGGGAGGCAAAATCCATTCTAATCCTTGCTTCGCATCCAACACGTCCAATTTTCATTGGTTCCATTTATAATAATAAATACCCCTCATTAAGCTGAGAACGGTATGGCAACATTATTTAATATGTGTGCAATTATGAGGCATAGAAAACAAATGCCGGGAAAAACATAATCACAATTTACATATTAAAGATGAATCATAGCACTCTTCAAACGCCTTTATTAGTTGGAGTTCGTGGGGTGTGTTTTTTTATGTTGCACGCTGATGTATTCTTCCAAAGGGTTTCCCCAATTATTTCACTTATATGTGTTCTGCAATGGCATGTAAAATGAGACCAGGTTCTTTTATTTTTATTATTTCTTGGTAATTGCAATATGTGAAAAGAAATGTATTAAAGCATAGCTAAAATAAGCATCCAAGTCTTTTTTTTCTTCAAATCCAATAGCCCATTGATTTGGGCAGCATAATTTGGGCGGGAAGGCCCATGTCCAAAAAACGTCTCGAGTTTCCTTCTCCCTTTGTATGCCTTTATTCCATTCATAAATGAAATTGCTAATTGTGCATACTGCATATTGATTGCAGAGGAAGCAGATTTCAAGCGTTCTAAAATAGTCCTTTTAGCAACTACAATGCCCTTAACAGTAAATGCCTGTTGAGCTACTGGGAAATGACCAGATGCTGGTATATATCTCAGGAGGAGTTCTTTAAAATTAAATTACATGATGTCAGAAGCATCAGATTAAATGCATTTTGAAATTTAAAACAAAAGCGACAGACCGTTGTGAACATCCACAACATAGGAATTAAATTAACCTCCTGATAGATTGTTATAAGAACCTTCCCACTCACCCCATTCCTAAACTAATGGAATAATCTAAGCTTGTTCCAGCAACTTTCAAATGGGCTAAGGTGCTCTGCTGATTAGCAGTTTCTTTTCTTCTAACCTCTCCAAAATACTACACTTAACATTATTTGTGTGTGTGTGTGTGTGTGTGTGTGTGTGTGGTTTTAAAGTGTCATAATTGTTGCAGTCTGAGGATGTGGACAAGCTGTTTGAAGAGGTTTGGACAACCACCTTTGCCCATCTTGGCTACTTCGAACTAGCTGTAGGAGGTTGACAGGGTAGGTCCAGGGTGTGATGAATGCTTTCCTGGAGAAGGAGACTGTGGTATGCCCCCTTCCTTAAGGTCTCCCTGGACCCAGAAGTGTTAAACAACTAATGCCAATTGTCAAATTGTCATAACCACAGCCCAAAAGATTATCGGTCATCCTCTCCCATCTTTGGACGAACTATATAGCTCCTGTTCTCTCAAAAAAGCAAACAACATTTTACAGGATTCATCTCATCCTGGATATAGTCTGTTTGCACGGTTGCCTTTGGGCAAGAGATACAGAACAATTAAATCAAGAACAAATAGACTAAAAAACAGTTTTTATCAAAGAGCTAGAACTATTTTAAATGCTGTAACCAAATGATATGATCTTTGGGGAGTCGTGATGGATGGTGTGTTATGTGTATGTGTGGTTGTAAATGTATAAATGCGTATATGTGGCTGTAAATGTGGGAAGGCATTCAATTTTGTTGTACTACGTACAATAACAATAAAATATCTATCCATCATCTATCTATCTATCTATCTATCTATCTATCTATCATCTATCTATCTATATCTATCATCATCATCTATCATCTATCTATCTATCTATCATCTATCTTTGGGGGCAAAATGCTTGAGAAGGTGTTAGTGGACCAGCTTCAGACATGCTTGGAGGAAGCTGATTACTTGGGTCCCTTCCAGTCAGGCCTCAGGCCCAGTCATAACACTGAAACTGCCTTTGTCACCCTTGTTGGTGACATATATCAGGAGAAGGATGGGGAGAGTGTGACCCTACTTGTTTCCCTCAATCTTTCAGTAGCTTTTGATCCTTGGTATCTTTCCAGAGCACCTCAGGAATGTGGGGACTGGGGGCACTGTACTTCAGTGGTTCCACTCCTATTTCCTGACCATTTCCAGAAAGTGGTTGGAATGCTGACTGCGCAGCTTCCGTGAAGGAAGTGAAAGATCCATTTGCTTGGGAGAAAGATTTCGGACAACACCTGCAGATGAAACAGGAAGGACTGTGTGTTGTTGGCAAGAGAAATAATCAGGGTCTAATCACTTATAAGCACTTTATAAATTTGTTGAAATGTACAAAATCCTCTTGTTACTTCATACTTTTCAGCATTTCTCTGATAAAAATAGGGACATCCTATTCCATAATAATAATAATAATAATAATAATAATAATAATACTTTTATTTAT
Organism: Darevskia mixta; assembly: GCA_034641385.1. NCBI lineage: Eukaryota > Metazoa > Chordata > Lepidosauria > Squamata > Lacertidae > Darevskia > Darevskia mixta. The sequence goes on from JAWWNH010000001.1 coordinate 26,888,098, forward strand.
ACCCCGTCCATCTAAAAGGGTTCCCCTAGCCACTCTGGGCAGCTTCCAACATATACATAAACATAATAAAACATTATTATTATTATTATTTTAAAAAACCCTTCTCTGTACAAGACTGCAAATGTCTTCTAAAGAGTATATAGTTACTTATCTCCTTGGCTCAGGGGTTGCATAACCATACTTGCCAACATTTATCCGATGAAAATATGGACGTCCTAAGGAAATGCGGGGTGTTCCAGGATCAAGTCAGAAACCAGGACGGCTTCTGTAAATCTGGGACTCTCCCTGGAAAATAGGGACACTTGGAGGTCCCATATATTTAATGTCATAATATAGTCCTAGAAAGTCATGAGAAGATAAGTAGATCTGGTGGTAATCATAATCAATGCAAAAAAAAAATATACAGATAACTGTGTTGGTCCATTGTGTGTGTATGGAGCGGGGAGGGGGGAATCAAAAAAGTAACAGTGATGTAATACTTTCCTTAGGACCTATGACAAGGACAGAGTGTAGTGAACAAGCTTTCGCACCCACAATTCTTCATCCAGCTGGACATTAAGCAAATATAAAATAAAACTTTTAAAAAAGCAGTGGAGGAGAGAATGAGAAAACTGGGTATGAAGGAAAAGGCCCAGACTACTGTCCATTCTTGCAAACTATCAGTGCAATCTTATACATGTCTAGTAAGAAAAAAGGTCCATTTTCCTCAATGGGTTTTCTCCCAGCACTAATTAAATTAGATCATGGTGTATGCAAAAGAGCTTTCAGGTTCACCAAAGGTTACTAGGACATCATAGCTGTTTCCCTTTCAAAAATATGAAAACATGTTAAAAAGACGAAATTTGGACATAATTTGTTTGCAAGAAACACACATAGCTAAAAGACATAGACATGTTTTGATTAACAAAAATATAAAAACCAGCAATATTTGCCTCTGAATATTGTAGCAATTCCATGTTTACTAATTGCTGAACCTTTCAAACACTCTGGGTGCTATCAAACAAAGTTGTTCCATTAGCTCAAGTATACTTGGTTGTGCAATGAAACTTCTTCCTTTCCTCTTTCTGTGCTCCTCCTGTCTGTTCTGTGGTTCCCTCAACTGTCTGGACCAGATTTGGGGAGGGTTTGGGAGGTCATATGGGAAGAGGAGGGGGAGGGGGAGTTCTGTTGTGCAGGTGGAAATCTTTGCACAAATGGAACTATTTTGTTGGATGCCTCTGTCTGCCCGCACATCAATGAAAGTGGAGGAATCCCAAGATTGTAACAAGAGGCTGCATTCAGGACACAGTGTGTTCGGCCTTAGAGCTGTACATTATTGCGTTTACTAACCCTTCGCCCCACCAAGATGCTCAAAGGTTAGCACAGTATGTCCATGAGGGAATTGATAGCAAGGCAGCATTTCAATCAATACAGAATTGCTGGCTGAACACTTCCCATTTTCTAGAGGAAAACATCCTGTTCGCAGAAGTTTGTGTGTTGCCAAATCAAAGTTTCCGAGCAGCGTAAAGCTTGCCCGCACAGGAATAGTGCAATTTTTATGAGGTAAACTTGGGGGAGATGGGTGGTTGATTCTCTACAGAGAGATTATTAATAAGCCAGAGGATGTTCACAACTTATTTTCTTCATCCCTGCATACACCAAGAGCGAAGATATTCATGGTGATGCTTTTAAGGCATCCTTTCAATTATAAATGATTCTCTTAGCCTGGCAAGGGAATAGGGAAAATGCCAACAGAAGAGACTGCTGGGTACTTGTTTGTGAATGGAGACATTTCTGAGGTGCTCGAGATGGCTGCGTATACATTTCTCTGTGCTCCTGGATCAAGCAGCATATATTAGTTCAAAGGAAGCAAGAGTTTGGGCAGAGTTCTGCTCTCCCTGTTTTGCATTTCTTTATCTCTCCCACTTGCTGTCTCTCTTTCTCACACACACATAGCCAACTTTCAATGACAATCTCTACTTTGCATGAATATGCAGTTTAAAAACTAAACCATGACCCAGTGCTCAAGTTAGAGTAGATATTATAGATGGGCTCTTAATGTAATTCACATTCCCCCACCCCTTAAATTTTCCCGTTTTTTTTTTTTTTTTTTTTTTTTACCAAATCATGCTCTTTTCATCTGTTACCTTCTAAAAACAGTAGCTAAGAGGGTCTTCAGAAAAGGGTATGGGAGACAGGCTGGGGATGGGTGGTGGAGCTATAATTTGATCATTGCTGTGGATAGCCACAGCTAGCAGCCCGGAAGACAAGAGCAAGGATTAAAAATGGACATTATTTTTGTTTAATATACAGCAGTGGTTTCCTCTCCAGTCAACTGGAGCAAATGCTCTTCCAGTAATTCTCAAAGGAAGTTGTTTTTGTTTGTTTTTTTTGTTTTTTGGTGGGCTTACAATTATTATCTTTTTAGTACATTCTCTTCTCCTTAGACCTAATACAGAAGAAAGGGGAAGAGCTATGCAGATGGCTGCTGTTTATTAACAATCAGCATGACTTTGCCAAAAGGAAATTGCTACATGTGTAAATGTTTTACGGGCCATCAGAACAGCATATTCCTCCAGTAACTGTAGGGGAAGACTCCACCTGCTGGTGTGTTTCTGAGTACTACTGCACTCCGATGTGGCTAACACACAATGCCTTTAATGCAAATGCAAAGCATATTCTTTCCCTCAAAGAATTCTGGACCCTGTAAGTTTACCCCTCACAGAGCTACAGTTCCCAGCATCCCTTAACAAACTACATTTCCTAGAATTATTGTGTGTGTGTGCTCTGAATGTGCTTTAAGAGCACAGTGTTTACCCACAGCATGAGAAACAGCTATTTCATAGTATTAACCAACTGGGGTGGAATTGACCTTGTTGCTCTGTTTTCTAAGCACAGACCTCCAAGTGTCCCTATTTTCCAGGGACAATCCTGGATTTACAGAAGCCGTACCAGTTTCTCATTTGATCTGAGAATGTCCTGCTTTTCCTTAGGACATTCCTATTTTCATTGGAGAAATGTTGGAAGGTATGGAGTTATGCGACCTCTCCCCCCCCCCAAGCCAAGAAGATAAGTAACTATACAACCTTTAGAAGACATCTGAAGGCAGCCCAGTATAGGGAAGTTTTAAAATGTTTAATGTTTTATTATATGTTGGAAGCTGCCCAGAATGGCTAGGGCACCCCAGTCAGATGGGCAGGGAATGAATAATAAAATTATTATTTTTATTATTAAACAGGATGTCCCTATTTTCATTGGAGAAATGATAGCCCTTTATCACAAGGAAGGTTTACTGCTCTACACCAGCTGTGTTTCAACCGTAGCAGAATGAAGAACTTTGGGGATACTTAGAAAATCTGATTTTCTTATCTAATTTGACCTTGCAGCTCTGCTCTCTAAGCCTTCAGCAAATGAAGTCCTTGCTCTCCTTTCTTTCTGGGTTCTACCACACAGCAGAATGACAAATATATTTTAGGGTACACTTTAGGGACTACTTTGCACTGCTGTAGTCCGTCATGTAATCCCCACTACATAAAAGCAGGGTTGAGGAACATTTATTCTGTCAATATTGCTGCATTTCCTTGGGGGGGGGGGTGTTTCTGCTGGCATGCTAGCGGTGGGCAGGGCCTGAACCCAAGATGGGTGAGTCACCCATTGCCCCGCTCTTTGACACTCCATTCTACTGTTACACTCATGAGTCTCTTGTGGACTGACATATGTTTAGCTATTTTGAGTGTTGAATTCAAGGGGCTTTGGGCCTGATCCGGCAGGGATCTTCTTGCATTATGAGAAAAGGTGTAACTGAGTTCACTGGATTTCAGTTCAGACTTAGGGATTAATTATATTCCTCTTATGATAGCAGCCATATCAAAGATGATGTGTATAATCAAAACTTCATGTTAACAGCCTCATGCAACTTTCCCATTGAGTCATCACAAGCATTAATCTGCTGCTCTTTAAAACAGTATTTCTAGATAGGTGCGTTTAAAACAGCAACAGGACAGAGGTGTATTTTTCTCCAGCTGTAGGTTTGTCTACAGCTTCTGCCATCCAGGCACACCACAGCTGGCAGCAGGATAAAAAGAAACGAGTTTATAGGAAACCACGGGGAGCAATGCTAACTGCATCACCTTCAACTCTCTAAGAAAGAAACTATTGCTTTGTTCTGTCCCTTGTTCATAAAAAAAAAATCAATCCAGAAATATCAGTAAGCTATTTTAAGAACCAATGAAAAATCTTGCAAATTCTAACTACTAAACTAAGTTAGTATTCTGGTAATAGTAACAAAGGCATTATAGGGGACGTGCCACACACAGGCCAAGAGTTCGAAAAGGAATTCGCTGCTCATGGTATATGGACACACCTTTCACGTAAACTTACAAGATTTTGTCTTATGACACTTTTGACCAGAAGGGTTGGGGCGAGGCGGGGCAGGGGAATCTATTTGTATCTTAAGAACATAAAGAAAAGCCCTGCTGGATCAGGGTCATCTAAGTCTAGTCTTTGTTTCGGTTTTTATTATGTATTTTGTGTGTTTTATATTGTTGTTATTGGACATGGGTGGTGCTGTGGTCTAAACCAGTGAGCCACTTGGGCTTGCTGATTGGAAGGTCAGCAGTTCGAAGTGAGCTCCTGTTGTTCTGTCCCAGCTCCTGCCAACCTAGCAGTTCAAAAGCACACCAGTGCAAGTAGATAAATAGGTACCACTGTGGCAGGAACGTAAACGGCGTTTCCGTGCGCTCTGGTTTCTGTCACGGTGTTCCGTTGCGCCAGGAGTGGCTTAGTCATGTTGGTCATATGACCCAGAATGCTGTCTGTGGACAAACGCCAGCTCCCTTGGCCTCAAAGCAAGATGAGCGCCACAACCTTTGACTGGACTTAACCATCCAGGGGTCCTTTACCTTTACCTTATTGGCCTTTATTGGCAAAATATGTTTTATATTGTAATTTTATGCTGTGAAGTGCCAAGATCTACGGGTATAGGGCAGCATCCAAAATTAATGCAATAATAATAATATCTAGTTTCCCACTCCTATGCTTTGATGCTGGAGGTGATGCATAGTGCTCAGGACTAGTAGTCCTTGGAAGAGCTGCTTCTCTGAAATCCTTTCCCAATTCCAGCCATTACTTGCTATTTGAATATAACAAGTGGAAGTGAGAATAAGAAAGAACGAAATAGCACTACTTGTTCTTGAATGCAATTGCTTATTCTCTGTGAGTGAGCAGCCTGAAAGGTTTTCAGGATACTCTTTCTAGATAGAAATAGAACAGCTCATATGAAACCATGTTTGCATTCTACAATGGGCATAACTAAATGACAAGAAAACAAGAAATGTTTTGAGTACTATAGTACTAATACTAGTCCTATAGGCTGTTACTGCCAGTGGGAGAGGGAGTTCATGTCATTCTTACTGTGGGAACCTGTATGTACCCAAAGTCAAGCTTTGCAGATCTTGGCTTAATGCCTTATTGCAACCTTTAAAAAAAAAGCTCAACCCTTCTGCATACTCTAACACAGCGTTTCTCAAACTTGGGTCTTCAGCTGCTGTTAGACTACAACTCCAATCATCCCTAACCACTGGTCCTGCTAGCTAGGGGTGATGGGAGTTGTAGTCCAACAACAGCTGGAGACCCAAGTTTGAGAAACGCTGCTCTAATGTTTGTGTGACTGGCTTCTCAAGCATATGTGGGTTTTCAGTATTTGTGTAGCAGTGAGACCACGATTTCCTTCCTCCTTGCTCACTGGTGTCTCAACTCATGCCATCCTGTATGAAGCACCACCATGTCTCTGGACAAAACAAAATAAAAAATAAAAAAAATTCCTTCCAGTAGCACCTTAGAGACCAACTAAGTTTGTTCTTGGTATGAGCTTTCGTGTGCATGCACACTTCGTCTATGGAGTTATTGTTGTAAAGTTGTGCTCTAAGAAATAAAACTTTCGAAAGGACAGGGTTATAAAGTGAGGCTGAAAATGACTGAGAGGCTGAAAATCCTAGCAAACTCATGAATCTCATCAGCTGTGCATGGAGAGCCAGTAACAATTTCCCAGCCTCACATCCCCTACTGTGATCGAAGCGGAAGGAACAAACACCAATAAAAATGTAAGGACTTTTAAAGCAAAGTAGTGTTGGTAACAAATCACGATGACATCACCTGCAAGCCTTACAGGCTGCAATCCGATGCTCTGCGAGCAAGTTCCATTGAATTCAGTGGGGTTTATTTCTGAGTAGACACATGCTGGATTGTGCTTACAGAGTCGAATAGAAGGTGCATAAAAATGGGGCTGTTCTTTCTGGAACATTAAGTGCATAAATTGATCCTAAATGGTGTTTGGCTCCATAGTCTTTTGTGATTTTGCTCATTTCAGTCGCACGCTTGGAAAAGTGTGAATGTATGGTTGAAATCAACAAGCCTAGGTGTAATACATAGGAATATTTTTTGGTCAAATTTACAAACGCTGGGTTTCCTGTTCCCCTCTGCTGAAAAGGTTATATTGTAGCCCAGCTAAGAGCTCAATAAAATGGCTGTTAAGCTCATTAAGCTGCAAATAAAAAAGCATATTATGACAAGAAAATGCACATATTTGACAGGAATAATTTCATTAATTGCCGGTTGGAAGGAAAATTACTGACCTGGTTGTGCGGCTAATAGAGGAAGTAATTTATGTTTTGCGTTTTCACAAGAAGTTTTACAGAACTAAGGGGGCAACCTGTGGGCTTGGGAGTAGTCAGCCCCTGCACAGTGACTTCATTTTGCAGTACTTCAAGGGAGGTCAAAATAATTAATTATTGCGAGGGATTTATCACAGTCGTGCAGGCAAAATAATTAATAGTAAAAGACTGAATTATGGAGATGACATTCATAGAATCATAGAATTGTTGAGTTGGAAGGGACCCCAAGGGTCATCAAGTCCATTATTGTATTGTTGCACACCACCCCTATAGCTGAGCAGAGCAAGATTCCCAGGTGCTCCTCAGGGTTTGCATTTTGTTTGGAAATGAGGCACAGTGGAGACTGCGGTGTCTTTATGATATATGGTTTATTTACACATATGTACAACATGAGCCTATGATGGAGGGGTTCACAGCGTTACAACTCCAAGAAGGTCTTGTTTCTCCCTTTGCTGCAACCTCTAGATTTCCCCCTCTTTTCTAGCAAGAAGCCCTCTAACCTTAATCAGTTTCTGGAACTGGTGTTACCCCTATCCCACTTTCCCATTCAGTAGGTGTTGAACACCCTTGAGAATCCAAGGAAAGGTTCCTGGCGCAAGGAAAACCAATAGGTGCCTCCTGTTCATTCTTAGCTGCCACATGCAGCATTAAAAACATGTATTTAAAACATTTATAACCCATATTTCCATTGTAAGGCCGGCTTACATCATAGGAAAGCAGCCCGGTAAGCATATCACAAATAAACAAACAACAAAGCCAGCAACAGGTCACAACAGGTAAAACAATCTGAAAACAGGGAATCAGCTCATTGTATTATATATAATAAACAGCTGCATCAATGCACTATAGAAATATTGCATAGATGCAGCACAGTGGCCGTTTGTATAATTCTCTAAGGAAAAAACAATAGAAAGTAGCAGTTTTGCCTATCTCTGGCACAAGCAACATGATTTTAAAATGGCTCATTAATTGTGTTTTAGGGGCTTTTAAACATTTGTTACAGGTGTTATACCGCAATCCAAACAAGCTCCCGTGTGACTTTTTGTTTATGGAAAGGGTATATAAATGCAGGCTTTAATAAATAAATAAATAAATAAATATAAACCATTCCACTTCCTCCTTACTTCATGCAGAAACAATCCTTTCCTTCATACCCTTGTGTTCTTGTCTCATTTTGTTCTGTTTTAGGTTCCGTAGGTGGTAAGAAATCAGCCAGTGGACAGCCAGGAGGGACTAGCCAGAGCAACAAGGCGCCCCAGGAGCCCCAGGAGGTGGTCTCACTGAAGGAGAGGATGGCTTTGTATCAAGCAGCCGTGTCCAAAGTAGAGATCAGTAATTCCTCTGCGAATGTAAGTGAGCCACCTTTCCCTCCTAAGCCTTTAGTTCGATAGTGTGCCAGTGTTCAAAGCAAATAGTTGTCAAGTGATAATTGTTCCATCCTGCCTTTCTTTCACGAGTCACATGATAAGAAGGCACAATTTGCCCTGTCTGGTCCACGATAGGCTGTTCACACAACCAGTAGGCGAACAGGTAAGCAGAGCAACGTGATGCTTTGATCCACCATTTGCCATAGCTTGTTTCAGTAGCAGCACATGTGGAGGCATTGCCACTGCTTACTCCCCCCTTTAAGGTTTTATTAAAGCTTTTTCATAATAGAGTAAGATGAAAGAAACTAATCTAAATAAAAAAAGGAAGGAAGGAAGGAAGGAAGGAAGGAAGGAAGGAAGGAAGGAAGGAAGGAAACACAGAGTCCTCTCTCAAAGGTGGATCTTAACCCTTGTCTCGCACAGAAAGTGGTGGACCCTCCTCCAAGCTCTCACCTGGGAGCTTTCCTTTCTCTCACTCTGGCAGGTCTTCCCTTCCCTGCCTCTCACTCAATCAATGTCCTTCACCATCCATCCATCACCTTCATGTGTCTGTTATCCTTGGACCCCAATAATGGCCCAGAGCAGAGGACATCAAAAGAAAACAAAACAGAAAGAAAAAAAAGATGATAAAAGAAGGAAAGGAAAGAAGAAAAGGGGGGAAAGGAAGAAGAAAGAGAAACGAAAAGGACTTCTGGTTTTCTACCTGTCAGTTACATAAAAGAAATTATTCAAAACATTCACTCTAGGATGACACCTAACCTGTTCTACTTTCTCTTCAGCACTATTTCCCTAATCTTCAGACCCAAATGTCTCAAATTAATTCATTTTCCTTTCCACACACACAAAATAAATAAATCCAAAATGGGTTCTATAAATAGCTGCTGCTAATTGATGGGGCTGGGCTGGGACAGGTTGGTGGTGAGCAGTGGTGGTCCTGCCAATGTACTCGCATGGTCCCAACCTCACCATCACCATCACCCTGCCCTGACCCACTTCTATCCTGGTAAACATCAGTGATGCTGCTGTTGGGAGTTGGCTTTGTAGCTCCTCCCTAGCACACACGCCATAACAGACTGTGCTTGTTATACAGTCGTACCTTGGAAGTCGAATGGAATCCGTTCGACTTCCAAAATGTTCGGAAACCAAAGCATGGCTTCCTGCAGCAAGTTGGAAGCTGCGGAAGCCCCGTCAGACATTTGGCTTCCAAAAATAGTTCACAAACCGGAACAGTCACTTCGGGTTTGCGACATTCGGGAGCCAAAACATTCAACTGGCAAGGCGCTCGACTTCCAAGGTACGACAGTACTGACAAAATATCCTGGGATTAAGAGGCCCATTACTTAGCTCCACAGTTCTTCCAAATAATGTATAGTGGATGCACCTCTTTTGGAGTTAGGGACCTGGTAGTCATATTTGAAAGGCAGTAAGAACTGACCCTGTCCTCAGCTGGAAGTCCAAGGAAAGTGTCTGATTGTGGGCATTAATGAGGGATAACAAAAATGATTAGAAGCTAAACTCTTGGGGTTTGCTCTGAAGGTGTAACTAATTCCTGGAGAGCTCAGGAAAAGAAATTGCTCACTGCAAAGATAATAACGAAGGTCAGAGGGATCGCTGCTGTGCTCCCACTTGGGTGCCTGCTTTCTGCTCAGAAGTGCTGACGTCAGCTCTCCCAGTGGAAGCTTCTGCTCACGGATTAATCTTTGCTTAGCTGCATATGAGAATTCACATCCAAGGCATATAAAATGAGCCTGGACTCCTGTTTGCTTTTGCGATGTTTGGCGAATCCTAAAGTCAAGGAAACAAAAGACAATCAGATGTCATATCAGAATAATCTCGTTTCATGACACAAAGGGAGCCATCCCAAATTAAGGATGTCTTTTAAAAGTGTGTGTGAACTAAATCCTTAGCAGTGTACATGATGGATTTCTAACCTTCAGAAAGGAGCCCAACTTTTTTAATGGAACGCCAAACGGAACATAAAAAGCCCTTTACTCTCCCCATGTAAGCGAATGTCTGCTATTCACTCGTGTGAAGAAAAATGAAGCTCTGCGCTTGTAGACGTCTTTCAGATGGAGCTGAAAATTGCCTCCCAACCCTGACCCTGGAGGCTTCAGCCTCCAGTAACAGTTTGGATGGAGGGGGCATATTGCAGCCCCTTTTCTGTGGGATCCAGAAATTTGCAGCCGCTCTCATCCCACATACCACTTCTCTCACTATAACATTAAGACTTAGGATGGGTGACAGTTAACAATGAAAAATAATTGCTTTGTATAGAAGTACATGGGTAAGTGTATGTATATATCTATATGTATCCAGTGCTATTTTTCTAGAAGAAGAGGTGCCGGAACTCACCATGAATGCCTCCTTTGTTCTCTTATAATGACAATGGCGCCCATCTGAGAGGTGCTGGAACTAAGTTCTGGTGAGTTCCAACTGGAAAAAAGCTGTGTCTGTATCTATATGGTAGAGCATAAAACTCTTAATCTCAGGGTTGTGAGTGTGAGCCCCACATTGGGCGAAAGATTCCTGCATTGCAGGGGTTTGGACTAGATTACCCTTGCTGTCCCTTCTAATTCTACAATTTTATGATTCTGTATCTGAATGCAAAATAAGTACAAAAGCTATGATAACATAAACCTAGAAAAATGGAAAAAGCATAACCCAGAGCCAGTGTGGTATAGTGGTTAGAGACCATGGCTCCAAACCCCAATCAGCCATGAAGCTCACTGGGTGACCTTGGGCCAGTCACTGCCTTTCAGCCTAACCTACCTCACAGGGTTGTTGTGGAGATGAAATGAGGAGAAGAACCATGTATGCCACTTTGAACTCATTGGAGAAAAAAGTGGAGTATAAATGCAGTAAATAAAATACATGCATGCATGCATGCATGCATACCCAAGCTAATATACAGGGTGAGTCCCCATGGATACAGAGTACACGTGTTCCACGGGGCCTCTTTTAAAAGACTCACCCTGTACAATAGGTAGGATTCAATGTCACACTGCCACAGATGTTGTCAGCACATGCATTCCTGCTTGCTCAATGGAACAATCTCCCCTCTCCTCCATATGTGAGCAGTTCTACTTGCTTGCTTGCTTGCTTACTTGCTTACTTACACACACACACACACACACACACACAGAGAGAGAGAGAGAGAGAGAGAGAGAGAGAGAGAGAGAGAGAGAATTCAGTGGGGAGGGAAGAGGGGGGAATTTCTTGTGTGGGCTTGCCGTAATGGGACCAGTTAGTTGAATTTGGCCCAATGGGTTGTATTCAACCAAGTCCTGCTCAGAGCAGACCCACTGACATTAATGAACCTAAGTTAGTAATGTATATTAAATTCAGTGGGTCTGCTCTGAGTAGGACTAGCATTGCTTACCACCCAATGGTAAGCAGTATGGTGCTGCTCATATTTAGAGCAGACTAATTGAAATCAATGGAAGGGACTGATTTTGGTCATTGGTTTCAGTGGGTTTACTCTGATTAGAATTTATTTAGCTACATTCCAACATTAATGGTACTTTATGACTGCTGCCAAATCAGAATGTGTAGCATCTTTAAAATTACCTAGGGTTAAATATAAGGTATGGCAGATAAAAATTTGTACTGTGTACATCATACTGCTGGCCAATTTCTCTTCTTCCTGCTGCTGAAGGCATAAAATCTGTTCGAATTGGCTTAGTCAACAGAGAAATGAGATCTGTTTACACTCTTGTCACTTGATAAACCAGTTAAAGGAGTAGGGATTGCTGCAGATCCCCATGGCGGCGGCAGCTTAGTATTGTTGTTGTAGTAGTAGTAGCTTGAAATGACTGCAGTGCAGCCACAGCTGCCTCCTGTTGTAAGAAAAGCAACAGGAATGTTAAAAGATCATTGGAATAATTAGTGAATTGTAATGAAGATGGATTCTCTAATCCCGGGAAATATGGAACCAGCAGAAGGCTTGATGCCTGCAGTCATATCCATGGTTCTATAAAATTGGCTGCTTTACATAGGGTAATATGCCATTACCAGAGTGTTAGAGATGCCCTTGTTTTGTCCATATCCCCCGTGTTGCATAATACTACTACTATTAATAATAATAATTTTATTATTCGTACCCCGCCCATCGGACTGGGTTGCTTCAGCCTCTCTGGGTGGCTTCCAACACACATAAAAACATAATAAATCATTGCACATAAAAAAAGCTTCCCTAAACAGAGCTGCCTTCAGATGTCTTCTAAAGGTTACATAGTTACTCATCTCCTTGACATCTGATGGGAGGGCGTTCCACAGGGTGGGTGCCACTACCGAGAAGACCCTCTGCCTGGTTCCCTGTAGCTTCACTTCTCGCATTGAGGGAGCCACCAGAAGGCCCTCAGTGCTGGATCTCAGTATCCGGGCTAAACAATGAGGGTGGAGATGCTCCTTCTGGTTTACAGGGCTCAGGCCATTTAGGGTATACCCACTCCAGCTGACCTGCATGTGAAAACTTGTGTCAACGCACAAGATGCAGCTATGCTCACAGTTAGGGACACCCCTGTTGTGGTGGGGAAAGGTCACCTCTCTTAGATCCCATGCTTTGTGGGAGGGGCCACACCTGACAATGGCAGCCCTGCTGCCTGACTGGCTCTGCTACTGCCTATCCACCCAGAGAGGCTTTCCAACTTCTCCCTCCCTAGAGCAAATCAGGGAGGGATGAGGTGGAGGGTCTCAATGCTGCCACTAAAGAAACAGCGAAATGAAAAATACAAGGGAACTCTATCACGCACCTGAACCACGCAGGATTGAACTTCTGATGCAGAGAGACATCATTCCTGCTTTCTACAGATCTTGGCCACAACAGTTGCCAGTTCAGTTCAGCTGCATCTGTTCCTGTTCCACACCTGATGTCACATATGACATAAGATTTGGGGCGGATGGGCATGGTTTCTGGGCCAAATGAGGAGGCCTGGTGAGAAGCTCTCCATCACTGCTATACACATTTAGCAGGGAACAAGCCCCATTGAACTCAGAAGGACTTAATATTGAGTAGTCATGCGCTGGAATGCACTGTTATAGTTGCTTTATACATAGAGGGTAACTTGAAACAGAGATGGGGCAAATTTTAATTCATGAGGATGTAAGTTCATGGCACAATACTTCTTTTTGAGGCTGTTTTGCTTTCGGTGTGTTTCTGGTTAAGGAGGAATGAGCAAGAAAATATTAAAGGTCCCATTCCTTGCTAACAGTGAGTGATCACTTAAATTTTCGCAAACAAAATCTGTCTTCTTTGATATATTAAAAACACGCCCATACGGCGGTTTTGGTAATATGCAAATTTAATATGAAAATCAGTTGGTTGTTTAAAAGTCAAGCAATTAAGGAACTACAAATCTTCTTTTGACAGCCCCATTTAATAGTGCCAGAATACAAGTATCAGAGTAAAAGTTCCACGCATAATACTTAGAGCTTTGCATCACTAAGTGTCTCAAAGGAAGTACCCAGGTAATGTGGAGACTTTAAAGGTATTGTCTAATCTACTTCTTGCTGTATAGCTGATGGGATGGTTATTATTGGTCCCCAAACTCTGTTGTTGTTGTTGTTGTTGTTGTTGTTGTTGTTGTTGTTGTTTAGTCGTTTAGTCGTGTCTGACTCTTCGTGACCCCATGGACCAGAGCACGCCAGGCACTCCTGTCTTCCACTGCCTCCCGCAGTTTGGTCAGACTCATATTGGTAGCTTCGAGAACACTGTCCAACCATCTTGTCCTCTGTCCTCCCCTTCTCCTTGTGCCCTCCATCTTTCCCAACATCAGGGTCTTTTCCAGGGAGTCTACTCTTCTCATGAGGTGGCCAAAGTATTGGAGCCTCAGCTTCAGGATCTGTCCTTCCAGTGAGCACTCAGGGCTGATTTCCTTCAGAATGGATAGGTTTGATCTTCTTGCAGTCCATGGGACTCTCAAGAGTCTCCCCCAGCACCATAATTCAAAAGCATCAATTCTTCGGCGATCAGCCTTCTTTATGGTCCAGCTCTCACTTCCATACATCACTACTGGGAAAACCATGGCTTTAACTATGCGGACCTTTGTCGGCAAGGTGATGTCTCTGCTTTTTAAGACGCTGTCTAGGTTTGTCATTGCTTTTTCTCCTCAAACTCTACAGCAGGGAAACATGTGGACCTCCAGATTTTTCTGGATTCCAAGTCCTAGCATCCCTGAGCATGGGCCATACTGGCTGTCAGAAGCACCAACCTGCACAGAAGATTTGGGGGGGGGGCTGATGACACATACGTGACATCAGGATGCCAGAAAGAGCTAAGGGCCAGAGCCAAACACAGTGGCAGTGTGGCTTCAATGGCCAGCAGCTCCTCCTCTCTTGTGCTTGGCCTTCTCCTCCTGCTGTTGCCGTCACCGGCCAGGGGGAGAAGGAGCCGTGAGCCGCTGAAGTTGTGCTGCACCTTGCTGGGCTCCACGGCTGGCCACCTCTTCCTCCTCCTGTCGCTGCCACCAACCAGGGACTGCTTCCTCCCTCTTTCCCCTCTGCGGCAGGAGGAGGAAGAGCCAGCCACTGAAGCCACATCACGCTTGGCTCCGCACTCAGCCTTCTCTGCTCCCTGATCATTGTGAACAAATGGGGGGGGGAGAGCAGGCCCCTAGGAATTGGTGCCTAGGAATTGGAGTTGAACAACATCCGATGGGCCACATGCTCCCCATCCCTGATAGTGATGCATGATCAACAGGTGTCCATTGGGCATGATGAAGCAGCAGTAGCAAATGGCTTGCAGCTCTTTAGACCTGCACAGCTGGAAATGGCTTGCTCCTTTTGCATTGCACTGCAATATGTAGCCGAGGAGAAGGCCGGTGAATGAAGTGCATTTTTGTGTGTGGTGCAGGGTACTATGGGCCATTTTCAAATTGTGTAGTGATGCCTCTACTCCTAAGCATGCACACATTTCAGTGCACAGGAGTCACAGAAACAGGACTTGCCACTGGGAGGGAGTTGCCACTTCCTGCCGCTCACAAAGGAATATAGGAAGTGGCCTTATGCTGAGACATACCTTTGGTCCATCTAGCTCAGTATTGTCCACACTGACTGGCAGCAGCTTTCTGGGATTTCAGACAGTGAGCATTTCCAGCCTTACCTAGAGATGTTAGGGATTGAACCTGGGAAATTCTGCATGCAGCGCAAATGGTCTACCACCGAGCTACTATCCTTCCCATCTGAAGAACAGGCCTCATACATTTAAGCAGGCAAAACATATTCTCTCATATATATAGATATTCTCTGAGTGCCTTCACACAATGCAGTATTCAAATGTTACTTGTGTTTTTCATTTGTTCGGAAATAGTGAAATTACTGTAATCAACTATCCTACAATTGCTTCTCATTGCCTTCTAACACCTCAAACAATCATCCAACAAAGGGCCATTGTACATTATTATTATTATTATTACCTATTCTACCTATCATATGACAACTGTTGCGATAGAGGTGCTTGGTTGATTGGCATTTCACTTTTGGTCAGAGAAAAAGTGTGTTGCAAGAAGATTTTACTTGTTTGCTTTTGTGCTGCAGAGAGAAAGAGATACACTGCTTCCATCATTAAAATAGAGAATTTAATGGAAACCTGTAATCTCTCTCCAAATCTAAGAACTGTATTAAGAACTCTACACACCTTTGCATTGTAAATTTACTGAATGTTGAATGTTTTGTGCCATTTAAGGACTCAATACGTAGCTAAACCTAACACTGAAATTAGAGCTACTTTCTCCCAAACAGGATGTCTGAACAGACAGTAGATATTTGCTAGTGGCCTTTTATATAAGTAACATTCATCAGAGAGCTTAAAGAGTGTCAGGCTAAAATTGCCCACCACAAATCATTGAAAATTCACTGGCTTGCGCTAGGCATGCATGAAATGGCCGCTTGCTAATATAACTGGCTGTTCACATTTGCTCTGCCAAAACATAGATCTTCAAACATAACTTCATGTCTTTTGCATCCTTTGGAAACCGGTACTGTTTTGTTAGGACATGCCTAGTTGCTCCTCAGATATATGTACTAGCTACCCAAAATGACTTGGACATTTCAAGAAAATTACATTCCCCACTGACTTGCTAGTTGCTATAGTGTTTTGGGGTTATTGTTGTTTTTAAGAAATATGTCGGATCCTGGCAGCTTTGGCTATTTAGTGCCCTGGTGTGAAATTGCCATTTCAAAACAGAGGACCCCAAATCTAAATGTAGGGTGTGACACCTCAACTTCCCCTTGATATAGTCCAAAATAATTGCCATACGGCAGGAACCAGGAGGGAGCCGTCTTTGTTGGGCAAATAAGGTTCATGTGAATTTTGCGCAAGGCAACAAAGGTGTGTGTGGAAGAAGCACCAGCACAGCCCCCAAGTGTGTGTCTGGGGTTGACACACAAGGTCATAAACAGGGTTTGATTTTTAACAAAATCATGCCAACTGTGCAGGACAAGAATTTCCGTGCCACTTGTTAATGTGGAAAATCTTAATGGAAAACTCTGCGCACTAAACTGAGAGCGGTTTCCCACCCAACTGGGGAATGAAGTTGCCAGTTCCTTATCAGGAGAGTGTTTCTATAGACTTTTTGGTGGTTTAAAAAGACATTTTAAAAATACCATACCTGTTTGTTATAGTTCACTTCTCTTTCAGTAGACAAGACGTGACTCTTTTTGCCAGAGGTAACCTTTCCCAAGGTCACTGCTTCCACCATCTCCTAGTTTGCAGCAAAGTGTTCAGTTAAACAGGCAGAGTGCTATATTCTAATGAGGTCCTATCAGCAAGGTAATTTGTCACAAAGCAGTGCTGTCCAATCCCCCTGCCATGATGTTGCAGCTTTCCATCTGTCTTTGGATGGCCCTAATGCCCTGCAAAACACAATAACGAAAGTTACTTGTACCACTAGAGTACTGCAGGAGGTTAGATAGAACATGACACAAAATTTTTGCTTGCTTTGTTTTGGAGGGGGGGGGGACACCTTGCTGGGATTTTTTTAAAAAAGTTATTTTATATAATGTCAAAAATTTACCCAAATTTTTGACATTATACCCTTCTTCATATCTCTTTGCCATGGTCTCCTTGCCACTCACTTCCCTTGAATGTGATGTTCTTGGCCCTTCAGTGGGTTTCTTATTCTTCCCATGCAGTTTCCAGCCCTGATACAGAGAAAAGTGTGTCTTTTTGCCCTTCCATAGTAATTTGCAAAAGGTGAGATCCAGATGGGAGAGAGCAACTCTCACCTCTTGCTGTAGGGGAGATAAGTGAGAGTCTTTTTTTGTAACAAGAAAGTCATGTAAATCATTTTGAATAAAGGTGAAGATCAAGATGGTGCCCCTCTCTATTCCACATACTGAAACCAACCGGAATGCTAGTTTAATTTTCCCTTCACCACACCAGAGGATGGCAGGCTGGCTTGAAGTTTCAAGGCACATTGTGTAGCGTATTCAACTGTTTCTTCCAACATTTCACTGCTGCTGCCTGCCCTCACCCAAGTTTCTGCTGCCTAAGGCAGCTTCTTCACTCTACCTAATGGTAGAGATGGTCCTGATATCAGTGGGCAAATATACCATTTAAAAAGTATCCCACTTTCACCACCCCTTCTTCTTCTTCTTCTTCTTCTTCTTCTTCTTCTTCTTCTTCTTCTTCTTCTTCTTTGTGGAGGTTAGTGGCAAAGTAGCATGTGTTTTTTGCTTTTGTTTTTTAAAAATCAATATGTTTTTGAAGCTATTTTGGGAGGCAGTTTCTTAGCCTTGGAGTTATGATGTCTCTGAATGAATTCATACCTGTCCAAAACATGTTTGTTTGGGTGTTGTTGTTGGGTTTTTTTTATCCCACAAACTTGCACAATGCACTCTGGCAATATATCCCCTTGCATTCCTGGAAAACAAAGTGCGCAATGGAGATTTGCAAAGTGTGTGCTCATCTGTTTTTCACAGCTTTAATACATAAGAATGCTGGAAGCAAATGTGCAGATTTGTCAAGCTGGCACCCAAAGAATGAAATATATGCTTCACCCACCCACACTTGGATATTAGAGAACAACACAGTAATGTATAAGAAACAAATGGGATCTCTATAGTTAGGGGCAAACAACATGTTATACAGAAATGCATGCAATGCAGCTGCAGCAATTTATTCTCCTGAAGGGATTAAAAAAAAAAAAAACAGCTGGGGAGGGGACAAATTTTATCAGAGAAGCTGTGAGGGGGGAAGGGTCCTTTACCATTTTCGATGGGCCATCTTCATACTCAAGATTTTCCTTCCCCCCTCACATCTGGTATACACATGTGGATCTTGAGGATAGTTTGGAGGAAAGGGGAAATGGCCAGTAGAAAAATGGAGAAAGGATGAGGTACCTCCTGGTCCCCTGAGGCTTCTAGATCAGTGTTTCCAGCTCTTGTTGGAATACAACTCCCATCGTCCCTAGCTAGCAGGACCAGTGGTCAGGGATCATGGGAATTGTAGTCCCAAAAAATAGCTGGCTGCGCAAGTTTGAGAAACACTGTTCTAGATTCAAACAGGCTGCTTTTCTTTAGAAAAAGCAGTCATTGTCAGTGTGTCATGTGCATTTGTGCACGATGTATATAGCTTGCCCCAGGCCAAACATGCACGTGCATGACCCAAACTCCAGGCAGAGCTTTGGATCCGGGTTATTACCCTAAAGCAGAGATGGGGAACCTGTGGCTCCCCAGATGGTTTTGAACCACAGCTCTTGTTTTTCCTGACCATTGGCCATGGTGACTGTGGTTGGTGGGAGTTGGGGTTCACAGTTTTCCACCCCTGTCCTAAAATTACCTGCTGGTTCACACTCCCTTCCTGCTTCCTGCTTCCTCCTCTTACATGGTATTCAAAATAAAAGGATCCTATTAGCACAGAGGAAAACAAAGGAAGATAGATAGGTAATGGGCAGATCCTAAGTGGTGGTGATTAGTCATCATTGTAGTTGTCAGGAGCCAGTGGCTTCCAGATGCATTGTGGACACGCCACTGTTTTAAAAGTCTCGCTGGAATCCCAGTTTCCAACTTGTCATTGAGCCTCGGCTTTTCTAACTTACTTTGCGGCTCTCTCTGGGTCAGTGTCTGAAATGCAGTTCTTCCCAAACACAGAGTGCAGCATGCATTATTGTGCTAATCCATCTGCATTATGGAAGGGGCCTCTGAGACTTTGTATGTTGGTTTTGAAAAGAGATTAATTCTTAGCTATGTAACGGCAGAATCTCTTCGTTGTCTCTGAACACCTGACAGTGTAAAGTAGTTAATGGTATTGAAGAAGCTCTGGATTAGGGGATTCTGAAATCTGCTTATTGTTAGTATGGCTTTAATCTTTTAAATCAATGAGGTAATAATACCACAGCAAGCTTCTCTAAGTAGGAATCTTCATAATGTACAGCCCATTCATATTTTAAGGATTTTGATGACAGCCTCCTAATAGGCTTGCTTTCTAACTTTGGCATGGCTTATTAAGAAATGTATGCGAATGAGCTGCTGTTCGGGATACAAGGAACAGGTGTCAAAAGGCATTTTCTGCATAAACAAAACAAACAACATCATCATCGCATAATAATTCTCATCTTACACTTTGTGCACTTCTAATATTTTAAAACTCCTTTGACTTGGTGTTTTTTAAAGCAATCCTACAAAATGCAGAAGTGTCATTTGGAAGAATAGGCAGAGTAGCAACTATAGTGAAGTAAGATGATGGTTGAGAGACAGCCACTGGCTCAATTCACCCAGCAAGCTTCATGGCTGGGTGAGGATACAAACCCTCCTCTCATGCATCCTAATCCAGCACTCTAACCACTATACCACACTTATTTGTTCCACCAGGCTCTTGAAGAAACAGAGGCATGTAGGATACCTGGAGGCTTGGCAAGCGTGAAGAACCAATTTGAAAAAGGAGAAACTGCCTCATCGCAGAGTGCTCAGTACCAATACCAGCAGAAATCTGTACAGGTAAAAAGTAGTAGAATTAGTAGTGGTTTGTGTGTGGAGGGTAGTCCTAGTTTTAAGCACCAATAATAAGTATTGACCTTGTGGGTCACCTTCATATAAATCAGGGTGTATGCTTACAGAAGGATTTTACATTTTTGTTGTTGTTTTAAAAAATGTGTGATAGCCCATTCATATTCACAGGACTTAGCTATACAGCTGCACATAAAACATTTTAAGTGTGTTTTAAGTGCAATACACAATGTGACGCTAGACGGCGATGTCGAGCCTTATGGAAAATTCAATGTACTTTTAAAAAACGCTTTTTGGAAAAAGCATTCTTAGAACTTTTTATATATGTGTGTGTAGATTCCACCTAAGTCTTTTAAAGACTGTCATCACTAAGAACAGGGCTCACTGCATCTTTTCACCAGGTTATCAGAACCCAAACTTGGTCAGTTGCAGTTCATATTTTGTTAAACTTATATGATCTCGGCCAAATCTGGTGGTTTGAAAAAAACAACGTAAGTGCTTTCGATCTTCCTGACAGTGTTGCTGGCGTTGCTTGTGTAACGGATATTGTTATTGACAGTACGGCTACTGTTATTTATTGCCCATCATCAAGTATCCCATCATATACCCACCCCACCCCACCCCTGCCAGCCACATTGTAATTCGTCTGTCTTGTGGCGGCATCACATTAATTTTGACATGTCCCTTTCTTCTTTCCTTTTTTTTAAAAAAATAATGAGACTTGTGCATGCAGCTGAACACTGTTATTTGCATCACTATTTTCTGTTTTAAACGTTTACTCAATCCTCAATCCTCAATTGTGTTGTTGGTCCTAACTGGGTTTTTTTCTTGGGGCTGGGGGTTGATACTGAGAAGTGTCACATGTCTGTATGGCTTTATTTTAAGCCTTCAAGCACTGTGATTGTGTCTCTTGACCTTACAGTTACTTGGTGGATCTGTGAAATGTGACTCGAACCAAAATTGATAATGCAGGATCCACCACCCAGTATTGCATAGGTAATGTTTCTGCTTCCATCCATAATGCCCGGCCATGTAGTCCTCCTCCTCTCAGCTTGTCGATGATACTTTTTGCCTCAGGATACAGATTTCTACCCAGCATTGTTTGTGCAGATTACTGAGCCATTCATTGATAGGATTTCCTCAAGTACCTCTGAGGGAAGCTGAGATAATCATTCTTACTTTTAAAAATAACCTGCCTACATATTTATTGATTACTACTACTATAAAAGGGACCCAGGTGGCGCTGTGGGTTAAACCACAGAGCCTAGGGCTTGCTGATCAGAAGGTCGGCGGTTTGAATCCCTGCGACGGGGTGAGCTCCCGTTGCTCGGTCCCAGCTCCTGCCCACCTAGCAGTTCGAAAGCACGTCAAAGTGCAAGTAGATAAATAGGAACCGCTCCGGCGGGAAGGTAAACGGCGTTTCCATGTGCTGCTCTGGTTCGCCAGAAGCGGCTTTGTCATGCTGGCCACATGACCTGGAAGCTGTACGCCGGCTCTCGGCCAATAAAGCTAGATGAGCGCCGCAACCCCAGAGTCCGACACAACTGGACCTAATGGTCAGGGGTCCCTTTACCTTTACCTTACTACTACTAATAGGGATATGGGTGGTGCTGTTTTACACGCCGTTTACCTTCCTGCCACAGCGGCACCAATTTATCTACTTGCACTGGTATGCTTTTGAACTGCTAGGTTGGCAGAAGCTGGGACAGAGTAATGTGAGCTCACCCCATCGCAGGGACTCGAACTGCCAACCTTCTGAATCGGCAAGCCCAAGAGGCTCAGTGGTTTAGACCACAGCGCCACCCGCGTCCCTGTGGCAGTTACTGTATCTGAAGGTAAAACAAACGAATGAATGAAGTGCCAGTCAAAACTCTTATTGTAGAACAGTGATCCAAACATACCTCTGTTCTATGGCCCCCAAACATATGAAAATGTAAACCATGTCTTTGGGGTTATAATTCATTATAAACTATCTGTGAGTGTTTTGCATATATTTTTCTTGGAGCTGTGCTAAGCTGTTCTCTTTGGGAAAGAGTTTGCTGTTTTCTTTGTGTTAAATTTAATCAGCTTCTCTAAATAGATCAAAAATGGCACAGAGGAACCCAGATGCTACACAAAGCCATATAAATGCAGCTTCCAAATGTTGGTTTAGATAAGAGGTTTATGTATTTTATTACTTCATTATCATATATCATGGGAAAAAACTGTTGCAGCCAAGTTAATGATTTTTGGAATATGTAAGGGATGGTATAATGAAACTCATTGCACTATCTATGCGCTGTTCATTTTGAGAAATAGTAACGGCTTGATAAACAGCCACATTTACTCTAATGCTCAGTGCTCATCTATGAAACAACAAAATGATGTTAGTCTAAAACTCTGCTGAACCAATAAATAAAATTCCATGGTCTCGAGGTGCTTTAAATCAAGGTCATTCATACACAAGGTCACTGTCAATTATGTCATCCAGCTTTTACAGTCCACAGCGAGACAGCTAGCTGCCTTTGGGTGTCAACGTGAGCAGGTTTTATTTACATAAAATGAGAACTCTGTATCCGAAGGCAGGATTTTTCTCCAGTTGTGAATATGTAAAGAATTAAAAGCATCACCAGAAAATGTTTTGAGTCTAATGCTGGAGGTACATGTCAATGAAATCATGGGTTTTCACATGGAGAATTGCGATTAAATCCTTTCACACTATCTGTAGTAGGAAATGTTTCATCCCTAGAGAAATGTCATATCGTGTTTGTCCATGCCTGGGTTTGTGTGCCTGGTTTCAAATAAAGGTTAAGGTTCTTGGTTCTTCTTCCCGGAGAAGTCCATTAGGATGAAGCAGCCTGAAATTACTCAGAGTAGCCTGAAATCTTGACTAGGACTGGGCAGAGGCACCAGCTTCTCAAGTTGATTGAGGGGCCCAATGCGACGTCCTGATGTTGTCACAAGGAGCCATGGGACAGAGCCAAATGCCCTCTGAACATTGACGGGGTCCAGCCCTCTAAAAAAAATTAGGGGGGCCAAAACTGCCTCAGCCCCTAGGAGCTGGCATGTATGGACCAGGAACTGAGTATACCATAATGTATAGTAAATGTATGTGAGAGAGTTTCTGTGTGTATATGTGGTTGTACTGTAAACAAATCCATTTTGCATCTAGGCTGCTTGGCTTTTAAACTGTGGGTGAAACCCAATGTTGTGTGAGGGGACTACTGCTTGTACAACAGGGCTTCCCCTTCCTCCTGGGGGCTTCCTTGGTTGGAGCTCCAAAGGGGGGGAGGGGAAGGTGAAGTCCATTCCACTCATGCACTGACAACTGGCTATAACCCTGTGAATTTTAAAATTAGCCATTGACAATACTTCACTATGCTTCCTTAAATCAACCCACTGATACATAATATGGGAATACAGGTGGTGCATGAGGCAGGACTGGTATTGAAAACTCTTCTGGAAGAGGCCGTGTTATGACATCAACACATCCTGCATTTTTTTTCTCTCTCTCTCTGTCAGCAGGCAGCCATTGTTGCAGTACAGGTGCAGGGAAACACATGTCTTGATAATGTGACAACCTGGATATGTCATTACTGTAGCTTCCAGATGACCCTTCATCTGATCATTGCAATGTGCTCCATATGGGGCTACCCTTCTGCTTTGTCTGCAAGCTCCAGCTGGTGCCCAGTGCTGCGGCTAGATTGTTGATGGGAACATGTCAGCACCTAACACTGGTACTTAAAAGCTTCCACTGGCTGCCCATATTATACTGGACCAGGTTCAGGGTTCTTGTCTTAATGTACAAGGCACTTGGGTGCAAGATATCCTCAGCACCTCCTGATGCCTTATATCTCTGCCCAACCACTGTGATCTTTGAAGATAGTCTCAGTTAGCCCCCCCCCCCCCATGGTTCAGATACATGGCTTGTAACTACCAGAAGCTGTGCATTCAGTATTTTGTTTCTTTGTTGTTTTTTTAATTGCCACTAAAACATACATTTGTAAATACACATTTGTATTTTCTTTCATACATTAGATAAAAATGTTCAAACAAAACTATAATCAATATTGTGCATTTTCCTTGTCCCTCCCCCACCCCTCAACTCCACCACCCGTCACCTCACCCTGTGTTAGGCTTCCAATCATCTCAGCTGTAATATCTTTGACTTCCAATATTTCTTCTTGCATACTGTTAATTTTATTTACTTTTTATCTTTCTGTAACTCATTACTCTAGATGTTATTTAGTATTTTAGTATTCATAATTTAACATTTTAGATTCCTTCTTTTTTTCTTTTTACCTGTATCGATCACGGAACTTGTTTCATTCTAATAGGAGTTCTGGCTTTTCAATATAGTTTTGTATATAACCTTTAAGGACCTTCCATTCCTTCTCCGCCCTGTTTAGATACTCATTCAGAAAAACACCAGAGGGTTTTTTGTTGGGTATACTGCCGGAAAATTTAAAGGAAGTGGACAAGGTGCTTTATCTGTATGCAACAGTGGCTGCAAGGCTGCTCGTTGCGAAAAACTGGAAAAGTATTGTGATACCGACAAAGATAGAATGGCTTGCTAAATTAATAGAGTACCATAATTTGACCAAATTAATGGGAAATATTGGAGGGGTTTCAAAGTGCATTCAGTATTTTGGGCAAAATCCTATGGAACCCCCTTCCAATTGAGATTAGGCAGGCACCCTCTCTCTGGTAAACTTCAGGTGCTTGAAAGAGACTTTCCTATTTTGGCAGGCATCAAAGGTAGTTTTCTGTTTCTAGGATAGATTTTAAGTGTCCTGGTTCTAGAGGGTTATTTTGTTTAAACATTTTACGTGCACTATATAGACATTTGTGTTTTAAGTGGGCGATGTGGTGCTCCCCAGATATTGCTGGACTTCAGCTACAATCATCCCTGGCTATTAACCGAGCTGGGTGGTACTACAGGGAGCAGGAGTACAACAGCAGATGGAGGGCACCATGTTAGCTTACCCTCCATTACAGGAAAGCAAATTTAGGTGAAACTTGAGGGAGAAAAAAGCCAAAGTAATTAAAGATGTGAAACACAAAAGGCCTATATTTAATAGGTTTGCATATGCAATTTCCTCAGACCGTCTCATATCTACAGTCAGAAATTCTGTCAGCTGTGGTGATACAATGAACCGTTCTGACAGCTCTCTGTGGCACGGTACATTTCATTGGTGCAAGTTTAACATGGCTCAGCAGAAAAACCAGGAGTGAGTTATAGAGGTCAACCAAAACAAGCGTAAATAAAGCCTTTTACAGTGTGTTAAAAGTGTTTTTTATTGATACTGGGCTTTATCTTCAGGTACTTTATGCCATGTTAGCAGTTCCCTGATCTCTCCAGGCTGGTCAGAAGTAGCTGTTCCCTTCCATACTTCCCATGTTACTTTTTAACTCACAAGGGGGGGGGGGATTTGATCCAGTTTTCATTTAAAGGCAAACTTACTTAATTCACACTTAACAATATGCAAATCAAAACACAGCCAACTCTCAAAATTTGCACTTCTCCGCAGGTAACTTCTCCAGCCAAGTAATGTGTATGAGAAATACCTATATTGTACATGTCATGATGTAGCATTATTCCCAAAGAGCAGTCTGTCCCGAGAATGGAGCCTGAGCAGCCACACTGTGGAAAGCCATTTCTGTTGTTTTAAAAAAGAAATGAACAAACTGAGAGCACCTTGAATCAACAATGAAAATTCTTAACAATTTGTCCGTTCCCCATAGATTAATCCAATCATCAGAGGACATTCCCCACCTCCTCAAAATGTATGAAAATGACTGGGCCAAATACTTCAGCCAAGGACTAGATTTGAATGGAGATGGGAAGGGGGAGAGAACCTGGCAGGTTCCCCACAATAAACCGAAAAGACCATATTCTTTGTGTAGTAGTTATAGCAGTGTTTCTCAAACTTGTGTCTCCAGCTGTTTTTGGACTACAACTCCCATCATTCCTAGCTAGCAGGGTCAGTGGTGGTCAGGGATGATGAGTATTGTAGTTCAAAAACAGCTGGAGACCCAATTTTTTTGGGGGGGGGGCTGGTTTACAGCAGGAGATAGGATGTGCATGCAATAGAAGTTTAGTATAATACTAAACTTTCAACTTCTTGAGACTGAAAAGAAGCTTTTGCCCAATTAGTAATGTCCCGTGAATTATGCCACTCTTAATTGAATTTTCAAATGCATCATTGTGATTTATGTGAGAGTGTAGCCATAGTGGAGTCTCTCTTCTTCTTTGGACTGCTGCCCGGAGCAGCCATAAATCGTCTTAACGAGCCCTGGCTCCGCAATGGTGTCCAGCCACGCTTCCGTTGTGCCGGCTCTCTCTCTCACTCAGCAGAATCGCGCAGCGCCTTGTGTTGGCAATTTTAGGTCTGCTTCACTGTGTCTGGAATAACTGAGGTCCAGACAGTTGTATTCTAAACTACATATTTATTGACTCGCAAACAAAAGAAAACCTGAGGAGTCAAGCTCCATAGCTACGATACACACTCTACAGCATACACTACTCGGGAAGGCAAAAGTGAAACCAACTTCGCCTTCTCTCAGACAAATGATAGTTGCCTGGATACCTTGGCAGAGTTCCCAGAATCAGAACGATGGTGTTAACTGCTTGCTGTCCAGGAAACACAACACCCCCTCTCGTTCGCAATTCTGGGTATACATATATACATCTCAACCCATGTTCAATCCCTCACAGAAACCTTCATGTTTCTGGAAACTTAGGGGTTTGGTGAAACCGTCTGCGAGATTCTTTTCACTAGGACAATATTTCAGCCTGACCACATTTGTCCTAACACTCTCATGCACATTTTTGAACTGAATATCCAAATGTTTCGTTCGTGCATTGAATTGACCGGATTCCGCCAATTTCAGGCATGGTTGGTTATCCTCCCATATGGTGATGGGCAGGTAACACTTCTCACACACATCCTCGACTAGGCACTTGTAGAATTCAAGCTCACGACACAGTTCTGACAGAGCACTGAATTCTGCCTCAGTCGATGACAGTGCAATCAGACTTTGCTTTTTGGACCTCCAGCCAATTACAGAATCTCCGAACATTATGACCATCCCAGATATTGACTTTCTGTCTGAGTCGCTAGCCCAATCAGCGTCAGCCCAACATTGAAGCTGTTCATTGCCCTGGGCTGTCAGTGTGAGGCTAAACTCTCTGGTTTCTTGCAGATACTTAAGAACTCTCTTAATCCCGTTCCAGGCCATCACACTGGGCTTGGCTGCTTCTCGACTCAGCAGATTGACTGCAAATGCAATATCGGGTCTACTCCATTGAGACAAATAGAGCAGGCTGCCCAGAGCAGATTGATACACCTCCTTGTGCTCAAACTCTTTCTTTTCATCAGACTGATTGTCTTTAACAAAGCATGTCTCCATTGGTGTCCTTACACCCTTACAGTCTGCCATGTTGAATTTCTTGAGCAACTGATCAATCTTTGAGCTCTGGTTTAGCACAAAACTGCCATCTTGGTCTCTGTGAATGTGAACCCCTAGATACATGCTCACAGGACCCAACTCCTTGAGTTTGAAGTGCTGCCTCAGCTTACTTGCAAACTCCTGCACCTGTTTGTTTGTACTAGCAACAAGGACAATGTCATCGACAAAAATTAATGCCAATTCTTGTTGCTGACCTGAACCCTTTAGGTACAAACAACTGTCTGCACGACTCTTCCTGAAGCCTAGCTTCTCCAGAGCCTGGTTGAGACAAATATTCCAGTTTCTGGCTGATTGTCTCAAGCCATAAATGGAACGGTGTAGTCTCCAAACCAAATTTGGACTATCGCCTTCAAACCCTGGAGGAGGTAACATGTAGATTTCCTCCTGCAGCGGTGAGTTCAGGTAGGCGACGTCGATGTCGAAATGTGCAACCTCAGCACCTCTCTGTGCTGCTACTGCTAGCAGTAACCTCATGGTCTCACTGCGGGATGTGGGTGCATAAACTTGGGAGTAATGCACTCCTGGTCTCTGGCTGAACCCTCTGGCCACCAATCTCGCTTTGTATTGTGGCTCTCCACTTGCAGTGGGTTTCAACCTATAGACCCAGCGACAACTCACAGCTTGCTGGTCAGCTGGCAGAGTTGTAAGTGTGAACACTCCAAGCGATTTCATGGCGCTAAGCTCTTTCTCCATCGCTTGTTGCCACTTGCTGGACTCTGCTTGAGGTAACTTCCGCACCTCAGCGAAGCTCTCCGGTTCGCACAGAGCAACATGGGCCCAAACCGTGGTGGCTTTGAACCTGTCAGGAGGTTTGCCTTTCGTGGTGCGCTTGGAACGCCATGGCACCACTGGAGACTCCCCCTCTGACCCAGACGTGCCGGACTCAGTCTGTGAGTCCCTGGCATCTGGAGAACCGCCAAGCGATTTGCTGCGCTTGCTGTGCCCTCCTGGACTGAACTTGCCTGAAGGTGAGCGTGGAGACCTACTGCGCTTCTGTCTCCTAGCTCTTGTCTCCCCTGGAGACGTGGGTGCGCTGCTGGGTTCAGACTTCACCTGAGTCTTAGGGATTGCTCCCTCTGGCACTGCACCCTGGTCGTGTTTGGGATCATGGCCCGAAACACCAGCAGGTTGACCACCATCAGCACCACCAGTGGATGTGCCTGACTGATCCTGGTAGTCAAGACCGCTGAATAAGTCTGTGAGCACTTCAGGATTGCCATGAATCCTCTTCCAGCCATCTTGCTCACAAAACTCTGCGCTGCGGCTGATCACCACCCGAGAACGATTTCCACTCGGATAAGCAAATCTCCAGGCTTTCGACCCTGTGTCATAGCCGCAGAAAATCAGTTTCTGTGACCTCGGGCTGCCCTTCCTACGTAACTGCCGGGGTATCAGGACCCAGGCCTCTGCCCCGAAGGTACGGAAATAGTGCACCTTGGGCTTCTTTCCGTAGAGAAGAAAATAGGGCGTGGTCCCTACCACAGAGTTGTATGTCCTGTTCAAAGTGTGACATACAGTTTTCCATGCTTCGGCCCAGAAGAATTTTGGCAGACCCGAATCAAACAAAATAGCATCAACTGCCTCCTGCAGGGTTCTGTTCCTGCGCTCTGCAACCCCGTTCTCCTGGGGAGCGTAAGGAGAGGTTTTTCTATGCTTAATGCCTTTGGCACGAAAGAAATCCTGCAACTTTGCACAAGTAAACTCAGTGCCTCGGTCGGTCTGAAAAGATTTCACTTTGGTGCCAAATTCCACCTCTACTGCCTCCACCCATTCCTTAATCTCTTTCGCCGCTTGCCCCTTGTCCCTGAGCGGGAAAATCCAGCCGGCGCGAGAATAATCGTCGATCAGACATAGTACAAAGCGGGCATGGCCTATGCTGGGAACCTGCATTGGTCCACACAGATCGGCGTGAATCAGCTCAAACGCCTGGTTGGCCACCCTGTCTGACCTTGGGTAACTGCAAGAATGCACCTTCGATCTCTTGCAAGCTCGGCAGTCTAGGAATTTAGTGCACTCCTTCATTTTACAACCCTCAGTGCACTCTACCTGCTTGCGCACGTACCCCCAATTGGCGTGCGAAAACCTGCGATGCCACAAGTGTAAACATTGATCGTGGGTGGGTTTGTTGGCACAATGCGCGTGTGCCGTCTCAAAACTGTTTTTACCTGTTTCAGCACCCTGCGCCCTCGCTGCGGCGCTGTTGTCAGTTTCCAGTATGTACACCCCATCATGGCCTCTCACCTGGACCAACTGCTTTCCACCTTTGGAGATGGTGCATACCTGGTTACCAAAACTGACCATGTAACCTGCAAGGTCTAAAGCTGAAACAGAAAGTAAGCCATACTTCATGCCATCTAAAACAAACACATCAATGTCATCATTCAGACAAGGCATATAAAAAACACCAGCTTTGGTGACAGATTTAGTGGTTGCATCTGCCAAAGTGACTGTGGTAGCATCTTGGATTGACCTGCAGTTCCGCAACTGACTGCCAGGTGGTGCTAGATGCCTACTGGCACCACTGTCCACAATCCAACGCAGCTTGGGGCTGGCAACAGTCTTTCCAACGAAAGCGTATGCAGCTGCTTTATCTTCTCTGCCTTCTCTGGACGATGCTTTCCTTCCACGACGTGGTCTCCCTTTCCTCTGGCGGTTGCCATGGAAACCAGCTTTGAAGTTTTCTTGGCTGCAGTCCCGGATTAGATGCTTATCTGACCCACAGCCAAAACATTTCTTCACTGCAAGAGCTTTAACAGAGCTCTCAGCAGCCTCTGCACCCCCACTCCTGGGCAAAGAGCAACCCCCCTTAACAGCTTTTCCTTTCTCTCTTTCTCTCCTATCCTGTTCATCCTGCAGCCTCCCCGATACATAATCAATGCTCAGTTGCGCTGCTGGCAAGGCTTCCAGAGTGAGAGAAAGCGTCTCAAAACTGGGGTCCAACGAACTAAGCAAAATGTAAACTTTCTGTTCCTCCGTAAATGGAACCTGCAGCTGTCTCAAACGGTTGAAGATTGCCAACATCTTGTTGGTGTGCTCACGCACACAGCCTCCAGGTTGCAAACGTAGCTCAAACAGCTGCCTGGTGGTGTGAATGCGTGCACCCGCTGTATCTCTCTGGAACACACGTTGGAGAGCCCCCCAAATCTCGTGGGCGTTGGTGGCAGCGTCTATGTGCACCATCTGCTCTTCCTCAATGCCCATGACTAAGTGAGCAGTAGCTCTCTCATCTTTCTTCTTGGCCCTAGCTGCTGCAGCAGCAGGGGCTTGCACTGGTGGGGCAGTAGTACAAGTCCACAAATCTTTAGCAGTTAAGAGGACCTTCATCTTTCTCGACCAGTCAGCCCAATTCCTCCCATTTAGCCTGGGGAAGGGCGGTGTAAAGTTCTCATGGGATTCTGCCATCTCCCCCCTGGGGCTTGAGGTAACTCACGTGGCTGCAAACTCAGCACTTGCCTCTCAGCTCCCAGCTCCAGGAAACGGCTCCTCTTCACCAGCGAGGTTTCCCTGCTTTATGCCTCAAAGCTTGCACAAAGCAGTCCTCCAGCTGGGCTTTCATGCTGCCGGCTGCAGCAGACACGCAGACCTCCCGTCCTGGCCATAAATCACTTTAGGACGCTTTGCCAAAAAAGCCGTGCTATCTCTTAATGGCGCTTCCATAACCTGTGATTTATGTGAGAGTGTAGCCATAGTGGAGTCTCTCTTCTTCTTTGGACTGCTGCCCGGAGCAGCCATAAATCGTCTTAACGAGCCCTGGCTCCGCAATGGTGTCCAGCCACGCTTCCGTTGTGCCGGCTCTCTCTCTCACTCAGCAGAATCGCGCAGCGCCTTGTGTTGGCAATTTTAGGTCTGCTTCACTGTGTCTGGAATAACTGAGGTCCAGACAGTTGTATTCTAAACTACATATTTATTGACTCGCAAACAAAAGAAAACCTGAGGAGTCAAGCTCCATAGCTACGATACACACTCTACAGCATACACTACTCGGGAAGGCAAAAGTGAAACCAACTTCGCCTTCTCTCAGACAAATGATAGTTGCCTGGATACCTTGGCAGAGTTCCCAGAATCAGAACGATGGTGTTAACTGCTTGCTGTCCAGGAAACACAACACAATCATGAAGAAGAAATCAGCTTACCTACTACAGGTTTGTTAAAAAGCAAAAACAACAAGCAAAAAACCCAAAGCAAGCGCAGACCTCTAGGCATCTTCTTTGTCTTCTCTGTATGCAGGCTTTATACAAATAAATCCTATTAGCAGCAATATGTGCTGCAAGGCTTAAAAAAACCCACCATAGTCCTTTGGGCTGAAAAGGAATTCCAGGCACAGAAGACACTCACAGAGAGAACAGAAATTATCTTTTTGGTCTTAATGGAATAGGGCAGAGCAGAAAGAGGGACTGTCTGGATAAAAACAAGAGCTTGGTCCTCTGCATATTTACTCAGAGTTTCCTGGCCTGTGGATGGGTCCGTAATAGTGAGAGGGCATTCATCACTTACCACTAGTCCATACCATCACCTTGGATATATAGGGGGTTGCTAAACCTTTAAGAGCTCAACTCTATTTCTTCTGTTGCTTTCATTGATGGTGCTGTATTTATATCCAATGGAGCGTTCTCTTCTGTAGAATCATAAATAATACACACCCCTAGTAAAAGAAAAAAGGTGCTCACCATTTGATTTAACGTGATTTGTCGGTAATGTACCACACTCTCACGGGTGCAATCTCAACTGGTACTTACCTATGCTTAGTGCATTTCACTTACTTAAAGTAAACCTAATGCTAAAAATAAGTGTAGATCGAAATGCATATGGTAGTCATATCCCTTGAGGTATATGGAAGACGGGCGGGGAGAGTAGCCTCCAGCAAAAAATCTCATCTAATCAAGTTATGCATTCACTTCCTCTTCTGAAACTGCATGGGTTTTCTGTCCACAGATTTCTGACAACTCTTAAGGGAATCCATAGCCTGTCACAGGAAATTATTCAATTCCTTTTAATCAATGTGATGCATTCCCAGTTTGAAAGCTGTTTTAAGCCACCCGAGCAAATATAAAGATCAGGTCTGCTGTGTTGCCCTATTGCAAGCCAGGATTCACGTAGCTAATGGTAACAAGCAAATCCAGGCTGGCATCCTGTCCTTATTTAACTTGGTATCTTGGGTCAATATTCAATGCAGTGTACCAAAGAGAGCAATAGAAGCTTGATCAAGATGCATTTTAAACATTGGGCTTGAAGCATGCATCACCTCAGTTAGAAATAATAACGAATGTTGAGCTCATGTTCCTTGGGGGTGGGGGGGGAGGATCTGCTAATGTTATTGCTGTGCATTAGAGTCAAATAGGCAAAAATTACCTGATTTTACAGTAAATTTTCTTTCGTACTGCAGCTTTCAGGTCAATAGCTGTTTGCCTCTCCCTTCAGACGGCTATGTTTGTTTTGTGTGTGTGTAGGAGCACACAGGCACACGGTTTCTCCAGAAGTGGCTTAGTCATGTTGCCCACATGACCCGGAAAAACTGTCTGTGGACAAACGTCAGCTCCCTCAGCCAGTAAAGCGAGATGAGCTCCACAACCCCAGAGTCGTTTGCGACTGGACTTAACTGTCAGGGGTCCTTTACCTTTACCTTTTAGGAGCACACAGTAGAGTCTTACTATAAAAGATCTTTGTTCTAGAAGGAACATTTGGCAATAAACAGTGGAAAGCAAGTTTTTGAAAGCTAGCAACAAACCGGGAAAGCATATCAGTTCCATGACATTGTAAGATCTGAGAGGCAGATGGAAGAAGGCTTGCTCTTTTCTGATCACCGACAGGATCCTCCTTGAATGATTTCCTTTGCTGTGGATCTTAAAAAATATTCTACTAGGAGGAACATTTCGGATCCAAGACATTGACTTGACTTTAACTCACCCCACCCTGAGTGTAGGAGTGGAAGGTGGTTCTGACCATACACATTGGGTACCCATGAGGCCAAGGCAACAAGGCAGTTCTGTGGTTGCAGCACCATGGATAGCTCCAAGTGAGCAAATTGCTCTGAGGAAGACTGGAGATGAACTGAGACCTAATGCATCTCTGTATTCAGTCTACCTTCCCCAGGCTCCACCACCTTAGCTTTACATCTGTGGTTCTGGCCAGCACTGTGTCCTGAAGACAAGTACTTAATCTTTCTGTGACCTTCCTTCTGATGTTCTCCTTGCATTGCTGGGCAGGTCTGATTTCTCTATCTGTCTTGGAGCTAATAGCGTCTTTTAAGGACCTAAGCTCTGCAGACTCCAGACCACAACCTCAGGTTCCATGGCTTCCAAATCACCAGCCCAAGCCTCTGTAGGAGCACACAGTGAACATGGTCCAATTCCCCAGTGAGTGGTACAGCAGCCTCAGGAGTGGCTGACTCCTCTTTATGCAACTCTGAGTCTCTTCTGCTGTCTGTAATTTGAGCACTGATACCATTTTATTACAAAGGTATTATATATTAGTTGTGCAAGCTTTTGAGCTATGTGCAGTTCTTCACATAAAATGAGTGGCTGAATAATAGTACTTGCTTCTAGCAGAACTGAAAGCAAAGTCCAACTAAAGGGCAAACATCCCTCGTATCTGGATAGCAAGAAATATATTTATTAGTAATCCTCCTATTCTGGCTTCTGAAGAACTCAGGGTGGCACATTTGCAATGATCTCCTTTCATCCTCATGGCATCCTGGTGGGATAGGTAATGCTGACTTGCTAAAGGCCACAAAATGCACATCATGGCTGTGCGGGAAGCAAACTGAAGATGCCATGTGAAAGCCTCCACCTGTCAGATTATATCAGCTTCCGCATTTACAAAAATACAGCCCGGTTTAAATGTGCTGAGCAAAAAAGAAAGAAAAGGAAATACACACACAGTGTCACCGGTTATGTGTGCATAATGAACATGCTAGCACAAAATACTCCTGAGGCACAGATCACTTGTGTACTAATGCTGCACATGTAGATGCCAACAGACGTGACACCAGGTGCATGGAACCTGTTTCACATTTAACCCAGGTCTCAGTCCCATTGTATTCCAGTGACATACAAGGTCCATATAGTTAAAGCTATAGTTTTCCCAGTAGTGATGTATGGAAGTGAGAGCTGAACCATAAAGAAGGCTGATCACCAAAGAACTGATGCTTTTGAATTATGGTGCTGGAGGAGACTCTTGAGAGACCCATGGACTATAAGAAGATCAAACCTATCCATTCTTAAGGAAATCAGCCCTGAGTGCTCACTGGAAGGACAGATCTGGAAGCTGAGTCTCCAATACTTTGGCCACCTCATGAGAAGAGAAGACTCCCTGGAAAAGACCCTGATGTTGGGAAAGATTGAGGGCACAAGGAGAAGGGGACGACAGAGGATGAAATGGTTGGACAGTGTTCTCGAAGCTACTAACATGAGTTTGACCAAACTGCGGGAGGCAGTGGAAGACAGGAGTGCCTGATGTGCTCTGTTCCATGGGGTCACAAAGAGTCAGACATTACTAAATGACTAAACAACAACAATCTATTTTGGAGACTCAATATGGCCAGGGGTGTAGGAAGGGGTGGGGGTGGGGACGGGCCACCCTAGATGTAATCCCTGGGGGGTGACAAAAAGGCACACCGCAGAGGGCTCGCCCCGCCACCCCCGTGCCCAACGGTTCGCCCGGCCACCGCCGCCACACCGGGTACCACCTGACCTTGCTACGCCTCTGGTTATAGCTACCTCTTTTCCACGTGACCCAAAGACAGGTCTTACCTAGTGGTCTTACTATCTATGTAAGACAACAATCTGCTAATACTGAAATGATATACAAAAAATGAAGCTAAACACTGGAGAAGGCAGCAAGAAACTAGCTGAAATAGACAAGACAGTACAGTTATATACTGTATATCTCTACTCAGAAGCAAGCACCACTTCAAATGAACTTATAACACCATCCAAACCAGGTATACTCAGAAATAAGACCTATTGAATTAAATTGGGGTTACTCATAGTTAAAGAGGATTAGGATTTCAGTATAAATTTCAGATTTGATTAGAGAATTGTATTTTAAAGGCATTTTAAAATCAAAAGTATGAGAATTAATTTAACAAATATTGTTTGCTAAAGAGTTGCATAGTGGAGGAGTAAAAGGGGGGAAAGCATGAAGCATGAGAGGAAGAAGTCCAGCATGTGACAAATAATAAGAAGCAGAAAGATGTCCCCTCTATTTTCCGTCCTCCTTTGCTGCTCCCAATAAAATAACTTTTTCAACTATAATTCAAAATACATTAATCCCTTCGCCTCTACACATCACCTCTTCAATTACCAATTTCTGCTATGGCTTTTATACATTGTTATAACCTGTCCTCTAAATAGTCGAGTAGAGTAAATCCTCTTCTATCTATCTGTAATAGTCGTTCATCAATTTTCAAACATTTCCTTCTGATTCCTCTTGAGTAACACCTTGCCTGAGAAAAACAGATCTTGCTTCCTCCCAGACAACATACATACATTCCTCCTTAACATGGCCTTGAGCATTGCTGTCTGACATGTGGCCCCAGTAATCAACAACTCAGCCTCACTGGTGCAGCGTGCAGAGGGTAAAAATGAAACCCCTAGAATTTTTTTGTATAAATATATAATATACATTCCCCCCCCAACGCTGCCAATCTCCCAGTGTCACCCACCCTTCACATTTCGCCAAATTTAATCTTTAGTTTTACATACAACCAGCTCATTAATAAATAAACACAATCCATATCTCTTCTTTTCTCTCTGAAAGTCTCAGAAGCCGTCAAGTTGGTATACACTGTGGTCCATCCCGTCCCTTTCACTGTTCTTATTTCCAACTTCAGGCTTCAAGGGGGTGGGCTGATGTAATCTCAACAAAATCCATATCTCCTCTCCATCCTCCCCCATAAACTAATAAATCTTCCTGCAAGTCCATCCTGCTGACCCTCAGTTCCATTACATCCAACTCCACAGTTTATTCTCTTCTGAGTGTTTAACAGACAGTCAATCCAGTTGTTACCAAAAAGGCATTAATGGACAACTGTGGGTCTTGCCCTTTTGATACCCTCAAAAGGCTAGGGGAGACATGCCCCTTACCTATTAATCTCTGTCTGGGACCCCTCCCAGGCGTCAGAGCACTCAAGAGGGCAACTTGCTGGGTTTGCTGCAAAACAGGAAGTCCAGGAATGAATACATTTTGTGGCAAGTTGCAGAATCATAAATTGAATGTGAAAAGAAAAAGGTAACCACTGAAGAGGAATCAAAGGCAGAGAAACATGATCATATTTGTGTGAGGAAAAATAAGGCAGGTGACAAAATGAAAGAAACAAGAGGGTAATTCAGAAGACCAACCAAAAGAGCACTGCAATAATCCAAGTGTCAGAAAATAAGAGAATGATTCAAAGGATGGACAGAATAAACAAAAAGAAATGAATGAATTTTAGCTGGCTTTGACAACTGAAAATGACAGAGCTTAGCTGAAAATAAAGTCTGTGAAGAAAAAAGAAGGAAAAGGTTCCGAGATCTCTGGTTCGAAGAGAAGGACAACTGATAACATCAGCCATAAATCAAAGAAGCAGGAAGAACGGGAAGAGAAGAGACAGGAAAAATAAGATATTCTGTTTTCTGTTTGAAGATTTAACTTCAAAGAATGAGCAGGCTGCCATGTGGAAGCAGCAAGAAGACATGACAAAATATCGGCAAAAGAAGACAGATCAGAAATAGAAAAGAGTAGCTGGATATCGTCCTGAACATGCTCATCAATATGAAAAGACTAAATGAGAGAACCTAAACTCTAATGAAGGTAAACAAAAAGAATCCAATGGCCTGAATCAGAATCTTTAGGAATTTAAAATAATAAGCATAGTTAAAAAAATAATGAGGAAAGCCAAGATGAAACAGAGCCATGAAACTAGACTCATGCAAGGAAGAAAGAGGAGTATGATTAACAATATTGAAAACAGAAGGAAGAAGAGAATTACTAATAATATTTAATGCAGAGGAGAGATCAGGAAGAGATCAGCATACAAGGGGTATTCAGATAAATTAGCTAAGGAAAAGAACATTGTTTCTGTTCTGCTAGCATGAAGATCTGATTGATAAGACTCAAAAAGAGTATTTGATAAAATGCAAATATGATCTGTTCAAATAATTAAGAAACAAAGGGAGATATCCAATGTTAGTGATTCTCAGAGTAGGACCACTGAATTCAACAGACAACCACTGATTTAAATAGGTCTGCTCTAAGTTCGACTAACACTGGATGCCACCGAAAAGCAAGATGAAAAAGTAGCCACTAGCAAGTGAAGAAGAATCAACCATTGTTGACTCTTCTGTGTTCTTTTTTTAAAATAATAAATTAAAATTAGATTAAAGGTCAAAGAAAACTAACCAGAAACCAAGGAGGGATTAGTTAGAGAAAGAAAGCAAAATGAGCTAAAGCAAGATGTTTAATGAAAAGAAGAAGAAATGGGATCAAAAAGGACTGGATGTAGGTTTGGGTGAGGACAAAACCAGAAAGATCTTCTGAAGAAATAGTAGAGAAAGAAAAAAAATCAAGAGGCATGGGGGAGGCATAGGAATCTGCCTTGTGGCAAAGCAGCTTCCTTTATTTCTTCTGCTCATTGCTTTCCTTCTTCCACTGCTATTTCTTTAGATGATTTGTCCAGCTCAGTATTTTCTATACTGACTAGGCATCTTTTCCAGCCCTGGAGATGCCCAGGATTGAATGTGGGACCTTCTCTATGCACTGCAGGTTCTCTGCCAATGAGTTATGACCCATTTGGTTGAGAAGGTTTAGAGATAAGAGTTCTATAAAGGACCAGGAGATGTCAGTTACACAAATAGAAGAGTCAGGAGCTGCTGATTTATTATGGTGGGCAGGGGAACTAAGCAAAAATCTGAGATGTGAGACCTGGGGGGGGGGGAGAAGGAAAATTAACAGTTAAAAAGCTAGGAGAAAAGGGGAAAGAAGCCATTCATTTTGGCAAATAGTAAGGTTGAGCAGAAGAAGGACGAAAAGAGATGAACATTAATTTATGCCGGGGAGAAGAAATGTGTTTAGTCTTGCCCCATAACTTATAAAGCAGCCCAAGTTCATTACCAAAGTTACTGCAATGAGGAACTAAAGGCAAAGTAGGAGAAGGATGACGGGAACAATATAGAAGAGCAGTTACATAGGGAAAGAGACTCACTGGAAGAAGATGCGGGGAATAAATAAACAAGAGATACAGTGGTACCTCGGGTTACATACGCTTCAGGTTACAGACGCTTCAGGTTACAAACTCTGCTAACCCAGAAATATTACCTCGGGTTAAGAACTTTGCTTCAGGATGAGAACAGAAATCGGGCAGCAGCCCGGCAGCGGGAGGCCCCATTAGCTAAAGTGGTGCTTCAGGTTAAGAACGTTTTCAGGTTAAGAACGGACCTCCGGAACAAATTAAGTACGTAACCAGAGGTACCACTGTATTAACCAAAGGACCTAACGGGGTGAAGGCATCACAATCCAGATCCTGAAGGTAATTCAATGATCTAGTAAGAGGTTTGCACAAAGAAGAACGAGAGAAAGAAAAAGAAGGTGACTATCAGAAAATGGAAATGTAGGGGGGAAACTGTTGCGTGTGTAGGGCACCCAGTCATTCCCCCCATTAACTTCACCCATGACACATAATTTTGGTTTAGGTTTATGGCATTAATTTTGGCCACAACTTTTTATTGAATACAAAACAAGTGAGTGGTTGCGCAGGCATTGGTTCTCGCTGTCCACCGGGACAGAGCTGACTACTAATCAGCAACCGACTAGCTGTCCAGCGGGACAGCGCTGACCACTTGTCAGCACTGGGAAACCATTAACTGGATAGGGTTAAGGAGAAGGGTTCATCAGCTTCTCCCCCTCTCCAGGGGTCCTCAGGGGCTCAAGCTTCTTGGCCCTGCAACCAAACAGGTTCGGACAAGCATTATAGAGCCCCCGGCTTCCTTTAACGGAATTCCCATTACTCACAAGACTTCATGGAGGCCAATGGCCTCCCATACCACTGAACCAATGCCTAACCGCCAACCGTACAAGTTGTGACTAATTGCTGAATAGTAGGCAAAAACCAAGTGGCAAGAGCCAATCAGCCAAATGGAAAAATTCCTACTAGGCCTCTCAAGTGGAGACGACCCCGTGACAGGTACAGCAAGGTCAAAGCACCTCCTATACCAGGGTAGGGGGGGTGGGAGATCCGAAACTCCAGCCAGAGTGACCACCAGGTCACATGACTGGTCTATATATATGATGCTGGGCTGTCCATCACTATGCTCATGGCCACAGGCCCCTCCCCAAACCTAGAGGTAAATGCCTTCCCGCCCACACCGCAACATAGGCTCCTTTGGAACTCTTTTTATCAAATCCAAAACATGATCTGTGAGTGAGCCAAAGAGGTAGAAAAATGAGGGGTGAGGATACAAACCAGAAAGTGCAAGATGAGATCAAGCATCTGATTCATCAGAGTTATTGGGGTGGATACTGAAAACTTCTACCACATGAACAGGGAAACATTGGAACCCAAAGTTCAAAGTCAGATAATAAGTTAGGTAAAGGGCCAGGGGGGAAAGGGAGTTATAGCAAGGACAGTTTTGTTCTGCAAAACTTAGGTTCTGAATCATATGGAGAGCATATAACAGGCTACACATTTCAAATTTCATCCTCCAAATCATGGAGAATAATGGGCATCACAGCACAGGGCTTAGTAATTCCATCCTGCTTTCTTGTAAGCTTTCCCACACAACCAGCACACTCAAATAGGTCTAAAAAGCCATGCATTAGCAGGAGCCAAATAGATGGAGCTCTTTCATTTGACTTTCCCACCAGTGTGGTGTTCAATTCTAAGTAAAAGTAAAAGTTTTTTTTAAAAAAGCAGCATGTGGTGAAGTGCTTTCAAACTCTGGTTGTAAATACTGCTAGGAAGCCCCCTCCTGTCTCTTTCACACAATGCTATTGAACACAATGAAATAGTTTTGAATGACATTTAAGCAACAGCCATTGATAGGAGCAGCAGCCAGTGTTCTGAAAACCAAAGGAAGCATAATCTGCTCTGCAAAAATAATCTGCCTGGTATTTGCCTCTTGCTCTTCAGAAACGAATATACTGTAATACATTCACAACTTAACATTGCATAGAATTGTAGCATCAAATATTAAACTCTATGGCATGGAATGCCACCACCCAATCCAGCACCAAGCAACGTTGGTGAACCTCAGTCCTGTGCATATGTATGCTGAAATGTACCGGTAAGTCCCACTGTATTAAATGGAGCATACTCCTAGTTTGTTTGTGTAGGACTGAAGCCCTAATGGATAAGGATCCACATGTGCAAATGAGGGTCATGCCTGCAGTTCCTTTTGCCAAATTCTTACCAGGCCTTAGGATGACCTAGTTTGGTTTAATGAAATTCACTGAATGAGTTCAAAAAATTCTCAACTATATCTGAAAATAGTTCCCATAATTGCCAAGTGAGCTGAACATGAATTAAGTTCATTTTGGAGCAGAACTTTGAATGATTTCTAGTTCATCTTCAAGTTCATTCACACTTTGGGCATTTTAGTTTAAAGATCCTAATTGCTGGGGAAAATCAATGAAACAAAATTCACACACATATATGTGTGTTTAGGTGTTGTCTTAGACTTCTTAAGTATGTTTTATACTTCAACACAGCAGCTTTGTTTTGCAAAGGGACATCTGTGAGCTAGAATTAGCTCCTTTGCAGACATGTTGAACTTGAACTTGTTCCTTTTTATAATGAACTTTTCCTTACACCTGGTACAAAGGACTGATGTAGGGTTCCTGCAGTGTGCATTTGGATCCATGTTATAGTACCAAATGCATGGTCGATGCTGTCAGTTTTGACAGTGTTGATCATATCGTTTGGAGAAGGTTGGGGACTGTTCTCTCACTATCTTCACAATGTGTCTAGGCATGCAGACCACTACTAAACACCAGGATCTTTGTATCAGAGCCTGGTATCTTTGTGTGCGTGTGGCAGGGTGTAGCATGCAATTTAGCTACAGAAGTTCACCACTGCACTGTGTGAAATTGGAAAGAACCTCTTCTGTTCTTGAAGGGGCCAAAAATCATCTCAGTCGCAGCTACTAAATTGATTTTGAAGGATAAGGAGGCCAATCCGTCAATACGGCATAAACCTGGCTGTCAGATACAAACACTCTCAGACAAAGAGCAGGCAGCCTTCTCCATGGAAAGGGATAAAGCTGAATTCTTACAGACCAGAGGACATTGTGCCATAACAAAGAACATCAACTGATATGAAGTTTGGCTCATCATAAAAAGCACAGAAAGCTCAGGAAAATGGATTACTGCTAGTAAAACCAGGGTAGTGCACCTGAGTCACTGCTGAAGAATATGATCATCATTCCCTTTAGAGACCTCTGGCTGCACATCTCTCCGAAGAATGTGATTACAAATAATATTGGTCACTAACGTGTAGGGCTCATCCACTCTATTTTGGGATTTGCTTGAAGGGGATTGACAGCTCTTTGCCAGGGCTGCACAAAAGCAGACCAAGACTGGTAGATGAAAGGATGAGCATAGTAGGTGAGGCTTGCAATCCTGCAACCATTTCCCCTGAGGGTGGGTCCAGCTTCTGAGTAGACATGATTAGGATGTCACTGCAAGTGATGGATACACAAACTAAACAACACTGATTACTAATATGGTTCATTACCAAATGGGTGAAAACCTGTTATTCTCCCATGCTGTGTAGTCCAACATCTCCTGTAGTGTTGTTGTTGTTGTTCAGTCATTCAGTCGTGTCCGACTCTTCGTGACCCCATGGACCAGAGCACGCCAGGCACACCTGTCTTCCACTTTTTCCAGCAGTTTGGTCAGACTCATGTTGGTAGCTTCGAGAACACTGTCCAACCATCTCGTCCTCTGTCGTCCCCTTCTCCTTGTGCCCTCAATCTTTCCCAGCATCAGGGTTTTTTCCAGGGAGTCCTCTCTTCTCACGAGGTGGCCAAAGTATTGGAGCCTCAGCTTCAGGATCTGTCCTTCCAGTGAGCACTCAGGGCTGATTTCTTTAAGAATGGATAGGTTTGATCTTCTTGCAGTCCATGGGACTCTCAAGAGTCCTGCAAGGTGACCAAGTACCAAAACAGGCATGGACCTGGATTTCATGGATCCAGAAACCCCATCTCCTTCAAGAGTTCCTGAACCAGACTGGCAACTCATCCCATTTCTTTTACCCTATGAAGTTACTTGGAGTTATAACTTAGCCTTTATTTTTGGCACTGGACATAAAAAGCACACAGACTGCGATAACAACAGCTGTAGGTGAACCGCGTAGAATAGAACCAGTTGTGTTCCCTGCAAATTGTGTGCTG
Source organism: Darevskia mixta (assembly GCA_034641385.1). NCBI lineage: Eukaryota > Metazoa > Chordata > Lepidosauria > Squamata > Lacertidae > Darevskia > Darevskia mixta. The sequence continues at coordinate 26,930,872 of JAWWNH010000001.1, forward strand.
TGCCCATCACTCAGTCTCAGCAAGGAAGAAAGATGAGGCAAATTGTAAATGGAACGCCTGTAGCTCCCGAGCCACTTAGCTACATAACAATCCCATTGGCACTGTAGGAAAGATTCAACTATAAATACAAAGCAAGCCCTCATACACTTACTAACTATTGTTAGCTGTCTTTGAACTGTCAGTTATATACCTAATGGAAACATAATCAGGGAAATGCTTAATATAATGTGGGACATGCATTGATTCCCCCCCCCCCCCCGCATTTGCTTTCTACCGCAAGCTATTTTTATGTGAAAATCACTTTACAACAGCAGTTCCACAATTACATTTATGGGGGGGAGAGGGAAATGGCCCATCTAAATAATCTTGTCCATTCTTCCTACCATCCCTTCCCACCTAGTTTGAAAGATATGTTCTGCCTGTGGCCAGCCTCATGGTTGCCTCCACTTAACATAATTCCCTTCGCAAGCAACAGTTGGAAAGTTCAAACCTTTACATTCTGCAATTCGCATGCTCTCTTTCCCTTTGGACGTCAGGAAATATTTATGAACCTATGAATTATCAAACAAGGAAATAGATTATTTCCTTTGAAAATCACCCCCACACCCGTTGTCCCTGCCCAAGGGCTTTAGGAACATGAGCTGAACAGTCCATCACACCCAGAACCATTTGTGTGTCTCTGACTATTTCCATGTGTTCCAGGTCCTACAGATCCGTAGAGCCAGGCATCTAATTTTCAAATTTGGCATGGGCATCCATGATAACATGGATCCGAGGAGGATCATAGAATCATAGACTTGTAGAGTTGGAAGGGAACATGTGGGTCATTTAGTCCAACCCTCTGCAATGCAGGAATCTTTCCCTCAATATGGGACTCAAACTCACAACCCTGAGATTAAGAGTCTCATGAACTACCAACTGAGCAACCCCAGGAATAGCCAATTAGCCATTGTTTAGGGAATGCAATGGAAGTCCTCTTGTGCACGGCCCAGCCAAAGTTAAGCCCTTATTAATTCCTATTGACTTCTACTAATGCTCTCCTTGAAATCCATGGGAATTTAACTTGGGCTTGTATATGGCTATCATGCTGTGGCAGCTGCCCCCACTGTGGCAGAAATCAGGTAGAAAGGTGGGTGGGGGGAGTCCTTGTTCAGCTCGAATAGGGTTGAAATCTGAGGAGCCAAGGAGCCATAATGCACAGCTTGTATTGAAGGCAAAGATTAAGAGTTGCTGTGGTTTGTAATCAGGGATTTAAGCTGCAACAATTTCTAGCAACACTAGAAATATTCCTCTGTCCCAACTGCTGGGACTTCTAGCTCCGCATATTTACATCCTCCGAACAAGACCTTCACATCATCTTCAAGTTGGGGAACTTTCTCCTATATATTCCAGTCACGTACTTGCTTGTAAATAGGAATTTGACGATTAAATCAACAGAGCTTCCATTAAAACCCAGGTCACTGTGTCCTGTACTACTACTTTTAATACATATCTTATGCCACAAAGCCTAGCAGAGGAAATCTCCTGGATGCACTATAGTAATGAAACCACAATGTGTGTTACGGCAAAAGCCATCCCAGTATATATATTTTTATCTTATCCTTGCCAATTATACTATGAGTTATGCCCTATTACTAAATAACTGGCTCTTTCCTCTTCTATACCATAGAATCATTTATGATTATAGAGGCAGTTCTATTTATGGAACTCCCTCCCAGTACAGATCTGGTTCTCACCCACATTATGTATTGATTCATGCACCGGCTTAAGAACCATTTATTTTGCAGGCCTTCAGAGCATCACGGGAGTGGCCCTCTTGGTCAACCTGTGTCGCTGATTGACACATGCTGTTGCATTGCCAATTGTGGCTATACTTGTATTCTTTTAAATGCTGGTGTTGGTCCCTGTGGGCTCTGTATGAGGAAAGGCACAGGTACAAGAAATAAAAGGAAATTAAAAGAAAATAAGAAAGTGTTTATTTAAGTGTACCATAAACTTGCCAACATAGAATTATTTTCTATTCATCTTCAGAAGGTGATGAGTCGAAGCCAAGCCACAATGTCAAGCAGCAGCAGCACAGAAACCAGAGTGAACGAGGTGGCATCAAAGGCAACTCAGAGGGAAGCCTTTCAATCAGAAAAGGTAACTGTATCAATGCAATGAGATACCATTTTGCCTGTGCCACTTTTGCCCTCTGGTGCTTACAGCACTCGTCCTTGCTTTGGTGGCAATGAGGAGTTTTATATGGGACAATTTGCACCTATACTCATTACCCGTCCCTCAAAGACTCTCAGGAAATAATTGAAGTACCACTGATAAAAGTATTTGTGCAAAAATGTTGCCACTTGGCAGGGCAGGCTTCAGGTTTGTGGGGGTCCCATTGGACACTGTGTCCATTCCTCCTTTCACCACAGCTTTCCTTCTTTGACACCTTCCTGTTAACCACACCCGTTCCTCCTCAAACCCATTTCCACTTTCTTCTTTGGTCTCTCCTCTTTGGGTTGCCTCATGCTAAACTGGTACAAGTGTTGCAGCTATAAAATGAGCATTGTAGCAATATGCTATACCTACCGGATAGGCACTTTACTACAGAAATTAAAGAACGGCTGGTCCAGATGTCTGCAACGACGTGTAAGTTTGTATTGCTGTACCCAGTGCTTTTCACTCTCTAGAAAATAAGGTGCTGGTACTCACTGTCTAGAAATGGCTGGAGGAGGAACAGCCAAGTGGGCAAAGGGGGGAGGTGCTCTGCACATGCTCAGGGAAGGAGGCAGCAGGGCTCCAGGATCCTGGAAGAGACTCCTGCCTCATTCCCTAAGCGCAGGAAGCACTTGCTCAGCTTTGGGATAGAGGCAGGAGGGCTCTGACAGGGTCGAAGAGCCCTCTCATTTCAGGCTCCAGGATGCTGGCAGGGCCTCGTTCCCTGAGCCCAGGACGTGCTTGTCCAGCTTGGGGGATGAGTGTGTGAGGGTCTGTCAGGCTCTGTCAGGATCCCGGCATGCTGCTGCATCCTTCCCAAGTGTTTCCTGGGCTTAGGGAATGAGGCAGCAGGGAGTCAGAATCCTGACAGAGCCTTGTGCCTTGTTCTCCAAGCCCGGGAAGCATTTGCAGCAATGGAGGCTGTGGCAGCAAAAGTGTGAGGGGAGTGAGGGGGGTGGGCAAACAGTGGCAAGATGGGGGGAGAGGTGGTGTACACTGTACCTGCGTGTACCGCCTCAAAAAACAAACAAACCACTGGCTGCACTGATTATGCTCTGTTTGTGTGAGCTGCTCCAAATTCAGTAACTGTATTTGATGTTTTCTGCATTCAAATAGAAGTTATTGAGTCCTCAAAGCACTTCACATACTTTGTCTCAGTAATCCTTAAAACTGCCCTGTAAGGTAAGCTAGAATTATTGTCCCAGTATTATCACAAAATGCTTTGAGATGATGATGATGATACAGTGGTACCTCGAGTTAAGAACTTAATTCGTTCTGGAGGTCTGTTCTTAACCTGAAACTGTTCTTAACCTGAGGTACCACTTTAGCTAATGGGGCCTCCCGCTGCTGCTGCCGCACAATTTCTGTTCTCATCCTGAAGCAAAGTTCTTAACCCGAGGTACTATTTCTGGGTTAGCAGAGTCTGTAACCTGAAGTGTCTGTAACCTGAAGCGTCTGTAACCCGAGGTACCACTGTATTTCCAAATACTGGGGCTTAAATTATGGAGATGGGGAGGTGGTGGTGGGATCTTAAAGAAATCTCTCATCCCCTAACATACTAAGCTTAGCCAAATGATGCAGCCGTGTAGGAGGACTGACCCCTAAAATAAGGGGGGCTGGATCCTCTCTATCCCCCCAATTCAAGCACTGTCAAGGATTGCTCTTACATATTTATAAATAGTGGTATATACATCAATAAAATACATAAATAAATGCATTTCAAGAGATGAAGAGATGGCAACTTGCCTACCTTGTGAATTTTTGGCAGAGGTGAAATTTTAACTGCTGATTTTCTGTCTCACAGATAACTACAGAGCATCAGTTCTAGTCGAGGAAGGACTCACACCGTTCCCTCCTTAAAGCACTTGTTCCTCCTCCACCCAGAGTCGCATAAAGCATACGATAGATCAAATTAAAATATAGATTTTCCAATTGAGATTTGGTTAATTTAATTATCTTGTGGTGTGTATTTGTGTTTGCAGGTTTCTCATCGCGAACAAGGTTTGTCTGAGGCTAAAAGAGCTTCTAACATCACTCAAAGCATTGAGGAAACAGGTAAGAGAAATCCGAGAATATACTGGGAGGCAAGAAGCGATAGCTACCCTTTCACACAGCAAATTCTGTTGTATGCATATGGATGAAAGACAAAATCCATCCGCAATTAAGTCCTGGGAGTGCCATTAATTTTGACTGGAGAACTAAGCACCACCTTAAATATCATCCATCAAAATCAGTGGGACTTAACTTTGGATGGATTGTGGCCATAAAGATTAGGATATAATTAGGGTTATTTACACTCACTCCAGCCCAGAAGCCTTTGCATCTCCTCCTAAGCACATTCATACATCCCATTGATATGAATGGCGATGTGCTTAAAATTACCTAATATATGCTTGAGTGTTTTTCACAAGTGCCCTGGGCTTAGGCAAACAATTTTTCTTTCTCTATTATTATTGTAACAATTCCCCTAGCAGATATTTAAATGTCATGAATATCAAAGGATATAATTACCCTTGGACTGATCACCTAGGCAGAAATTAATAAAGGCTCGCAGTCCCTGTTATTGCAGTGTTCAATCAGCTCTGATCTGACATGTGAAAGAGGTGCTGCTATGTCACTCAGCAAATAAACTCTGGCTCATTGTGCTTCCAGCTCTTGGCTAGGACTTTCTATCTATGTAAGGTTCTCTGCTATCAATACAAGAGAAATAGTGCAGAATAAGAACCATAGAGTCTCCAGGCTAGACTTGGACCTAGAGGCCCATCAAATCCATCCTGCTGGTTTTTGGTAGCATCTTCCAACCAATCACGCCACTGGGAATGCCCAAGCCTTTGGGAATTCCTGAAGTAGGAATGGAGGAGATATTTGCTCTGGTTTGCGATGCTACCTACACCCTTGTGCAAATTAATTGAAACAAAGCATGTTTTCTATCTTGCTCGTAATCCTGTACTCAAAACAAACACAAAAAGTCAGTTGATCATTATGGTGCCGGAAGCCTGCAGCCAATAGAAGGAATGATGTGCTCGCCACAATATATTGAGGTTCTACGAAAGAGAGTTATTCCAGAGCTGGAAAAGAGGTATCCTGACAGTACTGGGATATTGCAACAGGACCTAGCCCCCTGTCACACATCGAAAGTGGTGAAGAAATTCATGACAGAGCAGCAAATACAGGTACTTGATTGGCCAGGGAATTCCCTGGACGTAAATCTCATTGAGAATTTGTGGGCTATATGCAAAAGTTGCCTCCGTGCTGTAGACTGTATGACTGTGGAGAAGCTCATTCAGGTGCTGATTCAAGTGTGGTACCGGGATCCGAAAATCAACAGTGACAGTTCGAAAGTAGTAGACTCCATGCCAAACCATGTTCAAATGCTGCTTAAAAATAGCGGGGGTCATATCCGTTACTAATGTACGTATACGTGAGTTTTGTATATGAGTTTTGTACAATAAACTACTAAATTCATTCTTTGTTTCAATTAATTTGCACAAGGGTGTAACTTGCACATCCCAAATAATATGCAAACCAAAATGCAAACCGTCCTTTGAAATTTGCACTTTGGGAAAAAAAATGAAATGCATACATTAGGGGAAGTTGTTCATAAAAATGCATACATTTGTGAAAATATGATATAAAAATGCAATATATTGGGGGGGGGTCACATACAAAAATGTGCCTGTGGGGAGAAACGCACAGAAAAATGCTGATGAATTTTCATGCAGCCAATATAGATTCAAGTTTTCTTTTTTCTTTTCATTTTCTTTCTGTATCGCAGTGGTCAATGCAGCTACAGATGAGGAGATCCCAAAGATTTCTACGCAATCCTTAAAGCAGCACTTTGAAAAAACAGCCCAGTTCCATTCTGGCCGAGAGAGTGGAACGCCTGCAAAGCAGATCAAGGTCGGTGGTGCCGAAAACGGAATTATCTCAATCCGAACAGTCCTGAATTGTTATCATTTTTTTTGCATATAGTTAACATTCTTTTCTGAGTTGCAGTGGCTTTAAATTCAGAATAGCCATGTTGCATTCATTTAAGTGATATTTCCAGTGCAAATCTTAAGTCCGTAAACAAGGGAAGTGTGTGGCAAGGGGGGGGAGGGAGTTATGCTCCAATTGTTTGGGGGCAAATTAAAACTGTGGCAGGGCAAACAGTGACTCCTGCTAGAGTGTCCTCTGATCACTTGCTAGCAAGACAGAGTGTGCTCACTGTTCTTCCTGCCAAAGCCTTGCTGCAATGAAGTATTTGATTTGATTACACTGGCTTTTCTTAGACTGAAAAAGTTGTTAGGATGCTGTGAGCATGGCAGCCAATAGCAGAGTTGGGGTTGTGATTCCCCCCCCCTTTATCTTCCCATGTACCTGTTAGAGCATCATAGCAACATTGGGCTTCTTAAGCGTGATCCCATGAACCCATGTATACTGATTCACAGGATAGTACTGTTTGTATATTAAATTATATTTAGGTCTGTTTGGGAGATATCCAGGAAGATCTTGCAAGTGTTTAGTCTAAATTTTACAGAAATAATCTGGAATTCTCTAACACCCTTAAGCGTATTTTTTGACCAACACCCACCTATAAGGTACAGCTTTCCTTTTAAAAATATCCTTTGTGTGCTGTTAAATTCTTTTTCTCTGGCTTCATGTTCTGTATTCCATTTCCAATTCTTAGAAGAAGGCGCACACACTATAGTGTAGATAAATGATATCTTACGGGTATAAACTAGCTGGCTCCATGCTCTGTGTTCTGTCTATTTACAATTCTTACAAGAAGGCATAGGCCTATGACTGCTGCATCTGTTAATATGAGATAAAAGCAGGCAAGATCAAGATTATCTCAGAATGTGTATATACTATAGTGCAGATAAATAATATCGGTACAAACTACCTTGTTGAAGTAATGGAGGCTATGGATGAATTGCACCAGTTCTAATTCAGAGGATGTAGGAGGCTACCTTCTACCAGGTAGGCCCATCTAGCTTATTATTGTCTACACTGACTGGTAGCAGCTCTCAAGCATAACAGGCTGGGGACTCCCACAGCCCTGCCTACAGATGCCAGGAATTGAAATTTGGACCTTCTGCCTGAAAAGCAGATGCTCTACTACTGAGCAATGGCCCTTCCCCAATACATTGAATCACACTGTTGGACATTAGTTTTGTTTTCAGGTAGATTAGGAATTTGAGCCCCTGCTGTTTAGCACTTGGTAGGGATGAGTGAACTATATAGAATGAATTCAAGGAAACAGTTTTTTAAAAGAAACAACTAATTTTGTCCCCTAAAGATTGAAAATGATTATCAAGAAATGGCCTGGCCTTCTGCAGCCTTTTCCTCTTCTGCTGAAGTGGCTTCTACAACTAGACAGCAAGGAATATATATGGCGAGGGAAACCGAGTGCACATCTGCTGCCTCAGCTGCAGCTTATAGCAGCTCTTCCAAGTATGCAAGTACAGAGGAGTTTCCTCCTCCACCTTCTCCAGACTTACTACAGGCTCCACCTGAAATGACAGAGTTTTCCCAGTCCCCTGAATCCTCTCCCTCTCCATCGAAGCAGCCCCTTCCCAAAGATCTGTATTCCAAGCAAAGAAACCTGTACGAATTAAAGCGTTTGTACAAACACATCCACCCAGAATTGAGAAAGAATTTGGAAAAAGATTACTTCAATGATATTTCTGATATCGTGTCTAGTGACACTGAAATAAGCAGCTCAGCTGCAAGAGATGTACGCCAGGCGAGGTATGTCTTTGAAAACACAGAGAGCAGCCCTCAGAAGTGCATGAGCCCAGAAAGGGAATATCTGGAGTGGGATGAAATCCTCAAGGGAGAGGTCCAATCCATGAGGTGGATCTTTGAGAATCAGCCTCTGGATTCCATCAAAGATGAATCTCCTGACCCGGACAATGTTAAAAGCATTGCCAGTCAAGAAATCATTGCAGGTGGGGATGTTAAGTATACTACCTGGATGTTTGAAAACCAGCCCATTGATGCACTGGGTGGACATTCTTCAGACAACACAGAAAGCGCAGACAGAATTCCTGAATTGGCTCGAGGCGATGTCCGCACAGCCGCGTGGATGTTTGAAACTCAGCCGCTGGACTCGATGAATAAAATTCACCATGAGAAAGAGCAGGAATCCAATGAAACCTCTGATGAGGAGATCACTGGTGGAGATGTGAAAACGGTGAGGTATATGTTTGAAACACAACATCTGGATAGCATTGGACAACTTTATTCAGTGGATGAAGCTAAGTTGCTGCAGCTCCGATCTGAATTACAGGAGATTAAAGGCGGTGTGAAGAGAAGTATAAGGCATTTTGAAACTCTACCAATGTATGTTATTAGAAACAATTTGGGCCAAATGCTAGAGATTAAAACTGTCCACAGAGAAGACCTTGAGAGAGGAGATGTCAGGACAGTGCGCTGGATGTTTGAAACGCAGCCTTTGGACATGATCAACAAAGATTCCTTGGAAATCAAAGTTGTCCGTGGAATCTCCATGGAGGAAGGTGTCAAAGGTGAAGTAGGCAGGGCAAAATGGCTCTTTGAAACCCAACCTTTAGATGCCATTAAGGAGGAGACTGAAGAAACTGTGGTGGAAAAAGAAGTCATCCTAGGCACTGATGTCTGCAGAAAATGCTGGCTTTTTGAGACTCAGCCTCTTGACACTCTAAAAGAAAGCGAAGATAAAAATCCTCTACCCACAGAAGAAATCATCGGAGGTGACGTAAATACCACAAAACACCTGTTTGAAACACTGCCAATGGATATGCTGAAAGACAGCCCAGATGTTGGGAAGCTTCAGAAAATGGCTGCCACTGAGGAAGAAAAAGGGGATGTGAGGCATCAGAAATGGATTTTTGAGACTAAGCCCCTTGAACAGATTAGAGAGGAAAGAAAAGAAGTCATAAGAACTGTGAGACTGGAGGAAATTGACAAGGGGGATGTGAGCAGCTGCAAACATGCATTTGAAATGTACCGTTTAAGAACACACGATGACTCATGTAAAATCCATGTGGAAGGTGTAACAAGAGGTGCTGTAAAATTAAACAAAGGTCTTTTTGAAACAACGCCATTATATGCCATCCAAGATAGGCATGGCAAATATCATGAAGTTAAAACAATTCGACAAGAGGAGGTCGTGAGAGGGGATGTCCGGAACTGCAAGTGGCTCTTTGAGACAAGGCCCATTGACCAGTTTGACGAGAGTATTGAAAAAATTGAGATAATCAAAGGGATCTCCTCACAAGAAGTACAGTCAGGTGATGTGAAAACAGCCAAGTGGCTGTTTGAAACCCAGCCCCTTGACTCCATTAAATACTTCAGCAATGTGGAAGATGAAGAAAGCACAGAACAGACTGAGACAACAGAAATTGTGAAGGGGAATGTTAAAACATGCAGGTGGTTATTTGAAACCCAGCCAATGGAATCTCTATATGACAAAGAGAAGGTCACGACAGACAGTGAAGAAATCCACAGAGGAGATGTCAAGACCTGTACCTGGCTCTTTGAAACTCAGCCTCTCGATGCAATAAGGGAAGAAGCAGAAACAGGCATAAAACTTCACACTGTGGAGCAGGAGGACATTCAGGGAAGTGATGTCCGCACAGCTTGTTTCCTTTTTGAGACTGAAAACCTAGAAAATATCCAAGGAGAAGAAGAGAAAGAACTCAAGCGGGTGGTGGAAATTGACATCCAGCCTGGAGACGTCTCCACCATGCGGTATAAATTTGAGAATCAATCGTTAGACTCAATAAATGTCAGCTCAGAGGAAGTTGTGAACAAAATTAAAACCATCCAAAGTGAAGATATACAGAAAGGGGATGTTTTGCGCTGCTGTTGGCTTTTTGAGAACCAGTCAATTGACGAAATAACAGACCACCAGGGAGACAGGACCTCGGTTAAAACTGTTACAGACATACAAGGTGGAAATGTGAGGAAAGGATGTTTCATCTTTGAGACGTTTTCTTTGGACCAGATTAAGGATGAATCTTCTGTAGATGTCAGCACCAAGAAAACCATCAGTGAAGAAGAAATAGCCAAAGGGGATGTGAAAAGCTACAGAATGCTCTTTGAGACCCAGCCACTTTACGCAATTCAAGACAAAGAAGGGTACTATCATGAGGTGACTACCGTGAAGAAGGAGGAAGTAATTCATGGGGATGTACGTGGAACGCGGTGGCTGTTTGAAACAAAGCCTTTAGGATCGATCAACAAATCAGATAATGTGTATGTTATAAAATCTGTCACCCAGGAAGATATTCAGAAAGGAGACGTTAGTTCGGTCAGATACCGATTTGAAACACAGCCGCTGGACACCATTTCAGATGAGGAAAAATTCATTGTACCCACAGTCGACAGTGTGCAGGGTGGCAACGTGAAGGCCAACAAGAAATTGTTTGAGTCTGAAGAAAGCCAAGGAGGCATGTATGTAAGAACAGTGAGTGTCAGCGAAATACAGCAAGGCAATGTCAAAACGTCTACTTGGTTATTTGAAACACACACCATGGATGAGATTAGAGGAGAGGGGTCAGAGTATAAAGATGTCAAGACAGTAACAAAGGAGGATGTGCAAGAAGGTGATGTTCAGCATGCAGTGTGGCTTTTTGAAAACCAGCCTCTGGACTCCATTAAGGAAACAGACGAAGACGATACAAAAACAGATAAAGAAGAAATTCCACAGGCAGATGTAAAGACTACGACGTGGCTGTTTGAAACAACTCCCTTCCATGAATTCAATGAAAGCAGAGTTGAAAAGGAAGAAATCATAGGGAAAAGCGTGAAAGAAACTTTAAAGGAACTTTATTCTCACAAAGTCGTAGAATCCCATGGGATCATCTTGGAAGCAGATGAAATTGGCGATGTCCGAATGACAAAATATAAACTCATGAATCAGGAGGCTCCTGAAATACAAAAAGAAGAAATCATTAGAGGAGATTTAGCCAACATCATGTTGAACCTGCTGTCCAAACCAGGCCCCGTTGAAAGGGAAACTAAAGTCAATGAAGATGAAAAGGGAAATGTGAATTTAGCAAAAGAGCAATTGCTGAATAGATCAACAGATGTTCACATTGAGAAGGAAGAGGTAGTGAGAGGTGATATACAGCAAGCCATAAAAAACCTGTTTAGTAAGGACAGCTCTGTAAAACGTGGAATTTTAATTCAGGAAAATGAGAGAGGTGATATTAACATGACAGTCTATTCTCTCTTTCACAAAAAGGATAGTGATAAAATCGAGCAAGAAGAAGTGATATGTGGCGATGTGAAGCGTACAATTCATAGCCTTCTCTCTTCTGCAGTGAATTATGAAATATCAGAAAGACCTAAAATAGATGATTCAGAAAGGGGAAATGTTCAGTTTTTTACAACATGCATAGAAGCTGGGGCACTAGATTATTTGAGACTACTCCAGACAGGGGAAAACGAAACATTTGCAAGACGTAATCAAGAAGAGGAGGAGGAGGAAATCATTGGAGGTGATGTTGAAGCTACAAAACTGTTGCTTAAGAAAAAGAAGTCTCAAATTCAGCGGACAGTTGAGGAAACTGACATAATCCCTGGAGATGTGTGCAATGCAGTTAAAATCTTTACAACAGAGCCACAAAATACATCTTGTCATGTATGCAAAGAAGAAATTATAAGGGGTGATTTGAAGGCAGCTTTAAATTCCCTCAGCCAGGCCATAAATCAAACAACTGTTACAGAGAAGGAAGAAATTATAAAAGCTGACATCCTTGCAATTCTGAAGTCCCTTAAAGAATCGGCTTCTCAGATGAAGGAAACAGAAAAGCCTGATGTCATCCCTGGAGATATTAAGCAAGCGATTGAATCTCTGGAGAAAGCAAGAAACACAAAAAGCCAGGTATTGAGAGAAGAGGTTGTTCGAGGTGACCTTGAGTCCACACTGAGGTCTTTAAAAGCAGCACAACAGTCTTTCAAGAGCATCAGCAAAGAAGAAATGGTCAGGAGGCATGTTCAGGTGGAGGTAGCGAGCTTTCTTGAAACTTCCGCAGAAGCTACAACAAAGCTGCACCAAACAGGCACAGGCCGAGAGATGAAGAGGCTCACCGAGCAACTGCATGAGCCATCTCAGCAATTAGTCAAGAAGCAAGTTAATGTAACTGAAAGTTCACAAAATAATATTGAAGAATGTCACCGGGAACTTCATGAAGGAATGAAGTCTGGGGAGAAAAGCGTTCTCACCGGAGGCACCAGAGCAATCCATTCTGTTCAGAAATGGAGCAGCAAGGCACATGAGTCAGATAAGAAAAATGTGAAGTGCTTATCTAATTCCCAGCACAAGGTCACCGAGAAAGTGGATAAGTCCATGAATAAGGTCAGAGTCCAGAACATTGTGAAAAGGGAAGCAAAAAGTCATACAGATCAATATGTGATTGATCAACCTGCTCTTCCTAGCAGTATTCAGAAAAACGAAAGAACAGAGAAGTCAGAGGGAGGTGGAACGCTGAGGAAAGGCAGTTCACCCGGCATTGCACAGTCTGCAAAACAAGTAATGACTGGAAAGAAGCAGAATGTGTTCCAGGAACGTAAAGATGAAGAATATTTTGACATGAGCGTTCAGGAGGAGAGGAAAGAAAAATCAAAATTGTCGGCCCGTGATCACAGCTCTCATCGCAGGGGTGCGGACCAGCTGGTCAACATGTCAACTGGCATGATTTCCAAAGCAACCGGTCACGTTGAAGCGCAAGGGGCGCAGCAAGATAGAAAACAATCTCAGTATTCAAAGGCAGTTTGCCAAGAGAAGAAAAAGAATGTTAAGGCGACCCAAGCGGAGGTTTCCATGGCATCAGAACAGAATATTAAAACCAATAAAAAAGTCAGAGTCACCCAGGAAATGCACAGCCAATTTAAAGAAGCCGAGAGGAAGCAAGACATTATCCAGCAAAATGAAAAATCCACACTGAAGTTTCAAGGGAAGTCTAAAGTGGAAACTGTGGCATCGGACTTCAGAGGTGGGGTGAAAAATCCACTGAATCCAAACAAAAAACCCCAAAACCCAGACAGGTCAGAAATTGATTCTCCGCCTCCCCCGCCGCCTCCCCCTTCACCCCCAATATCAGTGACTTCATCTGAAGCAGATCTTCCTCTGCCTCCTCCTCCTCCTCTGACTCATTTCATGATGGCTTCTGACAGACAAAGCTTTCCTTCCCCTCCGCCCCCCATAGGACAGGCTAAAGCCGAATATGAGCATTTTCCTCCTCCACCTCCACCCCCTATCGAAGATGAGCATGAATTGGTGGCTTTGGCTTCATCTCCTGTTCCTCAGCCCTTTGCTGTTCATCAGGCAAAGCAAAGGAAAGAACATTTCCTCAAACGTCTAGACAACACTTTGCAGCAGTCGACTCAGCTTCATGCCAGTGTTAAGCCTGGCAAGGCCCCACACACCAAGAAACATCCTCCAACAGAACTTACGAAAGAGTCAGAAGCACCCCAGCCTAAAACATCTCACAAAGTTCACCCAAGCATTGTCCAGATGCACCAAGAAAACAATACCACAAAAATAATGGAAGAAAACATGGAAAACACAACAACGAGGAATGTTGTTAGCTGTGAAAAGAGAGAGGAAAGAGTTTGTGCAAGGGCTGAAGAGGTTAGAAGGCCAGCATCAGTTATGGAAGTGATCAAGCTGGAGCCCTCGCCATTAAAGAAAACAAGTGCATTCCCGCTTGTCAAATCTCCTTCCCTGCCAGCAGATGTGACACAAGCAAGTCCTAAGCCTTATGTGCGAAAATTCAAAACCCCTTTAATGATTGCAGAAGAAAAATACAGGCAGCAAAGGGAACAGATGGAGCAGAAGCAAACCCAAGATGTTTGCAAAGTGGTTATGAGAAGAAACAGTGAAGCTACGGGAAGTTCAGTTCAGACAGAGCCAGAACATTGTCTGCCAGTACTAAAACCAGACAAACAGGATCAAACCCCTCTGCCAGGCCTTTTGCCCTCAGCTCCAGATCGGCCCACTCAGCCTGAATATCAGGGAAAGGCGCAAGTCATGGTGTCACAAAGCAATAAACTGCAGTCTACGTCAACAGTATCAGCTGCTGAACAGTCTCAAACCATTGTTAGGATCTCAGCAGAGGAACACACTCAAAAAACATCAACGCATGAGTCAGAAAACCTAACAAAGCACTGTGTGTCTTCTCAGAAGGTACAGACCCATGAAGAACGTCCTATCCATGCAGGAGAGCAACACAAAAATGTGGAGCATTTGCACATGCCCAAAAGTAAACTGGTCTCCCCTACTTTCAATGTAAGAACCGTCAAGCTTCCCACCTTAGAACAAAGTTCATATGAAACCCACAAGGAGTCTGAGATGCATAAACAGCAAGAGGGAACTAGCCTCCAGAATGCTGTGAAGCAAGAAGTTCAAGAGAAACAGAAAGACAATGTAAGCAATTCTATTAGAAAAAAGCAAAGCACCACAAAGACAAATAACCAGGTAAACGTTGATGAGAAGATGCATGTGGGGAAAGGACTCCTGAAATATACAGAAGGCAAGAAGGAGGTAAGAGAGAAAGATTCAAGTGAAGCGAAGCAAATATTAGTTCAAAGGAAAGAAACAGGGAAAGAAGGAATGAAGCAAGAAAGAGTCTCCTTGGCTGTGGAAAGAAAGCAGAAGCAAATCATTGCTTGCCCTAAGGAAGAGAAAGTAATAATCCAAAGAAAACAAGAGGAGGTTAGCAATAAATCAGAGAAAATGGTCAAGCCAAAGATAATTGATATGCATCAGGAGTCACAGATGTCTATCTCACAGCAAGAGAAAACATTTGTTTCAGAAACAAATGCCCAAAATAAAAAACTGTCCCAGAAAACTAACAGCCTACAAGGAAAGGAATGTGCCCAGGAAAAGTCCACACAGCAGAAAAAAGGCCTTTTAAAGGCAACAGAGATGAAACAAGAGCTGGCACAGAAGAAGACATTATCATCCATTTCACCAGGAGGATCACTGCAGAGTAACGAGAAAAGCCCAGTAGATATATTAGAGTTTTTGAGGAAACGTGAGGAGGTACAGCAGGTGTTGTCCAGAGTGAAGGAGTTTGAAACTGAGCCGAATAAAAATGGGTTCAAAACATTACAGACATTCTTAAACGTCATTCCAGAGTGGTTGGTAGAACAAGACAGGAAGCAAAAATTAGCTTACTTCACACAAGAGAATGATGTTGAGAAGATGAAAGAAGAGTTGTCACTGATCAAAGATCAAGCCACCAAAATGCTTGAGTCCTTTGAGGAGGCCATCCAGACAGCCATGAATTCCACGAAACCCCAAAAACCCAGAAAAGAGTTTCCTAAAGTTGGAGGGTCATTGCAAAAGACAGCTAAAGTAAGCATTGGTTCAAGCAGGAAAGAATCACAGGAGACTAAAGAGATGATCAAAGACACAAGGGCACATCGGGAGATGAAACAGCAAGTTAGTGAACACAGGTTTTCGGAGACCAGAACTTCTTCACCCTCAACCCTAAGAATGAGAGCACCTTCACCTACTTACATTACAATTGAATCTCGATGCATTGAATCTCCTCTCAGGGAGGTCTTGTCTCCTGTTCAAAGGGAAAGTACCCCGGTTCCACCATCACCGCCTCCCAGGTCTACTACACCAACGTCTAAGGTGCAGCGGCCAGCTGCCTGCCTCTCCCCCTCTCCTCCAAGAAGCCGTTCTGAGCAGCTGGCCAAGCTTAAAGACACCACAGTAAAACTCGCTCAAGGAGCAACGCAAAACCGATCAGTAACCCCAGTTCCTATTGTGGAAAAGAGGTCAGAGATAGTGAAATCTCCTGCAACACTCCGCCGACAAATCAAGATTGAGGCACGGCAATCTGATGTTTTAACTTCAAAAATGTCATCCGTAAATGAATCCCAAATAACTGCTGGTACAGTGAAAAAAGCTCACGAAGAATCCAAAACAAACAAGACTCACGTCTCCAAAAAGGGAGGAAACATTCCAGAAGGCTTAGAGCCACATGGACAAAATATGGACTCTGTCTGCAGGACTCAAAATATTGAGGTTTCTAAGGCTGGTCCCCAAGGTCTTGCGCAATCCAAGGCCGAAGTCCCTGAATTGATTATTCCCATAAGGAAGGAACCGTGTGCATCTGAAAGATTGGGCAAGGAGTGTGAGGATAAAATACATGTAGTGTTAGGAACACTTCATGATAAGCCAGTGGCTGAGGTGAAAACAAAGAAAAAGTATGTTGAGAATGGTATAATCAGTGGTAAAATAAAAGAAGAAAGGCACAGGGGTAGGAAGGAGGAATTGAGCCAAACTTCCCAAGAGAGTGAGAAGAGATTAGATAGCTTCCAAAAGTTTCCAGGCAAGTGGCAAAGAGAACCCAAGGAAAATGCACCTTGCAAGCAAAAGCAATGTGCCATTAAAGAGCATCCCTTGGAACCCAGGGTGTGCTTTGATGCAAAGTTCCACACCGAATGCTCCTCCGGCATGGATACATTTGAGAACACCGTCGTGGAATCGAGAACTGCCACCTCCACGTCACGAAGTGCAGATGGGATGCAGTCAGGATTTGGCTTCAAGCACGCACCGCCAACCTATGAAGACGTCATCTCAGGGCATATCTTGGATATTTCTGCTGCTGATTCACCAGAAGAGCTGCTAAGGAATTTTCAGAAGACTTGGCAAGAAAGCGAGAGAGTCTTCAAAAGCCTCGGCTACACCGTGTCTGATGCTGCCGAAGCAGAAATGAGAAGTAGCTTCCATGAGGAGGCAGAGTTTATCAGTGGTAAATAAGCATGCAGCGTGTGAAGCAGGTATTAACAGCTTGGGAAGAGTATGACGCCATGGCAATGAAACATGGAGTGCAATTAATGTGTCTATTGGAAGAGTGAAGTTCCATAACTCCAACTAACAATTCTTTGCTGGTGTTTTCCCCTCCCACTTACCCCAACTCTCTCTCTGTCTCTGAAATTCCTTCCTTCCTTCCTTCCTTCCTTCCTTCCTTCCTTCCTTCCTTCCTTCCTTCCTTTCCAAAGGCATGTGCTTTGATATATGTGCCAAGTGTGGGGCTAACCTAGATTTAGGTTGAAAAAGGCAAATGTTATATTTGATTTCTGGGAATGTCATTTTCCTGAGCACTAAAATTAGAACAAAATAATTAACATACTATGACATTTGTTTTAAGATACTTTTGTTTATTCCTTCAGTTTTAAAAGTATGCTAACATGTGTGGATTTTTTTGCATTTAATTGAATGAAGGTCTTTGGATCAGCATGGCATATAAAATTTAGTGTGATCTTTTGCAGCCATCATTCTTTTTTTTTAAAAAAAAGTGGCTAGTGCTTGACTTTTACCTAGAATAGTATGCCCATAATGCAGGGGTGTCTTATCTCCAGTCACCTGATGTTGTTGGACTACAACTTCCATCATCCCTAGCTAGCATAACCAACGGTCGGGGATGATGGATATTGTAGTCCATCAACATTTGGAAAGTGGCAGGTTAGCTACTCCTGCCTTAATGCAACTTCATTTTGTTTTATATGTGGTAGTGTGAAGTGCAGGCCTTTAAAGAGATTTATAGCCCAACCCTTACAATGTGCTCCATGGTAATGATCCAATTATAAAAGTGTGTTTAGGGCTGAAACCTCAGAATGCCAGACAGATATAAAGAAGACGTCATAAAATGTTGCATTTATTTGGAGTTCTACTCTGTGGTGTGTGGGAATTATTGTCAAAAAAAATTCTCCCATAGGAAGGCATTCTCAATGATGTTTGTGTCAAGGGATGGGCACAAATTGATGGAGCAGGGAAAGGAAGCACAATAATATTGCACTGATTTGATGCAAACATTTCATTCATACTATTGCAAATACATGTTATAGTGAAGGAGAGACTGAAGACACTAAGAGCAGTAAAAACATTGTGAAAAGGAGCGATGAAGTTATGGATATAATCACTAGATGCTATCCATCTAGAGCCAGTGTGGTGTAGTGGTTAAGCGCGGTAGACTCATAATCTGGGGAACCGGGTTTGCGTCTCCACTCCTCCACATGCAGCTGCTGGGTGACCTTGGGCTAGTCACACTTCTTTGAAGTCTCTCAGCCCCACTCACCTCACAGAGTGTTTGTTGTGGGGGAGGAAGGGAAAGGAGAATGTTAGCCGCTTTGAGACTCCTTCGGGTAGTGATAAAGCGGGATATCAAATCCAAACTCTTCTTCTTCATCCAGGTAAATAGTTCTGCTAGTGGAAACACTTTTGGCTGCACCACAGAACTTCCTCTCCCTCTTCTCTGCCTGCACATCCCCGAAATATGTTGTGGGTTTCTCCAAAACCATCTGGAACAGCCTTAAGTGGTTCATGGGGTTGGACAGGAAGAAAAGTGGGAGGGGAAGTTCAATTGCATAGCCAGAAATGCTTGCACTACCAGAACTGTTTAGGGGGATTGCATCCATAGGATTTTGGGATTTCCAAACACTCTGTTCCAGTATAAATGTGAAACCAACATATGGGCTTGGAACCCATGAATAGGAAACAAAAAGAAGCTCATAGAAAGGGACTTTCCTGTCCCTTTCTCTCCCCTCCCCAACAACTCATTGGCCTTCCTGGATATTTATTGATGAAAAGAAATTATTAGCCTTCATTCAAAATATTTTCCCACAGTAGTGTACAAGATTTAAAACAATTAAAAACCTTGTAAAATATAAGCAATATAATCAGGGTCATAATAACAGCAATAAAAACATTTCAGGCCGTTATATCACAGCTAAGAGACTAAAAACAAAGGGTGATGATATTGATGCCATATTAATCAATTTTAATTACTATAATAAAAGCAGTGATGGGCTTAATCTGTGAGGGATTTCATCTGATTTACTTGCATGCCACTTTTCCAACAGCAAAGTTGTGCTCAAAGTGCTTCATAGAAATAATATCGACAACATGTCAGTAAATACATCAATGTCAAAAGTATAATAACAGAGCAATCCGAATCAGAATAATCTGGTCCCAGGGAAAATCAGAGTCATGGGACCATCGCCTTACCTAAACCTTTTCTGGCAGAGGTGGGGGCATTTCTCTCTCTCTCTGTCTCCTGTTTCAGCTCTGAACATGAGCAGCAGAAAGGCCCAAATCAGGACCCTAACTTGAAAAGAGGCAATTTTAGGACCCAGTAAACCCTTGGTCACTCCTGCTGCTCCCCATATAACACCACATTTGGGGTCCTTGCACCAGCTACTGTCAGCAGGAATACGGCTGGCAGTACCATCTTCAGTAGGTGTGATGGGGCATCCATTGCAATAGAGCTACCCTTTCAGCAGAGCTGGATGGAGTGACATTTGCCCAATTCTAACCCCCTCCAGGAACATGGATCAAGGGCTCAGATTGCTTCCTAACATATCAATATGCCAAGTACAAAAGCAACAGTCATTATAAGCTAATTTCTCACAAAAATCAATACTTAATATAAACAATTCCAATTAAATAACGCTAAAAAACAGTTAACTCAGCAGCATAAGAACAGTATGAATGGTCTAAATGCAAAAAAACACAGTGTCAATACATTTAAGCATAGAGGAGCACATGTAAAATATTCATAGATAGCTCAAGCTAAATAGGGTATTTCAAGAACAAAACCTCTCTCCAAGACCCATTCTCTCCTCTTCTGGCCAAATGTAATTCAAAAAGAAAAGGAAAAAATCCAGATTGCTGTCATCTATTCTGAAGTGTCTTCTTTTTAGCAAGGATGTCTAAGCTGTGCCCCTTCCCCCAGATGTTGTTGGACTACAACTCCCATCATTCCTGAACATTGGCCAAATTTAGCTGGGGCTTATGGAAGTTGTAATCCAACAACATCTGGGGGAGGGGGCACAGGTGAGTCAGCGCTGGTTTATAGTTTCAGCACACAGGTGATGGGACTGTGGAGTGGAGTTGGTCAGCTGGTTTCACCCATCCCTGGATGGAACACAGTCCCTCGCAGAGAGCACAGCAGTGCAAACCTAGGCAGCGACTTCATTGCTAAACAGCATCAAGCCACACACAAACACACACAAAGGGATCAACATCACTGTAATAATCCACGTTGTCCAAGGAGAACAGGTCTGATTCCACAAAGTAAATAACATAAAATGTCTTGGACTATTGATCAAAGCTGTTGAGCCAACCCTTTAAAAATGTATGATCTGCTGCCTGCGGAAAATCCCCAATGCAGTGAAAGAGGAAAAACAAGCATTTCCACTGAAATATGTGCTAAGGGGGAACATATGCATCGCCTCCCCAGTGGGAAGGTGTGGGCGAGCTCCGGCTGCAGAAATATGCAGCTTCGCTATGCAAGCTCGTGCTTGGCACATGACAGTGAAAATGTAAAAGTAGGAAGCATGAGTCACTCTTCCTCTTGGAATATTAAACCGCAATCTGTGCCTTCCAAGTAAACAGGTGAGCCTAGTCTCCCAAGGATGTATAGGTTACGATGCAACATGGATTTTATTTGACCCTTTAAACTGGAATCTTAGGTGTTAATTCTATGTGAGTCAAGCATTTCAGCTTTCTTAGTGGTGGCAAAACATTTGGTGCAGAGCTTGAAGGGGAGGAAAAATGAGTAATAGCTCTGAGACCCTGTCTTATTTATTTCTAGAAACTGCAACTTCAGGGAAAGGAAACGTGCCTACTTTGTCAAAAGAGAGTCTATCCAATGGAATGCCTGGTTGCCGACAAGCAGACCTTTCATAAATCATGTTTCCGGTGTCACCATTGTGGCAGTAAATTAAGGTAAGATGAAGTGAACAATTAACACGTTGACATACAGATACTGTCACAGCCGGCATCTGTTTTCATATGAGTGATATCCAAGAGAGTGGGTCAAAAGTCAACAGACCGGGAATTCCTGCCGAACTCTAGCACCGAAATGGTCGTTTGGCAGGTGACTTAAGCTCTTTCTCTTCGGACATTTCCATCTAAAGGAGGAGGGGGGAAATATCGGTTCTCCATATTTTAGAACTTGTCAGAGCTGGATTCAAAGTGTGATGTAAGTCTTATAGGTAGAATCAGAGCAACAAGAATGATTGGGTGGATCTGTCCCCTGGAAATTATTTTCCATTTGCTATGTTTGCAAAATACAGTGGTACCTCGACTTACGAGCGATTCAACTTACATGTTTTTCGACTTACGAATGATTTCCGGGAGAAACAAAATGGCCGCCGCAACCGAATTTTTCGACTTACGAATGGAAGTCGCGGCCGCTTTTAATAGGATTTTTTTGACTTACGAATTTTTGACTTACGAATTTTTTTCGCTCAATGCATTCCTATGGGGATTCGACTTACGAATGTTTTCGACTTACGAAAATTGCATCGGAACGCATTATCGTCATAAGTCAAGGTACCACTGTAATAATGCACATGGACACTAAATAGGCCATGTTTCCCAAGGAACTCATAATATTTATTTAGTTGAAAGATTCATTACTTGCCCTTCAACAAAAGGCCTCAGGACAGCTTACAGTAATACAATCATGCAATTAAAAAACAAAGAAAAGAAATATATCAGTTTATGTATGATTATTTAAAAAAGAAAAGAAAAGTAAAATGATTCCAAGAAAAAGCAGCAAAGTATAGATCAACCAAAAAAGAAGAGGTGCACTGCACTGCTCTCCTTGCCACATTGACCATTCCCATTTGGCTCCCAGGAATAGTAGTGATGTGACTGGACAGCAGTCAGGTGAGTGGTGGAGCCTCGCCATGCTTGCATTGCTGTTCTGTATTTCAATACGGTGCAGTTAATCAGTATTTGTGTAATGGATCTGAAGCACACCTTGGTTTATCTGAAAAGTGTTCGAACAGAAAGTACCAATGGGTTGTGCTTCCTCTTTCCACACTTCGGGGGTCATGTGTGAAATGTCCGGCACTCATACCATGCAGGGAGATGCGTGGCTATCAGATGCAAGGTCTGATGTTCCTTTGGTATGTTTTTCACAAACGTGTTGGGAAATAGGAAGTGGGACTCGCATATAGTTTCCGATTGGAACATCCGCATAGTGTGCAAAGCTGCTCAATGTGAAGCAAATTAACCTATGGATGGGATGCTCCTTCATCTTTCTGGGGCTGATCAGCATCACAATGGCACTGATGCCACCGGAGCTACCACTCCTGGTACATTGGGTCAAGGGTGAGCTGTTAAAAAGGCTTGGTGGTGCAGATCAGGTTCATGGGCTAAGCAGTTTGAGTGTGAACCAATCAAATGAGTGTGAACCAATCAAAGTTAAGCATCTTTCATTCCTGTTGGGAACTGAGAAAGGGGGATGTCAGGGATCTGACCTCACACAAGGCACGGGAGACAGGGAGGGAGCAATGGAGGGAAGCGCAGCCTCTCTTGAAAAGCAGTTTGGAGTCCAATGGAGTCCAATGGAGATAGCAAGGACAGCCCCAGTGGTGGCGAACAGGAACTGTCAGGCAGTGAGGTGGAGAGGAGGGTCAGAGATGCTGACAGAGCCCTGAGTCGACCTGGGGAAGTCGCAGAGCTAAGCAGTCAGTCATCTCTGTCGCTCCAGCTGCGTAGGGGGAAGAAACGTAAGGAAAGGCGGAAACATTTCGGTATTCCGAAGCTCTTATGCTGGGGGCGGAGTAGACAGAAGCCACTCCCAGATTCTGGAACCGATTCAAGCGGACATGAATCTTAGACGCTCTGATGTACATAGATTGTAAATAAAGCAGTAGCTTTAGAAGAACAGATGTTTCTGCCTCTTTACTCTCGAGGAGACAACCCCGAGCCCTTACAGCTAAATATATGTTTAGCCTTTCCAGTAAAATAAATGGGACTTGAGTGGACTGTGCCGGTATTGTCCAACATTCTGTTAAACTTATCACCATCCTCTGAAATATTTTATTTTAAAGAGGGTGTCTTCAGCCCCATGACCTACTTTTAACCCAAACGAAGAATCATAGAATTGTAGTGTTGGAAGGGACACTGAGGATCATCTAGTGCAACCCCCTGCAAGACAGGGATATGCAGCTGCCTCATGCAGGGATCGAACTAGCAACCTTGGCATCATCAGCACCACCCTCTAACCAAATGAGCTATCCAGGCATGCATGTGAGGACTAATTTCTTCTTCTTTTGGCCATATATTTGCGTGGTGTTGGTGTTCCTGTTGCAACCCACTTTGGATCAGGCCACAACCCAATAGTGAGTTGAAGACTGATCCCTCAAAAGAATAGGCACCTTCAACCTACTCTTATTCCACACTGCCTCACAAAGAACAATTTCTATCTAGTGCTGCACACTGCTATGGTTTGTGCCGCTTCTTGCACAGGAAGATAGCAGATTGCCCTGAAAAAACAGTTTCCACATTTAAAACAAAGTTATAAAACCAACATTGAAAGTGAATGTTCTAACAGATTATGTCACTTGCTAGTAGACATAATCTGTTAGAATACATCAAATCTGTAATCTCCTAGAATACATTAAATAAAATGCATTTATTATTTCTTTTCTAAAATGATATGAGTTAGGGCCATATTTATAGAAACTGTTATTTATAGGTACTTAAAATGTCAGCTAAAATTGGATATTCTTGGAGCATTTGTGATAGATAGATGCCATAAAACACTTTCTCTTTGATTTGGCAGCTTGGGAAATTACGCTTCTCTCCATGGAAAAATATACTGTAAACCCCATTTTAAGCAACTTTTCAAATCCAAAGGAAATTATGATGAAGGTTTTGGACACAAGCAACATAAAGAATTATGGATTCCCAAAGATCAAAAAGCTCCCATTGGCTGTGTTCGTGCTCAAGAAGTTAACCCATCCATCTCAAAGACAGATAAACCAACTGATCAAATTTCAAATCCTGGCAGGCGGCGAGGGCATCGTGAAACTTTGGGTGAGAATTTAAAACAAAACACAGAGTGGGGGAAACTAAACGTTACATGGCCTCCTTCTATGGAAACACCCAAAAAATCATTTTCTATTGAGGAGGAGGTTAAACTGAATAAACCAAAATGGCCACCAGAAGTTTCTGAACAAGAGACCGTCAGGACCTGTCAAAATCCATGTGTGGGTGACCGAAACCAGCATCAACTGGCAAATGGTGATGACTATATTTGGGAAACCAAGGAGAAAAAGAGAGGTGAAACTGTTGACTCGCAATCAAATGGCCAGCCCTTTCCTACTCCTGCATCTCAGGGAGTGGAAGCCACAAATACCAGTATGACAAGGACATGCGAAGCAGGAAAAAAAGGGGGGAACGAAACTAGGCAAGGGAAAATGAGTGAAGCTGAAGAATCAGAAAAGGAGAAGGAAAGTGGAAAGAATGTGAAAGAATGTGGTAACACGACTATGAAGGGTACTGAAAAGGAGATGGATGGAAGAAATAGCAAGGCTGATGTTGCAGAAGTTATACCGGTTACTAACACAGACGAGGACATCATATTGCCGAATAATAAGGATATCACTTTCAACAGCAACAACAACAACAACAACAACAACTGTACAACCGCTTTTCCGCACCAGAACATTGGGAGACAGGAAGTATCTCTTGGTGATATGCGCTCTCTGTTAGGAGAACTGAGCCACACAAAGAGCGCTCCCTATGAATATGCATTTGAAAGGCTAAAGAGAGACACAGTAAATTCAGAACAGCTCAGGAGAACTGACCCTGACATGGGCTACTCCACTGAGGCTTTAAATCTTGCTGAAGAAAGCATCAAAAGGAAAGTTACCACTACCTCAGATAGTCTTATTCGACATAATAATAAAATTGCCAGTTGTCAAAAACCACGCTCTAGCAACGCCGTCATTTTAAAGGAGGTCGCTAATGCAACACACCCTTTGGATAGTGAGTTACTAGGCACCAGGGAAGCAATCAGACATGCTAAAAAGTTAAACACTATTTCATCCGGTAACATAGACACATTTTTTTTATCCCGCAATGACAGCATTGGTCTGTTGGGCTCTTTTGGCGCAACCAAAGATGTTTCCAGACCACATTCAAAAGACGCTATGAATGGTCACATTAATATCTGTCAAGCAAAGGAAATTATGCAGAAAGATACAAGCGTAGATTCACTGGACTCAAGCTGTAGAGCTGTTCTGTCTTCTCAAGAAGATTATGACAAAATGAGGAAGCCAGCTGATGGAGATCAATTTAAAGGAAATACACAGTATGATGATAATGAGTAAATGTAGTCCAATTGACCGAGCATAATTTGTTAACTGTGGTTAAATGTTTATATATCCATTATTTATGAAATATGCCTTTCACATCTGGATACCCACCATAATTTTTTGTAAGAACTTAAACCACGAGGTCGCACCAGAAAACATTTATTTGTACTATATTTCACCAATGATTTACACTTAATTTGCTGGAGGTATACTGGAATTCATGTATAGCTGAGAAATATCTGTCATTTCTGTTCAGACAAAGATCATCTGTATTTTTAAAAAAATGTTCATTAAGGGCTACTTCATACATGCAAGCACATCTCCTGTTTACCCAATGCTTGATAGCTCTGGCTAAAGGTGTGAACTGAAATGTATCTAGTTTGAGGTGACATTGCGTGTATGAAAATTCTCACTGTGGTTTTAGATCTTACGATGGATCCCTTCACATATGCTGTAGATCATTGTGTTAGTGTTGCATTCAAGAGATGAGCGTGCATGTGTGACTCCATCCCTGGAAAAACAGGCTACAATATTATTCTCTTCTACTGCACTTTTTCAAATATATGCTTTATCTGTTGTAATAAACTTGGAGATGATGCACCTGGTGTGCTCTAAGAGGAAGGTTTCTAAAGATATTTTTTCACCTACTGTTATTACTGTAAGTAAATGAGCTCTTATTTCATGCTATGGTATGTACATTTGCTTTCTTAGCTATAGGAGTAGTATTGTTTCTTTTTCATTTTTTTTAAGAAAAGAAATATTGAATCAGAGTCCTTGGTTGAAATAGAGCATCAAAATGCACCATAATCCAGCATTTGCACATTATACATATCGTTTTTGTCATTGAGGTATGATGTGACTTCACATTTTTGAATCCAGTGTATACATTATGTTGCCTGAAAACCAAAAATAAGGTGCATGATCCAACCAAAGTTAAGCAGTATGCAGCAAGATCCTTTGCATATTTTCTTAAAAGTAAGTACTACTAAATTCAGTGTGGCTTACCTGCATAGATTTGCACACTGAAAGTCTCATTTAGCTCAATGAGAAAACAGTAAGCTAAGTTTCTCCCACTGGAATCAATAGGACTTTGGGCTGATGTGTATTCAGAGAACTTCATCACAGATGATATCTACAGAAATAGTGAGCTGGTGAGCCAATGTTAATTCACTGAAATATTCCAACGTGACTGGAAACGAAACCAGGCTCTGGTTCAGTTTT
The DNA here is from genome assembly GCA_034641385.1 of Darevskia mixta. NCBI lineage: Eukaryota > Metazoa > Chordata > Lepidosauria > Squamata > Lacertidae > Darevskia > Darevskia mixta. Next base: position 26,957,404 of record JAWWNH010000001.1, read on the forward strand.
AGAAACATGTAGCACTTTTGATGACTGACTTTTATGTACTGAATAGCAGTGATTTTTCTAGGTTAACATTAGTCGAGCTTGCATGAAAGCACTTCACTGAGCAGTTGACAATGCCTAATAATAAAAAAGCACTTTACAAAATGCAGCTTTTTGAGCTTATTTTTAAGCCCAACACTTTCGAAAAAGTTTGGTAATAGCAAATTACTATAATGGTTTTAGCATAAGAGAATTACTTTGTGGTGAACATAAAAAAAATAAATTAAATAAAGTAAGCAGCACTGAAACCATACTGAAGCCTAATGTTCATAATTATTCCTCTCTGGAAACACTGGCTCATAAAACTAAAGTAATATACATGATGAGAACAGAAGAAAGATGCTGCTGGGTGAGACCAAAGGCCCATCTATTTTGAGGTGGCCAACCAGATGCCTGTGAGAAGCCCACAAGTGGGACACATGAGCAAGAGCATTCCTATGCACATAAACACTTATTCAGCCATGGCATGAGCATCACGTCAAGAGCCAATGTTAGACCATGAATTTGTTGACTGTCCCCTTAAAGCAGTTTTGGGAGTTGGGGTTTCAACCTCACCATGCAACCCAGCATCCAGATGGGAATTCAAGTTGCCCCTTCCCTGGTCATCAGATAATAATAATAATAATAATAATAATAATAATAATAATAATAATAATTTATTTTTATACCCTGCCCATCTGGTTGGGTTCCCTCAACCACTCTGGGCGGCTCCCAACAAAATATTAAAAACACGATAAAACATCAAACATTTAAAACTTCCCTAAACAGGGCTGCCTTCAGATGTCTTCTAAAAGTCAGATAGTTGTTTATTTCCTTGACATCTGATGGGAGGGTGTTCCATAGGGCGGGCACCACTACTGAGAAGGCCCTCTGCCTGGTTCCCTGTAACCTCACTTCTTGCAGAGAGGGAACCGCTAGAAGGCCCTCGGAGCTGGACCTCAGTGTCCAGGCAGAACAATGGGGGTGGAGACGCTCCTTCGTGTATACTGGGTCAAGGCCGTTTAGGGCTTTGAAGATCAGCACCAACACTTTGAATTGTGCCCGGAAACATACTGGGAGCCAATGTAGGTCTTTCAGGACTGGTGTTAGGTGGCCACTCCCAGTCACCAGTCTAGCTGCTGCATTCTGGATTAGTTGTAGTTTCCGGGATTGATTATTGGATGAGCAGGGAGGGGGCAATTTCCGCTCTTCTCAGCTGATCTGCATGGATCAGCTGAGAAGGAGGAAAGTTAAGGACCTGTGTATGTATTTTGTATGTGTGTGACAGAATGTGGTGTGGCCCCCACAGCCATGTAGCTCCTGGAGGTGGCTAAAAACAGCGAGCTGCCAACTCTGCTCTGTGTAAAACACTCAATTTATGTGATGCTTCAAAAAAAGGGGGGCGGGCTTGGGAGAACAGACTGAGATGCACTTTGTGTGGAGAAACCCACTTCTCACACTGTGAGCAAGAAGCCCAGCCTCACTCCACTGAAGAGATTAATGTTACAGGGCTGTATTGTATAAAAAAAAATTGTGGGTAGTTTCTTTTTTAAGATGCACATTCCCTCCACTTGAGAGCACTTTGCCTTGAACTGTTCCTATTATACAAATCACCCAACATTTACTCAGAGATTTGCCATCATCATAACTACCTCATGTGGCCTTTTGGATGCTGCTCATTTTTATTTGTTTCTGAGAAAAAGGTTGCCTCCTTCACCCTTGCCTCCAATGAAACGAATGTGGTATTATGACCTGCATCTAAGTGATTGGCAGGGAGTGTGACTTTGCAAGCATAAATTCCATTGCACAAATGATTACCAGCCCAAAGTGCCCCCTGAAAAGCTTTTCCATATATATATATATATATATATATATATATATATATATATATATATATTCATTCATTGCACAATAGTCTAAAACTTTAAGCAGTACTCTAAATCTTCCCTGAAGGAGATAAAAACGAGGCAGCTCATCCATACCAGAAATGAGACACATGGATCACTTGCCCAAATCCCCATCAATTTCAGCGAAGAAGGCTGAGTGAAAGAAAGAGAATGCGAAAGTAAGCCAAACCAGGTCCGTGCAGTGCAGCCGTTAGCATAATAATAAAAAAAGTTGAAGTCAAAGAGATCAGGAAAGTGGCATTCTTGAAAGTATTTCTCACCAGGCTAATAGAAAATGACTGTAGCAACTCTCCATTGCAAAACTTGGGGGTGGGGAATGGTGTTGGGGTTGGATGTGATTGTGCTCTTTGTAATATCAATAGTATGCTGAAATCAAATCTAAGAAGCTTTGGAAGAACTGTGCTGCCGGAGCCCTGGAGCTGTCAAGACAAATAGGCAAATTAGCAATGTGGAAGCATCTTTTAGCAGAGGTGAGTTTGCACCATTACCCACTTTCCTGAAAGAGGCTGGCAGGAATTTCCTAAGGAAGAAGGGGCAAGGTCACCTGGGCCATGGTGACCAATCCTGGGGGAGCAGACCTGGCCAATTTAGGGCTGCTCTGACCTCTCCTTGTTCTCTTTCTGCTCTGCAGCAAAGGTGAAAGGTAGAAGGTAGACGATGAACTTTCTTCCTGTGTGGCTTGGATTCCACCTTCCTGTCCTCTTGCACAACCTGCAGAGAATGGATTGCCCAGAGTTGTGGTGGGAAATGAGCTGCTACCAGCAATGGCAAGCCTGGATCGACTTCTCTCTCGTCTCCCAGTAACATGTAAATGAGCTTACCTGACAGGACAGGAATCGGCCTTGAATGATGGAGCATAATGATTGAAATGTGGTGATGGTCAATGGCTTAGGTTGCAATCCCAAACCTACTCCACCCTGGTGGAGTTTCCCAGAGGGCTGGGACCACCGCCACCTTCACAGTCTATCTATACCTTGAAATCTATGGGTATAGGGCAGTATGCAAGATTTAATAAATAATAATAAGGTGGGAGGGGCAAGCAGATTGCTGCACAGCAATAGGGGTCTTGCCAAGGATCCAAGGGGACCTATTTGGGGGGTTTCCACTGGTAGGGATCCCACCGATGGCACTTCCACTCACGAGGCAAGGTGAAGCAAAGGTCTCAGGCAGTAGGATCCAAAGAAGCTACAAGATCCAAAGGGGCAGTAGGTCTTGCCTCCAAGGAAGGCATCAGCTGTGCTGTCCTTGGAGGCCAACCCTACCACCTCTTCAGCCGCCCTCCCCTGCCTCTACAGCAACCTTTCAGTGAAAAGAGAATGCTGCTGGTCTCGTTCCACCCCTAGGGAGGAAATGGCTGGGACCACTTTCTGGGGTCTCCTGGTCTCTGATTCAGAGCCAGCCCCTTTCTCCCCTGCAATGGCCTTTGATCCCCATGACCACCACTGGGTATGGTTAATTTGATTCCCTCCCTGGTTCCTGATAGAGATCTTTATTCCCACCTTGTTCCAGGTGTCGATCTTCACTCACCCCTTCTTCCCTGGTTGTGGGAGAAGGGCACCATTTGTGGTTTGCCTCAGGTGCCAAAGTACTTCAAGCCAGCCCTGCTTCCACACACTTGTTTGGTGGGCAGCAGGTGGAGCTGCACCTCAGTAGAGCAATACCAGAGTCAATCCACAGGCAGCAGTGGGTGGGAGGCCAATGGAGGCTGGGGGAGTTGGGCAGAGGGGTACTTCTGTGAATCCAACCCCTCCCTCAGCCTGGCACAAAGCGGGTTTGGGTTGCTCTGCCAAATGCCTTTAAAAGAGAAAGGAGGATCAATGGTATGTCACAAATTCATGGAGGATAGGCCTATCTGTGATGGGTGGCTATAAGAAATGTCTATATCCAGAGCCCATTGATCACTGAATACCATTGGCATGGGCAGAGATAGGGTATAAACCGAGGTGTTGCCTTCAGACTACGCATGGGTTTTCTGCAAGCACCTGGTGGAAATAAAGATGGTGGCCTCAACCTACAGGGACCTTTGGTCTGATCCAGCAGAGCTCTTCTAATGTTCTTAAAAAGCTTTTTTAAAAATTGAATTCCTTTGTCAACCTAGGAAGGCACAGGAGCCCCTTGGGAAGGTTCACTAGCTTTATTGAGTTTGAAATTCCTTGGCTGCACCTCAGGCCCTGCCACAAAATTCACTTTGAATTTTGCTTTATGTGAAATATCACCGGTGACTCTACTTGCACATTTTCTTCAGACTATCTGCCAAAAGAGGGGAGGGGGAGGCTGCTGTGAGGGTTTTTGAAACTGGACTTTCAGCTCAAACCTGGTTCTTTTATATACATAAACCTGTAGAATTGCTACCTCTGAAAGCAGGGGCTGCCAAAAATCCAGTCAGCTCTGCTGAGACTGAGCAGGAGGGGAAAGGCCATTTTGTGGCCTCGCTACGGAACTGTGACTAAAAGCTACATTAAACCTTTCAACATTTGCTCTGACTCATAAGACAGTGCCTCTCTTAAGTAGAAAAGTTAATCTGGTGGAAGAGAGATAAAAATCTAAAACTCTTTTGTAAAAATGCCATCCTGGGACAGTTTCATTTTCAGTTTTGTCAGATCCATATTTAACTCAGAATGACTCTTTGCTGTAGACGCTGGAGACTGCAATAAAGAAGCAAAACAGCCCACAAAACAGAAAGGGGCTACTTTTCAATGGTGGTCATTCCAAGGGTAAAACGCCTCTTCCCCGGAGTTGTCATTGCTGTTTGCTAAATATGTCGGCTTGGATGTGGCTCACATCGCATCATTGTATAAAAGGCAACACTCATGTTTTGTCATTAATGCCATCTTGTCACTATAGCAAGAGAACTTGGAGCCCAGGTGATTTGCAGGTGGGATTTGTGGGGAAGGAGAGGGGGAGAGAGAGGGAGGAGGGAGAGTTTGTGGGGGGGTGTCACACCACTTACTATGTCCTTCTCCCAACCTTGTGTTGGTTTGACAATTCATTAGTTGTCATCTGAAAAGGGTCGTGCAAATTCCTCTTAAGTGTCTGTGTCGTCATTTATGACAGAGGGAAAGTGACCATGGGGTGGGCCATAGAACCACATAGAGGCACTTCGACAAATACAGATTCAACACAGAAAAAATGACAGGTGACCTTTTTCTTCTTCTCACAACTAAGAGTACAAATTGAGGATGCAGACTTGCATCTGGTTCAGCTGATTCCTTAGTTGGGGCTACTTTTAGTTGGTGAAAATATGAAGTATAAGCATACCTGCTTGGAATACACACACACACAATTAAGAGATTTTAAAAAAATAAAAAATATAATGTTAGCAATAAAATGTCACTCTCCGGTACACCACCTTCAGTTACATTGTGTCACAACTTTGTTTATTTTTTTATATTATAATAGTTCAAAAAATTATAGTTAAGGATTCAATTCTAGCACGAAGTATGATGACTAAAATTACTTGTGCTATATGTGGCATGTCAGTTCTTACATGCTTTCTGACGTGTTAGGCATTTTTATTTCTAACAAACTCTCATTGTTACAATGAAAGCCTTTAGTTTAGTGTCATGGACTGGCAGGACAATGGAGAAGAGGAAGAGGTTCCCAGCGAGGGGTGTAGCTGGGACTAGGACACACCGGGGCAAGCTGAGGATGGACAAGGAGAGGTTGGTGTAGGAAGCACTCATGGAGTGCCAGAGGATGACAAGGGGATGGGGGTCAGTGCACAGGAACCAGAGCAGCAGGACTCATTACCAGAGCCACAGGGATCCCTGTCTCCACGAACACAGAGGGCTCTGAGGCATAGGGAGCAAGGAGCCGAGTGCTCTAGGAGGCAGAGGCAGGCAAGGGCCCACAGCCCAGCTCACTAGCAAGCCAGGTGGGGCTCACTAGCTCTGGGAGGAGATGTGTGCTTCCTCAGCTGGAGTAGACTTGGAACAGGTGAGGGTCACTTGCCTCGCCAAGCCCAGGTGCTGCAATCAGCATGCAAACTCTAAAACAGCAGCAGAGCTGAGGTGCTGTGTCTGCTCAAGTGCCCATGTTGATGGACCCCAGTTTGGATGAGGTAGAATCTCTGTGGGACTGTGCTTCAGTTTGGACTTTGGACATATGGATTGACCCTGGACTGGGCACTTGCCACCAGGTAGGCCGGGGGTTCAGGACATTTACTGAACCATTTTCTTCTCAACTGTTGAGGAACTGCTTTAAGAGGCAAGAATAAAATATTATTTAATCACTTTGCAGCCCTAGCACAGCATTCATCGCCCTGCAATGTAGGGTGCCGTCTGGCACAGGACTGCCTCTTCTCTTCTGTATAGAAGGGCCACAGCTCAATGCCAGAGCATGTGTTCCACCTGCAGAAGACCTAAGTTCAATCCTTGGCATCTCTGGATTGGGCTGGGGGAGACTCCTGCCTGATATCCTGAAAAGCCACTACCAGTCAATGGCCTGGCTTGCGCTATGTGCTAAGTGAAGACTGTGCGAGGGTATGAAGTTCTGGAGAGAAACTTGCAGTCACTTTGCTCCTTCCCAATGCTTTTTGTTGCTGCGTCATACTGAGCTAAGCCAAAGTTTGGTTTACTGTGTTGTCCAAACTGTGGTTAAGCTCATGCTAACCTTGGTTTGGCTGACTGTGCAGTGTGAATCAGGCCAGTGTGGCTAATAGTGAACTATATCATGGGCGGCCCTCCAAATGTTGCTGAATTACAACTCCCACCATCCCTGGCCATTGTCCTTGCTTGCTGGGGCTGATGGGAGCTGTGGTTCGGCAACATCTGAAGGGCCAAGGGTTCCCCAGCCCTCAGCTAGATGGACGAATCCAGACCCTCCAAGTGTCCTTATTCTCCAGGGACAGTCCCAGGTTTACAGAGGCCGTCCCAGTTTCTGATTCAATCCTGGAATGTCCTGCTTTTCCTTAGGACACCCCTATTTTCATTGGAGAAATGTTGGAGGGTAGGGAACTATTCAACCCCCAAGCTGTCTGAAGGCAGCCCTGTACAGTGGTACCTCTGGTTACGAACTTAATTCATTCCGGAGGTCCGTTCTTAACCTGAAACCGTTCTTAACCTGAGGTACCACTTTAGCTAATGGGGCTTCCTGTCGCCACCACACGATTTCTGTTCTCATCCTGAGGTAAAGTTCTTAACCCAAGGTACTACTTCCGGGTTAGCAGAGTCTGTAACCCGAAGTGTTGGTAACCCGAGGTACCACTGTATAGGGAAGTTTTTAAATGTATAATGTTTCATGATGTTATTATATATGTTGAAAGCTGCCCAGAGAGGCTGGGACAACCCAGTCAGATGGGTGGGCTATAAGTAGTAGAGTTGTTGTTACGGAATAGGACGTCCCTATTTTCATAGGAGAAATGCTGAAGGGTGTGCCAATGGTCTGATTCAATATAAGGTTGCTTTCTATGTTTCTACCTATGCCCTTATATTTTAACAATTCAACTGATCCAAAGCTGTTGGGACAGCGCAGTCTAGATCTCTCTATCTGTATCAGCACTTAAGGTTGCCAGCCAGCCAGCCAGCCAGCCAAGGAAAAAGAAACGGCCTGTCTCGACCCCTGTTGTTTTAACAGCAGCTTGATAGCAGCAGCTTGGTCTTTTCAGGCTATGAAGCTAAACCAGGTCACCTGCTAATTGCTGCAAATCAGACGGCTGTTAAAGGAACAGTTGGAATGCCTGCTTCTAAAACTAGCCACCCTATTAGCACCCACTTGTGTATCACAGGGCCCCAAGAGTGGACATGTTTTCTTCTGCACTGATCAAAGGATGTGAGTTGATGTGTCCTTAAGAGACTTTTGCGTTTCTAGTAATAGGCTTTATGGGGCTTGTAAATGTGGGGAGGGGAGGGAGAGAAGGCCCTTTGCAGCTTCATTAACATAGTTGGCTTAGCACCCAGGCCAGCTTGGAACAACCTGAATTGGTGCTGTTTGCATGATCAACGAGGTGCATCCTGACAACTATAAAAATGGAACATAGATCATAACTGTAAATGTCTGCCTGAGGTGTCCTTATTTTCATGGGGATGCGTGGCCACGAAAAGGAAGTGGATGGCTCTTGTACTGTCTTGGTAGTATTTGTGTTTTCTGTGAAACATTGCCAACTTTATGGCCCACAGCACACATACATATATTAGCATCATAAAATGACCCGGGAAGTTTTAGTGGCGACTGTAAAGTTCTCCTAGCTAGGAATTTTGCTCCTCTTGGATCCATGATCACTAGATCACCTTGGGGAATAAGATCCCTAGCCAAGAAGGTGGGGAGGGGAGAGGAAGGAGGATTGAGAGGAAGGTGTGCGGGTGAAAGTCCTTAGTAGGAAATAGCAACTTTCTCATCTTCACTGCAAGGCATTGGGGGACCCTTGGGCTTTGGGACCCTTCCAATCCTGCAGTCCTGTGATTTTATGATTTTATGCCCTTTGCATAAATCCTAGCTGTTGAATCCTAGAAATTTTGTGAAGTTGGGTGACAAAACTCCTCCTACACCCAAAAGAGAGAAAATCCATCACTACTTCATTTCATCTAAAGCAGCCTTCTGCAACCTGGTGCCCTCCAGGTGTTTGGGACTCGAATTCCCATCAGCCCCAGCCACTATGGCCAATTATCAAGGATCATGGGAGTTGTAGTCCAACAAAACCTGGAGGTTACCGTGTGTTAAAACCTAACACACACACACATTGCCCTGGTGATGGAATTAGATCAGTGGTGTAACGTGGGTTGCCAGTGCCCGGGGCTGTGCAGAGGGGTGGGTGGGAGGGAGGGAAACAGACATGGTATGCATGCATATTCAACTGCTTGGTGGTATCCACATCACTCAGGAGATCACAGCCACAGAGATAAGAAGAGTGTTCCATTGTCTAGAAAGATCACTTCCTGGTTTGCATGGAGAAGCCATTTTCAAAAGTACCCAGTGACGGAAGCGTGCAGCTGTATTCAGACAGCACCGGGTGTTGAAATTTTTATCCTGCTGCATAATCCGCCCACCAACTCAAATCAGAGCTAGTTCATGGGATCTGGAGGCTGGCTAAAGACTCAGAACGGAGCAGGCTTGGTGCTGCATCTGCAGCCGAGGTAGCCAAGAAAAAACTCTGAGCCAAGAAAAACCTTACCCCAGCCCCACCAAACTGAAGGCAAGGGGTGGTTGTTTTTTTAAGGCAAGTATGGGTTGGATTGCCTTGAAAGGATGCTGGTTTGGTGAGAGTTCTCTACAGAGGATAGTCTTGTAGGTGGTTTAAGGTATGGAAGCTTCCAAACTCCTCCCCAGCAACATTCAAGAAAACTCTTCCTGTCATGCACCTTATCTAGCACCCCACAAAGCACTTTCTGCAGAATCTCAGCTATAAATATTTACAGTCAAGGCTTCTGTTCCAACATGGAGGATAATTGCCAGAATTATTTATGTAAGATTTAGGTCACAGGAGTTAACTTCCAACTGGTAAATGCAGTTGCGAGCATATTAAATTACCACTGTGAACAACACACAACAAACAAATGCAGAGCAAACGACAGGCAAAAGCAAAAAAATGCGTAACAACTATCAAATGTCTAATTATAGTAATCTAAATGAAATATTTCATAAGTGCTAATGGCTTCTACCGGTAGGTATATAAGCTGAACTTGCGACTTAAAATTAAATCCATCATAAATAGGCTGTGAAGCATTTGTTTTGCAGGGTGTTTTTAAAAACAAACAAACAAACAAGAAGTTCAGGAAGTTATTGAAAGGCACTGTAACAGATTACTTTCTGCCTTCCCTCACCCTTGGGACATGGGGCACTTTGCTACTAGAGTTGCTACCTTTCCCCCCATACTTTTTGTCTATGCCTTTAACAGCTGCCCAGCATGAGAAAAATTGGGGGGGGGGGTGTTCCTGGCATGGTGATAACACAGTAAAGAAACGTTTGCATGTGTCATGTGTGAAAGTGCCACCTCTGTTTGCTGCTAAGTGCAATTTGTCTAGCCAGTTTGATAGTGAAGGCCTCAAGAACCCCTTCCATCTGGAATGAAGATACAGCATGAGCCTGGAGAACATTGCTGGGTGCTTTTCCTTTCAACCTACATAGCAGCAGATAGGAACCTCTGACCATCAGGCCTCTTTAGACCTCCCAGGCTTCCACAGCTGGCCCTCAAGGCTGTTTTGGTCAAGCCATTCCCACTTGCCTTACACTTGATGTCACATATGATATACAGACCCTCCAAATATCCCTGTTTTCCAGGGACAGTCCCGGATTTACAGAAGTCATTCTGGTTTCTGAATTGATCCTGGAATGTCCTGCTTTTCCTTAAAGGTAAAGGGACCCCTGACCATTAGGTCCAGTCATGGATGACTCTGGGGTTGCGGAGCTCATCTCGCTTTATTGGCCGAGGGAGCCGGCGTACAACTTCCGGGTCATATGGCCAGCATGACAGCCGCTTCTGGCGAACCAGAGCAGTGCACGGAAACGCCGTTTACCTTCCCGCTGGAGCGGTACCTATTTATCTACTCGCACTTTGGCATGCTTTCAAACTGCTAGGTTGGCAGTCCTGCTTTTCCTTAGGACATCCCTATTTTCAATGGAGAAATGTTGGAGGGGACATTTCTATTTTCATCAGAAAAATGGAGGGTATGTGTCAAGTGGAGGTGGTGGGGAGGTAACTATGAGACTGGGCCAACAGGTTGTTTCCAGGCACCAGCAACCAGCAGATTGGAAGTACCTGCAAAGGCCCTGTGTCCTGTGATCTGTGATGTGGAAGCCCTGCCAACTAACTAATCATCAGGATGTATCTATCCAGTGCTTTTGGGGGGGGGTACGCATACCCCTAAACATTTTGTGACTCTGTGTACTTTTGTCCATTTACTGAATTTATTTCCCCTGATTTGAACTATAAAATGATAGTTTTCTTGAGTCAAAATGAGAATACCCCTAAACATTTTCTAAGAACAAAAAAAGCACTATCTATCACACTGTCCAACTTTTCCAGACCCCAAACTGGGATGCATGTCTTCCAGGACGTGCTTCTAGGAGAGTCACCTGACCCAGGCCTTCCTCTTGCCCCCAAAAAGCACTTTTGGAGGGCAAGATCTCGTGCAACCCTGAAAAAGCACTGCTTAGGGGTGAGAATGCAGCGTGAGAGCACCGCACCCAAAATGACCACCACAATCTTGTGCAAAAAAACAGGATGTCCCATTTTTTTCTGGGGCACTTGGCAGGTACAATATATTCAGTGTATAATTATTCTTCCAGTGAGGGGTACTCAGTCTCCTCTGGATCACCTCCTTAAGGTGGGCATACTGTAAAAGCAGTTAAGAGGGGAAAGTGTGCAGTGGACAACTAGATGTTATTATATATTCCATTCTTATTTTATGAGCCTTGTGCAACCGAGGGCAGGGACAGCGAACCAGTTTTCCTGCTGATCTTCTGTTGGATTACCATCCCCAGCATCCCTGACCTTTGGCCATGCTCACCGGGGCTGATGAGCATTGAAGCCCATCAACATCTGGAGCTCCCCGGGTCCTCCAACCTTGGCTTAGGGTGAAGCAATGAGTGAAGGGAAAGAAATTAATGCCTGCACATTTTTTTTGCATCCTCTTGTTTTCTATCTTCCTTTGCTTGCTGAGTCAATGCTACAATTCATCAGTACCGGGCTCATTTTTCAAAAAAAGATACAAATTGTGCCTTTGTGAGGAAGGCTGGTGAGAGGAGATTTCCATCCCGATCAGGCATGGCTATTTTGATACTTGGGGAAGAGGCAACAGGGAACAATTTGAAAGGCTCTTGGTTGTTGTCTCTGCTGTCGGAGTGCAACAAAAGAGAAGCCAAGTGAACCCCACTGGTGGAGTGAAGAAGCATCGCCAGGAGCCTTTCCCCGTTTTTCTTTTATTCCTCGGAAGCACGTAAGCCTGCAATTTGTGCACGGTCACACCTTGGAAGCTTTTTTTTAAAAAGGCACCATATGGCACAGCCAGAAAGGAAGATACAAACCCTCCCCCAAATACCCACAACCCAAACCCAGATTAATGTTGCGATGAAATGATTCACTGCCAAGCTCACTGGTGCTTCACGGTAGCCTGACATAATAAAGCTCATGTGGGCTTCCACAAGCAAGGCTGAGAAACCGTCAGGAAAATAAATGTGCAGAAGAGGGAGATGCTCTGACTGGAGAGACTGTGTGCTGTGTTGGAATAAAGTCACCTTCTAGTACAAAGTTAGGTGCCTGGTTTAGAATTGTTCGGCCTTCGGGGGCTGGAAAAGGCTACAGGACAGAACGGCCTGCCACCATTCGAAATGAAGGCATGTCTCCTTCTGATGTGTTCATTATATAGTTCCAGCCCTGGAGGATTCTTAGCACTTCAAAGAACTGGCACATTTCAGTATCAGAACCACTATTTTTGAATATTTATTCTTCTTGCCTCTGTCCCACTTAGCTTTGCACAGCTGGAACACCACCTAAGTCACCTGGTTTTTAGAAGCAGGGTTGTGGCAATATCAGATAATTAGTGTTTTCTAAAACCAATGAGAGAGATTACATATTTTGCAAGGGAGGGATGTGTATATTTCAGTGCCAGAGCTTCTGCTCTGTATGCAGAAGGTTGCAGGTTCCATCTCCAGGTGGGACTGAAAAATACCCTGGTCTGAAAATCTGGAGAGCTGCTTCCTGTCATTGTCAACAGATGCACCAATGGTTTGGCTTGGTATAAGGTGTATTCCTGTGTTCCTATCTTCTCTTCCCCATTTTACCATTTTGAGAAAGGCTGGAGGTCAGTGGTGGAGCATCTGCTTAGTATTCAAAAGTCCCCTGGTTCAATCTTTGGCGTCTCTAGGGTACAAGGGCACCGGTTTCTGGGCCCAAGGCACTTTGGGCCCTGATCTTTTTTGCAGGGGCTGGGCCCCCTCAATATTCAGAGAGTTCCAAGTGTGACATCAGGACATTACACATTATCACATGCACAATGTCAGGATGGCATGTCAGGGGCCCTCAATCATCTGGAGAAGCTGGAGATGCTAGAGGTTGGAATATTCCACATCCTCTGTATCACAAGCACCTTCTGATCAATTCAACTAATGCTACAACTCTATACCAACTTACCTGAGAGTAAGTCCCATTGAAGCCAATGGGGCTTATTTCTGAGTGTACGTGTACAGGATTATATTGTAAGGGCTATTGGAGGATCAAACTGATGAAATAATTTCTGTGGGTTTCGATTGTCAACTAATCGGATCAGAAGTACAACCTGAGTGCTATGTCCAGGGCAAAGGCAGGACATGTTCATGCTTCTGAATTACTCCATGTATAAATGTGTACGTGACTACATTGCCCCAATGCTGTGGAATAAACTCTTCTCTGAGACCCATGATTGCCCTTCTTTATTGACCTTCAGCTGTTTTAATTTGCTCAGGTAGCTTGAGCTTTGTTTGCTTTATATATTTAGTTATTCAGCTGAAATATTTCCAAAGTGCCCTTTATCAGGAGATTCCAGGGCAGTGAACAAGTGTGAAAACAATTCCCACACCCTGATCCCACTTGTACCTGATGTGCTCCACAACTTTAAGCAATTTTCTACATACCTTACTTCATACCATATGTCATCCTATTCCCTCCCAACTTACCTTGCAGTTCTAAGTTTGGTGGGTGGGTGGGTGGGTGGGTGGGTGGGTGGGTGTGTGTGAGAGAGAGAGAGAGAGAGAGAGAGAGATTAGGGTTCTTCCTCCTCTTACCCAATCTGCCCTGCTGCATTAGGGGTACATGACTACATTCCCCAAATTAGTGGGTATATCCCCAAAGATCCTTGAAATGCAGCAGTCTTGAATCTTCAGAACTTAAGCATCCTAACTGGTCTAAAAGATGCATAGGAAGACAGTTGTTAGTACTTCAAAGGAACTTTAATGGTCATATAGGCAATGATTTGGATGGCTTTAAAGAGGGATTGGCCCATTCATGGTGATTATATTACCTCCCAAATCAGAAGCAGCATTGAACACTAATTGTTGGGGATCATGAGCAGGAAAGGGCTATTGTAGGGTTGCCATATTTCAAAAAGTGGGCCGAGGGTGCCACTACTGAGCTGAACAATGGAGGTGGAGATGCTCCTTCAGGTATACTGGGCCGAGACCGTTTAGGGCTTTAAAGGTCAGCACCAACACTTTGAATTGTGCTCGGAAATGTCCTGGGAGCCAGTGACATTTGATATGTCCAAGTTAGTGAGAAATATCAAATCAAACACATGTCCATGGACCCTGGTTTGGTTTGCATTATGAAGTTACCTAACATAGTAGGACTGGGGGATCCCAACACCTCTTCTCAAGCTGAATCTGCTAACATGCACAGGGGACTTCTGAATCTATTCCAGGTCTTAGGTACCAGGGAATGTAGACAATGAATATTTTAGATTGATCAGAACATAGGACAGAAGGTTGTTTGCAAGCTACTGGTTCCACCCTATTCATATTGTCTCCAATTTACCTCCTTTTGTTCAAGGAGAGATGTGCTCTATTACACTGCATTCTAAAATCCATTCTTTTAATTCACTTGCATATTTTTGATGGCTTTGTGCTGAGCCCAAGGGTAAATAGACAGCTGCTAATAGCCATCGGTTGGAAGCCAGAAAGATATTTCTTGATCAACAACATTTTAACAATAGAGTTGTTGTGTCATCATGATTCACCAGCAAATCACTCACCCCCTTCTCAGAACTCTTTATCATTATGTTTAACTTAATTATATTCACAATCTTTTGTTATCACCAGCTGGATTCTTTGAAACATGCAGAAATCTTCCCCCCCCCCAAGAGTGTGGTCATGGTACCATTTAGAGACACTGGTGGTCCATTTGTCTGAACCATGCCTGATTGCCCTCCAGAAGCACCTATAATCCATTTATTAGGGGCAGCAGTGCAGCTACAATACAAACTTATGCCAGTGTTATATCATCTTAACTGTCAGGGCTTCTGGGAATGGTAGTTTGGTGAAAACGCTGGGAATTCCTACATCCTATTATGTTTAGTGGAATACATTTTGGAAAACATTCTCTGCCCTGAAAAGAAATGCCTTAGACCATAGCTGGTGTGTCTTCAGATGTTTGCTTGACTGTACCCCACCCCCCAAAAAAACCTCTAACCACTCCAGAACTTCAGTTCTGAGCAGTAGTAGATGATAGGGTAGGATGGCAGTAGTTACATAACCTCCTGCTGCTTACCAAGAGAGAGAGTGGGTGAGGCAAGGCAGTGGAGAGTTCAACTGACATGGTGCTCCTGCTGGTGTGTTTGCACAGCACCGACCTCCCTGCTTCCTTGCCCTTCCCACTCTCGCTCCAGGTAAGCTGTAGAGACTCTGCTGCTAGGAAGTCAGGTAAATGCCCCATTCCATTCTTTGCTACAGGTTCTCAGGGTTTCCTAGGAAGAGCACCTTGTGTTAAACCAGCTTTGTATTGTAGAAACAATGAGCAGTTGTTGTTGTCGGAATTTAACTGGGTCTGCACCTAAAATCCAAAAAGGATGCAGCGTGGGTGCAAGTCAATAAGGTGGAAGGCAAAGTAGAAGACCATCTCCCTAATACAGTACCCATTAGTCATAGCTCACTTGGCGGGGGCACCCGGAGAAGGGCTTCTGAAGGTAACCTTATCAATTTGATCATCTACCTTGACCTTAAGCAATGTACAGAAGCATGTAATACTGTGATAAATGCACGAAGGCTTCCCATGTTTCCACACATCTCTTCAGCCAATGGCACATGAAATTGCCACAGTGCATATGCTCAAAGGGCTTCAGTCTGTGGTGCAGAATCTATCCACGTGGTTGATAGGGATGATTATAGAACCAGTGAGTGATGCAAGCTGCATAGTGTTCTCTTTTGTGTGTGCACATATCTAGTACGTCTGGTTGTGAACTGTAGCACACTGACCTTCTGCACTGTAAATTTGGTACAGGAAATGAGCCTCTAAACCAGGCATCCCTAAACTTCGGCCCTCCAGATGTTTTGGACTACAATTCCCATCATCCCTGACCACTGGTCCTGTTAGCTAGGGATCATGGGAGTTGTAGGCCAAAACATCTGGAGGGCTGCAGTTTGGGGATGCCTGCTCTAAACTATATATAGCATAAGCCAATACATGTCCACTCCGAAGTAAGACTGCAATCCTAACCCCACTTACCTGGGAGTAAGCTCCAATGAATTTAGTAGGGCTTACTTTTGAGTAGACACGGGTAGGATTGCACTGTCCTTGATTTACTCTCCAGACAAGTATAGCATGGCTAGACCATGTGGCCCCCTCCATATATTGCTGCCCCAGCCAGCATGACTAAAAGTCAGAGATGGTGGGAGATGGAATGAACCTAGATCTGGAGGTCATGTGAGAGCACAACCCTCGTAAATTAAACTAATTTCTGACTCAAGCAAGATGAGTGGACTGCAGAATGGACTTTTGTTCCTTTTGTTCAATCTTCCTTTGCATCTGTGAGTGGTTAAGTTATTTCACATCCCCCCACCCCAGTTAGAATCTGTCTCTCCACCCCCTCACCAGACAGTAGCAGACCATCTGTTTCAAGGAACATTAATGCTATCAAGAATGCAAAAATTAATTTTCTAATACAAAAAATTAATCTGAACTGGATTAACCGAGGGAAAGAACATTCAGCTTTCAGCTTGCATAAATCTGTAGTTTTGTTCAGTGGTTTCCTTAATCATGATTAATATTTCCATTTTATTTATAATTTTGCATGTAATTTCTTTCTAAAGGCTTTTCATGGGATAATCTGGCAATTGCTGCTGTTAATAATCCTGAGAAGATAACCTGTTCCCCTTTCCCATGGCAGGGATGATGCGTGACTTTTTGGGAAGGAGTCCAGACACTGGCAGGCCTGTCTCAGTCAGGTTGTTTGGGAGGCTGGACCTTCAACGAAGGTCCCTGGGGAGTATTAACCAGGATCCAAATAGCTCTGCTTGCTAGCAGGAAGGGGAAAGGGTGGAGTCTGCTCATGAAACAGTTCCAAACCGTGCCTTCATCTTCGCAGAAATATGTTCTGTCTGATTCTGGGGAGGAGGAGTTACAGATTCAGGTTCCAGAATTTTAAAAATGCAAAAGACCTCAATAACGAAACACAGGGCACATCTGCACCATACTTTTAAACCAGAGCAGTATCATATACCACTGTTATCATAGCAGCATCATTAGAAGCCCCCTATTCCCCTCACAGAGGCACAATTCCCAGAGTTCCCTGGGAAGAGGGATTGACTGTTAAAGCACTCTTGCAATCGTAGCTCAGTGAGTGGAATAATGGTCTCCTAACAACTCTCAGCCTCCTTAAGAAACTCGGGATCCTTTGGGGAAAGCTATGAGTGCTTTAAAGTGGCATGATACTGCTTTAAATGTATAGTGCAGATAGGTATAGTGCAATGCAATACAGCAATGGACAGAAAATCGTCAATAAAATCTAGCAGTACTAATACAATAATATCCAGCCTCAACAATGCTGAAAACTAGGACCTGGTTCTTCTCGATTCTGTTGTTCTGTGCAGTGAGTTCACCTATGTGGGGCATCTCTTGCTAACAAGGAGAGCTAAAAATAAATAAATGAGGTAATAAGTGCTAGCTAAATTAATTTATAGGCATATCATTGATGTGATTTCCACACACACCCCTCCCCAAAGTGTGATTTTTAAACGGTTTGTTTCCTTTATCTCTGCCTCCACCAAGATTCTTCCAGCAGACACTTTTGGGAGAATCTGCAACAATACAGCTGTTGAGATGTGATAGATGGTTTTTGTATTCCAACCAAATGCTGCTTAGTTATCTTCCAACACTTTTGATGAATTGGGTTAGACATATTACTGATTCTGAGTAGGCTGAGGGCAGGCTTTTCTGGACAAGAAAATAGCTACTGCGTGCACCAGAGCTATTATATTATGGGAAGAAACTGCACCGGAATGTTGAGTCTTGAAGGTTATATTTATGAGATGGCCAATATTGTCCAAGCGGAATGGCTAGAGGTTTTTGTTTACGTTTTTCAGATAATACAAAAATATTTCTCTTAGATATTCAGAAATGACTGAACACAGAATTACTCTTCCCCCCTTTCTTCTTTTTTCCTGGCTTGAAGGATTTATGAATCCCACACAGGGAAAATGTGTGTATATGTAAAACTGCAAACTTTAAATATTTATGTGCTAAAGACAACTAAATATTTCTACTGCTAAATATCTGCTTTAACTCACATACAATACCGTAGGCTAGCCTTTGAATATTCATTGAAGGTTTGAGTAACTTACAGCTGATAATTAGTTTTTAATTCAATTCTGCAGCGTCCAGAGAGTCGCATTTTGAAAACTGGTGGTTGCATTGGACTTTGATGCCCCAATGAAGAATGCTTTGACACTGGTGCCATTCTTGCGCATGCAGGTTTCATGATTTGTTTCAATGAAGGACGCCACTTCACATGCACATTCCTTTCTGTGCATGGAACTGCCTCTTCCATTAAAGTTAATAAAGTTTGAGCCCTTGTGACTGCAGGAACGTTGCATTAGGCTGTGCACAGTTTAGTGCATTACGCTCCATTGACATCTTTTACCCTTATCCTGTAACAGCAACTCATTAAAGGAAACATCATGTGGATTATTCTTCGGGATGAGGAACCTGTGACCCACCAGAGGTTCATAGAATCATAGAATCATAGAGTTGGAAGAGACCACAAGGGCCATCCAGTCCAACCCCCTGCCAAGCAGGAAACACCATCAGAGCATTCCTGACAGGTGGCTGTCAAGCCTCTGCTTAAAGACCTCCAAAGAAGGAGACTCCACCACACTCCTTGGCAGCAAATTCCACTGCCTAACAGCTCTTACTGTCAGGAAGTTCTTCCTAATGTTTAGGTGGAATCTTCTTTCTTGTAGTTTGAATCCATTGCTCCGTGTCTGGTTGTTGGACTCCAGCTCCCATCAGCCCCAGCAAGTATGGCCAAAGGTCAGGGGTGGTGGGAGCTGAACAATGTCCTGAGGGCCACAGGCTCCCTCATCCCTGTTATGGATGAGCTTCCAGCCACATGTGCAAAATGGTGCTTTGTTAAGAAGGCAACAACCTTAATCTACAAACAACAGGGGTGCCCCATACATATTGAGCTCATACTTGTAGCATCTCTTGTCGGCTGTCTGATGGATGCGGACCACAGACTCCTTATTTCCTTAAACCACCCTGCATATATATCATTCTTTCCAGATGTTTTGGTGCTTGCTTATTTGTATCACTGCCATGTTCCAAATGACACAAGGTTTTGTAACTAAGAACATCGTCAATTGATACAGCGGTACCCAACTTGTCAAAAGGATGCTGAGCTGTAGCTTGTGCTGTCCATCCTCTGTGCAGCCAGCTTTCTCTCTGAAAAATTATTGTGAAGCCTTATGACTACAGCAAGTGCACTGAAGAAGAAAAAAAGGTAATATTGCTAGTGTAAACTGTTCAAAATGCCTTGAAATAAAGAATCGCAAGCTCACAAGTTTAGAAATCCAATGAAGAATTCAGCGTAATTAATTGGCTTATAGTCCTTTAAATCCTGTAAGCTTAAGTAGTTCAAGTACCTTGATTAATTTATTGCAAATCATATCATCTACAATTTTTGACACTTTTTCTTAAAAAACAACAACACACACCTCAAAATGAATTAAAATCATAATATTGGTTTCCAGCACTGAGCTTTCCATTTCTCAGAACGCTCCTTGCTTTTTATGGTACTGCTTTCCCACGGGATTTTAGGCACATTTCTCAGAACTTTGCATGACCATCTCCAGTTTCAGAAGCTTGCAGATTTTTGCTTCAGGTTGTCTCATCTATAAACTGGGCATCAGATGGTCAAGCCAGTAAAATGGGACAAGGACTAGAAGAAATAAATTTACAACTTAGCAGCACCCTCAAACCATCTAAAGAAAAACCTCAAATCCCACTCCCTACAGGAATGAGTTTAGCTGCCAAGTTCCCCATGAGTTCCCAAGTGAAGATACTTGGCAATGTGGAAGGTTGGTGTCACCCAAAACAGGTGAGGAGTGACAATTCAGCTATAGAGCTGCTTTTTGCTGACCCCAGACAGTCAAATCACCCCCTTAGGATGCAGTAATAAAGAGGTGTTCTTTACTTCTCCTATTTCACAGTGGAGAGGGGAAATGTGGCAATGATAAAGCAAATACTTAGCAATCCTTAGCCTTAAATAAATTACATTGATAATCTGTTTTAAAAAACAGTATTTTAGGAGGGGAAAAGTCTCGGTGAGGCACAACCTTTATTAAGAAAAATGCCACACAGAGTAGAAGCCAGCTTTCAAGTTCTCCTGAACTGCTTAGGCTGGAAGTTAGAACCACAATGAAGGAGGAGGTGGAGGAGGCACAAGAAAGGGGGAGGAACTGCTGAGCATGATGTTGAAGCTGCAGAGTCTGCAGATACAGTGCAGGAGGTGGTAGACAGACCATGTTTGGCTCTGCAAGGTGCAAAGCAGAGTTCAGGTTGCACTGAGTTCAGGTAGGCAGACCATGTTTGGCTCTGCAAGGTGCAAAGCAGAGTTCAGGTTGCCAGAACAAATAAACAATGATGGTTGTTCCCCCCTACTGTTGGAAACCAGAGAATCTAGCAGTTATTTGGATGTGTCTTCAGGACTGAAGAGGACCTAGGGGATCCATCTGAGGCAGGAAGCAGAAGAGAAATGTGGCGACACACATTTATGCGTATGTGTTTGTTTTATGCATATCTATGTGGGACACGTGTGGTGCTGTGGTTTAAACCACTGAGCCTAGGGCTTGCCGATCGGAAGGTCGGCGGTTCGAATCCCAACGACAGGGTGAGCTCCTGTTGCTCGGTCCCAGCTCCTGCCAACCTAGCAGTTCGAAGGCATGTCAAAGTGCAAGTAGATAAATAGGTACCGTTCCGGCGGGAAGGTAAGTGGCATTTCCATGCACTGCTCTGTTTTTGCCAGAAGTGGCTTAGTCATGCTGGCCACATGACCTGGAAAAACTGTCTGCGGACAAATGTCGACTCCCTCGACCAGTAAAACGAGATGAACGCCTCAATCCCAGAGTCATTCACAACTGGACTTAACTGTCAGGGGACCTTTACCTTTACCTTTTATGTTTATTTATTACATTTATACACAGCCTTTCTGCCAGTGCCCCCAAGGCAGTTTACAATGTTAAAATGCTAACGCAAATAAATGATATAAGACTTTATGAATTGAAAGTGGAGACGCTATATGTACTTTGTTTGTTTTGTAACATAATAAAATATTCTCTATGTATGTATGTATGTATGTATGCATGCATGCATACAGTCATACCTTGGTTGACAAATGCCTTGAGACTCGATCGTTTTGGCTCCTGAACACCACAAAGTGAGTGTTCTGGTTTGTGAAGTTCTTTGGAACCCGAACGTCTGGCTCGGCTTTCATGGCTTCTCCTGCAGCCAATTGGAAGCCGCACCTTGGTTTCCAAACATTTTGGAAGTCTAACAGACTTCCGGACACACACACACACACGTGTAAAAGTTGCACCTGACAAAGGCAAGGGGAGAGGGCACAGGCCCTGCCTCTCTCGCTCTCATCTTCCTTCTCACAGGGCAGGTAGTGTCAGTTTGCACTGTGTGAGGAGGGGACTGTTTGACATATTTCCTTTCTCCTTCCTTCTCACAGGGCAGACCCCTTTGGCCCTGGGAAGGAGAGGAGTCAGTCCAACTCGAGCAGGCCCTGATGTTGCCCTAGCAACAATACACTCCATGACTGTGTTAATCTATCTGTTTCTGCATCCTTTGCTGTGTGAATTTGACAACGGATGTCTTTGTAGATTTCCTGGTAAATTTTACTAACATGTTGCTTTGCAGAAACTGGAGAAAACTGAAGCAGAAAAGGCACCCCACTGTCGGGAAGATAACATTCAGAGTTTGCCCCACGGTTTTGTAATGCCTAACAAAATTCTTTTGTTTTGGGTCTTTTGGTGAGCACACAAAAGAACAGAATGACCTTATCAGAACTGGGGAAAACATGTGTGTGAGGATTTATTTGCATGGTGTATCTATGTGACTGTTTTTGGCTGGTGGAACAAGAAGGCATTTACCAGTGTTACCACGCACCATTCAGAATATTTTTTTTTTTTTAAAGATTTTTATTGGGTTTTTCAAAACAAAAAACAAACATAACTCATCATTTCATTAACATCATTCCTAATATTGGTTTATACACACAAACACTACATACATCCTAATTTATTTCCTTATTTTTATATCATCTTTGGGGTGGCTTCCTCCTGTCCCCCCTGCTGCGTTTCATTTTAAATCATTCAGAATATTGCCCATAAACTGCTATGTAATTATGGACCTGGTCAAAGAGGGAGGGACCTTCAAGCTTTCTGGACAGAAACTCTGATATTGCTCTAAAAGCATAAAATAAGGATTGGCTGCAATACCACATATGCATATTTACTCAGAAGGAAATCCAACCAAGGTCAGTAGAACTTACTCCTGAGTAAGTGGCTTTAAGATTGCATCCTAACGGTGCAATTGTACATGTCTACTCAGAAATAAGTCCGCAGTGGGGCTTACTCCCAAGTATAGCGCTGAGGCCTTTCAACTGAAATCTTGGTTTAGGAATCACAAGCTTGGAAAACACAACATATGTGCAGTTTATTTGCCTCCCGGTTATGTTGCTTTTCAAACGTGCTGCCCTCATAATTTGAAGCTTCTACCTGAAAACATTATGACGGGAAAATGACTTTTAAAAATGCAGAAAGATTTTTCAGGAAGCTACAAAGCACAACAGAAGCTTGGCAATGGCGTACGGCCTGAACCCTTCTCCTTACGGTATCATAATAGGAAAAAGCAGGTTATTATACTGCTAATATGTATTATCTGCCATCGACTCTGGGCTAAGCCATTCTCTCACAGCTCTTCCCATCCATAAAACTGTATAGGAGACACTGCTTTGTATCATCTTCTAAGATTTTGACATTTTGAGGTGAGGAGTGCCTGGTGCTCTGTCTTAAGTAATAAATAACTTTAGATAAGAGTCTATTGTGGCCGAGTATGAAGGTAACACACTATTGTGTTTGGACAGGGAGGAGGGGAAGCTTTTATTACTTTCATCCTGACCAATATAATGATGGGAGTTCATTTGCCGTCCTCTGGGCTTTTTCTTTCCAAGTCCGACTTCTGCTGAAGTTTTGCATGGTTTGGGGTTGCTGTCAGTCTGTTCAGGAGTCCTGTCTTCCTGCCAATGCAGATCACCTTATATTTGTGAATGGTGTGTTGCTGTTCTTAAGCCAGCTAGCTCTCTTTAAGACATCTTTTTGCACACATTTGTTTTTAATCCTCCGGTACCCAAGGGTAATTAACCCAAGCAATGTTGACATGCAGCCATGGATTTTATTAGCACGGGGATCAATGCTTTGCTCTTTAAGTGCTTTGCAGTTTAAGAAATGTGGGGTGCTTTTACTGAAGAGGTTGAAAGGTTTTTTAGTTTTTTTAAGTTGAGTTGCTAGATGGAAGAAAAGTGTCTTCATGTTCCGTTTGCTGTGGCACTTTAGATTTCTGTACAGTTGCTGCAGATCTCTGTGGATTGACAAAATACATACAACGCAGCGTTGATATTGATGATACTTGTAACTAATTCTGAATTAATCAGAATCGGCAGTATACATTGTGGTAACTTGTTTAAAATGCAGTTTCCTGCTGGGCTTTTAGCTATTTTATATTGACATGCTATGTACACAAACATCCTAAGTCCCCTCAGGCCTGAAAAATGTTTCAGGCTGTAAAGCTTTAAGAGAACTTATACATTTCTGTCATAAATTACACAGCGTAAGAATCTGAGATGTTAAAGCATAGAATAATGGAATTATAGAGTTGGAAGGGTTCTTGAGAGTCATCTAGTCCAACCCTCTGCAATGCAGGAATCTCAGCTAAATCATGCATGACAGATGGCCATTCAGCATCTGCTTAAAAACATCCAGGGAAGGGGAGACCATCACCTCTCATAGAAGTCTGTTTCACTGTTGAACAGCCCTTACTGTCAGAAAGTTCTTTCTGATGCTTAGTTGGACTCTCCTTTCTTGTAACTTGAATCCATTGGTTTGGGTCCTAGCCTCCGAAGCAGGAAAAAACAGGCTTGCTCCATCCTCCATGTGACAGCCATTTAGATATTTGAAGATGGCTATCATATCTCCTCTCAGTCTCCTGTTTTCCAGGCCCAACTCCATCAACCATTCCTTAGAAGGCTTGGTTTCCAGTCTCTTGATCATCTTGGTTGCCCTCCTCTGCACATGTTCCAGCTTGTCAATATCTTTCTTAAATTGTGGTTCCCAGAACTAGACACAGTTCTCCAGGTATGGTCTGATCAAGGCAGAATACAGAAGGACGGTAACATTCCTTGATCTGGATACTATAGTTCTGTTGATGCAGTTTAGAACATTATTAGCATATTTTTTATTTTTTTATTTATTTTGCAGCTGCTGCTGCTGCTGCATCAAACTGTTGACTCATGTTAAACTTGTGGTCTACTAAGACCTCTAGATCCTTTTCACACGGACTACCGGCAATCCAGATGTTCCCCGTCTTATATTTGTGCAGCTAGTTCTTCCTGCCTAAATGCAGAGCCTCACATTTGTCCCTATTGAAACCCACGTTCAGCTAGGATGCTCACTGGGTGGCATAGCTGTCAACCTTTCCCTTTTCTCGCAAGGAATCCTATTTGGAATAAGGGAATTTCCCACAAAAAAAGGGAAAAGTTGACAGCTATGCCGTGGGTGGTCTTGCTCAAGTCACAATCTTGCAGCCTAGCCTATCTCAAAGGGTTGTTGAAAGGCTTAAATGCTCACAGAAAGACCAATATATTAATAGAACAAGTGCCTTAGCATTATAGAAAAACTCCTGAGGTGGTATGGTTGACAGGTGCCTATAAATGTACCGGTATATACTATCGAATTCACATGGTAAACGATGCAAAGACATGCTACAGCTGGGTAATATACAATATTGGTCATACTCAGAGTACATAATTGATTTCAGTGGGTCTGAGTATGACTTAGTTGGATTTCACTTCCACCACACATGCACCAAACACAGGATACTAATCTTGAAGTGAGACGAATGCATATCAACACACACAAATGTGTGGAACTGAATCCACATGTTCTCAAAGAACAGATTTTTTTCCAGCTTTGTCACCAGACAACATGGATTACAGGATTCTCTTCCATGCTTTACTCTCTCAAGTTATTTTTGTTCTAAAGCCAATGAAATACATAACAGTGTTTGTGTCCCATCTTCCTTTTAACCCATGGACATCGTATAAGCTCCAAAATTGTTATAAATATTTGGTTATGGACTCTCCCATTCATTTGGCTGTGGACACATTACTAGTACCCCCACCAATAGTGTTTGAAGCCATGTGCATATGACATGGCACCACAGTTTTAAGAAGGATATTGACAAGCTGGAACATGTGCAGGGGAGGGTGACCAAGATGATCAAGGGTATGGAAACCAAGCTTTGAGGAAAGGTTGAGGGAGTTGGGTATGCTTAGTCTGGAAAAGAAAAGACTGAGAGGAGATATAATAGGCATCTTCAAATATCTGAAGACCTGTCACATGGAGGATGGAGCAAGCTTGTTTGCAGAGGCTTCAAAGGGTAGAACATGAAGCAATGGATTCAAATAGCAAGAAAGGAAATTCCAGCTAAACATTGGGAGTAAGTTTCTGACAGTAAGAGCTGTTCAACAGTCAAATGGGCTCCCTCAGAAGGTGGTGGCTTCACCATCCTTGGAAGTTTTAAAGCAGAGGTTATGTGGCCACATAACCTCTGCTTATGTGGCCACATAACCTCTGCTTATGTGGCCACATAACCTCTGCTTAAAAACTTCCAAGGATGGTGAAGCCACCACCTTCTGAGGGAGCCCATTTGACTGTCCAGGATTCTGTAGCTGTGATTCCTGGATTGTTGGGTCCTTTACAACTCTACAATTCTATGGCTCTATGACATTAGCCACAATTTGTATCTGCCTCGTAATTTCTTGAGAAATACAGCTGTTGGAAGCTGGTTTGAGGGGAAGCACATACATCTGGTTTGAAAACGTAAGGCACATTCACTTCATGATGAAACTGTGATGTATACACTCGGCCGCTTTGACACATGTGTAAATGCCAGCTGTGAGAATAGAATAGAATAGAATATTTTATTGTCATTGTCCCCTTCGGGGACAACGAAATTACTTAGGAGAATAGGAGTTTTCCAGTGGGGTGGGGGGTTGCAGGTGTAATTGAAACCAAACAGGCAATGCATATTGGGTGAAGTCAACCTGACTGTGTTCTAAGTTGCAAACCTGTACAATTGAGAATGAGAAGCAGACTATGTTGCCTGAAAGTCAAAAAAACAAAAACAAGTTATCTCCCTATTTCTGGGGACAATCTCCATGGTTGGCCACGAACCTCTCCTTTGTTGTTACCAATGGCTCTGCTACATTCCCTCACCCCACAGCCCCATTCCTAAATACCTATCTGTTAGAAACGCAAGGATGCCAGCTTTCAGGTAAGAAAAGGAAAGTGGGGAGAGGGGCTGGGGAGGAAAGGAACGGGGAAGGCTGGAGAGATCAGGGACAAGGGATCAGAAAGGTGCACTTTCTGCTTGCGGCAGGTGCAAACCTTCCTTCAGCATGGGGGCATATTATGCTATCTCTGCCCTATACTCCCCCCTCCCCCCCCGCGATGCTAATCCCACCTTCCTTGCGCGCAGCACTTACTCTAAAGGTATTCTCCCGAAGAAGCAGTGATTTGGTACCGATTCTGCCCTCCCCCCTCTCTCTTTCGACCCTGGGTCCCTCCCACCGCCGCGTCCCTCTGACCCCCCCCCCGGTTAAGGTGGAAGGGGGTGGCCGAAGCCAAAACGTCCGCGCCACCTTAAACGAAGCCTCTGGCAAGGCGGGCGCACCTCGGCGCTGCTGCCCGCGCAGCCCGAGCCCCCGAAAGCCCCACCAGGAGCCGGCGGCACCTTCCTCCCCGCTCTCCCGGAAGCCGAGCTACCGACTGAGGCGCAGGGGGAGAAGAAGGACGCGAGGAAGCGAGGAGGCGACCACGGGGGCTGGGTGGGCGGGGGCAACGGCTGGGTGGGCAGCACTCCTCCCGCCATTGGTGGGCGCCCCTCTCTCCCGGGGAGCCCGAGGAGGCGCCGATTGGCTGCCGGCGCTTGTCAGTCGGCGAGGGCCGAGTTCCATTGCTGGCTGGGCGTGCGGCGTGAATCGCTGCTGCTGCCGCGGCGGCTGGTGCAGCTGTGGGGAGAGCGGGGCTGGCGGCGCGGCGGCGGAGGGAGAAGGGATGCTTGCGGAATGGGCGGCCGGGCAGGAAAGCGGAGAGCGGGAGCCGGAGCTCCGCTGAGAAGCGTCCCCGCTGCTGCTGCCGGTCAAGGGAAGGACGTGAGCCGAGCCCCACCGGTGAGGTTTGGCGCCGGGCAGGATTCTTTCTGGGTGTGTGTATATGTGTATGTGTGTGTGTGTGTATTGTGGCTGTGGCTGTGCGTGAGGGGCAGGATCTCCCCGCGCAGCATCCGTTGTTGGAAGGGCTGGACTCGGGCGGCGCAGGGCAGGGGATCGGCCGCCGCCACCACCGCCGGGCAGGGCTGGGATGGGGGGCGTTGAGCAAGATGTCTGGGCGAGGGGCGAGCGCGGCTACCGCTGCTGGGCGGCATGGGCGCCTGAAGGGCTTGAGCGCACTTGGCGGGGCAGAGGCGCCCGGCCGCCTCCGGAGCATCGCTCTGGTGCTCGGATGCCCTTCAAGGAGGCTTCGCCGGCAGCCGGAACGCGAGGAAGAAGGAGCATCCAGGAAGCCCCGCAGATGGAACTTTATTGGCCTAATTAAAAGAGGATTTGCATGGCGAGGGGAAGCGCGGATTTGCAAGGCAATGCCCTGGGCGCAGGTTGCTGGAGAGCAAGAGGGTTGGCTTGCTTTTGGGTTCTTTTTGCTTCTTGCAAGCGAAACTTAAGCAGGAGCCCGTGGCCTTGCGGGCTTTGCCCCGCAGTCCATGCCCGAAGTTGAGGAGGCGAGCCCTTGGACTTCTCTCCTTGCAGCTTCGAGCTCCTCAGACCTTTGGATGATGAGTCAGGTAGGCAGCCGCCCAACTCCTTCCCTGCCCACCTCTGCCTTGGTTCCAATACCTATAGATCCACCGTGTGGATGCCAGGCTTTGGGTTCAGCTCGCCTACTTTTCTGGAGCTTTTCCTGTGTGTGAGAGAGAGTACTATTGGAGGCGTGTGTTTGGCTGGGGGGGTTGGTGGAGAAGAGCAAGCTTTTGTTTTCATGTCTGAGCGAGAGAGTTGAGAAGTCCAGTGGCTCTCAGCTGTGAACTGTCAGTTCCCCACAATGGGATGCCGGATTATTTGCCAGCCTGCACTGTTTGACTTCCAAAGTGTATTGATGTCAGGGCAGCTGTTACTTTGCTTTTCCCCCCTCCCAAATAAGATGCAGGGATTTATTTATTTATTTTAAAAGACAGATTGCCAATTAAGGAAACAGCGTTAACCTTCTGTTTTTGTAACCATCTCCGCAGGGGACTGGGTTTGATTTTATTCTCCCACAGAAATTGCGTTAAATGAAAAGGGCTTTTTTTGTTCCCAACTTTGCTGATGGCTAATGCTGGTTGGTTGGTAGATTTGACATCTTGCAACTTTGGGAAGTGGATGGGATGACCCATTAATGCTTGTTCCTTAATAGCTTTTTTGAGGATTTTTTTAAAAAAGAAGAACTCCCTGAATATTGATCCTAGAGGAGGTAATGGTGTTAGTCTGTTGTAGCAACGATGAAGAAAGGGTCTTGTGGCACCTTTCAAAAAGCTAACTGATCTTGTGGTATAAGGTTTCATGGACGAGAAGTCGCTTGCTTTCCTATACAAAAGTAAGTCTGTGAGGTTTACTCTCAGGTAAATGTGCATTGGATTGTGGCTGCAGCCATATGTATCCTCTTGAATATAACAAAGTGGGTTGCTTGTAGCCATAAAACCTTTTGGCATGATAAATTGTATGTCTTAAAGATACATCAGAACTTTTTCTGTTTTTTCCTTAGAGATATGCAACCTAATATTAAGCAGTTTTTCCTCAGAAGTAAGGTGAAGTAATTCAGTGACACGTCAGTTGCCTGTTTGACTTCTTGTGGTTCTTTGAGGGGTAAATGCAACACAGAAATAAAGCAGAAAAAGCTACTCTGTGCATACTGAGAAAGAGCAAGCTAGTGGTCAAAAGACACCTGCCCAAGAGCTACTTAAAGAGAACAGCAACTTGGCTGAGATTTTGTTTGCAGAAAGTTTATTACAAAATCCCTGACCTTGACTTGCGGATAATAATGTGCAGTGCTGCCCTTGGCATGTTTACTCTGAAATTTTGTTTACTCTGGCATGTTTACTCAGTTGCGTTCAGGGGGGCTTACTCCTTTGTAAGGGTGGTTAGGATCACAGCATTAAATTCTTCCAAACCTTAGGTCTCACCAGGTGAGTTCTGGATTTACTGGGATGTGTTGTTTCTTCTTGAAGACTGGAAACAATAAAACAAAGCAAAACTTCAGGTTACCCAGTGGTCGAATACGTTGCTCTGTTGGCTGTAATCTTGTACACTCTTACTAGGCAGTAAGCACCATAGACTTCAGTGGGAACTTACTCCTGAGTAAATATGCACAGGCTTGGGCTGCAGACCATTACAAACACTAGATTCTGAGTTGGTTTGTAGTGTTTTGTTATCTTAGCATGCATTGGTTGTTCTCATATCTTTCTTAAAAAGGAATGACTCCATGATGCAAAACATTAACTCTCCAATAGAGCAGTAGCTAACCCTCATAATTACGAGAGGGATTTTTATTTTTATTTTTTATGGAGCTTAATGCTTCTAAATTTCCTGAAGCCTTGTGCCACTGATGTAATTAGCAGCCAAACACCAACACATTGGGAAAAGAGTAGCATATCTATGATCTTCCATCTGATGTAGAGTCTAATCTACATACCATTCTAATGATTTGTTAAATAATGGATTGTGATCTGCAGAAACCTTGGCCTTATTAATTCAAAGCCAGTGGTGGGATGGTAGGGAGACTGCTGAAATATTTAAGATGGTATTTTGTTCTGCTAAAACCATCTGGTTCCCTGTTGGCATTTTTAGCTCTGAAAAAGTCCCACATAGTTTAGAAGTCTAGGAATGTGCCATGTTGCTTATGTGACCTCCTTCCCTAACGCACATGAATTCTCTTCTCTGTTTCCAGGTTATACTATCCACACTTTCCCTTGATGTCTGAACTGGGTAAACCATGATTAGCACTCACTAATCATTCATGTTTTGCAAACCAACCTCAAACCATGGTTTCAAGTTGTGCTTTGCACCAATCATATTTTACTTGATTCAGACTTGGATGCTACATTGGAAATCTGTGGTTAGGGCAACTTAGAAATGGATGAGTAATTGATGTATCAGGGAGGGGGAAGAGGAAGGAGTGCTTAAACCCACAATACACCCCCAGACCTCCAGAACATGGTGCAACCTGGGTTACTGTGTCTTGGTTGGATGCACAAATCCATTCATAATAGTTGAAAAACTAATGGGAAGTTAATGAAAGCTACATATTGACACCAGTGGGCTTTGGAATACTTAATCCTTTGGTCAAATCAGGTGTCGGATCTGGTTGTCATTAACAGCATGTGTGTGTTTTGCACTAATAAGCTTTTATAGCTGAATTGTAAATATTAAGGGTAGGTTTTAATACTCAGTGCTTTCCTTGCTCCCAATAAAACACAAATCTTCTGCCCTGCAATGCCCTTATCAGAGAAAAATATATTTACTTACAGGAAACAGAACTGAAATGGTACTTTATCAGATTTATGAATTTATGTCACATGGTGCTTGAAAAGTGTTAAACTGATGTGATGCAGTTAATTAAATCTATTTAAGATTTTTTTGGGGTAGCTAGGTACGTTGCAAAGAGCTGTGTGCAGTTTGTTCTATTCCTACCGGTACTTAGTGCTTCCATTCTAGTTTTTCCTGACCTGCACCACTGGGTGCAGTCAGTGTCAATTTTTTCTAGTGGTTTAGTGACATAGACAAATGCTGTTTTGTCAAAAGGCAAGGTTGAAACCCCCAAACTGATTTTCCTTGTGCCTTACATTGTATATTGGGGCTTCAATCCATTGTTCATTTGATTCCTGCTTACTCACTTGGGAAATCCTATTTACTTCAGTGCAATTATTCATCTGAATAGAAATATAGGAAATCTCCCTTATTTTTATTGTATTGCCTTACCTCTTAAGCTACTGGTCCTCTGGGCAGCTATTGCGTTTGGAATTACAAAATAATGAGTTGTCAACAATGCTAGCCCTACTCGGAGTAAACCTATTGAAACTAAGGGGCCTAAGTTAGGCATGTCTATTAATTTCAGTGTGTCTGCTCTGAGTAGGACTAGCAATGAAAACTACTTGGTGCAAATAAGAATGATATTATAAGAATAAGAATAAAATCAAAGCAATGTAAAAGTAATTCATAACCCAAAAGCTTCCATTTCAAAGGCCTGATGGAAGGGGCATTTCTTTGCCCTAAATGAAATGGATCTGGTAGGGAGCCAGCCCTTAAAAGACCGTGTGCAATGTAGATACGTCAAATAACTAAGGCACACCAAGTTCATTGAGGCTTACTCCCAGGTAAGC
Source organism: Darevskia mixta (assembly GCA_034641385.1). Taxonomy (NCBI): domain Eukaryota; kingdom Metazoa; phylum Chordata; class Lepidosauria; order Squamata; family Lacertidae; genus Darevskia; species Darevskia mixta. The sequence goes on from JAWWNH010000001.1 coordinate 26,988,973, forward strand.
AGCCACAGGACTGCTGCCTCAGTGTATGGTATTGTTATTCTAATGGATCAAGAACATTTTTTTACATTATTATAATATTTTGTGTTCAGATTGTTGAATACACCAAACTTAACCACATTAAAGCTGTAAATGCTACTACTAAAGAATAATTATATTTTTAAAAAGAAAAAGAAAAATGACTCAACCACCACAGGGCATATTATTTTATCATATGCATATTTGCCATATCTTTTTGTGTTTTGTCTTTGCATTAAAATATGAAACGTTAAAAAGAGCATTCAGTTTCCATTCTGCCTTTCAAAATGGCAGAAGAAATATAAGTTCCTTCTGAAAATATATTTGAATCCTATTGCCTGTATAATTAGCAAGCTACTATATTTCTTTGAAAAAGAAACATCCTTATTTTCCTCATTGCATGAAAGGGATGTAAACAATTAATTTATGTATGTGTTTGGCTTTTTAAAAAAAAAATGGAATGAAACAGTCATTTTTGCACATGCCAACCTGCTGCCTGATTTAATTGCCCAAATAAAGATTATATCACAGCACTAAAATCTCAGTGGTGAAATTGGCAGCAATAAAGCGACTTACATGGATACAGCAGGAGAAAACAAAGCCCTTAAATATTGTGTTTGTATACAACAGGTCGAACTACTAAAGTGGTTTTTAAGAACTGCAGAGGTGTTCTTCTTGTTAATTTAGTAATCTCTCCCATTTTTATGAACCCTTCAAAATTTCGTTCTGACTGACATGGGAAAGTTACTCTTCTCCTTGAACTAAAGTTAATTGGTGACGTCTATGACTCCCATTGAAATGATGTTTTTTTTATATAAATGCACATTTTTCAGGCACTCAGCAGACCTCCCACGGGCTACCAAGGCAACCGAGAGATGAAACTACACTGATCTGTCAGTTGCAGCCTTACATGTTCCAAGTTACTTGATGGTTTTCTTTGGGACATGCATAGATTATCCTTCATTTGCATGAAGGAACTTTGATCTTGGGTAGAAGAACATTTTCCTAGTTTCTCTGATGCCCTCCCACCACCTAGTCTGAGGTCTTGATTCTTCATCCAAGTCTCTCCACATACACCAAGACAGGTGTTTTGATGTATAACCGTGTAATGGCTTGCAAAATCAGTGCACAACTCAAAAAGACCAGCTGGACAATTGTCATCTAGTAGTCTCAACCCCCGGGGACGCGGGTGGTGCTGTGGTCTAAACCACAGAGCCTAGGGCTTGCCAATCAGAAGGTCGGCGGTTTGAATCCCCGCAACGAAGTGAGCTCCCGTTGTTTGGTCCCTGCTCCTGCCAACCTAGCAGTTCAAAAGCACTGCAAAAAGTGCAAGTAGATAAATAGGTACCGCTTTGGCAGGAAGGTAAACGGCGTTTCCGTGCACTGCTCTGGTTTCGCCAGAAGCGGCTTTGTCATGCTGGCCACATGACCCGGAAGCTGTCTGTGGACAAACGCTGTCTCCCTTGACCTATAGAGTGAGATGAGCGCTGCAACCCCAGAGTCGTCCGCGACTGGATCTAACGGTCAGGGGTACCTTTACCTTTTTACCTAGATATGTGGAGTTGACATGCCTTTTAATACAGTATATGACTTTATTCTATTTTTTAACTGCTGGTGTTACTTATATTTTTAGGGTTTTTTGTTAATTTGTTTTTAACTATGTTTTTCTTCAATAATTTTAATGTATATTTTATTTTATGTAAACCACTTAAAGTTTTTTTTATGGTTAAACAGCATACTAACAATAAGTAAATATGAAACGTGCAGCCCAATTTTACAAGGGCAACTTGATAAAGTGATAAGTGATTTTTTAAATTTTGCAATTTAAAAAGTGATAAGTGATTTTTTATAATTTTTTAAATTTTGCAAATACAGTTTTAATCAATATCAATAACTATATCCTCTAGGGCCCTGGACTTGGAAGTTTCTTATGGCTTTCTTAATGAGAAAATTTGTTAACTGATAGACAAGATGCCCTAAGTAGTTGTTTCTTCGCTATTGTTGATCTTCCCTTGCAAAGGCCAGTGGCCGGGGAATGTTGAGCAGTTTCTGTTGTGTGTTGTCAACTCTGGAGACAAATACAAAAGGGCCCTTTGGCAGGCAAAGGGGCCTAGAAAGGTTTTCCCTGTTGTAAATTTGAAAATCACCACTCTAGAATGTAGGAAACAGTGCTAAAAGTGAGGTTTTGACATTTTGGAGAGGCTAGGCAGCTCTGCCGCTCATGGACATCTATGGCTGACCCCTTATCCAGTTTCTATTGCTACAGGCAACAAAGCATCTTTTCATTTCCGTTGGAATTCCACAGTATTTTTACACGAACATTTCTTAACAAATAAGCAGAGGAAGCAAAGTTAGGGTCTCAAATTTGTTTTCCAGGAAACCAATTAGTTCAGTGTGACAGAAGAAAGCGCTGATATTCAATCAGGAAGACATTGCAAATAGATTGTCTACCTAAAGCTGCTTCTGAGCTGAGCCAGGGAGAAAGGAAGGATGGGAAGAAAGTCTTTGTTCCTAATTATGAGGCTATGTCTCTAAAAAATATAATTAGACAGAGGGCTGGCTGTGCAGCCCAATTCTATGCATGTTTACCCATAAATTAGTCCCATTATCTTCAATGGAGCTGACTTGCTAGCAAGTGTGTTTTAGGATGGAATGTTTAGAAATAATACTGTCCATTCAAGGCATGTCCAGCAAGTAAGGCTGCAGTCTTTATTGGCATAATTGGTAGACCAATTACTATGCTTTTGTTGATTAATCAAGGGGGCACATTTTAATTACTGGGCTGAAAAGGAAGGACACATTTGTTTACTTTGAAGCCATATGAAGTTTTGCCATGGATATTAAAATTAAAAATGCTTAAGAAAGTTGTTTTCTTTTCACCATTTGTGGTATCTTTTAAAATTTAAAATATAAACTATGCACCATAATAACTTGGCCAGCCTTGGAGTCTATCCACCTTGACTTTGTGTGTGAGAGAGAGAGAGAGAAAGAGAGGGAGAGAGAAGAAGAGAGAGGAGAGAGAGAGAGAGAGAGAGAGAGAGAGAGAGAGATGCCTCTGGCTGTGGTAATTCTCCCATCTGTCCTCCTTCAGCAACAGTGGGTTGGTGGGTGGCCTTTCCAAGTGTCACCCATGGCTAGTGCTATTTAACCTGAGAAGCAGAATAGCTAAGTGGTAGTTCATCTCCCTTGTATGCAGAAGGTCCCAGATTCAATCCCCAACATCGCCAAACAGGACTGGGAAAACAACCCTGTCCGAATATCCATTTCCAGTCTATGTGGACAGTATTGAGTTAGTTAGCCCAATGGTCCGCATCAGTATATAAGGCTGCTTTCTGTGTTTCTGTGCTCTAGCCTGTTTGAGGAAGAAGCATGTGAGATGACATTCTTTTGGAAGCCTCTGCTGACGTTTTGCAGGAAGAGTTTTTATTGATGCTATCCTTTTGTTGGCTCATTTCCACTTCAGTGCTAAACCTGCTGTGGAGCACATTCTGATTCTAGGTTGAGAGTGTTAAGCTAACTTGCAACAAATGAGTAATTTTTTTTTTGCCATAGCAGTAGGGATGATTGGAGGATTCAATCTTTCATTGCTGATCAACCCCTCCTAGACTAATGTGTGCATAGGAACGTGGTTATCCAGCAACTTTTGCACTTCTGGGATGCTCCATGTTTTCTGTTCACATGATCACATTTTGAAATGCATCTTCTGGGAGAAAAATGTGCTTAGAAATTTAAATGTGAATTTTCATGTAGATTGTGTGTGTGTGAAAAGAAGCAGCAAATAATGCTGAAGTAATGTACATGCAGGATGGGACAGTCTTATAGGTGAGCGCATGCAAAAGTGACATGAACCAGAAATTCATCCATCCCTAGTAGATTCCCGTTTATGGTCACGGGAGCTTAGATACATGCAATAGAGACCTCCTCTCTGCACTCAGAGGGTGGTGTATAAGTCTCACAAAAGATATAGGGGCCAAAAATAGACTGAATCAACCATCCTTTTGATTTCATATATATATATATGCACACACATACATATTTTAACAGTGCAACACATCTCAAAAATAAGTATAAAGTGGGAGTAGGATTGTACCCTAAAGCCTGTAACAGCAGTAGATTTGTTCAATTAGAAGATGGTCAACATAATGGAATTTTTATATCCATCAAAAGTCTCAAGTGGGAGGAGATGAGAGAGACAAGATCATCTCTGAAACACATTTAGAAGCCTCAGACATTTTTGCAAAGGCTCATTTGGCAGCTTCTATTCTATTATAATCCAAATCCTTTTACTCTGTCCTCTATTTCATGTTGCTAATCGTAGCTCCATTGTGTGGAATATTATTTACAAAATGACAGATGTGCTGATTTTGGATCAACTTTGAATGATGGAGTACTTGAATGCAGGACTTGCTGTCAGTGCTGAATTTAAGCTCACTGTTTTCAGCTTCACTCGGGAGCTTGTAGTTGGGACCTCCTGAAGGGAATAAATTTTAGGGGGGCAGCTGCAAGCCCTACTTCTGGCAGGGATCAGCTGCACTCAGGAATCAATCCTAGAGGGCTTGCTTCTGAGGCCAGATTTAAAAGACACCAAATGCAAGAACAACTGAGAATCTATTTCAAGGTTGCCTGATTGTTGCTTTTGCAGTAGTGATTTTACCTGCCCTACAGCTGATGTGTGGGGTTGGTGGGCATAGCTGAGGGAAGTTGTCCCACAGGCTGAATTAGAACCCCTGGTGGGCCTAATTTGACCCGTTGGCTGGATGTTCTCCAGCTACGTATGTCCCTATGTTTCTAGATTCCAGGATAGGCAAAGTCAAAGGTTAGGGGCTACTCTTACATTAGCTGAAGGAATGTGTAGGTGACATTTGAACTGGGAAAGGTATTATCTTGTAAATGATAGTAATGCACATAAAATGGACAGGAGTAAAATACTTAAGTGTTGATTCATGTGCTTTAAAATGCATGTGTGATTTTGCTTTGGCTAATCAATTGGAGGCATAGCATGTTGGGTCTCATGCACACGGCATCCATATAAATGACTAAATTAAAGGAGGATGAATAATTAGGTTGAACATGCAGTTATTGTGTTCTCCTTTGATTCAGTAAGCTTTGTGATGACTGAAGAAATAGGCAGAACTCTTCAAACATTTCAGTGAATATCAACATCTTTTGGTCTCGTTATGCATTGATTCAGCTTAGTTGCTTTTGTGGTTAATTTTACTTCAAAATATGAAACAATTTATCAAAAATACCTACCTGTTTGCAAATCACATCACATGTTAAAACAAAACACATCAACCTCAAAGTAAACCACCTAACAAAAAATCAGAATACCCTCCACCCTATTGAGGTTCTTTGCTGCTTTTCTACCAGAGAAGAGTTATGTTTTCATTTCCTTACTTTAGACACTTTAAAAAAATCCAATTTCTTATCTTTATAGCTAACGTCACCCCAAAGGTAGCAACAGCTGCTTTCCCTCCACAGCAAAACAGAATAGAATTCTATCATGCCAGAATATCATTAAATATAATTCCCATCCTCAGTCAACTTAACCCTGAGCCCCAAAGCTGACTGAATGAGAGGCTTTACTACAATTTCAAAAGGCACCTGGTGGTGGTAGAGAAAAGGCATGGCAGAATCCAAATACTGGGGAAAATGAAATTCCCAGATCGTATTCTGTCAAGAGTAGGGTTGGGGGCAGAAATCTGACTTGGTTCTCATTTTAAGGCAAGCCTCTGGTTCATGGGGTCACGGAGAGTCGAACATGACTAAGACGACTAAACAACAGCAGCCTGATATGCACTTCCTGAAACAATATGCAAACTGAAATACAGTTCTATCTTTCACAGTTCAAACTTATTCAAATGCTGCTGTTATCCAATAGAAAATGCGTACAAAAATACATATGGGGGAAAGTGTGCATATAGTTGCCCATCTCCCTTTCTTGGGCAAGGTCCTTGAGTGGATGATTATGGACCAGATCCTGACACTCTTGGAGGAAACTGATTTTCTAGATCCATTTCAAAAAGGGTTTAGGCTCAGTTTTGGGACAGAAAATGCTTGATGACCAACTGTATGAAGACCTCTGTTGGGAGAGAATCTAGGGAAAATGTGTCCCCGTTAATTCTCCTTGACCTCTCAGCAGCTTTCAATACCCTCAGCCGTGGTATCCTTCTGGGTGGCTGTCTGAGTTGGGGGTGGGTGGCCTCACTTTGCAGCGGTTCTGATCCTACTTAGATGGTCGTTCCCAGAGAGTGATGCTTGGGGAGTGCTCTTTGGCCCCGTGGAGCCTTCAATGTGGGGTTCCTCAAGTTTCAATTTTATCCCCTACCTTATGCAGTTTAACATCTACATGGAACTGCTGAGTTGGATCATCCAGAGTTTTGTAGTACGATGTTAGCAAAATGCTGATGACATACAGCTCTACTTTTCCTTTACACCTGCAAGCATGTAAGTGGATGTGCTGGACCATTGTCTTGCCTCGGTCATGGGCTGAATGAGAGCCAACAAATTGATGATCAATCCAGATAGGCACTATTAGTGGGTGGTTTCCTAGACTGGATGGATAGGAGGCTGCCTGCTCTTGATGGGGTTACACTTCCTCTGAAGGAGCAGATATGTAGCTTGGGGGTACTTCTGGATTCTTTGCTGTCACTTGAGGCTCAAGTGGCCTCAGTAGCATTGAGTGCCTTCCGTCAGCTTTGTCTTGTGGTCCAGCTGCACCTTTATCTGGACAGGGATAGGTAGGTAAGGGTAGCAGGGGTCAGTAAACTTTTTCAGCAGGGGGCCAGTCCACTGTCCCTCAGACCTTGTTGGGGGGGTCAGACTATATATTTTTTGGGGGGGGGATAAACAAATTCCTATGCCCCACAAATAACCCAGAGATGCGTTTTAAATAAAAGCACACATTCTACTCATGTAAAAACATGCTGATTCCCGGACTGTTCGTGGTCCGGATTTAGAAGGCGATTGGGCCGGATCCAGCCCCCGGGTTTTTGTTTGCCTACCCATATAGAGCAAGCAGGTCCAGTCTAGTCAATGAAGGCAAAGTCAGATCAAAGTTCTCTTACATGAAGCACAACAGGACCTTGGACAGCTCCAAATAGGTCATGCTGGTTGAAGCTTCCCCCTCCTAACATACCTAGAGAAAGACATCTCAGCTGGAATTTTGGGCCAGCTGAAGCCTTATTTAATCTGATGTGATGAGGTGTGGTTGGCTTCCTGTTTACCCTCTAGAGCAGTTTTAGGGGGGAGTTTGAGGCTGCAGGGAATGGGAGAGGAAAAAGGAAGTCCTGTTGAGTGAGCAGAACTCCAGTCTTGCAGCATACATTGCAACCCCTAGTTTAGTTAGTAATGAACTTAAATTACATATATGTGGCAGAAATTTTCTTCAGTTCTTTGCTTCCTATTTGAAAGAGACAATGGAGTTGTTACCCAGCTTCCTGACTTGTGTGTCCTCTAAGTCTTCCATAGTGGCCTCCCGTTCTCCCGCTCTCTGAAAGGGATTTTTCAGGTTGTATCCAACACTGCTGCTCCATTCGAACGTCCCCCTCTTCTCTTCTCCCCTGCACTTTAAGGCAGCAGGCATCACAATTTGAGAGAAGAGGGAGAATACCTTACCTAAATCATTGCCTGCCCCCTGCATTTTTTAATGTACTTGGAGGCTACTGAAAACTTTTCTGTTTAGCTGAACCTACCCAGATTGACGCGGGTGGCGCTGTGGTCTAAACCACAGAGCCTAGGGCTTGCTGATCAGAATGTCAGTGGTTCAAAATCCCCGTGACAGGGTGAGCTCCTGTTGCTCTGTCCCTGCTCCTGCCAAACTAGCAGTTCGAAAGCACGTCAAAGTGCAGGTAGATAAATAGGTACCACTCCGGCGGGAAGGTAAATGGCGTTTCCGTGCGCTGCTCTGGTTTGCCAGAAGCAGCTTAGTCATGCTGGCCACATGACCCGGAGGCTGTCTTCGGACAAACGCTGGCTCCCTTGGCCTATAGAGCGAGATGAGCGCCGCAACCCCAGAGTTGTCCGCGGCTGGATCTAACGGTCAGGGGTACCTTTACCTTTTTACCTAGATATGTGGAGTTGACATGCCTTTTAATACAGTATATGACTTTATTCTATTTTTTAACTGCTGGTGTTATTTATATTTTTAGGGTTTTTTGTTAATTTGTTTTTAACTATGTTTTTCTTCAATAATTTTAATGTATATTTTATTTTATGTAAACCACTTAAAGTTTTTTTATGGTTAAGCAGCATACTAACAATAAGTAAATATGAAACGTGCAGCCCAATTTTACAAGGGCAACTTGATAAAGTGATAAGTGATAAAGACTACAATCCTATGTACACTTTCCTGGGACATTGATGTCAGTGGGGCTTGCTTCTGAGTAGATGCATAGATTGCTGCTAAAGTGTGTGGCTTTAAAAAAAACACCCAATAACGACAACAGTGGATTGAGCAATTAAACATTACGATATGCAAATTATAAGAAATTATCATAGTACCTTTATTGTGTGATGTATGAGATCAGCCATATTCACGGTATGGGGGAAATCTGCAATTGTCTTTTTCTTAGGGTATTGTGTCCTGTCTTCAAAAGGGGTGGGAGAAGGAAGAAAATATTTATTTAGACCATTTCTCTACCACTTGATATATAAAAAATATCTAATTGGGGTACAGAAAGCAGCAGCACTTCTGTCGACGCTACAAAAACTGCATCATACTGAAGAAGTAATCGTATCATATCAATAATAACAGAATATAGATAGTGACAGTGTGGATAACTTTCAAAGAAACTGCTTTTCATTTGAGTAACTGTCACCTGCAATATAATTAAAATATCATTGTACCATAAAAGCCTTTCAATTGGCAAAGTGTTAGCTTTCTTTAGTCGCATAAGATTGGGTCTGTTTATAATGAATGGTTTGCTTAGAGAGCAGTTATTCAGGGCAGGAGGAGCGATCCTCACCCGGGAAACATTTTTGACTGCTCTTTAGATGAGCTGGAGACTAATTGAATTGACAGATTTAAGCTGGCTGGTACAGGACACAACATTGTCTGGAATGCAATACTGAAGTCAGTGGCATGGGTAGGGAACATTGAGAATGGCCATGGGCTTGTCCCTAAGACATAGTGTAGGGATAATACACAGGACTGACAAATAGGTGACTTTCCCTCAGGTTTCTGTGGGAATCTGATATGTTGCCATTGCTAGCCAATTAGGAATCAAATACCCTTGTCAACTGGTTGAAAAGCATCTAGAGCAGTGTTTCCCAACCAGTGTGCCTCCAGATGTTTTGGGACTACAATTCCCATCATCCCTGACCACTGGTATTGCTAGCGAGGGATGATGGGAGTTGTAGTCCCAAAACATCTGGAGGCACACTGGTTGGGAAACACTGATCTAGAGCATCACTGATAGACCAGGTTCAGCAGAAGGAAGACTGGGATCTATGTACTAGGTATCAAAAGACCAAAAAACCCCAAACAAACCCCCACATCCTCTTTTGCTTTCAAAAGGCATTGCTATGGTTATTATTACATGTCAACAAGGAACACAACAAATTCTCCGTGGAATGCAATGCTTCTTCCACTCCACCCTCTCTCACATATTCTTGAATATATCCAAGATCAGACTTTTGAACTTTGCTATGGAGCTTGCCGCTTTCTGCTAAAAACAACAACCCACCCCTCTCCTGACGATGGAGTCTTTGTGTTTTGTTGTATTATTATAGAGCAAGTACCCCCTAAAGAGAGGCATAAGGAAAATCTTCTTAAGAAAGAAGCAGAGAAGATTGTGAGGCTTTATTCAATTACTCCCTAAAGGGTTGAATGTAAATATTGATTATATGCCTCTTTTAAAATAATAGTGGAGTTATCTGGGCAGTCCCTGAGTTCCAGAAATTGTGTACTGTATTTCTGGTTCCTTGTCTCTACACTAGGGGTGGAGATGTTGTTGGGCTACAACTGCCATGGTTCCTGACCATTGCGCATGCAGGTTGCCCTATTATATTCTGTGACCCTAAGAAAGTTAACATTCCTATACTGAGGAGTTGGACTGAAACCCAGCATCTACTATATTTAGCTTGGAATGTTTTGGTGTAGTGACCTGGGTTTTGCATTCCTCACCTTATGAGCTGCTTTCTCTAAAGCTCTAATAAACCATGAAAAGTCATGTCGGGGCTTGTGAATTTGATTTGGGTTGCCAGTTGGATCTCAGTGTGTTGGAGGGAGCTGTTTGGCCCTTTTCAGGCTTTGTTTTGTTTTTGGTTTTTTTAAATGCCTTCTTGGCTTGCTATTATTCTCTTCTGCTTGATGCCAGACAAGCAGCAATAGTTGTACAGGAATAGTTGTACAGCAATAGTTGGCAGGCAGCAAAAGTAGTAGCTTCAGCTCTCTTAAGTATTGGTACCTGAAGATGGGATCTGTGTTCTGAAATGCACCGAGCAATGATAAATCCTCCCAAGCCAGCACTTTTGAGAACAAGTTTTTCCTTTTTCTTTTTGTGTTCCTTCTCGTTTCTGTGCCTTTCTTTTGGTTTTCTGCTTTTATTATGCATCACACAGCAGGTGTGGATGTGATTTTGTTTTGTTTTATTGTTTTTTTCTTTCTTTTATGAAATGATTTATGGTACAAACCCTGAGAACTGCAAGGTTTTTAAAAATTCTCTTCTTTCCCCCAGGGATTTCTTTTGTGGGGGCGGGGGTAGTTCTTCTTTTGAAGAGACGTTTGTGAATTGTAACATGAAATGGGCCATTGCGACTCCCATGTTCTCCAAGTGAGAGTAGGATGTCTGCAATGCTAGGCTTTGATTGGAGTGATGCTTTGAATCCATGATGGTGCCACAACCTGATAAAATGAAGCCTTTCCCCCCCATTTGAATGCTTGAATTTTAATCAATTCCAGTCAACCACAGTTTTTGAAATGATTTTGAGCACAGCTCCTTCTTTATTTCTGCTGCACACTAAGTTGGTCTTCTGCACAACGGATTGGGGTCGGCAAGCACCACCTTGCTCCCTCCCTCTATCTTCAAATCGCATGTCATCTGCAATACATTAAATTATATTGCAGATTTATTTACTGCATTTTATAAGCAAGGAAGCACCCCTCTACTTTTATTAAGAAGAAGAAGAAGAAGAAGAAGAAGAAGAAGAAGAAGAAGAAGAAGAAGAAGAAGAGTTTGGATTTGATATCCCGCTTTATCACTATCCGAAGGAGTCTCAAAGCGGCTAACATTCTCCTTTCCCTTCCTCCCCCACAACAAACACTCTGTGAGGTGAGTGGGGCTGAGAGACTTCAGAGAAGTGTGACTAGCCCAAGGTCACCCAGCAGCTGCATGTGGAGGAGCGGAGACGCGAACCCGGTTCCCCAGATTACGAGTCCACTGCCCTTAACTACTACACCACACTGGCTCTCTATTAAGGAACCTGAGAAGCACATTTCCATATTTGGGGGGAAAAATGCACTGTGTAGCCATAAAGAGATGTATCTTGATGACCCTCCCCCCCGCTTTAGATTTCTTTTTATTTATTTTATTTAGAAAGATTTTTAAATTTCTCAGAGTTCTCTAAGCGTGCACTCCCCAACCCCCAACAGAGTGCTTTCCCTACTGGTGAATGGGAATAAAAATTGTTGGGTTAGATCCAGATTAGCCCTCATCAGAGTTCTGCTCATGCTGGAGGAAGGGGTAGTGAAATTATTTTTGCTTATTCCTCCTTCCCTTTGCAACCCACTTTGCCCCCTGAAAGGCTGAGCTAGAAGATTGAGGATCCTGCATGGAAGGTGGTGTTGAACACAGTTCCACCAAATGCCCTTCCAGTCACAGAGGGGCAATTCTAGATCCAACCATTGGCTTTTCATAGTTGATACGGTTTTCTTGCTCAGTCACGTCTTCTTGTTTCTGCTCACCTTGGAACTTCATCATACGAATGAACTGACTGTATAGGCTCCGCTGAAGGACTCCCAAAGAAAAGTAGAGACTAAAAAAGCACCAATTTGATCAGCCTCTGTAGGCATAGGCTTACACAGCGCAACACCTAAGAAGTGTTCCACCAGATCAGACTGTCTAGTCCAGTATCTTGTTCCTCACAGTGGCCAACCAAATGCTTCTGGAATACTCCAAGGAGGGCATGAAGACAATAACTCTCAGGAGGTCTGAGAGGACCCTTGGGGCAGTTCCACCCTCTAGCCACCCTTCCCTGTGCCCTGAAGTCAGTGAAGCAGGTCCACAGCGAACTTATGCCATCAACTCCTAAAGAGACAATCAGCTGGCCTGAGAGAATTGTCGCTTGGCATTTTTTCCTCTTGTATCCTCCTCTTTGTAAGGGGCATCCTTTCAGTCTTCCAGTCCATCTCTATCCCTTGGTGATACAGCTCTGAAACTGGGTGATGTCTTCTTCAGGACTCAAGGCGTCTGGCAGTCGAAACTGCTCCGGCTCTCTAGGATTGCCCTGCGCAGTCCTCTCCAATTACTCATATTAATTATTGGCATCATTCGGCAATGATTTTGTCCCTGGAGCCAGGGCACGAAACAACTCTGCTTGGAAAGAAGAGAGGCATTTCGAGGATGAACTTTCCACAGAACTAACACAACAGAGGCAGCCTGCAGCACAGCACAGATTTTTATGGCTGTTGCTGTTCACATTTCTTTCCTATCCTTCCACCAAGGTCCCATCTGTTCTATACATTTAAAGCACTGTGATACTGCTTGGCTTCCCCCAAGAAATCATGGGAGTGTAGTTTGTTAAGGGTGCTGAGGGTTGTTAAGAGACCCATATTTTCCTTAGAGATACAATTCTCAAAGTGGTTTAACAATCAACCTCTCTTCCCATGGAACTCTTGAGAATTGTAGGGGAATAGGGGTCAGTAACAACTCTCAGAACCTTTAACAAACTACACAGTCCCCATGATTCTTTGGGGAGGAATCATGACTGTTTAAAGTGATATAATGGTTTTAAATGTATAGTGTTGATGGCACCTGAGTTGCTGAGGGCAGCAAACTATGTGGGTGATTTCACCCCCCCCAAAAAAACACGGTTGTGTAAGGCTGAGAGGGTGAGGTTAAGAGTCATGGCTGACCCATAAATTTTGAATAGGGAAGAAATTTGATTTTGTCTGCATTTTAATAAGAAACTACCCAATTTACACTTTTCAAACCAGTATGCTGATTGAAACATGGTTATCCCTTGAAATTTGCTATTCTCTGAATTTTGTGATGTGGGCCCCCAGCCACTGTGAACAAAAATGAACTTATTAGGGGAGAAGGTGTGCAAAAAATGCATTGCATTCTTGAAAATAACATACAAGGAAGGACTATATTAGGGGAAATTGCTTGCAAAAAACGTGCATATTCTTCAGACCTTTGTACAAAAATGTCTATTTTAAGAGAAATTAGCATTAAAATGCCAAGAAATTGAGAGGATATAATTGAAATTGACAGATTCATTCATCCTTACACAAGGCATGCTGGGGAAATCCCACCAATGGGAGATTTGACTCCCAACTATCCTCTGTCCGTTAGACCATTGTAAACAATACACCTTAGGTCTAAGAATTAAGAAGGGCTGCTTCAAATGTCCTGTCAGGCTATTTGGGTGGGCATCATACATGGGTATCTTCTGCCTCTAGCATAGTCCAGGAAAGGAGAAAATTTGAATTTTTCATACGATTATCTGGCATCTATAGCTCAAACTCTAATAGGTTTGTAACCATAGAAACTTTATTGAAATAATGGGTGAACAAAATTCTACTCAGGGAAGAATGTCAAAGATTAGGAATTGCAGGAAGAAGGGACTGCACTTTCAACTCTTTGGGGGTGATACTGTTCATAGAACATTCTGTCTTTAGTTAAACAAATTAGATGACTTCTGTTTGCCCCCCAGCAGGCTGGTCTCTGTATTATAAAATCACTGCCTATCACTTGACATAATTAGACACATTCTGTTAAAAGTCTGCTCATGCACACACACACACACACACACACACACACAAAGCTGCATGGAAGGATCTTTAAACAAAGTTTTTTAAAAAGTGTAGAGGGCTTTGTGTAGTGTAGTATGGACTTTGTGCTGGTGGAAAGCACTCTTTCTCTAATAAGGTGGGGCACCAGAAATTTGACATACGGAATTGCCCCCAATCAGTGTTAGAAACTCAGATATATAAGCTGGGTGCCAAATGGTTCCTTAAACCAAGTTGCCAAAAAGGAATGTCTAGTTGCCATATTGGGGCAAAGACAGCTCTAAAGTCTTATTTTTCAAATGATGGACTGACTGGGATTGATTATCACTTAAGCATCTGACTAGTTCAGATGACAACATTGAGCTAGGTTAAGAAGTTGTTGTTGTTGTTGTTGTTATTGTTGTTTAGTCATTTAGTCGTGTCCGATTCTTCATGACCCCTTGGACCAGAGCATGCCAGGCACTCCTGTCTTCCACTGCCTCCCGCAGTTTGGTCAAACTCATGTTGGTAGCTACGAGAACACTGTCCAACCATCTCATCCTCTGTCGTCCCCTTCTCCTTGTGCCCTCAATCTTTCCCAACACCAGGGTCTTTTCCAGGGAATCTTCTCTTCTCATGAGGTGGCCAAAGTATTGGAGCCTCAGCTTCAGGATCTGTCCTTCCAGTGAGCACTCCGGGCTGATTTCCTTCAGAATGGATAGGTTTGATCTTCTTGCAGTCCATGGGACTCTCAAGAGTCTCATCCAGCACCATAATTCAAAAGCATCAATTCTTCGGCAATCAGCCTTCTTTATGGTCCAGCTCTCGCTTCCATACATCACTACTGGGAAAACCATAGCTTTAACTATGCAGACCTTTGTTGGCAAGGTGATGTCTCTGCTTTTAAAGATGCTGTCTTAGTTTTCCATCGCTTTTCTCCCAAAAAGCAGGCATCTTTTAATTTTGTGACTGCTGTCACCATCTGCAGTGATCATGGAGCACAAGAAAGTAAAATCTCTCACTGCCTCTATTTGTACCCCCCCCCCACATGCCCATTCCTACCTCTTTTTCTTAAAGGTGACATGGACCATTCATAGTGTAGGAATAGTCTTCACAACTGTGAGCATGTCTGTGAACCTGCCCTGTGTTTTCCGGGATGGAGGCCTCGTTTGTGCAGTCTCTTGAAAGCCAAGAGTCGGCCCCAGTATTGGGGGGGGTGGGGGAGAAGAAGCTCCCATATCTTTTCAAAAGTAGCTTCCCTCCCTGTTTTCTTTCTTTCAGTAGCATCACTTGAGGCTTTTGTTTGAGCATAAGGGAGCCCCGTGGCTGTGGCTGTGATATCAATAAGCAGGTCAAAACGGCATTTGACTGAGCTCTATTCACTTAATACTAGAAGCCAGCACAATGGCACCCCTCTTCTTGCCTGAAGGATTCAGAACTGTAGTTCCACTCTTCAGTGCAACCAGGGCTGGATTAATATCGGCGAATGTAGAGTCTTCTGCCACCCACCCACATACCTTGTTCCAGGTTCTCTGAAGCTATTAATAATTACAAATGCTAAAACCAGAGAGGTCTTGGAGAAGAGACACCAAAAGCTCGGATAAGCCTTTGAATTGATTCTGATTGTCAGGAGCTAGCTGGTTATTTATTTACAGTATTTTTCCGTCTATAAGACGCCCCCATGTATAAGACTATTTTGGGAGACTCTGATTCCAAAAAATTGGGGGGGGGGAGATGTATCTGTGTATAAGACGCCTCCAAATTTTTGACATTTTTTAGGGGAAAAACCTAGTCTTATACATGGAAAAATATGGTATTTAAACAAATCACCCACCGCATCATCAAAAAGCAAACTGCTCAGTGTGAGGGCATTTCGGGTTGTTGTTTTTCCTGTTCCTACATGGTTCTGCCCGAAAGCTGGAGAAAGAGAACGCAGTTATCAGCAGCAAAAAAGAAGAACAACGAATATGCAGTATAGCAGCCTTATGTTTTGGACTCCCAACTCCCATCATCCCTCGCCCATTGGCCCTGCTGGCTGATGGGAGTTGGAGTTCAGTGACATTTGTTTGGTGGGGACAGGGAGGAGTTGGATCAGGCAAAGACCCACTGAATCCTAAGATGGACCAGCCACCATGAAATAGCAGTAGGCCTGATTCAGGGCTCTCTGCTGTTCCATTCTGAAGTTGTTGTGGTAAAGGTATAACATTTTCCTGCCCTTGCTACCTTCCATCCTGACCATTGCAAGTTGTGGGGCTGCACAACTTGCAATGGTCCATTGCTCCATTAAACCCCAATGCTGCCTCCCACCACCAGGGTTTTGATTGTGCTCTTGGGATCAGGGTGTTAGGCCACCATCCTGTTTATAGGGAGTAAAATAGGTACTAAATAAATACTGTTGAACAAATAGCTATTGTCAGTTAAAATCGTCCACATGTGATCACTTGTTACCTTCTGGAACAGAGTTGGGTTTGCAGCTGTTTTTGGACTACAATTCCCATCATCCCTGACCACTGGTCCTGCTAACTAGAGATGATGGGAGTTGTAGTCCAAAAATGAGCCAGAGACCCAAGTTTGGGGAACCCTGTTCTAGATTGAAGGACAAAAGATATAGCATTCCTGTATATGGGTAACCATGAAATAACGAAAATGGCTAAATTGGAACTAAATCTGGTGATTGTCAGATTGAGAAACTCTCTTAGTAGGTCTTTTTTGAACAAAGAACTATCAACTTAATTTTTTTATTCCTGCTTGAAAAATATTTCTTGGTCAAATGTTGCCCGTGGAGCACAGTAACGTGTTTACAAATTTAATTGCTTTTTCCAATTGTGTTGTCAAGTTATGATGATACATTGTATCAATCCCCACTAAATAAAAATTATTAAGATTTGTGCTGGTGATACCACGCGAGGCAATTTAATCATATCCAGGATTAACGGTGAAACAAAATCCTGGAGTAATTGCAGCAGGTAATATTAAAAACATGTGGCTGCTGTTTTGTTTTTGTTTTTTTGTTTTGAAGACATATTGTTCTGTGATTATGAATTAATGCCAGGAACTTGAATGCTTCCAGAGAAAAGACTGTCAGCATAGTGATAGGTTTCTGAAACAGGCATTTCAAACAGAATGCTGCTGCTTCTTTTATTTTTTTGCTCCTTGCATTTGTTACTTGCCCCGTAATCCTGGTTCTCTCGGCATCACAGGCATTATAGAATATTCCAGGTCTCCCACTCTGACGTTGGAGTGAGAGCTCCAATATCAGATCCGCCACAACCTGCTACTGTGAAACCTCTGGTGTCTTGGCCCAACTGATAGTAGCTTACCATTATTCTTAGGGACAAATGTTTGGGATATCAAGGACAGTTTGGGGGCCTAAGAACGGAGGAACAGGAAATGGCTTTCACCCAATGCTTCCTTGGTGCATATCACTTCTGGAAAATGGAGATATTTAGACCAGCACAGGAGCTGGTTTAAACCTTTCTCTCCCTCTGATTTTCCTCTCATTGCTGCTGTAATAAAATAAAATAAAATATAAATATAATGCCCCAAAAGGATGGTGAAGTAGAAGAGCACACCCCCGCCCTTACCTCCATCCTGGATTTCAGAGTTAAAACAGAAACTTCATATAATAAAGGAAAATACAAGTTTTGCTTGTAAATAGCTACAATACTCCATACAAACAGATGATTGACCAATTGCAACACTGCCCCAAGAACAATACAACTCATTTTCCCATGGCGTGACCCAGAATTTAGCAGTAGCTTCCCCATTAAAGTATTTTTTTGTGTGTGGTACATCTTTGGAACCAATAAAGTCGCATCTTCGAGTAAGTGGAAAGTTCTACTGTTAACTTCAAACAATAGAGAAATGAACCCCAACACATTGAACTATATAACAAGTAGGCTTCGTTCTGTGCAATAGGGCCAGCTGAATAATGGGCTCTGAGAAGACGCTGCTATAATCTGGTATATTGCTCACTCCATGGTATTGATGAAGGGAGCCTTCCTTTGTATCTTGCTCTTTGTCAAATGTTATTTATTTTTGTTTGTTGGATGATTTATGACTAATAGCAAAAACCTTAGTGGCTAAATCCCTTGTCCTTGCTTCTTGGATAGATTTATTCATGTGGTTTGTCGGCCTTCTAGACCCACAAGTCTTCTGTACCATTTCACAGCATTTCATCTAACCCTGCTTGAAATTTCTGCTTACTGCCTTTGCTGCCAGAATTGCAAATTGAAGCCCAGTAGAATCACTAAAACATAAGACGTTGGCAGGCATCATCCAGCCCAAGCTTAGAGGAGGAAATTCTGTACCAAAAGCATCCCGCCGAGATTTCTATCTAGCTTCCTTATAACCTCCAGTGATAAGAGATCCCATAGCTTTTCTGGGCAACATGTTCAATTTCCTAGCTGTTGTTATTCAATCTAAATTTATGCTGCTGCAGTCCTTTGGCCCTCTTCATTGGGCCAGCGAAGAATTGTTTCCTTTGCCTGCTGTCCTCCCACCCCCCAATAGAATACCTGATTGCCAGGATTCACAGAGAATGAATGTGCACGGTTCTTTTAACCTTTCTTTATCTAATTAATATCAGGTTTGGAACGGTGTTGGGATTTAGAATTGTCTCGGAACTCTTGGATGGTTCTTTTTTTTTTTATCTGGATGATTTACAGCACTTTGCTGCCAGCTTGTTCTGAAAGGCTATACCAAGAAATGTAATCGCTGGGAGAAAGAGAGAGATAAGGGATGTCATCCAATTAAAGAAACCTTTGTCAACTAATCAAAGTAATTTTAATTTTTGATTAAGGCTGCATACGTTTGCATACGACTAAAACAATAGTTTTGATCAAAAACACACTCCTTTGTTTTTAGGCGGTGCATGTAGATGTCACAAAAGATGTATTTGCTTTTGTGTGAAACTGAAGGGGAATGTCTGTTCAAAGATTATGCCTGCCATCTGCAGTTTATGGAAGTGCTTATATTAACAGTAATTACTTGTTCTATTGCTAATTGGGAAGCAGATTTCTTTTAAAAAGTTGATTCTTGAGGTATGTATTTGGGAGTGAGCTTGTTAGGATTTCTCAAATCCCATAATGGCAAAAGGCAGTGGTACACATGTGCATGTTTAATGTGCAAATTCAAAATAGTTCATTGCTCATCAGTGGTACAGACCCTTGGAATTGGTGGGATTTCCTGTCCTACATGACTCATATGCCTGGCTTCTTCTTTTTAAAAAAGCAAAACTTTTTCAAAACTGGAGAAAGTGATGATTTCCCAAAAGCTTAATTAGATCCTGAAATTGTGGGCTGGTTTCTGTTCTACTTTAGTTTAACACTTCTTACTTTGGATTTCAATTATGGTCTTAAATATGTTTTGTATTTTGATTTTATTGGATCTTGGTTTATTCTTAAAAAAAAACCAAAACCATAGTTGGGTAATGCTTTTAGGACTAATTAATACACCACAAATACACTGTGTGCTTTAAAGTTCTCCAGAACTTTTCATCAGGCCAGATGTTACTCAGTGTTGGTGTAGTTGGGTGAACCAAAGAGTCATTCATTTATTTATTTGACGTTGTTTGTGGAGTTTGCTAAGAAGCACTTTAGAAATGGAATGAATAGATGTTGAGAGAGAGACCATGTCTGGCTGTATCTTGTCCCCTTGTCCGCTCAGACCCATCACACACAAATGCAGTATTTGTGCCTTCAAAACACAAAGAAGCAGGTTTGGCATGGAAATGCCACCTGCAGTGGAATTCAAGTGATCTGGGCGGGGAGAGAGTTTCTCTTCAAGAAAAACATCTAAGGAATTTTGACGAATGGCGAAGCAATAAAAATGCACTTAAGAAAGTTTCTCAGCAGAGTTCCCTGCATTCCTGCAGAAAAGTAGGTGCACCTAATTGGAATCACCGTTGCTGCTGCTGTTATTTATTAGATTTCTTACCTACCTTTTGCTGTGAGGTGCCAGAGCAGGTCACAACCATTTGGAAATACAATATTAAAACCTGTTAAGACATGTTCAGCTCCTACGATCCTCTGCTCACACAAGCTATGTTGGCTGTCTGAATGTCCACTTGCTGTATGTATGGATGATCTCAAAAGCTGGTGAATCATTGTGTCATCCTCTTCCTAGATAGGGCTGGTTCAAGACCTTCTGCTGCCCCAGGCGAAGGTTCCCTTTCCAATTCATTGTACAGAAGCAGGCTGGACTAGCAGTTGAATCTTACTTGACCCTACCAACAATTTAGCCTCCTCCTCTTCTGCACCTGAAGGTAGTGGGTCAGTTTAGCAGGTTGCATGACAGGTTGTGTGACGCACACACGCAGAGCTCTGATCCCTAACAGAAGGGAATGGCCTGGGGCCTCATCTACTTAATGGTAGGACTGACCCTGCATTATGTTTGAGCATGCGGATAGGCAGTTGAGGACGACTGGGGTTACTCATGTTTTAGAGATTTATAAGGAGGGATCAGGATTCCAGCAGCAAGGCACCTTCTACAACCAGCACACGTTTGTTTAGAATGGAGAGTTCCACACATAGAAGCTATATATCAGGGGTGGCCAACTTCCAAGAGACTGCGATCTACTCACAGAGTTAAAAACTGGCAGTGATCTACCCCCTTTTTGGGGTTCAGGTCAAAGTTGTTGAGCTCTTTTTTTAGGAAGGAAAGCCCTGTTTTGGGGGGTTCACGTAAAAGTTGTCGAGCTTCTTTAGGGAAGAGGAAAGCGACACTGAGGGTTTTTTTTTAGGAAGGAAAGCCTTGTTTTGGTGGTTCAGGTCATTTTAGGGGTGCAGGGCAAAGATGTTGAGCTTTGTTTAGGGGAGCCAAAGTTTTTTTAGCTTCTTTGGGGGGAGCCACTGATCTACCAGTGATCTACCACAGACGTCCAGTGATCTACCGGTAGATCACGATCTACCTGTTGGACATGCCTGCTATATATCATAGGAGGGTTTCTACATGTTTGAATGAATGTGCCTAGGTGGTGGGAAGAGCCTGCTGCCACAATGCAGCTCCCTAAGGTATTTTCATTCTCTGCCTCCCCCCCCCCCCATTAGTCTTTACTTGTGTGCTTATATCTCTTCATTCCAGTGGAATTAAGCTTGCAATCCAATCTGACCAGGAGACCAATGTAGAAATGTGCCAAAATATTGATAGAAATGGAAGATATGATGGGGAGAATGTATGAGTTCTGGTTAGAAATATACACTGGAAACCTAATGTATGTTAACATGAACACAAGCTCCCCCCGCCCCCATTTTTAAAGAGGGATTTTCAGTTCTCTAAGGGGAGGGCTTAGATCTTCGTGATTTAGTTCTCCATTCCATGCCTTGCTCTTAAGGAAAAGAGGCTTTTCAGAATAAGGAGGACACTGCATAATTAAACTGATGATTAAATATTTTTCTTCTAAAATATATTTTTGTTGGGGGGGTCTATTTCCCCTTCAGTTCTCATTAGTGCTAATAGGGGCTTTCCACTTATTGCAGACCTGCCCATTTACACCACATAAAACGAAGAAAGGATGTAAATAATTAGCCACGCTGTAAAAAAATGAACAACACTGTTTACTTTATAGCATGTTTTCATAGTAAGTATGGAAAGCATACTATTGTCTTAAGGAGGATCTCTTTAAAAAAAAATCTGCATTTTAATGACACCTCGGTATAATTTGCTCTTGATTATCACAGAGCTCCTTTCCCCTTGATGCTGGACTTTCATCTCTCTCTTTGTATCTAGGGTAAAATTTGCATAAAAGTAAGAAATATAGAGGAACTGAGGAAGAAGGGAAAGTTGCCCATTCCCAAAGAAGGCTATAAAATAACTGTTGTGAGGAAGCGATGCAAGAGTTGGATGCTTCCAGGGAACTTTAGTCTCCATTGCACTTCTTATTCATTTTCCTTTCCATAAAAAGGCTGCATTTTGCCAGGGAAGAAACCCAAGAAGCCATTCCTGCCAGGCCACAGCAGGCCTGGCATCAATGCCCAGCACCCTTGGAACCCCAGCATGGTCCATCCATGTTGGTGCCAGTCCGGGACTGATGGCCACAGGCTTATCTGTGAGCGGCAGCATCAAGGAGGTGTTTTATCTTCCCACAGTGCTTTGCATAGTGTCATGCAGGCACTGTGGGAAATCAAAGTGTTCATTTGCTGCTACTGCTGCTATGAGGAAAGCCTCTTGGCTGGGAGCCCACTGGCATTGCTGGGGAGAACTTTACTAAGGGTACTTCAGAGCGGAAGCTGGCCCTGAATCCTGTATTGTTGGCCCTCACATTTTGTGCTCGATTACTGCCTGAGTCAATATAATTGCAAAGATTTATGTTTTGGGGACAACATCACTTTAGTACTACATGTCTGTAATATTTTAAATGTATCTGTAACTACACAATCAAATTCAATTTTAGTTTACTTATTTGCTGTCTCAGGTAGATAGTCGTGTTGGTCTGTCATAGTCAAAACAAAATAAAAAATAAAAAAATTCTTCTAGTAGCATCTTAGAGACCAACTAAGTTTGTTCTTGGTATGAGCTTTCATGTGCATGCACACTTCTTCAGATACACTGAAACAGAAGTCACCAGACCCTTATATATAGTGAGAGGGTGGGAGGGGTATTACTCAGAGGGGTGGTGGGAATGGGTGATAGGCTGATAGCTGTGGTAAACCTGTTGAGGACTGTTACTACAGCTATCAGCCTATCACCCATTCCCACCACCCTTCTGAGTAATATCCCTCCCACCCTCTCACTATATATTTTATTTGCTGTCTGTCTGTCTAAAACAGTCACGTCATCAAAGACACAGGGGGGAAAGAGTTTTCACCTGCTTAGAATAATAGAATTGTAGAGCCGGAAGGGACTGCAAGGGCTTGTTTCTATGCATACAGCCATTGGTTGAGCAACTCTGATGTGATCAAGTAGTCTTCCCCATCCTGGGTCACCTAGAGGACCACAGGCTCTTCCAGGAGTGTGTCTTCTCCAAAATCACAAGGCATGACACCTGGCCCAGGGCATCATTTGGGCACAAGACACTGTCAAGCATGGCAGTCCCCTGCCACTAATAGGCAAAATACGAAGAAGAGAATAAGCAGATAGAAGTGAGTTTGGACTACTACAAATCACATGCCTGTACCTCTAGGAGAGTGTCCTCTATGTGTACCTGTAAGAAGAGTTATTTGATGTGCATGACAGTAGGCCATTGTGACAAGCAAGCTGCTGAATATGACTTTGAGCCTGCCCTTTTTAAATAGAGAATGATGACAATGGCTTTATGCTTCATTAAAATGCTGGACAAAACATACTCCAGCTCTGCTGTTTTTGTGGATCTGTGAATGAATGTATAGTAACAACGTGCTAAACATTTTTTCATGGAATTGAGTTATCTTCTATCTTCAGTTCTCTGGCTGCAGAATACGTTGTGTTTGTCGAGATGTTTTGCTGTTTTGTTGCTCATAGCTGAGTATTACAGTGTGACCAGGGAGTGGGTGACACTGTGCTGTGGTCCAAACCACTGAGCCTCTTGGGCTTGCTGATCGGAAGGTTGGCGGTTCAAATCCGCGCAATGGGGTGCGCTCCTGTTGCTCTGTCCCAGCTTCTGCCAACCTAGCAGTTCGAAAGCACGCCAGTGCAAGTAGATAAATAGGTACCGCTGTGGCGGGAAGGTAAATGGCATTTCCGTGTGATCTAGCACTCATCACACTGTTCCGTTGTGCCAGAAGCGGTTTAGTCCTGCTGTCCACATGACCCGGAAAGCTGTCTGCAGACAAACGCCGACTCCCTCAGCCTGAAGCGAGATGAGCGCCCCACCCCATAGTCAAGTCTGACTGGACTTAACCATCCAGGCCGGGGGTCCTTTACCTTTTACCTTTACCATTACAGTATGTATGCTGAGCTGCTTTTCTGTGCACCTAAGGTTCCTTCCCCCCCCCCCCTGCGCTACTCATTACTAAGAACTATGATGGTTAATAATTTTATTAGACAATAAAAAACTAGGTCCTAATTCAATCCCTCAAAATGGTACCAACCACCCAATTTAAAGTCCTGTGTAATTGGAATGAACTGTGTTGAGAGGTGAAGGGAGAGAGGAGTATTGTTTTACATCAAGAATGTTACTCCAGTAGAGAGATGACTAGCCACTGATCAATGTCAGCAGGCTAAATGCATATTGGTGTATGTTACACAGAAGACAGACCACACTTCAGCACCTGTGTTGCATTTTGTAAGTGAAATCTAAATAATAATGTTTATTCCCCCACCAATCCCTTGTATTATTTACAGGTTTTGCACTGCCCAACATTTTTTTCAGCGCTGCTTCTAAAAACTATGTCACTACATTATGGATGTTTTACACTCAATTTCAGCTGTCTTGGGCCCAAATTGGGCAGAATGTGTGAAAATTATAGCCCCAAACAGGTAGCTATTTATTTTTGACTATTTATTGAACATAATCAACCTTCCCCCCACACACAGTGAAACAGCTTATTACCTAAGCTACCTCATTTATTCAACCATATGGTAATGACCATCCCATCTGGCCAGTAGACTAATTGGTATCTAGGGATGGATAGACCTTATTAAAATCTGGTCCACCCCCGTTCTGCAAGGGTGTTGGCAAGTCCATCCCATTTACGTGCAGAATATTTAGGGGAAATCCTTAAAATATCATTCGGAAACACCCAATGTATTTTTATGTTGTTGTTTTCTGGAAATATGTTTATTGTTTTACATTGATTTACATAAAGATGATGTAACATACAATTTACATCAAAATCTATTTATTTATCTTGGCGACTTCCCATCCTTACATCCTTACATTTTTTAAAAGTTCTTGTGACTGAGGTGGTCTGAAGGCTGCAGCATTCCTTCTGTTCCTCCAAAAGAGATTTCTCTCCTTTTAAACTTCTAGGATGCA
Source organism: Darevskia mixta (assembly GCA_034641385.1). Taxonomy (NCBI): domain Eukaryota; kingdom Metazoa; phylum Chordata; class Lepidosauria; order Squamata; family Lacertidae; genus Darevskia; species Darevskia mixta. Next base: position 27,013,815 of record JAWWNH010000001.1, read on the forward strand.
GGGCTAATAATAATAATAATAATAATAATAATAATAATAATAATAATAAATTATTTATACCCCGCCCATCTGGTGGGGCGCCCCAGCCATTCTGGGCGGCTTCCAACAGAATATCAAAATGCAATAATCTATTAAACATTAAAAGCTTCCCTAAACAGGGCTGCCTTCAGATGTCTTCTAAAAGTCTGGTAGTTGTTGTTCTCTTTGACATCTGGTGCGAGGGCGTTCCACAGGGCGGGCGCCACTACCGAGGAGGCCCTCTGCCTGGTTCCCTGTAACTTGGCTTCTCGCAGCGAGGGAACCGCCAGAAGGCGGACCTCAGTGTCCGGGCTGAACAATAGGGGTGGAGACGCTCCTTCAGGTATACTGGATGCCACTGCATGCTTTGAACGCAATAGAGTAAGTCTCCCTGGGTGTGTTAGGATGATTGTGTGTATGGGACTGCACCTCTAAGCTGTGTCCCAGACATCTGTGTGCTTCTTGTCCTTACCCTTAGATGTCTGCTCATTTAAAAAAAATGTAGTTCCCCACCACCATTCTTCTCAGTCTGTGGTCATTGGGGGCACGGGAGGGAGATAGAGGACACTGGAGAGACACAGACCCACTTCCCCTCCATTGGGCATATATATATGGAAGGAGCTTTGCTAAGTAGATGTACTGTGGTGAAAGGAAACTGCCACATTTCAGCCTACCCTTGATTCTTCGCAGTCATTAAGGGGCGGAGCATGCTGCTACATTTTCCTCTCCATTGCCTAGCCCTGATGCAGTTGATGCAAGTTATTAAGAATGAACTCTATCACTTTGGAGCCGCAATTAAAACATTTTCCACTGGGGAAGCCACCCTTGGAGCACACCCGCAAATTGAATTTCCCTGTTCGCTGGTTCTGCACTTAAGACATGCTAGTCTGGTTCACGGAAGAGAAGTATTTTAAACAAGACTCACTAACACACATTAGTTTTGAGTTGGGATCTGTTTAAGTGTATCTTTGTAGGGATGAACCCATAATGAAGAAATATAAAATAGTTTCTTGAAATTCATACTACTACTTTTTATTGAATTATTTACTTTATTCCATGGCAAGGCGTGAATATTATTTTTTCCTAGGTGCCAGAAGAATGATAGGAAGTAAGTTTTTTATAATCTAAAAGTTGGTCGTTTCTGGAGGAGCAAGTTACGTCAATGTGCAGCTTTTTAAAAATAAAAATAAGGTTATTTTTATAATAATTGAAGAAAGATTATAGGTGAGCGTTATCCCATAATGTGTTGTTTCCAGTACATTGCAAACATTATCCACTTTTCAATGAACGTTTCTTTGTGAGCATCATTATGCGTTCTCAGGTAGTACAAGTTAATGTAGACATAAAGGGCAAAGTTTATTAATGGCATGGTCTAAAGCTTGTGACATTTAAGCAGGAGCCTAATTAAATCTCCCAGCTGGGATTCTAGGGAAGTGCCTTATATGGAGTTTGACCATTGATCCATTTGTTCAGTTGCATCTACATACACTGCTAAGGGCTCCCCAAGGTTTTAGGGAAAGATCTTTCCCAGCCTTTACTGGAGATACTAGATTTGAACCTGGGACCTGTTGCACACAGAGCATGTGCTTTACCACAGAACCATAGTCCTTCAGCCTCCGTGATGGAGAAGGGGGAGCTGTGCTCCCATCGACTCTACACCTCATTTGGGTGACCGGATTCTGAGTCCATGGGAACAACATGGCAACCAGAGGAAGCTATTTAGTACTTTTCCTGATTGGGAGACATCAGCCAGGGTCATTCCTACCCCCTACCCCGCCGCCGCCTATTAATGGTTGATGTTTTACTGTGTTTTAATATTTTGTTGGGAGCCGCTCAGAGTGGCTGGGGCAACCCAGTCATATGGGCAGCATAATCATCATCATCATCATCTGAGTTTATGTTGCAAGTTGATTCAAAAGTGTTTCCAAGCAACTCCCATGCTACAGAAGTCCGGAATTGTGTGCAGATGGCCTCTAGAAACCCCACCCTCTTAGTGGACAAATGGGGATCATTTCTCCTCCTCTAGCAAAATGTTCCAACAGTTTCTTGGATATGAGGTTCACCATTAGCAGTGGTATTTTTCTTTTGTTTTGCTGCTGCTACAACTGATACCAGTGGCAACTGTCTGGGCAGCCAAGGGACACCCATTTTCCATTCTCCTCAAAGGCCAGCATTCTTCCTTTCAGAAGGAGTGGAATCCCCAGGTGAGTGGTAAAAGCAGGGAGAAATCTTACAGGTAAAGGGACCCCTGACCGTTAGGTCCAATCGTGACCGACTTTGGGGTTGCATGCTCATCTCGCTTAACTGGCCGAGGGAGCCAGCATACAGCTTCCGGGTCATGTGGCCAGCATGACTAAGCCGCTTCTGGCGAACCAGAGCAGTGCACCAAAACGCCGTTCACCATCCCGCCAGAGCGGTACCTATTTATCTACTTGCACTTTGATGTGCTTTCGAACTGCTAGGTTGGCAGGAAATCTTACAGCCCCTTAATCTCCTCACAGTGCTGTTTTAGCAAGGAATGAGCACCGAGAGAGAGGAGGGGGCAGTAGGGAGCCATTGCTACTTGTGTAGGTTCCCCACTGTCATGGGCCAGGAGTCAGCTTCGCCTGCTGAACAGCCGCTTGAAGGTGGAGTGACTCCACCTGCAGCTGATCAGCTTTCAAGGACATAGAGGATGAGGCACTAATGAGAACCAGCTGGCTTCAGCCTTCTTAAGCAGAGCTTCCAGCAGCAGTCAGATGCTGCTAACAACGCTTGTAGTTCCTGGTCCTACCTTGCTGCTCGTCTTGACCCCATGATCACCGGATTCCCTGACCCCTGGACTGTCTGACCATGTGGATTGCTTTTCATCCGACCCTAGGACTGGACCTGACTTCAGATGCTGACTCTGACTCCAGGCAAGTACACCTCAGAGACTCTTCTGGCTGGCTGGCCTCCCACTCCACTGAACTCTGCACATTGTTGCTCAGCAACAAGATTATGACACCCACCTGACTTAGAACCCTGGAAGGTCAGGGTGGTTGATCATGCAGGGAGCTTCCTTGAGTACAATAGGCTCTCTGTGAAGTGCCTGCAGATTAGCCTCTCCACCTTGTGCAATGGAAATTGCACTGCTGGGAGAGGACAAACCAAATGGAGGTAGGGTCCCCTTTGAAAGGACCCACCTTGAACCCAAACCGGGGCCTTGTTTCTTAATTCGTTTGGCGGTGGTGGTAGCGCTGCTGTAGCAACGCAAACCAAATCAACATGACTTGTTTATGACCAGCTGAAGGCTAGAGAATCCTTTAAAACTTATTTTGTCGCTTACTGCGTTGAAGGCCATTACTAAAACTGGAGTTTTCTGATTAGTGCAGAATGCTGATTTTATGTTGTGGGTCTGCCTGTCAATTGCTTGGCGGGGTGGGGGTGGGGAACAGAGACGGAGATAAAGTCTGTTCACTTCCTAATCATTTGAAAATGTACATTTACCCCCTTTTAAGTAATGTTTAGTGAATTGGAATAATGGAAGCAAGGCAACATGTACCTGTAATATGAAAAGAACTAAGTACAGTAATCTCTTTGCAGAAAGAACAAAAAGAGAGAGGTGTGTGTTCCTTCCATTTGCTACAGTTGCTAGGAGCTGCTTGCAGTGTGTTAATGGGAAACACAAGAGGCTGATAATTTCTCTGAAACAGGTTATGGCTGACTGTTGCCTTTAAAAGTCTGAACCTTCTGGTTTAAAATAAGAAGATAATGCAGATGTTGATAGAAATGTCAGACAGCACATCTATGGCAGTTATACAAGACATGAAACACGGGGTGGGCTGCCAAAAGCACAATATTTTTAAATGATGTATGTTAAAAGGCAGCAAAACAAGGTGAGAGTGAATAACTTGCATGCACTTGAGGCATTTTTAAATTGCTCTGTGTAGAACTGCCTCCATGCCATAAACAAAACAAATGCATTGGCTTTCTCTGTGTTGCTATGGACTCCCTGTCTCGCTCTTTTCCGAACTTTCCTCAGCCTTTTAAAGATGTTGGCTCCTCACATATTGGCTGCGTGTGCAGCGTGCGTTTAAACCACATGCCTATCCCCCAAAGAATCCTGGGAACTGTAGTTTGTTAAGGGTGCTGGGAGTTGTAGCTCTGTGAAGGGTAAAGCACAGTCCCCAGGCTTCTTTGAGGGGAAGTCATGCGCTTGAAATGGATGACTTGTGCATTGTCTATTGGAGATGATTCATCCTCTTTACCTGTGGGGTTGAATTGTGGGCTGGAAGATGGAACCACTGAGAGTGGCTCCACTGTGGTGGTCTTAGCAGATTTGAAAAGTTTATTTTAAGAGCAAGTTTGGGTGTTGCTTGAAATGAAAACCTCTTCCCCCTTTTAATTAATTCTGAAGTGCTAAGACAGCTCAGTGTGGGAGAAGAAAACCCTGTCAGGAACAATAACAAAGCCTTTTACTTAGATGGGGGCAATGTGAGTATTTTAATATATATTTTGCTGCCAGCTATATGCATAGAGTAGAGATGGCTCTCATAAGGAAGATTTGTTGTCTGTTTGTCATAGCTCTCCCCCCCCTCCCCTGCCGTGCCGCCCCAGCACATGCATTTGCTACAGTGCAATGCAAGTGTGTCCCCCTGGCAGCTGAGCCTTTAGCTATTCAGATCTAGCCTCTGTCTATATTGATGGACACCAGGAGTATTTTTAGGTGGGTGAGAATGCCCAAGGCAGTCAGGAGGGCATGATGAATGTTGCCCACATTTCATGTTCATTATGACATCAGCTTATTTAGTGGGCAAAGTATAAAGCTATAAACTATCACATTCAATATTTTTGAAATGAGTTGATTGCATTCATATGCACAAAGAGAGAAATATATATTAACTTGCTGTTGCCATCCGTCTGTCTCAGGAGACAGCAGAAGTGTGGCTTTAGAGACCAATACAGGAGAGCAGTGTTTGAAACTCCCTTTGTTCTAGGCGCATTTTGCGATAGGGAATTTCATTCACGCGAGCAGTTTCTGAGCTCTGAGCGCAGTACTGCACCTAAGATTTCAGATTAAAACTGCAGAGTGGAAGGAAAGGAGGACTTTTTCTGCCTCCCCACTTACATATACTCTCTGAAGACTAAAGAGACCCTCTTAAGAATATTAGGGGGGTGGGCAAGGGAAGAACTAGACCATGTGAAAAATGAACATAAGATTTTAGCTGCAGCTCATTCATTATCTGCTTTGTGTTCTTATAAAAAAGTGTGCCTAGGCATTCGATTGTTGCGCCCATAACCTAGTTTTAAGGTGCCATCTAACTCCTAGCTTTCATATCTCAGTTTCTAACACTGCAGAAGAGACATGCTTTGTTGTAGCTTGGGCAGATGAAGGCACCTGGTTTTCCTGCTACAGGTGCCCCATGGCGTTTCTTCTCTCTGACCTTCTGCTAGTGATCATATAATACAGGGGTCGGCAAGGTTTACCTCGCCTGGGCCGGTTCACTCCTGCGGAGATCGCTCCATGGGCCGGATCGCGTCTGTGCAGATGTGATTTCCGGCATCTGCGCAGATGCGATTTCTGACATCTGTGCATGTGCAGATGTGATTTCCGGGCAGCTCGGTTCGTTTAAACGACCCCTGTGGGCCGCATGTGGCCCATGGGCCACAGGTTGCTGACCCCTGATATAATAACTAGTAGCTAAGCAAAACAAACATGGAAGAACATCAACCACCCTTGACTACAACATCCTGATCATATCTGGGGATGCTCAGCCCCCAGAGAGCTCTGTTCCCTCCTGCTTCCAGGAACTGTGCCTGCATTGCCAATAGTTCTTGACTGGAAACCTAGTGTTATCATCCATATTTCTGACTGGACAGTCATCATAGTTTCTTTGGAAATGTTTAACGCACAACTGCACAGCTGTGCTTAACTTTAAAAGCCGTGTTCATCCAGATATTCACCTTTCACAGGGATTAGATAATGCGACTGTGGTGGTAGCTGCATGCAGTCTGCAACCCTTCCTGGGGGAAGCGGGGGTGCCTCCTATTTACCCCAGTACAAGTTAATTGAGAGAGCGATTCCTCCCTTAGCTTGCACAGGGAAAATAAGGTTCTGGATCTTCAGAAATGAGTGCTTTTGGTGGAGAATATCTCCCCACTAGCACATATATACCAGTGGTGAGATTTCCTCCCCAGCTGTTTCTGGAGATGCAGCCGCCTCTTCTCCACTATGCAAGTTAAGGGAGAGAGTAATCTGTTAATGTGCATTACATATCTGGGCAGGTGTGGAAGTGCACATGGATGTACCTGGGGGGTGGGGTGGGAGGAAGGAAAGTGGCCTTTCAAACACCATGCACTTCCTATATTGCATGGTGGGGCAGAGGGAGACAATACAGTAGACATGACTTTAAGGTTCTCCTACTATTCATTGGACCCCCGCCAGTGCCCTGCAACACACAATTGCCTTTATCCAGCATTGTATTCCATACATGTGCTCTGCGAACAGCAACTGCATAAGCAAATAATACGAGCGCAGCTTTGCCTCCCGAGCAAAAGGGGCTGCAGTCTGGATTGCATCATGAGATGGATGTGCCTTCCTTCACATCTAAGGTGCAGCTTCTTTAAATGCAAATAGCATCAGGCAGGTAGGTGGGTGCAATTTGCATTTTCAAAAACCTGCTCATTAGGTGCCAAAAACCGCAGTTAACATCACTTCTGGTTAGGGTCTGAGTCAATTATCTGGAGGAAGGCACCCATTATGACATCGGTATTCCGAAGCACTTTTGCAACAAATAAAAATCTTAAATTTGCTGCAGAGTTAAATGCACCTTGATTAGTGGAAACATGCGGAAATGAGATGCCTTTAACTGAAGCGTGCCTCAGGCAAGAAGGTTAAGCTCTAGGAATTCATGGTTCACGTGTATGAAACGGACTCAGGCTGAAGAATAGGAATGATGCGGGTAGACAAAAATGTATTTCTGAAAATCCTATCAAGGCAAATACGTGGGGGTGGGGGTGGGGGTGTGATATGTATCAACCATGCCTGAATTGGGGTGTGTGGGGTATGTTTGTGGGTGTATAACTTGAGTGGGGAGCCTCAGACCTGGGTTCCTTATGTGGCCCTCCAGGCCTCTGTATCTGGCTCTTGAGACTCCCCTCAGCTACACCTCAGCTACTATCCCCCATTTGCACCCTACTTCAGTTTTTTTGCCTGGCTGGAATGTGTACTTGGATGCTGATAATGCTTCTCACATGCGTGGCTGAAGGGTGGAGAGAGGTCTGTATGTAGATACTAACCTAATGTATGAAGGTAATAGTCATTCATTGTTCTACTTTGGGATATGGACCCATCCACCAGTGGCATGTGGTCCCTGGAAGATTGACAAGAAGGGAATACAGGCTGAAAAAGGTTTCTTATCCCTGCCGTATGAGATATGCAGGCGTGGCCCTTCAGGAGGTCCTGCCAGTAACTGTGATACAATGAGTGGTGACTCGAGATAGGGCCTTTTCAGTGGTGGCACCCAGCTGTGGAACTCCCTCTCATCAGGAGTATGTTTAGCCCCTCTACATTGTATGGGATTGATGCCAGCTGAAGGCAACTGGGAAGGTCATCAGTGTAGTCCATTTATAATGAGCAACTGCTTTCTGTTGTAGGTTTGGTATGGATTTTAGTACTGATCTTAATTAGTTGTATTGTGTTCAATAGTGTTTTGTAGTTTTAATAACAAGTATTTGTGTAAGCTGCCCTGAGGTTCTTTACGATGGATGGTATAGAAATTTATTAAATAATTTAAATACTCTATTAAATAATTGAAATGCATCTGTTGCTGACTGCCAGTGACCAATACAATTAAAACTTTGATAATGCTAGAAATGTTAATGCATTTATTTATTTATTTATTTATTTATTTATTTATTTATTTATATTATTCAAAGTGAAATAAAGCAAAGAAATGCCTTGATGGCTATTTCACATTGTAGGGTTTTGAGTGGACATTGAGGTGAACTAGCCTCTATGTTTTGAACCTAGCAGTATGCATTTTCCAAAATTGAGAGTCTTTATTGCCATGCAGTTGCACCATGGTTTTCAAAAGTTACACACCAGTCCTGTCGAAAAGTGGTTTGAGTCACAATTTTTAATTTGGAGCTAGAGGAGACAGTGTCATGTATTCAGGAAAGAGAAATATTTTGTAGACTGTCAGCATTCCTTTCATATTAGTTTCACATCAGATTAATATGCTGACAAACCACTGGTTTCTCTTTCACTTGAAATGTTCCTAACGTCAATAGGAAACTCAAAGTATCACTTGACGTGCAAGCTACAAATCAAGTCAAGAATAGAGGAGGTAAATATTGAGGTTTATTTGTTTTATACTGGTGTTATTTCCTTCCTGCAAGACACTTCTGATGAAATACAAGACACTGATGATTAAAAAGGCATGTGGTTTGACTTTTATTTCTCTGAATAAAGATTGGTTACTTTTGATATATAGAGTTTTGGGAGCAGGAGCTAAAACCAAGCATTTTGTGCTGGGTTGTGTCCCATTTCCAAACCTGTTTATAAGATCAGTTCTCCTGGGATAACAACCACTGAACTCCCTTCAGACTTATAAAAATGATTAAGGACATGAGGACTGATTCGCATTTCATATACATTATAGTCCTATTCTAACGCTGCAGGAGAAAGAGGGAGGGGAATTGTGTGATTTGGTCCTTCACACTGATGGATATGTGGATAGGATTTATTGCCCACATTACATTGTGAACTCCAAGGAGGAGGAGGTCCTGCTTCTCCACTATAGGAACAAAAAACTTCAAATACCTGATCTAGACCTGACTAACACTGGAACCTCTGAATGGGAGACATTCAAATAGGGAAACACAACAGCTCTTGCTGGGGAGCTATGCATGATTACTACAGCCTAGTGCAGGGCTAGTCAATGGGGAACCCACCAGATATTGTTGGACTTCAACTCCCATCGCCCCTTTCCAGCATGGTCAAGGTTGATGGGAGAAGTAGTCCAACAACGTGTGGAGGGCCCTCTGGTTCAGTGCATGTTTAGGGTGAGACGTAAATGTTAGTGGAGTTACATTAATAATGCAGCCAGAGCCCAGAGACTAAAAGAAACTGATAATACTTCACTGAGCAAACTGAAAAAGAAAAGTCTATTACTTGAGGAGAAATAAACAGAGGGTGGTTGTATTTCTTAGTAGTTCAGGACTAGTACAGTGGTACCTCGGGTTAAGAACTTAAATCGTTCCGGAGGTCCGTTCTTAACCTGAAACTGTTCTTAACCTGAGGTACCACTTTAGCTAATGGGGCCTCCCGCTGCCGCTGTGCTGCTACTGTTCTCATCCTGAAGCAAAGTTCTTAACCTGAGGTACTATTTCTGGGTTAGCGGAGTCTGTAACCTGAAGCGTCTGTAACCCGAGGTACCACTGTATATAGCAGGAAGACATACAACTACACATACTGAGCAAAGCTCCCTCAGAACCACACAGCCAATCAACAAGTTACCTCAGCAAGGATCATGGCAATCTTGACTCATTGCTAGGCAAAACCTCCTCCATCATCACCCTCTTGGTTGGCTGACTGTCAAGAGAATTAACCTATAGGTTACCAATTGAATGATACCTGCTGGCTACTTCTAACAATGATCTCATATTTAACGGTGCTGTCTGTGGCAGTGCAAACATGAGGGGGGAAGTCTGCATTGCAAAGTGTGAATCAAGCCTCGGAAGTTGACGTTGGCTCCATACTTCTCTTCCCTCCTTGGATAAGTAATCATGTAAAGCCGTAGTGTGTGTGATTTGCTTCTTAGCAGATGCCATAAAGATGCTGAGTGATTTGTGAATGACCTAAGCTGTGCATAGAGATCATATAGCTGAAACAAATATTCAAAGGGGTTCATGCAGCTTTAATCTGGTGGTTACTTATTTCTTGCCTTAAGATACACCATATGGTAGAAAGACAATTACCAAAATTGCAAAACAGTTTTCATTCTTATTCAGTCCCATTTATTATATTTTTTTTCCCTGGAAATACCTGGCTAAAGATTGTTATAGCTAGCATCCTGTTCTAATACATTAAAAAAATTGGTAATGTGGAGTGCAATTTGACCTGATGTATCTCAACAGATGTGTGTTCGGTAAGCAAAAGCCTGCCCAATAAACTATTACCCCTGAGACTTTAGAGACGAGCAGAGTAATTCTTTTTCAGTTTATTGTATACCATTTTTTAAAAAGCAAATGATTTGGGAGGAAAATGTGTTGTCAGATGGCAATGTAATTGTTTGTTGGCATGTTCGTGTTTGTTTAGTTTAATCAATTGAGGTCCGCTTGTCCCAAAGAGTAACAGGATGGTTCTGAATGGATATAAGTTGGATAGCCTACAACTCAACTGGTATAAGAAATTGAGACCCTTGGTTCCTAGGAATCTTGCTTACACATTATACCAGTAAACAGCTTTGGGCACGACTTTAAATAATTTCATAGGCTCAGTGGTGTTTCGCTTGACAAGACATTTCCATGTATTTCACAGTTGACCATAGAGTTGATTAAAATATAATTTTGAGGGAATGCATTCCTTGTTTATGTTGATCAGGGCCAGATTTTGGGAGAGCCTTGTCATGGTGTTATTGATGCTCCCCTCCAACTTGCCCACCCCCCCATCCCAATGTGGCTATGCTATCTATCTATCATCTATCTTATCTATTTCTGTCACCACAGCACCACCACCCACTCAATCTCTTCCCCAGGCAACGTTTTAGCAGTGAGCAAATGGCAGTGCCACTTTTGAATGGGTGCCTGCCATCCTTATTTACCCAAAATGCCATGCCATGCCCTACCGTATAGATATGTGAAATCATAAAGGTAAAGGACCCCTGACAGTTAAGTCCAGTCGCGAACGACTCTGGGGCTGTGGCACTCATCTCGCTTTACTGGCCGAGGGAGCCGACGTTTGTCCACAGACAGTTTTTCCACGTCATGTGGCCAGCAAGACTAAGCCACTTCTGGAAAAACCAGAGCAGCGCACGGAAATGCCATTTACCTTCCCACCAGAGTGATACCTATTTATCTACTTGCACTTTGACGTGCTTTCAAACTGCTAGGTTGGCAGGAGCTGGGACCCGAGCAACAAGAGCTCACCCCGTTGTGGGGATTCGAACTGTCAACCTTCCGATCGGCAAGCCCAAGAGGCTCAGTGGTTTAGACCACAGCGCCACCCGCGTCCCTATGTGAAATCATAGATTGGGTAAAGTAAGATGGCGGGAGGCCACTCTGGATGGGAACATAGTTTGACTGCCATTCAGAAAGTGGCATCTCCACCCACTCAGAAATAAAACAGCCACCTGGGAATTCTCAGAGTTCCTTGGGGAAGAGGGATTGGCTGTCAGTTGTAGCTCTGTGTGAGGGGAATAGGGGTCTCCTAACAACTCTCAGCACCCTGAAAAAGTGACAGTTCCCAGGATTCTTTGGGGGAAGCCATGGCTGTTTAAAGTGGCATGATACTGCCCAAGAGAGATACTGCCCAAAAGTGGCATGGTACTGCCCAATGGGGCCCAAGAGAGTCTTCTGCAGATATTTGAAAGTGTTTAAGCATCGTCTCATCTCTCTCCACTTTCTGCTGTTCTGTTGAAAGTTAATTACCAGCCAGACAGTGCTCAAGGAAAATTTTCATCGGATGTTTTCAAGGACAGTGATCACAGTAAGCCAGCTGGACAGGGGCCTGGCTATCACCCTCTCATATGCAGAGTCCTAAACTGATTTTACACTGGTGAAGGCTGGTCCATTAGGGCAAATGGGGAGTTGCTCCACCAACCAAAGCCTGCCCTCAGCCAGCTCCCAGTTGCCTACCTTCTTCCTTGCGACCAGTCTAGGGGGTAGCTCTGGTTATCTGGTCCCCCATCCCTTAGTCTTAAGTGTTGAACTTACAGAATTCTGCAGAGAGTGAAATGGGGACAGAACTAGACGTAATGGGCTCTGAATCCACCTGTCACTGGCTCCCTTGCGCTGTTGCTCTCCAAGGTAGACATCTCGGAAAAGCTGCTTTCCTCTCAGATAATATCCTATTAGTTGGACGGGGTTAAAATGTTTGCTCACATCACTCTTATAGGACAGAGAATGAGTGACAAGGGACAGGAGGGCTTCTTGATACCCTTTTGTAAAATCAATGCAGAGAATCTTCCTTTCAGTGTTGGTGGGAGGATGGTACATTGTCACAGGGAGCTAGTAGAAGATTTCTCTCATGTGCTCAGCTTGAGATCCAAACAAGGTCAGGGACATACAAGTCCAATTTTGTTGTGAGAAACCCTTTTTTTAAAAAAAGAAACAAAGATTCGGAAAGGGGCGCTATTTATTTATTGTTTGCTCGCAACGTTTGAGCACAGCTGGCCAAAGAAGTTTAAAACCACATTCCCAAAAAGTAGTTTACAGCTTGGTTTTGCTTTTAATGTATATTAAGGCAGGCATACAAAGAAAACTGATTTTTCTTTCTTCAGACTGTGTAAGGGAACATTGTGAGAAAATTTGCTGTGTTCCCTAGACATTCTTAACCTAACGGAAGTTTTGTTCTTTTTTGGTGATGCAGAGAAAGAACTTGAGTACAGTAAAGAATATATATTCCTCCGAGTGTCACTCTGGCTTTGTTCTTAGCCCACTAATATCAGGAAAATTAGATATATAGATATATAGATTAGATTACAAAATGCTACATCGTATTCATGTGGTTTCACATATTTTAATTTTAAAATTAGTGGTTTTCTGTATCCATTAGTATTTTTATTTTATTTCAAATTTTGAAATTTTCTCTCAGTACTGTTTGCAAGTTAAAAGCTGCTCTCTCATTATATTTGTCTTCTTGCAAAATCTGAAGATGTGGTAAACAAGGATAAAAATAGAATATGTTTGTCAGGTGGTGGCAGTTTTTCTGGTACAAAGGTAGCTGTGCCATAATCCATCATAAAGTGATGAGGGGAAGGGGGAGGGAGTCATGAGAAATCAGGCTCAATAAAGTCACAATACAAGTATGGTTGACAGGTGCGGATATGTCTCTGTCAGTGTCCATATAAGCTTTGGAAGGATTCTTCTATAACTGTATTGTAATGAAGGCATTGAAGTTTTTAGCCTTTGGCAGAGATGGGCTAAGTTTCTGTGGTATCGCGGAATTTCCATGGACCTTCAAGCAGCTGTGAGGAGATATGTCCGTATGTCTGGCTTCATACAGACCCCAGGAGCAAGCCTGAATACTAGATAGTTGAGTGTAACAATATCCTAGGGGGTAGGAAATCCAAGGGGCAGAGAAGTTAGAAGAGGGAAGTTGAAGAAAGTAGCAGAGTGGAGAGAGTTACATCAACCTTACGGAAGGCAGGTGCAGAAGATGGCCAGGGGGAACAACAGCAGATAAAGCACAGTTGAAAAATGAGGGGTTAAGGAAAGATAGGGTGTGGAGAAAGCTCATGCAGGGCCAAAGACATATGCTAAAGACCAGCCAAAGTAGGGATTGGTGGCCTTAGATTACCATACTGTTTTCTTGCCTCAAAATATATTCTGAAACTACTTCCTTCGCTGCTTATGTTTATTGTGCATGCAATGGTGGTTGGATTTTCAACATGTTGCTGTAGCATTTCTGGAGGAAAGAAGTCATAGTTGCCAGCTGCGTAATATTTCCCCCCAACCTGACTATTTTCATCCTCTCTCTCTCTCTCTCTCTCTCTCTCTCTCTCTCTCTAAGCTCTTGGTCCTTATCCTAAGAGGAAATGCGAATAAGAAATGCTTGGGAATTAAAATTCTTAATCCCATTGAATACAGAACACAAAGGGATTGAATAAGGATAATGAATCATTATAACGGTTTAACCCACAGATGACACTGCAGATGTTATCGGACTACAACAGGGGTACCCAATGTGGTGCCCTCGAAACGGCGTGGGACTACAGTTCTTGTCAGCCCCAGCCAGCATGATCAAGGATAATGGGAACTGTAGTCCGGCAACAACTGTAGAGCACCATATTGGCTACCCCTAGACTACAATTCCCATTACCCATGGCCATTGAATGGTAATTTAATTTCCATAATATAAAAAAAGATTTTGCGAAGTTCCTGAGCATTAAAAGTTTCCCTTGTACATCTCTGACAGCTCCAATTCTAATATTATTTTGCCTTTTTAAAATCCAATTTGCCAACATCCATGATGTAAGAGAGAGAAGTTACCAGGGACACCAACAAACTCAAAGCCAGCTTGATTTTGGATCAAACATCTAAATCACCACATCAATTTATAGCAATTTTAGCAAATTCCTGTTTTAGCTTATACCCAGAACAAACTTAGTTGGTCTCTAAGGTGCTACTGGACAGTTTTTTTAAAAAATTTTTATTTATTTATTCCTTTTTCCTAGTTTGTTTGTTTTTAGTTTTTCGCAGCCAGTGCATAGAGGGCCACTCTGTGTGTTACGAAGCTATTATTGTCACTAAAAAGATATTGAACCACTTCTGTTGAGGTGTGCATGTGTGAGTAAAGGTTTTGGAAAGCGATCTCTTGGATGCCTGTATAAGGAGCAGGCTAACAGATAATGTGCGATGTATTCCACCTGAGGTTGACCACAAATACAAAGTCTGTCTGGGTTTGGGACCTTATTGTAGCAACCGTCCAAGATGGGATGGGTAGAGAGGGTTTCGCTAAATAATACACCCAGATATCTAAATAAGCAAGTTTGTTCTATAGCTTGCTGATCTCAGCACCATTATACAGTACCCAGGACTGTGTTTGCCCAAACCCATCATCTTGCTCTTAGTTACAGTATGTGCTGAACACCTCCAAGCGATTTTTGAGGCCCAGTCGGGAAAGAGAGAGGAGCACTAAATCATCTGCATATGTCAAGATTGAGATATTTTTGTTCCTAATTACTGGAGAGGGGGAGTTTGCATTTGCATCAATCAATAATATAAAAGTTAGAAAGCGTGGGAGCCAGAATTCAACCTTGCTTCATGCCTCATGACGTTTTAGAAACATCATCCATGCCACCATTTAAACCTACTCTGACTCATTTCTGTATTGCTTTATAGTTCTTGGATCAATAGCAAAAGTCTGCAGTTGATGTTAACAATTTGAAATTTCTCCCACAGTCTATTTCGATTAATAGAGTCGAATGTAGCAGGAAGATCAATAAAGGTTACATAAAGATTATTCTTAATGCTCTTAGTATATTTCCTTACAATATGGTTCAGAGTAAAACAGTGATCAATGGTACCGTGTCTTCCTCTGAATCCCATTTGTTCTTCATGAATAATGCTGTTGTTTTTGCAACCAGTCTGATCGTTTTTGAAGGCGATGCCATGCATATAGCTTTGAGGATATGTCTAACAAGCTAATTGACCTATAGCTTGTGGATCCTTCTTATCCTTTTTCTTATAAATCAATAAAATTATACTCATTTTCCATCCAGAGGACATTTGGCCTGTCTTGTTTATGGTAGTAAATAAGCCAGCCAGGATAGGCATCCACTGTTCTGTGTATTCGTTATAGAGCTCAGGAGGAAGAACTGGCTGTGCGAAAAGGTAGAATTCTGGAAGGGGACCAGCCAGGTAGATTTCACCCCTATTGCTTCAGAGCACTGTACATATGCAGGCTTCTGGATCCAATCAGTTCTCAGCATTTTTTTCTCCTCAGATTGTTTTTTCCCCAGAGTGCTGTCTTTAGATGTGGGCTGAAATATTAAGCTAGAGAAGACCTTAAGAGGGAATGTACCCATCTCTAAGCTTATCTGTGGGTTATGTTTCTGGAAATGTTAAGGTTTCTAATGGGTACCGGTCTGTAGGATCCCAGAAACAGCACCAGGCAAGGAAAGGATTGCCTTTGGGCTTTCAGCTCTACACCAAATTCTTTAGCAGGAGGGGAAAAAAGAGCAAATGTTCTCCGTCCTGCCAAACAAAGGGGGCCCTCATTTCTGCTGTTTGGCAACAGCAAAAGCATCTTGGGAACTAACAAGCCTTAATTACAACTTGTGGATCTGCGATTGTCTCAGTATAGTTATTACCATGGATGTGGCTGAAAATAACTATGCTTAGAGCACTGCCATGAGGAAAAATAAATAGGGATGGGTGAGCTCCCTCAGGCTCACCTCATAATTATTTTTGCTTTTGCAGAGAAATCTTGGGATGTGGGGGTGGGGCTCAGCTTTTTTTCCTGAGGAGTTTCAGAAATGCCAAGCTTGAGAGAGCTTGTCTCGAGCCCCACTATTAGTTCCTTCCCCTTTCCAAGCAACATATCATTGCAACGGGTGTCAAGGCGGGGAGCAGCAGTAGGGAAAGGTCAATGCAGAAAGGCTTTGTAGGCCACACAAATGGATTGGAAGCTTAGCTGGTTCTTTCAATATTTTAAAAAACCAGGTTTTGGATATAAGAACATGTATACCAAGGATGAGGAACCTGTGGGGTGGTAGTTGTAGTCCAAAAACGTCTAGATATAGAATAGCCAGTGTGGTACCCATCACATATTTTGGAGCCCAAATCCCATCAACCTCATAATAGGAGTTATGGTCCTCAATAGCTGGAGAACACCACTTTGGCTACCCCTGCTCTAGATCAGTGTTTCTCAACCAGTGTGCCTCCAGATGTTTTGGGACTACAACTCCCATCATCCCTCGCTAGCAATACCAGTGGTCAGGGATGATGGGAATTGTAGTCCCAAAACATCTGGAGGCACACTGGTTGGGAAACACTGCTCTAGATGATGTTGAAATACGACTCTCATCCTCCCTGACTATTGGCCACGATGGCTGTGATGGAAGTTGGTGTTCAACAACATCTGGAGGTCCAGGGTTCTTCACCACCATTCCTGCACTGTAGCTATAATAGACTTGGTGGCAAATATAAAATCCAATTTGAGCCATCTTTTTCAATTTGACTGGGCAGCGCTCAAGGTTTACGACTCCTGTATGTAATAGAAAGTCAAACATATGCCCCTTTGTGCTATTATAGATATAAAAAAGTTTATATACTGACAGAGACTAGTTGGAAGCTTGATCACATTTATTTTCCCACCCTTACCCCCATATAAAAACCAATACCCACTCCAATAATACATTAGCTCTTGCCGACCAGGTATGTTTGGCTTGCTTCCTTCTCTCCCGTCCACCCCCACCCTGCTTTCTCTCACACACTTTCGCTCTCTTTCTGTATCTGTAAAAAGAATTTGGAAGTCTGCCATTCCTTTCTGTCCTCAGAAAACATTTTGCTTCTGAGAAAGGAGGTGAGGAAAACAGCTCTGTTTATGGGGTTGAGTGTCTGCAAGGAGAAAACTGCAATAAAACCCTGCAATTTCATAATCTAGTGAAGTTTATCCAAACCCTGAACAAATGGGCAACAGCAGGTGCAATTTTTCTGGTTTCCTACACTTATTTTTTAAGTCTTTGATAAGGACTGGCTTGCTCCTTTTGAGGTCAGTGAATCTGCCAATCTCAGGTCACTCTTCTGACACCTGGCAGATACGAATATATATGGCTGGATCTCAGCAATGACCTTTCTTCTTGAGGTCATTCAATGGGAGACAATGCAGGTTGAGCCAGGGGTCACGGAGGGCATAGCACATCCTCTGCCGCCGAAGTTTAAAGGCCCTGGTTTGGAAGGCATAGAGTTTTGAGAAAGTACCGTATTCAAATTCTTTTTACAGCCAACATGTAAAAGGCCGTGAAAGGTAAAAGGAGGTTGGCCTCTTTAATCTAGCCCTAAACCTCATGTAGAAAATCTGATGAGAACTATATCAGTTCTTTTTATCTACTTCAAAAGATAACTGGGTTGTGTTGTCCAGTGTCCAGTCTTGTTCTCATCTGCCACTTCTAGGAAGTTGTATCTTTCATTCTGCAGAGTGCCAGTTCTGATCTTTTTGAAGCCATAGGGCTGCTCTGCATCTTAGCAGCATTAATCACTTGACATGTTCCACTTCTTTCTGATGATTATCAATGACATTATGCGAAGCTTTCAACCTCAAAGAGACTTTCACAGATCAGGGTGCCAGCTGAAGCAGTGAGCTTCTTAGAAAGTCGATGGAGCTAAATATTGACACACACACCCCAATAACACTTTTATTTTGGGCTCTGCCGACATGCAGTACTGATTGATAAGCTGTGTTATTACAGCTGGGGTGTTAAACTTTTCATGTGGTAGAGTCTGCTTTGAACCCAATGGGGCTAACTTCTGAGTAGGTACATATAGGATTGCACTGTAATTGCCCATTTATTACGGATGGATACAGTGGTACCTCTGGTTAAGAACTGAATTCATTCTGGAGGTCCGTTCTTAACCTGAGGTACCACTTTAGCTAATGGGGCCTGCTGCTGCGCCGCCGCCACACAATTTCTGTTCTCATCCTGAAGCAAAGTTCTTAACCCAAGGTAAGATTTCTGGGTTAGCAGAGTCTGTAACCTGAAGCGTCTGTAACCCGAGGTACCACTGTATATGTTTGTGTGTGTGTGTGTATAATTTTTATTAGATTTTTTCAAACATTTTAACAATAACCACCTTCAAATCAAATAACTACATTGTTTTGTAAGTTGACTTCCTACCCTCACCCCCACAGTGTTTTTACTCAAACCTTTTCAACTGCATTATATAATATCTATTACAAAAGTTTCTCTATTATAATTATTTTATCATTTTTCTTCCACTGCTTTTATCTCAAATCCTGCCCGTTATTTCATTTGACTGTAACATATTTTAAAATAGTCCATGAAAGGCCTCCATTCTTTAAAAAGTTCATCATTTTGATCTCTTGCTTTCTCTGTCAGCTTTGCAATTCCTGCATAGTCCATTACTTTCAAAAGCCCTTCCTCCTTTGTTGCAACCTTCTCTTCTTCCCATTTATGTGCATGTAATGTTCTAGCAGCTGCTGTTGGTATTATAGATTCTTTAGAGATGTGGAATTTTCAGACATTTTGAAGCCAGGGAAGCACACACACACAGCCCTCATTTTGGGGGGGGGGGTTAAAAAAATAGGGGAAATGAAATATCTGCAATACTTATTCTCTTCTCTGTTTTACTGCTCAATTACATAAAATACATCATGAATAACTTAGCACATACAATTGCTAAAATAATTACGTTTAAAATTTTGAATGTTTTACTTTTGTTCAAACGATCATTAAAAATATATTCAGTGTTAGGTTATAACAGCTTGCTGCTCCATATTTATGAAAACAGGGAAAATGAGAGTTTTAGAATAGAACCCATCAACATTGTAGTAAACAGAAGGAAGATCTGCACAGAAGGAAAACAGAAGTAAAAAAACAAAAAACTATTTGGGCTTAGAAATAATCTCCATGCTCAGTATTATACAGGAACAGAATAAATAATACACATAACCCCCCCCCCAAAAAAACCCACACACATACCAGTACTTCTATGAGGTGACTGGGATGATTTTACATGCTATAACCATCCCTCTCTCTTTGAAGCAATTTCCTAC
Organism: Darevskia mixta; assembly: GCA_034641385.1. Lineage (NCBI taxonomy): Eukaryota > Metazoa > Chordata > Lepidosauria > Squamata > Lacertidae > Darevskia > Darevskia mixta. The sequence continues at coordinate 27,033,256 of JAWWNH010000001.1, forward strand.
TCTCATAAAAGAACTAATGTTTCTCTCTACCCAAGAAGAATCCCGCCTCCCTAGTCCCGCCTCCTGTTCTCACAGTGGCCAACCAGATGCCTGCAGGAAAGCCGCAAGCAGGACTCGAGCACAACATCACTCTTCCCCTCCTGCATTTTCCAGCAACTGGTATTCAGAAAGATTACTGCCTCTGACCACAGACTGGTTCACGTCAACGATATACAGGAATCGTTTGCTAACGTAATTTCCTAATGCGACATATTGCCTTCCGAATTATTTTAAGGGTGCGAAGTGCAACTTAAACAGTTTTCAAATCTATAATACATTTCCCATGTTGTTGTAAAAGAGAAAGTGATTCGAAAGAGCAGAGGGCAGATTTAGGGCAGTTCCGCCACACTGGAAGCTGAGTCTAGAGGGTGACATAGTGAATTGAATGGAAGGCAAGAGGTGGGGGTGCTGAATTTTGGGCTTGCACAGGGTGCCACGGAAATCTGAAAGACCAAAGTGAGTCCTTGATACGTGGTTCCCAACACCTCCCAGTTTCCCCTTATTGCCAGTGTTTCAGGAAAAAAGGGGGGGTGTTTCTCCCACAGCCTTTCCCATTTCCCCCTAGACTTTCATATCCTTTACCATGTTTGGTGACTACTGTTATATTTCATTTATTTTTAGACCATTGAGATACTTTTTAAATCATGAATGTAATCAGAACATCAGGGTTTTGTTTTTGTAAAAAATTAATAGTAATTGAGCAGTGCCTCCAACAAGCTTACCTTGCTGCTGTTTTTGTGGTTGGGTTTATTGTTTGGTGGTTATAATTTGCTATGCAGATCAACTCGATTGCATTTTATGAATGCTTCAGACACTTGATGGCTGGGGTAGACTTCAAGGCAGGAGATGCACATGCACAAATATTTATATAACTTTATCTTAAAACTGGCCAAAAGTTGGCTTAGGGGCCGTTCAAAGCAGCATAAACATGAGAGGGAGGCCTGTAATTGGGATGGCACTCATGCTGCTGGAGTCTTCCCCCATCTCCTCAAACATACATGCCCCATTGGTGGTGGGTAATGAGGTATGTTGGGAATCACTAGATCTGCAGGATCTTAATGCCACCTCCGTCCCCCCAGGACACCTCCTTGTAAAACCCTCAGTAATGCCAACCTAGGAGTTCTAGTGCAGTTAATTACCTCCTATTAATGGGAGACGGGACACGGGTGGCGCTGTGGGTTAAACCACAGAACCTAGGGCTTGCCAATCAGAAGGTTGGCAGTTCGAATCCCCGCGACGGGGTGAGCTCCCATTGCTCGGTCCTTGCTCCTGCCAACCTAGCAGTTCGAAAGCATGTCAAAGTGCAAGTAGATAAATAGGAACCGCTCCGGTGGGAAGGTAAACGGCGTTTCTGTGTGCTGCTCTGGTTCGCCGGAAGCGGCTTAGTCATGCTGGCCACATGACCCGGAAGTTGTACGCTGGCTCCCTCAGCCAATAAAGCGAGATGAGCGCCGCAACCCCAGAGTCGTCTGTGACTGGACCTAATGGTCAGGGGTCCCTTTACCTTTACCTATTAATGGGAGAGGGATTACAGAAGTCATGTGCAGGTCCTTTTGTTCACAACTCAGTTACTGGAGAGAGCAGATGAGAAGTAAATTTTAGTTCCTGGGTTATGCAGAGAATAACTCCAGCAGTGTTTGTACAGAATTGTGCGATTACACTGACACCTATCAAGAACCGAGCATATCTGGGTGTAAATATCCAGTGATATTATACAAGGTATCTGAGCACACTAGATCAAAGAGGAAGATGTTGTGTTTCTATTCTGAAGACTTATCAAATGCATCAGCTTCTTTACTGAAGTCGAGGCACACACACACCTCCCTGGGAGAAATATAATACAAAGGGAAAATGAGTTTTAAAGACACTTCAAATCTCCCAGATGAAATGGGCTCATTTCTTTCTTAATAAATTGAATATTGCAAAATATGCTGAGTTTGCAGCATCAGAGTACTGTGAAAGGAGAAGAATCGGCCTTTTGGATAGTAACGTTTTATTTAATAAACACTAACATCTTATTTATATTGCATTTTGAGATGGCATTATTTCTGAAAACTATCTCCCAAATAACTGCTCAGTTGAGTGGAAAATTAAAGTCAGAACACTTTTTATTTCAATTGTGCAATGTCCCTTGTTGATACTTCCAGACAGAAAAATTCCCAAAACGTTCCATATTGTCTACACACAGAGAAGTTAGTTGTTGTTGCATTTCATGGATTGTTCCACATTATGTCCTGATCTACAATATTCCGGCACTGTGTTGGTGTAACCCCCCGCCCCTAAAAAAACTCTGCAGGGCTGGCATTGGCACCCAGTGTTAGACACCTGCCAGGGACCCAGCAATCTCTGTGGACTCACCACTGGCAATGCCCTGGATTCTCCTTCTGGCCCAAAGCTCTGAGATGCACCAGGCTGCATTAAACCATAGTTAATGCTTAAGTCTGTATAGTTAAAGCTATGGTTTTCCCAGTAGTGATGTATGGAAGTGAGAGCTGGACCATAAAGAAGGCTGATCACAGAAGAATTGATGCTTTTGAAGTATGGTGCTGGAGAAGACTCTTGAGAGATCCATGGACTGCAAGAAGATCAAACCTATCCATTCTGAAGGAAATCAGCCCAGAGTGCTCACTGGAAGGACAGATCCTGAAGCTGAGGCTCCAATACTTTAGCCACCTCATGAGAAGATAAGACTCCCTGCAAAAGGAGTTGGGAAAGATGGAGGGCACAAGGAGAAGGGGACGACAGAGGATGAGGTGGTTGGACAGTGTTCTCGAAGCTACCAACATGAGTTTGACAAAACTGCGGGAGGCAGTAGAAGACAGGAGTGCCTGGCGTGCTCTGGTCCATGGGGTCACGAAGAGTCGGACTCAACTAAACGAGTAAACAACAACAATGCTTAAGTATGATTTATTTTGAAGGTGCACATTCTACTAAAAAGTTATGGCTTCCCTCTTCTGGTTCTGGCTGCACTGCATCAGGAGCAACAAACCACAAGCCTTGGCTTATTGTGTAGACTGACCCTGTACTCATGGTTTCTTTCCCTCCAAAGAAACTATGAGCAGTAATCAATGTTTGTTCTTGGCTTTCCACTTGTAGATTGAGGGGAAACAAACCCTGTGTCTGGGTTCAAATGACTTGACAAGCCCAAGGCATGTGGTGTGGCTGGGAGAGGAGGAGGACTGAAGTGGGGACTGTGTGCTGCAGCACACAGCAGCCTTCTGCTCATTTGCATTAAACCATAGTTAAACATTAACTATGGTTAATTGTGATGTGCAAATGCAACCACTGTCTCCTAATCATATTGTCTGATCGACTTGCTAGTCCCCTAGGTTGTTTTTTTGCTGCTCTCATTCATACTCATCTTGCACAAAGATTTCTTTGAAGAGTTGTTATGGGGGGTGAAACTTGATTAAACTACAGCTCAGTAAATGATAGCTTGCATTCTGCAACTTTCCTAATTGCACTTCCTCTGATAACAAGTTATGCTGTGGCAGCTGTCTCTCTTTGACAGAATTTACATATCATTTAGTAAACAGAAATCAAGCAAAATTAAACATAAATCTCCTGCGATAACTCAGGTTCCTGAAAAGGCAAAAATAAAAATAAAAAAAATGGTGGAGAACTTGGATCCAGATTTGATCCCCTTTCCCAGTTTGGAGGCAACAAGAAACTGTGTTTAAAAATACCCCAGAAATATTGCATTAACTAAGGCATGTGAGAGAAAGGAGCAGGGAGTTTATGGGTACAATGGAGATTGGCTTGATAAACTGCAGTTTATTGGGCTAAAGTCGAACTTCTGTCTTGACTGTAAGTGGAACAGTACGGCAAGTTATTTAGCTACCACGACATTTTTATAGTTTTAATGTTGGGGTTTTTTGTGTTGGATTTTTAAAGCCCCCCTCCTCCCCCGCCGAATGTAATTATGATGTAGATGGGAATGACAGTTGGACGGACACACACACACACACACACACACTTGTGCTCGGATTGCAACATGTAGTTAGTTGACAAGGTCAGATGGAAAACGATGCTTCCTCTGACCATTATCAGTAGTAAGCAGTGCTGCACTCCTTCATCCTTAGGGCAATGCTTCCAGCCATAACATCCTCACCTGCTGCTTTATGGCTTTTGCTGCCACCTTAGCTGTAGCAGCCAAGCACACACTTGCACCAGGGCAGTTAAAGCAGCATCCCATGTCAGGCCATGTATGGCCAAACTGCAGAGTTCAGCTTCATTGGTCTTAGGAAGCCCTTACGGTCCATTTTCCACTGCAGCTTTGTGTTGGCAATAGGGATCCTAGAATGTACCAGATCCTGCATTGTTCAGCAGGATTTAGGAATGCACCATCAGTCTGCCTGACATTGCATGGGGTGTGGGTGAGAGAGAGAGATGAATGTTGTCACAAGGAAAATCCTGGGCTTTGACATACTGCAGTTTGAGAATTGCAGGAGCCTCCTTGCTTGCTGTGATGCTCTGAGAAGCACAACTAATTTCAAAGGGAGCACAGGGGAGAATAAAGAGGCAAGTCCATAATATCCATAGCTTGTGTTTCTGTGTTGTTGCGTATTTAGCCTGGACTTTTCTGTTCTGATGGGAGTGCTTGCTGCTATGCTTGCTGTTGGCACTTTGCACTTCTTGGTTCCCAACAGCTTGTGCCAACCCGACTTCTGCACAGCACCTTTTGGCTAGTGTGAGTAGATAAGTTCTATTCATGTTTTTCTTGCAGGCTGCCTTCCAGTTTAGTCTTTTTGTTTTGTTTTTCCTCCTCCTCCTTTTAAAATTTAAAAGCTAAGCCTTTGGCCTGAATTATACCTAGTTCTAACAAAAAAAAAAGTGATCTACAGTGGCACAAAACACATATTTCATCAGCTTGTAAATAAGTGATGGCAACTTGTTTCTAGGAGAAACTACTTTTCTGACATTTCAACAGAGTCCACTCACAGGGAATTCATTTCTGGAAAAGTTCCACAAAGCAGCACTGAAGGGAAAGCAGTGGGTGAAGACAGGGGTTGGTGGGGAGGGAACACCCTGTTCTTTATTTTTTATGTTTTAATTGAATTTTGATAATAAACAAAAGCAATAATTCAACAGTAGATACCTGCAGTTTCAGTATGTCTGCAGTGATAGTCTGTACCAGGCACTAGCAGTAATTTATATTGTGAGCCAATCCAACCAAACAGACCTTGGAAAGGCTGAGGGTTGCGGCACATTGCCATTGCGGTTAACATATGCAGCAGAAGGAAGCCATATTTCAGAAGATTTACCCCTTTGTACTTCACCTCTAGCCAACCTACAGCTCCAAGTTAGCTTCTCTGCTGACTTCTTAAAATGTTCGAGACTTTAGAGAAATTGCCATTTGAAGCTGTCTTCATCCTTCAGCGTTAATAGTCCTTATCCTTTTCTGCCTACTGACTTAGTAAAATGTAATTATGTCTCCATTGCAATAGGCCTACTCTTTCAATAGATTCCACCGAGGGAGCTGTTCTGCCACATATGAAAGCCTGACCCAGAATCCAGTTGCCTGACTTGACTTCGCCTGGGACTGTTTCAGAAAGCTCTGCATTTCTTGTTTCCCTTGGGTAACTAAAATTCATGCATGAGGTTCTAGTGGGAACCTAGAGCCAAAGGGATTTCACCCTTTGAGGTAGAGCCTGTGGCCACCAAGATCGGCAGGTGCAATAAGGGCAGAAAATCTACATAACTGACCTATTTGTTAATGCTGCTCATTGTGAAACCTGAAGCTGGCCCTGGTTTGCATGTAGTTTTTTAGGGCTTCTGTTTTAGTTAATATAACTTTAAGAGGGGCTTTGTGATTTTGCTTTTAGTTATTTTTAAGGTGCAGTGAGTTGCCTTATAAATAGTAAGACCAGACACCCAAGTAGCCCTGGACTTTGTCCCTCTGTGTCTAAATCTAAACAGCAGAACTGATAATTTTCAGATTTCTCCAACTCTCCCTTTTGAGATTAACATTCCTGTTCATAATGGTTTTGCTGTATTTGATTCTGATGCGACAGGGCTGATAGTGGTCTCAAATCAAGTTTAACTCTTTATTTTTATTTTTTTTAAAGTCTACTTAAAGAAACACACACAACTCAACACAATAGAGTTTTGACATACTGGCTTCAGTAAAGAGATCCTTATGTGCCATCAGCAAACATATGGTGTCTGGTCTGGCAGCAGTTCTGGGAAGAGGAGGTCCAGCTTCTGCCCTCCCAGCGGTGATTGGAACTGTCAGAACTGATTGACAGATCATCAGAGCAATGGTTGCAGCTAAAGATCCAATCAAGCAATGATCAATGGACAGCACTCCAGGATATGTTGATGGTGCATGCATTGCCTGTCAAGAAAGTAGCCATAGAGAGAGGCCCTGCTTCTCTGGACAAATAACTTCTTTCATTTTTCTTTATGCAAACTTCTCATAGTCACAGTAACGAATGAATTTTGCTATTTTCTCAACAATATATTATAGCTTTGCTTATGTGATTAAGTGCTTGGTTTCCTGTAACTGTACTAAGATCTCACTAAGTCTTTTCACTTTTTTTTTTTTTTTGCAGGAAAGTAATTTAATCTTTTATTTCTTTTGAAATTTACTAGTCAGACCAATCAATCTTCCCGGGAGCATTACATTGGGATTCCCCCCCCCCCCAAGCAAGACTGAACGTCATACTGTTGGCTCACTCAATATCATTCATTTTTATGCTTCTGGTTTTTTTTTAAGTCTGGTAATTTCCCAAGGCTTTGATAATATGGTGTAACCTAATGTGTCTTTTCTTTGGTTATATGCCTCCTTGCCCCCCCCCCCAGCCGCGAAGCGTGCTTAAACATGTGACTGGAGATAATCCAGAGGGCACTTTTTTGGATGCCTCCCATGGGAAATATGGAAGTGTCATTTTGAACAGTAGCTCCTAAACCCTTGGTATGCTTCTGTCCAACAGACATAGTCTCCAAATGATATGTGGCCTTATTATTCTTTTCATTTCTATACCACTTTATATTTTTACGGAAAAAATCTTAAATCAGTTTACAACACATTAAAACATCAAATGAAACTATCCAGAATAAAACATTATTGAAGAATGTCAACTATAAAGTAGTAGCAGCAGCAGCAGCAATAGTAATAATAATTTTATTAGTTGTACCCTGCCCATCTGACTGGGTTTCCCCAGCCACTTTTGGTGGTTTCCAACAAATATAAAAGCATAATGAAACACCAAACATTAAAAAAATTTCCTATACAAGGCTTCCTTCTGATATCTTCTACAAGTTGTGTAGTTATTTATCTCCTTGACATCTGATGGGAGGGCGTTCCACAGGGTGGAACACACAAAGTACACATTCCAAGCAACATAATTCACAGGAAACTAAAATATTATTTTAAAGATTTCAAAATAAAATGTTACCAAGGAAGTCAATAACGGAAGGCATGTTTTTTGCAGCAAAGTTAACAAAATAAAAATAAAAATAAATGCCGTAAACATTTCAAAAGAAAACATTGCTAAAGGAAGTCAAATATAAAATGCACACTTGAAACAGCATAATAAGCAAGAGAATACAATGTTATCATAAGCATAGAACATGTCTGCTGCTGTTGCTGCCAATCCTGGCTCAGGGTGGGTGGCAGCAGTGATAGTTTAGGCATGAAGATCTGGGTCTGCACTAAGAGACAGACAAGATGATCTCTGGCCTCTTCAGCAGCCTCAGCTTTTGTAGCTGGAGTCAGTCTGGGCCCTGTCCTCTCAGACCAGGTGGGCAAAGGCCTGCAATGCAGGGAGAGGGGCTTCCAGGACTCACAGTCAAGATGGTCTTACACCTGGGGATGTAAACATGCACCATTTTCTGTTCCACCCTCTATTCATCGCTCTTTCTGTTCTGCTGCAGTTTGTCTTCTGCCAAAAAAAAACCCTACATTATTCATCACACTGTCTGCTGTGATGAAATTATGTAACATAAATAATTATGTAAATTGCATAAGTGGCTCTGTCATTATGATAGTCCATCCCATTCATTTCAATCCAAAGAAAACACAGTGCAAATGTAGAGAAATGTAATCAATTGCTTATTGTTTGTTAAACAGCAAATCCTAATTGTGTTGGCTAGATAGGTTTCTGTTCTGGACATGGGGCAAATAAGCAAATACTGGGAATTCTGCTCCTGTGTCTGTTTTCATCCGAATTCTCCTGCATCTCTACTTACAGCTTGATGTTATCTGTGCATATTTGTTCGGAAGCAAGTTGAAGTTTTCCACGGAGGCTTCCTTCCAGCTTTGTGGCATTGGGCTGAGCCCTTAGTTCCACACCTTGAGCTTTGCCTGAGGAAATGCAGTATTATTGAATCAGGGCTGTGGTTCCTTTTCCCACATCAGAACCGTACAGTTCTTCCATGCTTTATTGAATTCACAACATTTGTAGGTTTATAAATTTATAATCCTGCAATGTTACAAATTTATAGATGGCATTTCATGGGTAGCCTCCAAATGCAAACATTTTAATGTATTGAATCGCTGTGAAACAGAACTGCTGAGAGATGTTGTAGAAGGTCTTCTTCTCCAGGAATGGTATCCTCTATGGAACCACAATTTCAATCCTCCTTTCTCTTCTCTCATTCTCTCTCTCTCTCTTTACTATGACGGTGCGAGAACACTTTTAAAAAGTGAGCCACACATTTGCTTCATGTTTGCATAATTAGATCTATGCTTTGCCTCTCTGCCTCAAAGGAATTGCAGTAGTGGGTTGAAAAAGTAAAAGTTGTCGAGAAAGGACTTTTTGAAAATGCAGAAAGTGTGTGTAATTTAACATGACCCAAATCTAATGTTCAAAAGTTGTAAGCCCTTTCTATTTTTAAAAAAGTATATGTGTCAAAAGATTCAGGAAAATATTCTTATGATTGTTTTCATTATAATTTTATTACTTTCAGGGCAGCATGTTTACAAATTAATGTCACTACATGAAAAACTCATTTAAGGTCATGAGGAAAAGTCTGATTGAAATAAGACTTTGTATTGGGATAACTGGGTCAGTTACTCATTGAAATAGCTCAGTTGGTAGAGGATGAGGCTCTTAATCTCAGGGTCTTGAGTTCAAGCCCCATGTTGGGCAAAAGATTCTTACATTGCAGGGGGTTGGACCAGATGACCCTCGTATTCCCTTCCAACTACAATTCTGTGATTTTGTGCAGAATGAGCAATGTTTGACGAGTGAATCTTGCTTAGAGAATAGACTTTACCTGTTGCGATCACACACAGTGATATGCTTGTAGGTAAGAAAATAAATAAGTTGTTTACTGAGGAAATGCATAACTTGGATAGAAAACTTTGTAGTTTTCACCCAAACTTCCAACAATTGGCAAGTGCCATTGGGAGAAACCCTATTCTCGCAACCCACCTGGCTTTCCAGTGTCCCTGTTAACAATGTTCTAGCCTTTATTTATCACTCAGCCTAATTTGAAGTATGCAGGGCTTGTAGGTGTCTTTAGGTTCTTGAATTGTGGGATTATAGATTTTAAATGTTAGGTATTCATCATTCATCTAGTAGTAGACAACAGTCCTGAGGCTGGAGAACATATACCTAAAGCACACCTGATGGATGCCTTTACTCTTCATTGGCTTTTGTTTGAATAGCTCCAAGGAAGATTCCTAAACCGATCTGGACAGACTGTTCCACTGATGAACTGCTCCTGTACTGCAGAAACAACAATGTAACCTGCCTTGGATAGGAATAAGGACAGGCAACTGAGAAGCCTTGAACTGGGCCTTGGAGCAAAATTTGAATGACTTACTCATGCAGTCCTCCACATAAGAGCAAGACGCATGTGGTCCTCCAGACATAGCTCTATTTATCCTCTTTTCACCAGACCACAGCACCACTCCTTTGCAGCTACTGTTTGGATTGGTAAACCATTGATTAAAAACCATCTGATTCTGTTGCCTGCCTGGAACAACAAGTGGGATTATCAAGCACCAGTGGCGCAGGCATCACGCCTGCAACGTTGGGAGGAGGCCAAGTGTGGAGCCCAGTGTGGCACTGTGGCATGGCTTCAAGGGCCGGTGGCTCCTCCAGCTCAGTCATCCCATTCATTGAGCTTCCTTTAGCACATGTAAGCTCAACTTCATAGTGACCGGAAATGATGTTCTAAAATACAAGGTTTCAATAAACTTGTTTCTCTTGCTCATGAATGTTTCATTTCTAAATTGAGAGGTGCTGAGGGAGGTCCATCATTCCTCGTAGTAGTGAGCACAGGTGGACGTGTACCAATTGGCTAGGAGTGTCATCACAAACAAGATGGAGGTTGCTGTATACCCAGTGGGAATTCCAAGCAATAGTGACTGCTGACTACCCCCTGCCCTGCCTCATAGCAAGTCTACCACCGTCACCCCTAGGGGAGAGAGGACTTTACATTGATGCTCTCAGACTGCTTTGCCAGAAACACCTCTGCTTGCTTCTTCTATGTACTTGAGAATGGACATGATAGTGTCTACCCATAGTCAAACAGTCCCAGATTGATTTCCATGGACAGCACTCACATTTGCTTTAGAAAAAATCTGAACATGGCTTCCAGTGTAAATCTGGAAATTGCCCATCTAGACAAAGGAGACAATTCATGCTGGGCTTTTTCTATTTTTTGGCTTATCTCTTTGCAACCAGTTAAAATGATTGCCTTAACCACAGTCTTTATATAGTGCCCATTTATCAGCCTTACTAAAATATTGCTGTATATTGACCTTTTACAAAGCTGGAGATTGGAGTTGATTAATTTAACGTCTGTCTCAGTCCCAAAATGTGGGTTTGTGGTTAACACCGTGGTGGAGGAACAAATCCCATGTGCTGTGCTTGCATTATGACAAATACACAAGCTCTTTCTCATGCTCTCTCCTTCTGCAGATTCTGCTTAGGAAAAAAAAAACGCATTTCTCCAAAGATAAGCGCCATAGCCCTGTAGCTTTGGATTAATGCACTTCTCTGTTTCCAAAACACAAAACATTTACAATATTGAGCAGGTCTGACCTGAACAAATTTGGCGTAAAGATAGTGATTTGAAGAGGGATCATTTTTTATCTCCGCGTGTAGAAGAATATGTCGAAAAGCCAATCAGTTCTGTCACGGACTGGGATGGTGGTTAAGAAATGGAAAACATCTCTGCTAGCAGGTACAACTCTTCATTCTTGACAACTGGCTGGTGCAGTATTCTTGCATCTTGATTTATCGAAACAGATGGTCTATAAAGTTGATTTCCGGACAGTGTCCACCATTCGTTCATGTATTCCTTCAGAATGAAATTTGTCAAGAGACTAAGATACAGAGGGACATGGGACTCCCAAATACCCACATGACCTCTACTTCAGTTTAATCAGGAGCCTGGTGAGCCACGATCAAAATGCCAGAGTTGTAGGATTATAGGCAGCCTTCCTCAAACTGGTGTCCTACACTTGTTGCTGGACTGTAACTCCCATCACCAGCACAACCGATGCCCAGGGATGCTGGGAGTTGCAGTTCCAGCTTAGAGAAGCCTGGATGAGACAGGTGCTGTCTGGATCTTGCCTTTGCTTCCCATGGAGGTTATTTGGATAATACCGGTACATATTTTAAAGCTGATCCTGCTCTGCCTTTACAGCTTAAGCTGTATCCCCATCACCCCTGAAACCCAGTACGATAGGTGTGTGTAGGGGGCTGTAAGCTCGTTTATGGTAGTGAAATCTCTTGGTGCCAGCTGTAAACTTTGAAAAGCGACTTTTCTTAAATCATTTGGCCTCTCTTTTTCACCTCTTTTGTGTGAAAGTGTGTAAGAACGTGGTTTTCACAAAGCCCTCTAAGTACTCTGTCAACCTCAAGCACGCTGTGGGGCTTGCTTAGCAGATTTCTTTACCTCCTCACTTGATCGCAGTGTTCAGAATTAGCCAGGCACAACTTTGCACCTGACTATTGGCCACCTGCAATCAAGTGAAGATGACTGGGCGCCAGGATGGCGCCTGACATCTCCGCCATCTGAAGGTACATGCCTGGGGAATCATTGCATCTTGCCTGTTTTTACACACTTAATACTACATCCTGCAGACTTCTAGCAGTTATATTTTATCTGCACATTTCAAGAACTAAAATGCTTTTTTCTGTGCAGCCTGAGCAGGAGCAGTGAATGTTATAGTTAATTGTTGTCCCTTGTCCTGCTCACAGTTAAGAATTATCCCTACGTTATTAATGGTTCGTGTCGCCATTCAGAAAGAGAGGTGTTGTTGTTCAGTCGTTCAGTCGTGTCCAACTCTTCGTGACCCCATGGACCAGGGCACGCCAGGCACGCCTATCCTTCACTGCCTCTCGCAGTTTGGCCAAACTCATGTTAGTAGCTTCGAGAACACTGTCCAACCAAGAAAGTGAGGTAGGAATAGGCCAATATATATGTGTGTGGACTGTCCCTGAATCAAGTGACTTTTCGTCTTTGACTTCTCAAAGTTCTTAACCTAGCTCAAGGTTGTCATCTGAACTAGCCAGATGCTTAACTGATAATCAGTCAATGCATCATTTGAAAAATAAAGACTTTAGAGCCGTCTTGCCCCAAAATGGCAACTAGACATTCCTTGTTGGCAACTGTAACCTTGGTTTACGGAGCCCTTTGGCGCCTAGCTTATATATCTGAGTTTCTAACGTTGCTTGGCATCTGTACTTTTTGAGGGCTATATCCCTTCTCCAGCCCTGTCTGCTTCCCTTCCCTTTGACTACACTCAAGTTCCCTCAGTAGGCTTCCATAGGTTAGCCAAGCAGTCATCCAAGGCTCCAATAGGCCAGTTGACCACGTCACTGAGTCACATGATACTCTGGTAAATCAGCTATCATGTGCCTTGGGTTGTTGGATTAAAATTTCAAAAATGATGACCCAGTTTTGCTGGTCTGCTTTATATACATACACACACATGTGTGAACTCCTATCTTAACATGTGTGGTAATGGAACTGTGGAGACAGTTTCTGTACTGCAGAGATTATCGCAGTGAACACTAATACTCTGTCTCCGTTTCCTTGATTAGTAGGGGAAATTCAGCAAAGAAACACACAATTATTATGATTAAAGCATTTATGTGCACAACATGGAAAACATTGAGTAAAACAGCACTGAGGCATTTACTGAATTCATATCCTGCCCTTCCTGCCACAGGAACCCAGGGCAGCAAACAGATTCACAATTAAAAACAAAAACAATCCAAAACCATTGAAACACTCTAAGAACTGTAACAAAAGCAGTTACAGTTGTTCTATTTATTCACCCCGGGCTTGTCAGTACGGAGAAAAGTGGGTGGTTAGTTACAACTTTAAAAAGATGTATATATAGTGTGGAACGATATATATTAGTGGAGTTATCTTTTTACTTCTCCACTTCTTCTCTCCTTTACTGTGGCCCTTTCTTGCTAGGGTAGCATTGCTAGGGCTGTGCACCAGATTCATAGACTACTCATAGAATGGTAGAGTTCGAAGGGACCCTGAGGATCATCTAGTCCAACCCCTGCAATGCAGAATATGCAGCTGTCCCATACGGGGATCGAACCTGCAACCTTGCCATTATCAGCACCACACTCTAACCAACTGAACTATGTACTGTGGGCCCGCCTGCTTATTCTGCTAAATGGGACATCACCTGTTTGTTTATATGCCACTTTCCCTCAAAATTGTGTCCAAAGTGGCTCACAACATGTAAAACGGGCAACAATAAATATAAAAATTGAGAAATGTTAGAAACAATTAGATATAAGCATATCAATAAATACAAAAAAAAATTTGTATGAAAACAATATAAATACGCTAATCTAATTCAACAGTTTAAACTAAACATTGTATAAAGTAAGCTAACCTAATTAAATAGCTTCAACTGAACAGGAAAGAGAGCAACGTGAACACAAAAATAGAACATTTCCATGTTTCAGAAAATGCAACAGATTAGACTGATTTGGATGGATCCGAATGTGAGTTGTGTTCGGTTGAGATACCCTTGGCTGGGTTGCAGGGTCCATATTAATTCAGGGCTGTCAGAGGGAGCTGTGTAGATTTGAAGAAGGAGATGCAATCATCATTGGAAGAAGGAGATGCCACCTGTCAGGAATGCTTTGATGGTGTTTCCTGCTTGGCAGGGGGTTGGACTGGATGGCCCTTGTGGCCTCTTCCAACTCTATGATTCTATGATTCTATGATCTTCATGGTAGAAGTTGAGGGTGGGTGACTGCTTTCCCACCTGAGCTTTTCTTCTTCTTCCTGCCAGGCTTCTTCTCCTTCTCACCCCTGAAGCAGCACCTTGCAGGATCCAATCATCTTGCTTAACAGCTGCTCAGTAGAAAGATTTATCCCTGTATAGTGCCGATAGCTACTCCTTCATATGCAAGGAAACCGCTTGCTCACAGAATCATAGAATCACAGAGTTGGAAGGGACCACAAGCATCTAGTCCAACCCCTGCAAGGCAGGACTCTTTTCCCAAACATGAGGCTCGAACCCATGACCCTAAGATTGAGTCTCCTGCTCTACAGACTGAGCTGTCCCAGGCCCCCTATCATGAGCAGCAGCCTGCAGTTCTGTTTTATGGCTTTTTTGTAGAGTTTAAGTATTTTGGAATAAGCTATTAAGGTTTTAAAAAAAGGGAACATCTGTCAACATTATTACTTTTATTCACTTTGCTTATAAAGGAATGCAGCACAACTACATTAGCGTTGCTGATGCACTTACCCAATTTGCCGAATTACTTTTTGTTTACACAGGATTTTGTTAGGCAACTGTGTGGCATTATTTAATGACAGCACCATCTCAAATTAAATTACAGCTTGTGTTCACCTACAAATTACTACTTTGCTCAAAATGAAAGAGTTGAGGAAGACAAGAAAGGAAGCATTTTTAAAATTTATGGTTTTAGAGGGAGGAAGTAGCAAGTTGGCTTGTGAAGAGAAATATTTACTGGTGTGTGAGTCCCGTCCCCCCTGTATTTCATAGACATTTATTTCTATTCTACTACCACCTGGATTCCACCCTAAACAGCAGCGCCTTGGTTGATGCTGAGCTAGACAAGCATATTGGCAAAGCAACTACAGCAATGGCTCACCTCTCAAAAAGGATACGGGAGAATGTGATGCTAACATCCAATACCAAGATGAGCTGTCAGGAGTGACACCTCAATGCCTTCCACATGCAATGTGTCAGGAAAATAATTAGTCTATCACATGGCAGGACAGAGTTTCAAACGAAGATGTGCTCTCCCAAGTCTACATTCCCAGTATGTTGGCACTCATCTCTTAGCAACATCTATGCTGAGTTGGTCATGTTCACAGAATACCCAATGATGTGCTCTATGGGGAGCTGGCTTCAGGCACCAGGCCCATTGGCAGACCAACTCTGCTTTGTGAAGTTGTCTACAAACATGACATGAAGGTTGGCAGCATCAACCTCGCCATGTGCGAATTGCTTGCAGACAACCACAGTGCCTGGAGACAGACAGACATGTCATGTATCCACAGCAGTGACCAGAGGAGGAATGACCACTGGGAGGAGCACAGAGAAGAAACGCCGTGGTGCATCTGCAGCAGCACGACCAGAAACCTTCATCTGCTCCAGCTGCAACAAAATGTGTCTCTTCTGTATCAGTCTCTACAGCCACAACAGGCACTGCAACCTTCCAATAGTTTGACTTCATCCCCAAAGGTGCAATCCTCCATTTACTCCTGAGATAGAAAGATGCCCATCCAATACATTCTCACTAGACCAGGGTTTCCCAAACTTGGGTCTCCAGCTGTTGTTGGACTACAGCTCCCATCACCCTAGCTAGCAGGAGTAGTTGGCAAGGATGATGGGTTTTGTAGCCCAAAAACAGCTGGAGACCCAAGTTTGGGAAACCCTGCACTAGACTATCTCCACCCCCAATAAGTGCAGATATATCCATGTCAAGGCATCACATTATATATTTTATTTCCCTACCCCATGAATGTCATGGGCTGGAGAAAACATATTCTGATGTTGTACAGCATGGAAAACACGCATTGCATAAGATGGAGTGTTGCTGCATATGGTGAATGATTGAGACAAATGGGGTGAGCTCCCATTGCTCTGTCCCAGCTCCTGCCAACCTAGCATGCCAGTGCGAGTAGATAAATAGGTACCACTGCAGCGGGAAGCTAAACGGCATTTCCGTGCGTTCTGGCTTCCGTCACACTGTTCTGTTGCACCAGAAGCGGTTTAGTCATGCTGGCCACATGACCCGGAAAACTGTCTGTGGACAAACGCCAGCTCCCTCGGCCTGAAGTGAGATGAGCGTCACACTCTATAGTTGCCTTTGACTGTACTTAGCCATCCAGGGGTCCTTTACCCCCCCCTTTTTTAACTACAGGTGGAGGGAACTTTTGACCCTCCAGATGTTGCTGAACTCCAACTCCCATCAGCCACAGGAAGCATGGCCAATTGGCAGGGGTGACGGGAGTTGTGGTTCAGCAACCTCTAGAGCAGCCTTTCTCAACCTTGGGTCCCCAGATGTTTTTGGCCTACAACTCCCATCATCCCTGATCACTAGTCCTGCTACCTAGGGATGATGGGAGTTGTAGGCCAAAAACACCTGGGGACCAAGGTTGAGAAAGGCTGCTCTAGAGGGACAAGGGTTCTGCACTCCCACTCCACCACAAAGCTAAGAGGTACCATAACCATAGCACACTTCTCTGGCAGCTCAGAGCACAGCCGTGGCAGGAGAGATAGCAGGAATATCTAGCACAATAATTGCTTTCCAAGGCAGCACAGCAACTGCAACATCCAATGAAGAAAAGAAGGCAGCAGAGTTAATTAAAAATAAAAGCAAAGCCATACTGAGCTAGGAAATACCATAAACTGAAACTGGTTTGGAGTGAGAATAAAAAGGTATGGGAGGCAATTAACTTAGAAATACCTCAATTTCAGAGGAATAATTCGTTACAATGTCTTGTTGTTGGAGTGGGTTAATTTAAAAATGGCAGAGGCTTGACTAATCCATGTCTTCATTTGAGGACTGTGGGGGGTTTTTTTGTTGGAAAGAGATAAGTTGACATCAGTGAGGATTGTTTTCAAATCTGTTTGGCTGTAGCAACAGTAATAAATATTTACAGGTGGCCTACTTTTGGGATTGCAAAGTATACCTTCACAGACCTAGATTTGTCAAGATACATGCAAAACACACATAATTTCAGACAGGGTTGCTGGAAGTCAAGCTATTCAAATAAGGTGTGTAGATCTGCTAAGTGATATTTATCTTTTCTGATTGCTCTTTGTCTTGAGTGTGGTGAGGTTTTTCTGGATGGGAAAGGAATCTGTAAAAAGGGAAGAGCACTTCGAAATTCCATAGTAGGACAGCTTGCCAGCAACCACTTAAAACTGGAGTGATCAAACAGAAAGATAAAGACATCTTCCCAACCCCTACTTCACCCAAGGATAATGCCACAATCTGTAAACACATCCTAATGCAACAGACACCACGTCACTTTTTTTAAATAGAAAGTGGCCCAGTTACTGAAGGGGAAAGACCTTGGACATAAAGAGCAGACAACTAGTCATGTTTTTGCTTATGAATCCTCTTTACAGAAGTTGTTTTAGGGTATCCGCATGAGAGGTGGAGGCATGCCAAATTTTAGTCACACAGGGTGCCGCTGAAAACTGAGAGCCCAAAGTCCACCACCGCTCTTTATACCACTTAAATATGTGTTGTCAGTTTGAATATTTGGTCAGTTTCAGCACTGATTGTTTGGTGAGTGTGCCCAGTTCCACTCTCAAATTGTATAGGTGCCTGGTGGGGAGAAACATGCATTTGCCTCCTGACACAAGGCCTTTGAGAGAGCTTTCCTAACTTCTCACTTATTCTGCTAACGCTGAACTATTCTGAATACACCACGGTTATGATGCCTTGGTAGAATATTTCGGTTATTTCCCCCCCCCATCCGTCCTTCTTTTTAAAACCTCCTTAAACAGTAAATCATGCAGTTGTGAAGATTAGAAAACAAAATAAAAAACCAGTAGCCAACTGCTGTTGTTTTGGACTGTGCCCCTTTTCACTCTGCATAGCTATTTAATGTTAATACGAAACATTAAAGGGATGAATTTTAAACAATTAAAATAATTTCTACCTGCTGCAGCACTAGTGACATTTTCCAAAGAGCAAAACTTGAATAAATAAAATAAATGTGGAATAAATCTGCGTGGAATGTGGCACTGGAGAAATCGCGTCTGCCTCTGTTGGCAAGTATGAGAAGAATGTAAAAAGGACTAGGCTGGAAGAATAAACAGCATTTGCATAGAGGTGAAAAATATTCATTATTTTATATATTAAATATATATTAAATATATTTAATATATTTTATATATTAAATATTCATTATATATATATATATCGAGAGAGAGAGAATATATTTCACATATATGCATATCTTTATTTATTATTTAAAATATCTTATATCCCCTTTCAAGGCAATTTACAAATAACACATGTAAAACAAAAACATTGTAAAATACGGTTAACTGAGCATCAGCATTAGTGTTCTACTTCAATACAAACCAAAAAAATACAAGCAGCAGTTGAAACTACAGGTTTTTAAAAGATGTAAATCAGCATACTTTATTCAATTAAAAGTGGACAGAAGTCTCCAGATCTTTAAGGCCAATTTAAAAGTAGTCAGGGAGTGGGCCTGGCAGACTTCCCATGGGAGGGCATTGCATAAGGATGGAGCCAGGGAGAGGAGAGGACAAGTCTGGAGTTTAGCGGCAAGCCATAGCTCAGTTGGTAGAGCATGAGACTCAATCTCAGGGTTGTGGGTTCGAACCCCACGCTGGGCAAAAGATTCCTGCATTGCAGGGATTTGGACTACGTGACCCTGTGGGTTCCTTCCAACTCTACAATTCTATAATTCTGTGATTCTAAGCTTTTGAATAAGGACTTCATGGCTGATTTTAGGATGCAGGCAGGCTGATGCAAAGGCGTGTGTTTGTGTGGAGAGAGACAGAAGGGAAAACAAAATTATGCTGGGTAAACATCCCAGAAGAGATAAATATAAAAGACATACGAGAACCTGCAGACTGTGGATTCAAGGTGTTGGTGTTGAAGTTGAATGGCAAAGTTACCTCAGAGGATTGGGGGTGGGAGGAAGGAAAAATAAAAACCAGAAAATAAAAAAAGAAGCGACGTGAGGGAATATCGGTAAAGCGTGTGTGAGGAACTAAGATGAATTTTCAGCAGAAAATCTGAATGTGAAAATTGCCGCACTTTGATTTTACCGTCAACATTAGGGATGAGCCAAAATTGCTCACTGTTATCCACAAACATTTGCAGCACTGCCAACAACCACCCTGCTGTCTCCTTTCCATTGTGTGTGTGTTGCTGTTTGAAGGCAGGGGTTGCCTATCCTTAGAGCAGGGGTCAGCAACCTTTTTCAGCCGTGGGCTGGTCCACCGTCCCTCAGACCATGTGGTGGGCCAGACTATATTTTGAAAAAAAATAAATGAACGAATTCCTATGCCCCACAAATAACCCAGAGATGCATTTTAAATAAAAGCACACATTCTACTCATGTAAAAACACCAGGCAGGCCCCACAAATAACCCAGAGATGCATTTTAAATAAAAGGACACATTCTACTCATGTAAAAACACGCTGATTCCCGAACCGTCCTCGGGTCGAATTGAGAAGGTGATTGGGCCGCATCCGGCCCCCGGGCCTTAGGTTGCCTACCCCTGCCTTAGAGAGCTGTTGTGAAAAGGGGAAATTAAAGCACTGCAGCTAACATCCTTAGTGCCTTTCCTACATTCATATATCTGAAATGTTGGTTGTATGGAGGTTCTTTCGAGACAACATTCCATTTTCCTTAAAATCCTGGAATGTTGTCTCAATTGCACTTTGAGGAACCTGTAGTTCAGCGACAGAGTCCATAACTTAAATACAGAAAGTTCTAGGTTCCTTCTAAGGCAACATTTCCTTTTAAAATGAACTTGAGGTTGCAGGGCTGTGGAAGATTTCTACCAGAGAGAGCTTGGGAAGTAGCTCCCATCATCTTAGACTGTCTTGGTTTTCGATAGATGGAGGGATAATCTGACTGCGTCCAAGGCAGCTTCAGACGTTCAGTTGAATCAATGTTTCATCCTTATGCACAGATGCCACCTCTTTCCTGTATTCAGCTGCTACTACCCTGGAGGATGGCATCTTCTGGAGCTTGGAACATTGCATAGGAAAGAATTGGAGGTGAGGTCCATTGCCCATTGAAGTAACATGAAATAGCATCATTAATCTCCTGGAGCTATAATCTATGAAGCTCGGTCCCAGGCACATCTGTGTCCTCGCAGAGACAAGCAATTCCTAATGAATGTGTTGCCTCTTTGAGTAAGAGCTGAATACCCTTGTGGGTACAGGTACCAGATGGTGGCAAGGCTGTTCCAAAAATACTGGAATTTGTCCCAAACGCTTCACAGCAATTTATTTATTTTTAAAAATAAATAATAATAATCAAACAAACTCGGGGAATCCAAAATTGGCATAAGAATAATCCAGCTGTAGGAATCTTCCTCCAGCCTAACGTTGAGTTAGGTTTCAAGGCACAAAAACATGGACCAGGATTCCACATGGCTATGAAAAAAATTAACCCATGTTCTCATTAATAAATGGAACCTGCAGCCATAAATCTGTGTTTTTAACGTTGCACGTAGATCCATTGTGCAAACTGGGGAAGCTGTTCAACGTACTCATCTTTCCATGACTGGCCATCTTTTTATTCGTTCCTTATAGCAAAATGCCTATAAGGAAACCTCTAAGCAGTTTACAAAGAATATTAAAGTTATCATTAGGTAAAGGGACCCCTGACCATTAGGCCCAGTCGTGTCCGACTCTGGGGTTGCGGCGCTCATCTCGCTTTATTGGCCGAGAGCCGGCGTACAGCTTCCGGGTCATGTGGCCAGCATGACAAAGCCGCTTCTGGCGAACCAGAGCAGCGCACGGAAACGCCGTTTACCTTCCCGCCAGAGCGGTTCCTATTTATCTACTTGCACTTTGACGTGCTTTCGAACTGCTAGGTGGGCAGGAGCAGGGACCGAGCAACGGGAGCTCACCCCGTCGCAGGGATTCGAACCGCCGACCTTGTGATCAGCAAGCCCTGGGCCCTGTGGTTTAACCCACAGCACCACCTGGGTCCCAAAGTTATCATTAGATATAGTTAAAACCCTGCCTCCAAAGTCCCCCGTCTCACAGCCCAGCTCAGCTCATGGATAAGAAACCAATTTCCACATTGAGGGCCACATTTCCTTATGGACAACTTTCCAGGTGCCTCTTGCCAGTGAGGGGCAGTCGAAAGGCAAAAGTGGGGAGAGCAATATTTAAAGGATATGTTTGTGCAGTAGACTAGTAGTTTCTGCGTGCACACACACACACACACTATCCTCTATCCAGGCAAGCAGACATTATCAAAGTTCAAGGACAAGTTTCAAGCAGACTGGAAAGCAGGGACTGTGAGGGATAAGTCCTAGGGACAGGTGGTGGTGGTGCAGAGGGCTTAGGCCTGAAGGTCTGCATTTGGCCCCAAGGCCTGGGGTTCCCTCCCCATCCTGGTCTGGCTCCATACCCCGTTGCCTTCTAAAATATGTGGCAAGCAGCCCAACCACTTTCTGTGGGGCTTTGTTGTGAGACAAAGTTGTCCACAAGGCAGACTATCTCTGTCTCCTCCAGCAAATGAGCGCTCGGCAAGGTAAATAAGAGTTGTAACAGCTAGCTTTTGTGGCTCAGACAGAATCACAGAGACCTTGAAATACTTCACAGCTTCCCAGAGACTATTTTAGCTGCAAATGACAAAGGCGCTGATGATTGCGCTACTGTAATTTTCAGTTAATGAGAACTCCTGAGATTTCTAACATGAACTGTGAATGTACAAATAATTTCTTTTTTTTTCCAGGACTCTTGCCATGAAGTACCGTTTAATTAGGTCACAACTGGAAGTATTAGCTCATACATCAGCCAGAGACATAATTGTTCCCATTTAATGAAATATTTTTTTATAGCGAACAGCTAAAATCGCTTAAGTGCCATCAGTTCACCTTACCTTAAAGCAAGTGTGATACAAAAGAAACACTGAATAAATTTTTAGACGGCTTAACTTGACCATTGTGACTTACAGCTCTCTCTTTTTTTAAAGTGTATTTCAGGTCAAAGGTTGTGCCTTAGGCTTACTCTAGACTTGGCAATAAGAACAGTACGTACAGCGAAGTAAAATACAATAATGGCTCAATTTTTTAAAATTGCTGGGTACATCTACTGGCAGGAAAGATTGCCCCATACTGTGAGTAGGAAATGCTGCTAATGTCTAAATGAAAGTTTACTGAATATCACAGCGATAGAATTAGTTTGCCTTCAAAGTGGCCACGTTTTCATTTTATCAGTTGTGGTTCTGCTTTTCAAGCAAGTAACACACAGTATTTAGCTTATTTGTTTGTGGCAATGGCAGCTCTCCCAAACCTGGTGCTCTACAGATGTTTTGGTCTTTATAGGGCCGACAGGAGTCCAGCAGGACACCAGGTTGTAAAACGTTGAACTGTGAAGTCACCCTCATGCTGTGTTTCACACCTTCTCCGTGTTTACAGTCCAAAGCAAGATAAGATGTACAGGCAACTAGATGAAATGGGAACACCAGGGGTGATGACAGCCATTACTGTTTGCCAAGACACAAAATTGTGGCACAAACGTAATACAAAACTTTGGCACCTGTTTAGAGTCAACCAGACAAGGTTGGGTTTTTTGGCATTAACTTGTGACCCTGGTTTGCTAGGTCAATTGCTTTATTTGGAGAGCGGCACAAAATGCGGGGTTCATGGCACAAAATGGCACAAAACTAGCACTAAGCTTTGGCATCAGCTTGGGGGTGGATCCAGAATTTTGGGGTCGCATGTTAATGAAGCTGTGGAAACAGTCACCTGGTGTGGGAATGAGCTATATGCCCTGGTGCTCCCTCCTTGCACACTTTGCTGTATGGGGAACATTGCCATCACACTGTGCATCTCAAGGCCCCCCATCTATGTCCATCTTGACCTGTCCATAGTTTCCCTGAGTAATTCAAGCCCCTTCGCCACGACAAGGCAGTGATCCATGAAGGGGCAAGGCCCCCCAATAGCCTTTGAAAGACGAGTGTTGAGACTTGAAACATAATGGTGGCACCTCATGTAGTAAATGCATACATGAGTTATTTTGCTTGTTGTTTAGTTGTCTTAGTCGTGTTCGACTCTCCGCGACCCCATGAACGAGAGCATGCCTTGGAAACTCTCACTTTCTTCTCAAAGCTTCTCCTTATTTTATGTCCGCGGTGTTTTCTTGGCAAAATACTGGAGTGGTTTGCCAGTTCCTTCTCCAGGTGGATCACATTTAGTCTAAACTCTCGGCTATGACCTGTCCGTCTTGGGTGGCCCTGCACGGCATAGCTCATAGCTTCTCGGAGTTATTCAAGCCCCTTCGCCATGACAAGGCAGTGACCCATGAAGGGGTTATTTTGCTTACTTATTTGCAAATTCATAATCTGCACTTCTGGGAAAATATCGCAAGGCGGAGCGCAACATATAAGGATAAAATAAACAAGCAGTACATATTACGTCATGGCATCCAGAGCAGAACATGCCACAGGCATGCCATTTTGGGTGGCATCTCAGTTTTGGATGCATTGTGCGCACCTGTCCATAGGGAGATGGTGGTAGATGTAACAGCCAGCATTTTCAATAAGATCACGGAGCATGGCTATGCAATGCTTGTTTGGGGAGGAGGGAAGAGCTGTTGGCTAGGTGGGCCCATGAGCACATGCCAAGTTTCCCCATCACTAGTTATGGAAGAGGATGGTCAGCCATAGCCTGCCATTGAAACCTTGCTGGTGTGGATTGGTGTTGGGGTCACTTGGCCTGTTTGTTCATGCTTTCATTAGTAATAAGTTTCACCCACGACTGTGCATGTTGCTCAGAAGAGTCAGGGAAAGAAGCTGCAATATTTAGCGACACTCTTGGTACATTATATGGTGTTGCTTACAATTTATGCAAGTCACTTGCTGATAATTTAGAAAGCCTTTAGGTCACAAAGTTAAGGACTTAGTCCCGATTGATTTCCCCCCTGGTGGGACAGTACTTAAAATCTGATTTAATGGCCTTCAGTGACTTAGCTGGCTGGTTGGCATTTTCTTTGCAGCCCACAAGATTTTAACTTCTCCTCTGTCGCTACAAAGATAATTTTCCTTATAATGTATCTTGTACTGAATGGGTTCTCTGGGTGATTTATGAGCACCCTGGTGTGAAACTCATATTCTGTAGAGATGGTTCAACAAAGTAATGTGTTAGCACTGCCTGAAGTAAGAAAGTCCACTACAGAGAAGCAGGAGTGGGGGGAGATGGAAGAGATGAAGACAATAGGTAGACAGTTCAGTGTTTGCAGCTTGGTCATGCTGGGCGTTCGATGCAGTGGACCCTCCTCTGCTGGAAGGGGTGTGCAGATGCTGGAAAGTCAACATGATAAGCAGGGATAGTCAGCATGGTGCCCTCCATAACCTGGTGGATTGCAGCTCCCTTCAGTCACTGAAAGCACAGCCATAGCACAGATGATGGGAGCCGCAGGCCAGCAATATTGGGAGGGCACCTTGTGCCTACCCTTCCATTAGGGAAGAGGAGAGACCTGTTGCTTCCCTACTTCTTGCACAGGTTTCATCTGCCCTCACCAATTGCTCCCATTGACTTTTATTAGGCAATGTAAATCAACAAGGCTTTTTGCGGGGGTAAAAGCAGATTTAGGCCCTTTAGTCCAGCTTAGTAAGAATGGGAGGAACGTTTTGATGTCACCTCAATGACTCTGGGAGTCACCTTATCCTGCCTGAATTGGTGGGATCCTTTCACATCTATGGAAAAAATGAAAGACAGGCAATGGCCGATTTACAAGTGTCCTATTGATGCATGATTGCGCATATGCATACAACATCGAACCCAGAAGTGACCCCCAAATGTCACTAAAACATCACTAAAAGGGTGGAACGGGGGTGGGGTGGGGCAGAATGCTTTATGCAGGCCCCACCAATGCATGTGGGGGTCCACAATGTAACCCCTGTGCAAAATAAGGATTGCCTGTACATCAGAGAATTTTACACGGATCAAGGGGGGGGGATGAAACCCTGGGGAATTTGGGATAGATAATATAGGATATCTATGGGTACATTTTAAAGATCTGATGCCAGATACTGGCTTATACTCTGAAATAGAAGGAATCCTAGGATAAGTGACCCAAATTCATAAGTGCGTTTCCAACTGGGGTGTGTGGGGGGGGGAATCACTTAAGAACCCACTTCAGTACTTCACATAGTGTGTTATTGAGGTTCAGTGGTTCAGACTGTTGTTTCACTTTGTTTTAGATTCAAAGCAGAGCCTCACTTCAGAAAATACAATTCTTTGTATGTCTCCCAAATAATTGTAGTTGGGAAATCCACAGATTGCTGTAGTGTGTGTGAGTGAGAGGGGGGGGATTTGCATGGAATGTGCAAGCATTATAGACCTATCTATGTCTGTGATGAAACCTGCCAAATTTCAGGCAGATAAATGCAGGGTGTGTGGGTGTGTGCGCACGCGCACCAGGCACTTTTAAAGTTGATTTTGGGGAGGAGGGTTGAGATTGTCCTCCAAAAATACACAATCTACCTTGGGCAGGGACAGAACAAACCTTGCCAGGCTCCTGCTTGATGGGGTGCATGGCACTTTATTGAAATTTAAAAGTGTACACCAATACAGTGTACACAGGCCCATGCAGAGGGGGTGAAGCCAGGTATGCTTGCCCCCAGGTCTTGGAGGGTTAAGCGAGTCAGGGGACCCTGCCAGGGGCTTGACGGAGTTACAGTGTCATGCCAAGAATGCCCTGTGCCTCCTAGCCGACCGGGGACTTAATGAGTCAAACGGCCATGGGCGAAATGCCCACGCCTGTCCATATGCATTGGCAAGGCTTCAATAGTAAAATCTGGACTTGCATTACTACGTACCAGTGTGTAATGTCAGATCAGATTAGGTGGCGGTGCTGCAATGGTGAGTCTTATGGACAGGGCTTCCGCTGCAGGCCTCAGACAAGCTTTGCATGGGCCTGCTTGTACATAGTATAGTACACACACACACACACACACACACACACACACACACACTAACACAGTCAGACAGATACTCTACTATAACTCACAGATACAGAACTCTGCAATGATTTAATGCCAAACTTTAATCAAATGCAACCAAGGCCAGAACAGGAATGAGATTGGGGTTGGGGAGATGATAACTCGCTTAAAAGCAGCCAACAGCAAGAGTAAAACCAACAAAACAACAACAACAACAACAAGGATTTGGATTTAATGAAAGAATTGGTCTGGATTGCAATAAGATCATACAAGTTCAACCACTACTGCCGCAACTCCGCAACTCTGAAAGTTGCTGTGCCAAGGAGGTTCAATAGAAATGGAACAACGTCTGGCAAGTTACTTCCTCCCTAAAGCACTGTGATTGGAAAGTGCAGGAAAGGTTGTTTTTGGATCGGAAGCTTAAGTTATCACAAAACTTATCCACCCACCCTTTGCCCATCACCACCAACACCAGCAGCAGCCTTGTATTTCTCTTTAATATATTTGCTTTGTACAAATTGAAACTCAAAGCAATCCTCTGAAGCAGATACAAAGCTCTTCAGACCATGTGGTAGACATTGCAACTAGACTTCTGTAGCTGGTACTGGGGAGCTAGAAGGCTCCATGATGCAGCACAAGCCTATGCATGCCTACTCAGAAGTAAGTTCCATTGAGTCCAATGGAACTTACTCCCAGGTAAGTGTATATAGGATTGCAGGAACAGGTTGTTGTGAAGCTAGACTAGCTCTCCTTGGCAACTGATACATTTTAAACACCTGGCACGCCAGAAGGTGTCATAGCTGGATGATCATCACAGTGTTTTGTTCTTCGGTAACCACAATAGCACAATCTAATTGCATGCCTTACTCTCAGGTACAACGAACAAATGAACACTGCTGGATCAAGCAAAAAGCCCATCTAGTCTAGCATCCTGTTTTCAGAGTGACCGTACAGATAAAGTTGTACATACAACATACAACTTAAAACTGGAGAGAATAAGGTGAATGGCTTAACCTTTTTTCTGTCATCCATCTGTCTCGAGAGACAATGGGACATCAACGAGGCCAAGAAGAGGGGTCTTGTTGTCTAAGCAGGCCAGGACCTCCATGGCTTAAGCAAAATAAGCTAAATTGACACTTCTGGGAATTAAGATCAGAACAGATAAACTGACATGAAATTTTTGAATGTATTATATAGGCACAGCCTGTAGGTTGTATCTAACATTAGTTCTGCTCGGAGTAGACCCATTTAAATCCCTGGACATACCTAAATGTCCATCAAATTCAATGGGCCCGAGTATAACTTGGATCAGCCCTAGTTATAAGTGTTCAGTGAAACCATGAGAACACGCAGTCTAAAGAGTGGAATTCTTGTACCACAGGAGAAAGATTCAAGAGAAAAATAAGGCCTATGAGGCATGCTATGAATGCAGTGTTGGAGAAGAACAGTCTCTATGCTTCACAAAGAACAGCAGCATAAATAATTTCATAAAGAACTCATAACCTTCCTACTTGCAGTGCCAAGGCAAGTTATTGAACAGAACTTGAAAGTGTTTAGACCATCTTCATCTTGCACAGGAGAGCCCTGATGGAGAAATTGCCTAAGCACATAAACGGGCTAAATAACACCCAGGACTCGGACAAATCCATTGAAATATGGCATCCATTCATCCATCTCTGGAGAAATGTTTTCTCTTAACAAGGATGGTGATCTGCAATGGGTTCAGTTAAAGGAGGAGGAGTGGAGAGCAAGAATAGTTTTATCCTAGATTCTGGACTGTCTCTTTTTTTTCATTTTCTTTTTTCTCCAACTATGCTGCACGTAGTGAATTCTCCCCCAAGGCCCCCTTTTTATTGTACATCTGAATTTTACAGTACAAATAAATTTGAATTGACTGGTGTATACGGGTTTGGTGCTAATGTTCTCCTTAGGGGACGGGCAGCATCGACCCCCTAGACATCTGCTGCCAGCTGCCATGGTTATAAAAACTTGGAATCCTGTATGCCTTGCAGATGGTGGGGAAAGATGTATGCTCTCTGCTCCCCACATGTAATGGCTGGGGACTGGGAGCTGCTTCAAATGCAGTTTCTCTGGTGCAACTTTGCCGCAGCAGAAGCATGCTGTGTGTGAACTCGCTGGCTTTTCTGCACTTCCGGGTGCTGAATTAGGTGATACCCAATATAGTGTGTTGAAAGTTACTCAAGGGGATCTACTGGCACTAATGTCTCCTCGGTGGGGTAGGAATAATAATTCCACTCAAAGAATAAACACCCTGTCTCCTGCTTGCCGGTTAAGGCATATCATCGGTGGAAGACGAAAAAGATCACTACTAAGGGGGAAAATAAGGCTCTGAATGCTGGAGTTCGTTTAACATGGTCATATGCAATGTCAGCTTTTGAATGCGTACAGATTTTTAGCACCATGTATTAATTTGGAGGGAGATTTTGGGAATGACCTTTGGGAAATTTGCTAGTAAGAAGTATGAGAGATTACCGGGTATTTTAATTTGTTCGTCGGTTGGTTAAATTAGTATTTGCATTTGTCTGCAACCTCGTTACAATAATGCATTTTTAAAAAATTATTTCCAGAAAAGTAGACAAAACAGGAATAATAAGGAAAATGACCCCCTCTTCCTCCCCCTGAAAGAGTACAGGTGCCAAAGTGATGCAGAGAAAGTCACTTCACTGATGGAATGCAGAGTTCTTAAGCAAAATAAGTTTTAAAAGAAATAAAAATGCAACATAGAATACTATAAAACAAAGACAGCAGGGATGGGGGAGCCCTGGCTGCAGAGCCAAATGTGGCCTTCTAGAACTTTCTGTCTGACCCTTGAGATTCTCCTAACTCCACACCTGCTCTGTGACCCTTCTTTGCGTTGAGCATTGATGCTCTTGAGATCTGATCATTCTTTTCTTATTGCTTGCCTGGATGAAGGATAAAATATGTAAGGGTGTGAGTAGAAACTAACCTACTTCGCAAAGGGAAAACTTTACAATAATTGACCTGCCCAGTTTTGCACCTGACCCTCCCCAGAATTGGCATGCGGCCCTCGAAAGGGAATGCGGCCCTTGAGCGATACACATATGCCCTTGCAAAGCAAACAAGAGCAGCGCAAGATGCTGAGCTCCTCAAAAGTCATGGAATTGTAGAGTTGGAAAGGACCTCCGGGTGCATCTAGTGACTAGTCCAACACTCTGCAATACAGGAACCAGTGGGTATAAAAGTCAGAGAAAGTCCTCTTGCAGTTGGGCGTTCTAGCCCATAAGATCTGAAGGGTGCTAGATTGGGGAAGGGTCCTCTACTTTCACATTATGTAGGGGGATGGGGGCAATGCTGCTCAGTGTAAGAATGCATAAATGTCTCTTTCACCTGTGGTGTAACGGAAAAGGTATGGGCTAGGTTCTCCAGAGAGATGAACTGTGAGCACCAGAGGGTCTACTTCCAGCCTAGATTAAGAGGAGGATTTACCAGTGCAGCCGTGTGGTTTACAATGTACACAAGGTTGAGGAAGATTATTGCTGTGTGTGAAACAAGCTCTGTAATAGTACTCTCACTGATTTGGAATGTCCGGAGTTAAAGATTTACTCAGAGCATCCCGAAGAAAGTCCAGACATAATCTGTAGTTACTATGGATGGATTGCATTTGAGGCTGTCCTATCACTCCATATCATTGCTTTTACAAGGCAACCAATTACACCCATGAGCTGATAAAAGCTTCTCTCACATTTAAAGCTCTTTCAAAGGTTGGAATGCTTTCTGAATTTCAATAATCCTCCCTCTCTTTTCAGTTCTTCCAGACTGAGCTAAGGGCGTGGGGACAACTTATTCAGAGAAAGGATGCACCATAAAGTGGTTACTAATAAGTAGAACAAAAACAAATTTCTAAATTGTTTTGTTTTCTTTCTTTAAAAAATCCTGGCTCCTATGCTTCCTCCCTACCTTTCAGTCTTTAAATGATGTCATTTCCTGCAACAATTCTCTTGTTTGGGGCCATCAACTCTCTCAGACAGTACAGATTAGTTCAGTGCTAAGCAGTGGATGGGGAGGATTGAGCAGATTAGAGAACAGGAAAATTAAAAAGGAGGGAGGAGGAATGCTTACAATGACCAGAGGGGGCGGGGGATGAAGTGCAGGTTCCCAAAAGCTGAGAACATTAATAAAATGCTGTATCTTTCTTCTTCCTTCCTTCCTTCCTTCCTTCCTTCCCTCCCTCCCACTAGGAGCACTCGTCACCAGTCTAAGAGTGGAAACACATGCTCAGAAGTTTCATACTGGGCCACACCATGAGGCTGAACCTGTTCTTCCCACAGCTTAAATCCCGGAAGACTAGGGTGGGAACCAGAAGCATCCATGACCTTATTGAGGTGAGTCCCTGCTTGCTATATGTACAGTACTTGTACAAACTGCCTTTTATTTCCTTTCCACTACCCTCTAGAACATAAGGTCAGACTATAGCTCCCACTATAGCTCCAAGTGTCCCTATTTTCCAGGGAGGACCCGGATTTGGCGAAGCCGTCCCGGTTTCTGATTTGATCCCGGAATGTCTCACTTTCCCCTAGGATGTCCCTATTTTCATCAGAGGAATCTTGGAGGGTATGGTAGGATGTCCTATTGGAGAAATGTTGGAGGGTTTGGAGTTATCCAACCCCCAAGCTGTCTGAAGGCAATCCTGTATAGAGAAATGGGTTAAAAAAAAAAGTTTAATGTGTTATGTTTTTATATATGTTCGAAGCTACCCCAGAGTGGCTGGGGCAACCCAGTAAGATGTGTGGGTTATAAATAGTAAAATTATCTTTATGGCATGGGGTGCCCCTATTTTCATCGGAGAAATGTTGGAGGGTATGCACCCATCATTCCATCATGGCAGAGGCTGATGGGAGCTGGAGTCCAACAGTATCAGGAGAGTGACAGGGTCCTCCGGCACTGCCCTGGAATGATCCTCCTATCACCCACCCATCCAGGAGTTCCTTCTGCCACCCAGGATCCCTCTATGGGCTTCCTGGGAATGAAATCCTTTCACAGCCCAAGCCTCAAGTCTGAAGCAGCCCAAGATTATTTGGGAGGATTTAATTCTCTAGTTTTGTCACAGCTGCCCAAATGCCACCCAGCTGGCTGTCACTGTTGTCCTTCCCTAACACAAGACAGCCGGTGGTTGCTTCAGCAACAGCAAAGTGAAGGACATCAAGTATTTGCTAATTACTAAGGTTCTAAGTGTTTTCAAAAGGCCAGACTTTGACTTTAAAAGGTAATAGCAAAAGACATTGGGGGTGGGGTGGGCGAGGGGAAGAATCGAATAAAAATTCATGCCACCAACCTTGGAGGTGCGTTTGTCTCTCCATGGGATGGTCAGTTCTGTAGAGAGAGGAGAGCCTCCCCCCCCCAAGAACTCTAGTATGGGTCTGAACCATTGCCCCTTCATATACCTTAAATTTTCCTAAACAGTCTGTTTATTTGCACTTCTTTTTACATTTTATTTGCACTGTCAGTTTTACATTTGCTCGGGGAGGGAGGATTTCTTGCTGTTGCTTTATTATCTCTTTGAGTGTCAAAGTGAAACTTCTCTGAAGCCCTGGTGGGATCCTTGACTTACAGCTCCTTTGCCAGGATGCCTAGATGTGATGACCTTTCACAGTTGAGGCTCAGGTCTCTCTGTTCTTCACTGTTCTATCTCACCTGGATCTCACATCTTTCACCCCTTTCGCACACCCCTGAACTCCCAAATATCGTCGCTCCCCCCCTTTTTTTAGGGCTTCGGTTGTCTGGAGCTCATCTCTCATGCAAGCGAACTTTTGTTTTGTCAGCCAGCCAGTCTGTGGTTTTATTGTTTTCCTTCCCTGGTAGTCAGTCTCTTTTGAGTGCCAGTTTTATTGAGGCAAGAAATCTTGGTGAGTCGTGATTGTCCTATCATCCTAAAGTCTGAGCTGCTGACAATGAGCAGACACAGGCTTTTCTAGCTGCCTGGTATTTTAGGGTGGTGGTGGTAGGGATGCAGATTGCAAAATCTCTAAAATCCCGCCAGTCATTTCAGATTGTGGTCTAAGCACAGGAATAACATGTTTCAACACCCCCTCATATGCCTATAAGAGGGGGGGGACACATCTGGGAGGAGGGTCCTGATTTCCAGATTTCTATATGCAGTGAGGTTCTTTTAGAAAAATAAAATAAAATAAACCTTCGGAGAAAGACTTGCAATCTGGCATGGATATGACTCAGCAGGAGACGCACCCTGTAATCCTTCTCTGCATGTGTTTCAGCTCTGTCCTCGATCCCAAATAGTGCTGAATAGAACATGAGACCTGCAGATTCAAATGTCTAGCTGAATAATATTATCCAGAATTGGTTTAGCTGCCACTCACGTTCCCCATTAAAAAGCAAAGACATCTCTATAGCCAGCAGAATGCAGCTCAGAATCATTGTTGCCCATTGCATGTCCTTAATTGCAGAGCAGCTTGCATATCCAATCACCGCATCTAATCAGAGATATGATGATAAAAGTCTCAGACATGGTGACCTTTTTGGGGCGCTCTCTACAAAATGGAATAGGTAGGTGAGGTGTGTTAGATGTTTGTAGTATCAAGAGTAATTTGCCTTCTCTTATTCTAATCTTACCCAGGGAAACATCAGTTTCTAATTCCTGCATGGAACAGTACCCAAATCACCTAACTGCCCCCCCCCCAATTCTGCAGACAGAATGATAGATGGATGGATAGCTATATGCATTACCAAAAAGAAAGAAAAACTAAAGAAGCATTGTATTGTAAAATATGGAGATGGAGATGGGAGGAGATGTAATATCCTACGCATAGCATCCATATTATATCGACCATCTTATTTTATACATAGATACGCACATTGTGATTCACTGTCATCTTTTTTACACTACTGATTCAGATATATACACTCATGGCAAAGGTAAAGATAAAGGGACCCCTGACCATTAGGTCCAGTCGCGAACGACTCTGGGGTTGCGGTGCTCATCTCACTTTACTGGCCGAGGAAGCCGGTGTACAGCTTCCGGGTCATGTGGCCCGCATGACTAAGCTGCTTCTGGCGAACCAGAGCAGTGCATGGAAACGCTGTTTACCTTCCCGCCAGAGCAGTACCTATTTATCTACTTGCACTTTGACGTGCTTTCGAACTGCTAGGTTGACAGGAGCAGGGACCAAGCAACGGGAGCTCACCCCGTCGTGGGGATTCAAACCGCCGACCTTCTGATTGGCAAGCCCTAGGTTCTGTGGTTTAGACCACAGCGCCACCTGCGTCCCTTATGGCAAAGGTAGTAGATGGATTTCATATGTCAACTATAAACCAAAGTAGCAAAAAGTGTTCCATACTATTCAACACAACATCAATAAATCATTATTTTATATGAACACACACATTATCACTGACAAATTATTAAAATGCATATCCAGGAACTTTACACCTTAGAAACCAAGCCCTTGCCATAGCTATCCGAATGTTTTATGCTGTTATTTATTTCATAATATCCTGATTTTCTTGAGAGGCTTTTAAACTTTCTGGCTTTCCCTCTTGCCCATTCATTGGATTCTAATTTCCCATTTAGGAGACTGCAAATGATAGCGCAGGAATTGCTACTTGCAGATAATTAACAAGAGCTGGGCAAGTAATTTGCAGTGAATAATTCGGTACTTCTAATCACTTTGCTTGCAATTTATCTATGAATATCTTACTAACCGTCCAAAAATTTATTTGTTATTCGTTGAAATCATTCGGCATTCAATTAGGAGTGGCAGAGACAATTGTGCTCGTGGCTTCCGTTCTGCAAGATGACAAAAATCTGATGCTCTTAGTGGCTTTCTTAACATATGCTAGATATTTAACAATATTGAATAACACTTAGAAAGTGATCAAGCCATGTAAGGATCAGGTGATGGCTTGCTTAAGGCCACTTACTGAATTCATGGCTGAGGTGTGGCATAAACTGGGGGATGCTTGGCTTATAACTCATACAGTGAATGTCCATTCTGCTGTACTCCCAAAGAAAGGATATCAGACCGCAAGAGAGAAATCGGTTTCACTGTAGAAATTTCCATTGTCAAAGACAATCGCTTACTCTTAGCCTATTTTAACTGAACAATGGCTTGTCTCTTCAGCAATAGAAACTGCCACATCAAAAAGAGCTCTGCTTTGGAGTTCTGCACTGGATCTTGGCCTTAAAATACATTGAATGGGATTCAGTGTTGCACTGTGACGAACTTTCTGCCTGTTCAAGCATTGCAGCTTGCCAGATGGAATGATCCCCTCTCTCTTGCCCACATGAACTGTTCTAGGGATTCTCCCAACCCACTCAAAGCCAATTTCAGGAGGTGCAGGAGGAGGAGGAGAGGTTGTAAACCCCTATCACACAGGCAAAATTCCTCACTCAGAGCTTCAACTGATGAGGCTTATTCGGTGAATCCCACCTTTTGCTTCTGAAAATACCTTCCAAAACCACATACTAGACAATTTATCTGGAAAGGTAAGTTTCCATGCAAACATAATATCCAGAAATGTTGCAGACGTGCCTGACTTATTTTCTAAAAACACCCGTTCTGATCTGGGTAGCTCCAATATGTACACACATAAGTTTACCTTATCACAAGTAGCTTTGCACTCTTGGTTGGGCTTGCAAAGCCTTTTGAGAGTTTAGAAGTGACAGCAATTTGAAGAATGTTAAGTAAGAGCAGGCCTTCATGTGCCTGGGTTAGAGCTGTTACAGTACCACAGATTCCTCTTAAATTGGTAAAGTTTGCTTTATGTGGAATTTGATTACAGTTCTCGCATAGGATCACTGTACCTGCATGTACATTACTGACAGCACTGTCCCCAGGGTATTTGCTCAGAGGTACATCTCACTGAATTCAGCGGAGTTTACTCCAAGGTCAGCATGCTTCTTTATTGTATAGAATCAACAAGAAGGAAATACTATGCAAGTTTAGGAGACGGACAGCACTGTATTCAAGGCACCCCACAATTCTTAATATAAGTGAAATGTAGCCCTTACAAATTTGTAGGAATAATTTTACAGTTAAAGGTAAAGGGACCCCTGACCATTAGGTGCAGTCGTGACCGACTCTGGGGTTGCGCGCTCATCTCGCATTATTGGCCGAGGGAGCCGACGTACAGCTTCTGGGCCATGTAGCCAGCATGACAAAGCCGCTTCTGGCGAACCAGAGCAGCGCACGGAAACACCGTCTACCTTCCCGCTGCAGCGGTACCTATTTATCTACTTGCACTTTGACGTGCTTTCAAATTGCTAGGTGGGCAGGAGCTGGGACTGAGCAACGGGAGCTCACCTCGTCATGGGGATTCGAACCGCCGACCTTCTGATCGGCAAGCCCTAGGCTCTGTGGTTTAACCCACAGCACCACCCGCGTCCCACAATATATTTTTTCCAGTTTTTTCCAGTAAAAACGTTTTTTCCCGTTTTTTCCAGTTACAGTTACAGTTTCTTACAGTTATTTTACAGTTAGGGATGATTAAATAATAGTTTTAAACATGATTAATTATAATATGATGCAGATTTCAGTGATCCATAGAAAATATATAACGTTGCTTGACATTTGTCTACAGTTGTGAAAATATATTGGTAGCGGGGAGAGATGTCAAAAGAGATATACAGTAGTTAGGATGGCAGCGTAATAAATGCAAGATAATAAAACGAGGGTCTCACTTCCTAGATGAGAGTTTTAGTACCATTAGGAACACTTGTGGGCATTGACCTTTGTTAGATGTTTATAAATTGTACTAACTCAGATGTGAAATTCATTATGGGCTCTAGCAAGAGAGAAATTAATTTCTTTAAAACCTTGTAATTTAGTAAAAGACCCAGTGGCACTAAAAATGTAAAAAAAAAATCCGAGCGAAAACTCCCAACAATAACTGGAATTTTGCTGCACAGCAAACTCACAAATATGAGCTCTTTTCTTTGCTTGTTTTATGAAGTCTTCCATAAGTTTCAAAAAGTACATGGATTTCTCATTAATCCTGAATAAGATTTTGAATCCAGATTACAGGTTTCCTGCTCAGGAAAAGCAAAACTGAAACCCCTTGAAAGAAAATGAAGTTTGAGAAGGCAAAGTGGAATTCATTGCAACATGCTTACATTGGATACATGCAATATGTTCGTGCCCATGTGGCTGTCACTAGCACCGGATCTCCTGAATGAAGTCTGGTGCTAGTGAAGTACGTTTGCATGCAGAAGATAAACTTGGAACGAAGTTCCAATGGCTGCATTCGATGTGAGGATTATTGTGCTAGTTTTCCTCATTCCAATGCCAGCATGTCTGTCCCGGTTTCCAAGGCTTATTTTACACCTCATTGCTTCTTGCGTTATGAAACTGCAACTTTTTGGTCACTTATACTGACACGCCATACTAAATTTTCATCCGTGCCAGTAAGGTGTGGTGTGACAGAACAGCAGTGTCATCCCTCAACATGCCACCACTCGTCAGGTGCCTAGTATGCCAGTCCAGCTATGTTATTTTGTTACACAGGAAGCTTGGCAGGACTGCCTCAAATTCTGGAGACCTGCTCCCCACCAATGCAGAAAATACTGAGCTAGATTGGTCAGAATTTGAGGCGGCCTCTTGCCATGGAGATGCTTCTCTATGTAAAACATGCTCTCCCACTGACCTGTGACCCTTCTCCAATCTGATACCTGAGGCAAAAAAAATCCTACAAGCCTGTTTCCCCCTCCCTGGCATTAAAATATGATTTACTTACTTACTTACTTACTTATCGTACTTACTTACTTATTATTTATATGCCGTCCATCTTACTGGGTACCCCCAGCCACTGTGTAGTAAAACACAATATGGCATTATGTATATGAAAAGACATTATGTATATGATACACATATGATAAAATAACTGATAATTTGAGAGCCAGTGTGGTGTGGTTAAGAGCGGTAGATTCGTAATCTGGTGAACCGGGTTCGCGTACCCGCTCCTCCACATGCAGCTGCTGGGTGACCTTGGGCTAGTCACACTTCTTTGAAGTCTCTCAGCCCCACTCACCTCACAGGGTGTTTGTTGTGGGGGAGGAAGGGAAAGGAGAATGTTAGCCACTTTGAGACTCCTTCGGGTAGTGATAAAGCGGGATATCAAATCCAAACTCTTCTTCCTGTCATAAAACCAGAATCAGCTGCCTGAGGCAACCACCTCACTCTAACTAGTGCTCTAGTTCTGAGAGGAACATAGGAAGATTCTTTAGCTCAATTCAGAGTCAGACTATCTGCCCATCCAGTCCGATATTGTCCTTTCTGACTCCCTACCCACTCCAGTGGTTTGGAATCAAGCCCAGGCATGTTGCTGGAGGCTGGAGTTGGAAGAGCAGAGGCAAGGGAGGTGTCATCTCAAGGACTATAGTAAGGCTGGGCGAGATATAGATATATCGTCCCAAACCAATTTGATCTCCATGTCATTATATCGTTTTCCGTAATTTTTGACCTGGCAATGTATTTCAAATCATGATGTGTGTCAGTGTGCTACGCAAAAAAATCACAATGTGGGAATAACCATGAACCCAGCCAATGCTTCTCTGGACTTCTGCAGCCTCTGTTAACTCTGCTGGCTCAGCTCTTGCCTTCCTCCTTCAGGGAGCAGCAAATCACAAGAGCGGGTCGCTGGCAAAAATCATGTTGCAGGAAAAACCATGAAGCCAGCCAGTGCCTCTACATAGCTCCATCCCTATTTCAGACATCATGCTATATCAGTATATCACTATGTTTAGCTGGTGATATCTGGATTTCAACATCATGATATATCGCCCATTTGTAGGAGGGAGGTGCTGTTCTGAATCCTATGTTATGATGAGCTTTGGGCTCTTAGGTCTATGGTCAGGGACCAAGAGTGGCTCTAAGCTCTGGCCCAGGGGTAGGCAACCTAAGGCCCGTGGGCCGGATGCGGCCCAATCGCCTTCTCAATCCGGCTCACAGACGTCCGGGAATCAGCGTGTTTTTACATGAGTAGAATGTGTGCTTTTATTTAAAATGCATCTCTGGGTTACTTGTGGGGCCTGCCTGGTGTTTTTACATGAGTAGAATGTGTGCTTTTATTTAAAATGCATCTCTGGGTTACTTGTGGGGCCTGCCTGGTGTTTTTACATGAGTAGAATGTGTGCTTTTATTTAAAATGCACCTCTGGGTTACTTGTGGGGCCTGCCTGGTGTTTTTACATGAGTAGAATGTGTGCTTTTATTTAAAATGCACCTCTGGGTTACTTGTGGGGCCTGCCTGGTGTTTTTACATGAGTAGAATGTGTGCTTTTATTTAAAATGCATCTCTGGGTTATTTGTGGGGCATAGGAATTCGTTCATTTATTTATTTTTTTCAAAATATAGTCCAGCCCACCACATGGTCTGAGGGATGGTGGACCGCCCACGGCTGAAAAAAGTTGCTGACCCCTGCAGTCTGACCTCTGCTATGAGAGTTGTGGAAAATATCACTTGCTGCCTGCTAGTGTTTTATGACAGAAGCAACCTTGGGAGAGTCTTTACTTTTAATAGAGGCACATGTATGCTTTAAATAAATAAAGCTGTCGTACACTGAAAGCCCAAAAGAATTAAGCACACACATCCCAGCTCTTTTCCCGTTTAGAAGTGTTTCGTTGCCCGATCACCTGAGGGCAATTTTTACTCAACCCGAATAGTAATTGGCTATTTAGATGACATGATTCAACCTGCAGTTGCCCTTTAAGAATGAGAACTTGCTGAGGAAGGTTAAGGAATTAGCTGTGCCTGTGCTGGACCAACTGGGAGTTTTGTTTATTTTAGGGGAGTGAAGCCATAGTGCTTTGTTTTCTATTGATATTTTGTTACAAATCTCAGCAGGTACAATGTGTGTATCTCTCTGAGCTAATAAACTAACGTGAGTAATTTATATTGCTAACAATGCCGATACTTGGAGCTTCTTAGCATTATTACTTTTTCTAACCACTTCTACTGAACGCTATCGAAAACCTGCCATGATAACATATTTGTGATTTGAAAACAAGTTCAAGGGAAAGACTTCTTTTAAAAACAAAGGTAGGAAAAACCTTTCTTTTATAACTGACACAGTGAGCACTGAAAATTACTTTAATTTTCTTTTCTGTGTTCCATTCATTTTAATAACAGAATAGCAAGAGTCCTATAATTGGAATGTGCTTATTCAGACCTGAGCCCCTTTCTGTTTAATGCAGTTTTCTCTCTGGTTGGCATGTGTAGAATGGATTGCAGCCTAAAAGTTCAATAACCTCATGTTATACCATTCTAGTGTAATAAAGTAATAGAGTCAGTGTGGTGGAGTGGACTTGAGAGATCTGGGTTCAAATCCGAAATAAGCCATGAAGCTTGTTGGGCCAGTCACGGACGCACTCACTCTCTCAACCTGAGGATAAAATGAAGGAGGAGAGAAACATGCATGTCACCTTCAACTCTTTGAAGGAAAGGTGGGCTAAAAATGCAATGAGAGCCAGTGCGGTGTAGTGGTTAAGAGCGGTTGACTTGTAATCTGGTGAACCGGGTTCGCGTCTCCGCTCCTCCACATGCTGCTGCTGGGTGACCTTGGGCTAGTCACACTTCTTTGAAGTCTCTCAGCCCCACTCACCTCACAGAGTGTTTGTTGTGGGGGAGGAAGGGAAAGGAGAATGTTAGCCGCTTTGAGACCCCTTCGGATAGTGATAAAGCGGGATATCAAATCCAAACTCCTCCTCCTCCCCTCTTCTTCTTCTTCTTCTTCTTCTTCTTCTTCTTCTTCTTCATAAATAAGTAATTTTTAGTTTGGCATCTACCAAGTTTGAAAGAGAGAGATTTCTTAAAACTCCTCAGTATTTGGCAAGTAATCTCTGTATTCATGGATTTCACATTGCTAGATCTCTCACATCTCTCGAGTATTGCTGGGGTGGGAGGAGGAGAATATCTAAACACTGAAGAATTCCTAATCAGTTTGCTTTAGAACCCCTTATTCATAAGTAAACATCAGGAGAAGCCGATCCATTTTGAAATCATTATTTTGAAGAGAGAGAAAATATATGGCTGCGATCCAGTCATACTTAAATCCCTTTGATTTTAGTGGGAGAGTTGGCCACAGGCCTCCCTCTCTCCCACTGAAATTCATAAAACTTTAAAGTTATTATTTTTGGCTGGATGGTGCCATGCATTTTTTAAATGAATGCTGAAGTTGTCTGGATTGCAAAGGAATGGAAGGCATTCCGTGCTCAAAAGCTAGATAAAGCAATGTACATCACTGTTGGATATAATAATGCTGGATAGTTTTGTTTTGGGTAACAGTTTATATATTATTTTTGTTTGTCATGATAATAGGAACAGCCCCATTTCTACCTATACTAGGTGTCTTTTTCAAACATTTTCACCCCATCTCACTCTCCCTATCACATTTAGAGATGGCGCTGCTATAATATATCACAGCCTTATGTATTTTCCATACATTAAGTTGGCTTGCATAGACTAATGGACCACACAGTACTTTGCGTTATTCAGGTGTGAATGATTTTGGGGAGAAAATATATTGGGTTGGAATTTATTATTATACCCCAAAGCAATATTTTGTTTGCTAAAATTGAACATCTTCATATCTTCAAGGTAAGTGAGGTCTGGCCCTGAGTGAAATGAGGCACTAAACATGATCTAGTATAAATCAAGAGACTGGAAAAGAAAAAAATAAGAGTGAACCAAGGCTGAGGAAATGAACACATAGCTGGGTTATGATATATATAAAAATTGTATTCTTCTAACCATAAAAGAGATGTATGGGAAGTAAATCCCTTTAAATTGCGATCTTGGTGGATTTATTCCATGTTGGGATGGATATCATAAAAATGTTACAAACATTTAGGGGTTAAATAACTGATACCCCAGATTATAAATATTACAGGATTTTTTATTTTATTTTTTAAATACTGCCCAGTTTACCTTGTGTACTACTGTTCCAGTAAATCTGACTCCTGCTCTTCAAATATTGAAATCTGCCATGCTGCTGCTGTTGAATTTGCACAAGCCCATTGTAGACTTGGAGTATTCATTGCTGTCACGCTTAATCTGCAGTGTAACTGAAGAAGTGTGCATGCACACGAAAGCTCATACCAAAAACAAACTTAGTTGGTCTCTAAGGTGCTACTGGAAGGGATTTTTTTATATTTTGTTTTGACTATGGCAGACCAACACGGCTACCTACCTGTAACACTTAATCTATGTGTACTGTACTGTATGCATTAGTGTCCACTGTCTTTGTCCAAACTTCTCTCCCCAAGGTGTGCTCTGGAACAAAAGAAAGCTGGTGTTGTGTGGAGAAATAAGTCCCACACTCATTAACTAGCTCTAGCTAAGAGAAGAAGAGGAGTTTGGATTTGATATCCCGCTTTATCACTACCCGAAGGAGTCTCAAAGCGGCTAACATTCTCCTTTCCCTTCCTCCCCCACAACAAACCCTCTGTGAGGTGAGTGAGGCTGAGAGACTTCAGAGAAGTGTGACTAGCCCAAGGTCACTCAGCAGCTGCATGTGGAGGAGCGGGGAATCGAACCCGGTTCACCAGATTACGAGTCCACCGTTCTTAACCACTACACCACACTGGTGTATATGCTATTCACCTTTCCTTTGGTGGCGACTCATGCAGGGCATAAAATGGCTATTGATGCATTTATGTCACCAAAAGCGTAACACGGAGTGTTTTGGTTTCCCACCTGTCACTCCCATGCTTGTTCACTCGGCCTGGAATAATACTGCTGTTGCTGCCTTTGTCTTCTGCTATATGAGCGTTGCATTTGGACATGCCACGTCACTGTGTTTGCAGCAACAGAAGTTCATTTATGCTGCCTGAGCTGAATGTGTGAGCCACAGCCACCTATTGAAATTCTTGCATAGGCAAAGTCAGCAAGGGTCTTCCTAATCTTCCTACCTGGGAAATAACCCAAACACCTCACTGGCATAAGACGTTCTCAAGGATTTATCACCATCACAAACGTATCGGGGTATTTCTCATGGAACGGAGCCTCTTAATTAGAACAAGTTGCATGTGTGCCAATAATAAATTGGAAACAATTGGATTTTGTTCATAAATCATGTGTAAATATTATCTTTTTTATTTCAAGGTGTTAATTAGGCAAATGGAATCCTTATGTCACGCTTGCAAATTTTCATAAAAAGATAACTCTGGTTATTACCTTATTTCTGCAAATAGTTCTGACAGGAGGTGATAAAGAGGCTGGATTTTCTAATTAATTTCAAAACTCATTTAAGATAGTCCAGAATATGCTTTAATAAAAAAAAAGTTCTGACAGAGGTTTGTTACTGATGAATAATGCAAGAAATGTGACCAAAAATTCATTTTCAGTAGGCATTTTTTATTTAAGCTTGCCCTTGATAGGCAGTACAGTGGTACCTCGACTTACGAGCGATTCGACTTACGTGTTTTTCGACTTACGAATGACTTCCGGGAGAAACAAAATGGCCGCCGCAACCGTATTTTTCGACTTACGAATGGAAGTCGCGGCACTTTAATAGGATTTTTTCGACTTACCGAATTTTTTTCGCTCAATGCATTCCTATGGGGATTCGACTTACGAATGTTTTCGACTTACGAAAAATTGCATCGGAATGCATTATCGTCGTAAGTCAAGGTCCCACTGTATCATTGCAGCAGTTTCCCCAAACCAAAGTGTTGCAATAGCTCAGCATTATCTTTGTTCAAAATAATAAGTTTTCAAATCAGTACGCAGTATGTAGTATCCAACAGAGTAAAACCAAGATGGCCTGCAATTCAGGCAGACTCGTGAAGAAATTGCAGGTCTGGCTCTTCCGTCTAGACAGACTGAGGAAGGTGCCTCGGGCGTCGGATACTTGGAGTACATGATGAGCAGTGGTGTCTGGGCCTTCTTCTGTTCCGCCTCCAGGCTGTTCACCTCTGTTGGAGAACACAGTTGTGTGCACCGTGCAGCCTACCCTGTGCCCCTAAGTCTGTTTTAGAATTGTTTTTAGGTGTTTTATCATTTGTGTGTTTGCCAGCTCGGGCTCTTTGGGGAGAAAAGCTGGGATATAAATGATAGTGATGGTGTGTTAGCCTACACTCCTCAGGTGTGGTGAAGGATGCTGTCCTGCTTCCAGCGTTGAATTCAGCTTCTGCTTCTACTCTAGTCTGCTTCTGTATATGGATTGTGTCCCATCTTGACTTGCCCCTCAGGCAGCAAAATGTCTTAGGCCAGCCCCGAGTAACGGAAACATCAATGGCAGTCCACTTATTGTCAGGGAACAGAACCAAACTCAACTATTCAACTAGAGGCTATTAGCAAATAACAGGTCTGTTGTACCATTGAATGGTTGTGTAGAAAAAATGGGTGGTCCCCTCCCCCTCGTCAAGTGCTGCTTTTCTTCCTCTGGCATGACAGGCAACACCTGTTACCATCTCCTTTTCTGTTTGTTGAGCAATAATTCTGATTTGTTTATGGGGAGGTTATACAATGTCATGTACAGCAATTGCTATCCCATGCTTTCCAGTGAATTTTCCTGCCACTTTCCTTACAGCAAAATGTCTGGTGTGTTTTTTATTTTTAAAAAGCAGATTTGTTGCACAAGAGTGCCAAGTTCACTTTAAGTATGCAAGGTCAATTTGTTAGTATGCAATTGACCCTGCACTCAAAATACCAAGTCTGTAAGCAGCCTTTGTAGCATCTAATACTCATGTCTCCGATGCTATTTAAAGAGGCACGTTGACTGACATGAAGACTAAATATCAACTTTACAATCCTATCTCCTTTCTCCCTGGTGAAACATCCTTTTATATTCACAATCCTGGCCGTTTCAAGACTCACCCAAGGACAGATTTTTGGCAGCTACAGAGTCAACATCACGGCAGTTCTTCCGAAAAGACAGATGTAACCTTCTGCAATCAATAGTGTGTCATCATTTTGGCAGATGAGTTAACACTGTTGTTCCAGAAGTACCAGAATATTTTTCAGAAATCTAGTGAATAAATGTGCCAGAAGCCAGCTGGTATTTAAGAATCAGCCTGTGTCAGCACCTTCCCCTTTTGCAGCATTGATACAATAGGAAGTTAGAGGACAGAAGTTGATTCATGTACCGGTATATACAGTCGTACCTTGGATCCCAAACGCCTTGCGAGTCAGACATTTTGGCTCCCGAACGCCACAAACCCGGAAGTGAGTGTTCCGGTTTGCGAACGTTTTTTGGAACCCAAACGTCCACTGCAGCTTAAGCAGCTTCTGATTGGCTGCAGGAAGCTCCTGCAGCCAATCAGATGCCGCCGCCTTGGTTTCTGAATGTTTTGGAAACATACTGTGCCTTTGCCACCAAAATGTGTATCATGAAGCATGCAAGCTTTCATAAAACCAGCAATATGTCACCCTGGATTCCTACATTGTTCTTCTGATGTTGCGAAAACTCTACTCTTTCCTATGCCATTGAACCCCTTCCACACAGAAACCTAACATATGGAGATCTCATCTAACATACAGAAACCTAACATATGGAGATCGTTCAGCCCGGACACTGAGGTCCAGTGCCGAGGGCCTTCTGGCAGTTCCCTCACTACG
Organism: Darevskia mixta; assembly: GCA_034641385.1. Classification (NCBI taxonomy): domain Eukaryota; kingdom Metazoa; phylum Chordata; class Lepidosauria; order Squamata; family Lacertidae; genus Darevskia; species Darevskia mixta. The sequence continues at coordinate 27,077,951 of JAWWNH010000001.1, forward strand.
AAAAGCCAAGTTACAGGGAACCAGGCAGAGGGCCTTCTCGGTAGTGGCACCTGCCCTGTGGAACACCCTCCCTTCAGATGTCAAAGAGAACACCAACTATCAGACCTTTAGAAGACATCTGAGCAGCCCTGTTTAGGGAGGCTTTTAATGTTTTATAGATTATTGTATTTTAATGTTCTGTTGAAAGCCGCCCAGAGTGGCTGGGGAAACCCAGCCAGATGGGCGGGGTATAAATAATAAATTATTATTATTATTATTACTCATCCTCCACCACCACTGGTGACTGTACAATGTCTGAAAAGGAGCCACTTACACAGATACAGTTGCACAAATGTAGACAGTCCACATGATCAGGAACACCAGTCACACACAGAGATAGTCTCTCCTTTCAGATGGATGTCATGGGAAGGGCTAGGAAGCACACAGACATTGCCAGAGGGGCCAGCCTTTCAATTTCACTGGATAAGTTCACATCCTCCTCAGTGTTGCCCTTATGCTGTGATAGTCACCAGCATCACTAACAAAAATAATTTCAATAGGGACAAATGGAAGGTCCTACACTTGGGCAGAAGGAGCCAGCTGCACAAATATAAGATGGGGGACACTTTGATTGCCCGTAGTAGATGTGAAAAGGATCTAGGGGTCTTAGTAGACCACAAGCTTAACATGAGTCAACAGAATGATGCAGCAGCAGAAAAATGCTAATGCTGTTCTAGACTGCATTTACAGTGTTCTGATCAAGGGAAGTAATAGCCCCACTCTATTCTGCCTTGTTCAGACCATACCGGGAGTACTGAGACCTGTTTGGGGCAGCACAATTTAAGAAGGATATTGACAAGCTGGACATGTGCAGAGAAGGGTGACCGGTATGATCAAGGATCTGGAAACCAAGCCTTAGGAAGAATGGATGAGGGAGTTGGGTATGTTTGGCCTGGAAAAGAGGAGATTGAGAAGAGATATGGTAGCCATCTTCAGATATGTAAAGGGCTGTCCCATGGAAGATGGAGCAAGCTTGCTTCCTCCTGCTCCAGAGGGTAGGACCTGAACCAGTGGATTCAAGTCACAAGAAAGGAGATTCCAACCAAGCACCAGGAACAACTTCTGACAGTAAGGGCTGTTCGATAGTGGAACAGAGACCCATAAGATACAGTGGGCTCTCCTTCCTTGGAGGTTTTTAAGCAGAGGTTGGATCACCATCTTCATGCAGGGGGTTGGACTAGATGACACTCAGGACCCCTTCCAACTCTGCAATGATTCTATGATCACAAGGTAAAGATAGCATTTGGAAGCACCTAGTGCAGAAATGAGGAACTTGTGGCCCACCAGATGATGCCAGACTTCCAACTCCCATCATCCTTGATCTTTGGCATGATGGGAGTCCAACGATATGTGGAGGGTCATGGGTCCCTATCCTAATGCAAACTGACCAATTGATTTAGAGCTCACCTGCATATAACCAGTACTTGTATTGCCGCAGTGCTGTGGGCTGAGCCAATCTAACCTGGAGTTGCTATGGTTCAAGTCAGAATGGAATCCTCCTCAGGGAGTTGATCGCTGTCAAAGATCCTTCTTTGTGTTCCAGGGGAAAGAAAACTGGGATTGAGTTTAGATTTTAGAACATCCCACCTTGTTTCTAAGGTGCTTTTGGCCATAGCCTGCCTTCCCTCTTATTTAAAAGACTGACTCAGCTGCTTTCTCTGCATGTGTGCTGTGAAGCAGGCGTCATGCTGGAAGGCATCCATTATTTTTCTCTTAAATACATGTACTCTGCTCTATTAATTGAGCAGCAAGCTGGCTAGAACTGGAAGCCTCTTTCTAATAGCTTTGCCTCCATTTACAAAGCGAATGAGTAATACATCCACAGGGTTTCAGGTAATTTGTCCCCCCACCCACCCACATTTACATAAAAATATGACAAGGGAATTGAAACTAAAACTAGACAGGTGCTGATACTTACCTGCAAATCTCAACACAGGATGGGGTTTGCATACTTAAGGGTGCACAAGGCTACGTACCCCTCCTTTGCATCTGGAGAGGAGGGTGCTGATAGGTTGCAAAGAACTGGTGGATGCAAGGAGTAAATTACTCAGGAACATGCCTGTCTCGAACCTTGCAGACCTTTCAGGTGCCCTGGTCCTCTTGGCTGAAAAGATTAATAGATCAGAATGGAGCCTTTCTGGTGCATGCGGGAAGCAGAACACAGAATGCTACTATTTGGATGGTGGTCATGTAGTTGGGCTCAATAGTTGACATCCCCAGTGGGAATACTATAGCCCTCCAGTGGATTGTCACATACAATGAATCGTCCCACCCCAATGTGGCAGAATGAAGCACTGCAAAAGAAGATAGTGGCCTAGGGAGGGCAAAGTCTGCCCCCCCCAATCCCTAATACTCGGACCCTCATTGGTAAGACTTCTGAAGTAGTTTGTAAAACACAGCAGGGAGTGTCGATCCCTCAGCCACCCAGATGTTGCAGGTCCGACTCCAATGACCAATGTGGTCAATAGTCAGGGATGATGAGAGTTTGAGTCTAGCAATACCTGGTAGGACACAGGTTCGCCATTCCTACCCCAAAGGCCATTGTATCATTTTTCTTCACACATACTCTGCTCTCTCTCTCTCTCTCTCTCTCTCTCTCTCTCTCTCTCTCTCACACACACACACACACACACACACACACACACACACACACACACTCCCCTCACTATGATGGGCAATTTGCTATAAGTAATACATGGGTAAATAAGAGTATCAAAGGACAGGATTATTGATGGATGAACTGAAAGGATATAAAGATAGGAGTACGGTAATTCATCAGAATAGCAGTGATAACAAACTGATGTGATGGGGAGGTATGCTTGGTGCTTTGCACGCTTAATCCCCGCAGTGAAGAATCTTATTCTAGCAAGCATTTTCTAAATTTGGCCTCTGGTGTTTCAATTGCTGCTGCTTTTTACTGTTTCATTGTTGTGCTTATACTTCTTCTTTTATGAAATAAATTGTGGCTTTATTGCCTTGAGTATGCTTCATTGTAGGGAATCAGTGTAGAAATAATTTCAACGAATAAGCATACATATTATAAGGTATTTTGTATAATGGGTAAATTTGATTGATTTTTTAAAATGATTAAAAAAAACCCACCCTTATGACCAAGCTACAGTAGTTAAAATGTAGTTGTTGAGTATTTTTGAAGGTGAAACAAACTCTTAAGGTGAGTCTTCCCAACACAGTCAAAGGAGGCAGCAGATTCCCAACAGCTTTAAGCATTCGTCCCTACTGCAAGTTAAGTAAACACAAAAGGAAGGGAAACAGTGATGAGCTCCACCCTTTTGCCGTTCTTGTTGCCCCCGCAAATGGAAAAATGAATTTCTGAAGTTCCCCTCCTCCCCGTGGTACTCATGGAAGCTCCCAACATGTTATAGAGCCCTAGAAAATCTAAGTTCTAGAATGTGTGGCGAGACAGGGGTGTCCTGCTTCAGAAGATCATCCTCTTATGAGGTGGAGGGTGGCTAAAAACTGATGGCAGTTTTCTAAACTCACAGTAAGAATGCTTGAAGGCGGCCGTAGTCAAGAACCAGAGCAAGGGCTGCAGGATTTTACCTCATTAAATGGAATGTCAGTGCAAAGCAAAAGCTTTTGTCTGTTGTGCAGTACAGTCTCCCCCCCAGAATTATGCTGTGTATTGAAAGTGGCGGCTGTGGATGAACCTTGACAATAAAGCAAAGCAATGGATGCTTGAAAGAAAATGGGAGACACTATAATCAGGCTTGGAATAATAGCAGGAAAAGTAGTGTCCAGGGGAAAATGCAAGAGTAATTCCATAATTGATTGCTATCATTTAATCTCTATTATAAATTACTAGACCGTGTTATGGAAAATAATGCCACCAGACGAGCATGTCTAACAAAATATAATTGAGTGCATTACAAATTCGACTGCGGCGACTACTGCAGCAGGGTTATTAGAACCATTTGTCAATGTTCCCTTTTTAACTAGTCACCTGCTCCTCCCTGAAAGCATCCAGGTTTTTGGAGATCTCCTGGCCGCTAAAGACTGGTCCCCCTTGATCTTCGGGTTGTGTGTAGATTTGGTTACCACCACCTTGGTAGATTTACCCTAGCAGAAAGTGCCACTTAATAAAATGCCCAAATGAGAGCCATGTGGAAACAGATTATCGTATATGAAGTAGAATGATTCTCTCTAGTATTCTGAGGATTATGTGAATTAAGAACATAATAAACTAACTCTATGGGAAAAGCACAGCAATTAAAAGTGTATTATGTCTGCAATCTCAGCCTCCTCCTCTACTGAACTGACATTCTGATTCATAAGAGAGCATTAATGTACTTAGTTTAAACTTTATTACAATTTATGTATGAGCTTGATTTCCCCCTCACCCCCTCATAATCTGACTTTTGAAAAGTACAAACCTTCATTGGTGGGAGTCGCCAGCCTCAGAGCCAGTAGCTACTGAACCAGTTCTGAATTGAGCTGAAGGTAGTCCCTAATTAGAGATGCCCATTGCTCAAGAAGGGGACCCAGGTGGCGCTGAGGGTTAAACCACAGAGCCTAGGGCTTGCTGATCAGAAGGTCGGCGGTTCAAATCCCTGCAATGGGGTGAGCTCCCGTTGTTTGGTCCCAGCTCCTGCCAACCTAGCAGTTCAAAAGCACGTCAAAGTGCAAGTAGATAAATAGGAACCGCTCCGGCGGGAAGGTAAACGGCGTTTCCGTGCGCTGCTCTGGTTCGCCAGAAGCGGCTTTGTCATGCTGGCCACATGACCCGGAAGCTGTACGCCGGCTCTCGGCCAATAAAGTGGGATGAGCACCGCAACCCCAGAGTCGGACACAACTGGACCTAATGGTCAGGGGTACCTTTACCTTTACCTTATTGCTCAAGAAGATGGTTATGATGCTTGGAAGAACCACTGAATGCAAAAAATCCCTGTTACCAAAGAACTACTGTATGCAAAAATCCCTGATACTCTGTTCACTGGTGTGAGCTACCCCCCCCTTACACACACACACACACTGTAAGGTTGCTGTGGTGTCTCCTCGGGAGTAATCAGTCCGATACATCCGTATCTGTATTTACAGCTTTATTAACAACTATGTACAAACAAACAGAGCTCTAAAGTTCATGACCGCTCGAGTCGGTACCAGAATCCGGGAGTGGCCTCTCACGGGTCCGCCCCCAACATAACAGTTTCGGTAGTCCAAATCTCCTCCTAGATTCCTTACGCTTCTTCCCTCTATGCACCTGGGGCGACGGAAGTGCCGGCGCACCCGGCTCCTCCGTTACCTCAGGCGTTGCTTGGGGTCCTGCAGCATCTCCATGCCCTGTCTCCACCAAACTTCCTGGTTGCTCCTCCCCTTCACTGAGGGACATCCTGCTTCCCTTGCTACTGCCTGAGTGGCGCTGCGGCTCTCTCTCCCCTGACAGCCCTTGCGCCTCTTCCCTGCCCAGCGCCATGTCCCTGACATACACACACATCTATTCTGCTTTCTAAACCTTTAGCAGAGCTTCCAACAAGGTTTGGGGTTTCCCCCACCAATGATGATAAGAAAATATCATAGAATCGCAGAATTGGAAGAGACCACAAGGGTCATTTAGTCCAGCCCCCTGCAGTGCAATACGTCCCCATTTTACAAGCAAAAGCACGTTTCTTTCCAAGTCACTAATTTTAAAATAAAATAAAAACAATGCCTGCTATGCAATAGCAGCTGTGCGACTAACAAGATTCCAGGCTTAGTTGTTGACTCTGATCATTCCCTTGAAGGCTTCAGCACTGCTCCCTCAAAGCATTGGGACTGGAGAGCTAGACCTGTCAGTAACAATGAAGGGCTTCTTCTCTGCTCTGCTCTCCTTAGCATTTTGCTTTTATTGTAAGGTTTAAAACATTAGTTGTAGCTTGTATGGACGTTGACTTTTTATGTATGATTTGCTAAGGTGCCACAAAGCACTTCAGAGGTTCTCACTTTGGTTCAGGGTGAATTGGGTGGATGCCGCTCAGACAAGCCCAGAATGCCTGCTTTGGTTTGGCATTCATTTGAATCTATCTCACATCCCAGTATGTAATTTGCAGTGTGGTCCTATGCGTACTTACTCAGAGGTATGTCTCACTTTATTCGAAGAGCTTACTCACAGGTAAGTGTATGACTGCAGTCAGCTACAGTCCTATGCATACTTACCTGGGTGTAAGCCCCATTGAACACAGTGGGTCTTCCTTGTGCATTTACAGGAATAGGATCACACTGTCAGTCACTCACGCCTCTAGTAAGTCTATCCATGTCACACCACTGCTGCCTCCTGTAAGTTTGATCTCATAACGGTTCACACAAAGAATTTAAAGAAATTGTTCCCCTGGTATGCAGTGCCACACCATCTAGAACAAAGCAATTTCACATTAGTAGATTCTGCCCCCTGCCCCACATTTACAAATTCTCCACTTTCCTAACTTTTCTGTTACTGAATTGCCATGACGCTTCTCCTTTTTTCCTCTTTCAGTTGCCCTAGACAACTGCAGTGCGTTTGATTCTCTCGCCCATTTTTCACCCATTTAATTCAAGGGACTCTGAATAACAGTCCTGATCCAATGACAAAATTCCCATTAACTTCAGAAGAACTGGACTCAGTGGGTTAATGTAAGCCAGCCAAAGAGGAAAAACAATTGCTGCCGCCTTGATGTGTGCTAAGTTCCCCATCGCTCCTTTTGCACATTAAAACACAGCCTAGTTGGAATTCAAACAGCTGAACAGGCAGTTGGCTGAAAGGTGACCCTTTGGAACTTAGATCCTTCCAATAACTTCTTTTGTTTAACGAGGAAAGTTTAGATGCAGGAGACTGGTGGTAGAAAGAAGAGCTTTGCCAAGACCTGTGTCAGTGAGTTCATTCTGTTACAGCAAGCTGTGGTCAGCTGCTACCAAGTGTGACTTTTCTTTGCTAGACTGGAAGGAATAGAGGAAATGCTTTTGAGTTGTATTGGTGGCGGTAGAAAAAGCATGACTGAGGAGGGAGGGAGCAGAATTTATCAGGCGGTCTTTGGTTAGCGTTGCAACACCTCTCTATGACGCAGCTGGAGTGGCAGTGTGCATTTCAGATCATAAAAAGAAATTGGGGAAGAGGCAATTAAGGGCCCTGACATACTCTGCAACATTTCATAATGCTGTGGAATGGTTGTAAGCAGGCTAGGCAGCAAACGAGAAGCGGTTATCCAGCTGGAATTATTTTACACACATGCTCTCGCTCACTAATGAGACTGAAGTGTAAAATGTAGTCTAGGGGAAGGTGAGCAAGTAATTGTTGATAGATGTAATTTATTCTTCAGGCAGAGCTGAATTAATATGAATGTCAAATGGGGAAAGTATTTGCCTCTCCAGATTGTAAAGAGAGAGGATAATGGAGAGAGTGAGCGAGCCGTATTTCGTAGTTAGAAATAAGTAGAGAACAAAGGCCACTGATTGCTCTCAGTCCAGCAAGTTAAGAAAGAATAGGAACTGCAGAAGGGCATACAAGACAGACAGATCACCTCACTTGGAAACACTCTTTTTTTATATAGCTCTTAGTTTAACAGAGATCCTTCCACAAAGAATCCACTTATGATCTCTACCATTGCAATTCCCATGAGTAGGCCACTGTCTTGTCTCCTTCGTTTAGGTTGTTGCATTCGGTGAGAAGGTGAAAACAATGTAAAAATGATCCTGGCAAGGACACACACACAATTACCATCACTTTCAAACAACTTTCAGCTATCTTAAAAAACAACAACAACACTGCCTACTCGGGCCTTCAGGTACTTTCCTAGGCATCCCAAGTTAATAGGACTTAAGTGTGACTAAAGCTCACGAAAGCTCATACCAATAACAAACTTAGTTGGTATCTAAGGTGCTACTGGAAGGAGTTTTTTTTATTTTGTTTCAACTATGGCAGACCAACACGGCTGCCTACCTGTAACTGTGACTAAAGCTGTGCACGTAGGCAGCCAAACAGTGCTCAAGGATTTCTGCAACTCAGTTTTGTGGTAGCAATTTGCACATTGCTTTTGCAAATGTTTTTGCTTTTATAGGACCACTGGGATTTTGGAAGGGCCACATCTATGCAGTAGTGCAATTGCTGTGAACCACTGGAGCCTCCATTTTGGAGCTGTAGATATGCCCTTGTTATGCCCCAATTGCAAACAATTTTATATTTATTTTATAGGATCACTTATATAGTTTAGGTAGGATCACTGGGATTCATTTCAGCAGCCATTTTAAGTAAGTTTCCTTATGTTACAGAGAGTTTCAACTGGTTTTATTTTCACCGTATCTTTTTTTATCTTTACACTGCTTAGAGACTTAAGGTGTTAAGCAGTATAAAGTGATAAAGAAATAAGACTGTTTCCACTGTAGAAATGAATTGATAAGCAAATATGGCTGCTGCACCAATATTTTTGTGAGCTGGAAGCTCTCTGCCTCCCCGCCATTGGTGTTTGATGGGCTGCTTCTTCGTTTCATGCACCCCCCCCCTTTACGCAGGACAGAATTTTGAGACATTGACCTAGCCATCATTCCATCCTCATAATAGATTTCCTCTTTCATGTTTCTCTCACTATTTCTGTGATGCAAACAAACCAATTTTCAGAAACCTCGAATCTGTAGGACTTAGATTTTTTTAATTATTATTTTTTAAAAAATGAATTATCTATGGCAAAGCGATTGCCTTCTTGGGGAGGAAGATGTAGGATTGCTGGTGATGAAAGAAACCCTGTTGGATTTAATTTATTACTAAGAGGAAAGTGCCAGTCTCAGCCCATCCTAGTGCACTGAGAGCTACTTTGTAATAACAGGCTTAAAAGACAGAGGAGTTCAGTAGCTTCTCACTGTTGGTATAATTGGCACATTTGACAATGCGGGAGAGAGTTTAAATTGATACACCTATCTGCAGGTCTGAAAGCGCTAGGAGTGGTACTTGCAAATGGATATTTTTGACACACAAATTAGAGCCTTATTTTTTAAAAGGGGCGAACAACGGGTTTCTGCCTCGTAAAGTCTGTGCGAAGCAGGCCGCTCAGCGTGGAGGTAGAAAGAGGAGTTACCACCTTGGTTTTCTCCCCTCTGTTGCCTAAGCTAGTAACACAGCCATCCCACCTTTTGTCAAATTGGCCTGGAGGGAGATCAGGCTTGTAATGAGCATTCTTTGTAACAGGGCATGGGAGTAGCTTTGGGGAGCTTGCAGGTGGTTATTTATGTATTGGAGTACTTGAAGGTTACATTTTGTTGTAACGAGCCAGGAACCAGAAATTTTCAATTTGCAGGCAAGGAGCCATGAGGACTGTTGTGCTTGTGTTGGGGTTGTTTTTTATTAATGTTTTTGTCTTGCCTACAACTTTGAGCCGGCGTATAAATCATAATATTAGAGATCTCAACTTTTCAAACACAGGCTTTGGCAAAATCTATTTACATTCATATTAAACAGACCTTCCTTCATACAAGAAGGATAGACACATCCACTTTTAAATATAGACATGTCCCACAATTATTCTTGTTAATTTGTAGAGCAAATTAAATTGCACTTCAAAAAAATAATAATTAAAAAATTGATGTGGAGTGGGAGTCACCTCTCAAGAACCCTGCAAGGTCTTTGGGAAGATGTCCTCTAGTTCCTTTCCTTTATTGTTCCATGGGTCCTGTGTTCCATTCTTCCCAGGTTCACACAGACTAGTTCCACTTCTGATGTCAAACATTCTCACTTATCCCTACATCTGGCCATGTCTACAGGGAACCATTTCTGTCAGACTTAGCACATAGGTGTTAAGAGCCAACTCCTAGAGGCTGAGATCCTTTCGGGGGGCCCAATAAAATGAGGCACTAAAGGTAAAGGGACCCCTGACCGTAAGGTCCAGTAGCGGACGACTCTGGGGTTGCGGCGCTCATCTCACTTTACTGGCTGAGGGAGCCGGCGTACAGCTTCCAGGTCATGTGGCAAGCATGACTAAGCCGCTTCTGGCGAACCAGAGCAGCGCACAGAAACACCGTTTACCTTCTACTTGTACTTTGGCGTGCTTTCAAACTGCACAGCCTCAAAGCCTTCTGTTGGTAGCTTGTTTCCAGCAAGAGACACTTTTGAGGAGACACCTGTTGACATCTTACTTTACTTCTTCATTAGAAAGGGAAACAAAATGGGGAGGGAGACTAGAGTGATTTGGTTTCCTTGGGTAGACCAGACCTAGGACAATGGCTCTCTGCGGGCTGATTGTAAGTGTAACTTTCAGGCAACATCAGGCAACCACTCTGAAGATTTGTGAAGCTGTCGTGTTTGAAGCTAGCAGTGCAACTGTTAAAGCGCATGACTTCTCTTCTGCTAAGTTCTTACAGAGCCTTCTACCTCTCAGGACTTGCATCAAGTTAGCGACTCGTTCTACTGCTGCTGCTGCTGCTGCTGCTGCTGCTTCCTTGAAACCAAGTGCAGCCTTTTTATAGAAGTGCCCGGGGTTAACACATGCGATTGTGGCACTTAATTTAATACACCTGGAAGTGGTGGGACCTCTGGCTGTGAAGTTGATGACAAGACCAAGGTAATGCATGAAGGGAGAAAGAAACACGCTGTTGCCCAATTTTGGGGACAGATCTCTGTGTGCGGAAACAAGCTCCAGCCAGGGAATGTGCTATGCCAAGGATGAAGCAGGATGCTATGCAGGAAGGTCATAAGAAGCTGTCTTGTATTTGTGCATCTATCTATCTACCTCAGTACTATCTAGCCTGACTGGCAGAGCCTCTCCACAGTTCCAGGCAGGAGTCTTTCTTAGCCCTACCTGGAGATGCCAGGGATTGAACCTTGGACCGTTTTCATGCAGAAAAGATGTTCTACCCCTGAGCTGCATTCCTTCCCAAAAACCCAGCACAGATGATCATAGAATTGCAGACTTGGAGGGGTCTCTGAGGGTCATCTATATTTAATTTTTAACTTTTTCCAAACATTTTCACAATTACTTTCAAATTACAGGGAAGTCAAATCATAAATTGACTTCCTACCCTCACCTCCACCATGTTTTTACTCAATCCTTTCCTACTGCATTCAGTGGCGGAGCTTCATGCTCTGGCACTGGGGGGGGGGGCGGAGAGTGGGCGGGGCTGGCGCGTGTCCTGGGGGCATGGTACGCCACCTGTGGGGACGTGGCACCCAGTGCGGGCGGGGGGCAGCCGCAATGGCACCCCACCGGGATTGCGATGCCGGGGGCGGTGCGCTCCCCCCGCACTCCTCTTCCTCCGTCAGTACTGACTGCATTAAATCTGCATTAAATACAAAAAGTTTCTCTATTACAATTATTCTGTCATTTTTTAATCTCTAATCCTGCCTGCGATTTCATTTGACCATGTTTTTTCTAAAATAGTCCACAAAACTTCTACAAAAAGTTCCTCATTTTGATCTCTTATTTTCACTGTCAGCTTTGCCATTTCTGCATTACTTTCAGAAGCCATTCCCCTTCCTTAGAACCTTCTCTTCTTTCAATTTCTGTGCATATAATATTCTAGCTGCTGTAGTCAGCAGAACAGAGGGTCATCTAGTCCAACCCCCTGCAATGCAGGAATCAACTCGCCATCCCCCATCCAATTTGAAAACATACTGTACTGAACCAGACCTTTGGGGCTCATCTAGCCCTACGTTCACCCAGACTGTAGTCTATTCCGCCCGCATTTCTTAAGCGGAGCTCTTCCCCATTCTTCGCCATCCAAGGTTTAGTGCTGTCCTTTTTAAAAAAATACTGGATATGGCAGGAATTGCACCAAGGACCTTGTGCGAACCAAGTACGGATGGGCAAGTTCCCTTGGGCTTGTGTCTGATTGCACTGGATTGGAAAAATAAGCCAAGCTGCTTCTCAAAAATTTGGAAATGGCTTGGCTTATTTTCTAAGACAATAGGAACTGCCCACCCTGCATTACATCTCCCTACCCAGCCCCCTTTTTTTATTTGAGAAAGGTCTTACCCTTCCTTCCCTTGCTCTTTCACTGACCCTTGAGAATTCTTCCATCCAAAACAATTCCCAAAGGGCTCCCTTCTTTCCTCTCCACAAATGGACAGGAGGACCACAGCCGCTGCTGCTTCAGTGGGACTTTTTAACAAGGAAGAGGGTTGGCGATTGGTGTGTGGAAGAAGACTTGAGGGCTCTGGCGGGAGTAAGGCTGGAGAGTAGTTCTTTGGTTCAGATTTTAATCTGAGCTAAAGAAGAATATCACCTTGCCAACAAAGGTCCGTATACTTAAAGCTATGGTTTTCCCAGTAGTAATGTACGGAAGTGAGAGCTGGACCATAAAGAAGGCTGATCGCCGAAGAATTGATGCTTTTGAATTATGGTGCTGGAGGAGACTCTTGAGAGTCCCATGGACTGCAAGAAGATCAAACCTATCCATTCTTAAAGAAATCAGCCCTGAGTGCTCACTAGAAGGACAGATCCTGAAGTTGAGGCTCCAGTACTTTGGCCACCTCATGAGAAGAAAAGACTCCCTAGAAAAGACCCTGATGTTGGGAAAGATTGAGGGCACAAGGAGAAGGGGACGACAGAGGATGAGATGGTTGGACAGTGTTCTCGAAGCTACTAACATGAGTTTCGCCAAACTGCGAGAGGCAGTGAAGGATAGGCGTGCCTGGCGTGCTCTGGTCCATGGGGCCACGAAGAGTCGGACACGACTGAACGACTGAACAACAACAAAGAAGAATATGGGGGCTCCCTTGTTTCTTCTACAATATGAATACTTATGATCTCAAATTTTGTATCTTGAGTCCGAAGCTTGTGTGCATCGCCTCCATCTTTAATGTGAAGCATTAACACTTGCCCTTTCCTTCCCTACCTCACCAGAAATTGCATCATCTGCAGTTCAACATATTGAGATACTTTAGCACACTCAGCTGCAAACACGTTCCTTCCCTTCTGGTTTTCTTTCAGACGCTGTCTGACAATAAACGTAAATTAGATACACTGCCATTCTTTTTAGTTTTTCCTACACTTGAAAGCCAAGAGCTCTCCTGACACTTGAATGGAGAATCCAAAATGCGCAGTACAACTAAAACCCCGAGTCCATTCTTGCAGCCCTTTGAAGTTTAAAAAAATTGAGAAATGATATGAAACACTATGTTTTAAAGTAATGAAAACACATGTTAGTTCTTCCATAAGGGACCATAGAGGTTTCTTTTTTCTTTTTCTCTTTCTTTCTTTCTTTCTTTCTGTTTGTTTGTTTGTTTGTTTTGGCAGTGCAGATAACCTGCTAGGAATAACTAGGGTCTATTTCGAACACAAGCCTCAAAGTCACATTTATTTGTATAATGCAGTTTCCACAAATACATTGTGCTTGGAGCAGTTCACAGGATAAACAATTTTAATAGCATAACCATAATTAAATTAAATTAAATTAAAATATAATATGATATGAACTTAACAGTTCAACAGTTATATTAATATTATTGTTATAATAACAGTAATGTAATAATAATAATTTCAGTTTCTTAGCCATTTTTTCATCATAAAATCCCAGAGCAGGTTACAACGATATATAAATACAATATTAATTGTGGCCAACTGTGGGGTGTGACCAGGGGTCGAGTCCTCACATTGTCATGTCTCTGCTTCACTGTTTTTTCTTGAGCAGTTAAAACATCCCCCAGAGAGGAACTGAATTATCATAGCCTTGGGTGGCCAATTCCCTTAGACCAGGGTTTCCCAAACTCGGATCTCCAGCTGATGTTGGACTACAATTCCCATTATCCCTGACCACTGGTCCTGCTAGCTGGGGATGATGGGAGTTGTAGTCCAAAGACAGCTGGAGACCCGAGTTTGGGAAACCGTGTCTTAGACCAATCCTGTCTAGACAGTTTAGAACCTTTTCAGCGCGCCTATATTTTCATTATTTATTATTCATTCAGATTTTTAGCCTCAGGGAAGTTTGCAGTAGTGCTGCTGTTGTTTTTAAAAGCTATGACATTTGTCATAGCAACTAGAATAAAAAATATATAGTACAAAACTGTTAAATCTTTGCAGTCAGGATTTTGTGGCAATCTGCCAGGCAGCTTCTGCTCCATGCCAAGTTACCCAAAGCAATAAAAATATGGATCCTCATGATGCATGATGGTGAAATTACTACTGTTTTTGAAATTGGTTTCCAAAGGAAACCAGCTCTGCTAACCTTTGGAGCTGATATAAGGAAGGCCAAAGAAACCCACCACCACCACCCCAGCTTAGAAGCTTTTCAAGTCAATTCTGCAATATGCGTTAAGAGAAGGCAGCAGGGATACTTTCCATTTTGCAGACAACAGCATCCGGCAGGCAGAGGATCATAGGAACATCTATTCTTGGAACAGCTCAGTGTAATTCTCCATGCCAGACAATTCTCATCATCATCAGGGAGTGAAAACAACTTCTCCCCCTCTCTCTGTTCATTGTTTACCTATAGCTTGTCACCATAGCGAAGCCCGGTTTTTCAAGAATGTATAAATCTTAAGTGGCAGAAAAGAGGGTTTCTTGTTTTGCAGATGGCAGCTGCTGAAAAAGCTATAAACATTGACAGATTGAACGAGGTATAAATCCAGGTTCATGAATGCTGAAGTCTAATGTTGTCTCTCTCTCTTGAATGGCAATTGTAGAGCTGGAAAAGGGCAAGCGAAATGACGTGTGGGCTGGAGCGACTCCCTGCATGACGAAAGATTGCAACAATTGGAGTGTTTAGAAAGAAAAAAGATGTGCAAACAAGGGACACGATGGAGGTGTATATGAAATTATGCACAGTTCAGAGGAAGAGAATAGATAAAATATTTTTTTCTCCCTCTCTCCTAGTGCTAGAACCTGGGGGCGTCATTTAGTGAAGCTGAACAGTGTAATATTCAGCGCAGGCAAAAAGAATCACTACTTCTCACAGCGCATAGTCAAACTGTGGTAATTGGTTCCACGGGATGTAGCGACGGCCACCAACTTGGACAGTCTAAAAGGGGTGTTCATAGAGAATAATACAGTGGTACCTCAGAACTTGAACGACTCCATTCTCGAACCTTTCGGCTCCCGAACGCCAAAAACCTGGAAGTGCTCCGGTTTTTGAACATTCCTCAGGACACAAATGTTCGACGCGGCTTCCACTGTACAAAAACCTAGCTGTTGGCCAATCGGAAGCCACGCCTCAGAACTCGGAACGTTTTGGAAGTTGAACGGTCTTCTGGAACGGATTACGTTTTGAGTTCTGAGGTACCACTGTATTTGCAAAATGATTTTTTTCTGGAAACAAATCACACAGAAGTGAGCACTAAACTGGCACTATATACTACTATAGTTCCAGAAGCGGCTTTCACACCACTTGAAAGCTGAAATATAACACAGAAGTTAGCAGTTGGGGGGGGGGGGAGTCATGAAAATGGAATGAACAGTCTTGTGAACGCCACCTAGGTCAAACCTGGTACTGCTGACTCCAACCAGCAACAGTTCCTGGGGTCTTGGCTAGGCCTGGGCAATGTATTGATTCATTGCCCGAAACTGGTTTCAAAAGCTGCACCATGGTGACAAGTTCACCATTTTAAGCCAGGCAATATACTGCCAATTCCAGCAGGTGTCACCATTGCTTCTCCGTCCGAGGAATTAGGCTGCCTCCTCCCTCCTTTCCGCCAGGCACTGGGAAGTGGAGACATGACTGTGTCCTGCGAGTCCCTGTGGTGGGAGCACATGGGGATCAGCAGCAGTATCAATGCTGGCTCCTCTATCTCGCCTCTGGGCTGAGTCATGGTGGATTGGCGGTGGTGGTAGTGGTGCCTGTTTCCCCTCAAGCCGCTGCCCGAAAGATGGAGGTAGTGGTACTGACTGTGGTGCTGTTGGGTGCACCATGGGGCAGCAAAGGCCACGGGCTAAGTCAGGGAGCTGGTGTGTCTGCTTGGGGGTGGCAAGAGGTACCGAGGTGAGGCAATGCTGTTGATGTATGCTGTCCTATTGGTACAGTTGCTGCTTCTGCTTCTTTGGCAATCACTGGTAGCCGAGTAAATTTGTCTTCCATGAATATGGTCTTAACAGTGTGCCCATAGGTGACTGTGGAGGCCAATTCTGGATCTGCACATCCTTCCAAATTGGGGACATAGGTTTCCGGGCAGGAGTTGATCATGGTGAGGATTTGCCAAATGTGCCTTCCTCTTAGCTTGTTTCTCCTTTTTGTCCTGAGTTAGTGCTTCTTCAAAGCTTTTGGTAGAGACTATTCCAGGCATCCCCAAACTGCGGCCCTCCATATGTTTTGGCCTACAACTCCCATGATCCCTAGCTGACAGGACCAGTGGTCAGGGATGATGGGAATTGTAGTCCAAAACATCTGGAGGGCCAAAGTCTGGGGGTGCCTGGACTATTCTCTAATTGGAGCGCTCGTAGGTCAGTGTTTCCCAGTTGTCAGTGTTTATACTACATTTTTTTAGCTTTGCCTTGAGAGTGTCTTTAAAGCTCTTTTGTTGTCCACCGGCATTATGCCTTCCATTCTTAAGTTGGGAATAAAGTAGTTGCTTTGGAAGACGATCATCAGGCATCCGAACAACATGAACAGTAAAAAAAAAAGTTGATGTTGAAGAACCATTGTTTTGACACTGGTGGTATTTGCTTCTTCCATTGCACTGAAATTAGTTCACCTGTCTTCCTAAATGATAGGTAAAAATTTTCAGAGATGCAATCTTTCAAGGAGTTGGAGATGGTGTTTATAAGTGGTCCTTGTTTCACAAGTGTACAGTACGGTTGGTGGTACAATAGCTTTGTCAACAAGCATTTTGGTTTCCCTACGAATGTCCCGGTTTTCCTCCAAAGGAGGAATGGCTACGGAGGGCTTGCTGGCTACTGTACTGAGCCAGTTCAAACAGCTTTGAAGTCCTCCTTCCTCCTCATTTTCAGACATCGTGATATATCCCTTCATTGCGATGTTTCGCTGGTGATGCATAACAATGTTGAAAAGCAGCCCTAGTCTTGGCCAACCCTGCTCTCCTCATCCTTCCACAACCACACGGCCTTTGACTATATAGAGAGGCACATTCCTTTCAAACTTTGCGTATTTCCCCACAGCAAGCAATGTTGCAAGTGCAGCAGATAATATGCCAGCACAGTAAAGTGTGAGATGGCCCTGACAGGAAGGTGGCAGCTGACTCTGTGCCATATGGCTGAGGGGGGCAGAAAGGGGAAAGGCTGGAGCTTCAGCTCTGGAAGGAAGCCTGCAGCGTTCCTGCTGGCTATGGCTGACTTGACACTGAGGTGAGCCTGGTTGGCTCATGGGAAGGAGATGCAGCTGGCATGGCTGGTGTGGCATCCCTGGCCATTTGGAGACCGCTCTAATTTACAGAGCGCTTCAAAATCCTTCATGTCGAGCGCTGCTTTATAAATTGTAACGAGGCACGATGATTGACAACATAAAATGTCAGGTGGCATAACCCATTAAACCTTCCCGGAAAAGAGTTTCACAGGGTGTGCTGGAAGATGTGCAGAAGACCCTCCCGGGATCATATAATTTATATTAGGTGGTTTTGTGTGGTTTTTTTTGCCAACACGACCAAGATTCGGGAATTAGCTGGATACCGAGGCACCAAGCATAACACTTTGGCTTACGGGCACAAACAACCAAGCAGCCAGAACACTATGTCTGCTGAATTAAATGAAGGCTGCTCATTTCCTGGGCTGATTTGAAAGGTTTCAAGTAACTAGTAAAGCTGGTGGATTGCCGTAAGGAGTAAATTCAGATTAAGGCAGCACAACGTCCTTGCTGATGCTTGTGTGGAAGCTGTAACTAATGTATACCTTTTTTTAAAAAAGGGTTTTAACAAGACTTAAACGCAACCCTCGGCCACGGTGTACATTCAAGTGGGGAGCCTTATAAGATCATAAAATTGTAGAGTTGGAAGAGATCCCAAGGATCATCTAGTCCAACCCCCTTCAATGCAGGAGTCTTTTGCCCAATGTGGGGCTTGAACCCATGACCCTGAGATTAAGAGTCTCATGCTCTACTGACTGAGCCACCCTCCGGTCAACCTCCTCAGCATACAAGTTTAAGATGGGGAAGACTATAATTTTCTATAGTTTTCTATTTTTACCCCCACCCTTCCTCCAGAGGAGGCCAGGAATAATAAAACTCGAGTGAGTCTTCCTCACAGGCTCAAGCAAGTGTGTTTTTAACTGGTGGTGAGAAAAATGCCACTCTAGAGGACAAATGCACCTCTATGGATTTGGAGTTCAATAACTGAGGGGCCACCATAGAGGAGAATAACTGCCTTGAACCGAGATACCAAACCCAGGAGCTGAGGTGCTGGAATTTCATAGACACTGACTTGAGGCCAGAGAGAAAAGGCAGAAGTACACAGGTGGGGCAAAATGTCACCAGAAAACATGGATACAGCTTGCGAGTAAACCTGGTGTGAGTAGACCTTACCTTCTAGCAGCTGTAAGACACTTAAGACCTCCTATTGCTCACTCCCCTGCTGCGTTCAGCATGTGGTAAGAACAGGGATAATGCTGGCTGGGAATTATGCAAATAAGGCAAGCTAATTTAGCACACCCAAATTGTGTAATTAGCTCTCTTAATTTGCATATTATGTAAATTACACCGACTGGGTTGGGGTGGGGGGTAAAGCTATGGTAGCCTCAAATTCAGTCGTGTCCTTATGTAACATTTTTAGAAGCTGGAGCACAGCAAAGATTTCTTGGGCAATTTTGCTGCTGGTGACCAACCTTCCCCAACCTGGCATCCTTCAAGTATTTTGGACTACAACTCCCATCAGCCCCAGCCAGCATGGCCAATGGTCAGGAATGCTGAGAGCTATAGTCCAAAACATCTGGAGGGCATGAGATTGGGGAAAGTTGACATTGAGCATGACTCCCTTCTGAATCACTTGGCTGGGTTTGACATTTAGACAGCGCTTCCCATGCTGACTAAAAGGCAGGTTCCAAACTCTGGTGTTGATGCGGGGAGGTGCTTGCTCCACCCCGTGGGAATTGTTTCCATTTGTGTTTCCATTTTTTCATTCCTGGGACAGAGTCCTCTGAGCATGGTGCTGCCAGAACACTGATAACACCAAGTTCCCTTTCTCTTTTACATCTGATGCAGGTGAATTCTTTAAGGTGAATTCCTTAAAGAAGTACTTCAGGACTTTGCAAGGGGTTGGACTAGATGACCCTTGGGTCTCTACCAACTCTATGATTCTATGATAAGGCAGAGGGGTGTGTGTGTGCAGGGGGGCGGGAAGTAAATAAACTGAGGGGTCAATCCAGATACCGTAAGTCAAAAATGTGATTGGGAGATCTAGTTCACCTGGAAGTATGTTGCATGTCCTGTCAGGTGAAATTCTCTTGACGGTTCATGTATGTACAGTAGCATATGAAGTATCATTCACTCATTGGCAGACTGTGTGTGTGTGTGTGTGTGTGTGTGTGTGTGTGTGTGTGTAAATATTGGCACACCAGGCGCTTAGGATGAAACCCAACATTCAGCTCTTCCGCAGAAAGATTTTCCATGGGATTGGCAAACAAATTCAGTGTCGATATCTTCAACCATCACCAATCTGCAGGTCTACATCTCAGTGAAGCTAACGCTTCCATGTTTTATTCATGTGGTTTGCACCCTGTGGCAGACACCTTGCAGGGGGGAATTATATAGATAAAAAGCCTATTATGTGGGCTCAGAACAGCTTATACATAAAATCAATTTGTTGATGGCGTAGTTGTTAAATAAAAGACTGAGAAAGGATTTTAAAAGTGTATAAAACTTAAGCTATGAAGCTATGAAAATGTGTGACAGCAAGATCCACGTTGAGGTTATGGTTATTTATTGTTCTGAATAAGTTATATATTTTTAACTGCATAAGAGGAGCGCTTCTGGATCAGACCACAGGCCCATCTAATCCAGCAACCAGATGCTGATGAGAAACTTGGAAACAGGACCTAAGTGGAATAGCCCGATGCAGTTGGGCTCTTCTAATTTTCTTAGTAGGGACGCGGGTGGGGCTGTGGGTTAAACTACAGAGCCTAGGGCTTGCCGATCAGAAGGTCAGCAGTTCGAATCCCCGCGACGGGGTGAGCTCCCATTGCTCGGTCCCTGCTCCTGCCAACCTAGCAGTTCAAAAGCACGTCAAAGTGCAAGTAGATAAATAGGTATCGCTGCAGTGGAAAGGTAAACGGTGTTTCCGTGCACTGCTCTGGTTCGCCAGAAGCGGCTTAGTCATGCTGGCCACATGACCTGGAAGCTGTACGCTGGCTTCCTCGGCCAATAAAGCGAGATGAGCGCCACAACCCCAGAGTCGGACACGACTGGACCTAATGGTCGGGGGTCCCTTTACCTTTACCTTTAATTTTCTTAGTCTTAAAGGACTGGATTCGGGATAATGTAGCACCGAGTGCTATTTTTCCATTACTACAGCTGCATAAATGAACATTAAATGAGAGAGCTCATTTCAAACGAGTGCAGACACAGCTTATTTAGATGTCTTTTTTTTTACAGCCCCAGAAATACGTTTATAAAAAGTCAGCCACGTGTAGCTAAGATAAGGCCAAGTATTCCGAATATAGTTGCCACTCAAATGTCACCCATACACCATGCAGAGTTTGGTGGCTTTAACAACCCTCTACGTCATGTGTATTTATACCAATACCTTCCAGTCCAATTGAACAATGGTCATGCTTTGTTTTTCCTGTGCCCGAGAATGCGCTTTCACTTCCTCTTCAGAAAGCCTACTTATTTTTCATTGATTTCCATTAAAGTAAGAGAAGCGATGATCCGGAAACAGCTCATGAATTTCTTTATCCAGTTTAATTAGAGTGAACAGAAAATTTCTTTGCAGACTGAATAGTCAGCATTCAGCCACCGATGCAACTTTATATCAGGTTGGCAGTGGACTGACATTTGTGCCAGTACCAATTATTACAGATATCAGCTCTGTTTAGACGTCTTCCACTCCCCTTTTGTGTCGTGTGCTCGGAAACCCCATATATTACATATATTTATAATACAAATCGTCTTGGGCAATCTTGTAACAGGAGTGGGATGCAACCCATTCAGTCTTGCAGCCTACTTGATTCAATATTTTTTGCTAATGATGGCAGTGGAGGCGTGTTGATCAAAACTGATGGTGGAAGACATTCATTTTATCCTGTGCTACCTTCAGGTTCTCATCAGTAAGTAATCCAGGATGAAATGGGTGACTTTGTGCTCTAGAGTAAAAGGAGCATTGTGACATCTAGCAGCACAAAGAGCCAGGTCATGCATTCAGGAACAAGCAATCAATAAGTGGTTTTCTTTCCTGGCTGCTGGATTCTTGCCAAGTGGAAAAAGGCAAAGAGGATAGAAGAACATGATATGACTTTGAATGATCAATATGATGCCGCCTTAAAAGAAAGCAACAAAAGTACATGGCGCATATTTAGTGTAATAGTCAGCTATGTTTTACTCAAAGTAGACCCACTGGAATTGATTTGCATGACTCAGTTGGGTCCATTAATGTCAATGGGACTGCACTGAGTAAAACGTGGTTGAATACCGCCCAATATTTCCTGCATGGATAGCAAAGCATTAACTGGGCTTGCAAGCAAGATCTTCTGGACTCAGTATGCCATTTGCAAAAAGAAGAGAGGTTTGCGTCACTCAAACACTAATAAATGTGACGTACTAAAATTTAGGATTAGGTTTGTTAAATTAATGTATTGCTTCCTGGTACGAAAAGTCTGGAAGCAATTTACAGCCACAGTAAAAGTACAATAATAAAAACAAATAAGCATGTTAGAAACATAGTTGGAATATAATCCTTCAGCCATTGGTGCTGCTCAAATGCCCAGGAAAACAAATAGATATTCACCTAGTGCTGAAATTATGACAAAGTTGGCAGCAGGTAGACCTCCCAGGGGAGAGCATTGAAGTGCTACAAAGGTCTTAAGTGCTTGTGCAGGCTTCCTCAACCTCGGCCCTCCAGATGTTTTGAGACTACAATTCCCATCATCCCTGACCACTGGTCCTTCTAGCTAGGGATCATGGGAGTTGTAGGCCAAAAACATATTGAGGAAGCCTGTGCTTGTGCTTCCTAATTAGAGATGCCAAAAGGTATGCTTTCACTGAGATTCCTGCATTGCAGGGGGTTGGACTAGATGACGCATGGGGTCCCTTCCAACTCTGCAATTCTACAATTCTATGATTCTGTGAACTGGGATCGTCTTCATACGAAACAGGTGCTCTGCTTCTGAGCTATGCACTTCAACTTTTCTGTTTTAGAAGCACTTCAGAGGACTGTGAACACCTTACAAAAAATCTAGAACAGTTAAACTCTTAAAGTGCATGTTCTGCTGGTCCTTGAAAATAAAAGCCATGGTTTCAGCCAAAAAAGGGGGGATAGAGAGAGAGAGAAACATGTGAACACTGTCTGGGGCGGGAGTGATGTAGTTGTGCTTGCTTTTGGGGTACAGGGTCACTGTTTTAATGGCATAGGGTAACTTGGGGGTGGGGCGGTGAGATGACTTGCGCAAGCAGCACATTTGTAATGCTACAGGGTAATATGACAAGAAGGGGACCCAGGTGGCGCTGTGGGTTAAACCACAGAGCCTAGGGCTTGCTGATCAGAAGGTCGGCGGTTCGAATCCCTGCGACGGGGTGAGCTCCCGTTGCTCAGTCCCAGCTCCTGCCCACCTAGCAGTTCGAAAGCACGTCAAAGTGCAAGTAGATAAATAGGTACCACTCTGGCGGGAAGGTAAACGGCGTTTCCGTGTGCTGCTCTGGTTCGCCAGAAGCGGCTTAGTCATGCTGGCCACATGACCTGGAAGCTGTACGCCGGCTCTCGGCCAATAAAGCGAGATGAGCGCCGCAACCCCAGAGTCGGACACGACTGGACCTAATGGTCAGGGGTCCCTTTACCTTTACGTAATATAACAAGATATTACTTTGAACCTGTCCTGAGCTCTTTGCTTTCGTTCTCCCCAAGGGGTGGAAGCAAACAGCAAGGAACTGAGGCTGCCGTATGATAGAATGCCTGCAAAGGCAGAAATAGAAAAAGGAAGAGGACGGGGGGGGGGGAGATGCAAACAGGGGAACAAAAACAGTTACAATAATAATAAGAAAAACCCAGGCAAATGAAAATGAGTACCAGTAATATGCTACAGTTAAGACTGGAAGTATTAAAATGCTTTTAAGGAGTGATGTGTCATAAAATGCATACATCTTTTAGAATGCAGATTAAGTGCCACTGAATTGTCTAGCTGTGCTTCAAATGATCTGTGTAAGTGGAGTCTTAAACCTATTTTTTTGTTTGTGTGTGCCTCATCTGAAATACATGGGGGGGGAGCATTACGCAGGGACCATGTATTCTTTGTTATAAACGGAATTAAAGCCAAATAAACTCAGCTATGCCCTTGCAGCGCAATGGACAAGACTATGAGGTCAGTTCATCCCATTGAAGTTAATAGGATTAGTGTGACGTGATGTTTTTTCATGGGAAGCAGCCCTGCTCTGTGATAGTAC
Source organism: Darevskia mixta (assembly GCA_034641385.1). Classification (NCBI taxonomy): domain Eukaryota; kingdom Metazoa; phylum Chordata; class Lepidosauria; order Squamata; family Lacertidae; genus Darevskia; species Darevskia mixta. The sequence goes on from JAWWNH010000001.1 coordinate 27,101,405, forward strand.
ATCGATGGTGCTTGCGGGGGGGGGGGCATTTTCTGAAGGCCTGAATCTTATTTTGAGACCATACCTGATTGTGAAGAAATCAGGAAATGGCAAACGTAACCAAATGGTTAGGAACGGTGGATCACCCAATATCCTCAGGAGTGAATGGTCAGGTGTGCTATCTCCGAGGATAACCTTGCTGCTTAAACCTGGATTATCATGCACTCACTCTTTCAGAAGTAATGGAAGTGCACAAGAAGAGCACCTAGCTTAGCTCAGCACAGTGCAGGAGCAAAAAGACCAGATAGGAGCAAAGCAGCTGTGAGGTCATCTTCAAAGTCCTACACATTTACATGGTACCAGTAAGCCCTAGTTTGGCTTGCTGTGTCGTGCAAACCAGGCCACACTTTGCCTGAAAAACAGATGCTTTGAAATTCAATGAATATATGTCAAAACCACTTAGACTACACCTGAGAAAGTCTGTCTCCACATCTTTCTTTCTCTCTTCCATTTTTATTTGAACTGCTGCAAAATCTTCCCAGTTCAATTTTTCAATACTGCAAGAAATATTTTTCTACTATTATTATTATTATTATTATTATTATTATTATTATTATTATTATTTGCTCTCCACTTCCTGCAAAGTTCTGATTTATTCCAGGGGAGGGGGAACCTCCAGATGCTGAACCACAACCCCCAGCATCCTTCATCATTGATGTTGGGGGCTTATGGGAGCCGGAGTTTAACGGCATCCGGAGGGCTGCAGGTTCCCCACACCTGGTTTACACTTTGTCCCTTTTCTCAGTTGATCAGTTCTCTTCTCTCTAGTTAGCCTTTTTTCAGCTTCACCCTATCCTTCAGGGATAGCCAATGTGGTACCCTCCAGAAGTTGTTGGACTCCATTTCCCATCAGCCCCATCCAGCATGGCAAATAGTCAGGGATAATGGGAACTGTAGTCCAACAACCTGCCTGTCTGATCTCAGTTGGGAGGAAGTGTCCCAGAAAGTACTGAATACATGACTCGGGGTGAATAATTTTTGTACAAATATAATGCGTTTCTCTCATAGGTAGAACATGAGCTTCCTCTGTTCAGGTTGGTCCTTTTGTCTTGGGAGAAGTTTCCCCTTTGGGGCCCTTTCTTCCTTATCTTTTCTTCTTTCTCTTTATCCGCCCTCTTATCATCTTCACACACAGCCTCTCCAGACAGGTGTTTTATTGCGGGTGTCTTCAGCAGCGTGGCGTTGACAACAATCACAGTGCCTTAGTGGTGGATTAATTCTGATTCAGCTTGTTCTGCGATGCTTTCCCCAATGCCAAAATCACATTATTACTGCCTGGAGAGGCTACAGTACAGCCAAAGTGAGGCAAAAACAAGCCACCGGAACATTTGCGGTATAAAAAGTTATGGAGATTCAGCAGGAAGTGACAGGGTGTGCAATGACTGGAAAGGAAGCCACGTGACCGCCCCCAATATTTTCGCGGGTGCAAGCACCCTTGATAGCGGGATTGCCCTTGTAGCACCATGAACCCAAATCATGAGTCCACACTTTAAAAAAGGGTGTTTGAAGGGTCACTAATACTTTCCTTTCAGCTGCTGCTTCTCTTCTGCCTATTTCTGTGGTGCTCATTGTCCCTGTTATTTACACCACTCCCTCTCCTTGCTGGTTTTTAGATGGTCTCTGTGGCTCCCCTCTCCCAAGGTTTTAACCTCTGATCTCCTCTTCTCCTTCCTCTCCCTGCCCCCCGACTCCCCCTCCCATCTCCTTTCCCTGCTCCTCCCCTTGTTGCATTTGTCTGTTGAGGTCGCAGAGCCCGTAGGCAGAGTTTCTTCTTTTAAAACCTAATTATGGCGCAGCACCTCAGATCTCTGAGGCGCTTCATAAATAATAAACCCAGATTGATATTGTTGTTTCTAGGAGAGAGCCTGTTATTGGATCGCTATTAAAGGCAATAAAATGCAAATTTAATAGAAGTAAGGAGCGCACCGACAAACATCATTTGAAGAAAGTTATTTTGGTCTAGTCTCACCTGTGGCTGAGCATGCCTGTCAACATGATTGCTTCCTCTCTGATCTCCCATCTCTTGCGCTAAAAAGGGAGATTGTTTAACACCTGTACAAAGATGTGCTCAGGAATGAAAATGCGCTAGATCCTCGCGGGGTGAAGTTTTGGCTGGGGATTTCAATTTGATGGGGGAAGTTTGTTTTTTTTCACATTGCACCTTGGCCACTCAGCTCTCTCTCTCGCTCTCGCTCTCGCTCTCGCTCTCCTTCTTCCCAGATCAAAATACTAGCCAATTATTTTGCATTTCACTCATGCCTCTTCTTCGCACCTCTTCTCATCAACGGAATAGCACTTTTTATACATCTTACATTTGCATAGTGATGGTGTAGATAATCTAGGCCAAACATACCTGGGTTGGGTGCTGCAATCCCACCTCTTTCCATACAGGTACATTGGATAAAGGTTACTGCCTCATTAGGACCTGTGCTGGCTCAGCTCCCTGTCCTACGGCCTTCCTGTTTCCCCTGCCAAAGTTTTGGAGGGTTTAGCTTTGCAGTTTCCTTTCGCTAGCAAATGGTCTATAAGTGGGATGATTTACCTGGTACCTTCCAGATGTTTTGGATTCCAACTCCCACCAGCCCACATGGGTCAAGAGTCAAGGATAGAATGGTCAAGGATAGAATTGTAGAGTTGGGAGGTATCTCCAGGGGTCATCTGGTCCAACCCCCAGCAATGCAGGAGAAACCCTAACAGATCTATCATCTATCTATCTATCCTTTATTTATCTCTCTCTATTTTTCCTACTTTTCTTTGTTTTGGAAACAAAAAAAGACATTCAATATTAAGCTTTTCATTTCTTGTTTATATATATATATATATATATATATATATATATATATATGTATATCCCTAACAGATATCCATCCAACCTCTGTTCAAAAACATCCAGCGAAAATGTGAGAGTCTACATCCTTCCATTGTCTTACAGTTGGATAGTTCTTCCTATTGTTTAGCTGAAATCGCCTCTCTTGTAATTTGAATCCATTGGTTCAGGTCCTTACCTCTGAAGCAGCAGAAAACAAGCTTGCTCCATCTTCTAAGCTACTCCTGGATGTACACCCAATGAGGCAGTTGCCGCAACAGAGAGGCCCCCACCCCACCCCGACCTTGGCTTACGTATCTCCCCTCTCTGCACTGCACACAGGCAGAGGCTCTACCTGTTTGTAACCTGTTTCTGCTTCTCCCACTTCAATCCTTTCCTGGTCCTGGGAGACAGTGGGGCAGGAGAGGTGGGAGCAGGAGGAAGAAGAGGAGGAGGAGAAGAGTTTGGCTTTGATATCCCGCTTTATCACTACCCGAAGGACTCTCAAAGCGGCTCACGTTCTCCTTTCCCTTCCTCCCCCGCAACAAACACTCTGTGAGGTGAGTGGGGCTGAGAGACTTCAAAGAAGTGTGACTAGCCCAAGGTCACCCAGCAGCTGCATGTGGAGGAGCGGAGACGCGAACCCGGTTCACCAGATTACGAATCTACTGCTCTTAACCACACCACACTGGCTCTCAAATCATCAGTTATTTTATCATATGTGTATCATATACATAATGCCATATTGTGTTTTACTGCATGTGGAGGAGCGGAGACGCGAACCCGGTTCACCAGATTACAAGTCTACTGCTCTTAACCACTACACCACACTAGCTCCGCCAGTGGAGGTGTGGGAGCCCTTGACTCTGTACTAGCCTGACCGATCACTCTCTCCTCCTGTACCTGTTCTTCGATCTCCAATCCTGCAGCTTCTCCTGCCTCTGACTCTCATCTCACGGTTGCTACAGGTTCCTCCAGATCGCTGATCCCTTCTCCCAAGTCAATCTCCAAACCCCCTGCCTCCCTGCTCAGGATCCAGCCACCATTCCTCAGTGTCCAGTCATCCCAGACACCACACCACCCCCAAGAATGTGCCGCCGGCGCCACATTTGGAAACAGACCTACGCCCCTCGGTCAGAACGTTCTCTGGCAATACAGCAATGCACCTGTTGGGTAGCAGGGAGCTTAGGCAAGCGGTCACTCGAAATATTTTCCAGTAGATGCTCAGAGGCAAGTGGTGCCCAGAGTAAGTACACCAGAGTATCAACGATTTGGCAAAAACTTTATGAAAAGGGTTGCTGCCTTATTATCCACTTGTATTTCTCGTTCCCTAGGACCAACGCGCAGCAACCTTCTGAACCGGAACAGTCTAGCATTTCTCATGAATACCTTACCGTTCCTTTGTTCCCAACAAAATTCCACACGAGGCTATTTATATGCATTATGTATAGTAATTCTTCCTTGCTGGAAAGAAATAATAATTCACGATGGGGATATAGTATTATAGTTGAGTAGGCACACAGGCTTTCAATCTTTCCAAATCACAATGCACGACTGATCAACACGCTCGAGGTCCCCCACCCCATCCCAAAAATATATATCCTCCACCCCGCTAGGAATTGTATAAAATAGAATGCCAGAGTAAAGCAGGAGAGAAGCATTGTGTCAACTCTTTTATGCAAAGAGATATCTTCCTGCGGTTTATAATTTTAAATCCTCAAAGGCTACTACTAAGCAGCCTGCATTATTATGTAGCTAAAACAGGGGGGAGAAGGTTTCTGCTGTCAGATAAGGTGCAAATTAGTGTCCACCAGGGCCTGCAGGAAGATTAGGGCAGTCGCATTGTGGGGGCCAGTTGCTTGGAAATGAGGGGTATAATTAATTAACTGGTGGATAGAGACACTGCAATGAACAAGGGTGTGTGAAAAGTTGCGTGCATGGAAGACAGCTTGCACAACTGATCTTTATTTTCTTTCCCTCCCCCCTCCTTGTTCTTGCAGCCCCCTATATCCTACTAGCCACGGGTGAATCCATCAACTTTGGTTTCTCTCAGTTTTCTCATTTTTCTAGGCTTGGGTTCATTTCTCCACATTGCAACATCTAGCTGCATTTAAAAAAAAAAAAAAAAACCTCATGAAAATTCATCCACATTTTAGTGCAAATTTCTCCTTGTGTACACACGTTTCTATGCAATTTTGCCTAATTCTCACTTTTCCTGCAAAGCAATTTCCACTAATACAATGCATGGTGCATGTTATTTCACTCACACTCTCTCACACACAGACACAGACACAGACACACACACACACACACACACACACACACACACACTTTTTCACAGTTTACCCCTGCGTGTACATTTTTGCACCCATTACTTCATTACTTGGCTGGGGAATACACAGTTTTACGGATTGTTTTTAGAAGTGCAGCTTAGGTTTGGTTTGCCTGTATATTTGAACTGAATCTAATTTCACTCCCAGCACTAATTCCATTTCACATCCCTCTCCGGGTGGTTAAGAAGGCCTGAAGGCTACTATTTGCAGAGGAATTACCTGGAAATAAGGGAAGAGAGATCCAGTGGGCGTTCTGGTGATTCAATATCCCCCTGCTTGGTTTCTGGTGTTTCCCCCTCCCCCCCCTTCCCATGTATGGCCCCCATTGTTTGGGCAGCTGATCAGGGTGTCTGCAAAATATTCGTTGCACAATTGACATTCTGCTGATGCAACCACTGGGTATTTCTTCCAGCATTTGCACAAAAATACAACAGTATCAGTGAGAAAGCCCCAACTTGCCCTGGACAAAGCCATGACTCCTTACAGCAGTTGTAAAGATGGCACAACTTTCTTTTCCATGGTACAACAGACCCATCATTGCCATTGGCCTCACTCTAGAGCCGGTGTGGTGTAGTGGTTAAGAGAGGTAGACTTGTAATCTGGTGAACCGGGTTCGCGTCTCCGCTCCTCCACATGCAGCTGCTGGGTGACCTTGGGCTACTCACACTTCTCTGAAGTCTCTCAGCCCCACTCACCTCACAGAGTGTTTGTTGTGGTTGAGGAAGGGAAAGGAGAATGTTAGCCGCTTTGAGACTCCTTCGGGTAGTGATAAAGCGGGATATCAAATCCAAACTCTTCTTCTTCTTCTTCTTCTTCTTCTTCTTCTTCTTCTTCTTCTTCTATGGGGCATCACTTACACCTTGATTTCAGCTATGATATAAACATGGCATGCTTCCAAACTAATCATGTACCATATTAAGCAATCTATTGTCTCCTAACAAAGAATTTATGGCCCTTTAGTTCTTTCAACCGCTCCAGTCGTTTTTTTGTCAATTATTCATTTAAAGCTTGGCTGCACAAGGAGTGGACCGAGGCCATTTTACAGTCTATTCCAAGGCAGACCACAAACTTTTGTGCACTTCTTACTGTTGCTGTTATCCAAACCGAATTCTAGTACTTTAAGAAAAAGAAGACCCCTTCCTCTCTTCCCTTTGTCACCGCAGTCCTGGTAGGAAAAATATAGATATAAAGAGCTCCCTGGGATCAATTGCGAAGACACTCTGAGAATTGTAGCTGTGTTGGGGGCTGCAGCGCCATGCAGAGGAATAAGGAAGCCCAGGGAAACAGAGGCCCACAACCCAAGAGCCTTCCAAAAGCTGGAGACGGCATTGTATCAGGAGAAAGCAGATACTAGGCGAATAGAGAACTCTAACTCAACAAAGCATATATTGTAACCATGGCAATGGTGCAGGCATAGCATATTTTCAGTTATCAGGAGATTTTTGGTGGAACTGCACTGCTCAGCCAAATATTCCAGGGAAAGGGTATTGTTTTGATCAGGGGTCAGCAACCTTTTTCAGCCGTGGGCCGGTCCACTGTCCCTCAGACCATGTGGTGGGCCGGACTCTATTGGGGGGGGGGGGAAATGAACGAATTCCTCTGCCCCACAAATAACCCAGAGATGCATTTTAAATAAAAGCACACATTCTACTAATGTAAAAACACCAGGCAGGCCCCCCAAAATAACCCAGAGATGCATTTTAAATAAAAGGACACATTCTACTCATGTAAAAACACACTGATTCCCTGACCGTCTGTGGGCCGGATTGAAAAGGCGATTGGGCCGCATCCGGCCCACGGGCCTTAGGTTGCCTACCCCTGGTTTTGATGGCCGTAGCAAGTTTAACTATTCTCTTGCACGTTCAGTTATCACCCACAGCATGTTCAGTGCTACAGAATACAAGCATCATAGGAAGATGGGGAGCTGCCTTGTACTGTCATTTCAATACTGTCTACACAACTGTCAGTGATTGAGCCTGGGACTTCTGCATGCAGAGCTGGTGCTCTGCAACTGAGCTTTGTCCCTTACCCAAATTACAAGTTTCCACCAGAGGTTTCAGAATCTAAATAAGAGTCAAAATTCAAAACCCACATCTGTTTTCCATTGTTTGATATGCATGACTGCCTGTAGTTTAATTACATTGTCACTTGGTAACTATAGACAGCATACCTGAATGGTCATTCCAGACAAATTTAGTGAACGTTTGAAAAATCAAAGTTCAAGTCAAATGTAGTTCTTAACATTTTTGTGTACATGCTCAAAATAAGGTGAAATATATACCTATTTTCAGACACTCACAAAATTAATCTGAAATCCTGGGGGAGGGGAGATTACATTTTATTATGCCGGCAAGCATTTTGATTGTCCATTCATTTATTCATTTATTTATTTATTTATTTATTTATTTATTTATTTATTTATTTATTTGCATTATCAAAATCTTAAGATTAAAGTCCCAACTCAGTCCCCTTTTAATTTTTAATGAGAATGGAGCTGGGCTGTTTCTCATCGGCGGAGATGTTGCAATATCAATTTATTACTTTACTTCATATGCCAAGGATTATCGTCAGGTTTCCTTTACAAAGCAAAAGGCTCATAACTGAGAAATGAATTATAAATCAGATCTTCCATAAGAGAGAGCTAAAACCCTTTAGAATATATTCTGCTTTTGTCTGGGTTTCCATTAGATGATCATAAACTAAATATGCCATTATTATTTTTTATCTTTGTGTCCACATAATCATAAGAATGGGTACATTTTGTGTGAATGTGTCCTGGTCTGAGGAAGGCCTATTTCTGATAGTTAAGTCTTTATTGACATAAAAAGCTACTGACGCATCTGTTGCCAGAACAGCCTTTTATTTTCGGCCACATCCTAGATGCCTTCCTCCTTCTTGGACTGCCCTGACTCTTCCTCCTCCTCCTGCCTCATGGGTGGCACCAAACTCTAATCGCCGGTCTCCTCTCCTCTCCTGGGTCACTCCCCTGGTCCCCTGCCTTCGCCCCACACTTTTCGGAGCCCTTCCGGTCCCTGCCAATATAGTAGTTAGCGTTTCTTGTAGAAAAGCTATATAAAAACACTGATAGAGTTTGAGGTCACCAAAGTTTGATGAGCCATTAATAACTCTACCTCCAACAAACTGCAGACAAGAAATACAGATATATACTACAAAGTTGGGCAGCATCCGTCTGTCGCTGTGTTAGCAGCAGCAAAGTGACTTCCTCAGGGCACAAGCTGGGAGATCCTGGGCTGTATGGAGATCCTGGGCTGCCCAGATGGCAGGATCTCCCTCCCAACCTTGCTGGTGTGTGGTCCAAAGGAAGGCAGAGCAATAAATTTGGCACCAGCTTGGCTTGAGGGGTTGCGGGAAGGAAGCGTACAAAGCACCATCCAACCATCTTAGGGACTGTACTCCAGATTTGTGTAGGGTTTAGCCTTTTCTTCTCCTGAAGATATCCTTCAAAGCAGCGGAGGCACCTGAGCGCGTGCAGAGTGCACACGACGCCGGCGGGGGTAGGTGGGGGTTTATTTTTGGCTGCGGCTGCTACTGATGGTAATAAGCATAAAATGAGCCACAGCAAGGTGTGGCCCGGGTCAGCTAGTTATATATAAGAAAAAAGCAACACTGCATATGAATATATACATCAAGCAAACATAAAGATTCTTTATCTATCTATCTATCTATCCTTCCTTCCTTCCTTCCTTCCTTCCTTCCTTCCTTCCTTCCTTCCTTCCTTCCTTCCTCATCCTAGACACAACCCAGAGCTCTGCGGAGGTCTGATCTGCATACAAAATGCTGCCAGTGAAGGAACTACCCAGGGATAGCCAACATGGTACCCTATAGGTGCTGCTAGACTACAACTTCCAACATTCCTGACTATTCGCTTTGCTAGCTAGGGCTGGGAGCTAGGAGCTAGTGTCCAATGACCTCAATAGTCTTTGCCCCAGGAACTCCATGCAGAATTCCTAACATGCAAAGAAGGAAATGGTCCAACTTTTCGACAATAATAGGACATTTTCCTGTGCTAAATGTAGTCTGAGCATGCACTGGAAACCCTTCCATTTATGCTGGAGCACGGTGGCTGCCTGATTGCAAATTTTCCATTCCACTTAGGCCACCCTGTGTAGGTTACACTCCAGGATAAGTGTCATTTCCCATATATTAGTTATCAGTAGATTAGAAAGATTTAAGGACATACAGATAGGTTTTGGATGGGGGGATGGGGAATCCCTGTCTGGCTGTGAAGCTGAATGGGGGCGAAGACCCATTTGCTGCTCATATCCACACCTACTCCTTAAACATGAATGTTAACAGAAGACTTAACAGCAAGGAAGATGTAGCTCATCAGTCAAAGTCACTGGGACCACAATTATGCGTTCTGCTTGCTAACTGAACTTCCAGGACTTGACATATGAAATATCCTGTTGGAAATGTGAACAGAAAACAATGCTTAGCTTCATATTCTAAATATAGCAAGCAGATAAACACTGATTTTGCCTAATTGTTAAAGAAACTGTGGTAAAAATTAATGATTAACTGAATGCAATGTAGCAAGAGCAATGTAAAGTAGGTTAATCGTCTCCAAGCTCATGCCTGCAATCTTAGCCTCTGGTCTTTTCCCTGAGGTATAAACATGATTTGAATTTCACAAAAGAGATTAACAAAGCATAGTTTTTTTCTGTTTAATAAGGATTTGGACTCGAAAGATGCCAACTTCAGAATTTGCCCTGAATTTCTTATGTAATTGCACTCCTGCCGTTAACAAAGTTACTAAAGTAGATGTGGATAAATAAATATTTATAAATTGCCCCCCCCCCAAAGTAATGGTCATAAAGAGCATAAAACCAATGTAGAACAGTAAATACAACTAACAAGAATAAGGGGAAAAAAATCATCCAAAGTTTCATCATTGTCTCAGAGCGAACGTTTCAAAGTTCAGGAGCCACTTCCATAAAGGCCTAGTTTCTAGCTGGGATATGGGGAATAAATAATATTTCTCCATACAAATCTATCCTTGGGGTTTGGATATGTACATATGAAGTATATATGTACATATGAAGTACAGTGGTACCTCGGGTTAAGTACTTAATTCGTTCCGGAGGTCCATTCTTAACCTGAAGCGTACTTAACCTGAAGCACCACTTTAGCTAATGGGACCTCCTGCTGCCGCTGCGCCGCCAGAGCACGATTTCTGTTCTTAGCGGAGTTCTTAACCTGAAGCGTACTTAACCTGAAGCGTACCTAACCCGAGGTACCACTGTATATATTACTTGTAGGAAACTGGTCATTTAGTGTAGCAGCACCTACACTTTGGAACTCCCTGCCTCTTGACACCAGGCAGTACTCATAGTACTATTTTGGTGCCTGCTTAAGATGTTTTTGCTTCCAGACACATGGAAGTTGGGATTAAAGCAGATGTCGATTTAGTCTATTGCTGCTTTTAATTATTTTAGGAATAGTTTAATACCTGCTTAATACCTATTATAGAATCAAGTGGTATATACATTTTGTTAAATAAAATAAAGGACCATTCCTAGAAACAAAGAACAGGGGGCAAGCCTTGCCACGAATGACATCTTCAGGTTTTGCAAAGTCTCTATTGGATTCCCTTGAAATGTTTCGGGTTTGTACCTGGCTTCAGACTGCCTTTATAAAATAGTGTTATCAAGAAGGAAGGCAAAATTGAGAGGACGAGTTTAATGGCAGCTTTTGTTTAGTTTTTCTCATTTTTCTATTACTCACCTCCTTGGTGATTTGATGAAGGCAAAACCTCATTTTAACAATTCTTAGCAAGGAGCTTAGAAGAAGGAGTGGAAGTTTTGCAGGGAATAATGGGCTATATTAAATTTAATTGATCTAGGAAATTGATGCCAGCGGGAAGAATGGACTATTTTCGAGGTGACCTCAGAAGACCAAGTTTTAGCTCCATACTGAAAAGCGGGATGAAGGTTTAATATTCAGCTCGCTTTCCTCCCCTACATATTTCTACTTTGAAAAATCTAATTACTGAGCTGTATTGCTAACTCATTGTGTAACGCCACATCATAAAGAGGAGGGGGAATTGATCCAGAGAAGTGAGATCTTTTTAGCTGGCTCAAACTGGGAAAACAACCAACTTTGCTTAATTTCATAAAATTGCTATATATATATATAAATTCATTTCATTTTGGTATTTCTCGTGTGCTTGCTCAGTACTGGTAACTTCAAAGCCAGGTTCGTTGTATTTCCACATGACTTCTTTTGAAGATCATTCTCCCTTGCCCCCTACTGAAAAGTTCTTTTGATTCAACAGTGAATACAAAGTCATGATGAACAGCTCACCCCATGTCCTTGATATGGCACAAGGTAGCAACAGCCGGACTGTAACCTCCGTATTGTTTTCCTCTTGGAAAAGCAGAGGGAATAGAGGTCATGTGGGATTTCATGACCTTTATGACCAGGTACTCTGTGATGCCTTCAGTTTCTTAGTAAAAGGTAATGGTGATGAAAGCACTGGCAAGGTAAAGAATAGAAGAAATAGCCTACATCTTTTTTCTGAGCGGTCCTCTCTACTAGGGAGACCATTTTGCACTATTTGATGTTTAGCATTCAGGTGGTTGTGATACCTTGCTCTCAGCCTTTTGCATAACGTAGCACCCCTGTCTTCTGTTCCATTACCTGCATAATCAAGGGTAACTTTAGCTTTGAAGGTGTAAGTCAAAAATTCATGCCTGACCCCATGTTCCTATCCAGTCTTTCTGATTTGTCCTACACACACACACCCAACACAAATTTTTGCTTTCACCTTTCTGAAACAGATGTTCCTGGCTCCGGCCATACTGCAGCTTCCACATCCCTGCTACCACCATAATCTTTTCTATGTTGGTGGTGCCAATTTAAACACAATGCTCATGTATACAGTGGGCAGGAGTCAACAAACAAGCCCCACCAGCAGAAGCAAGAACGAAGACTTCCACAAGTGCAGTCCTGCTGCCTCCACACATTCACTCAGGAGGTTGAGAAAATCTCAGAGGGGTGAGAGGGCAGCAGACTGTGATACCAGGCAATCAAAAATGCATGCTGTGATGGTGCAATCAGCTTAATGCAATGTTGATTCCCTCGCAGTACCTTTAAAATGGCTGCTGCACAGAGAGAAACAGTGCCTTTAAGGGTATCAGCGTGTTTTTTTCTGCCCTGTTCTGGGCCTCACATAGCAGCCCATAGACAAGGGTGGTTGGTTGCTACAGCACCATGGAGAGCTCCTAGTGAGCAACTTGCTCTGGCAAGGGTGGGGAGTGATGTGGCATCTGGTTCAGTGAGCTTCTGCCATAGGCTCCCCTGATCTCCAATAGGGGAGACCAGGAACGGACTCTGGCTCCTTAACTGATGGCACTATAGGCTTTGACTCGGTGTCCCCTGCTAGACTCTGAAGTCATTTGAGTTTCTGTTAGTTTCCATAAGCATATACATCCTAACATTGGGAGAATCGTATAGAAAATGGAGAGGCGGGGGGAAGGGAATTCTGAACGCCTAAATCTGTTTTGAAACCATTTTGGGAGGATTTGGGTTTAAGACTCCATTTTGGCCAATGTTGTCTCATTGGGCTTCACATAAAGACATTTGTATGGTTGTATAACTCCTTGTGTGCCTTTTTCAAAATTTGGTGCGATCAACCTGCACAATTTCAACTTTGAAAGCTGGCCAGTTGAAATCCTGCAAATTAATTGCACGCAAGCTGGAGATCTTAAAAGCTCCTTTTGTGCTGGGTTTTCCTGGTGCAGAAAGAGCTTTTAAGCTTTCAAGCTTGCTTCCTGGGCTTTGGGGGCATTTGGGGGCACTTGGATGCCCCGCAAGATCTCACAAGAGTCTCCCAGAGCCCAGTAAGCAAGGCGGACAGCTTAAAAGCCCTCTTCCTTTGCTTGGATGGTAGGGATAATTGTGCAGGAGAGTTCCAATGGGGACAGTTCAGGTGTACACCTTTGGGGACATGCACGCCATACCCGAAATATAACCTCTGCTCAAGACGCAATTGTACAGTATATCTAAATGTTTTCTGTTTTACAAATCGTTGGGGTTTCAAAAAAATGTAGCCACCTTCCTTCCTTCCTTCCTTCCTTCCTTCCTTCCTTCCTTCCCTGCTCCAAAATGTTTTGTCATTTCATACGTATTTGAATAGCTTCCACCAGAGAAATTTCATATTCTGATTTAAAGTGCATTCACTTATTTTACGATTCAGGCATAAAACATTTAGGCACTTTCTACAGCAAATGCAATAGCTGTCCCGAAAGCTTGTCATGTGGTGACTCACTTATACATGGCTGCAATGAACAAGGGCCCAGGACTTGCCATCGCTTTTCATTCAGGTCACCACGCAATCCTGCTACCCCACTGCTAATGATTTTCTAGTTCATTAATCACCTCATTATTCTTTGTTTTTGTTGTGCATTTCCTAGGTTGCCTGTTAACATTCCAAAGGTTCTCAAATATATAATGCATATTTCAGACACATGCCTCCAGCTGACTTAATTTTCACACCTGTAATTTGGAAAATGTTAATACTTCCCCCCCCCCCCTTTGCAAAGAGAAAAGATGTGAATGTCAAATATTCTCTAGAGCCAGCACAGGCTTCCCTTTGGCTGATTCTGTCCTTTTTTCAACTTTTGCTTTTCTAAAGAGTTTCTCTGAGGGAGGTAGAATGGAACAAGGTGGGGCTCTGAGATTTATGAATAATAAAAAGCAAAGAGCTGCATTTTAAGTGCACACATATCACTTTTGACAGATTTTTTTAAACTATTAACTATTTGCGTAACATTTCTATGGGCTTCTCATGGTGATTAAACTTCACTCCGGCATATGAGGAATGCCTTTCTGTGTAAAGCTTCCCTTGAGTAATATCTGAGGAGGAAATCAATGCAGCACTAAGGAGATGGATCCATCAGTGCAAGCATTTCTGGAACACTTGTCCCTCTCCCCGCCATGCTGTTCTAGAGGGTCTCCTGACGCATGGTGCTAGCAAAAGTCCTTGCATTGACTTCCACTAGCAGGTCCTGTGAATGAATCTAGCCCTTCATTGTTTTGAACAAGGTCTGCTGATACGACCTCCCAGAATTCCTCAGCCCGTTGCAAGTGATGGGATTGTTGAAGGCATTTTTTTTTTGTACAACCCCACCCCTCCAAAAAACACACCAATGTTGGCAGTAGGGGGTGAAAGTGTGAAAAGGACCTTCTAAAAGCCCACCTCAAATACGGTTTTAGACTACTTCTATGTTTAAAAAAAAGGCTTACCACGTCATGCCTAAACTATGACTGCATTAAAAATCAATGGAACCGAAATTTCAGTAACAGAGGGAAGGGGGGATTTCAGGACTGGGACCCTAGAATTTTTGAATGGTTTTTGTCAGTATAGGCCACTTACGGCGGTGGTAGAAATACCGTATTTTTCGCTCCATGACGCGCACCGGACCATAACGCACACCTTGTTTTTAGAGGAGGAAAACAAGAAAAATATTTTTTTCTGTTTTTGCTCCTTTAAAAGAAAGGGAGGGAGGGAAGAGAGGGAGAAGGAAGGGAGAGAGAGAGAGGAAGAGAGAGGGAAAGAAGGAGAGAGAGAGGGGAGGGAAGAGAGAGAGAAGGAAGGAAGGAAGGAAGGAAGGAAGGAAGGAAGGAAGGAAGGGGGAAGCATCTCCCTCCCTCCCTCCCTCCCTCCTTGTGCTTTTCCACCCCCTTTCCCGCTGTCCTGGCGGGCACGGAGGGTTGGGGGGAGGAACGGACATCCAGAAAGGGCTGCTTTTGGGCTGTCTGTTCCTCTCCCGCCCCCTTTGCCGCTGTGCAGGCGTCGGTGGAGGGGTGGGGAGGAACGGACATCCCGAAAGCACTGCTTTTGGGCTGTCCGTTCTTCTCCCGCCCCACCGGGAGCCATGGCTCCAGTGGCAGAGGCATCCCTCTGCTTACGACTGCAGTGGCAGCCGAGGGATCCCGCTGCTGGCCAGTGCCTTCACTCCATAACGCGCACAGACTTTCCCCCTTCCTTTTTAGAAGGAAAAAAGTGTGCGTTATAGAGCGAAAAATACGGTAATTCCAAGAGTGGGGAACTGTCGTGACCCTTGAATCCAGCAGCAATGCAGACACCGAATCGGAGGCTGCAGAGGCACCAGATAGGGAGCTGGGTCGAGTTCAGCCCCTAGAAGAACCTCCCAAAATCACTGGCGCCTGTAGGGCTAGAGCAGGGTTCCCAAACTTTGGTCTCCAGCTGTTTGGACTATAATTCCCATCATCCCTGACCACTGGTCCTGCTAGCTAGGAATGATGGGAGTTGTGGCCCAAGTTTGGGAAACCCTTGGGCTAGAGCCTGGACCCTCACAGGCACCTTCTCCTGGACCAGATGCCTCCCACTGCATGTCACCAGTTTAGTGGCTCATGGAGCACACCAGGAGGGAGGCAATGAAACAGAGAAGGAGTTCCTGTCTTAAGGCCAGAGGACTGGCCCTTCAAAGCTCTGAAGTTCTCTACAAGAGGGTGAAGCCTAGAAAAGATAGTCTGGAGAGCTCAGTCTGCTCCCAACTTTTGCCAGAGTAAGTTACTTATTTAGAGTTATCCATGGTCCAGCAACTTCTGCCTTGCCACTCTGCTGACTCTGTGGGATCCAACATTGGACCAAAACACAACAGGAACATTGGAATGGGGAGGGAATGATAGCTGCCGGTTGTTCATTGCAAATAAAATCAGATGCCACCACAAACAACTGCAAAACTATTTTTAAAAAACACTTAAGCAATAGAAGAACAGGAGATCGCTGTTCCCTTCCCACCATCATTGAAACCATTTTTAAAAAGTCTGAATCCTATTTCTAAAATCTCCCAGTTCAAGGGCTTCAAATAACACACACAATCCTGAAAGTTTGGTTCTGGAAGTTTTCTGTTCACTCCAGGTGTGGGTATAACACAGCTATAATTATCATCAAATTTTGCCTATGGCAAGATTTGAAGTGGGCTATTGAAGAGTCATAGTCAAGCTAAGCATCTGTAGGAATTGGGAGGTAAAGTAAAATTATTCTGAGATTGGTGGAATTTTTTTCAGGGCTTTTTGTGTGTCTATAGAAATTTTACCTAGTGGTAAATTGAATTCCCCTGCTCAGGGAAAATGTGGAAGGTTGTTAAAATAATTTTGATAAGTGATGGGGGTGTGGAAAAGAGCTTACACATCTAACTGATAGCTAATTTGCATGTTTACATGCATCACTAGATATTTCAGCTTTCACTCCAGGAATTATCCATGGATGACTACCAGATTAACAGGTAAACTGCCATTACTGAAAAGTATTAAGTCTGACAGAAGCCAGGTGATATGAAAGCTCTGACTGAGGTGTTTGATCTGTGGCAGCTGTTTTATGTTTGGCAGTATGAGATTTCATTTCAGACATAGCCATATAAAAGGCACAGGTTAAGATTTTTTAAATAAATAAAAACACACACATTGGGAAACGTTTCTTTCTAAGTCCTATCCTAATTAAGCCATTTCTTTTCAGTTGAAGTGAATTCAGCCCATCATCCTTGCACTTCACGAACTTCACGTACCACCACCTTTTCTCAAAAAGCCCCTTCCCAGAGAAGCCCAGCAAAGGGCGGGTCATCATAAATCACCATGCCTAACCACCAGTTTTAGGCAAGGGACATGTCAGGCAACCCTGTAGATTAACCCACACAATCTATACAGCGTCAATCAAGTGCTACTTGTGTAAATTGACTGCTTAGTGAAATGACTTGTGATTTTGTCCCCCCCAAATCAGCCTTCCCCTAACTTCTTATCCTCCAGATGCTGACTGGCAATGTTGACTGGGGCTGGTGGGAGTTGGCTGTCTAGAACACACCAGGATGGGAAAGCCCTTTGCTTTTGTTGTTGTGTTTCTAGTAATCCTAAACTGATGGGTTCCATAGTTCTGCCCACAATGTGCTGTGCTTTTCCCTTGTGGTCTGTCAACCTCTCAGGCAATGACTGCAACAAAATTGCTCACCCCTTTCAGCCCAGTGTTTCCCACAGCTTCTCTAATTCTGACAAATTGCAGTTATTATATTCCTTCCCCTGTTGCAAAGGGAAGTTTGGCTGGTTGCTGATCTGTGCGGCAAGGAAGCAAATGTCATCGTACTTTTGTGTGCGCGCATTTATATACTGCCATTTATATATTGTCCTATATTTGGCTTTTGCCTTGGATCCTTGCTCCACATTCCTTCTAGATTTCAGAGGAATTTGAAATGACATTCAGATTTCCTAGTTTTTACACGATCCAGTTTGGAGGGAAAGATTGCAGCAGCTGTTTGTGGCCTGCAGTGTTTGTTACACCTTCTACTGCATCATAGAGCAAAGTTTCATTAGTAGAGTGAGGTGAGGACTATTGTTTCTTTTCTTTTCTTTTTGTATAATTTTTATTAAGTTTTTCTATTTTACATTTTAGAATATTCATTTAAACAACCTTAAAATATCGGTGACTTCCCTTCTTCTCTTTCCATGTTCAGTTTTCATGCCATAGATCCCTGCATATTTTACATAAACTAAACCATTTATTCCATTTTTACATCCATCAAAACTTATTTACACTGTTGAATTTATCTTAAAGCTGCCACTGTTTTCAAATGTACACAATTTTCAGCCATATATTCAAAAAACATTTTCCAATCTTCTTTAAACGTATATTCTTCTTGTTCTCTTATTCTATAAGTCTGCAAGCTGCACATATTCCATCAGTTTAAGTTGCCATTCTTCTTTAGTTGGGACCTCACTCATTTCCATTTGGGGGCTAACAGAACACGGGCCGCAGTAGTGGCATACATAAATAGCCTTTTTTGACACCTGGGAATTTCCATCTGAATTATCCCCAACAATAGTTCTAGTTATAGGTAGGTAGCCGTATTGGGCTGCCATAGCTGAAACAAAATAAAAAAAATCCTTCCAGTAGCACCTTAGAGACCAACTAAGTTTGTTATTGGTATGAGCATGCACACGAAAGCTCATACCAATAACAAACTTAGTTGGTCTCTAAGGTGCTACTGGAAGGAATTTTTTATTTTATCCCCAACAAAAAAGACTGGTTTGTTGTTGTTTTTTTGGAAAAGTAATTCTAAACATTTTTTTCAATGCATTATAAATTATTTCCCAATACTCTTTTACTCTGTTTCAACCCAAGAGCAACATTCCCTTCTAAACAAGCATCCAATAGCTGCTTGTCAGTGGTGTGCAGAGCCAGATTTGAACATGGGTGGAACAGCAAATGTAAATGTTTACCTTTGTACAGCAGGCTAGTTTCTAGACACTCACACACCCGTCTCCATCCTCCATGCAAGAAGTCAAAAAGCATCCTCAGAGTTCAAGGACACATCCCGGCTTGGTAAAAACACAGAGGCAGCAAGGATGTGGCCTGGGGAGAATTGGTATGAGCTAGGGAGCATTCTAAGGGCAAGATAGACACTTGGAGGGCTGCATTTCTCCCTGAGGCCTCAGGTTCCCCACCCTTGCTGTTGATCTATGGTCTCTGAAATACGGGGTACCTTCTGAGTTCTTACCCATTCTGTCCTATGGAACTGTGTGATTCTTAAATACAAGCTGTCCCGTAAAATAAAGGCAGCTGGCAACACTAATGTTTCCCCATTTCTGCTGCAATTGCTAATTAGATTCCAGATGTTGTTTTAAAGGTGTTAAACTTCTACAGCCCGACATGGAGTCATCCTTATGATCGGAAACTACATCTCTAGCCCTGTGCTATAATGACACAGGACACAATCTGTTGGCAGGTTCTCCTGAGTAAGCTTTACCGAAATGAAGGAGAGCACTTGAAGGAGGTTTTTTACACCTGAAACGTATATTAGGTTTCATCAGCTTATTTCAATGTAGCAATTTCCTCACCCAAATTCTTTGACTCATTTGTGCCGCCTTCATTTTTCCAGGCTTTAGGAAAAAAATACCCAAAGAATGCAAATGAACATTTCTGTGACTTCTCACTGGGAAACAAAATCACTAATGCCTTAGCACTGTTGAGCCTTGCAAGTAAAAGTGAGAAAATAAATCCCAAACCCTTAAAAAAAACAAAACCCAAACCTGTCTCCTGCTTTGGTTTAAAGCTGTCTTCTTCAAATTGGGGCCTTCCAGATGTTTTTAATCCAAAACTCCCACCATCCCAGATCTCTGGCTAGGACTCTTTGGAGTTGTTGTCCAAAAGATCTGGAGGCCCTAGCAGGGTCAAATGATCCTGTCTTTTCTCCAATACATTAGTCTATCTCTTTTAAAGATGATGGAGCCACTTCTTCACTATTTGTTTTTTTTTTTGCAAAATCTTTTTATTGATTAAGAAAGAATTTTTTTTTCCAACGAAAATAACATATAATAAATACATACAATTTAACATATCTGCGTATACTCTGCCGAGTATTTTGGACTTCCCTCACCGTCTGTTCCAGTTTTCAGATTTCACCTCATTCATTCGCTTTTTTAAATTTTATCTTTAACCATATCTAGTTTATCTTTTTATGTCATTTTTTGTTAGTTTTATTACATTACAAGCGTACTTTCTATTCCTGTGTGTGTATCTGCACTTGAACATTGTTTAATATATTCAATAAAATTCTTCCAATCTTTGCGAAGTTTTTGGTCTTTTTGTTCTCTAACTCTCCCTGACAACTTTGCTAGTTCTAAATATTCCGTTAGTTTTAGTCTCCACTCATCTACACTGGGGACATCTTCACTTCTTCACTATTTGTTGAATGTTGCTTTGATTCTTTGCAAGACCTTGCTCTGTGATTTCATAATTCAATACAAGCTGAGCAGTTACAGTCGCAAAGGTCAACCATCCATTCAATCACTTGCTTGCTGGTGTACTTTTAGTTGTTTTCTGTCTTCGGGGAGCTCCAGGCAGCACATGTGAGGTTGTCCTACTTTGTTCTCACAATAGCCTTCTGAAGTGCATTCTTTATTTCTCCAAGACCAATCAAGGAGCTTCGTGGCTGAAACTTGGGTGTCCACAATCTCTTTTAACCTACTGTACTGTGTAGAAACTGGGATAACAAAAGACTGGCTTGTGAATTCCAGGTGGTTCTTGCTAACTGGCCGCTCTCTTGATTCGCATGCATCGATCAGACCTTTTGCATGGAACCAGCATGCGTGGAGGCTCTGGATGCTGCACCCATAGTCTGCAGACTTTTTGAAGGACACCAATCCTGCATATGAAGCCTCTGCATATGAAGCACAATTACTGATCCATGCAGAGAGAATGAAGGAGGGCTGGCACTGTTATCCCAATCACCCTCTCCATGCAGTGAGTGTGCCCACTTTAAGAATATCTGCACAGGGCTTCCATCTCAGGGAAAAAAAATGCATCAAATTACTTCACTCTCATTGTCTTCATTTTTAATTCATAGCTATCTATCTGTCTATTTCTCCCCCACCCTCTTAAAGAACATGCACCACTCAGGGCAGCTTTTGACAATCTGAAATCAAAATAAAATCAAAACGCATTGAAATACAAATAATACAACTATAGCATTACATAAAACCCTTGGCATTTCAAATCCTTTTTAAAAGTAGAAAGAGCCAAGATCGCAGGTGAAAAATAACCTTCACTGTTTATACTCAGCAGTCAAAATTCTGCTGGAGTAGAACTGTACTTTTCAGCCAGCAAAAAAAAAAAAAATCTCGAGAGGTTACTGGAGGTCGGATGAAGTATTTGACCCCGCAACCCCCGCAAATTAAGAAATTTATCCCAACCCCACAAAAGTCCCCAAGCCATTCCCACTTTTGTGGGAGAAGACCACAAAGGCATTGGGAATAGGATTTTGGCACAGAGAATTACAGAAATGCACCCTGAACGTCGAATCAAGTTTGCCATGGGCTTGTGTGTTTTTTAAGCACACACATTTATTTAGAAGTTGAAGAAGCAACAGTGGCTACTGAACTATGTAATGCAAAAGAATAAAGAGTCAATCTGATCCATTTACTCGTTTATGCAAACTTGTTTGTTCTATAATCACAATATCCCCCACTTTGAAATGATGATAAATACCGCTTCAAAGGACAGAAAGCACGAAATAAGCTGATGTTGTAGAAAAGGCAAATGAATTAAAAAATGAGGCATGGGACTAGAGGAAAGAAATACACAAAGAAATGGGGGGGGGGGACTCACCATAATTTAAATAGAATAATTGGAAATACCCACAATAGAGTTGAATAAACTTATCTTCAAGACTGTGATTTCTTATTGTAATCTAGGCAGACCCATAATGTTTTGCTGTTATTGCATTAAACTTCTTAAAATGTGAGTTTATATGCTGAATTTTGAGTTGTCGCAAAACAAAAAAAAGAAAAATGAAACAAAGGCAGCAATGCATACCCAGATTTCTGTGCAAAACATCACTATTTTACTCTTAAGAATCTCCTTCACGCCACTGAAATTATCAGTTTTCAGATGTGACTCTGCTGATCACCTGTTGGGGGAGAAGGGAGAAGGAATAGGGTACTTTCACGTCATCGTTACCCTCACAGAATGAGTATGACCAAAGCAACCTGCATTGTTCAGGTGTTCAGTTGCATATATGCAGTGCCTGAATAGTGGACCACCATCACCACCTCTCCCTCTGTTCTGGCCAGTATATTGTGTATTGTTTATATTTCATTGATATTTAATTATTATTTTTTTGAACCTCTCTTACCCCACCTTGGTGTCTTGTAGCTAGGAAGTGTTTTAAGTGTGCGCATACATAAATCTTAATATTGAGAAATCATTCCCTAAATAGCCATCATTTTTGGTACACAAGCGAATAGCAAAGAGAACCTGCAGAAACGACGCTTGACACAAAACCCCAAACATACATTAAGTAAAATAGAAACATCGCCACCTGACCCCATCCCCACCCACAATTGCCCCCTCCTCCTCTTCCCCCCTTTTCTTCCTAATGTAACTCTAACGTCTCAACAAATGGAACTGACCTGTAGAAAATGTAACTTGAAAAAAGAGACATTGCACATACTTTTGTAAACCAAGAAATCTTTAATTAAAAAATACAATTAAAAAAAACAATAAAAAGGAGATAAACTTTCAAGAGCTCAGACAACATTGTAGGATATTTTCTTGTTAGAATACCATCAGTCTCAATCCCATGCACACTTATCTGGAATGGAAGTAAATCCAGCTGAACTTACTGAATGAGGCTTACTTCTGAGTAGACATGCCTAGGATTGTGCCGAAAAAAGCCGGTAGTCACCCAGAAGCTGTAGGAAGAAAATAGGTTTTTTTAAGTAGACGCTTTCAGCGAACGCCTGGGAATGAAGAGTTTGATTAAGAGTCACTTCTATAGATTCAGGCAGAGAAGGTCATGCTTTGCTAACACATAGGAGTCATCTGAAGAATATTATTACCGTGATGGATGAGAGGAAGGCCGTAGATTTAGTATACTGTTAATTTGACAAGCGTCTGCCATTAGAAATTAATGGTTAAAGCAAGCAAGCAAGGAGGTAGCAGGTATATTAAAATCCCAGTTAGAATATCTTTCCTAATGAGACATACTAAGATCCCCACTTCACCATTATGAGATAATTCAGTTACTTTAGTTATTTTTGGGAGCAGATTTGCAGCCGGGTTTGAAATACAGATTCACTCTGCGTTGCAGCCAATGTTAGTTCTACTCAGCGTAGGCTCATTGAAATGGATGAGCGCAGCTTACTTTGGTCTGTTCATTTAAATGGGTTTCGTCTGAGTAGATTAAGTTGGATAGAACCCCCTGTTGCAGGCCAGCACCTTTGAATTCAGTTCTGGCTTAAGATGGAGAATGCCACTTCTGTTAGCCAGTCCTCTGTGGCAGCTCTTCCCCTTCCCAGGCAAAACAAAGCAACTTGCCTTTCGTCCTCCGGCACCAAAAAAGGAAGGGTGTGTTTTGGGTACATAAGCACATCCCTTATGAGAACAGCAGAATGCTGATTGTTGGCTCCCCAACTTTTCATCTCTGAGACTGGAAATTTCAATAGAGTATTAGCAGGAACCACCAAAGGCTGTGCTCCAGATATAAAATTCAAACTTTAGTAGGCAAAGCAAGGATTGTTATGTGGCTGTTGGAAAACAGGGAGCTTTCTGATGACAGGACACTGTTCAGTGGCAAGGCACATGCTGTGCCCCGGGTTCAAACCGTGGCATCCCAAGGTGAAGAAGAGGAAGAAGAGTTTGGATTTGATATCCCGCTTTATCCCTACCCTAAGGAGTCTCAAAGCGGCTAACATTCTCCTTTCCCTTCCTCCCTCACAGCAAACACTCTGTGATGTGAGTAGGGCTGAGAGACTTCATAGAAGTGTGACTAGCCCAAGGTCACCCAGCAGCTGCATGTGGAGGAGCGGAGACGTGAACCCGGTTCACCAGATTACGACTCTACCGCTCTTAACCACTACACCACACTGGCTGGGAAAAACTTCTGTCTGAAACTCTGGGGGCAGTTAGGCTCTTCACATTTCCCTTTGGCCTCCACTGCCATTTTCTCTGGCATTCCTGAATATTGCTGGGGGGGAGGGGTTATGCAACAACAACAACAACAAATAGCTGTTTTATCTTTATTTACTCCAGTTTTTATATTGCCCTTCCCGCAGCAAGCTTAGAGCAATGTACATTGTCCACTGCCAGAAAAGTTAGGCTGACAAATAGTGATTGGCCCAAGGTCGCTCAATGGGCGAGTGGGGATTTGAACCTGGATCTTCCTGATTCTTGCCTGACACTCTGACCCAGTGGTACAGAACCTCAGACCCAGGGATTCAAACCTAGTCCTCTAAGCCTCTCTGCCTGGTCTTCAGAGAAAAAGGTTCCCTACCCATGCTCTAACCACTACACTATGCTTGTTGCAGTAAGACTTGAGAATCCCAGGACGATACCAGCTCAGCAAGCCATTGTTGCTCATTGCTTGATTGCTGTTCACCCCTCCTCTTTATATCCTGCTTGTGACAGCTACATGCATCCAACCTGTTTCCCATTTCCCCTCTTTGGCCCCCGAACTCTGAAAAGTTAACTTTGGCATCCACCATTCTTTGTTTTGCTTTGTTCGTTAAACCTACATATTTTGGGGCATAAGCAGGAAATATTTTTCCCACCTGCTGCGCTTAATTTCAAAACGAGTATTCTCATTACAGACAAATGCTTTGCTCTCTCAGGAAAGGATGCTGAAAAGACACATTCCCTGATATACCTGACCTCATCAAGCATCTCGGTTCTTGCTTCCAGCTGTAAATTGACTCAGTGCGCACCTGCCTGCCGTGAACTTTGCACACACATTTCTTCAAGATGTTAAAAGCCTGCTGGTCTCGACTAGGCATGCCTCTCCTCTTGTAAATTAGAATCCACATCCTTTCCCTCCAACACATTTTCCTCCAAGCTAGATAACCAAAGCAAAAAACGGAAGCTGGTAGGTTCCATTGTCAAAAGTAAATATACTTTTCTTTCCCAGTTCCTCTGTCATCCTTGGTTTGGTTGAGTGCAAGGCGGGGTGTGCGTGTGTGCGCAGAGATGACAGATGGCTTCTGCAAACTAATCACAGATAACATTGTGTGTGTTTTTCGTGTAGTACATGCATTTCCAGGCAAATTACGAGCTGCTTTCATTTAATATTCTCCCTGCAAGAAGCCGGACACTTTGATAGAATGTGGCATGCTCCAAGGAAATGCACAGCAGACCCACACAAATGCAAATTGCATTAAGACATGATTAAACCCGGTGCTCTGTAAGAAGCAACATTACAGATAACAGTGGCTTGCTGATTTAGGAATCTGGGTATGCGTGTGCTTTGTGGAGCATTCATGGTGGCGCAGGCAATGATGAGCTTTCTTCCCGAGGCACAAATTCCAAAAAGAGGTTTAAGAAATCGAGTCCTGAAGCTTGTATATTGGAGCTCATTGGTTCTGCACATGCCTGGGAGTGGCGTGCTTACTACTGCATTCTGCTTGGCAGGCTAAGCCGGCATTTCCCAAGCTATGTGCCAAGGGAGCAAACCAGCATGCCGCAAGAGGGGATGGCAAGTTCCTTGGGAATCAACTCAACAGGCATGATGTGTCCACTACTATGTGCCCATGCGAGAGAAGAAGGTCCCTCTGATCCACCCTCCTTCTGCTGATGTCAGGATGGAAATACCATCTCCATTGGAGGTTTTTTAACAGAGGTTGGGTGGCCTTCTGTCAGGGATTCTTTAGCTGTGATTCCTGCATTGCAGGGATTGGACTGGATGGCCTTTGACACCCCTTCCAACTCTACAATTCCTTGATTCTGTCTTAAGGGAGACAATCCCAAAGTGTGGCTAACTCTCCAGAGAGCAGGTCCCCATCCCTTAGCTTTGTCTAACTTGGCAAAGGGGAAGGTGATTGGGCAAATTTTGAGAAATGCAGAGCTAAGGCAATTCAAAATAATAATTTATTATTTGTACCCTGCCCATCTGACTGGGTTGCCCCAGCCACTCTGAGCTGCTTCCAACATATATAAAAACATAGTAAAACATTTAAGCCTTAGAAAGCTTCCCTATACAGGGCTGCCTTCTGATGTTTCCTAAATGTTATATAATTACTCATTATATAGGGACGCGGGTGGCGCTGTGGTCTAAACTACAGAGCCTAGGGCTTGCCGATCGGAAGGTCGGCGGTTCGAATCCCTGCGACGGAGTGAGCTCCCTTTGCTCGGTCCCTGCTCCTGCCCACCTAGCAGTTCGAAAGCATGTCAAAGTGCAAGTAGATAAATAGGTACCACTCTGGCAGGAAGGTAAACGGCATTTCCACGTGCTGCTCTGGTTTCACCAGAAGCGGCTTGTCATGCTGACCACATGACCCAGAAAAACTCTCCGGACAAACATCGGCTCCCTCGGCCAGTAAAGCGAGATGCGTGCCGCAACCCCAGAATCGTTCACGAGTGGACTTAACTGTCAGGGGTCCCTTACCTTTACCTTTACCATTACTCATTATATACCATCTGATGGGCATTCCACAGGGTGGGTGCCACAACCAAGAAGGCCCTATGCCTGGTTCCCTGTAGCTTCACTTCTCTCAGTGAGGGAACCGCCAGAAGGCCCTCAGTGCTGGATCCCAGTGTCCCGGCTAAACGATGGGGGTGGAGAAAGATGCTCCTTCAATACTGCTTGCCACAGAGCAAAAGCCATTCATTACTCTTTTCTGTTTAGACATTGATAGAAATCCTATAGAACTTGCCCCACTGCAGAATTCCGTACCCCATCTCCATTCCCCTTAACTCATGAATGGCTAACATGACGTCATCCAGATGTTATTGCACTCCAACTCCCATCAGTTTCAGCCAGCTTGTAGTCCAGCAATATCTTGAGGAGTAAGCTACCCCTGCCCTAAATCTTCCAGAAGGATGCCTGCTAGCCTCAAGTGCCCAACACACAGGCATGTTCAGTAAGGGAAAACTGCAGGCTTATTCCCCATTGCAGCTTCAACAGACTGTGAGCTGTGGCTAACCATTATGTACAGTTGGCACCACTATTGAGCTAATAACCAATAAACAGCATCTTGTGTTCTCAGCCCCTCCTCCCATTCCAGATAATTGGCTGACCAGCCCATCAGTTAAAGGCAACCCCCTCACAGGCAGGTTCCACTAGATTTTATTTTCTCCTGCATTCATGCTGGGATTATACCGGTATTAATGTCTGCTCTCTAAACAGAAGCCATTAAGAGCTTTTCTGATATAAACTGTAATTCTCTTGGTTTTTGTTTTTGTTTGTGTGTGTGTGTGTGTGTGTGTGTGTGTGTGTTAAAAAACAACAACACAGGTTCAGCATCAGGCAGCCCTATTCTCCTTGATGTCAAATGGGGTGGACACAGTCAAGTATGGCAGAGAATGAAGAACTATTGACAAGATGGGTATGGCAATGCCATGGCAAGAATGTCAGATTTTTAAACGGAAGCAGAAAAAACAGAGAAGTTAGGTGAGTAATTCAGAAAGCTGCATTGAAAAATGTAATTGTGCGGAAACAGTGTAACATTTATCTGATGTTGCAAAACAACAACAACAACCCACACCCCACCCTCAAGAGATTAATATGTTATGTGTCTCCTATCTCTATCTATCTATCATCTATCTATCTGTCTCTATATCTCTATATCTATCTATCTATATCTATCTATCTCTGTATCTATCTATCATCTATCTATATCTATCTGTCTATCTATCTATCTATCTATCTACCTATCTATCTATCTATCTATCTATCTATCTATATCTATCATCTGTAGCTATTCAGGTCTTCTCCTCTATGTATTTCCCCATGCACCTCCATATTCCCATTGGCACTGCCCCTCATGCATCAGAAAGGACTCTCTTTAAAGGGAAACCTAGTATATGTGTGCAAGCTCCTTCTGTGCTGTAGAATCCTAACCTTTGAATTTTGATCTTACAGCTGTATGATAGCATGTTTATGCATACTTGTATGTTTGGATTTTTGGTTTTGTGACTTTATACTGTACATTTCGTTACTATTGTATATGTTTAGTTGGTTCTTATATTCAATAAGTATGTTATGTGGAGACTAATTTATCAGCTGGTCATGTTTTTGTGTGTTTGGCATACTGCTATACGTGACTGTGGTTTTTTGAGTGTTATATATGTAGAATCCTAACCTTGCAGGATTCCAAATTATGGGGGAAGCCTTCGTGTGCCAAGCCCAAAACATGGATGGTGAGAACAAGGCCTGAGGCCAACAGTTAACAAGCGACAGGTGTGTTAAAGAGGTTGTGTGTGTTAAATGTGCTTAGACTTATTTGAGACTGGGGAATTTGAAGGAAAAGAGAGAGAGAGATGATACCATGTAGGTGCTGTGAGAAGGGTTTGCGGTATGAGTGACAGAAAAGAGGACTGAATCAGGTTGTTATGCAACACAATCCTAAGCGTCAACCAAAGAAAAGCCTACTGACTTAGGCCAATGGCCCAACTACTGTACTCCAGAATTTTATTCTCACAGTGAACAGCCAGATACCCAGGGAAAGCACACAAGCAGGACTTGAGCACAATGGCACTCTCTCCACTTCTGATTCCCAGCAACTGGCCTTCAGAGGCATCTTCAGAGGCAGAACAGATCCATTGTGGCTGGGAGCCATTGATAGCCTCCCATTGGTGGCAATCACTACCTCTTCGGAGAGTAAATTCCATGATTTAGCTATGTGAAGGAGTACTTTCTTTGGTCTGTCCTGAATCTTGGTAAATAATAACAATAATTTTATTATTTATACCCCACCCATGTGGGGTTGCCCCAGGCACTCTGGGCAGCTTCCAGCACATATGAAAACATAGTAAAATGTCAAACAATAAAAACCTCCCGATATAGGGCTGCCTTCAGATGTCTTCTAAAAGCTGTGTAGTTCTTTATCTCTTTGTCATCTGCTGGGAGGGCATTCCATAGGGAGGACATCACTGCCGAGAAGGCCCTTTGCCTGGTTCCCTGTAACATAACTTTTCGCAGTGAGGGAACCACCAGAAGGACCTCAAAGCTGGACCTCAATATCTGGACAGAACAATGTTAGAGATGCTCCTTCAAGTATACAGGGCCGAGACCGTTTAGGGCTTTGAAGGTCAGCACCAACACTTTGAATTGTGCTCAGAAACATACCTGGAGCCTGTGTAGATCCTTAAGGCTGGTATTATATGGTCCCGGTGGCCACTCCCAGTCACCTGTCTAGCTGCTACTTTCTGGATTAGTTGTAAATGTCACTGACAAAAATGGAAATTATTCTATTGTTGGTGTCCATAGGCTTGCTCCCCTAGAGAGGAGGTTGACTGAGAGTTGGTTTAATTGGAGGAGAGTAGGTTATGGACTGAGCCATAATGGGAAGAAACAGTAGAAAGATCTGCCTCACTTTGGGTACAGAGATGTGGTTCGCCCAGTTGTGTGTCAAGACCCTCAAACCAACCCCCATTGAATAAAGAACATCACACAGACACAGAATTTAAGTTTAAGGTTATTGGGCAAATTTTGGCCACAACTTTATTGAATTACAAATGTGAGCGGTATTGGCTTAGGCATTGGCAAAAGACTATATCTTACTCCTGCCCCGTTTGCAGGAACTCTGTAAGGGTAAACCACCCAAAGAGTAAGCCACATCTGGGAACCCCGCCTGCAGCTCTCCTCGGTGTCCCCAGAGGCTTGGCATGGCCCTAGCCCCTCAAGCGGACTTCGGGCAGGATCCAGGCCCCAGATTCCTTTAACGGAATACCCCTGGACAATGGGAGGGGCCCAGTTTTTTTACTTCTACTGAGAATTCAGGAGCAGGTTTTATATGCCAGCTATGGCTGTGTTACGAGAGGCAGTACTCCTCAGCTACAAGCTGCATGGAGTTGCAGCTGATCCCATTTGCCATATGGCATGATATTATTTATTATTTCCTCTGGGAATGTGCTAAGGATTAAAAGAGAAGTGAACATTTCAAGGTGAATAGAATGATAATCAGAAGTTAACCTAGTCCTTCATAACACCAGTGTGATGTCTAATTGAGATACGGCAGAGGGGAGGAGTGAAATACCACAGAGAGCTTGGTGGACGATTTTCAAGGCCCTAGTGCTGAACAGACAATGTAATCCTATTAGGAACATCTGAACAGGAAGAAATCTCCCAACTATTTTATTTGAAAGCCCCTCAGACAAATCAAAAGTAATCAAAGCTGAGAAATCCCAAGCTTTTCAACAATTGCAACGCAACTATGCATCAGATTTTCTAGGGTAATCTCCAAAAAATGTTAATCCAATAATCTCCAAAAGAGATTCTCCATATGCGTAGCTGTAGCAAATATGTCCACAGGCTGAGTGGTATTAACATTAACAAAAATTCATTTACTGAAAGGGATTAAAGGAAAAGATTCTTAAATTATTTCAAAATTGGGACAAGTGAGAAGGATTTAGCAAGGAGGAAGAGTGGAAAAACCCACAGATTCTTTTTTTTAAACAAAGTGTCAGGTTAATCCACTGTGAAAATAATGCAAATCTAATTAAAAAATGCAAGTGGCTTTTAATAAATGAAACAGTTGCCTGAAGGATAACTGCTAGCTAAAGATCCTAGTGTATATTTGTTTTGGTTTTGACTGTGCATTATCCTGGTGTTAAAAAAAGGCAAATAGTTTGTCCACATCCATTCTTGGTTCACTTTCAGACTGTGCCTTTAAATAGTGTGTTCCGTCTTCATGCAGCTTCATTCCATCTCATTATCCCACTTGCGACCTTATGCAGCAGTGACAGAACCTAAGCACTCAGTGTGCACTCAAGGGACAGCGAGCTTCTTTGCCTGCAAATAACCACAGAAAGGAGCATAGTGAGCTGCCATATACCAAATCAGACCACTGGTCCGGCAAATTCAGTATTGTCAACACTGACTTGCAGCAGCTCCTTGGGATTCCAGACAGGGGTCTTTCCCAGTTGTGTCTGGACATTCCAGGAGTTGAACTTGAGGATTTTTTGCATGCAAAGCATGCGCTCTGCCCATGAGCCATGGCCTTCCAATGTGTTGTTGTTATTTTTCTTGAAGCCCCATGGCCTTCCTTCCATCCAAGTCCTCCATACCTGGAAGTGAATCTAGAACCTTATGCATGTAAGGCAGAGAATTTGGCACATCTTACCTGAGAATCTTCTGCTATTCTATTCTATTTAATGCAACAAATAATTTTAGTAGCCGTGACCGTGTTTTTATTGTATGTGTGGTGCCCGATGATTTTTATGGTTGCTGTTGTGTTGTTGTTGTTGTTGTGTTGTTGTTTTTGTTGTTGTTGTTGTTCTCCTTCTGAATGATGCCATGGCCTTTGGCTAGTGCAATAAAAGTTTAATTCATTGATTGATTGATGTAAGGCAGAGCTTTCCAAACTTCAGGTTGGTGACTCGCTTTTTGGACATGCATCATTTTGTGACACAGTAATTCAGTTTTACTAGCAAACCAGAGGTTAAACTAGCCCCTTTCCAGCCCCAGGAGGAGCGCAGGGAGCGTTTGCACGACACACCTATACACTGCAGCTGGCACACTGACGTGCCGCGATACACAGTTTGGAAAGCTCTAATTACTTTTCTGCACATCCTTAAGGGTGGTCATACTACCATCATACAGAACCAAAGACAGAACCTACCTGGTCAGAGCTATTTCAGTTTTTGCCTGTGTATTCCCCTGGTGTAAAAAAAAAAAGGCAAATGCTTAATCCACATCCACTAATGGATATCGGAATATGTCAAGGTATTTTGACATTGATTTCCAGATGCAGCAAATGCCAGCCGTTAAAACGTAAAGGGGTCACACACTTTAAATAACAGCTTGGTGTCCAAAATGTGTTTTCGAAGCCAGTAGCATTCAATAGGGCAAGCTGGTGTTGCTCACCTGCCTTCCGAACACGGAGCATCACTGCTGGCTCCTGAGAGGCAGAGGCGTGAAACTCAAGATTTAACAAAGAGCCCCTGGCAAAGTAAAGATTCCCCTTGTTTGTTGTCGCTGCTGTGTTTTTCATATGCGCCATAGGTTTTGTAGTCTTAAGGCTGTATTTTACCTATTGCAAAAACCAGCTGAGAGCCTGACTTGTCCTCATTCCATCTGCTGGAGTTAGGCTGAAGGCTTATAAAATATTTGGGAATAAAGCACTGGAACAACTGTATTTGATTTGCTCCGCATCTTCTGCCGCGTTTCCTTCTTGGATGGTGAACTATTTAGTCAAGTTTCTGTGTTTTGCATTAAAATAATCCTGTTGCAATGTAATAAACTGGCGGGCTATGGCAAAAAGAGAAATTGCCCTCACTGCCAAATTAAATTCTGTGGGTTTGGACTTTAAATACTGCAGCGCATTCCAAAGGCATCTCACGGCATAAAAGATTTAAGTGTGTTCTTTTAGCAATGAAGAAAGGTGCTGTGTATTCAGTGGAAAACTTTGGCTATGAACCATCAGATGATGCGCATGCATGGCCAGCTATGGAAAAGGACACCATGTGCCCTGTGTTCTCAAAGCATGTAGCCTATGAGGGACACTTCGTGTGGAGCTCAGCACAGCAGTTTCTTTTACCATACTATTGGTTTATTTAGGAATTCTCCAGGGGTTATCTTTTATTGCTACAGATTCCAGAGGAGTAACCCTGTTGCCACAAAAACAGCAGTGAGTCATGAGTCATCCTAAAAAATTATTTTGTTGTAAGCTTTCATGGGCTAGCGCTCACCTTATCAGCTCCTGAATTGGTCACTTAAACAGTATATAGGGCCATGCAATCCAATTTTGGACCCGAATCAGGTGTTTTGGAGCAGCCCCAGACTGACCCACGATGATCCCTGGCTGACCTGACCCGATTCAGGGGCATTGCACAGTGTTTAACCGGGGCTTAAACCCCTAATTAAATGTCGTTGGAAGGTGGGGGTGCATGCATGTTGCTTGTATATCCGCTCCCCCTCCCCTCAACAGCAGTCCACCAATCCTTTTGACAGCCCTGGTGGGTGGGTGGGTGGGTGGGTGATCTGGGGCTGCCTCTACCTGTTCTGGACAACTCCTGGGTTGAGCAGAATCACTTCATTTATGGTTGCCATATTTCAAAGAGTAAAAACCAGGAGACCCCAAAAGTTGTTGAACTTTTTTTTTTAGGAAGACCCCAAAAATACGAGCTTTTTGGGGGGGTAAACCCTAAAATTATTGAGCGTGAGTTTTGTTTTGTTTTTTACAAAAACACCAAAAATCCCACGATTTTTCAATTGACTTGCTTAAGATCCAGGGCAAAGCGCCGCCTTTCAGAATCCCCCCCCCCCCCCCGGATATCAATTCCGCCTTTGAAATCCTGGTAATGACCGGGAAAATCCGGACGTATGGCAGCCCTACTTTATTAGGTTCCGAATCTGGGATGTGACAAAATCTGATGCAAAGCCTGTCTGTGTGTCTTGGGCATGAGTTGAACACATATAGAACCCCTCTTGTTACAGATGCTTTCCCCCTCACAAGACAGCATAAGAGAAAATGGCAACACATGTCTTATATGAGAAATACCTTATGTATGGTTCATATTTAGTTGTTATAATGTGCATATATGTATCAATTCAATTAGTTTTATTACGGCAAAAGCCAGCAGCACAGAAAGCCATAAATCCAAACAGGTAAAAATCAGTGCATATATGTAATAGCCATAGTATCAGAAATCTAAACATCACTGTTACCGTTCCCATAGCAATCAATCACGTAGCTCGTTTCCCTTTGCACAATGCTACAATATGGAGCTTGCACGGAAGTAACTCATAGGATGGCCGCACCGACACTTACCATTGACTTTTGCATTTATTTATAAAAAGAACCTTTGTCTGAGACTCTGGAGAGACATTGCCAGTCAAAACAGACAATACTGAGCAAGATGGACAAATAGTCTGACATGGTATAAGGCAGTTTCTTAGGATAGTCTCACCTAATCTCATAGGAAGTGAGTTAATAGCCCTTATACCCACTGTGCTTCTACGTGACACCAATAGTCTCCAATAATCATCAGAAGACACACTTCTCTCTCTCTCTCTCTCTCTCTCTCTCTCTCTCTCTCTGTGTGTGTGTGTGTGTGTGTGTGTGTGTGTGTGTGTGTGTTCTACAACAGGATAGCCCTAATTTTTAAACTGCTGCCCTCAATTGTAGAAATCCATGGCCAGTCTGTTTGCTTTCTTTACATTAGCAGCCACTAGAATTTGAACAACTTTAAATAATTTCTGGAACGAGAACCCCCTTTCTTTAAAATGTCATAAGCAATTGTTGCCGGAGCATGAACTTTTCAGAATCATCCCACTAAAATTAATTTGTCTGCCAGTTAAGAGAAGAGCACAATGACTTCTTTTAAAGCTCTGGGGTTTTGTTGCGTTTGGTATATCTGCATTTGCATCCCTATTATTTTTCAGTGAATGTGAGAAAAATGATGTTTGACAGACCAGACATTTCTTTGAAAGCTGCACATTTAAAATTTCCTTTGTGGTGACCCCCCCTCCCCAGTATTAATTTTTTTCCAAATGTTTGGCAAAAGTCAGTTACCCTGATAATAAAACTGCCTTGCTAAAATGTAAAAAAGATGAAAATGCTGGAAATGACTTTTGCTGTTTTTCGGTGTTGGCGTTTGAACAAGAGAAACTCAATTTTTAAATCATATATATATGGAATGGAATGGAACTACTATGGTAAAGTTACTGAAAATATTGACTCTTGTTTGGAAGCAGCTCAAAAGTACTCATTCCTTTGATTATAGCCTGTTTGCTCTCTTGTAATGACCCCAAATTATATCAAAACATCTAAGTAGTAAAGCCACAAGAGTCTTTAACTCCCAGCCGAGAGAGACCTTTCTCCCTCTCAGATGCTTAGAAGCATCTGAGGTCAAATGGGAAGTCTGCTTAATTTAATCGCTGACAAAACCATTGTCATTACGTACTGCATATTAGTTGTGTGATGGGTTCTCCTCCCCTTAAAGGTCTTTCAATTCATTCGAAGTCATGGTAAAGGGAAAGAAAGATGCCTTGAATTGGAGCCAAACAAACCGAAGCGTATTGGAGTGGGTGGGGTGATGTGGAATCTCAGTACTGTTTCGTCTAATATTGGAAGGACCAAGAGCTGTAGGGACGATTATTATGTCTTGATAATGGAATTTTAAACAGTGTGAGATCCAATGGCTTGACCTATTTACATATATTGCAAGCTATTAAAGAATTCTTTTAGGCTTAGCTACTGTTATTTTTTAGAGGGAGGACAGGAAGTGGGTGGTAGAATTAGGTTTCCTCCCCAGGAGGATCCAGCTACCGTAGGTAACTGGAAGAGCTGGAGCAGGAATGAGCAAGCAGACACACAGAGGCTGCTTCCAGACTGTCACTGTTTTAAGGCAGGAGTGAATCACGCATTGGCAAATTCAGGTAGCACAATTAAAGTTGATTTGGAGGTCTTGCACAGCAAACCTTCTTCTCCTAATACGGCATGGAAAGCCTTGGGGAGATGCGCTGGGAAGTATGGGGAGACCTTTGCTTGACGCAATGTCATATATCCTTCCCGCAAGCAAAGGAGGATGAAAGCTCAGTAGATAGCTGACGTCTTCTAACCTCCCCACAACAAATCAAAATAAATGCTCAATAAGCAGGTCACCTGGAAGTGACCTGAGTATCATGACACTGAGGAGAACCTCAAGAGCACAGGAGAATCTAGGGACAAGATAAAGAGTTTTCTTGGTGGCCACCACAAGGCAGGAAGTTGCTCTAGGAAGAATTTATGGATTGCTAGTGGGGCAGGGACTTAGAAGGTCCCGGGGCACCTGTTTCCTTTCCCCATCTATAGTGGAAAAGACAATTCTGGAAATATGTTGCAGAAATTGATTTAGGCTCATATAATAATTTTGCCTTCATTGATAGTGCTAAGGTGTTTATTGCTGGAAGAATTGTGTGGGCTAGTTACCAGACAGGACAAAGTGTTCCATCTGTCTTTGGCTGGCTAGGAAAAATCCAAGATACTGTTGAAAGGGAGAATTAAAAAGAAAAGAAAAGACGTAGAGATGAAATGAAGGATATTTGCTACTGGAAATGTTCTTTTTTTAATTATTGGAGGTGACAAAAGAGATACGGCATCATAAGATATTTTATTGTTTGCATTTTGCAGTTGTGTTTTAAAGCATTTCTCGTCCTGCAATGCTGTCGTCCTCAGGCGGGCATCCCAGGGTCATAAGAAACAATGGATCTCCTTCTTCAAAGACATCAAAGCAAGAGAGGTCTGGTGTCAGGTGCCTCTTTTCCATAGAAGTGCCTGCATCCTTGTCCTAGTAATGTCAGAGCTCTGGTGTTCACAGGAGTACTAAGGGGACATGCTATGGGTGGTTTGGAAGGTGGCCTGGATCTGAAGAATCTGATGCCTTCTGAATCTCCAAGCAGGCCTGGCAGGGTGTTGGGTGAGATGGTTCAACTGCTTTTGGTTTTCCCTCAACCCCACCTTAAGCACCTGTGTTATTAAGCTATGTTGGAATTGTACAGTACATTTATGTCAGTTTTGAAAACTATGAAATAGGGTTGGCCTTAGCTTCTTGAGGAAAGGCTGTTGGGGAACTTGGTGCAGAATAGCTCTTTTCGGTGCAGTTCTCCAGCCAAGCAATGTGTAAGAGAATGCATGTACCAGGGTAAAAAAAAAAAGCATTTGAAAATCAATGTATGAGTGAAAAGAATGCACAAAATTGAATCCTACTGGGGGAAGACTGTATACAAAAATGTGCACATTAGCTGAAATTTGCACTACGCTGTGTGTTTCAGAAGAAATTCGTACGAAAATGCCTATTTTATTAAGTATTTTCCAAAAAATGTTCATCTTCCAAAAACAAACAAACTACAAACTGATATGGAAATGTGGAGGACTGGCTGGAAAAATGAGAACCTGGGGAAATCCAGAATGGACGGATTTGCCCATTCCTAGCTCAAAGGCTGGCTCCATGGAGAAATAACTGGGAGAGCCACCTGTAGGGGAGAGTTGGGAGGTGCAGAAAGGATTTGACACTGCCGCTCCCCGCTCCCAACCAACAGTTCTCCCCAGCAAATCTTCACTCTGCCTCCCCCTCCACAATTCAGGTTGACAGATGTAGGTTTCTCTGCATAATGGGTGGTTTTGCCCTGAGCGCATTTTCCTGGCCGTGTGGGTAGTCTCTTGGATCAATACTGTGTTATTCTGTAATCCGTTTGATGTACCTTTCTTCTCCCCTCTGAAGGCCAGAGTACAAGTTGTGAATATTTTCATATATTTTAACTTGGCAATTGTTCTGGCTGGAAGCAACCAACAGCATACTGAGCAGACTCAGTCATATTTGAAATGGGAGTTTAACAGAAGCCTCATTCTGGAATGGCAACTTTACTTAGTAACTAAATGTATATCCTACCCCTCTGCAAGAAAATGAACCCAAGGCACGTTATAAAATCTAATATCCTTGCTGCCTGTTTTTTTCCTTCTTCTTTATATTAATATAGGTACTGATTGGGCTGCTATCAGCTAGTTATCTTTATACGGAAGATTCCTGAAGTGTATGGGTAACTGATGGCCCCACTTGCCTAATGGCACACAACATTTCTCTTTTTCTGACCCACTGCAAAGTTGACTGTCTTGTGGCCTGCAAAGAGTTGCAATGGTTTCATGAAAGTGCCTCTCAGTTTGGTGCTTGACTCTTGCGAAGGCTGAATTGTAGGCAATAGTCGGAGCCAATGGGCTGAGCAAGAAGAGAAAGCTAAGGAAACATACACAGACACTTGCCAGAGGCAAGAAGCCCATTGTTGATGTTGGTTGTAAATTCCAAGCTCAAACAGGAAGTCTCTTATAGCCCTAGAGCAGTGGTGGCAAACCTACGGCCAGAGTGAGCACGCAGAGCTCTCTCTAGTGGCATGCACACCATTGACCCATTTGAGTGGAGGCATCCGCCGCCGAAGAAGAGCCGCCTGCCCTGCCCCCTCCGCTGCTGTTTCCCGCCGGCGCGGCCGCTTCTCCGCCAGCCGGGTGCTCCTGGGGCGGCTCCCCAAGCAGACCGCGCACAGCCAGCCCCCTCCCCCCGCGACGGCCCCAGCCCCAGCTGCCGGGACAAGTCGGGAAGCACCACTGACCTCTGTGCACCATCTTTACTGAGAGGCAGCAAGCCAGAGAGCGGGGCTGTGCCGTGCCCGGGAACCTGCCTGGCGCACAACCCATCCTTCAGGGTGCTGCAAAGATGTGGCTCCCATCCAGGTTCTGGGGCCCTGCCAGAGTGCCACCCAGCCCCTCGCCTGAGCCACGTCTTGCCGCCACAGCGAAACAGGGTCCGGGGCCTCCGCCCGTGAAGCAGGACACCTCAAAAGCCCAGCTGGCCCGCACGGCAGAACTTTGGGCAGTGCGCTTGGAGCGGGTTCCCGCTTCACTGGCGGGGACCGCAGCAAACGGTGGCTGCTCCTACGAGAAGTCTCCCCCAAAAACCTCTCCCCAAAACAACAACTCTGGGGAACCCCACCACCCACCCACCCAAAAAAAAACTCAACAACTCTGGGCATCTTGTGTTGGCACTTTGCGATAAATAAAGGGGTTTTGGGCTGCGGTTTGGGCACTTGGTCTTGAAAAGGCTCGCCACCACTGCCCTAGAGTGATGGGTGGGGGCAGTCAAATGCCCCAGATTAGTTCATTACAAATAAGATGTTCCAAGCAGCAGTTCTAATACTTCAACACACAGGGAAACCGTAACAGTACCAAAAATTCTCATTTCAAGCCCTGGCAGCTCCTGACAGCCATATTCATTAGAGACTATGTCCACCCTGGACCTAAAACTAAGTCACGGACAGCATTAGAATCTTAGAACTGCAATTAGAATCTTAGTACTGAGAAATTACTTAGATCCCGTAGATTATTTTTTGTTAATGATTTATCTGCCACAAACCCATGCTTGTTGTTAATTATGCCATGACAATGCCAGCTGCTTCAGAACAAACCCTTATTATGGCAAGTCTAAATCAGATGGAAATTTAATCTTGGGGAATACAACAGAAAGTCAAATGTCCTATTACTTCTGCAAAAATAACATGTTTGAACTGACATGATTTCCCTCAACAAAAGGCTATCTGATTTGCTTGAATCGCATTCATCCACAAGAGGTATACATTTCTCTCTCTCTTTTTTTCTTACTGTTTAGAACTTTATTGAATTTTGTTTGACACCACAGATGACAGTAAAAGTGATTAATTGCCTCTCATAATTGGAGTTTCATTCCAGTGGTTATTGCTTGTCAGTATCAATTAATAGCTCCACGAAAACCTCATTCATTTCACAATATTAAAGAATGATGGCTTGTGGGAATTATGCTAAACTAGCATTTTCAATTAGGCTTTGAATTTTATAGTGTACTGAATAATAGTTTACGGTTTTATAATAGTTAGCGGTGATGGGTTATTGTTGTATTGTAATCACACTAATCACACATCTACGTTTCTCTGCAGAAATGCCATTATTGTAGGCATCATCTTTTAAAAGAAAACAACAAAAACAGACAATTGTATGTAATTGTTGCTTTTAAAGTAAAGCTTCTTTGGGGTACATAAGAGGACAAATTTGACTGTCTCAATTATATAGCTTTGTTTTGTTAATTAGGAAATGAGCACTGTTTTGAAGAAATGAAACAGAACTTGTCTACAGTTGTCTAGCCATACAATGGAAAACGTTGTTCTGCTTTAATGTCTGGTAGAGTCATGCTGGGGCTAACTGGCTTCAGAATGCCAGTTTAACCTTGTAAAATGTAGAAGCACAAAGCCATTCTTTCCAAAATGGTCTTGGTTGTCGGTAATGTTAAACTCTGCATTAAGCTAGAAAACAACTAACAAAAGGCTCTTTTATTGGTTAGATTCTGTAGCCTATTCTTTGGTGATCACTTTCCCAGTCAATTAGACATTTATTTTTCTATTGCTCCTAACCATATATCCCTAAGAATCTCCCTGTGTCCCTTTCTTCCATTGATTGTTGCTTAATTAATGTTAGTGGAATGTGTATATGCATTCTTTTCCTGTGGTTGTTTTTCTCAAACCCACAAGTGTCCTCACCCACTATGAACAATACATATGCAGAACAGGTTTCCATTTACAGATTGGCACACCCACACACCCAAGTGTTACCCCACAGTTACCCCATTCAGGACCAGGGAGACCTCCATACCAGCCTGCCGTACTTCTGTCTTGTCAGGAGTCAACCTCAATCCATTAGCCGCCATCCATCCTCCAACCGCCTCCAGGCACTCACACAGAACCTTCACTGCCTTCACTGGTTGTGATTTTAAAAAGAGGTAGAGCTGGGTATCATCTGCATATTGATGGAAACCCAACCCAAACCCCCTGATGATCTCTCCCAGTGGCTTCATTTGACATACCCTCTTGAAGGTGACATCTGCTGCAAAACAGGTCTGCAT
Organism: Darevskia mixta; assembly: GCA_034641385.1. Taxonomy (NCBI): domain Eukaryota; kingdom Metazoa; phylum Chordata; class Lepidosauria; order Squamata; family Lacertidae; genus Darevskia; species Darevskia mixta. The sequence goes on from JAWWNH010000001.1 coordinate 27,141,450, forward strand.
CTAATAATAAATGCTTTCTCCTTCAAAACTAGTGTGTGTGTTATCTGCACATTCATCTCAATTATCTGATTAACTGAGTAGTCAACTTGATCAATTGATCACATGAGCACTCAACTAGGATTTGTTTAACTGGGTGACAGCTCTGCTTGTGTCTTTGAGTGAGTGCACAGATGATTTAAAAAAAAAAATTGGTAATTTTGTCTTGTCAGCTTATAAAATAAGCATTGAGGTTGCCATTTATAGTCTTGCAGAATTAATGTTAATATCAGGAAGGTGGTTTCTGAACAAGTTGTAGAGGGAAGCGAGGGGCAGATGGGCTCATTAACCTGGGAAGGTAGCCCATCTAGGTGAAGGAAAACTCTGGTCCTAAACCTCTGCTGCCTTGCGGGATATTTTTGGGAGAAGAAAAGGCTGAGGAGTAAACTTACATGAATATGGAGATGAGTTTACAATACAATTGGATGGCGCCTTGTACTCCTTCTTCCAGCAACTCCTGCAGCCAAGCTGGTGCCAAGCATATTGCTCTACTTTCCTTTGGACCACATCAGTGAGGCCGAGAGGGGGTCTGGTCATCTGGGCAGCCCTGGGGCCTCCATACACACTTCCCAGGTTTGACCCCCCCCCACCGGAGTCGTACTCCATTGTCTCTCAAGACAGACGGGTGCCACCAATAATATATGAACACAAACACATCGGTATGTGAATAAGAAGAAGCTCCAACAGATGGCTTTGACATTACATCATGCTGGCAAACCATATCATCTGGAGTGGACAGTGATCCAAAGCAGCACACCCTTAAGAATATAAGGAGAGCACGGCTGGATCAGATCCTGTCCAACATCCTATCTGCCATTTCCCACAGTGGCCAACCAGATGCCTATAAGAAGCCATTGGACCCTTCTTGCATGCCTGCTGCCCGCTCCCTGCTATTTCCTTTTGAGAAGCTAGCCCTGCAGAGCCAGATCAACTCCCCCGCCTTGAGTCTTTTATACAAAAACGTTTTTTTCAAAGGGAAATTGCTACGAGATCACGTCTGCTAATTTTGCGCAGGTTTTTCAGGCCCTGATCTATCATGCAAGCAGGTGGGCGAAGTGTATGAAGGATTACTTTTATTTAATTTTCTGCACTAATGAATGAAAATGAAGTATTTATATGCTGTTGAGGGAGACAGAGATGTTCATCTCTGTGTTCAACTGGATCTGGCAACTCCCCCCCCCCTCTCTCTCTCTCCATTTTTACCAGGTGCATCCTAACTAATGGAACTGGTCCCTAGAAACCACTGGCCTTGGAAATGTGGCAGTTGTTTTTCCCTGAGTATTAAGAACAGGTAAATTTCTTGCCATTAGGGACTTCAGTGCTTTGCTCTTGCGGGAAGGTAACAGATGCCTCTGCTCCTTTTCTGTCATCTTCTGCTAATGCTTCTGAGAGAGGAGGGGATGCATTAAAAGAGCAAAACAGGAGTTATTCACTCTTCCTATCACATGCAGGAATTCATGTGCACCACTGAATGCTATAGAGGAGATAAAAGAGGAAGTCATCCATATTGGCGGTTCCTGTCAGCATTTGGTTGGTCACTGTGGGGACTTAATGCTGGGCTAAATGAGCCTTTGCCCCAATCCAGGTGGGCTCTTTTATGTTCACAGTAACAAAGCATAGATCTAGATCCACGGCCGGAGGCAGGATGCCTCTGAATACCAGCCTCTGGGCTCCACAAGTGAGGAGAAAGCTGTTGCGCTCGTGACCTGCTTGCAGGCACCCCATCTTGTTGGCTTTTAAGAGAACAGGATGCTCACCTAGAGGGGCCTTTGGTCTGATCCAGCAGCCTGGCTCTTCTTCTTTGTTTCATATTTTTATATCCCACTCTGCTTCCAACCTGGAGCATGCGCAGCAGACAACAACAACAATAAGACTTAACAATAAGACAATAAGAAACATCATTAAATAAGGACTGCAACAATAAGAAACATCATTAAAACGATAAAATGCAATAAATGCCGCAGCCTCAAATTCATAGGTAAAGGTAAAGGGACCCCTGACCATTTGGTCCAGTCGTGTCCGACTCTGGGGTTGCGGCGCTCATCTCTCTTTATTGGCCGAGGGAGCCGGCGTACAGCTTCCAGGTCATGTGGCCAGCATGACTAAGCCGCTTCTGGCGAACCAGAGCAGCGCACGGAAACGCCGTTTACCTTCCCGTCAGAGCGGTTCCTATTTATCTACTTGCACTTTGACGTGCTTTCGAACTGCTAGGTGGGCAGGAGCTGGGACCGAGCAACGGGAGCTCACCCCATTGAAGGGATTCGAACCGCCGACCTTCTGATCAGCAAGCCCTAGGCTCTGTGGTTTAACCCACAGCGCCACCTGGGTTCCTCAAATTCATAGAACCATAGAATTGGAAAGGACCCAAAGGGTCATCTAGCCCAACTCCCTAAAACAGAAATCTCATCTAAAGCATCCCTGACAGATGGCCATCCAGCCTCTGCTGAAAAACCTCCAGTCTACCATCTTTTCCCTCTTTCTAATCTGACCAGGAGTTTGCCTCTTTGGTAGTGGAACCTGCAGTGTATGTGTACATATGTGTTTCATGTGTATCCTGTGTCGTAACTCATGAGTAAATCACAAGTAATTATAAATCACTGCATTGGGTCACAGCCAAAAAATGAACATTGTGAGCACTAGAACTCAGAAGTCCTAATGAGTTCTTCAGACATGAGATGGGACAAATGGTGTATCAGATGCTCTGGCAAGATATTAGTATTCTGTGCCGAGCTGCAATTAAAGTGTCTTAAGAAGCCAGAGGTCCCTAACTAGCCTTGTTTCCTAACGTAGCTGCTTTGCTTTCTCATGTTGAGGTAATTGTATTTAGATCTCTCTGTATTTTTCTTTGCTCCCCTTCCACCTGTTTGGCATCTGGAGTTCAACATGCTAATCCTGTAAAAATATAAACAGGTTTACTTCAGCAACAACTTATGGGATGTCCCTTAACTTTAGGTAGTTCATCATTGTGCCAATTAAGCATTCAGGCTGACCATCTGGATACAGACTCTGTGACATCCCACCAAAAGCCACATTTGGAATTACTGATGGCTAAGTAGCTTTCGTGTTAGAAAACTGGGTTCAAGAATGCTCAACTTTTCTCACTGGGTTGTTACAAGTTTTCAAAGCAATCCAGCAAAGGCACCTTATGGATTTCTTCCAGCTTCTTGACGGTTCCTTCCCAGGAACATCAGAATTTATCTTTCTTCTAGGAGAGTCGAGAAAATAATTTTACAGCCTTCCTTAATTTTTCCCTGACAGATCCCCTTAACCCTGCAAGTCCTCCTCATATGACAGCCTTCAGTCCACAAGAGCCAACTCTCTGGCATATTCATAACTAGCCTGAAAAGGACTGACAATGATACCAGCATATTATCCTTTTATACAAAGGTAATTACTGCACTGTTGGAAAGGGTTGTTAGCTCACCAATGAATATCTACTCTTGGAGACAGATAATTGCTGTCACACTCATCTGTTGGGCCCAGCAGAAATAGAAAACTCAGAATAATGTAATGAAGGGGGGAGAATGAACATTGGAAACTACATCAGTGTAAAGTACTGCTAATCAACAGAAGTGGAAGTGGCGCGCGCGCACACACACACACACACACCACCTCTTCACGTCATATCTCCAGGTTTTTGAGATCAGATGGGTATTCCTTGCAATAGAGAGAGAAACCAATTCTAGTCCTGGTCCTTCACCATCACCATTGCTGCACTTGTCCAGATACTGACCAAGAGAGGTCAGTATCTTCTTCAGCTGAGCCAGGGAATACTGAGTGAAACAAACTGCCTGTCCTGTGCCCACTGTCACTTGGAGCTTGTCCAAGCATCTTTGTCCCTGAAGTTCTCTTTCACCTCCCGTGAGCTCAGGCAAATGGTTGGCAGCCTAGCTGATATGTCAAAGAGCAGGGATGGCCCTCCAAGATGTTGATGGACTACAACTCCTATCATCCCTGAACATCAGGTCATTGCAGCTGAAGTCCCAAAATTATCCAGAGGTTGCCCACCCCTGCCATAGAGAATATAAAACACTGTGGCTTTATGGAGGAAGTAGGTGAATGTGCAGCTCCACAAATCTAGATACAAGCTCCATGTATGCCACAATTGATAATTCAGTTTTATAAAATAGTACTGCTCTTTGCTTTAGCATGATTGGGGCAGGTGCGCACCCCACCACATCGTCTCTAGATGGGGTGATGCTGATGTTGCTTATAGATAAAGGAGCCAGAGCCTTTCCTGATGCTTGCATACAGCTGGTCAGTAAAATTTATGGGTGCAGAGTTTTTGAACTTTCTCTTTTCCAGTTCCTGTTGTAGCTTACAGTGGAAAAGGAGGAGAAGGCTCTTGGGAGCTTCACAAGGAGGAGATAATTGTCCCACACTCTTTGCAGTACCTTCTCCAGTGCTGGAAACATGCATCAGTTGGTAATGGTTCATTACTTGATGCACTTGCACTTGGTTCAATCTCCTGAGGAGCAAAATTAAATTTCCTGCTCTTAGCCTGGGAGAAAATAGATGTTTTGTGACCATGAGAAAGAGTGCCAGCGGCAGTGGTGTCTTCTAGCAAGGGGTGGGGGAAGAGCAGAAGGCACTGACCTGAGTTTCAGTGAAACATACTCTTATTTTTATAGCTGCGTTCGGAATCCGTGTCTCTTTTTCTTTCCCAGGCAATTTATGTCCAGCGCTCTTTTCGTGTCCGTTTCACAGAGCTTGAAAATGCCCCCAGCTTGTTCCATTGCATGCTCTGCTCACACACAGTCACTGTGAACAAAAATGTCTTAACATTGTGGAGATTAGGGGCTGGGGGGGGGTAAGAGTGGGCAATTGCACAGCAAAAACAATAATAATCTGGAGCATGTGCTTGCCTTTAAAAATGGGAGAAAAGCACTCCATAAACACAGGAGAGAGATTGTGCAGCCTTCACACCATCTGCATCTCCCACTAGGGTCTCTATGTATCAACCATTAGCAGGGTTGCAAGACCATGCAATTGCATGGCAATGTCCCTCCCCTCCCTGTTGAGAATAATGACACTGACACATTGTATAATTTTAATGGGCATGAAGGCCACAACTTTATTGGTTATGGATGTTGAGCGGTATTGGCTTAGGCATTGGACCCTAACAGACTATATCCGACCCCAACCCGTGTGTTGGAAGTCCGGGAAGGGTTAACCACCAGTAAGGAGCCCCAGTGATGTACATCGACTGGAACTCCCCCTGTGATCACCGTTAGGGGCATGCCTTGGGGCCCTAACCTCCCTAGGCTTCGGACATGGCCACGCCCCCGGAATCCTTTACTGGAATACTCTTCAAGATAAGGGGCAGGTGATGGCGCTACCTCCCCTCCTCACCTCTATGGAGACTTCTTCCAATGCCTAACCGCCAAACCAGGAGTTGTGACAGATTGGTACGAGGTAGGTGAAAAAAAACCATTTGGCTAGTCCAAGTAGGAAAAACAACTACCATGCCCCCTGGCCAACCAAGGCGACCAACCGAAGTCCATAGCAAGGTCAAAGCTAGACTTAAGGGCAGGATGGTGGGTGAACCTAAACAGCTGGGGAGCGGGGCGAAGATCTCAGAAGAACTCTGCCCATCATGCTTACACCAGAGACATTTTACAACAGAGGTGAGCTCTGGCCCAGCATGCATCCTAGTTTGGCCCATGAAGCTGTTTCCCTCCCAAAACACCCACCAGCTCCACTTGTGAGATGCTATGTGACATCAGGGTTGGGGGCTGCACAATCAAGTTCAGTGTGGAGCTCAACCATCCCTTGCAATCAGCAGGGTTGATGTTCCCGTGTGAACTTGATCATGCCAGTGATCCCTGCAAAAAACAAACAAACCAAAAATCGAACCCCAAATCTTATGCTTGACACTAAAACCAAAAAGAGACAGACCAAGAACTGGGGGCCAATATAGTATTCAATAGTGAGAATAATCCCTACTAGCAAGCCAAATATAAATAACAAAAACAGAAATAGGAACAACGTAAACAGCAACCATACAATAGTTGTGATAAACTTAAAGCTACAAAGATATTTACAAAATAAGTCTTTTGGCACAATATATCGATGTCGCGTTTGATGTGAGAGTCTTTAAAGATTAGATAGAGTTCATAATAGTCCAGAGTCAAGATATATTGGTATCGTGTTTGATGTGGAAGTCTTTTAGAATAAGGTAGCATCCATGGTAATACAAAGCCAGAAGCCAGGACAGGGCCCTGTTTCGGTGTTTCTACCTTCATCAGCTGGAAGGATTAAACATTGCATGAAAAAACAATATATACTAATTACATGTATTGAAATTGGAAAACATAAAACAGCATATAATCATATGGTTCCTCACCTAGGTTTAAGAAGGTCAGCGTAAAACTAAACTAAACTAAAACTAAAACCAGACGAACTATAGGCTGGTTTACAAATTGCAATCAGTTGGCCAGGATGGGGGTGGGGTTCCATTTATTGATTTATTTGACTTTCCAGATGAAGAAACTATTTATGAGACGAATAGAATCTGCCATTTCTCCGCACATCCCAAGAAACATTCTTTCGAGCTTACAAGGAGGGCTATAGCTATTTCCCTCCTGCTCACCAAGCAGGGGTGTACTCTTCTGCAAGGATTGTTGCATAATTCCCTAGGGATGATCAGCTCTTTGGTTTGCCTTCTTCTGCGATTCTCCAGGTGTCTCAATTTTTATAGACTCCGCTCACGCTTGGCTACACTCCGGTATTCAGGATGACAGATACCTTTTTGCTGATATTGCATAGGGTTGTCACAAATGGATTGACAGGTTTCACTTGACAACAGCAGCCTGTGGGAGTCAGGAGGGTGCTTGCCTCCCCTACCAAGACACTCACAGCCGCCACCTCCTTCCTCCCATACATCTACTATAATGCTGAAAACCAAACTGGGAGGTACAAAATAGGCAAAGTGAAACCTTTTGCCAGTCATGCAGGTAGATAAACTAGGAACATAGGAATACAGGGAGCTGCCTTATACCAAGTCAGACTATTGGTCCATCTAACTCAGTATTGTCTACACTGACTGGCAGCAGATGTCAAGGATTTCAGACAGAGCACTCTCACAGCGCTACCTGGATATGTCAGGAATTGAACCAGTGTTCTTCTGCATGCAAAGCAGATTCTCTAACACTGAGAAATGCCCCTTTCTCAAATAATATACTAGAACAGGCTATCTGATCCTCCATGGACAGAATCCATAGAGCCGCAGGCCTTCCTCCTCCATTCCATGGGAGCCCATTGAACCCCCTCCAAAAAAAGCCATTCCTGAGAGTTGAGCCCCACCTCAGAGCAATACTTCGCATAGGAATGGAGGAGAAATTTGGTTCAGTTTGCATTTTAACAGGAACCTAATCAATACATCCTGAAGCAATATACAAACCAAAACGCAGCTATCCTACAAAAAATTCACTTCTCTCTGAATTTTGCGGTGCAGTTTTTCGAAGCAAATGATGCATGCAAAAATAAATAAATGTGTAGATCAGGGGAGGGGTGTGAATTTTCATGAGGACTTAATGTTGTTTTTTTAAGGAATCGCAAACTGATGCAAGAATGTAGAGAACTGAGCTTAGGACAGGAAAAAAAAATGATAAATTGAAATGAACAAATTTGCCCATCCCTGGTCCTGCATGGAACTGCATCTGTATTGGAAAATTGACATAATTTGTGCACTCTTTCTATCTCCTCAATCAGAAGCGTCTTCCATTCTGTCTTGCCATTTAATAGCATAGGGCAGACCGATTGGGGCCAAACCTGGGTGGGGGGACATTTGGGGAGAGGGCAGAAACAGCCTCCAAACCTTGCATTAAATTTGAGGAGGTCAGGGTAAATTCTTAGGAACATACAACCGACAGATGGATAGTTAGAAGTCACTTTTATTCATATCTCTTCTCTTTTGCTTTCTTCTGTTATTATTCCTTTGCTTTTACCTATCCCTCTTTTATTTTTATTTCTCTATTCTTTTATTACTTCCTTTTACTTTGCATTCTTCTAGCTCTTTTTCCCCTTATTATTTTAGGTTTAGAATAGTTTGCTTTTTATTGCATTGTGAAAAGTCTTAATCAAACTTTATGCCAAAAAAATTAAAAATATTAGGAACCTAAGAAGCTGCCTAACGTTGCTCCATCTAGCTCTGTATTCCAAATGAAGTAACTGAGGATTTCTCCCTTTTCCTACCTCTCTCTTACTTAAAGCACACAAAGATACTTGCAGCTGCTGAACACCCCAGTGGGAATTTCATCCTGACACAGACAGCCTCAGGCAGCTGATTGGGGTTGTGATGAAAAAGGCAGCAAGTGGTTAGTTGTTTAATTTATTTCCATTGTGTTTTCCTCCAAGCAGCAAGCAGTTGTGGGATTTTTCTGCCTCCGGTGAGAAAATAACCTGGCTGGCTTTGGGTACTATGCACCTTGACTGGATTGCCCCACATGTTGTTCCTGCTGAGGGAACAAAACCTCTCGGACCCATTATAATACCACGTACAATGTGGATATGTTTGTAATGCAGATAGAGGTTTTAAGTTTGTATTACAGGTATACTTTAGCATTTTGAGGGAAGTAGGTAAACACTGCACAAGGACTGCCACTTGTGCAGTGGGGCTCCCCCCTCCTTTCCCTGTGCACTCCCTGCACCCCACAAATTCATTCTGGAAGAACCCCCAGAGGGAGACAAGGGGGGTTGTTTCTTCTGGCAAGCCAAATACTTGCAGTGACAGAATAATCAAAACCGTGAGATGCTGAATTCCTCCGAAAGGCCACATTTAAAGCAGTATTATGCCATTTTTACAGTCATGGCTCCCCCCCCCCCAAAGAATTATGTGAACTGTGGTTCGTTAAGGGTGCTGAGAGTTGTTAAGAGATTCCTGTTTCCCACACCAAGCTACAGCTCCCAGAATTGTCTGGGAAGAGGGATTGATTTGTTAAACCACTCTGGAAATTGTAGCTCTGTGAGGGGGATTTGAGTTTCCTAAGAACTCTCATCACCCTCAACCAATTCCCAGGATTCTTTGGGAGTAGCCATGGCTGCTAAAGTGCTTTAAATGCACCGTGCAGATGTGACCACAGTCTAAATCTTTATTTGGTCTCAGGAAAGAATTTTTCTCAGGTCAAAACTTGCTATAGATTTGCCTTCTGACTGGATAGGAATTTCCCCTCAGGGTCAAAGTTTGTTGGTGTTTTTGGGGATTATTTTAAATTATGGTAAATGGCAGGGATTATTTGCTTGAGCCATCTGGCTTTATGTAAGTGTTATTCATTTTTTCTACAGAAGTTCTAGTATGGTGCATTTTGCCCAATCCCTGATCCTTGATCCTTTCCTTATGGATCACTATAATCCAACAAATCTGAAGAGGTCACATTTAATTATATGGAACAAACTCTAATGGACATTTTGGCTATGAAGACAAGTTCATATTTCCCCCTTCTTACGGGTGGTGAATAAAGAAAATTAACAGTAGCAAAGGTGGATTTGTGTTCTACACTTCCCTCATATTCTAACAATGGGGGAAAAGAGTGAAATAAATTAAGGGTTAGAGCCTTTCATATTTATACTATATTGTGCCTGTGGCACTGATGGGCTTAGCTAGTACGGTAGGTTGGCTTTGAATGTTCAGGTGCTGAGGAAGAGTTTTGCTGCCCAGCCTGTATGAGAGAAGGAAGTATTTGTATGTTGATTAATGTTTTATACACAGGGCCGGCCCAGCCATTAGACAGAGTGAGGCAACCGCCTTAGGCAGGAGATGCTGGGGACTGGAGAGTGGGAGCAAATGGTTGATGGACTGGGCAGTGTGTGCTATGCAGCTTCTAAGCTAACTTGGTGTCCACAGGTACAGTGGAAGATGCTATCCTGTCAGCAAGAGTTCAGATCCTGTGTATAGCAAATTGTGTGGAATGCGGTTTCACTTCCCAGCCCCAACCTTACCCCTCACCATCCACATTGTGGCTATGATATTTTAGTTATTATTACATAATTATCTCTATACCCTCACCTCTCTCCCAAGGAGTTCAAAGTGGAATGCTTGGTTTTCCTCCTCCCCATTTTGTCTTTGTAACAACCTTCATAGCAACCTGCTCTGAAGGGTAGGACTCGAACCAATGGCTTCAAGTTACAAGAAAGGAGGTTCCGACTTAACATCAGGAAGTACTTTCTGACCACAAGAGCTGTTCAGCAGTGGAACTGACTTCCTCGGGAGGTTGTGGGCTCTCCTTCCTTGAAGGTGTTTAAGCAGAGGTTTGATGGACATCTGTCATGGATTCTTTAGCTGAGATTCCTGTATTGCAGGGGGTTGGACTAGATGACCCTTGGGGGCCTTTCCAACTCTATCATTTTATGTGTTGTGGGCAGAAGTGAAAGACTAGGTGCTTCAAGGTTCCCCAGCGTGCCGATCTTTATTTCTCATAGGGGATAGGGAGGGTGTCCAATTTTAATTCTCAGTAGCTGAAAATACCATATTGGCCCAAATATAAGCCGCACCTTTAAAATTGGAGGGGGAAGGAAAAATGGAAAAATACCCGAATATAAGCCGCTCCTTTACTCGTTGCTCCTGGCTGCATACTGGGCGGGGGGCACTGCGTTGCCAGAGGCCTTTCCCCTTCCTCACTCTCTCCCTTCCCAACCTTGGGGGAGAGGACAGGGGACTACACACTGCCCCTGGCTACATACCGTAAGGTCGCGAATATAAGCCGCACTTCAACTTTTCACAGTCGGAATTTCGGGGGGGAAGTGAGGCTTATATTCAGGCCAATACGGTATATTCAAATGCATGCAAACATATATCAGATTGAAAAGTATCTACTCTTTTTCAATCAGGCTGTCTTTTGAGAGATTTGCTACTGCAGCTCAATGCACTGGCTAGGAATTAAGTGCTTGTGAAAGGAAGCTTCTGTGTGCACAATTCTCATCTGGTTAGGTACAAAGAGATCCATCAGCTGCCCTCCTTGATCCAAGAGGAAGGACTGTGAACACAGTAGTGGTGGTGGTGTTTGATAATAGTGGTAGAAATAATAATAATAATAATAATAATAATAATAATAATAATAATAATAATAATAATAATATACTCTGCTAACTGGCTGCTCAGGAGAAAAAGCAGGGTGCAAGACTCAACTTCATACATGATGTTTGGGGGTTTAAAGTTTGCTTGTTTTTTCCCCCAAAGGGCTTTTCACAATCAGTTGCTGCTAGCACATGCAAGTGATCCGTTGGTCTTCATATGTACCGGGATGTCCAACTTCCAAGAGACTGTGATCTACTCCCACTATTAAAAAAAACTGGCAGTGATCTACCCATCAAAGTTGTTGAGCTTCTTGGGGGGGGGCGATCGGGGTCCCACGATCGAGCACGATCGAGCAGGAACACCTCGCAATCGACCAGTAGATCGCAATCGACCTGCTGGACACCCCTGATACTGTATATACAAATGGAAGGGATAGCAACTGCATTTGTGGAGGTGACTCATTTTTCTCCCTAGCTCTTACTATACCATTCAGAACTTGGGACAGGGGGAACTATATAACCCGGGTAGCCTTGTGCTTCTTTGTATTTACTCAGGAGTCTATCCTATTAAATGCAGTGGTGGTACTCACTCTCAGGGACAAATGCGCAGAATTGCAGCTTGAGACTCCATTCCTATACAGTAGTCAGTGAGACATATCCCTAAGATGCCATTAATGTGCTATTTACTAATTATGCAATGCCTATTGGGAATACCTGTGATATGTTTACACCTGGGAATATCCCCCATGGAATACGGCATGCTTCTAAATATGTTTTAATGCATAAAAAAGTAAAGGGACCCCTGACCATTAGGTCCAGTCGTGACCGACTCTGGGGTTGCAGCGCTCATCTCGCCTTTTGGCCGAGGGAGCCAGCGTACAGCTTCCGGGTCATGTGGCCAGCATGACTAAGCCACTTCTGGTGAACCAGAGCAGCACACGGAAATGCCGTTTACCTTCCCACCGGAGCGGTACCTATTTATCTACTTGCACTTGGACGTGCTTTCAAACTGCTAGGTTGGCAGGAGCAGGGACCGAGCAAAGGGAGCTCACCCTGTCATGGGGATTCGAACCGCCGACCTTCTGATCGGTAAGCCCTAGGCTCTGTGGTTTAATCCACAGCACCTTAGGCTAAACACTCTTGGGCAATAGGGACATAGGAAGCTCCACCTAGCTCAATATTATTACATTGCGTGGCAGCAGCTCTCCAGGGTTTCAGGTTGGGGACATTCCCTGCGCTGTCTTGATTGAACCTGGGACTTCAGCATGAAAATCAGATGCTCCACCACTGAGCTGTGGCCCTTCCTTTTCATTCTGGGCCACCCATGGGAACCAGCTCCCCTTGCAACCTGGGAGCTTTCACATCGCAGCCACAAAGTGCCACTTACAAAGTCTCCAAGGTCCAGATGCAACGTCCCAGATTGCAGGTGTCGTCTGGCTGGAAACACAGAGCTCTGCTGGCTTGTATGAGTAAAGGATTTCCATGAATGAAGGAAGGAAGGAGCTGAAAGGTTAAAGGCAGGGGGATGTTCAGCATGATGCACACCAGACAACAAAGCTGTCTTGGGAAAGCAAGTGGGGGGAAACATAGTTGAATAAATGCACCGAGATGAAAGGGCAACGTGGGATTAATTGAAGCGAAGCCCTAACTTAAAACCCTTGCGGAAGCAAAAATGTTATCAAGCCCCTTGTCTCTTCCCAAATTCCGAAAGAGAGATGGAAGCTCTGTAGAATATGCTCAGATCTTACCTAATGAATTTTTCATGGAAAGCACTCAAACACTTTGGTGACGGCTGGCAATGAGAACCCTGAGAGAAAGATGAATGGATGCATTTAATTGCAAACAGTACTCCGAGTAATACATTATGTCATTTGGTTCTGTACAGTTCTGGGTGAGAATTCCCCCCTTCCCCGCCCCCTCAACCTCTGTCTCATGTTTTTATACATGAAGGTAGATAGAGAATGAGAAGTGGGGGGGTGAGAGAGAGAGAGAATAGAAGCTTTGTGTTGAAACCTTTTCTCGAGCTTATTCCGCAGTGACTGCCTTGACACCACGATATTATAGATCAAGCATATGGGCATTTTATATCCTGAAAATCATATGCTTGACGAATAAATGCCTACTTCTGTCGCAGGCCCCCTCCTGTTTGACGTTCCACTTGCAAATCAAATTTCTCTGCAAATTCTTCATGTCTGGGCTCCAGAGTGAAATGCTGTAATTTGTCCTCCCGCCCCACCCCCCTCGCAGCTGCCAGCCATTTCTGTGAGACTTGGGCCTTTCCGTAATATATTTCAATTCTCCTGCCGATTAATAACGTGGTTGTGGGAAAAGACATGTTGAGCTGAGTTCAATTATCCTTCCATCCCAATTATACTATGACATTAAATCTTGTGACATTTAATAAGAAAGGGCATTTCACCCATGGCTACCTTGAGTGCTGACAAGAATGTCCCTCAGAAGATTTTTTTTTTAAAGACATTATTTCTTTATTTTATTTTATTTTTAAAAAAAGACATTCTGGCACACCACTATGTCTACTTCCTTCTGTAAATTAAAAAAAGATGCAGCAAAGTTGTTAATATTGTCCAATTATCTTGGACAAGGGGGAAATGGATTAGCTGGACAGGCGGGGCTTGGCAAAGGTTTGAACTGCAATATGGGAGGAGCATAAATGGAAAAGAAATTGATTCAGTTCACATTCAAAGGCAAACTTACCTAATTCACATACCCCGAAACAATTTGCAAACCAAAACATCCGTCCTTCTTGATTGTCACCTCCCTGAATTTTGCAAAGTGGTTTTCCAACCTAATATACAAAAATCTGTATCTTTGGAGAAATTGTGCACACCTACTGTACCAGCTAAGCATCTCACACAGAGGTTTTGCAGAGAAGGGAAGAGTTGCAGCAGATCTTGATGTGAGCTACTTCGTGCCCTGCTCACTGTGTCCACACAGTGAAGGATTGCAGCCTAAATGAGCAAAGAATGATAAATAATAGTAAAATGGAAAAGGGTCTGCCATCAAATTTTGAAAAGAAACAAGCGTTTCTGAACTGATGGGCAAACATTTGGAGAGTGTTAACATTTGGGGAGTAAATACCTGGGGGCTGCAAAATACACAGGCAGCATTTGAGGGGTGTGCATTTTGCATTTCACACTGCCTATCACCACTGCAGCGGTGCTTTTCAGTGGAGTCAGTCCACACACTCAGTTGAAAATCAACCAGTGTGGAACAGTGCAGAAGCAAGTGTAGACTGACCCTTTCAGAAAAAGTAGGCCCATCAGCATGGAGACAGATGCTCCGGATGCTGAGCATTATGTTAGGTGTTCAGTTTAATTGGACAAAAACCCATTTTCCTATATATTTGGGTGGCATTCATTATGAGATCAACAGGACCAGAATTTCTCTCCCCCTTGCCAGTCAAATGCTAGAGTGTATTTGTTACCCAGCTTTCCACATAATATAATAGGAGCCAGAAAATTGTCAAAAATCCCAATAGAGTTATTTATCTAACTCGCACAGGAAATGGACGTGTGTCACACATCACACTTGATGAGCCATTTAAGTGAGTTATGTGGAGAGGCTGATAGATACTCCAGGAGGGCTGATAATATTCTAGCATGTATCTCTTCGTTCCTTACCTTAAAGTGCATGTCCTTTACTGAAGCATTTTGGAACAGAAATCCTTCACATCCTACTTTTTTAATTGGAAGTAAATATCATTGAAGCAAACAGTAGCTGCTTCCAAGTAAATAATTCTAGTTACAGGTAGGTGTTGGTCTGCCGTAGTCGAAAAAAAATAAAAAAAAAATAAATTCCTTCCAGTAGCACCTTAGAGACCAACTAAGTTTGTTATTGGTATGAGCTTTTGTGTGGGGACATTGGATTCTTATCTTATTATACATGATAAAGCTATTTTTAGCCATCTCGCCCCTTGCTTTTTCCTGTAAGACCAATTGCAGTCGTTAACAGTCATCAACAGGTTTACCACACCTATCAGCCAATCACCCATCTGAGTAATACCCCTCCCCACCCTCTCACTATATATAAGGGTCTGGTGACTTCTGTCTCAGTGTATCTGAAGAAGTGTGCATGCACACGAAAGCTCATACCAAGAACAATCTTAGTTGGTCTCTAAGGTGCTACCGGAAGGATTTTTTTTATTTTTTATTTTGTTTCGTCCAAGTAAATAGGTTTAACTTGGACTGTAAGTCTGCTTTACTTTGCAAAGTGAACTTTGATAGCACAAACTTTCCTAAGTATGGGGTTTTTTCTTTGAAAAAGAAAGGGTGCATGTGTGGCTGATTTCATTTAGACACCAAAGATGCAGTATGGGGGGGGGGGAGAGAGAGACCAAAATAGCCCAGAGTTCTGAGAGAAATCTTATCCAAAAGACAAGAATGTTCAGGGCAAACAGAAGTTCCCTTTTGTGTAGGCTCCAGGTTTTGATCAAGCTATTCATTCCCTGCCCTGATCCGTCTGGTCCTTCTTCACTTAAGCCATGTGATGCAGCCCTTCCTCATCACATTATATATGTTCTGATTCCAATCACTTTTTGATCCAAATCACTGAAGTCTGCATGATGGCTTACTTCCTCCCTCACTGCCTCTCTGTTACAAGGGCAGATTCTGCTGCCAAAGCTGGAGCAGGCAATTGATTACCAACCAGCCTTATCATGGCACAAGAGGACATCCCACTGCACTGCACAGCTGGCATCAGGAAAGCAGAGCCGCTTGTTTGGATTAGCACTACATTTCCATTCTGCCAGGATGTTGCACTACCAAGAGTATGCAGTGGAAACTGCCCATTCAAGTCTCTTCTTCCAGGGGCAAAATCTATTTTATAGGTGTACATAAGAGCATAGCAACCAGTTGCTTTTAACAGAATTTGACCATTGGTCCACCTAGCTTTGTATGCCTAGACAGACCAGCAGTGGCTCTCCAGAATTTTCAGGCCGGAGACATTCCAAGCCCTACCTAGACATGCCGAGGATTGAACTAATGCATGCAAAACAGATGTTCTACCATAGAGCTTTGGCCCTTCGCCGTAGGTGAAAAATTCAACATTGCCTTTGTGGATTCTTTTCTGAATATACACACCTGGCACCTCAAAATGTGCAAGGACCACCAATGATCATCCTGTCCATTCACACATGCAGATCACCATTTGATGCTGCCGTCATGGTGTGATGAATGCAAAGCAGCCTTAAATGTGATCTGTATTTCAATTGTTATCCATTGTTTTTCTTTTCATGTTGTGGGTAGCAAATAGTCAATGCAAGAGAAGGAACAAGGAGTAGTCATTTTCCCGCTCCCCTTCTCTGTTTTCCTGTCAGCCACTCTCATGTTGGCATTCACATCTAGTGTGGTGATCAGACCACACCTGGAGTACTGTGTCCAGTTCTGGGTGCCACAATTTAAGGAGGATATTGAGAAGCTGGAATGTGTGCAGCGGAGGGTGACCAAGATGATCAAGGGTCTGGAAACCAAGCCTTATAAGGAAGTTATGTATGTTTAGCCTGGAAAAGAGGAGACTGAGAGAAGAAATGATAGTCCCCTTCAAATATCTAAAGGGGCATCACAAAGAAAATAGAACGAACTTGTTTTCTCCTGTTCTAGACAGTGGGAGCCAAACCAAGTTCAAGTGGGAGCCAAACCAACTTTAAGTTACAAGAAAGGAGATTCTGACTAAATATCTGGAAGAACTTTTTGACAGTAAGAGCTGTTTGACAGTAGAACAGTCTGCCTCAGGAGATTGTAGACTCTCTCTCTTTGGAGGTTTCTAAACAGAGGTTGGATGACCATCTGTCATGGATGTTGTAGTTGAGATTCCTGCATTGCAGGTTGGACTAGATGAGCCTTGGGGTCCCTACAATTCTATGATCTGGCCTGAAATCTTCTGCAGCTCTTTCATTTCCAGCCATGTGTTCAGCTGTAGCAATGTAAAGGCAAGTGTTCATGGCTGTCTTTTCTGCCATGGCACCTTATCAAGGGAGGTGCATCAGACCACTATACTGTTTTAGGCAGCTGGTGAAAACCTGGCTGTTTAAAAAGGCCTTCAACTGAGATTCCTGCATTGGTTTTCTAGAAAGAAAACTGAACTGCTTTTTTTCTTTTTCTGGTTTTTCTATGATGAGATCGTTCTAGTGGCTATTTTGAAATTCCTTGTTCTAGTTTTGTTCTTACTATTAATAATTTTGATTTATGGTGGGGTTTGGAATGGTGATTATGATGTATGGGAATGTCATAGTGATGTTTGTATTTGTTTGCTGCCTTGAGGTTCTTTTTGAAAACAGGCCGTATTACGCATTTGCAGTAGCAGCTTCTCAGAATACCTGATCAGTCCTCTCACTCAGCCTCTGCTTGGTGAGATGCTAATGCCCCAAAGGAATAGAGTCCCACAGATGCCTTGGGTAGTCTTGCCACAGATGCAAAGTCAAAACCAATTTCCTAACTCCACTGAGCTGCTTAATTTATAACTCAGTACCCAACATTTTAACTCTCAGCCTTTATTCTTCAGGCTCTCTCAAACATGACACTCAATCCCCTTGAGCAAAGTTTTATCCTCTCCCTACTTCCTAATTTAACATATCTTTTGTTGAAGTTCTATTAGTCTATTGACTTCTGTCCTTTACATGCTCTCTCTCTCTCTCTCTTTCTCTCACTCACACACACACTCACACACACACACACACACAGAGTTGTTCATGCTCTCCTAATTTCTTGCTTTGTTTCTAGATCTGTCCTCCTATCAATTCCAAGTAGGGCTACAAGCCACCATCCTACCTCCAGGTTTTATCCTGGCACCTTGATTAGTTCAGTGCCCTCCCAGGCACACCCATTTTTAGAGCTGAGCTTTCTGCAAGTAAGGTAAAAAGGTAAAGGACCCCTGGACGGTTAAGTCCAGTCAAAGGCGACTATGGGGTTGCAGTGCTCCTCTTGCTTTAAGGTCGAGGGAGCCAGCGTTTGTCCGCAGACAGCTTTCCGGGTCATGTGGCCAGCATGACTAAACTGCTTCTGGCACAACGGAACACCGTGATGGAAACCAGAGTGCACAGAAACACAGTTTACCTTCCCACCGCAGCGATACCCATTTACTTGCACTAGTGTGCTTTTGAACTGCTAGGTTGGCAGGAGTTGGGACAGAGCAATGGGAGCTCACTCCATCGTGGGAATTCGAACTGCCAACCTTCTGATCGGCAAGCCCAAGAGGCTCAGCGGTTAAACCACAGTGCCACCCACATCCCTTTCTGCAAGTAGGACCAAATGAAGACCTCTGTGCCCTTCCACTACAGTTCCTCCCCCTTCATGGTAATGTAGTGACAAATTCAGAAGAGTCCCTTCATGATAGTCACTGCCACACCCGTTCTAAGATGATACAACTTTCTAAGATTATTCAGAAATCTTACAATTATGCAAGAATAATAATTAGGGATGTGTTGCCATGATCAGTAGAATCAGCTAGATCTATTCTTTTCAGTGCATGGGCAAATGATTTTGAGTGTTCCAATACCTTCTTTTGGAGTGACTTAAGTTGTGTTTTCCATGAAGTTCCGTGGTATGTAACAGAAGCTATACACGATTCTTTTGACACTGAAGCATCTTCTGTTTTCAGTATTCCTAAAAGCTTAGCGTTGGAGCATGCAATGGCTGCAAAGCTCCCCTTTCATGCTGATTGGGCAGCTCTAAAACACTGGAGACATGGACCCTGTGGGGACAGGGTGGATTTGATTTAAATCAAATTGATTTAAATCACGATTTAAATCACGATTTAAATCACTAGTCAGTAAGGCTTGATTTAAATCACTAGTCAGTAAGACTTGATTTAAATACTTTTTTTACAGAAAGACTCATTCTTGCTGGTATAATCTTAATATTTACAACCATATGAAGGTTTCATTTTTGAAATAATAAATGTTCAGAGTAGTTTTTACAGTTATATCAAAAATTACTGATTTGGTTAAACTACTAGAAATACATAGACAGATAATTATGAAATTATGGTGAGGTTTAATAAGTTAACTGTTTATATTTGGACAACTTTTCTGCTGTACTTTATTGGAAGGAGAAAAATAATCATTTCTTTAATAACCATTTAAACAATTTATTTAACTAAAACAATAACATGATAGCATGTGTATCCATGTTTGTTAACTGATGTGGTTAAACATTTTAAAAAAAAAACTTAGACTGAGTTTTAGCACACTTGATAAACTTAAAACAAATCCTTATTTCCTGATGAATAGCCTTTGGACTACAATGTAACTTAAATAGAAGACTATATTTAGAAAGATTTTTCCTCCAAAAGCATTTTATTTTAAAAATCCAATTTAAATCAAAAAAATCCGATTTAAATCAAAAAAATCTGATTTTTTTTAAAAAATCATCGATTTTTATCCACCCTGTGTGGGGAGCTAGCTGCAGAAAAAGCAATAGGTCTTTGACCCCTGCTTCCCAGACCACTATACCACTGCTCCCCCCATCTACAGGAGCCAGCTGCAACCATCCTCTCGTCTGTCTAAGGCAGGCACCCCCAAACTCGGTCCTCCATATGTTTTGGGACTACAACTCCCATCATCCTTAGCTAACAGGACCAGTGGGCAGGGATGATGGGAGTTGTAGTCCCAAAACATCTGGAGGACCGAGTTGGGGGGGGTGCCTGGTCTAAGGCTTCTCCTTTACAAGTAGGTTATACATTTTTTAGCTAAACTTATTTTAAAAAATAAAGGCCGAGAAGCTGTCTCTTCCATAACATCTATATCTGGCCTTAGTACATCTGGGAGAGGGAGCAAAAGTGCTTTGTTGTCTTCTCTTTCAAAACAATCTGGGGGGGGTGGAGAGAGAGAGAAATCTGAATTGCCCTTAGGACAGACTATTAAAGTGTTAGCTGCTGAGTGGTGCTCCCATCGTGGTGAAACTCTGGAGTTTACATTATTAAAATATTTGCCTTGCCATTTCACAGTTATTGCTGCATCTGCCGTCACGAATGCTCCAGATTGGGAGCCTCTGAAGTCATTTGCAGTCCTCGGAAATAATAAAACCCGTCCTACTCTGCATGGAAATGGCTGCTTAACAGATTGCTTAATGTGAAAGATAGCACAAGTGGAGTGCTGATGGATTGCCTTCTCTTGCCACGTTACTCGAAGACAGCTGATAAAAATGTCTTC
Source organism: Darevskia mixta (assembly GCA_034641385.1). Lineage (NCBI taxonomy): Eukaryota > Metazoa > Chordata > Lepidosauria > Squamata > Lacertidae > Darevskia > Darevskia mixta. Next base: position 27,161,665 of record JAWWNH010000001.1, read on the forward strand.
ATATATAATCATTAACAGCAGAACTTTCCAAAGCACCGAGGGACCAGCATATGTACAGAGAGGGATTGGGGCGGGGGACAAAAAAATGAATATGTGTCAATCAGCGCACACATAAATACAACCTCATAGGTCAGGCTGCACATAAACCAAATTAAGGAAAATTTGTTATTTTGTTATTTAAAAATGCAGTAAAAATGCAAGTATTCAGTGTACTCTTCTTGCTGCACAGGGAATTGGGGCTGATGGCCCCATTCCCCCATGAAGCCTATTGCAAGGAAGGGATTCCCCCGCTTCCAGGTATGTAGAATCGCTGTGCTTGAGGTGCAGCACGGCAATATATTCCATTATATTTCCGGAAGTGACTTTCACATTGTGTGAAAGCTCAAATACAGTGCTGAAATTAACAGGGGAATGGAGTCAACTGCCATGTAGATGCAGCCTGACGCTCTACGTGGATGTGTGCCCACTGGGATAAGTTACCATTTGCCAGCAGTCAACATAAACCCCTGTGACACAGTTGCCTTCCCCATTGGCATCGTGATGACATCAGCTTGCTGTGAAGTTGGGAGCAGGACCAGCATGGGGTGGGGGGGGGGATAAGGGTGGAGAAGCAATCTATTTTCAACTGATAATAAGCTGCATGCACAACATACATTTAAAATGTGTGCGCGCACGCACACACAAACACAGAGAATCTTGGGAACTGTGTGTTTTTAAGCATGCTGGGAATTTTAGCTCTGTGATGGGATAAACTGCACATTCTTTTGCAGTGGAATGTGCCTTAAATGTATGGTGTGTATGCAACGTTTTGCACAGAATCCGGTGGTTCTGACCAATCCCTGGATCAGACTACATCTTGCTTCAAAGACCTGCTTATGTCCAAATTGCTTATGCTTTGTCAAGCTTTTTTTTAAAAGCAAAACAAAACCAGTCCAACTAAGTATATACAACAGAAAAGTATATTGTATATATAATACATACAAAAGAGTCTAGTCCCATGCAGTACTATACTTCTGCAGCATAAAGTTACAAGTATTCATGCATAGGTATTTCAATGCTCTAATATGTGTTGTAATATGTATCTGATAATGCATTGGTTACTATAGAAAACCTAGAGTGTGTATGTGTACAACATCCATATAATATTATAGTTATAATGAGGGCTATTTTTCAGCTGGAACTCACTGGAACTCAGTTCCGGCCCCTCTCAGGTTGGGCGCCATTGCCATTCTAAAAGAACAAGGGAGGCCTTCATGGTGAGTTTCTAGAAAAATAGCACTAGATATAATAATGTTTGTAATCATGCAAATCATAATTGTACATGCTTTTAGTGGAGCGGTAAAATGAAAAATTGCTTCTCGTCAAGGTCAAGGAGTGATCAACTTACACACAGTGGGTCAGACACACCAAGGACTGCATCTGAAAAATATGGCCACTTCTGCCGGTTTTTCTGTGGAGTTAAAAGGGGGGGGCTACGGTCACTAAGGATTACCTTTACAGTGGTACCTCGGGTTACAAACACCTCGGGTTACAAACACTTCAGTTTACAGACTCTGCTAACCCGAAAGTAGTACCTCGGGTTGAGAACTTTACCTCAGGATGAGAACAGAAATCTCAAAGCGGCAGCGGGAGGCCCCATTAGCTAAAGTGGTACCCCAGGTTAAGAACAGTTACAGGTTAAGAAAGGACCTCCGTAACGAATTAAGTACGTAACCAGAGGTACCACTGTACTTCTAAGACTTTGTGATGCGGAAACTGGCAATCATTCAGCACAGTGCCACACTCTGCCGTTTCAGAATGCTGCAGTATGGTGTTCCTAGTAGCCCTCATGTGGCATCACTCTCCTAGTAGCTGTCATGTGAGTCTCTTTCAAGAGTCTTGAGGCAGATTGTGGGAGGAGGTGCAGACATTCAAATGAGGCTCTGTCTGATTCTTGGTTAGGTGGAAAACTGGGGAGGGCAGGGAGAGAAAGAGAGAGAACTCTGCAGTTTTTATCTTTTAAAAGTTGCAGACTAATTTCAAGTGCTGTGCTAGGGGGGAAAATCATCATCTTCAAGAGATGCTAAATTGGATAGCTTTACCTAGCCACGTATAAAACAGTCCTTGTTGCTTAACCTCGCAGAGAGATCTTGTATCACCTCAAAAAACCAATACTTTTCCATGGAGGTCAGTACTTTTCACATTGTCCAAATGTGAGTCATTTGTTGCAGGGACAGCTCACAGCGGGTTTCTCCTGATGCCAACTGCCAGGCCTTTGAAGAAGACCTATTATTATTCCTCTAATGGTTTGAAGTACAACATTTGTTCGTTGAATCGCTGCACTGCTCCCTTTTCATATAAGCTGGGATTACCTCTTATCAGAAAGAAGCCTTGAACTATCAGTGACATGATTGTTAGACACTCTCTGACTTTCGGCTGATGATACACCCTCATGCAGCCTGTGTATGAAATATATATTTCAAATGCATGCTGCTGCCTTGAATGCTTAGATGCTCCAGGGTACCTTCTTGAGGAGATTCTTAAGAAGTCATTTCAGCTGCCTGAGTCTCCTGCCAATATTTTGTTGTGGTGTTATAATTGCAAAGCTTCCTCTTCTGCATCGCTGTGTGAACACCCACAAACAAAGAAATGAGGAGCTGTTTGATAACACCCAGGGATCAGAGCTGATGGGCTAAGCACAGCAACAAGGAGGCAAGGTATTTTGCTTTGTATCCTCTTGCAGCTTAATATCCCTTACTCCAGTGGTATATGCATACAAGATCGGTATAAAGATAGAGAAGCAAAGCATTCTGAAATGAAGGAAATGCTATCACAGTGCTATTTATTCTCAATAATATAGAAACCAGGGACCCAGGTGGCGCTGTGGGTTAAACCACAGAGCCTAGGGCTTGCTGATCACAAGGTCGGCGGTTCAAATCCCTGCGACGGGATGAGCTCCCGTTGCTCGGTCCCTGCTCCTGCCAACCTAGCAGTTCGAAAGCACGTTCGAAAGCAGTTCGAAAGCATGTCAGGAGTCCTGCCCTGCCCTACCTGGAGTTGCCAGGAATTGAACCTGGGATCCTCTGCATGCAAAACAGATGCTCTGTCGCTGAGCTTCAGACCTTTCCTAGGCCTGTCCAGGTACTCTGGTGCTAGGAGCTTGGCTCCATCCCACTGCACGAGCTGCTAATGCTGTTTTATACATTATTAGAGTGGTATAAAATGCAGTTATTGTGAGACAGCAGCTGTGTTGCATGGATGATGTATGGATCAAGCTTGTATGCTTAGTAGTTCAAGGCACTGCTGCATAGCTTTGGGGCAGCAAAAAGAGAAGTTGTGTGTATGTCAATCTCTAGTTCCGCAATGGATTCAAGGGAAGTTGCATAAACCTGTTTCTCAAATGCTTGATTTATTTCTGAATCTCTAAAAGAACTTGTGACCTGCAATGCTCCCCACTACATTTCACGACTTCTGGATCTAAGAAAACGCCTTTGAGTTCCAAGAAAGACTTTAATGGAAAGAAATGGACTATTAATATTTTGATAACATATTACATGTGTCTGAGGGGCAATGAGAATTTGGGATTAAGAAATGCCAAGGAAATTGTGAATGATGAGAGATATAGGTATAAAAATTTAAACCCATAAAAGTGCTATACTTGGCCACAGCTCTATAATGTTTAATATTGCATGATTCTTACTGAATATTGCATATTTCTTCTTTCATTCTGCTTCTTAGGAAAAAGATCTATGTACTGCTAATGCTTACATTTGACAGTAAAAGTAAGAGATTCTCCACTCCTTACTCAATTTGTCAGTTTCCTGCTCGGTGAAATTACTTATGGACACATTTCTGTAGACAGGCTGCTTAGTTATGGTATAGAGCAGAAATGAGGGACCTGGGACTGACCTTTAAACCCCTAAATGGCCCCAGCCCTGTATACCTGAAGGAGCATGTCCACCCCCATCTCCACCCCGCATCGTTCAGCCCAGACACTGAGGGTCCAGCTCTGGGGGCTTTCTGGCAGTTCACTCACTGCAAAAAGTGAAGTTACAGGGAACCAGGCAGAGGGCCTTCTCGGTAGTGGCATCCCCCCGTGGAATGCCCTCCCATCAGATGTCAAGGAGATAAATAACTAGACAACTTTTAGAAGATATAGCCGTTTCCGGCCTCAGCAGGAAAAACGGTTGCGGGCGGGCCACGACCCCTCACGGGGGCAGGGGATGGCTCCATCCCCTTCCCCCATCCTGGGAGTCCCGGCCGCGGCGCGCGCCTGCGCGACCAATCAGGTCGCACGGGTCGGGCGTGCCCTCCTGTATTTAAGGAGGCTCCGGCCGGACACTCCCTCTCTTCCCCTCTTCGCCCAGCTGATTTGGGGGGCGTGGCCTCGTCCGAACTAGGGCCCAAAGGCACGCCCAATACCGGTGGTCACAGGGTGAGTTCCTAGCTGACGTGCCTCGCAGGGGCTCACCTTGGGTGGCTATCCCTTCCCGGACTTCCAGCAACAGCGGGCTGGAGTCAGATATAGTCGGTTAGTTCCAATGCCTAAAAGCCAATACCTCTCATCCCGTAATCAATAAAGTTGTGGCCTTATTATTCCCATTAACCTTATATTTCGTGTCCTGTGTCTTTATTTCACGTGGGGGGAGGGACATCGCCACGCAACTGAAGGCAGCCCTGTATGGCTGTTGTTGTTGTTGTTGTTGTTGTTGTTGTTGTTGTTGTTGTTGTTGACTCCCAACTCCCATCAGGCCCAGCCAACATGGATAGCAGTCTGGGATGATGAGAAGTTCGTTCAATAACACTTGGAGGATAGCAGGTTCCCCATTCCTGGTGCAAAAATTATCCTGGGATTAAATATATATATATTGAGAAAGAATAATCAGCAACTCGTACCTGGTCCAAGTGCCTCCTTGGATTTCTCCCAACACCATCAGCTTCATTGCTGTTTGTAAAGGAGAGCAGAGGTGGGCAGAAGGTAGATCAGGATCTACTTGTAGATCTCTGGGTAATAGATAATCAAGGGGTTCTGACTCCTAATTGTTTTACAATAGCAACAACAAACATACTTTCCCCACCTAAACTGGGCTGCTGAAACGAAGAAAGCTAACCATGAGTGGGCTTTGGGGTGAATGGACTGTGAGCTCAGCTCAATTCTGGTGCTGAGAATGAATTCCTGGGCTAAGAATGTGTTCAGAGGCCCCCTGTTCTTAAATTCTACCCGTGTGTTGTTTGCACATGGCTCCCAAGAACCTAGGTTTGGGCAGTGAAGGAGAGAGGTGACACAACTGGAAAAGGAATGAAAAAGGCCAGGCTAAGTAAGGAATGAGCATCAGCAAAAGTTGCCCCTGCTTTAATAGTTGGCATTTTCTGTGCACTGAAAGGTCATGTTTGTAGCATCACATTCATTGCAGATGTATGTTTGATATAAACAGATGCAAAGATGAACCATATTACTCTCCCAGCCTCATATAATTAGAACAGCTATGTACAGCATATGCATGCATTTCTTTATGTTGAAATACCATTCTTAAAAATATTTCCTGGCTCTGAAATGTGCTTCCCCCCTTCCCCACCAATAAATATGCAGTGTGTGTAAACATGGGAACTCTAAAGGCAAAACGTGATGAATAACTTAAGTGCGTCTCATACTCTATGGCTATATACCTTAATCCAGTGGATCTTAGAGCACTGCATGATATAAAACCACATTCCTCAAACATTAGGAGATGTAAATGGACTATTACAGCATATGCTGCTCTTCCCAGTAATATTATGTGTTAAAGGAGCTTTCTGTCAGACAGGAATGTTCAGACTCAAAAAGCTGCATCAGAATATTGATGATATAGCATTCAATAATGGTTGCCTACTAAAAATAAAACTTGGGCTTATTTAAATCCTCCATGAAAGACAGGCTGAACATTACAGAGAAACCGGAGATGTCATGTTGTTGTTGTTGTTGTTGTTGTTGTTGTTGTTGTTGTTGTTGTTGTTGTTGTCTAGTAGATTTCTTATCTGTCCTTCACCATGAAGTCCCAGAGTGGGTTACAATATAAAAAAGAGTTAATATGGATTCCAGTCAAAATAATGTTTGTGTGTGTGTAAGGCCTTGGTAAAGTTGTGCACCTTCAGCCTACTTCAAATACTACATGATGAATGTACCAGATGCACCTCTGTGGGGAGGGAATTCCATAACTTAGGGGCTGCTACAGAGAATGCCTTCTCCCAGGCTGCTACCCACAAGCTTCTGAGGATGGTAGAACTACCTAGAGTGTCCATCTCCAGTACTCTAACACCTGGAGCTCCACCATCTCCACCTCTGATGAAATTGCCCTTGGCTTATTATTTAAGCATATAAGAACACCATGGAATGGAAGCCAACTTCATATGATTAACAATATACAAACAGAGGAAGGGACGTGTGTGTGTGTGTGTGTGTGTGTGTGTGTGTGTGACAATTAAGCCAAATTGACTTCCTGTAGCTATTGTACGTTGTATCCTAGATTTAATGTGTTATCAGTGTTTATCCATTCTCAAGGTTTCAATATCAGCCAATCCTAAGCAGAATCACAGCTGGCAATTCTCTGTGAAAGTCATAGTTAGAATTCCCATTGCTATGGGAGACAGAGAGAGAGGGAGGGAGGGAGGGAGAGTGTATTTGAAAGACTGGTGTCCTCTGGATATCCTTCAAAACAAGGGGAAGTTACAAAAATCTGGTGATCTCAGGTATGCCTCAGTCATGCCTCCTTCTCTTCTTCCATCTCCTGAGCCTAATCAGCCTTTTTGCAGCTAAGCACAATATTTGCATCCTCTTTCAAGATAGCTGTAGCTCCCAGCAAGAAAGAACAATGGATTGGATCCAAGCTATAGATGAACAGAAGGCATGCCTTTGCATGAGAGTTGCCAATACTCCACCACCACCACCACCACCACCATGGTTACAGCCCTTCACACTCCCCTAACGCTGCTCTGGATAGGCTTTCTGGGGGAGGGCTGTTGCCAAAAGGGGTAGCAGAAAAGCCCCCTGTGTAACTTCATGATACTTTGGATCCCAGCCAGTATCTGGCATCACCACTGCTGTAATAAATCTCTTGTGCTGTGACACAAGGAATCATTTTGGCTACTCTCCAAATCAGGATTAGGAAAAGCATGTGGTGGGGGGTCGGGGAGGTTGGAAGATGTATTTGAACCTCAATGCCAAGCCAGAAATCATCATTTTAAATAATATACAAGAAGGCCTCTTCAATCTTTTCCAGCATTTATCCACTGCCACACAGTTTATGAATGTTGCTTCCCCCCCACCAATGTCTTGTCATTTCCTTATAATGATATTGATATTCAATAGAAAAGTATAAGCGGCAAACATCTGTGGCCTACAGGGATATATTAATGGAAATGGCCTATAATTGTTCCTCTTTTTTTTTTACTTTTTAATAATAAATCTGCCTAAGTCATTGTCTTACAGATTGGACAATCCCAGCTGATCAGCCAGCTAGTGATTTCCTATCACATCAAAGGATTTACTGTCCCCTGGGCCAGATTGTGTTCTGTAAAGGAAAAGAAGGCAGGAGAATAAAGCAGGGAGCAATTCCCCAAGTATGAATCATAATAGCTTGTTTCCCCCTCATTCCTGGGAAGAAAATTATCTTAATTTTAGAAGGTTTTTGGTTGGTTGAAAAATAAGAACACATAAAGTGCTTCAGTCTTTTACGTTTCCAAAGTCCAAGTCTAACTGGGTTTTTGTTTTGTTTTGTTTCGTTTCCCCCTCCTGCAACACAAAAGCTCATCATTGCTTGGGAAAGGCCACAAAATACCACTGAAGTAAAAGGAATAGACAAATTAACCTTTCAAGCTGTATTAAACTGCGCTGCCGTGATTCTGACCTGAGCAATCCTTGAATGGGTCTATTTGTTCATTTAGCACCACAGCTTTTGTGTCATTTTCAATAATTGTTTGAAGCACCCATCAAAACATTGCTTTCACCCATGCATAAATATATATAAAATAACACTTGGCACTGGAAGGCCGGTTTGTGCAGGGTAATTTAACTAATTTGCCATGCCAGAGGGGAGAAGAGGGAAATGTGTGAAGGAGAAAGTGTGGAAGCTGGGTGTATCTGGGAAGCAGTGGCAGAGCAAGCCGGTCAGACGCCTGGGGTGGTGCGCGTCATGGCCAGCGGGGCAGGACACTCCGTGGGGCCTCCGAGGAGTCTGCCTGCCTCCTCCCACTCAGCCGCCCTACAGCTGGGGAGGGAAGCAGTGGGAGGACTCTTTCGGGCAGTGCGGAACCTGGGGCACCCAAGCAACCGCGTAACTCCCAGGAGAGATGCGTGGCTCAGGTGTGCTGCACCCCCCCAGTGGTGACACCCAGGGCTGCCCACCCCCACCGCACCCCCTTACTCTGCCCCTGCTGGGAAGAGTAGATGGTTGGTTCACACAGCTGTGGTCACACCCACACCATACATGGCTTCCCCCAAAGAATCATGGGATGTGTAGTTTCTAAAGGGTGCTGAGAGTTGTTAGGAGGCCCCTATACCCCTCACAGAGCTACAAGTCCCAGAGTTCCCAGTGAAGAAGGATTGGTTGTTAAACTGCTCTGGGAAACTATGCCAGTGTTACTTTCCTGTGTGTTCCAAACTCTATTCAGGAACAGACAGAGCTTGGCAGAGAAAAATCAAGCCTTTAAGGTAGTGTTTGATTTAACACCACCCTCTCTTCCAGTGTAATGTCCACTGGGTTGTTAAGATCCTGTGACTGAGCTGAAGGGAGTTTGGAACAGGAGCCTCTCTCTGCGACACAACTCCTTTGCCACTCCTCCAGAATGCTCCCCTCTGGAACTTATCCTGTCTTCAGCTCAGCTGGCTTTGCTTGGGGTGGCTGAGCCTGGGTGGAGCACTTGTGCCGGTGTATCTCTGGCTGAGCCAGGATGAGGGACTTTGGCTGACATAACTCTGCTTGAGCCCAGGATCAGTCAGTTCAGCTGGAGACCCACTTGTCCCAAACTCCACTCATCCCAGTGGATTTTGTGTTTGGATTGCTCCCTCAGTTAATTAAACTCAAGTTCCATTTATTTCAATGGGAACTAACAGTGCAATCCTAACCATATTTACTTAGTAGTCCTATTGCAGTGGCTCCCAAATGTTTTTCCTCCCTGTAGAGAACTTGAAAATTGCTAAGGGTCTTGGCAGACGACTTAATGACTTTTATGCCTGTTGCAGCAATTTTAATGCACAATGCTGTATAATTTTTAATTGTATTTTATTGCAGTTTGAATTATAAGAAATAAAATAAGCAATAAAAATACAGTTAAAATCATAATGCTGAATGCAGTGGATATGCAATCTCCTATCTTCATCCACAAATCCACAGACACACCATGGATCACCTGAATGAAGCTCATGGATCACAGTTTGAGAACCCCCTCCCTATTGGATTCAGTGGGACGTACTCCCAAGTAAATGAGGTTAGAATGGCAACCTAAGCCAATTTATAATATTTTTTCCATTGATTTCAAGGAAACTTAAGTTTGACTAATTTAGTCTGGACGTTGTCATCGTCGTTTTTTTGGTTGTTGATGATGATGTATTCCTATCCTCAAATCATACAATTTTCTATATTCTCTTTAGTTTCTCCCAAAAGATACAATTCTCTTTCCCCCAGAAGACAATCACTGATGATGATGAAGTTGATTAACACTGTGTGTTGTGCAGTAATATATAAAACAAACATTACCTGCATGCTCACCAGCTGGAAAAGGCAGAAAACCTATGTCTGGGTAAAGTAGGGCAGCCCAAAATATATACCTGAAGAGACCATGGAACATTTTGTTGTTATTTTTTAAAAAACAAACAAACAAAACCCCTCATTTTTATGTGTGTTAATGCCAGCTCTTCCAGCCTGAAACTATTGGAACATCACTTGTTTTGGCCATTTTAATCGTGTTTCTGATTTTACTGTGACCCTTAATTGAAGCTGCCTGTCAGTAGAAAAAGTTAAAACAGAAACAGAAAGCAGCTGTCAGTTATCTCTGCGGATCTGAGAACAGCTGCAGTCCAAGGCACAGTGACTTCAAAGGCTATAGCGTGCAGGCAGGATCTGCTTCCACTGAAGAAGTGCTTTGGTAGAAATTGTTGTTCGGGATCTTAAGGGTCCTGGGGCCTCTGTTTTGACTTGATTTAAATTATTTAAAATAGCAGGAGACATCCATCTTCAAAGAATATTTTGTCTGCAGCATTTTCTTTTCTTTCATTCTTTTATTCCGTATTCTGTAGGTGTATGGTGTTTTGTTTTGCTTTTCTTGAGGGGGGAATATTCTAAATCAAACTAAAGTCAATGGGGCCAATAAATCCTGCACAGCTTGAAGAATATTTCTTAATTGATTGTCTGGGATCTGCAACATTTTTCTCCTGTTTTCTGCGCCACCGTGGCAGTCAAACTTGGAATGCTGCTAATGTTATAGCTGAAATAATCTACCCTATCTCCTGCATTCAAGCCCACTCTCTCGCTCATGCTGGACACATTAGGAATTGCTTCTTTGCTGCCCATTAATGCAACCCCTGAATTGCAAACGAGTGTGGTGTAGTGGTTAAGAGTGGTAGACTCTAATCTGGGGGACCGGGTTCGAGTCTCCACTCCTCCACATGCAGCTGCTGGGTGACCTTGGGCTAGTCACACTTCTCTGAAGTCTCTCAGCCCCACTCACCTCACAGAGTGTTTGTTGTGGGGGAGGAAGGGAAAGGAGAATGTTAGCCGCTTTGAGACTCCTTCGGGTAGTGATAAAGCGGGATATCAAATCCAAACTCTTCTTCTTCTTCCTCAGTTTTTGGTAAATATATGGGAATTCTCACACGTCATCCACAACACAGGCTGGCTGGGGTAGGCTTCAGCACCATAGACAGTTCAAAGAGCACCAGCAAAGAATCTTAAAGAAAATCTATTACAGAGATGTTTTGTTGACTGGAGTCCACTAAATCCAACAAAGTGGAGTCTAGTCCACAAAAGCTTATGCCATAATAAAACTGCTCATCTTTAAGGTGCTTTATAGTGTTGGTTTTGCTGGAATAGACTGAAATGATCAGTTCAGCAGTTCCAGGTTGAAGCTTAAAGCCTGAGCTCCTGGCCTTTCATTTCTAGGCAAGAGGATCATGGCCACACCTCCTTTTCCAAGACATCTAATTTTGTGAGACCTCATAGTCCATGCGTTTAGCATACTCCCATTGTTTTCTCATAGTTTTTTTGTTTTTTTTAAAGGTGATTACTCACATAGAAATTGCTCCCAACTGATCCAAAATATGCTGAAGTGAAAAAGTTAACTAATTCAGGCTCAGCTAAAGCCAGGCAAGGGGCAGTTGTTCAAACATAACTCTTTTTTAAACATAATCCAGGCTAGTAGCAGGCTGTTTACTGACCTATCTGTCAGGAAAATTCTCGATTAAAGAAGGCACTGCTTGATCTGAATGAGGTTGAGGTGTGCCAGGCCAGTTTTCCCTCACGATACACTCTTTGATTCCAGGACAACAGAAAGCTATAATACGGAGTGTCTGACATCTAGTGCAGCATAATTATCAGACCCTTTCACCTCCGTGTATACACAGCTATCAGACCATAGAAATACATGCATAATTAGATTATCTTTTTTAAAAAAAAAATGAACATATCTACTCATGCATTAAATAGGAAGAAATTACAGCACAATACAGCTTTAGAGCACATACTCCTTTGAGAAGTTTGGGGAACTAATACAGAATAGCTCATTTGGGGAAACTGATTTTTCCCCCTCCTTTGGTGCATATAGTTGGTAAATCATCAGTCATTGCTCTCTTGAAAAGTGGTTCTTACATCCTCTTTTCAGTAAATGTACACATTGGTCTCTTCTGTGATGTATGCATTTCAAAAGCTCTGCATAGACTTCTGTGATCTTTGTAGACTATCTAATCTCTGCAAAGGTTTTGTGTTTCCTTTGACTTTTAAATATGAAAAAAAAAATCCTCTTTATACACCATTGAAAAAGTTGATTGCTCTGCTGTTGAACAGAAGCTAAATCTCACATTTTGTAAATGAGAAAGCATTGAGTCTTCTTCTAAAGCCATGGCATCTATTTGCTTCTTTATGTGACAAGGCCATTTGAACTGGAAGTTAAGCTCAGGATTTAGGAAATATGAGATGCATTTCTACTATGTACTGTATCATAGTTGCAGCAAGAAAGTTAATGAAGACTGGGAACATGCTATGTTAGAAATCCTTCAAACACTCAGTGGTTCTCCCCATTGTATGCTGTTTTGGTGTATCAGTGCAGATAAACGAACATGCAAGAAAATAAATCTACAACGGACTGTAAGTAGGTTTGAAACATCCATTCATTTGATTACTAAGGATCCATGTTGTTGTAAGGTCATCAATGCAATACCATCAGGCATTTTCAGTCCAAATTCAAAATCATGGAGAATTTTGTAAGAGAGTGAGTTGAGAAAGTTGATGGTTTGGGTGCTTGTTTCCCTTATGCCAAAAGACTGCAATTAATCTGGGTGTTTTGACTCATTTTCTAATATCCAGAAACCTCATAAGCAGGGCCAATCATATGGTTCTTTACTAATCAAAACACACAGCCTTCCCTCCAAGAGGTGGCTCTTGGATAACATAGGGGGAAATGTTACATCACTGGCGCTGCTGACATGATTCCTGAATTTTTTGTTATCATAGGATAGCAAGAAAAGAAATCACAGCAAAGCAAGTCCCATACCATTGCCATGAACCAGGCTTCAGTGCCACTGTTTTGCTGAAGCTTAAGTCTCTTAACAGTTTTGTGATGTGTTCAGCTTCAGCACTCTTGACGTCCATGGGATTACACTTGACGTCCATGGGATTACACATATGAACAAACATGCATACATGCATTTCATTTCAGGAAATATGCATACATATTGTTAATATTTGTTTGAATTTGCAGTATTTCAGTGCTCTTTCAGAAGTGCAATATCTGCTCTAAGAACTCGGTTAAGGCAAAAAAAAAGGTGAAAGGTCAATCTATGCTCACCATGGGATTATATTTGTGTTCATCCCAATTATGATAGTCACATGAATTTCCATCATGAAAGGATTCTAAATCCATTTATATTATTCTCAGGCACTGTGTAAACAGCAGTGTGAAACAATGGTTCATATGACAACTAAGGATCCATTTGGGGTTGTTTTTAATTCACAACTCTAAATATTGCATGAATCTCATGCATAGGATAATTGCAAAATTGCTGGGAGGGAGATAGACAGTAGTTGTGTGAGTCAAGCTGAAATAATGTGAAATATTTGCTTTATAAAAGGGGGAAATGAAATACAGTAGACATTTCAATCTTTTAAAGATATGCTCAACGGCAAACGTTACAGATGAACAAGTTTATAAATAATCTATTTCACATTTTTTCCTCTTTCTGTTTTAATGAACAGTGCCTAAGCAAATAGTGATTTCTCTGTATTTATTGATAATTTGGAATATAAATCTTGGCTCAAAGCTCACTAAGCAGTTTATTCTGAATGTTTAGAGTTATGGTGTCCATGTGTTTTCCAGTAGCTATTAGGTAAATGGCATGTTTACCCCCATGTTCTTGGCATGCTCAGAAGAATGATGTGAAATGTCCTATTAGTCATGAAAAAGGCCAGCAAATGTTTGCCATATTTTCTTTTATGTTTTTGCCAGCATCACTGTGGCCAGTTAGTAGCTGCACATAGCTCTTTAAAAATATTGTTTGAGCTCACACCCTAAATATATTATTATTTATATCCAGCTTTTTAAAATAAGGAATTAAACCCAAAACAGCTTGCAAAGGCAGTAATAAATTAGAACAGTTAAAACAAACCAAAATACTATTGCTATTAAAATTATAAGAGAGTGACATTGGACTAATGCAGTCTTTAAATCAGCAGATAATTAAAGTGTGTTCAAAAACCAAGGGCAGTAATAAATGAAGTTGTTTAATTAGTTCAATGGAACTATCAACATCCTTCCCAAATCTGCTATGGAGGGGTGGGGGAATACCTAGAACAAATTTTGGGAGTGCCCAAGGAGAGAGGGAGGAGAAGTTCCATTGTGAAGCTACAAGTTCTTGCCCTAATGGAATTACTGTGCTGGATACACACACGAACATATATAGACATATGAACATTCGCATTAAAGCCTGATTGAATTTTAAATGGGCGGGTTTTCAAATCCCATATGAATGAAGGGAGGGAGCCTTACAGATCTCACCAGGTAGAAACTTCCAAATCTTTGGTGCCACCACTGAAAAGGCCGTGTCTCCATTGAATCTCTTAAGAATGACAGGCCAGAGAACAGGGAATCTAAGGGCAACCTTAGGACATAGGCAATTTCATGATGGATTAACTAGGACAGGTCTTAAACTACACCACCCATCATCCCTGACCGCTTGCCGTTCTGGCCAAAGCTGTGGGATCTGGAGTCCAGCAACATCTGGAGGGTCCTAGGCTCCCCACCCTTCCACCCTCACAAGTTGTCCACAATGGTGGTGGGCTTTCCTCCTCCCCACAGGCCGCTCTTAGATTTTGCCCCTGCACCTCAGTATGTTTCAGAGCACAATCCAAAGTATTGGTGCTGACTTTTAAAGCCCCAAATGGCCTTGGCCCTGTCTACCTGAAGGAGCATCTCCACCCCCATCACTCAGCCCAGACACTGAGATCCAGCTCCAAGAGCCTTCTGGTGGTTCCCTCACAGTGAGAAGTGAGGTTACAGGGAACCAGGCAGAGGAACTTATTAGTAGTGGCACCCATCTTGTGGAACACCCTCCCATTAGATGTCAAGGAGCTAAGTAACTCTACAAGCTTTAGAAGGCATCTAGAGGCCGCCCTGAATAGGGAAGTTCTTAATGTTTGATTTTTTATTATGTTTTTGTATATGCTGGATGCCACCCAGAGTGGCTGGGCATCCCAGTTAGATGGGCAGGAGTATAAATAATAAAATTATTATTATTATCATTACTATTGATTCCAGCTCTGTTTAGTATAAGGAATGTCATTGTTGTTGTTGTTGTTGTTGTTGTTCAGTCGTTCAGTCGTGTCCGACTCTTCGTGACCCCATGGACCAGAGCACGCCAGGCACGCCTATCCTTCACTGCCTCTCGCAGTTTGGCCAAACTCATGTTAGTAGCTTCGAGAACACTGTCCAACCATCTCATCTTCTGTCGTCCCCTTCTCCTTGTGCCCTCAATCTTTCCCAACATCAGGGTCTTTTCTAGGGAGTCTTCTCTTCTCATGAGGTGGCCAAAGTACTGGAGCCTCAACTTCAGGATCTGTCCTTCTAGTGAGCACTCAGGGCTGATTTCTTTAAGAATGGATATGTTTGATCTTCTTGCAGTCCATGGGACTCTCAAGAGTCTCCTCCAGCACCATAATTCAAAAGCATCAATTCTTCGGCGATCATTAATGTCATTACTGTAATCAATTCAGTCGTTCACTTCAATGGCAGAAAATAAAGGGTTGCACTCAGATATACCATTGGAGGGTGTCCAAACTTGCCCCATGTCAACTCCAATGTCAGCTCCAATGACTAGGCAGGTGGTATGCTCTCCATCCTAAATCATAGAATCATAGAATCATAGAGTTGGAAGAGACCACAAGGGCCATCTAGTCCAACCCCCTGCCAAGCAGGAACACCATCAAAGCATTCTTGACAGATGGCTGTCAAGCCTCTGCTTAAAGACCTCCAAAGAAGGAGACTCCACCACACTCCTTGGCAGCGAATTCCACTGTCGAACAGCTCTTACTGTCAGGAAGTTCTTCCTAATGTTTAGGTGGAATCTTCTTTCTTGTAGTTTGAATCCATTGCTCCGTGTCCGCTTCTCTGGAGCAGCAGAAAACAACCTTTCTCCCTCCTCTATATGACATAGACAAATAACGGTCTGTTGACTGGAACTCAGCGAGACCCACTGAGCCCAGTGCCACATGCCCATTTATATAACATCTGCATAATCGCAAACTTATGTTTGTGGTCATGGCTAGGCTGTGAGAAGACACAGGGAGTGGCTTTTATATAAAGATAAATAACCATTACTCTCAAAGTACTTTTTCATTTTGGCCTTTTCTGGGACCATTTTTCTTCCCTTTGAAGGGCCTGGCTTTTTGATGAAAAGAAATTGCTAAAAAATAAATAAAAAAATAACAGCGGTTATATCATTCTTCTCATGCTGCTATTGTTTTCTTCACACTGTAATTTAGAAATGGTTGGGATTCTATACAACAAAATTGGCGGTGGAACACAATAGAGAAGCAAGCAGACAACAAAAAAAGAAGTATGTATCTTCTTCATCTGAAAAGCATTATAAGTATGAGTTTGGCTGAAAACAGAGTGTTTCACCGTTTCTCTCAGAGCTTCTTCTGCTGCTGCTGTACATTAAGAGTTTAAATGCAACTTCTTCAATGAAAAAGAAAAAGGGGAGGAAAACCACAAGGCTTTCATTTTTTGACAAGGAGCCATTTGGGAGAAGGCTTAGTTGTTTAAATTGTACCAAATTAAATCTTACAAGCTGTTTACAAACAAATCACTTTTTAAATGTTTTTCTCCTGGTGTTGCCTGTCTCCGTGTCTTATACTTCTTACCCTGAGGCATTCAAGCATTTATTCGACTCTCGTCATTCTTCCCATGGTTCCACAGCTGCCCAGCTGCCCTCACACCTGTCAGTGTCTCCTCCATCTGGGAATGTTCCCTCAGGTTGCCCTTAATGAATTTCATTAAGAGCGCATTTGTTATTTGCTGGGCAGGGTGCGGGGAATATGTGTAGGCAGAAGACTTCATTTTAATACCTTCATTTTAATGCCATGTTTGGAAACATGGATATTCAGCTGGATGATGAAGAGCTATAAGGCGTGTAGGCCCCAAGGACACTTAAAAAACACACACTTGCATGGCAGTACAGTCGTACCTTGGTTTTCGAACAGCTTATTTCATGAACAACTTGGAACTAGAACTCTGCAAGTAGGTGCTCCAATTTACGAACTTTGCCTCAGAAGCCGAATGTCCAGCGCGGCTTCCAATTGGCTGCAGGACTCCATTCTGTACGAAAACCAAGATACAGCTTTTTTGGAAGCCTCAGCCACACCTCAGGAGACTTCCTTCTTCCTATGCCCTCTCACCAAGACATTTTGCTGTCCTCCTTATTCAGTGACTTCCAAGTCATGACAGTGATTAAAAGGGTGAAATTTGTCACAGGGATGGTGTCATGTTCAACGCCATTGTCTCAATGGCTGCTCTTTATTGATATTATGAATGGTGAGGCATGTTACGTAGAACCAGCCTGCTGACCTGCATTCTAAGAAACCGTGCACTGCTTTGCGGTGTGAGCAGCAGTTAATTTTGCTAGGTTCAGAGATGAGGCCAAAGGAAATTCTTCTCGGGATACACAAATATATTCTCCTGCAGTGCCAGTAGGCATAAGTGGAAACTGGTCTTCTCCGTGTGTGCATGGCAGTTCTGAAACCTGGTACTTGATCCTAGACTTATTGTACTTATTATAGGCATGTACCCAGGTGGCGCTGTGGGTTAAACCACAGAGCCTAGGGCTTGCTGATCAGAAGGTCGGCGGTTCGAATCCCTGCGACGGGGTGAGCTCCCGTTGCTCGGTCCCTGCTCCTGCCAACCTAGCAGTTCGAAAGCATGTCAAAGTGCAAGTAGATAAATAGGTACCGCTGCAGCGGGAAGGTAAACGGCGTTTCCGTGCGCTGCTCTGGTTCGCCAGAAGCGGCTTTGTCATGCTGCCCACATGACCCAGAAGCTGTACACCGGCTGTCGGCCAATAAAGCGAGATGAGCGCCGCAACCCCAGAGTCGGACACGACTGGACCTAATGGTCAGGGGTCCCTTTACCTTTACTTTTAGAAAGTGATGGGCAACACTGGAGTGACTCTGTCCAAATCCAAAGCATTTGATCAGGGTGGAGAATCTCTGGCCTTGCTGATGTTGCTCAGCATATATGACCAATGGTCAGGGATAAGAGTGCAACAACACCTAGTGGGCCAAACCTGCATTGGTGCTCTATGACACTCATTATTTTCATATGCACACCCCCTGCCCCCTTTGTGCTGCATATGGTGTAGTTTTCTCTGGTTTTGCCCCTAGTTTACTGAGCTGTAGGGCTGGAGAGGAAAGGTTGACTCTACCCCACTATGAGGCCCAGGAACTGTCCCCTTTCTTTCCCTTTATCTAAATATTATCTACAAAGCCTGAGAGCAGCTTCCCAGGGATTCAGGATACTCAAAGGGATAGCTCAGTCAATAGAACATGAGACTCTTAATCTCAGGGTTGTGGGTTCGAGCCCCACGTTGGAGAAAAGATTCCTGTATTACAAGGGGTTGAACTAGATGACTCTTGTGGTCTCTTCCAACTCTACAATTCTGTGATTCTATGGAAGTCTCAAATTAGGCAGGATTCCTTCCTTGCCCTACCTAGGAAAGACAGGGATTGAACCTGGGACTTTTTGCATGCAAAGCAGATGTTTGACCACTGAGCTACAGCCCTTTCCCTTATGGTCCTTATCACATTTGAATGGCTAGCCTTTTTCTCTCTCATTTGTGGTCTATTTATCACCAACTAAGCACCTTCGTTTCCCTTCCAGTTACAAAGAAAAGTTGTAAATTAGAGACCATAATTACAGGGTGTTTTGTTTTTTTTTCCCTCTCTCTCTCCAGACATCATTGTATGTTTCCATTCTGTAACACCCTTCAACAAGGGCTAACCAGCTTACAAAACTTCTGTTGCTGCAATGTACGACATGGTGCTATTTAAATGCTAATTTCTTTCCTTTTTTCAATCAGGTGTGGGGAGGCAGGGGGAGACTATGAAAACATTTCAGGTGCAGAATAATGCCTGCATATTTATTTATTTATTTATTTATTTATTTATTTATTTATTTATTTTTTAAAGAAAGAGATTTCACACGTTGGAAGGAAAAACACCATCTTAAAATAAGGTATAGCTTTTTTCCCCAAACACAGCATGCTAATTGACAAGCATCTTGTTGGCACCTGTTCATCAACACGGAAATTCACATCGGAACTGATTTTCAAAACATTGCAGAAGGCAAGCAGCTATATTAAACTTTTTTTCAGCAGAGACGGGTTGATTCACGTGGTTGCTAAGTGACTGCTGCTTCGTGGCAGAGATCTGCATGGAATTCGCTCTTGCAAATTGATTCATGCTGTAGCTCGTGATCCCATAGGTGACGGGCTCTGAGGGGAAATGGAGCATTGCCACTATGGCTTCCTTATTGCTGTCAAGACGCCGTCACCCCTCAGCCCTCTCCAGTACCAGAATTGTGGGGGACTCCCTGGTCCTGATTGGAGTAACTGTGCCCCTGGGGCGCAGCCTGGGAATCATTTTGGACTCACAGCTGTCCATGGAGGCGCAGGTCAATTCTGTGTCCAGGGCAGCTGTCTACCAGCTCCATCTGGTATGCAAGCTGAGTTCCTACGTGCCCACAGACTGTCTCGTCAGAGTAGTGCATGCTCTAGTTATCTCCCACTTGGATTACTGCAATGCGCTCTACGTGGGGCTACCTTTGAAGGTGACCCGGAAACTACAACTAATCCATTATGTGGGCAGCCAGACTGGTGACTGGGAGTGGCCACTGAGACCATATTACACCAGTCCTTAAAGACCTACATTGGCTCCCAGTACGTTTCCAAGCACAATTCAAAGTGTTGGTGCTGACCTTTAAAGCCCTAAACGGCCTCAGCCCAGTATACCTGAAGGAGTGTCTCCACCCCCATCGTTCATCCCGGACACTGAGATCCAGCGCCGAGGGCCTTCTAGCGGTTCCCTTACTGTGAGAAGTGAGGCTACAGGGAACCAGGCAGAGGGCCTGCTTGGTAGTGGCACCCACCCTGTGGTATGCCCTCCCATCAGATGTCAAGGAAATAAGCAACTATCTGACTTTTAGAAGACATCTGAAGGCAGCCCTGTTTAGGGAAGTTTTTAATATTTGAAGTTTTATTCTGTTTTTAGTCTTCTGTTGGGAGCCACCCAGAGTGGCTGGGGAAACCTAGCCAGATGGGTGGGTTATAAATGATAAAATATAATGATGATGATGATGATGATTATCGTATTATTTATCAGGAGGCTCTGTGAACCAACTGTCTGCTAACCTGTATAGAAAGAGGGTATTGCAACGATAAAAGGGCTTTAATCAATCTTGTGGATGTCCTGAAATGAAGACATTTGGAGCAGTGGTAACCCAAAGAAGGGAAAGATGCAAGTAAACTGAAGGAACTGAAAGCCACAATAATTCGTTCATAATTTTAGAAATTGCCCTGGGTAAACAAAAATTCAGTAGGAGCGAAACACCAGGCAGAAGGACCCAGAGTTGCAGAATGTGGAAAATCCTCTGCTTCCTAAGAGTACAAGTCTATATCCACTTACCTGGGAATGAACCCCACTGAACTGGAAAAAAACTTATTTCTGAGAAACATGCACACAAGGGATGGACAGTGTAGTCTCATCTGAATTGGCAGTCCACCAATTTTTGAAGATGCATCTGTTTTCACAGGCATTCCCTTATCTCTTGACCTTAGTCTCCTGTTTCAGTTGCTGTGCTGTTTTAATGGGGTTGTTCTATTGCATATTTTAATAATGAGTGGCTATGTTCTAATGGGATCATTCTGTTGTGTGGTTTATTGAGGGTGTGTTTTTTAATTCCGTATTTTAACAACGTTGTGCAATTGGTTTTTATGTTTTGTAAACCACTTAGCCATGTGGCCATTAGTCTGTATTAGTTAATACTGTTGACCAATGACTTCCATCACCTCTGGGCACTGGCCATGCTGGCTGGGACTGATGGAAGTTGGTGTCCAACAATATCTAGAGTGTTCCACTTTGGTTGCCCCTGCTGTACAGAATTACACTGTAATTCACGCATTCCTGCTGCAGCCTTTTTCCATTACTGAGGGTTGTTTTTTTTAGCAGCTCTTACTAGCATCAAGTCAAATTGAGGCCATTCTGTAATCAGGTCACAGATATTTGACAAAGTGGGAAAGAGGGCAACTGTTTGCTATATATGCCCCCCCCCACACACACACAGAGAGAGAGAGAGCTGTAGAAGCTATGATTAATAGAAATAACAACAGGGAATAAACCATATCCTTCTGAAGAACTTGGTGATATGTTCGCTCAGGAAAGGTACAACATTTTATACATCAAAATACTGGAAGGTAGGAATTGTAGAGCTTAACTGCAAACACGATCTGCATATTTTTTCATAATATTATACAAAAAGCTACCCCCATCTGCAGCAGTTTCATTAAGTATCCAGCATTTTTAAGGACACTACAACTTGTTGGATAATTTAGGTTTAGATAAAAGAGGTAATTAGTGTGCTGTTGGCACTAACGAGCCAATTAGCAGTGACAACATTATAAAGAACTCGGTAACACAGGTAGCACTAAACAGCTTTGGAGAACTATCTGTGCTCCAGACTCCATAGCCAGTTAAAAAAAAAACAGCAGCAACAACAACTCACATGCTATCTAGCTTGTGAGATATTAGAAGAGTGAGAGACTCGCAACATTTAACTAGCTCGTGTCTGCATCATTGAAAGGTATTTTTGCTCCTGCGATTAAGGGTGGGTGAGGAGACCCCATACCAAAAAGGTAAGGAAACCTAACTGAAAACAGATTGGTAGAAGAAAGCCCTTAAGGACTGTTGGTGTCCACTTGTCCCTGTTTATAAACTTAGATCAGGGCTGGGGGACCTGTTCCCATCTAGGAGTCCAAAAGTTGTTGGACTCCAACTTCCATTAGCCCAGCCAGTATGGCTACTGGTCAGGGATTTGTACTGCAGCAACGTCCAGAGGCCCACAGCTTCTCCAATCCTGATGTATATCTACAGGAGAGACAATTCTAGGATTCTTCCCTCTTATATAGTGTTGCACTATGCTGACAAGGCTGTTTGGTGTATTCATCACATCCACCTAGGCTACAGGAAAGGAAGGTCTGCTGTAGATATTCTCACGGTTTTAAGCTAAACCAGTTTCAGCTTTTGAGCCACCCAGTTAGTGCATTGTTTGTCAGCCAAGTGACATCCTACTATTTTCTACAGAGTAACTGCTAAATATACAGATTCGTACGGTACTATCACCCTACAAGCATGGGTTTCAAATAGCAAGCAATGTTAAATCCTTCTCCTGATGCACCAAGGGAAATGTTGATAGTATCACACGATTTCCTTGTAGTGCAATTCTCTTCTGTGATGAGACGCCACAGTTGTTACACTAGTGGCCAAAATTGTGGAAACCTTTTGGAAAATGTCCTCCTCTCAGCTCCAGTAGCTGAATCCTACTGTGACCTGATTGAATCATTGCCAAAACAACAATCATTGCCTGATTGGCTCTCATTGGCTGCATTCAAATGAAGGAAAGCTACTGCATATCAACCTAAGCAAGTTGTGCTTCCTTTTTCTGGTTATTTGGCTTATACCTTTTGATAGAATACAGATAATTGAACAAACCTTGTTGCATTACATTCTTCACTAAATTATCATTCCATCGATATATAATTTTATGGTATTACTCCAGAAAAGGGGGTTTTATGAGCCATCAAACCTCAGAAGTACACTTTTACCAAAAGGTTTCCACGATTTTGGCCACTATTGTACACTACAACTCCCACCAGTCCCAGTTGGTATGGGCAATGATCACAGATGATGGGAGCAGTAGTTAAAAACATCTAGGAAACACCGAGTTGGGGAATAAATTTCCCCTTCTACGCAGCTCTTGCATGTATAGAAGCCATCTCAGTATCTGGGTCTGAAAGCCCAGGCCTCGTTCTCTAACGTCCTTGCCTCAGGGCCAATGCAAACATTCATCAGATGTGGAGAAGAGGTTGCTGAATTATGAATGACTTGCACTTTGGATTTCCAGTGCCCAACATAATTTCTAAAATGGGACACACAGATCTCACCGGTAGCAATTGATCAGATCAATCAGATAGGGAGGGAGCAAGGCCAGCTGATTTATCAACCCCAGAGGAGGAATCCCAAAGATACAAATAGCCTGCCAGAAATAAGCACATTGTCTGTTGCCTGTCCCTTGTCAGCACCATAAACCACACGCTACAGAGCACATAACCCTATGCACTTGGGATTGAAGGAAAGAGAAATGTTTGCACACCTCCTCTGGCTACTGGCTACAAAGCTTATAAAGCTGTCGTGTTTATGGATGCTTTAGTTGAGATTCCTGCATTGCAGGGGGTTGGACTAGATGACCCTCAGAGACCTTTCCAATTCTATAATTCTTTGATACTATGATATAAGAAGCAGCCTTGTAGCAAGTCACACCATTGATCTATCAAGCTCAGTATTGCCAGCACTGACTGCAGAAGCTCTCCAGGGTTTTCAGACAGGAGCAATTCCTAGCCCTACCTACAGATGCCAGGGATTGCAACCTGGGACTTCCTGCATGCCAAGCATGTGGAAACCTGGAGCCCTCCAGATGTTTTGGGTTTGCTGGGGCCAACAGAGGTGTAGTTCAAAACACCTGGGGGCAGCAGGTTGGCAATGCCCATCCTAAGGGCACCCAGCTGCCCAGGGTCAGAAACCAGGTGCTGCACTTGTTGGGTCTCTGGTCTGTTCCAGACAGACAATTCATAGCCAAAAATGACTCTCATCACTCTCCTCCATGCTGTAAACCAAATGAGTAAAGGAGCAAGAGGTGCAATATCGGTGAACAGGCTAGAATAGTCAAATCAGATTTATATTCTCCAGAGTGTTGGACGCAATCATTTTTTGGAATATTTTCACTTGTTACTCTTTTTTTTTTTTTGGTGGGGAGACGATTGTGTTTTAATCAGACATGTGGAAGATTTATCTGCAAGGTATTAGGCATTCTAATCATGGTTAGGTTTTATGCCTCCCTCTGGCATTATTCTTGTTTATGTAAACTAAGTATAATATAAATCCTGCTTCATGACTCTGGTGTGATTGTTGCAGAGATTAATTATAATCTCACAAACACCACACATATTTTTTAATTATTATTTTAAGAAAAGTCGTCCTTGTACTTCTAACTCCTAGACTGGATTTCTCTTTAACCGATAGCAATTTACACATTCATAAATTCCCTAAGCTCTTAAATATTTATGGGAAGAATAAAATTATATTGCCAATATTTTACATTACATTATATCAGTGCCCTCAGGATAAGTGTCTTGTTAGTTGCCTTATTTTAAATTACATCATAACAAGTTGACTTTATACAATGAGATTGCTTGTTTATCTTCAAAGAATGTCGATTACATAATGGGGGCCTAGGAGGAAACACCCAGCCAGCTCTTTAAGGTAATGTTCCATCTATAATACTAATGCACAGACTTTTGATCTGAGACAGAGACTCCATAGATTTCGCGGCAGCTGTGAGGAACCTGTGGCCCTCCACATATTGTTAGACTTCCTACCATCCCTGACTCTTGACCATGCTGGCCGGGATTGATAGGAGTCCCTATCTCTTCCCTAAGCATTATCCTGTCTTGGGGATAGTCCACAAGGCAGCAAGTCAAGTCAGAGGTTACAGCACCATGGACAGCTCTGTGTGAGCAATCCCCCCCCCCCAGGCTAAAGGTGAACTGAGCTCTTCTGAGCATTGGTCTCCAGTTCACCCCACCTAAGCTCTAACCCAGGGTTTCCCAAACTTGGGTCTCCAGCTGTTTTTGGAGTACAACTCCCATCATCCCTAGCTAGCAGGACCAGTGGTCAGGGATGATGGGATTAGTAGTTCAAAAACAGCTGGAGACCCAAGTTTGGGAAACCCTGCTCTAACCCATTTCTCAGGAATAAAGACCAACCACCTGATCTGGAGATGGGTGCTGCTTCATCTTTCTGTCGCCTCCCACAGTTTCTCTCTTCATTCCTGAGTAGGCATGGAAATAGAGACTGTGGGGAAGGGGCTTGTGAAGGCCAGCTCTGGTTCAGCAGGCCATGAGCCAGGTAGTGACACAGAGCAGTTCTTGACTCTGCCAGCTCATACTCTGACAGTAAGCTTGAGACCAGGGCATTACAGACCTAATTGAAACCACCTGTCCATAAAATGTGTTGCCCCAGTGGAAGGCAGGCAAAGGAGGACATTTCAGCTATTTTCCAGGAGATTTAATCCCTCACACAAAAAAAGGTTGTAGTGGGGTGGGATCTTCAGGTATACAGGGCCAAGGTCATTTAGAGGTTTAAAGGTCAGCACCAACACTTTGAATTGTGCTCGGAAACGTACTGGGAGCCAATGTAGATCCTTTAGGAGTAGTACTGTATGGCCCCGGCGGCTGCTCCCAGTCACCAGTCTGGCAACCGCATTCTGGATTAGTTGTTGTTTCCGAGCCACCTTTGAAGGTAGCCCCACATAGGACACATTGCAGTAGTCCAAGCAGGAGATAACAATGCTGCCCGCAGAACTCCCCCTAAATTCAACATGTGCCCACTGGTCCCCAAAGGTCAGTGATCCCTGGTGTGGACAACACTTGAGTTTGATGGACCAGCAGGCAGCTTCCTGTGTTCCTCTCCTTGCCTACCTCAAAAGTGCCGTTGTAAAGAATGACTGAGATAAGTGCAGGAAGGGAGAAAGAGCAGCGTGAAGCAGATCAGCATAAATACTCGGAATAAGTAGCTTATTTGGCATATCTGAATTAAGTCCATAGCAGATGGGATGACATTTGTGTTCGTTAGAGTCGAACAGAACAGAAGGTAAGGCTGGGCTGCCCTTTACTTACAGGAGTTTTTCTCTTCAGGTCCGCTGGTCCAGAAATTGTGTTTTAATTTAGGCACTCATTGGCTAGTTTGTTCTTTCGCAATCAGAAAGCCAGTGAGCAATGCAGTTCAATTACACCTCTTGCGAAGCTTCATTGCATCACCAGTTTGAAACGCACAGGGCCATAAAAATACATGGCCGGTGAAAAGCCAAAGAAGTTTCCTTGGAAGTTTCTTAGTGGAATGTCTGCAGAGGGTCAGGCAGTATCCAAGACCAGAAACAATTGCAGGGAAGCAATATGGCAACAAAAGTTTGTTCAGTATAACTGGCTTCACGATCTACTATCGTAATATTATGCAACTAAAGAAAAATCACGCTAAATCAAAATAAAACATGTACTGGAACCTCACAGTTGATAAAAAGCTATAGAGCTGACATTGCCACCTCCCTTTTTCGTTACTCTTTTCTGCTTTATCCTGTTCCATTTTTATTTTGTCTTCATTTTTTCCTTCTTTACATTTAATACAATGCAAACTATGTTAGCCACTTCAGGCCAGGGCCAGCCCACCCATGAGGCAAGGTGAGACGACTGCCTTGGGTGGCAGGATCCATGCGGCAGCAGATCCAAATGTAGATCTTCATTCCCTCCTTGTTCATGATGTAGTTTTTCGCTCATCCCTTCTTCTGTGAGAGCCAGTGTGGTGGTGTGGTTAAGAGCGGTGGACTCGTAATCTGGTGAACCGGGTTCGCATCTCCGCTCCTCCACATGCAGCTGCCGGGTGACCTTGGGTTAGTCACACTTCTCTGAAGTCTCTCAGCCCCACTCACCTCACAGAGTGTTTGTTGTGGGGGAGGAAGGGAAAGGAGAATGTTAGCCGCTTTGAGACTCCTTCGGGTAGTGATAAAGCGGGGTATCAAATCCAAACTCCTCCTCCTCTTCTTCTTCTTCTTCTTCTTCTTCTTCTTCTTCTTCTTCCATGGCAGGGAGGCGGTGCCATTTTGTGGATCACCCACCTCAGGTGCCAAAATGTTTTGAGCCAGCCCTGCTTAAGGCTTTGATCCTATGCTCCTTTAAGTGGGAGTAACCCCCACTGATCTCAACAGGACTTACCTCTGCGTATATTTGAACAGGATTTCCTATTTCAACCACAGAATTAAGAAGCTGCTCGATTCTCTCCCACTTGAATAAATGAAAATCAGCATCCTTAATTTTCAACATACACTGCTGCGACGTTTTCCTTGATTACTCAGAGGGTGATCCGAGACAGCCAGGCACTTTTAGGTGCTATAGATACCCTTTAGATGTTATAGATGTGAGCATGAACTCTCTCCTTTGAAACCTGTGAGACTTGAAATGCAATGCAATCCTATGCATGTCTACTCACAAGTAAGCCCCATTGGGTTCAATGGGACTTGCTGCCATGTAAGTGTGCACTCCACTTCAGATGTCCTATAAAGTGTTAATAAACTCTCTGGTGGAGATCTGAGGGCTGCAGTCCTATACACATTTGCTTAAGAATTTAAGTCCCATTGAACCCAGTGAGGCTTACTCCTGGGGTAGACATACGAAGAATTGCACTGCTAACAGTGAGGGGAAACTGCCCTTTGGTCTTTACCTCTAGCGCCATCACATCTGGCATGCTTTGGAGATAGCAGCTTGGAATAATTATAGTGCAACTGAAGTGTATAATTACATGCTTTGTTTAAAAGATGCGTACCTAGATGTTTTGCACATCCCACTGAAGCAAATGGATTGTGTTGGGAGTTTGTTAAATGCATGCAAAATGATTCGGATGCTTAGGTGCATAATTTCCAGTGAGACTTTCTGGATAGTTTATTAATACCTTAGAGTGACTAATGCTTTTGTAAAAGGCAATGGATGCCTCTTCTCTTGTGATTATTAAATTCTGGTTTCAGATCAAGTGTGCACGAGGCTCACAATATGTGCTTCTGTGGGTGATTTGCTTTATTTGCCAGATTGCATATACATAACTATGGACAATTTATTTTATGTGACGGAGCAGCCTAAATGTCCAGTGATAAGTGTCCAAATCACATCAAAATACAGAGAGGGAAATAAGGCATCATTGGAGGAAAGATTTGTGGCATGTAAAATAGCACAAACTAATGGCACAATCCCATGGATGTTTACTGCGGAAGGAAGTCCCACTGTGTGCAATGGGCTTGCTTCCAGGTAAGTGTCTTGATGGCAGCTTTAGGGGCTTACTTTTGAGTAAGCATGCATAGGATGGCACAGGAAGGCTGCCGTCTTCTGTTGTTGTTGTTTAGTCATTTAGTTGTGTCCGACTCTTCGTGACCCTATGGACCAGAGCACGCCAGGCACTCCTGTCTTCCACTGTCTCCCACAGTTTGGTCAGACTCATGTTGGTAGCTTCGAGAACACTGTCCAACCATCTCATCCTCTGTCGTCCCCTTCTTCTTGTGCCCTCAATCTTTCCCAACATCGGGGTCTTTTCCAGGGAGTCTTCTCTTCTCATGAGGTGGCCAAAGTATTGGAGCCTCAGCTTCAGGATCTGTCCTTCCAGTGAGCACTCAGGGCTGATTTCCTTCAGAATGGATAGGTTTGATCTTCTTGCAGTCCATGAGACTCTCAAGAGTCTCCTCCAGCACCATAATTTAAAAGCATCAATTCTTCTGCAATCAGCCTTCTTAATGGTCCAGCTCTCACTTCCATACATCACTACTGGGAAAACCATAGCTTTAACTATACGGACCTTTGTCGGCAAGGTGATGTCTCTGCTTTTTAAGATGCTGTCTAGGTTTGTCATTGCTTTTCTCCCAAGAAGCAGGCGTCTTTTAATTTGGTGACTGCTGTCACCATC
This sequence comes from Darevskia mixta, assembly GCA_034641385.1. Classification (NCBI taxonomy): domain Eukaryota; kingdom Metazoa; phylum Chordata; class Lepidosauria; order Squamata; family Lacertidae; genus Darevskia; species Darevskia mixta. The sequence continues at coordinate 27,190,203 of JAWWNH010000001.1, forward strand.
TACAGTGATCATGGAGCCCAAGAAAGTAAAATCTCTCACTGCCTCCATTTCTTCCCCTTCTAGTGGCCATGATCTTAGTTTTTTTGATGTTGAGCTTCAGACCATATTTTGTGCTCTCCTCTTTCACCCTCATTAAAAGGTTCTTTAATTCCTCCTCACTTCTGTACCCTTCCTTGTAAGTAAGGTGCCATTGAACTCAGTGGGAAGCATCTCTGAATACATGGGAAATACTGGGATGGCATGTTTCTTATTAGTCCTCACACCAGAGGGTGGAAATAAAAATAATGGGTAGGTGACTGCAATGCATTCATGGTAATAAAAAAATAAAAACCTTTGTCAATTGGACAGTAGTTTGTTTTTTCCTAAATAAAAATTATTGTGTTTAATACAACTGCTTATTTTATTTTTTTAAACTGCAATAGTCATCCTGTGAGAGAATGAAGAATGAACTGCACTTCTAAAAATGATGCCTGATGTGAGAAGCATGGATGCATCATATAAAAACAAGCGTCCCCCCACCCCCCCACCCCTTTGGACTCAGCATTGGACTTGCTTCTCAGTAGACATGTTTAGGATTGCACTATTAATCATGCTTTGAGTTAGGCCCATCGAAATCAATGAGATTTAAGATTTCAGTGGGCCTACTGTAGGCATGACTAAGTCTGAAAACCAACCTGCATTGTTTCCTCTAAATGCAAAATGTGTAATCAATTAATTAATTGAACAATTGATGAAAACTCAATCAATGAAGGCTTTTTTATATATAGTTTTGATGATAACCTCTACTGCAAGAAAAAAAATAGCATTGCTTGTTTGGTGGGGTGGAGGACCTCCAGATCTCTGAATTTGGGAAAGAGTGCTGATGGGATTTTTTTTGTTGGACAGGTCATTGATCATAATTATGTTTGTTAAAGTAAGAAGTTAACTGATCTTGAAAAGAGTTATGAACAGCCTAGCTGTGGTCATGGAAACCAGCAGGAGCCGACTGCCTTAAACAGAAGAGGAAAATCAAATACTTAAAACGGGCACAGAGGCTGGTGTTATCTGATATGGAGGAAAGCCAGGGTTGTGCCTAGTCCATCTTTTGAATATAAGCCTCCCTGTGCACTCTTTCTTGTGCATCCTTTGTGTTTGGAAAATCTTAGTGGTTTCAAAAGTCTGATGAGCAAAGAGCATGTCCTTTTACTCTGGAAATACATTTTAGTGAGATTTGTTCCTTCTTATAGCATAATTGTTTCACTTTTCAAATTACCTTTATATGGCTTAAAATTATGATTTTCCGGGCGAGGTGAAGGTATTCCATTTTTAAGCTTGAGGAGTACAAGAGAATTAGAGCTGATTCACAGAACCATATCAAAATGTTGGTGTTGCATGTCTGGGAAGGGTTGTGAATGCAGTGGTCACTCATCTGACTCAGTCGAAGTACTTCTTCGATGAAAGGCTGTAGCTTGGTGGAAGAGCACCTGTTTTTTTCCTGCAAAAGGCCCCCAACTCAATACCTGACATCTCCAGTTAGGGCTGGGAATGTCCTCTCCCTGAAACTTTGGAGAGCCACTCACCTGCTGGGAAGCTAGAGTCGTGGCTCCACTCAACCCCAACTGTCAGGGTGCTGTCAGCAGACTCTGGCCGATTCCCAGGAAAGCAGAGAGATAGAGAAACAGCAAGCTTTTCCAGTTCTGTTTATTAATACAATTTACAGAGACGAATCCCAGATGCACCGAAGAGTCTAATGTTTTGGTTTTTTTATAAAAAATTTATTAAATATATTAAAATATACAGACATGCACATATAAAAGTGCAATCATATATTATTTCATACATTAAATCATATATTTTTACATACATTAAACATAGACAACTCAAATATAATTATGATCCGCCCATTTTCACCACCACCCATCACCCCCCACCACCCCACCAAGTGATAGACTTCCAATCCTCTCAGCTATAATATCTTCTATTTTCCATTATTCTTTTTTGTATACTATTAATTCTAATATTCATAGTCTAATATCTTAGCATTCCTTCTTCTTTTCCTTCTTGCTTATATATGTCACGGAACTTGTTTTATTCTGAGAGGAGTTTAGGCTTTTCGATATACTTTCCTATATATCTCTTGAATGCCTTCCATTCTTTCTCAATCTTATCTTTTGATACCCCTCCAATACTCCCCATTGTCTTGGTCAAATTATGATATTCTATTAGTTTAGTGAGCCATTCTATTTTTGTTGTAGAGCCTAATGTTGCTGCGAGTGAAGCTGTACCACCCCTTCTCCTTGACTTCCCTATTCATCTGCCTCCGATGGTGGCTGGTACATGACAGTTGCCTCTGAGCTCTCTGTTCTGATCTTCTCAGCAAATGCCTGGTTTTGGGGAAGGGTATGAGTTCTGGGATGCTCTCCAGCGACAGCATCTCATTCAACTGCTGCTCAGGCTCTGCCTGCTGAATGCTATCAAGTTCCTCCTCCTCCTCTCCCATTATTTCCCAACTTTTGCCCTCATCTCCCTCTGAGGTATGCCCTGTGCCAAACAACTCCTGGAGGTCTATGCTATCTGCCCCTTCCTCCTCTCTAGGTCTCTACCACTCTTCCTCACCTACCCAGTCCCTGACACCAGCAAACAGCTTCCGACAGTTACATACTGGGAGAATAATGAAGGCTTAATGTTTTGATCTGGTCTTCAAGACTGCATGCAAAACGCATAAGTTGGGAGAAATGAGTGCAAAAAAGCACAAGAAATTTTATGCGGACTTTTTAAAAAGGGGAGGGATCACAAACTGATGTGGAAATAGGGTGAGCTATACTGAAGGACGCGGGTGGCACTGTGGTCTAAACCACAGAGCCTAGGGCTTGCCAACCAGAAGGTTGGTGGTTCGAATCCCCGCGGCGTGGTGGGCTCCCGTTGCTCAGTCCCTGCTCCTGCCAACCTAGCAGTTTGAAAGCACGTCAAAGTGCAAGTAGATAAATAGGTACCGCTCCAGCGGGAAGGTAAACGGCATTTCCGTGTGCTGCTCTGGTTCGCCAGAAGTGGCTTAGTCATGCTGGCTACATGACCCAGAAGCTGTACGCCAGCTCCCTCGGCCAATAAAGCATGATGAGCTCTGCAACCCCAGAGTCATCCACGACTGGACCAACAGTCAAGGGTACCTTTACCTTTATACTGAAGTTTGGGAAATAAGGAAACTGAAGGAAAACGAAATTGACAGGTGCATCCATCTCTATTTTGGAGCTCTTCTGGTTTCCTGGACAGCCTTCTATTATTCCTTAAATTCTTTACCAACTCCAACAGCTGCTAAAAGCTCTCATAGAATAGGGGGGAAAAACAGGCGGCTTTGATCAAATGACTGTTCTCATGAGATGGCTGAAACTCCGTTCAGGGTTTTTCCCCCCTCTAGCAAGCTAGCCTGCCAATGGATACCATTCGCCCCATGGGGGCAGGGCATCCTCTGGGAAGTATGAGACCCCCACGTGACCACCAGTAACATCTGAATTGGCCTTGAGTCTCTGGTGTTGCATTCTGTGAAGTTACTCACAATTAAGTGGATTCAGTTCTTACCATCTGGCTGAACATAAAGGCACAGTGCATTATTCTATGATTACCTTTTTAACTAGCAAATGCTCATATTCTCTCTCTCTCTCTCTCTCTCTCTCTCTCTCTCTTTCACTACACCACTGCATGGAAATGTCTTTTGTCGGAAGGAAATATGTTCAGTGATGATAGTGTAATGGAATCAACCTAATTAGTCTTCTGTAAAGTTAATTGTAGCTCTATTACTTGTTTACTTGGTTTTCTGTACAATGAGTGCATGGCTTGAAATAGGGGAAAGGATAAATGCATTGTACTGTAAATATGCATTTCATTTGCAGAGTATACAAGCCACTGTAGCAATACTTTGAAGTTAATGAACCTTCTCGGTTCATTACAGATAAAAATATTACAAACCCCCCACTCTTCTCAGTGTGGTATGAATGAAATGTCAGTTATGTAAACAACTCCTGAATTCCATTGGTAGAATATTTTTTTAAAAAAAATATGTGTGTTGAAAGCATCAGTGACTTTGCTTTATTCCTTTGGTATGCTGCTGAGTTTTCTTCTCAAATTTGTGGGATATATTGAATAACCAGTGAACTCTGACTCCGGCAAAAAAATCCCCAAATGCTTTTTAATTAGGTCTCCGGATTTCCTTTAATGAAGATTTAAGTACTTTCTTTTTCATCATACCACTGCAGTTCGCTCTCCTTCGCAGCAACTGTGGAATTATAACGATTTATTAATTAAAAACTCAATATCGGGCTAAGTGTTGTTGTTGTATCAGTAAATTAGGTTGGACTTTCAAAGAGCCTTCCGTGCCATATCAGATTGCAACAAAATGGTTTTGGACTTGGACCTAGGAAGGAATCGAGGACTTGGATAAAACAGCCAGCCAAGAATACTACCAAGAGCTATTTTTCTGTAATGGTCGAGAAGCAGAATGAACTGCGGAGGGGTCATCTAGTTACTTTGAGGCTTCCTTTCCGTACCCCCTGCCTGGAGTGTGCAATAGCTGCAAATTGCATTTTAACTTGGGAATCGGGGCTCGCCACAAAACCGAATGGCATGCACAGGACGCACCGTGCGTAATGATAAAACAAATACGAAGTGACTGCAGGAGAAGCAGAAGCGAGCCTCTTTATGAGGCGTACTCGCCTCTAAATTCAGTCTGTGCAGGCAATATCTAGGAAATGGGAACACATTAGAAAAGAGAGAGAGAGATGAAATTGCAGGCTAGACGTTTGAGGAAGTTTTAATGAGACTGTAAAATATTATGATAAGCTATTGTTTAAAATATACTCAGAACCAGTCATTGCAGTATTAAAAAGTTACAGAGACAAAGAGTGGCACAATTAGAAAGCAGACAGGGAGTAAGTGGTGCTGTGATCAAAAGCAGTGGCAACGACCGAGGCTGCTGGAAAGGGACGGTACTTGGCAAAGGGGTCTCTTTGCACATTCTGCACAGGGATAGCAAAGCAGGAGGCTGAATGACCTGAGGAGGGAGGAACTGGACCCCCTTCAAACACTGAAACCCTTAGAGGGTGCGGTCAAGACCATTGGTGTTATATGTTCCAACCATCCTGGAACTGAATTTTGCTGAATTTTGCACCATCTGCCGTTTCCGAATAGTCTCCATAGGCAGCCCAATGTATAACACATTGCAGTAGTCCAACCTACTAAGTCACCAGTTTTTCTCTCTCTCTCAAGAAGAGCCCACGACTCAGCATTGAGAACTCAGTACATATGAGGCTTTGTTTAGAAGACTTCTGTGTGAACTGGTTCATAGGCTAAGTCAGGAATGGGCATCCTGTGGCCCTCCAGATATTGTTGGTCGCCTACTCTCATCAGCCCCAACCAGTGTGGCTAAGGAATGGCCAGAGGTCAATAGGACCAATGCTGAGGGGTGATGGGAGCCGTGGCCTAACAACATCAAGGAGGCCAAAGGGAGATCTAAGGGTTGTATCTAATGCCATGTGTGCAAAATTTTAACAGGACTTCCCCTGCCCCCCAACCCTCTGGAGCACATTTCGAGGGGGCAAGGGAGGGGAGAGGAGAAGTAAGTTTCATTGCACAAGTGGAAGTCTTTTGGACTAGCAGAGCAACAATGTTGAATACAACCCAATGCATTTTCTCTAGCTCTGATTATGTCAAAAGAAGTGAAGGGGAAGGAATCTCCAGGAATATGTGCTATCTAGCCTGAGGATTGGGTGCTATTGATGCTTATTTTATCCAATCATTGTTATATTCCTCCATGTTGATCCTAGTAGATCATTTAGTTTTGAAAGCCGTCTCAAAATCTGAATCTGAAAGCCCAGTCATCCTTCCTTGAGGTATTTCCTTCAGAGCCAACGCAGACATTCACCTAATAGGCAAAAGAGATTGCCTCATTACAAATGAGTTGCCATTTGGAATTCCTAGGGCTACAGTCTTCATCAGGGCACAGAAGCATGGGGGTGAATCCAGAATAGGAATCCTTGTTCACTTCATTCCAACAGTGGGTGCTGTTTCCATTACGTAGGTAGTTAAGTGGAGCAGGAGGGCTGACCCAATATGGGTAAACAATTTCTCTTCCAAAATATCGACAGTGAAGGGCTCTGTCACATTTTCAGCCTCCAGCTATCTGACATTCTGTGCATGAGATGAAATTCATCCTTATCTCTAAAAACCTGCCACCCTTCCCTGTGAATGATACATTGTTTATTGCACATACAACAGAGAAGAAGCCTTGTGCTTAGAAGAAAAATGGCTCCCTGAAAAGAGAATTAATATTTCCCCCTCTTCCCACTTCTTTCCTCTACATTTTTGTCATTCTGCATCTTGTTGCCCTGCTCTTTGCATACCCTCCTGGTTTAGGAGCATGTACGCCTGCCGTGTAGGATTGGCCCATCGAGCTCTGTGTTGTCTACACTGACTGGCAGCAGCTCTCCAGGGTTTCAGACAGCTGACCCAAACCTCCTTGGAGATGCTGGGAATTGAACCTGCGACCTTCTGCATGCAAGGCACAAGCTCTACAGCTGTGCTATGGCTCTTCCTCAATTCTCTGTTTTGCCTTTGGATTCTTTCTTTAGTGAGCTCTCCCTTCTCCACCACCTGTTCTGTCTTTATTTGCTTGTCCTTCTTCCTCCACCCTTTGCTATTATTTCAAGTATCGGAGAGGTGGGGTCATACTTCTTGTCATTTTTCTCACCACTCTTCATAATCTCTTTGTTAAATCCATTTCCCTCACCCCCTCAGACTTCCCCAACTGATCTGAATTGTTTTCAGACATCATTGTAAATTCTGTTAAATACAGCCACAGGCATTTGTCCTTTCCTTTATCCCTGGGGCAGGGGAGAATGATTCTTTTTTCAAATGAAATTTTTAAAAATCTACAAAAAGCTTTTCTTCCTGCTTTCTGGCCCTCTCTTTACCTTCCGTTGATACCACTCCAAAGAGACAGGAAGCAGAATGAAGTGTGATGAGGTACTTTCTCCCTAAAGCAAACAAGCAAACCCTTAAGACCTGAAGCAGAAGTGGAAGGTAAAGACAAGGTAAGGGCCAAGTCTCAGTGCTTTGCAGCATTATTATCATTATTATTAAATAATATACCTCCCTATTGTGTACCTCCCTATACATAATAAAAATAAGAACAAGAACAACCCAATAATATCCCCTCCCCAGCATATTTTAAAAGGGCATTGTATGTCAATCAGTCAAAGGCCTGGTCAAAGAGGAACGTTTTTGCCTGGCGCCTAGAGGTATATAATGAAGGCGCCAGGCGAACCTCCGTGGGGAGAGCATTCCACAAACGGGGAGCCACTGCAGAAAAGGCCCTTGCTCGTATTGACATCCTCCAGACCTCTTATGCAGGAGGCCTCTCCAGCATACCCTCCAACATTTATCTGATGGAAAAAGGGGTGTCCTATTCCATAACAATTTTCTTAATAATCATTTTACTATTTATACCCCACCCATCTGACTGGGTTGCCCCAGCCACTCTGGGCAGCTTCCAACATATATACCGTCTTTCCCCCTTTTTAAGACACCGTCTTATAATTTTTTTTCCTCAAAAAAACACAGGGTGGCTTATTTTCGGGAATGTCTTATTTTTATTACGTCAGTATGGTACGGTACAGCCTCCCCCTGCGCGCTGAGCAGGCGGGGCAGAACTCTGCAAGAGGCGCGTCCCCCCCCCCCCCGCGCACACCTCTCGCTGGTTCACTGGCTCCCTGTGCACGCAGGAGGGGCTGAGGAGGCAACGGGAACAATGGCGGCACCACAGCTTACTTTTGGGGTACATCTTACTTCTCACAAAGGTAAAAAAAACCCTGCCTTGGCTTACTTTATGACTACGTATTAAAAAAGGGGAAACAGGGTAAAAGTATAATAAAACATTATAAAACTTCCCTATACAGGACTGCCTTCAGATGGCTCAGGGGTCAGATAATTCAGTACCCTCCAAACATTTCTCTGATGAAAATAGGGACATCCTAAGGAAAAGTGGGACATTCCAGGATCACATCAGAAACCGGGACGGCTTCTGTAAATCTGGGACTGTCCCTGGAAAATAGGGACACTTGGAGGGTCTGCTCCAGGAAGTAGAAGAAACATATCTGAAGAGAAAGACAGTACTGGTGAGTAACGACAATACCGAGCTAGAGAGACAACAAAATCCATCTCCCTGTGTTCCTATGTTGGAGGCAGTACATAGCCATCTTGGTTCAGTCAGAAGCAAAAGGCAGCTCAGCAGAAGATCTCCTCCAGAAACGCACTTGGAAAAGCAAGCAAGAAAACTTGACAGACAAGAAAACCTCTCAGTGCGCAGGACAAGAGGAGCCTTTTCTTTTGTAAAGATCACAAACACATGAGCCATGTATAAGCCCTGCGGGTGAATGTGAAAAGCCACAGCATCGTTCTGTAAATTACATCCCCATTTTTTTTCAGGAAAGTTTGGGTCAATTAAAACTTCAGCAGTGAATGGCCAACGAAACGCCAACATAGCAGCTGTGTTTTTGAGTGCCTAGTCTGTGAATGGCAGATGGTTTTGTATGTGTTTTCCAGCTCTGTAAAGGTTTGCGGAAGCTCCCATAGATCCCAGCAAATGGTAGACCCAGTGTCACAGCATTTGCAATGTGGAAGCAAAGCAATACAGGCTTGATCAGACCTGGAAGGAAGGCCACTGGGATATAAGCCACTGATAAAGTAATAATGAGATGGATATACACCTAATAAATAGATCTCAAAGCTTCTTTTTAAAAAAGAAAAAGAAACCCATTATAAAATATGCAACAACCTTGCACATAATGTAAAATTCCAGAGTGGGTACTTGGTTGTAGCGAGTCCAGTTAAAGACGAAGGAACACATTGTGTAGTATAAATTTTTGCATCAGAATAGCATGGGTTGTTTGTTTTTTTTGCTTTTACACATTGCTGCTTTCGGATTGTGACCCATAAATACCACTGTTGCATAAAGTGCAGTAGAATGCACAGGTGAAGGTGATGACTTTTAAACACCAACACTTCACTAATGATTGCAAAAGGCTTTTCAGTGATGCCTCCCCACCCGCTCCATTTTGACTTGGGTTCGGGTTTAGTAAACCAAGGAATTTTACCAATATATCGGGCAGGGTGCAGGAATTTTGTTTTTGTTTTGTTTTGTTTTGTTTTGTTTTTGACAACCCTGCCACACTTCTGTCATCATCATCATCACCACCATCAGGAGCTCATTAGATTTTTCAAATGTCTCACAAGATTCCCTGTCCCCTTTTCCCACGGGGTCCCCAAATATTGCCCCAATACTCTACTCCTTCAGTTACCTGGCTTAGCCAAGTGGCAGCCATTAGCGCAACAAAAATTGTGGTAGTGGAGAGAGAGATCTGAAGGCCTTGGAAGCCTCCCTCCCCTCCCTTTCCTCCCTGGCACATAGAAAGTTTGCATCTCAGGCTTCAAGGTCTTAAGAGAGATGTAGAAAATTATGTTCCCAAGAGTCCCTTGCACTTAAATTGCCCAATCACTTCAGTCTCCCAATCTCCTCCTTTCATACCACTATCCTCAATGATGCAGCAACTGACCCTTCCAGATCAGATGAGTGGAATGAAGGCAACAGGACATGGCCGGTGGGTCCCGTGGCTCAGAGTATTACCCAGCCTAGAAAAGAACTATTGGAGGGCACTCAGCATGTCTGAGCAGTGCAGGCTGAGCAAGTTCGAATCCCATCCATCAATCCCAGATTCAGGAGTTATCTCTTGTTCCATCGCTCTGACTCTCAAATACTCTTGATGTAATAGATGGAACCAGCAGCATTCATTATTTATAGACCTGGAGCCTTTATCCACACACCTCCCTTGCTGTATGTTTCTCCCTGCCATTTCCCTCCTGTTTCTCGACAATTAAGAACTTTAAAAAAAATGGATTATCTGCTTTGCTAAAGTTACTAATGGATAAAGTAACGCCATTCCTGGCAATCAGGCAATCTCTGATGGGTTTGATTGTAAACACTGGTCACATTTGGGAGCAAATTTTTAGATGCTCCCCGAGTCCTTATAGATCAGCTTATTTCAAGTTAATCAGTCGATACCCAATTAAGCAAGAGAGAAAGATGGGAGAGGAAAGAAATCAGCGAAGACTGTTTCAGTCTGGTAATTACAATTTGAATCTGATATTAAGTTTCATAATGAGACATTGCAAACTATGGTAAAAGCTTACTTTCCCAAGAATGCCTGATTTCAGAATACAGCAAGAATAAGTGGTGGTGTCTGGCAGTCCTTTTTTTATGGCTAAAGTTAGAATATAGGTAAGGTTTTTGTTTTATATTTTTAAAATATTTTGGACATGAAGCACATACATCTCTGTATTGAAGTAGCTCAAAATAGCTCGGAAGGAGAGGGGAAATAAAGTCCTGGCTTCAAATGGTGCATCCATTTCTATAACGCTCTACCGCAATACTGATCTGATGAAAGGATATCCCAAGATTAAGTCACCCGAAAGTTAAAGTCATTAATCAAACCTTAAAATGTAGAGCTTAGATAAGAAGATGAGAAGTGAGCAGCTCACTAAGAAAGTACTTGTCCCTCTAGGTGTTTTATTTGCATCAAAGGTAGCCAGCATGACAACCTACAAATGTTGTTGTACTACAGTTTCAATGAGCCCTGACTGTTGACAATGCTGCCTGGGGTTGATGAGAATTTTAGTCCACAACATATAGAAGACATCAGGCTTGGCTATTCCTGGTTTACATTGTTCATCAAGCTATGCCCATTTACTACCAGTAGCTGCTACGCACACTATTTGGACCTACTAGTATTAGTATTCAATTGATTGGGTCTTATATTCACTTTATGGCACACCTACCTGATACCTGTGGCATTCCTTGGTCTTTGGGGCACACTGTGGTTGGGGATCTGTCCTCTATTTATAATTGCAGGTATACCCACTTCATATATTTGACATAGTGGGATATGGCCCACAAAATCTTGTGCAACATTATGGGTTGCATCCAAATAATAATAATAATAATAATAATAATAATAATAATAATAATAACAGTAATAGTAATAATAATTTATTTCTTATATCCTGCTCATCTGACTGGACTGCCCCAGCTACTCTGGACTTCCAACAAAAATACAGGAAAACAATAGCAGCAGCAACAACAACAACAAACAATAAAAGCTTGCCAAAACAGTGCTGCCTTCAGATGTCTACAAAAAATTATACAGTTGTCTAACTCTTTGACATCTGCCAGGAGGGCATGTCACAGGTTGGGTGCCACTACTTAGAAAGCCCTCTACCTGGTTCCCTGTAACTTCACATCTCACCATGAGGGAACCACCAGAAGGCCCTTGGAGCTGGACCTCAGTATCTGGGCTGAATGATGAGGGTGGAAATGGTCCTTCAGGTATACAGGTATAAGTTGTATTCAAAGCAGACCCACTGAAATCAATGGACTTAAACTTAGGCATGTCCATTAATTTAATGGGTCTACTCTGAGTAGAAGTAAAATTGAATGCAACCCTATCTATGTATTATATTAACACAAGATTCGCTATTGCTTTGTTCATGCAGAAAAGGTGTATGGACACCCACAATTGCTTCTCTTGATTCAGATTCGTGAAAATTAACCAATGCTCTCTTCCCATGCAAATCTGATTTCACTACTGCTGTATGGCAGAGATCTCAGAGCCACACAGTGATGCAGTGATAACAGCTACCTTTCAGAAAATACATTTAACTCAGGCACAGAGAAAGCAATCGGGTACTGTCTGGTTTGTCCTTTAAAGGCAATCTTACAGGGATTTCTTTAAAAAAAAAAAACAGAATTACGAGAGTAATCCATTCTATAATTAATAATTATAATTAATAATTGCAAAGACTTTACCAGTGTTTTGGAAAGACCTCATTGGGTTGCAGTTTTCAAAATTCAGTCTGCAGTCTGAAGGAAGGAACAGGATGCCTTCATTCTCATATTGAATATATGGGCTATTTCATCTCTTTCCGCTTCAGATGCAGAAATGGGAAAGGCTGAAGATTTGGAGGTTGGGAGGGGAGCAGTAAGAAGGGTTTTGCAGAGATAGAGAGTTCTGCGTAGAAATCCCCAGTGGAAGGGATTAGGTGTCATTATGCCTGAGGAATAGTAGCATTCACAGCCGAAACAAAATCGAATCAATGACGGTTCATTTTGCAAAGTACTCTGCTACTCAGTCCATCTCTAGACCTGACTCAGTGGTGTGCTCTTGAAGGCAAGCCATCAAAGCCTCAGTGTTTTCCTTGATCCCAGCACATGGGAATAGCGACCTTCTGACGTAGCTCCGAAAGCAAAAGCAGATTGTTTCATCTCTCCAGTATCTTGAGTCTTGGGTTTGTTTTTGTTTCCAAGTGCCACTCTCATTCAATACATATTGCTTTCCTTTGAGGATGCATTGGAGGAGGGGTTCGAGAACCACTTACAAAACTGTGTTTAATCAAACGGGATGCTTTTCACATGAAAGAAACAACGTGCTTTATTGGCCCCTTCCTCCGCCCCGCCCCCCCACCCTCAAACAGTCAAGCAACACTGTCAAGAGTCTCTTACAATGCAGCTGTTGCTGAGCTGGATGATTTCAAACTTCATGTTGGGGAGCATGTCTGAATGTTTTCACATCTAGGAAACACCTTACAGAGAGAGAAAGCTGGCATATCAAGGAGAAGGCTGGGACAGAAACGTCTGCCTGACATATGTTTTCTGCTGCCTTGTGGGATTTCTTTGGGAGAAGAAGAGGCTAAGGAGTAAACCCTACACACGATTGGATGGTGCCTTGTAGGCCTCCAACCAGCAACTCCTGCAACCAAACTGTGCCAAAATATTGTTCTGCTTTCCTTTGGACCACAACACTGAGGCCGAGAAGAGGGTCTTGTTGTCAGGGGGTCTTGTTGTCTGGGCAGCCCAGGAGTCTCATATACAGTACCCAGGCTTGCGTCCTGGGGAGGTCACTTTGGTGCTGCTAATGCGGTGCTTTGACTTCACCCCCAGAGATGTACTCCATTGTCTGATGAGACAGGCAGATGCCAACAACACACCATTACATACTGAGAGCAGGCTTTAATTGAGACCTACCTGAGAACTCTGGGTATAGGGCAGTATATAAATTCTAATAATAATAACTGACAGCATGTGCACATGGGGAGAGCAGCAGTTGTCCATGTTTGTCCACAGCATGTCTGTGCGATGAAACGAACGTATCAGAACCCATAAGGCATGACGAGTGTATACGCAGAGAATACATGCCAGTTTTCGCTCAGTGATACTTGTGTGTCTTGTGTGAAGACTGAATGAATGTGTGAAGAATGAATACAAAGCAAAACTAATTCTTCCCTCGCTGTAGGGTAAAAATGGATGTAAGGGAAGGTGAGAAAGTCAGCAAGCAATATAGTAGCTGAATAGCTTTTCAGAACTTCCAAATGATTGCTTTATTGCACAATAAATGTACAGTTGTTGTTTGTGGCAGAACTGTTTCGAGGAAACCTTTTCACTGCACTCAAAAGCACAATGTTTTATTGCCAAGGAAAAGCAAATTTCCCCCCAGCTAGTACTTACATTGAGCTGGAGTGGGAGGTGGAATGAGTGAGGGTGTCACAGGCTCCAGTTGGACAACTCATGTGCCATCGCCCTTGACAACATTACACCTTTCCTTCTACCTGTGTTATTATCCAGCAGAAACGCTTTGCCATTTTGTGAACTACTTCCCCCCCTTTTATTAATGCAGTTCTTGAAAGCCTTTCATTTTAAGAGGAAAAAGGGAGAAGAAAGCTGACTTATACCTCATCCCCCACAGGCCACTGCTCCTTAAGGGATGCAGGTGGCACTGTGGTCTAAACCACCGAGCCTCTTGGGCTTGCCAATCAGAAGGTCGGCAGTTCGAATCCGTATGACAGGGTGAGCTCCCATTGCTTTGTCCCATCTCCTGCCAACATAGCAGTTTGAAAGCACGTCAGTGCAAGTAGATAAATAGGTACCACTGCAGTGGGAAGGTAAATGACATTTCCATGCACTCTGGCTTCATGTTGCACCCGAAGCGTTTTAGTCATGCTGGCCACGTGACCCGGAAAGCTTTCTGTGGACAAATGCCAGCTCCCTCGGCCTAAAGTGAGATGAGTGTCTCACCCCATAGTCACCTTTGACTGGCCTTAACCATCCAGGGGTCTTTTACCTTTACCATGTGGTGGATATAAACAATTAAAAGCATAAAATGCTGCTAAAACATTGTAATTACAAAGCTAAGAAAAACGAAGCAGTCTATAAACACTAGCCCAGTAATTCAAGGGTGTCTCATCCCTGCACATTAGAATAAAGCAGTCCAGCTGATACCCAGATTATCTCTGTGAGGTAAACATGGATATGAATTGGCAGAAACGACTTGGGAAAGTGTTTTGCTGAGACGGAGCATTAAGGAGAGCTGGTGTTTTCCAGCCCACATATTCTGTCACTTGGGGTGGGGGAGCCAAGAATGGGATTATTCAGCAGACTCCAGGAAAACAAAAGTTCCCAGAGGACCTCTGTAAACAGACAGCTATCATTTTAAGTCATTCTTATCCTTTTATGGCTACAACGAATGTATTACAACACCATAGTGTACTGTACTTTGAAAATAGCTGTGAGTCTGAGCGGGGAATTTAAGTTGATAGACCTTTGCTGCAACCTGAGAAGTATAACAGTTTGGGGCTGGGAATCCACAGCGTCTCAATCTCACCTCTGGCCTACAATATTAATGCTTGACTGTATTGCAGGGCTGCTTTAAGTTACTCTGTATCAGCACATCCCTCCAACCAGTAATAGGGATATGGCAGACTACTGTGGAGGGTTGTTGCAGATGCCTCTCCCAGCACAATGTTGTTGTTGTTGTTGTTTTGTTGTTGTTGTCATTGTCATTTATTAAATTTGTACACCGCCCTACACCTGCAGGTCTCAGGGAAGGTCACAGGATAATGATTGCACTCTTATCTCTGTGTATCTCTTCCCTGCCTCCCTCCCTCCCTTTCCAGGTACACCATTCTGTATTTCCCTAATCTTCACATCTGTTTGTCAGTCATCCTCCTGCTCTCAGTCTCAGTATCTCAACATTACGTTCGGAGTGGGGAAAGGTTCCCCCATTCCAAGGGTTTTTCACTATTAATTTGGTGTTGTGTTTCTCCAAAACTGAAGATTTCCCCCCAAATCCCTGTTGTAGGTGGGTGCTACACAAAGGCGGGCACTCTCCGCTGAGGTTCATGAATAGAATATAAGTTTGGAAGTGAAACATAAACCATCTTGTAGAAATCCCACAAAGAGGTAATAACAGTAACAACAAGAATGTGAAAACAGAGGGGGGGCGAAATAACGTTGAGTGGAAATTTTCAGGAGGGGGCGTCCTAGGAACAGCACTGGAACCACTTTTTTTTCATACACACACATATATTATGAGAAGTGTCGGGAAATATATGTATATATATTTCCCACCACTTCAAGCGGTTGTACAGCTGCAGCCAGTGGCCCAGCAGCCACCATATTTGGCCACAATGCTTCACAATGTGACATTTTTACAAAAACAAAGATGGCGGACCCCACCATTGGCCAGCGGAAGCGGCCTTCTTTTTCTCAACAATATCCCTACATTTAGTGTTGTTCCTAGCAACAAAGCATTGTGGGATAACGAGTCTGCTGCCAGGCTGCGAGTTGGAACTGTGCTACCACTTGAAGCTTCTAGAAATCTTTTACAAGAAGATGCCAAGAGGAAGTTGCTTTCACTACTTTTTTTCTAGTGAACCCGATGCCCCTAAAAATCTACTGATTTTCTTCTACACCCCTGGGGGAAATCTCTTAATGTGCCTCTCATTTGTGGCCTAAAGATGGGGAAAGGAAGAGGGGGGAAACGCTTCAACATAATATTCCATCATCCAAGAGTCGCTTTCATGAGGTAATATTTGTAAAGCATCTTTTAAGCAGTTAAAACCCTGTTCTCAGAGAATAAAAAGCTAAGTATAACAATGCAATCCTATACATGTCCACTCAGAAGAAATCCTCTTTTGAGTTCACTGGCACTTGTTTCCAGGCAAGTGGATATAGGATTGCAGCCTAATTGGATTGGGAGAGAGTTTTACGGATAAAAGAGTATTGATGAATGAAATTCATCAATTCAGAGATGGAAATAGGATGAAATGAGCAATTCAACAGGGTTATCATAATGAAATGCTCCCTATAATTTGAAATATACGTCCAGAAGGCGAAGAAATTAAGAAAGGGGCCAAACTCAGAAAAGCTTTCAAAATACCAACTTCACAAGCCTCCCCCCCCCCACTGTCCCTTTAGATTATAAGCACAATAAATTCAGGATTCTGAGGTCATCGAGGGAGAAATGGGAGACCTTAAGGTACCTGGATTATCCCACCAGCATTTATCTGTCTCACCAAGAGATTTGCACCAGGTATTCTACCTACAGCTCTTAGGTGGCGAATACAATTACAAAAAGTGTTGGATTACTATTAGATGTATTTGAAAGGATAGGGAAATGGCAAGCATCTCAAAACATCATCCCAAGAGGTGGGGTAGAGAGCTGTAGCCTCAGGAGCTCATGAGCCTAAATCTGTATACCCATTTACCTAGGAGTAAGATGCACTGAATCCAATGGGAATTCCACCTTAGCAGACATCCATAAGCATGCACAGTAACTAGATTTCAAGCCAGAGGGTGGACTGGATTTGGCTGAGTCCTGAACCAAAACAGGCCTTTTCAGACTATGGGTCTGGTTGGATGGCCCAGAGCAATCTGTGACTGTCAGGGCGCAGGACATCAAGCAGGAAGGAGAGAAAGGTGATGCCACACAAGCAGTTTTCCCCCAGGCCATGTGGCTCCTGCTTTTTACCATTGGGAAAGAGCAACGGCTCAGTGGTCACAATTATTATCATTTTTTTTAAAATTTATACATACATACATACATACATACATACCTTGCCCAACTGGCTGGGTTTCCCCAGCCACTCTGGGCGGCTTCCAGCAAAATATTAAAATACAATAATTCATCAAATATTAAAAGCTTCCCTAAACAGGACTGCCTTCAGATGTCTTCTAAAAGTCAAGATAGTTGTTTTTTTTCCTTTGACATTTGATGGGAGGGCGTTCCACATGGCGGGTGCCACTACTGAGAAGGCCTGCTGGCAACATACTTCTGTCCGCCGTGGGGGTTTTTTGCTGCAGTAGCAGCACCAAAGTGACCTCTCTGGGGCACAATCCACAGCAGTGTGTATGCAGGTCCTGGGCTGCCCTGATGCAACAACTCCCCCTGCCGGCTCAGTCTCACTGATGTGGTCCTAAGGAAAGCAAAGTAATGCATTTGGCACCAGCATAGCTGCAGGAGTCGCTGGAAGAAGGAGTACAAGATGCCATCCAACCATCTTAGGGACTCCACTCCAGATTTGTGTAGGGTTTACTCCTTAGCCTTTTCTTCCCCTGAAGATGTCCCACAAGGCAGCAGGGTTTTTTATAAAATAAAAAACCCAGATGAATGTATTGCAGATAATTTCTTTTCCTCTTCATTGATAATCCTGCTTTAAGTTAGCTGACTTCTCGATAACTTCCAGTTCAGGGACTTTGCACTTTTTATCCCTTAATAATTGGATCAATTCATCTATCTCCTCTAGCACAAAAAATGTTGATTTTAAATCAATTAGACACAGATCAATTCACCCTTGCTCATTCTCCTGAGGCCATGAAAAACACATTTATTGTAAGTCATTCATCAGATTCATTCCATCCATTCTCTTGCTCCCAGTACGGCTTACACTTTCCCCCGCCTGGGATTTACTTTAAGAGACATTTAAACATATGACCTCCTGACATGCGGCTGTCTCCCTTGTGCCTTCTGGCTAATGAGAAAGTCCACGTGTCATTGCCCTGCAATCCTTGGAAGGAGGATGTCAATGAACAGGGCCCTGTGAAGATCCCTGGGACAGCGCTCTGATCAGTACCATCACTGGAGACCTGCTTCTGAACTGAAAATGGAAGTGAGCACCACTGTTGCCATTTGCACACACACCATGTATGTAGTTCTACAGGAGGCATGCATACACAAAAGTGAACATTACAGTCCTAAGTAGTGATGGCTCATGTGTCAGCTTGCTGAAGCAGAGTGATCTCTGTTGTGGGAGGGAGGGAGGGTGGCAGAGCACCCAATGCCCCTTGCAACAGAGAATCCATAGCTGATACCATGAAGCACTGTGCTGATTAAAACAAGATACAGTATTTTCAATAGGAACAAATTAGGAAGGGTGCTTGAATTTCCAGGAAGGTGAGGGGTAAGGATGTCAGGAAACGTCCTACACACGCTTAGGATCTTGGCAGAGACACATGCCCGACTGGCATGTTCCCTCCCTCCTGGACGATCGTTCGGGAGCTTCAAAAGCATTCCTCAGCCCAAACATCACAGCGACCGATGCCAGAAGACATCAGCACACTTAGGGATCCGCAGAGGTTTGCACAGTTGTGTGACAGAACTCAGCAACTCAGCATTTAGGCTAATCTATTTTATTTACATATAAACGCACACGGAGCACTTCAACATGGCTCCCTTTCTCTCTATCATCAGACAGCAAAGAGAAAAAACAAAGGACAATAGTCCCACTTCAGGGAACACAGTAATACAAACATCATGTATACGTCACATCCCATTCCTGTGGAATCAAAACACACACCGTCACGTGATAGACAACAATCCATGCCTGCACACGGGGAAAGAATCTCCAACAAAGGATGGATGAACCTCTCAATTTTGGTTTCTTTCCGTTTCTCTTTTCTTTCTTTCTTTTGAGTGTTAAGTTCAGCTCTCCACATTTCTGCATTAGTTTGTGAATGTATTTTTTTTTAAGTAGGCATTTCTCCCCATCTGCATGTTTTGATACGCATTTCCTGACATACATATTTTTGCAAGCAACTTCCCAATACTGAATATATTTGTGTATGTTGTTTTTTGCTAATGTACACATTTATGCATACTTTCTCCTCCTCTGAGCATTTTGTTGGCAAGCAGCATTGCAAAATTCATAAAAGTGCAAATTTCAAGGGATGGTTGTGTTTTGGTTCACATACTGTTTGGAGAAGTATGAATTAGGTAGATTCGCCTTTGAACACAAACTTCTTCTTTTCTTAAAGACTTTTGTTGACATTTTTTCATAAGAAAAGTTTTACAGACTTGCATAAAGGCATAATACAGTAGTAAAACCAGTGGTAAGGGGATGGGGGACAGCAAGGAAACAGGAAAATTACGAAATGTGCAATGCACGCTTAATACAGCAATTGTTAATAAAATATGCAAAGGAAGTGAAGAAAGGTAGTTTAATTTTCTATAAAGACCTCTCCATATGTTTACCTGGAAAACTGGGGGTTTAGTGGGCTTTGCATCTGAGCTAACATAGGAAAATAATTTATGCCATGCTGAATAGCAGTGGTCTTTTCTTGTCTAACCTCTAAGGATTCCCCTTTGATGCATTAAGTGTCCCAAAGCAAACTTAACTGAATTCATCCCCCACCCTTCATGAGGGTCAAGACCTTTCGCAAATGTGGACTCAGGCTGCAAAGCACCATGGGGGATGTGAATGAAACATGACTCACAGCCATGATGACTTTCATGATAACTGTTTTAATTGAAATTAGCTGCATTCTTGTTGGGGGGGGAGGTTCTAATTTTGCTAAGTGAGTGTCTCAGAAGCGGTGTGGTCCAGTGGTTAGAGTGTCAGACTATGCCCTGGGAAGCCAGGGTTCAAATCCCCACCCAGCTATGAAGTTCACTTTGGCCGATCATTCTCCCTCAACCTAACCTACCTTACAGGGCTGTTGGGAGGATAAAATGTGGCCATTGGAGAACCACATATGCCATTTTGAGTTCTTTGGAGAAATATAACCAATAAAATTGCAGGACAGGCACCTCCCCACTCGCGCACAATCAGCACGTGTGCGACCGCTGATCTGTGTGCTGTTTTTGGCACCAAAAGGGGGCAGAACAGGGCAGAACGGGGGCAGAATGGGACGGGGGCAGAGCAGGGGATGGAACAGGGCTGAACGGACTTGTGTGCATCCCTCTGATTCCCCTGTACATTCATTTTCAGTTGCTTCTGGAACAATCCGTAGCTGCAACCATTCAAATGTTGAGCAATCCCGAGGAAGTCAAGGGTGTGTGATGAAGTAGCTTTCTAAGCTCCGCCAGGCTCGTGAAAGACAAGCGAGGAGGTGGCAGGAATAGCTTTCCCCCTCTTCCATTGAACCTGGAAAAAAAAATCTCAAGTTGCTTTCAGTTGGAGGAGAAATATTCCAGATTTGCTACTGCCGTAGTTCATCTCCCTTATCTGTGGTATGCTGTGATTGAATGTGGGGAGGGGGGGCTTTGGATCCTACAGATCCAAAGTCCCTCCCCCTTGTGCCCCTGGCACACACCTTCTCAAGGGCCTCATTTTGTTGCATTTTCATTTGAAATACTTGTACAGCGCACAGTGGTACCTCTGGTTATGTACTTAATTCGTTCCGGAGGTCCGTTCTTAACCTGAAAACATTCTTAACCTGAAGCACCACTTTAGCTAATGGGGCCTCCCGCTGTTGCTGCCGCGCCGCCGCCGCTGCCCGATTTCTGTTCTTATCCTGAAGCAAAGTTCTTAACCCGAGGTAATATTTTGGGTTAGCAGAGTCTGTAACCTGAAGCGTATGTAACCCGAGGTACCACTGTACAGCCGTTTGATGGGAACCACTGTAGTGGAGAGTCGTGTTGTGCTCAGATCCTGCTTGTGGGTTTTCCATAGGCATCTGTGATAACAGAGGGGCTACTGGTCTATCCGAGCAGGGCTGTCCTTACGTTCTCGTGAGCCCAGGGCCAGTTCCAGCAATAAGGCACATAAAACAATCGGCAACATTAAAACACAATAAGCAACTCGGTTCAATTAGATAAAACCTCTGCCATCTGTCAGCCAATTCCTTCACATTCAAAGGCCTGAAGGGAAAGGCAGGTCTTTAGCTGGCACCTAAAGATGGATAGCGTTGCTTAGATCCGACATAGATGTCAAATGAGTACAAAACACCTGCTGGTGTTTTATTTCATTAGAGAGAGAAAATCCAGCATATGTAAACAAAACTGGTGACTGTGCTGTGTGCGCCGTTCAATAACCATGCGCAGAAATTGGTTTTGAGGACTTCAGTATCATCCCTGTAACTTGAATGAAAAGTACTGCCGAGTGCCAGTAAGCACCTCCTAAAATGGAATCTCCCATAAAGCAGAGCTGCTTTGTAACTCTGATGTGTGTGGTTGTTTTTTTCCCGTTTCAATAAACCAAATGCTGGTTGTTCCATAATCGCAAAACACACAGGTAATGAAAACAGTTTCAGCCTCGGTCTTTTTGCTTGCTTTCTCTCCACCCCCCCCCTTCCACCCCCCATCTGTCCTGCTCTTCCTCCCATCTGTTTCTTTAACTCATTCTCCTGGAATCCTGCTTCGTGAAATAGAATCTAAATTCCTAACACAAGCCCTGTATCAGTCACCTACGTACGCACGCACGCATGGAGAAACCTTCTGAAGAGTAAGCACCATCCTCACATTCGGTGGCCGTTTGTCAAGCCTGATTATTTCATGGGCAAGCCGTCTTTTTAAAACGACAACAGGGCAGAATAGTATGAACAAAATGTGCTCTGATTCCAGATGATGCGCTTCTGACGAAAAGAAGAGGAGAACGAAGAACCCCAGGTCATCCTTTAATCAGCTGTTGGCAATGTTTTCGGGACCTTTGGGCAAACTCCGCTCGATGATGCCAAGTATATGGTAAGTGCTTTGCCACTTAACTCATTTATCTGTGGGTCTTAAATTCTGTACAGCGAGCAACTTGGCTGCATGCATTCTGTCACAAGTTTGGGGTTGGTTTGTTTTTTGCTGAATGGAAAACAATTGGGTTACATCTTTGATTGTGCTTAATGGCTTGTGTGTCTTATATAATCACATGTGATAGTGTTGGGCTGTCCCCCCCCCCCCGCCCCATCCACACTGTTGTGATTTTAAGAATACTCGGTATAGCTATGTGCAGCTGGCAAATGCAATTGATGTGTTCCTCCTGCATGTGAATTTGTCTAGGTGAATGCTTCAAGTTGGGGGGAAAGAGGGAACGAACTTTCATAAAAGTCTAGAAGCTGAAATTGTGACTCATTGGGCATGATCTAGCCAAAGTGAAGCACTTTCGAATCCCATTGATTTAAGTGTATGGCCAATTCTCCCTGTAAAATCAATGGAACTTATAAAAGCACTTAACTTTGGCATGAATATGCCATGAGACATTAATCGTAAGCCTTTTGGGTTATTCTCCCAGTTGTGTATATTTCCACAATATAAATGTGATGTGTTTAGATTAAAATGTAGTCCTTTTTAATTGGTAGCATACTCTCCATCACGAGGTGCTTTATTAAGAAACATTATTTAATCAGTGAAATCCTAGAGTGTGGCATCTCATTTAGCCAGTTATTTAAAGTGTGTGTTAATTCTTTGGAAACTGAAGTTTCGCTTAGAATGTCCTTGGAATTAGACGTCTGTCTCTTTTGATTTACTAGGACTTGACTCAACCATATTCTCTCTTATGCATTGTGTTTAAGAGCCTCATGCGGCCACCACAAAGGTACAATTACCATTCCTGTCTACAATTAGGCATTTTACAGCACTAGAGCAAACAGGATCAAATTTTAATTTATTCCTAATTATTACCAAGGTATTTTCCGAAACGTGATGGCATTAATTAATTTAGCACACAGCTGGGGTTATCCTCACAGTCCTTCCCTTTTTCAACTGATTATTTCTGCCACAGTAAAATGAGACACAAAATCAAACGCTTCTGCGGTGCATTCTCTTCTGTGATTCTTGTCAATTGAAAGTAATGAATGGCCTCCCCCTTTGACACACAAATAAGCTTTTATGCTGTAAGAAGAGTTACAAATATGCAATGAGTTTAACTTAGACATCAAAGCACTTTCCCAAGATGAAAATGGGACCGGGGGGGGGGAGTTGCAGTAATACCATTAAATATAGTAATAGTTCCATCAGGAGATTAATGTTAGTGACATGGACGACTTTTAAAAGGTATGGATAGTGCTTTTGAAGATCTTTACGTGTGCATTTCAATAGGTACAACCCATTTATCCATTTTATAACAAAAGCCTGAACTACTTAAAAATGAAAGTCAACGTTGAATGGCTTATATTAATCATTCCTCCTAATCTCAAGATGTAAAGCAACAATTAAGTTGCATTAAAGCCAATGAAAGTTTTAATACTGATCTCTGTGGCAGGTGAATAGGGTGAGTATCTCGAAAATTTGCACACACATAGGCTTCTATCCAACACAGTGGTAGGAAATGTCACATCAACCCATGGATTTACATTTGTGCAACAGGACATTTCCCCATATGTACCCCAAAATTATGTTCCTCCCCCCAAACCTCTGGAGCAGATTTTGGGAGGATATAATGTACCCAGAGCAGAGGAGGAGGAGGAAATTCTCATTGGGCAAGTGTAAATCCTTTCACTGATAGGACAGTTGCTTGGTGCTGCTTGGATACAAGCCCAAGCTCCCAATGTAAATCGGACAATTTGCCTCCATGATGCTATGCGCAGGTCACCAACATGATGCCCCCAGGTGTGCTCATGAAGCCTGACACTGCTGTGCAGATCTTGATTTTGCTAATAAAGAGTTAACTCCAACTTACTTGGTGTAATTTGCTGCTGGCTCGCTCCTGTCACCTGCATCCAACCTGTCCATTGCAGCTATTTAAAATGACCTGTGCATGGCTGCCTCCAGCCTTTACTATCCGCTATGAAAATGGCCTTAGGCCCAATTGCAACAGTAGCTCCACAGTTCTCAGCAGAATGAAGCCAGCAGTGTAGCAGCACTTGGGTCATGTATTAGCACGACATGTTCAGCGACATACTGTGGAGTTCTTGACAAGACTAAAACAGTAATGGCAATGAAAGTATTATGTGATGTGATGAAGTTACTACAAAGTAGCAGTACCATATCAGTTTCACGTGGGGAATGTTTTGTGTAAATGTGCCCTCCTGTGTTGAGCGCTGGTATTTATCACACCATGGCAAGCTACTGAAACGAAGGCCTCTCTTTGATGTGGAAGATAGTAGCTCTTGCCATGGGACAAATGCATTCAAACAAAATATTGGCCACACCGAACTGACACAGTTTGTGGTATTATTAGTTTGCGGATATTTTGTTCACGTGGCAAGAGTGAGGGCTTACAACACTAAGGCATCATATGGTACCTTGTGGCCCAGTGGAGATAAAGGCAGAGTATAATTAAATAGTATATGGATCATAATCGGATCTTCCTGTGTTTAACTATGAGGCTACGATTTCTGTGGCTTTTGCTTCTTCTTTTAATGGAAAGGCAAGTTATAATAAATGAACGTGAAGGAGAAGGATTGTAGCTCAGAGGCAGAGAGTCTGCTTTGCATGTAGAAGGTATTGAGTTCAATCCCTGGCATCTCTTGGTGGGGCTGAATATGCCCTGTGCCTGAGGATCTACAAGTCAGTGTAGATAATAATGAGCTAGGTGGAGCAATGGTCAGATTCGAGATAAGAAGAAGAAGAGTTTGGATTTGATATCCCGCTTTATCACTACCCGAAGGAGTCTCAAAGCGGCTAACATTCTCCTTTCCCTTCCTCCCCCACAACAAACACTCTGTGAGGTGAGTGGGGCTGAGAGACTTCAAAGAAGTGTGACTAGCCCAAGGTCACCCAGCAGCTGCATGTGGAGGAGCGGAGACACGAACCCGGCTCCCCAGATTACGAGTCTACCGCTCTTAACCACTACACCACACTGGCTTTCTATAAGGCAGCTTCCTACGTGTTCCTATGTATTTCTAACTTCGGTGCATTTTTGCTGCTATAGAAAGCATGAGAATGAACTTTGTGAGAGAGCATTGTAGAGTTTCACTGGAATTTTTATTCGGATCTTGCCAAGTACTTGACACGTTGCCAAGTAAACATAGTGATGCCAGCAGTCGCGCTTGGGCTCTCCGCTTTTCGTTTGGCACAGAAGTGCTGAGCACCCTCCGTGACCAAAGACAGTCACTCCCCTGCCTGTGCTATCGCATAGCTTCTGCTGAGTTCACTATGGAGTGAAACCGCAGAAGGAGTCCTCACAAATCAGCAAATGCATCTCTGAGCGCCGGGGAAGGGGGTGTAAAGGAGGGGGTAGCAACAGTTTGAGCAGCTTTTGAAGATAGTTTGCAAAAACAGGAAGTATGCAGTAAAATGTGCAGTGGGGAAAAAAGAGTGAAGAAGACTCAGAATGCTAGAAGGATAAGAGTACAAAGCAATTGAGAAAAGTTGCAAAGAACTGGCTGATTCCTGTTGGGTGGAAGCGAAAGTCCCACAAAGTCCTCAGCAGGAAGAAAGTTGTTCACTGTTGATTTGATTCCCAGGGGGGTGGGGGAGATGTACCAGGGCCGTTCTCTTTGCCTCCCTTTCAGATACTTAGCATATTCCTTCCTCTGTTTTTTATCAGAAGCTACAGAGGGAATCGATGCTCGTGTTGCCTGTGCAATCAAGTTTGCTTTGAATTTGACTTTCATACAAAATCAAACGTCTTCTTCGAGAAGTGCGCGCAAAATAAATGCCGAGCCAATGGCTTAACAGCCAAGTAAATTTAGAAAAGAATAAAGCACTGTTGGTTTAAATATAGACGAGGGACTGTGACAGGCAGATGTTTATTAGGTCTGGGATTACAATGGTCTCTTCATACTTAAGAGACCACGATCCTTCTGCACATTTTCCAAATCACAAAAGCAGCAATTTTCAGCTGCCACATTTCGTGTTGCATACCTCTGTTTGTAAGCAGGGCTTTTTTTTTTTCAGCCGGAACTCAGTTCTGGGTCCTCTCAGGTGGGCACTTTTGCCTTTATAAGCGAACAAGGGAGGCGTTGGTGGTGAGTTCCAGCACCTCTTTTTCTCGAAAAATAGCACTGTTTGTAACCACTGTTAAGAGTAATGTTCCTCTGTTGTACCACTGCCAGTTATTCTTAACACAGAAGAGGAATCTGGTGGTAGCAGATTTATTCATTTAATTATTGCATTTATACCCCACCTTTCCTCTGGCTCTCCACGTCATCATTGTCCTGTCAGGTAGGTGAGGTTGAACATTGGTGATAGGCCCGAGGTTACCATGTGAACTTCATGGATGGGAGGGGATTTGGACCCAGGTCACAATACAGCCCTCTAACCACTGCCCTGCACTGGAAGATCTCCCGCACATACCCACCAACAGAAGTGGTTTGCCATTGTGTGGATTTGAAAGCAAATGCTGCAACCATGTATTTATTACAATGGAAATAAGAAGCAGTTGCCAACATTTGACAAGCACAATCCTCCCACTATATGAATGGGAGCACTCCAGGTTAATGTCCTCTTGGCTTTAATGTGCCCTGCTTAGTCATGGTGTTCAAGGGACTTACCGGTCCCTTATGACAAGACTGCTGCCTAACATTGCAACGGGCCCTATTGAAAGTCCAATTTTGATGCAGGTGAGTTCTCAAGGGGTCTTACACTTTATGAAACAAACAGATACCTGGATGAGAAGGGAGGCAGGGTTATCAATTACAGACCCTCCAAGTGTTTTTCCAGGGACAGTTCTGGCTTTACAGAAGCCATCCTGGTTTCTGATTTGATCATAGAATGTCCCACTTTTTCTTAGGATTTCCCTACTTCCATCAGATAAATGATCAGTCTATGATGTTTTGCGACCCCCGAGCCAAAGAAATAAGTAACCATACAACCTCTAGAACACATCTGAAGGCAGCCCTGTATAGGGAAGTTTTTTTAATGTTTAATGTTTTATTATGTTTTTATATATGTTGGAAGAAGCCCAGAGTGTTAGGGCAATTCAGTCAGATGGGCGGGGTATAAATATGATGATGATGATGATAGAATAGGATGTCTATGCTAGTTCACTGCTGGCTTATGGGCAGCCTTGCCCTCCTCCTGGGTGTTATAGCCATGTTACTCCCTAGTAAGCATAATTAGGACTGTGGCCTCAGTTCTGTAGGCAAAATCTCCACTGATTTCCAATAGAGTTCACACTTTGGCATGACTTGTACAGATCTTCTCTCTTGTGCTTTTTTGCTTATTTATTTTTTTAACTGCATGGACCTTCAGCCAAAGGGTTGGGTTTAAATTGCTCCTGTTGATGAGCATTGATTTAGTGCTCGTGAATTCCCATTAATTTTCCTATCCTGATTTATTAGCAACATTTCAAGAGAGCTTTGTTTACCATGTTCAGAATTGTTAGATTTAAATAACAACAACTCCAAAATGCTTCGGGTCTTGATTTTCATCAGATCACGTTTGTTAACCTTTGCACAGAATTAGAACGAGGGGTATAATTGAAAGTACGAAATGAGTGTAGTGGCTTGGAAAATGCAGTTTCGTTGCCATGTGATGTTTACCTGAAGGGTACAGTGCTGTACATTCAGTCACTGAGATGCTAAAACCACCCAACCATATGTTCTCCCATCATTCTTAACGGGAAAACACTTAAAAGCTTTAACCCAGCAATGGTTGCAAACAACTAGTTGCTCATCACAGCAACCTTTGGTCCCTAGTGGTGCTACACATATCCATCTATATGACAAGATGCATCTAGGCCACACTTAACACCATACATTTAAAGCACTATCATCCCAATTTACTGCCAGGGAGTCGAGAGAAATGCTTGTGGAATGTTCTGCCTTAGGTACCAAAATAACTCGACCTGCTTTGGGTACATCTTGATTTATTTTGGGGGGAAAGGGGAGGATTTACTGCTCCACCTCAGGGAGCAAAATGCCTTGCTGACAGCTGTGTTGACATTGCTGCTTACGGCTGTGTTGACATTGCTGCTTTCTCAGAGCAATGGTATTGTCTTTGGTGCTAGCACCAAATAGACTTGGAGCTAGCACTCAACCAGGTCTAAGCTCATGTGAGGGATCCTTATTTGTGGTAGGATCTAATATGGCCCGTAGTTTTAAGGTTTATGGAACCTTATTGAAAACCAGGTTGACTTTTGCTCTTCCCATAAACCAAAACAAGAAAGTGGTCATGTGTCCTACTTTACAGTCTGTTTTAAAGATATGAATGTTTATTATTACGGCTAAACAGCCAGCATAGTAAAATCAGTAAAATCAGAAATTCAGCATAATTTTTCCATAAACATTAAAACGGTCAAAGTGGAATTTAACAATCAATATACTAATTCAATAGATTTAAAATATGTAACCAAGGAAATATAAACTCCACTAAAAGTTTTTAAAAAAAATAATAATAGAATAATTTGACTGTGAGCGGTGTCAGATTATGACTGTTTGTGGAGCCGTGGAGTCTTTTGCTTTCTTTGACTTATGGCTGTTGCACAAAATCTAGCTATCTTTCTGGTGACATAGGGATTCCAGTCCAACAAGAGGTAACTTAAAAAATATCCTTCTGTCCTCCCTGGTACTTTTCATACAAGCGGGATTATGAGGGAGGCTCTGATACCTGAATAAAATCTGCAGTGGGAAAAGAACATGGCCCACGGTTTCAATTTGACCTCTCTTCCATGGGCAGATCCACTTGCCATGGGGAATCTTTCTGTATCTGCCTTCCAATAGCGCAGATGGCAAGACGATAAATTTGGCTTGCGTAGGTGCCTTTCTAAATGCGGGGGTGGTCAAGTTTGGAAGTTTGGTTTTAAGGATGAATAATCCTGAGAAGGGAGAGGTGAAGCCTAGAAGTTGCAGACCAAACAGCAACCCATGTTTCCATTTACACTAGGATGAGATGTGCTTTGTAAAAAAAATTTTTACATAGTGGCAATTATTTCTAAATTTGTATAAATATTCTATACATATAAATTGCCATATGCATATACTTTATACCACATACCTTATTTGCCCTCTTTTACGGCGATACATTTCCTCTTTGCTTGGGATGAACTTGTTTGGAAATTTCCAAACCACACTCAAGAAGTAGCTCCCATTATTGTTGAATGAATTAAAGATGAATTAAGTTCATTTGGGGAGGGGGGTAGAACTTGAACTAAAGCTAGTTGGTTTTGTGAAAGGATGGAGCTGAACTGGAACTGGTTCCTTTTAAAAGTGTACTTTCCAAGCACTGTTCCAAAGTGTAAATATCGGATACTTGTCTGTCCTTGACATGGGCTGTTGCGGAACAACATCAAAATCAATATGCCGAAAGAAACCTCAAAGTATCGGCCAAGAAAAGGTACCTGAACAAATAAATAAATAAATTTAAATTCTTAAAGGAAGCATTGGAGGGAATCAAAGAAAGCAATCAAAATGAGCAAGCAGCATTGTAAAAGATTTATATTCCATCCAACATTAAGCGACACCTTGTTTCAGTAGGAGGCTTTCCTCTAAAAATAGGATTTTTAGGAAGGAAATAAAGGTTCCTACTATTGCTTAGCTTCCTTGCTTTTTACTATATGTGGGGCTTAGGCATAAGAAGGATTTTACTAAATTAAGGCTGCGCTGATAAGATCCTGGAGGCAAAATTTCTTTTCTTCTGCAGAAACCGATCTTTTTTTCCTTTCCTCTTTTTTTTTTAAAGCTTACTTCACAGCACAAATAACGACTTTTATTTCTAAATCTGTTTCTATAATTTCATCCCAGAGGGTGCATAAGCTGGGAGCTTTATCTGGCGTGCACTTCATTCTTCCCTGATAGTCGGTCACGAGCCTTCCCTGTGGATAATGCTCCTATTTTCATTCAAAAAGCAAACTTGGGTTTAAACATAAATTAAAATACAGTTTTCAATTGTCCACAGACAAAGAACAACAAATACAGGCTTCTGGGATGTAAGGAGATCTCTACTTGGCCTCATAAGCAGAGGGAGAGAGAGAGAGAGAGAGCAGGTATACAAATAATAAAGCCTTATTTATCCATTCAGCCCTACAAGTTGCCCATTAGGAAGGGAGCTATCAAAAGACAAGTAGAGTAACTACTGAATTAGGGTGAACTTTTTTGAAAAGAGACATTCAGGTGACTTTCCAACCAGGCAGTGTCCCAAAACAACAACGCCAAGCCATTACATCGCGACAAAAATTGAATTGTTTGAAAATATGTACCTTGAGGGTGGAGGTGGAAGCACCTGCGGAGTATTCAGAGCGGAAATAATCAGGACTAATATCCCAAACATAAGCCAAATTTCAGCACCGTCAAGTTCCATCAACTTCAGTACATGGAGAGAAGCACATACCGTATTTTCCGGCGTATAAGACGACTGGGTGTATAAGACGACCCCCAACTTTTCCAGTTAAAATATAGAGTTTGGGATATACTCACCGTATAATAAATACGACCCGGCGTATAAGACTATCCCCGACTTTTGAGAATATTTTCCTGGGTTAAAAAGTAGTCTTATACGCAGGAATATACTGTACTTAAATCTCTCCTGTTGGCATCAAATTGACTTATTGTTAAAAAATGCTTGGTTGTGGTCAGATCCTGCTCAGATCTTCCAAGGGGTCCTTTGCAAAATCACCATACAAAATGGGAGTGGCGAGAAGTGGTTTCGTCTGGGGAAATCCTTTCACTGCTGCGAGTAAAGAGCAGAGTGAGAAGAACTTCTCACAGGACTCGGCTGCCATCCTCTTTACTCCTTCCCCAGCCCCGTGACCAGCCACAAGGCACATCAGGGATATGTCAGGCCCAGTGGAACACCTCAGGCCCTTCGGAGGAAGCTGAGGCCTCCCACCCCTCATACTGCAGCACCCAGTGGCCTGCATCTCCATAGGCACTCTCAGCACACAAGCTACTTGATGCACTTGGAGAGATGTTGCCCTCACAGGTGGAGGAGGTATACTGGGAAGGGCCATAGCATCTTCTCTACATGGATCAGGTCTCCCCAGTTGAATCCTCAGCGTGTCTAGAGAGGAATGCCTCCAGCCACAGAGAGCTGCCACCAATCAGTGCAGACACCAATGGACCAATGGCCTTGCTCAGTTTAAGGCAGCATGTTCCTGTGCATGCTGCATAGGATACCAGCAGAATGCCCAGTCTCAGCAGGGCTTGGCAAGGAAGGAAAGCATTATAATGCTGGTTTTTTTTGGGGGGGGGGTTCTTTTCACTTATACAGGTGCACTCACTAGCAAGATCTACTAATATTATAAATACAGTCATACCTCAAATTACAGACGCTTCGGGTTGCGCGTTATCAGGTTGCGCACCGCGTCGAACCCGGGAGTATTGGAACAGGTTACTTCCGGGGTTCGGCGCTTCTGCATGCGCAGAAGTGCTAAATCGCGCTTTGTGCATGCGCAGAAGCACTGAATAACGACCAGCGTGTGTGCAGACGCGGTGCTGCAGGTTGCAAACGCTGCGGGTTGCAAACGTGCCTCCCGCACGGATCACATTCGCAACCCGAGCGTCCACTGTATAGGTATTGACTAAACATTCGAAAAAACTTTCTGACGGTAAGAGTTGTTTGGCAGTGGAATAGACTCCCATGAGAGGTGGTGGACTCTCTTTCATGGAAAGTTTTTAAGCAGAGGTTGGATGGTCATCTGTCATGGATGCTTTAGCTGAGATTCCTGCATTGCAGGGGGTTGGACTAGATGATCCCTGGGGGTCACTTCCAGCCCTAAGATTCATTGATTCTGTGAAATAACAGGGTGTTAGCATGCATCCCTTGTGTGTTGCTTTGGGGGAGTCTGGCCCATTATAGCACGTTTTCAGGGGAAGAGTTCATTTTTAACACCCTCAAAAATGCCAATCAGAGAGATAACTGGCTTTACCCCCATTTCGAAGCGTATCTGCTAGGCAGTTATGCCTTTCCTGAGATTGCAACATTCAAGACACATCTAAGGAGACAGTAATTCTGGGGTTGATTTAATCAATTGCTGTAGGAATATGCAATTGTTCATGTCCTGCCAGCTCTGCTTATTTCATCTATGTTATTATTTGGGGTGGGGTGAAGAGACATTTTTCTATCTCTTGACAAGGTGTCATGCAGCAAAAAGGCACACACCGCATACTAATGGATTGCCAGGGAATAGTATCACTGCATCAGCATTTCTCCAGAAATACCTTCTTCGCTTGGAGTTGCCTGGCTGCTTCTTTTCAAAATATTGACAGTGTTTGTGAAAGTGATGAGGGACTGGGTTTTTTTTTTTACAGCAAGAAGAGTGTTTGTACATAATGCAAAACGCCAAGGAGCAATCTTCGTAAGCTTTAGCATGCCTCGGTATTCCTCTGAAGAAACACTGGGTGGTAGTCAACTAAGTTTTATTCAAGAGTTAGACCCATTGAAATCAATGAACATGACTAAGTTAGGTCCATTCATTTGAATGAGTCTACTCTGGGTAATACTTTGCTAAAGCCACCAACTGTTGACTGTGGGCCGATTCAGCAGACATTCCAGTTTTTCAGTAATGGAAACTGTCTTCTACCAGCTCAGGCTAATGTCCACCTTGGTCAATATTATCTACTGGTGGCAGCTCTGTGGAGTCTCAAAAATGAGGTCTTCTGCATCACCTGGTATCTGATATTACCTGAATCTTTTCATGAAATAGTTTGAAATGGTTTTAGTTGTTTCTGGAACATATGGTTATATTATTGTGACCTGCCCTGGGACCTTATGGTGAGAGGCGAGTACAAAATCTTATAAATAAACAAACAAATGGAAAGATTTGGACTGGAAACATAAGAAAACTGATCCCTATGTAAAGCATGTGCTCTGGCACCCAGCTATAGCCTTTTCCCTTGTGATCTGCTCATTCCCATCAACATATCCCTGATGCAGGGGGAAATAGACACAACACAAATGTTACATCATTCAAGGAAAGAGCAAGGTTGGTGCATTGTCTGTTCCTCTGAAGTGATTATTGAAGGAATTTATGTTTGGAGAGCAACCCTGTGCTTTCAGAAGAATGGCAGAGAGGCTGTTGTCGAGGGGGGTGGGGGTATGTCAGGGGCAGTCTATGTTGAGATTTTACGTAGCCGATGCTGGTTAGGCTTGGCTAGTGTGATTAGTATAAATCACATGAGATGTCTGAGAAGAGTGTGGGAACGGAAGACTGTCTTATCTCTTCCGACTGAGTGCGTTATTGTTCTGTACTTTCACTTTTGCAGTATGCAATTGCTGTTCTGCCAGAACTTGGAGAACAAAGACGTGATTATGGATTCTCTGTATAGAATGTAAATAAAACGTAGTTTAGATCTACGGATGTGTCTCTCTTCTTGCTGTGAGATGCCAAAAGACTTGTGTGCACTTTTCATTATGAGAAGTGTCGCAGAAAGGCACTCTGGAGTGAAGGGACATGTCAGACCAGAGCCGTGCCTACCGGGAGACGCTCAGAGGTCCTGGGGGTCGCCGTCTCCCCAGAGCATCTGCCAACAGTCTAATCCAGGCATGTCCAACAGGTAGATCATGATCTACCAGTAGATCACTGGACTTCTGCTGTAGATCACTGGTAGATCATTGGCTCCCCCCAAAGAAGCCGAACAACTGTGGCCCCTATAAAAGAAGCTCAACATTTTACCTCCTCCCTGAAAAAACTCAACAACTTTGACCCGAACCCCCCCCAAATGGGCCTTCCTCCTTCCTAAAAGAAGCTCAACAACTTTGACCTGAACCCTTCAAAAAAGGGGTTAGATCACTGCCAGTTTTTAACTCTGTGAGTAGATCGCAGTCTCTTGAGAGTTGGCCACCCCTGGTCTAATCCATAGAACTGTTCTGCCCATTATTATTATTAGCGGCAGTCAACATTTGCAGTACATTTATGGAGTAGAAACTTCCAAAGGTTCTTAACCCCACATGCACATCACAATGTTATGGCTTTAAGATTGTAGCCCATGTCTCTCCTGACCCCACTCCCCCCCCCAAAAAAACCACTTCAGTATTAAAGGGCATTTCCGCTTATCATATTTGTATAATGTATAGCAGTAGCGTTTTTGTTTTTATTTTTTATTTTATTTATTTTATTTTATTTTATTTTATTTTTTTAAAAAAAACGCACCCCAGAAAGCTAAGTGGGGCAGAGGGAAGGAGAGATGAGAGATGAATATAGCTGCTTCAATCACAAACTTTTGCTAAGTATTCATTTTAATGTGCCTCCGACGATCCATCTTGGTTAGATTTCAGCCCTCTAAATCATAGCATAATGTTTCTGCTGTAGCACCAGATAACAGGATCTGCTTAAGTATCTGCACATTTCGACCACAAATAGGCAAAAATCGTTCTTTGAATGTCAGCATGGGCATTTTGCATGAAAAACGGCTATTCAGTCTCATTTGAGGAGCGAGAATCGTATTCAGACGCATGTCAAGCAAAAGGTAATAACTCAGAGAGGTACTGCATCAAACCGCTATCCAAAATTGACAAAAACATTGGGAAATAATAATTTCCCTGCTATTTGTCAGGTTTTAGAGGAGGAGGAAGAGACGACAACTGGAAAACCTTTCTCCTCTCTGTGCTATCTTGTACAATGGTACTACCATTTCTGATCACCATCCTGAACACTGATAGCCAATTAACAGCTGGCATAGTAGGAGTGTTTGCCATATGTAGGTGGGCATTCACTACAGTGAACATTGTACTGCAGAGACGTGCAACTTAGCAGGGGCAGATTTAGGGTTGTGCAAGCAGTACGCATGCACTGGGAGCAGGGCCAAGGGGGCACTGTCTCAAAACCTGGTACGTGAGGCACTTGGTTTTTGAGAAGGAGGTGTGAGGCTCCGACAAGGTCCTAAAGTCCTCTCATCTCCTTCCCAAAGCCTAGTTAGCGCTTTCTCAGATTTGGGAAGGAGGTGGGACAGCTCTAGGACTCTGCCCCAGAGCCCTCGTGTCTCATTCCCAAAGCCGGTCACCTCTTTACCCTCCTTTCAGAAGGCAGCGTGAGGGCTGGGGCAGGCACCACATTTTTGCCTTGCACAGGGTGCCACAATATCCAAGTCCACCACTGAACTTAGGTTACATTCACACCATACATTAAAAGCACTATGATGCCACTCAGTGGTATTTTTCTAGAAAAAGAGGTGGCGAAACTCACCATGAACACCTCCCTCATTCTCTTAGATTGGCAATGGTGCCCACCTGAGAGATGCCAGAGTTCTGGAGAGTTCTGGATAGGGGGGAAAGCCCTCACACTGTTATTAAACGGTCTCTACTCATTAGTTAGAGGCTCAGCAGAGACACATGCCCGACTGGCATGTTCCCTCCTTCCTAGGCGATCGTTCGGGACCTTCTCAGCTTCTTCAGTCTGAACATCACAGTGACTGGTGTCAGAAGACATCCAGCACACTTAGGGATCCGCAGAGTGTGCGCAGTAGCGTAACTGACCACAGCAGCTCAGCATCTTGCTAAATCTACTTTATTACATATCTACACACACGGAGCTCTACATCATGACTCCCTCTCTCACTAGCATCAGGCAGCAAAGAGAGAGAACAAAGGACAATAGTCCTACTTTAGGGAACATAGCAACACAAGACATCCTGTCTGCCGTCACTTCCCACTTCCCACTCTGTGGAATGAAAACATATACCCAGACTTGACAATAAAATGTCACGGGCCTGAGGACATGAAGTGTTGAGGAGCCATCCACAGCACATCAACCAGTGTTTCCCTGGCTCCATATAAATACGATTCCCACCTCAAATGCACATAGAAAATTATGCTCAGTGCATGAAAACTTGAGCCATCTTTTAGTTCCTTTGTCCTCAGGAAGCTCTTAGCTCACCAATTTACAGGCAAGACCCATCAGGTTCGAAACTCGAAAGCCCCCTTCCCACTTCACAGTGCAGCTATTGAGATCCACAGGGTGTGGGATCTCTGACACAACTACAGAAGAGAGTGGGCGATAGTAGCTTAGAAGGCTGTATGTCAGGAATGTGGGCGGGGGGACAGAGCTTCAGTAGAGAGCTGGGTAACAAAAATATGGGATATAGTTTATATGATTAAATTGACAAACATAATAAGAGGGCCAGAGAGGGCAGGAACAGGGTAAGAAATGATAGAATGTTGACTGTGGCATTTTTACATGAGAATTCATGTCATTCGGTCTCATATTCTCGATACTCCTGATTAATGTTTTACATGAGAATTCATGTCATTCGGTCTCATATTCTCGATACTCCTGATTAATGTTTTAAATCTGAAGTCACTTTTTTTTAAACACTCGATTATTATGAAACATATGAAAGCATTAAGTGTCAGCAGGATTGTAAATCAGATTAATGGGTGATACTCAATATATGTCCTACTCTGAACAACCCCATTGAAATCGGTGTGTTAACAAGTTCACTTATTTCAATGGGTATACTCTGAGTATGCCTGGGATAGGACTCAGTTTATTTAATATGAAACGAGAGGTGCTAGAAATAACCTATGTTTTTAAGTGCTTGTTACTTTTATTGTGTTTCAAGCTTGGATTTCAGAAGGGGGGATGTTGTATATTTCGTATGAATTCCCCCCCCCCTTTTTTTTTCGAATCTTCTATGTGCTTATTTTACATGGCTCATTGCCTTCAGATGTCATCGTAAATGGTGAGTTGTATATGAAATAAATACATAAATGATACAGTGGAAAACATTATTGAAATTGAGAGTAGAGGTATGTATATCTGAATGGTAATTATTACGTTAAGGATTTTTTGGAAATTCACAAAATGTTCTGCACATTATTTCGCCAATAAAAAAACAACTATAGAAGAGACTGGCTGGAGAAGACGCAGAAGTGGTTAATGAAGATTGATCTGTTTGTGCTACTTCCACTTTTGGCGGGAGGGGGATATTTACTTATTTATTTCATATAGATTCCTCCAGGGAGTTCATTTATGCATACATGCTCGCCCTGGCCCCCATTTTATTCTCACAACAACCCTAAAAAGGTAGTCTGGGCTAGTTAAGTAGGAATGTGAACCTGAGTTGCCTTGATGCTAACCTGACACTCTTAATATGTCAAGTGAGGACCTGTGGCCCTACAAATATTGCTGGAATCTAACTCTCATCAGCTCCAGCCAGCATGGCCAATGAGTTGTCGTCTAACAATTTATATGGGGCCACAACTCCCTACCCCTTGCTATAGTCACTACACAACACCACACTGGATGTAGAATGAATAGCATGGTTCTGTTAAGAATTGTGATTAAATAGAATTGTTGCAGCCTGCAGGGGTGAGGATGAATGAATCGTTTCTGAATAAACTAGGAAGCTGGTGACTAGGGAGGAGAAGACAGAGTTGTTGATTAAATTACTAGTAATAGTGGGGGATCTCAACACAATCCAGCCAAAACTGAGTACATTTATATGTCCTGTTGTTTTAAATGGGAGAGAGTTGAATAGCTGACATCAACAGGACTTTGGCTCATACCCCATATTTGAATTCTGCAAGGTTATTATTAGCAGATTTAAGCCACACAAAAAAGTTTATTGTTGTTATGGCTGCACAGTAATTTG
Organism: Darevskia mixta; assembly: GCA_034641385.1. Taxonomy (NCBI): domain Eukaryota; kingdom Metazoa; phylum Chordata; class Lepidosauria; order Squamata; family Lacertidae; genus Darevskia; species Darevskia mixta. Next base: position 27,227,671 of record JAWWNH010000001.1, read on the forward strand.
TAACGCTTATTCCCTCGCTGTAGTTTTAATAGACCTTTTTAAACTTAATGGCATGCACATTATTTTTGTTATATAGACAAATATAGCGTCTCATACGGAATACTTTGGTAATAATGTATCCCAATAAATTACCCAATTCAAAACCATGTTTCTTAGACACATTATTAAACTTAGCCTTTCAGGCTAATTTGATCTGAAAACTTAATTACTCTTAACAACACTGCAATTCAGCAGTTTATGGTGGGTACAGAGGATGCTAGGCAGAAAAGGTGGCCACATGTGTAAGAACACTCTGGGTTGCGCTCAGATGTCGCCTTATGGGACAGAAAGTCTCCTTTTGTCCACAAGGCTGTTGGTTTAACCAAAATGGCTCCTGATTCCCATCCCCACGGTAACCCCCCGTGCCATTTACCACACGGTTTGAGAGGAGAGTCCCCCAACCCCTCCGGAATAGTGTAGAAGGGGATAACGGATGCTGCAGAGAAGAGGGACTGGCAAGACTCGTCCCCAACACCACTGGAGATGGAGGAGGAGGAGAAGCAGAGGACAGAGAGTGAAGAAAGTGGAGTGGAGAGAGACCCTCTTCCCAGCCTTTGAACCACCTGGGAAAGTCAAACCTGCTGCATCTGGAACTGGGTGACACTTGAGGAAGTGCCATCCACCTTGGAAAAGCAAGTCTAGAGTGCAATACTGGGGTGATGTCCACTGTTTCTAGGAACTGTTCTTGTTGTGATACTTTTGGGGTTTTGCTGAGAGCTTGTTTGGGCACTGGGTGAGAACCCAAGACTGGGGAAATGAGAAACGTGAGAACGGACAGATCTGGTTTATCTCTACCCCATTCCCAACCTTAGGGGCGTGCTTTAATAATGCCCAGGATGCGCGGCACACACTGCGGGGGCTGAAAGGAGCCCACCATGCACCAGCCCAGCCCTTGACGGCAACAGCGACGACGGAGTGACACCAACCCCAAGCCGCTTTACAAGGCTGGAATGATCCCAGCCTCACAAAGTGACACAGGGTTGGCTCGGGGAGGGTGGCGTGAGCAGCGCCCCTCCCCCCAAAAATGCACCCAGGGTGATCACTCTGGTAGCCCCCCTTCCATTTACACCCCTGCTCTAAAGAACACTCACTTGGGAGTAAGTCCCATTGAACTTACGGGACTTTCTTCTGATTAAGCATGTGTAAGACTGTCCTGTTAATACTGAATTCCACTTGCTTCCCATAAAACAAAACACACACAAAATGGCAGGAGAGGCCTTCTTAAGCCTTGAAACAAAGCGTTTATGAGTATTTTGCATAGCAGTAATACATGGGACTTAAAACTGCATAGGATCAAGCTGTCAATCTTACTAGAGTGTGACTTCCTAGAATGTTAGGAAGTGACTATGACGGTGGCATGGAATAGTTTCCCCGTAACATGATTTCTGGGGGAACATGGGAAATAGCATCACTAAACAAATTAGTGGTAGTGATAATCATAAACATTTCACAAGATTCAGGGGATAGATATATTATAGAGATGGATGTAACATATTATTGGGCTGGAAGAGGACATTTTAGAGTCTGGTTCAGTGAAGCCCATGGGAAAATGTGTTAAGAATCTGTACGGTAATTTGTTTTATTTATTTATTTGTAATGTGCTTGTTTTCTTTATTGCCCCGGTCTTAGTTTCAATTCTTAATTAAAGCCATGTGCAAAATGGATATAATGCAGTCACTGAAACTCTCTTGACGATGCCATTCTTTAGAGCTCAGCTCTTTAATGTTGTAATTATGCTATTGGTATAAATGTAACTCTTTATTACCAGTATGTGGGGTGCAGCATACTTGTGGGAAGAGGAAAAAGCAGCTTTTCTGTATATCTCCATCTCCATTTTCAAAAAAAATTCAGCTTCTTATGGAGAGACTGTATTTTATTTCATCCCTCTGAACATGTTAAGTATTTAATGTGGCTTAAATTCTCTGAACAGAGAAAGCCAAGTTCTACAACACTACGCTTTCTCATTTATTTCATACTCTCCTTGGCATCTTACATCAGGAAGAATAATGTTAAGTCAAGCTTCAACACTTTCTGTTGGTTAAGTAAATATCTGTTCTGACATTGATATATACTGAATTTTCTAAGCATCTCTAGTGCTCAGCAAAACTGCCCTATTTGACTGTCTTTTGAAAGGTTAGAGGGTGTTTAAGATAAGCAAGAAACACTATGGGAAATCAGATTAGTTCTAGGTAAGCAGTTGCACGATGATCAAAGGCAACATAAAACTATTACTCTATGCAAATATATTTTATAAAATAACACTATTACTATATTGCTGGATGTGGTACATAATTGTATGGGAGGTACATCAGACCAGTGGGGAGAGATCTCTCCTTTGAAGCAATGATTCAATAACCTGTCACATATCAACTCTTGCAACAGGTTTTGATGACAACGAAGATTGCATCTTAAATACTTTAAAATTAAAGGGATGTGTATTATGATTGAGAATGCAGAGTGACATGTTCAGAGAGCTTATATCTAAGACTCTCTTTTTAAAAATTATCTTTATTGGGTTTATAAACAAAGAAAATAATAATAAGAAAGAAAATACAAATAGCAAAGAATTTCCCATAAAGGAAAAAGGTAGCATTTAAGTTTGCAAACTGCTCATATCTGTGTTCCAATTCAATTATATCTAAGACTCTAGGGCAGGGGTAGGCAACCTAAGACCCATGGGCCGGATGCGGCCCAATAGCCTTCTCAATCCGGCCCGCGGATGGTCCCGGAATCAGCGTGTTTTTACATGAGTAGAATGTGTCCTTTTATTTAAAATGCATCTCTGGGTTATTTGTGGGGCATAGGAATTCATTCATTCCCCCCCCCAAAAAAAATAGTCCGGCCCACCACATGGTCTGAGGGACGGTGGACCAGCCCACGGCTGAAAAAGGTTGCCTACCCCTGCTCTAGGGGAACCATCATAAACCCTCACCTCACTTCATGGTGGCAGGCCAATGAGGTCCAGCTATAAGGGCCATTGGTTTGTTTAAATAGAACACAAAAATCTCCCAAAATTTAGCTAGTTAAAGTTATTGTTGAGGCACTTGTTTGTTGTGATCAAACTGTTAACAGAAACCCTGACAAACAGCTGACCTTAAGCATCTGAAATGGATCCATGAATTCACCTGCCTACATGTAGCTTTCAGAAATGTGACAAGCCATCTCTCAGACTGACATGCCATTTCCTTCCTTCCTTCCTTCTTCTCCTTGTATCAGGAGCACGCAGGAATTTAGCATCAAGAAAAATGATAATAATACCTCTTACTGAGGCAAAAGGAGGTCTTAGATATGTGGATGAATACCAATATGCTGAGTGAATTTTCATTGAGCAGGATGGTTGCAGAAGTTTGATTGTCAAGACTTGACCTTGTTGTTGCTTTCCAAAGAGTAACACAGTTACCAGTAATTAAATGATGAGGTACCCAGCATATTTCTCAAAGACATAGTCGCTTGCTGTCAAATAAAATGTGTGTGTGTGTGTGTGTGTGTGTGTGTGTGCATGCGCAGTTATTTGACATCTCAGTGAGAAACATGTCAGGAATCTTTAAAGCACTGGATTTACACAAAAGTCACCCACATATATGGCAGTCTACAATTGTTCTTGTTTATCTGTGGATACCAGATCACCAGAAGTTACCGTTTTGCCCATCTGTTGAAAGTAACATCATTTTATTCGACGATCTGCTAAATGTATAGTTAGTCTTGCCCATTTAATAATGCTTACCATAAAAACAAGAAAATGCTTAAGGTACCATATAAAAAAGGTAAAGGACCCCTGAACGGTTAAGTCCAGTCAAAGGCCACTATGAGATTGTGGTGCTCATCTTGCTTTTCAGGCCAAAGGAGCTGGTATTTGTCCACAGACAGCTTTCCAGGTCATGTGACGAGCATGACTAAACTGCTTCTGGCGCAATGGGACACTGGGGCAATGACAGAAGCCAGAGCACATGGAAATGCCATTTACCTTCCCACCACAGCAGTACCTATTTATCTACTTGCACTAGTGTGCTTTCAAACTGCTAGATTGGCAGGAGCTGGGACAGAGCAATGGGAACTCACCCCATCGTGGGGATTCAAATCGCCGACCTTCTGATCGGTAAGGCCAAGAGGCTCCATGATTTAGACCACAGCACCACAGTACCACCCACATCCCTCTATGTTGGTATATAAGCTCATGTTGGTATATAAAGCCCTAAATAACTTGGGACCAGCCTATTTGAGCCCCAGGCCCAGGAAAGGAGTTTTTGACTATGCCACACACTTCTGAGGTACAGTTTGTGACCACCTAGGGCAGGGCTTTTACCATTGCCACACCTATTTTGTGGAAATCCCTCCCTTAGGTATCCAGCAAGCATCTGTGGTGCTATGCTTTAGACTATGGGTGAGGAACCTGTGGCTGTCTTGATGTTGATATACTCCCAACTCCCATCATCCTTGACTCAGCCTGAAGAAGTTGAAGCCCATCAATATCTAGAGAGCCAAAGGTTCCCCATTCATGCTTTGGGTGTTTAAAACATTCACACAGACTTTCCCAGCCATGCTCTCTGTGTTACCTTAATGTTGTTGGTTTTTCCTCTGTATTTTATTTTGCTGATGCTTTCAAGTCTTAAAATGCACAATATTCTGGTATCTTGTAAGTTGAGCAGGTCAGAAAGCCCTACAAACAAAACAAAACCAATAGCTAAGCTAATGCACAGTTCTGTGTTAGGGGAGCCCTTTGTGAAGTTTTGCCATTTGAGAATTCTAGGCGCATTGGTACATTTATCATCTTCTTTTACAACCTCCACTTAACACAATCTATAATAATGGTAAATCAAGTGCTGGCAGGTGTTGGATGTCAAGGCTGTGGTTCCCAAGACATAGAGAAACAAAAAAGATTGAAGGAACGCATAATTTGTGTAAACATAGCCCGTGAACTGACTAATTAGCAGAGTGTCTTCATTAATCTAGAACGAGCCTTTAACATCATGAGGCCTTACCAAATGTAAACGCTGCTACAACACAAGAATAGATATTTTTAATAAAATAAAAAAATCCACAAACAAAACTTCTGGGCAAAACCATACAGAAAAAGGATTATTTGTTAACATTGAAACATGCAACAAGTCCTCTAGGTATATTAGTCATACATCTAGATTTATTGTATATAGCTATGTATATAGCTAAGAGTATATACATTAATATCAATAGCATACCCGCCACCATTCATCTCTGATGAAAATAGAGACATTCCAACATTTCTCCGTTGAAAATAGGGACGTCCTAAGGAAAAGCGGGACATTCTAAGATCAAATCAGAAACCAGGATGGCTTCTGTAAATCCGGGACTGTCCCTGGAAAATAGGGACACTTGGAGGGTCCGCAATAGTTAGTATGGCATAAAACATTCAATCCAAGGGTGTGGTCAGATGATTTTAGAATATGGGAATTAAATAATATGACTAAAGTTGGAGAGCTGATTATTGATGGTAGATTCTTGGCTAGGGAAGTGGTTGTACGGGAAACAGGAGAGGTGGATAACCTACCCATAATACCCAGATACTGAAATTATTTTAGCTGAACTTGGTCCATTTCTTTCACTTAAAAAAATTAACTCAATGGAAAAAATGTTGATTATATATTCTGAAGATGTACTGGTGTGTCAAGAATGCCTGAGGGAATGATGTTAAGTCATTACATAGCATGGTTCCTGTGGGGCATTTATCAAGGCTGCTGGTTTTAATTGCAGCTCCACCGCTGCTTGCAGCAACAGCAAAATTAGCAACAGTGTGGGGGGCAGAGACTAATTGCAAACCTCTGCCACCTTATATCTTTCAAATAAGCCAGGCTGCCACCAAATTTCAAAGCTCCCAAAAAATCACAATAAACTTGGGGGGTCATTGTCACACACCCATCCCCTGAAGACTATGAACATGACTAGGCTGAATACTTCTAACATGCATTAATAAGCATGATACAACAGGTGTCAGATTCTGCATTTGTGTGGCGATAGCATGGGTTCATGAAGTACATTTAGCATTAGACATAGAGCACAATGTGCTTCTCCTGGAAATGTCTGGCCCTAGTTCCTAAGCAGAAACGGTGTCTTATTTAGCATGGAAATTCAGTTGACTGGGTGGCCACCTTAACTGGGTCACCGGAATATACAGAGATGAATGCATAAAAATCATATATGTAGTCTAGACCAGTGTTTCCCAACCTTTGGTTTCCAGCTGTTTTCAGACTACAATTCCCATCACCCCTGACCACTAGTCTTGCTAGCTAGTGATGATGGGAGTAGTAGTCCAAAAACAGCTGGAGACCCAAGGTTGGGAAACACTGGTCTAGACCCCTAAAATATTGAGAATTATTACTGACTAATACTTTTTAATTAATTCTCATTAAAATCCACATTGTTTTTTGCATGATGTGTTTTATTCCTTACCTTGGCATACCAGGTTTTAGAACGTTTCAGAGTTAGCATATTTATAATACACATATATTTATAGTATATGTTTTTGTTATTAATATAAGAAGAAGCTATTGAGATTAATGCATAATATCCAAATAATTCCAGTGCTATAGATTATGCAACTTGAATGTACATATATCTGTTCTAAGCAACTTACCTTTTTTGTTTTGTTCTGTTTTGTTTTGTTTTAAATCCTCAACATATGCATTTAGAAATGTAGATTATTTAGCTCTTTCAAGAATTAGCAAGTGCTTTACAATTTATAGCATGAAGTAGACCAGGCTCTAACAGCAAATGCTTAAGAGATAAACTTGTGTTTTTTGAGTAACTTCCTCCCACGCTTTCTTTTCTCTTAATAGGGTTAAAATAAACTCCATAGAGACATTAAGTTAATCAATATATCTGCACACATCAAATTATATCAAACACTTAAAAGATAAATAAACAGACCAGGGATGCTAATTAGGTTTACACCAGCAATATCTCTGGAGAACTGAGCAATCATAGAACAGATAAGGAAAAGGGTCTATCAAGTAGATTAGATTAAAAGAGGCTTGTGTGTTTTCCTTGCTATGATTCAAGCTCTCTCACTAGTGTTTTAATATATTGCATATAGTTTTAAGTGACATACAGGGCTTGCAATCCTCCATTAAAACCAATGGTAGCTTTACTATTGACCTTGGTAGAAGCAGATTGCCATCAGGTTTTATATGGATATTGCACCTGGGTTACTGGTGCTGACGTTATTCACCCCAGCCTTGGCCTAAACCTCATATTTGCTGTACTGCACAGTAGGATCAGATTTACTCATTCGCTTTTCAAGCCTGTGAATGGGAAGAACTTTGCACACTTTGTATAGTGGGCAGGTGTCATAGGAAGCTTGGAAGACAAACAGTGAGGAAGCTGGCCAAGAATCTTCTTATCTCCCGGAAACATGGACAGAAAAACAACAGACAACTCCTATCTCAGGCATAGGCAAACTCCAGCCCTCCAGATGTTTGGGACTACAGTTCCCATCGTCCCTGACCACTGGTCCTGTTAGGTAGGGATGATGGGAATTGTAATTCCAAACATCTGGAGGGCCGGAGTTTGCCTGTGCCCTATCTCCATCCTGACACAACTAAACTCCAGTGCCACCTAGTGGCAAAACCATACAATGACATTATCCACCCAAGAGGTAACGTTGCTTTCTGCATCAGAGTCCTCATCCTGGTAAGGTATAAAAAAATTATATTGTGTTCATTTATAGTTCCCTTCACACAAATTCCATTTTTTTTAAAAAAAAAAAAGGAGGAGAAGGCAGAAGCATGATAGGATGAAGGCCACTTAATTCTTAAGTCAGCCAAACAGAATTTATTTAGCCAAGACATAAAATAGCCATAATAAACTAGCAGTGCATCGTATGTCACATGACCAACTTGCAGTTGATCCATGGGCCATCATTTCAAAGGGGAAGAATCTGAGATGAATCCCCAACACTGCAAAAATAAGTATGTCGGAGTGGAGTTGTTACGTAGAGAAGAGGGGGAGGAGATGTGAATTTGGGAAACTATTTCTCTCAGGAGTGGGTGTGCGTGCAAATGGCTGCTTTTTGAGTAGAAAGAAAGAAGACCCAGGTTGCTTACTGTAGGTTTATTGTTTCCAAGCTGTCTTTTCAAGGCTTTCTAACAAAAGGAGGAAAACAAGATAAGATTGATTACTGAATTCTTGCTGTTTTATGCATTTCTTGTTGGAAGTGCAACAGCAGGGATCATTCAGTTTGTAATTTAAGAGACTAGTTTTGTTATCAGTGTTAGACTAGCAGGATCTTTGCTGCAGGAGCACGAGTTCTGATTGGCTGTGTAGTTCTGAGGGGTTTTCCTCTGTATGTTTAGTTGAATGTTGTCCTGCTACGTGCAAAGCCTGAAGTAAGAAAGACTAAAACAATCTACGTTTATTTCTCCTCACGTTATATACTGTTTTGTTCTGGTTCCACAATAAAGTACAATCAGGACTTTTCTCTCTGGATATCATCTGCATTATCTAAGTGAATTTGCTAAAGCGGGTTCTCCTTCATGGAGAGCACGTGTTGCCGTGGGGGCCAGCAAGACATCCCTCTGTTGCTGGGCGGGTTCGGATAGATAGCCAAGGCATGTGATTGGGGGCAGGGGCCTGGTAGGAACTTTTCCACTTGGCTGATTGGCTGGTGCCATTTGGTTTTCGCCTACTGCGTAGCAATTAGTCACAACTTGTAAGGTTGGAGGTTAGGCATTGGTTATTAAATTAGTTGGTGGAGGGGATGTGGTTGGCTGTGCCTGCCCCTCCAATGCTGCTGCTGCGCGGGGAATTCCGTTAAAGGAATTCAGGGGCTCACCAAGCTTTTGTCCGTACCCCCTGGTCAGGGGCTAGGGCCACGTTTGAGCCTCTGGGAACATTAGGGGAGAGATGAGGGCTAGACACCCGACCCCTATTCTCTCCCCAAAGTGTTTTCCCTTTACTGACTTCCGTAAGGCGGGCGGTTGTCAGTCTGTCCCCAGGAGGGGACAGATAGTCGGAACCAATGCCTAAGCAACCACTTACATTTTGTATTTTAATAAAGTTGTGGCCAAAAATATGCCAAAAACCTTAAACTTAAATTTCTGTGTGAAGTGTGTGTTATTTGAGGGGTGGCTTGGGGACCTCAACGTTTCTTTGCCCAGAATAGGGAGGCATTGTTCTGTTTTTTATAAGTTATGAAAAGCCCAAGTGATTTTCATTCTAGATTTCCTATACGTATTTGTGGTGGCAGTAGATAAAGATATATTTGAAGTCTCAGAGTTGTATGAACATAGGTGTTAGAATTTTCAATGGATAAACGTACAATTCATCCCTGTCCTACAAGAAATTGTGGCAGCTTTGCTTTGCAAGAACAGTACACACAACAAACATCTCATACATCCAATGGAGCAAAGCATTTTAGTCACAGCTTGGATGGCCATTTTTCCAAGTATGGAGGGTGAGACTTTTCCAGTTGCTAAGCAACCTCATCACTTGCTTTCCGCTGAAGGTAATTAAAGAGAGTGTCCTGTGGTGGTTAAGAAAGCAGAATCTGATTATTTTTGAATCTCCAGAATCACACACACACACACACACACACACACACACACACACACACACACCTGCTTGGATAAAGACTACAGCAAAACGTATAGAGCTGATGAGGAAGAAGAATAAGCTTAACCCTAGAAAGCTGTTGTTATTGCTATATAAATGTATATGAGGGCATATTGTGGTTGCATGGTTACTTCAGGAAACGCTCCCATCACTATGAGGAGACACCACTGGGGTTAGAATTGGGGGGTCTTTAGTTCTAGGTGCAACTATTCTGTACAGGTCTTTTTTTATATAAAAAAAATGTAGCCTTGAAGTATCCTCTCAAGACTCTGGGCTGGTCCTGCCCACCCATGCAGGCTGCAGGCCTCATACCCCAAATCTGGCAAACTGACTGTCCTGGCTGGGGAAGGGGTTGCAACATGGAACTACATGGAAGAAATAAGGGGAAATACAGATGCGGCCTAATTCTGGGAGGAAGACCCACACTCTCAGCATCAGCATTCCTCTCTTCCCTTCCCATCTCAATTTCTTCAACACAGCTAAAGCTCACTAATATCTTCTGGACCAGGAATTTATTACGCTGCAAAAAAAAAAAAAAAAAAAAAGGTGGAAGAAGAGCTGGAAGAGCTTTCATTGTTTCTGACCATAGAATTGCCTCGCACGAACTTGGTTCTTGGTCTTTCAAGTGCAGAGCACTGCCATTTTCCAACGTCTCCTTTAAAGCGGAGAGGAGGGAAACCAAGGTCTTTGCTACTAATCTGCTTATACTCGTCAAGGCTGTCCTTGCAGGTGTGCTTTTTTAAAATGTTACTACATAGTCACCTGCCTGAATGCAGTAATTGTAAAAGCTACATGCTTCTCTGCATTGAGCTTTATTGTACACTACAAAACCTGCTGATTAAACAAGCAAGGCTCATGGAGTGTGTAATCTTCAACTCCTGCTCATGATTATCCCTTTTTTATTAGATGAAGAGCATCCTACTCACCCTGCTAGATTATTAAACTCTTGACTGGATGGAGTCGGAGAAGATGCCATTGTGGTGTGTGTGGATTGACTGCCAAGGGAGGATGGGGGCCAGAAGGCACAAAGGAAGCTGCCTTGTACCATGTCAGACCATTGGTCCATGTGGTTCAGTATTGTCCACACTGACTGGCAGCGTCTCTCCAGGATTTTCAGGCAGGAGTGACCTGACGGACCTGACACCTTCTGCACGCAAAGCAGATGCTGTACCACCGTTGAGCTAACTGTGCACTCAGTTCAGCAGCAGAACAATTCTCAAGCAACTTTCAACAGAGGCTCTGTGGGTATGTGGTTCCCATATCCTCCCCCAGGTGCTTCGTTGTGTCAGGAGCTGGAGTCAAACATTGGTCAGCAATAAAACAAGAAAGCACTCAGTGCCTGTGAAGTTAGCTCTTTATTTGAAGAAACCAAAACAGTGCAGGCAACTCTTCTCAGTAGGTCTTGCCCCAACGAGGCAGTTGTGAGGACTGAAGGTCCTCACCTTCCCACAGCTGCCTAAGTCCCCTCCTCTCCAAGGTTTTCCCCCAAACAATCGGAGACTGTGTCTGCTTGCAACCAATCTCTCCTCTGCTCTTTTCACTTCTCTGCATGTTCTGGGAGACCAGCCGGGAGGGGAGCTGGTCGCAGCAGGAGGAGATTCCCTGGATTCTTCAGCAGCCTACGTCATCTTGGTCTCCTGGTCCCCCTCCTCTCCTACCTCTGAATCAGGGCTGCTGTCTGCCTGAGCTTCTTCCTGCTCACTAAACCCTGTTGCCTCTTCAGCTTCTGACACCTCCTCCTCCCAGTCTCTTCCCTCTTCTCCTTCTGACCACTCACCATCGTCCCACCATCAGCCCCCTGGCTCTGAGCCTTCATCCCCAGCTGATGTCTCGCACCACTCACCTGCATCCAAACAGTCTGTAACATATTGCTGACCTGCTCCTGACTCCACCTCCTGACACATAATAATAATAATAATAATAATAATAATAATAATAATAATAATAATAAATTATTTATACCCCGCCCATCTGGCTGGGTTTCCCCAGCCACTCTGGGCGGCTTTCAACAGAACATTAAAATACAACAATCTATTAAACATTAAAAGCCTCCCTAAACAGGGCTGCGTTCAGATGTCTCCTAAAGGTCTGGTAGTTGTTCTCTTTGACATCTGAAGGGAGGGCGTTCCACAGGGCGGGCGCCACTACCGAGAAGGCCCTCTGCCTGGTTCCCTGTAACTTGGCTTCTCGTAGTGAGGGAACCGCCAGAAGGCCCTCAGCGCTGGACCTCAGTGTCCGGGCTGAACGATGGGGGTGGATGACATACATGTGCATCGCTTGATTTCTCATTAAGTGTAAAACTAGACCTTCACCCTATGTACCTATGTGGGTTTTACCTCTTTTGCTGGGCAGGGGAGAGGCCTGTGCATTACCACCCCTCTCTTTTGTACTTTTAAGGATCTTACGAAAGCCTCTCTTCTCTAATCCACCAAGGTTCAATTGGCTTACTCATTAAAAAATACATATATAGCCAATCCTGGTAGTGAAGGCACATCTTCTAACTGGAAAATAACAGCAGCAGCAGCAACTAATTATAATAAATTAAGATGGTCTGACAAAACAGCCAGAACTTGCACTGGAACCCAGAAGGGGACATGACGATAAAAACCACACACAGTAAGTCATTTGAAAGAGATTGGCACATTTCCCCTACTCTTCATTTCCAGTCCCAATCATCTAACTAAATGAAGTGTGAAATAAAGCTCTGCCTAAATCATTAGACAATGCCAAAGCCCTTCCTTCGAAAGTCCCCGGAGTCCTTGTTGTTTTCAAACCAAGCTTGGTTCCCAGCAAAGCAGTTCTGGAAAGGGAACTCGTGGGGTTGTCTAAGCCCTGTGCATTTATCCACCACAGTCCAGCGATTGGAAGGTCCGCACATGCAATCGACGTGGATGCCAACGCATGCCGAAATGGGGACACACATCCACAGCAGGTTGGTCGTCCAATTGTTGTGCCTTAACAAAAGTGCAGGCTCCTCTGCCCTTTCCTCTTCTCCTTCTTCCCTTCTACAGCTGTCTCCGCTGCTGTAATTTTGTGCTGCCTGGTACCTCTGACATGGAGAGAGGTGGGCTTCAGAAGAGGGATCCTTGATCCAAGATAAATATGCCAGCAGATAGCTGTGACATCGATGTGTTGAAATGTTTCTTCAGTACAGCAGCAAGATATTTGTAGGGCTGTCTCCAGCTGAGAGTAACGATGCTTCTGGTCTTCTCTTCCTTACACAAAAGCTGGTAGCTACCCCTGATGTGAAACAGAAACTTCTTGCTTAAAAGAGTAAATAAAAACAAACAACTTCTCATGCTGTCCATTTTAAAACAGTGAGTAACGAAAATATTTGCAACAGTGTGCCCATCTGCATTGTAACAAACTGTGCTAAATTTACAATGGGCTTCTGGAATAAGGGACTCTGTATGATATAAACCGTTCGCACTGAGAACATTGATCAAATTGCTAATTGGATTCACACACCACGGACATCAGCCTTTAATGTTAGGCTTCATTGAGCAGCAAACAGTGGCATTTGTTTTCTTCCTAATGGCCCTGAGTGTCTTCAGGAATGCAGAAGTCCATCAAAGCTCTCGGCGCAGAGAAGAATGGTACCGACACAGCCGTACGAAACAGAGGCTGCCGCTAAGCCCATCATTTTGCTTCATCGCCAGTGTCCCCTTTTATGTACCTGGGGGACACTTCTCCAGGCATGTGGCACTTGCTTTGTGCATTAAGATAAAGTGTGTCGCCACTAAAGATTCCTACCAGCAGCTTGCAGCAGTCTAGACACAAAGCAGTTCTGTGACCCAGTGTGAATGTCAGCCTAGGGAGACCTGGGACCTCCATTCAGCCATGAAGCCCGTTGGGTGGTCATCATGAACTTTGGAGCCCAAGCCCAAAGTGCCTGGGGGCCCAAATGTTTGTTGTTTGTTTGTTTCATTTATCTCCCAAGGATCTCAAGGTGGTGTACATGGTTCTCCTCCTCCCCATTTCATCCCCACAGCAACCTTGTGAGGTACGTTAAGGTAAGAGATGGTGACTGGCCGAAGGTCACCTAATGAGATTCATGGTTGAGTGGGGATTCAAACCCTTGTCTCCCAGATCTGAGTCCAACCCTCTAACCATGACACCAGAGGCAGCAACAGATGATGGGGAGCAACAGTATAGCAGGAAAGATACCTGGCAAAAGCACCCGGCTTGGGTGTTGACAGTAGTCACTGAAACATACTTCTTTTTTAATTTAAAAAATGCATTTGGAAGCGTGTTGGGTGGTTTGGGGCATTGTGTAGCAAAGTAACAAGGCTTCATTTCCCCAGAAACCTTCCGGGCATAAGATAGAATCACAGAATTGTAGAGTTGGAACGGACAACGAGGATCATCTACTCCACAGGTGTCAAGGACAAGGCCCGCGGGCCAAATGCGGCCCGCGAGACCTCCTCATGTGGCCCGTGAGCGTGCGCTGATTGGCGGTGGGCGGCGAAGGTCAGCGCGCGAGAGAGGAAGGGAGCAGAGGTTTTTTTTCCCCGGGCCGTTTTGGCCCAGCGCGGCTTTTTGCCGCCTCGGGGGTGCCCCGCGCGGCTTTCTGCCGCGTCGGGGAAGCCCCCCGCACCAGCCTGCCGATCCCACCACCACCCCGCGCTGCGCCAATCCCTGCGAACAGCAGGCAGTGGTGGGGGGGGAGAGAATGAGCAGCATCTCCTCCGCTACAGCGGAGACGTTTCTTGCTCCTCCCGGCCGCCCCCCCCTCGCAAAAGCCTTCTTTTGCGGGTGGGGGGGTGGAGAAGCAAGCAACATGCCCTCTGCTACAGCGGAGGAGACGTTTCTTGCTCCTCCCGGCCGCCCCCCCCTCGCAAAAGCCTTCTTTTGCGGGTGGGGGGGTGGAGAAGCAAGCAACATGCCCTCTGCTACAGCGGAGGAGACGTTTCTTGCTCCTCCCGGCCGCCCCCCCTCGCAAAAGCCTTCTTTTTCGGGTGGGGGGGTGGAGAAGCAAGCAGCATCTTCCCTCTCTCCTCTCTCTCTTTCACTCCTTCCTTCCTTCCTTCTCTCTCTCTCTGTCTCATTCCCTTTTACCCCTCCCTCCCTCCTTCCTCCCTCCCCTCTCTCCTCTCTCTTTCACCCCTTCCTTCCTTCCCTCTCCCTCTTTCTTTCACTCTCTCTCACCCTTTCCTTCCTTCCCCCCTCTCTCATTCCTTTCTTTCCTTCCTTCCTTCCTTCCTTCCTTCTTTCCTTCCTTCCTTCTTTCCTCCCTCCCTCCCTCCCTCCCTCCCTTCCTTCCTTCTCTCTCTCTCTCTCTCTCTCTCTCTCTCCCTTTATTTTTCTTTCTTTCCTTCCTTCCATCCATCCATCCATCCATCTCTCTTTCTCACCCCTTCTTTCTTTCCTTCTTTCCTTCCTTCCTTCTCTCTCTCTTCCCTCCCTCCCTCCCAGCCTTTTAGAGGAGGAAAACCAGAAAAAAATATTTTTTCCACACAGTGGAGAGGGGGAGGGCGGCCCTTTGAGGGTCACCAGCCCTTTGAGGGTGACCAAACTGCTGATGCGGCCCCCGATGAATTTGAGTTTGACACCCCTGATCTACTCCAATCTCCTAAAGTGCAGGAATCTTTTGCCCAACGTGGGGCTCAAACCCACAACCCTGAGATTAAGTCTCCTGCTTTACCAACTAAGCTATCTATCATGGACAAAGATTTGATTCCCCTCCCCCTACCTATTCTTATGCACATCTGGCATTGTAAAGCAGTTCTGTACGCTTATTAAAATGGGATCTGAATATGCTGGAGTTTGTTAGGTTCATATGTCATGAACGCTGCTTCTCATTTTGCACTATAACATTTCATTAATACTGCAAGAAATCCCTTATTTCTGACTGATTCCTGAAATATTTCCCTCTAACTGCTCCCAAGGGAATTATTTGGGCATTTTGGTGAATACAAAAGCCAGCACCTGGGAGAAATGTTTCAGAAAAGGACATGCAGCCTGCTGTGTGTCAGTTTGCATGAAAACAGAATAGTAAATTGAGCCTAACAGTATGTATCTGACAGCTGCCAATTTGGCCAACACTGCCGAACATACCGAGGGATTTCAAAGCTATTGTATCCTCTGCTGCTCATTGCTGGATAAAACAGATAGATTTTTTTCTGAAGGATTATGTAACCTATCGAGGTGCATGACAACCTACAAAGCTGACATTAAAGCAGAAGTTGCTGTTTAAAAACTATTAAAAATGAGTAAACAAAAGGAGATATTTTAAAAAACAGTTAAAGAGGAAAATAACGATTGAGAATAGAATCGTTAAGAGTTGGAAGTCGGTTAGTCTGACCCTTGCTTGGTGCAAGATGGCAATCCAGCCTTAGCTTATTACATCTCCAATGAAGGACAACCCAACACCTCCTGAAGCAGACGGGTCTTCCCATTAGGAAGTTTCTCCTACTGTTTAACCAAATCTGCTTCTCTGCAATTTTCACCCAGTGGCTCCAATCCTGCCTTCTGGAACAGCTGAGAACAACATCCCGCTCCCTGTTCTGCATGGCAGCTCTTCAGTTACTTGGAGACTGTTCTCGTGTGCTTCCTTAACCTCCCCCTTTTTCCAGATTAAGCATACTCAACTCTTTCAACTTTCCTCATGGGACTTCGGGATCCTGGTCACCCTCCTCTGGTCATACGCCAGTTGGTCATTGTCCATCGGTGGTGCCAAGAGTTGCACACAGGATGTGGCAGGACTATCACTTCCTGGGATCTGTTGATGCAGCCCAGCGGCGCCATCTTCTCAGGTTGATTGAGGGGAACTGATGTGACGTCCTGATGTCGTGAAGAGCCAGGGGGCATTGCCAAAGGTCCTCAGAACATTGAGGGGGCCCAGTCCCTTAAAAAAAGTCAGGGGGGGGTAACTGCCTTGGCCCCTGGTTGCCAGTGCATATGATGCAGTCTAAGATTGCAGGAGCATTTCACCAGCCACAGTTAATTGCAACCTGTGCAGGGCAGTTGCACCCAAGTTGAAGAGAGGCCTGCACAAACTGCTGCCCTTTAAAAAGTAATAATAAATGTGGGGGGAATAGAGTTTGACAAGGATGCGCAGTTGTGCCTTACTTTTACGTTATTCGCCAGGTTTCTCTAAGCTGGTGTCAAATGTTAGCTTTTGTATTTCATGAAGTCATATTCTTTTATTGCACTGTAGTAGTTCGTGTCTTTTTGTTTCCTTGTATTTTGCACTTGAGAATCAACACCATAAACCAGGCATCACCAAACTGCAGCCCTCAAGATGTTTTGGCCTACAACTCCCATGATCCCTAGCTAACAGGACCAGTGGTCAGGGATTATGGGAACCTTAGTCCAAAACATCTGGAGGGCCGAAGTTTGGGGATGCCTGCTGAAACTCTGGTCCCTCAGACCAGATTTTAAAAAAAGCAGGGGCAGGGATTTGAAGTTTTCAATTAAAAGGAAGGTGTGGAGGGGAGTCATCCCAGCACAGATGTCCACAGCCATCATTTTAGTCAAGGACCTGGTACAACGGATTTGCAATTAAGTGAAGTGAGCTGCTATAGTCAAGCTCTGTGAGATGTGTTTTCCTCTAACTGCCATCAATCCGTAACAAAAAAGTCAAATAAATTTGAATGATGTTGGGAAATCACAGGCTAATTACTAGTATTACAGCAGCAGAGAAATAGGGGCTAAATTCATCAGATAAATTATTCATTGTGAATTATATCATTATTAGTATGATATACTTTGATGAAGTCCTGGTTTAGCTGCTTTTTTGGCACATTGTAATAATGTCAATTTTCATTATTTATGGAGTCATTTCTCACATTTGTCCTGTTCATGCCTTGTATAATGTATTGCAGATGCAATTCTCCACCATTAATGAACTAAGCATTTGGCAGAGACAAACAAAGGAAGGAAAGGGGACTGAGGAAACAACAGCAGTGAAGCTCCGTTGCGGTTGCTTGCGTGTGTGTCTCTAAGTCACCCTACCATTTTAGATTAGAGTTTAGTGCAGCGGCCTCTGAATGGGGGTTCCCGTGGTCTGCAATACCCATTAAAATCCCCGAACTGGATAAGTAGGGCTTTGGGAACGCACACGAGGTGGTTCAGTTTGGGGTCTTGAATACTCATTCTAAATGCCTCATATATATTGATCAAAGTAACTGGAGAATGAAGACATAGGCAAAGGGTTGGATTTACAATGGGAAGGCTGTAATATAAACTTTTAGAGAAAGGAGGGGAAGGATATTAGAAGCTGTGCTGCTTTTATGGCTGCAAGGTGGCTTTTAACTTAAGCAGCGTGAAATGAGATCACCTCGATGGCTTTGAGTCTTTCCCGAACCTATCTTCATCTGAACACAGGATGATTCTTTGCCCTGCTAAGCATTCTATCATAAAGGTCTATAAGGTAGGGACACATTTTGGTGGCCTTCTTGACTGGGCCCCGGAACACACAGCCAAGGGCTCCTCCACATCACCTATTTATTGGGCATTCATCCTGATTCGCTAGAATCATAGCCAGCTGCATCATAGGCAGCCTTTATTGTCCATTTGTTCTGATTTGTTTGCAGGGCAGTTGTGAAACAATCAGCACTCACCCAGATTTACTTGAGGGGTGTTTAATCACTCATGCTCCACCCCAGGGGCTTCTTGCCCATAGAGGCAAGTGGCGTGGGGCACCAAGTTCTGGAGGGCGCCAGGGAAGATGCAGATGCTGGGCACGGTGCCTCCCAGCATCAGCTCACTGCCCTTGCCCACTTCACTGAAGCAGCGCCGTGCTCGGAGCCTCCACCTCTTCCCCGCCGGAGGAGCCGCCCTCCAGCCACTGCCTGCCGCCTCCAGCCCTGCAAAGCTGCTGGCAGCGCCGTAAAAAGGTCAGCAACTCTGGGAAAACAGGGGGACGCCAGAGGGATCTTTGCACCACAGCATCGGATATACTTAAGACGGCCCTGCTCCACCCCCCACATCACTTTTCAAACTGCAAAAGTCTGGGTTTGTTTGTTTTTAAAGTGAATTTATTGCACTCGAACCACAGGGCACTTTAATTCCGCTTTTATGCACTCGGTTTCCTTCTTCAAAATAGTGACAGTCTGGTGGCACCCCAAGAGAGGAGAAAATACAGCAGGGATGGCAAGAAACTCCACACAAAATTCCATCTCTAGACACATCAAATGTGACAAACCAGTGTCACAAAGCAGCTCAGTCTGAAAGAATCGTTTCCAGAGCCTAACAGGGAAATGTCCTTCTAAGCAGGCCAGACTGGTACCATTTCTTTATACAGTTTTCACAGCACCAAAGGTACCAACAAAGCAGTGTTCAAGAGCCTCTCTTCAGGTTTTGCAATACAACTTGAATACCATCACCTTGAATAATCGCCTTGAATACCATTGCCTTCACAGCCAAATCTCTTCCACCACCGTCTCCCTCATCAACTTGCACCGTTGCCTTCAGCGCAATTTCGCCTTTTCCTCCTCTGCCCTGCCTTCCTTCAGTTCGAATTCACTAAATTACCTTCGCCTTCTCCACCTCCTTCATGCTTCATTGCTTGTTGGTTGAACATACTCATTTATTTGTTTATATATTTGTTAAATATATCCTTCCAAAGGAACCCAGAGCAGCAGAATGAGATTGGTCAGATCAAAAGTATTCGTAGATACGGCAACAAACTAATAGTGCTTGGTAATGCACAAGCAAAAGGAAACCATTCCACAAGAACTCAAAAAGGATGCACAGTTGCAGCATTTTCTGCTAACTGGGTATATAACTTATTGAATGCTTTTCATAACTCAACTGGAAGTACGAGATGGATTTAGAACTTTGATTTTGTTCCTCCTGCTCTCATTATTTTGCCAACAGCCTGACCTATAAATGATTCCTACATCTGCTCCCCTTGAAAAAAAGGGCTGAGGAGCCTGTGACCTCCCTCCAGATGTTGTTCAGCTACAACTCACATCTATTGGACATGCAGACTGGGAATTATGGGAGTTGGGGGTCCAACAACCTCTGGTGAACCACTCCTGCTAGACCGGTCTGAAAACTGGCTCATCCAGAGGGGGGGGGACTTGCCTCCCACAACTTCCAGCTAACAGTGCCAAAAGGCAAAAATAAATAAACAATCAAAATGAAATGACTACCCTACAAGATGCCTTGTAGAAACCCGAAATAACCACAAAATTTAATGCTGCATTATGAAGTACAGAGAGAGTTACAGGAACACTCATCAGCATCAAAATGTTACAGCTTTCTGTATGAACAAAGATCTTCCATAAATAATAAAGAGCTGTTCTGTCTTATTTCATAACTTATGCAGAAGACTGAATAACGTGTCACAGGGAGTTATAAATGCATCATGTCTTAATTTGCGGCTGTCTCACTTGGAAACCTGTGTGAGCTGCACAACAGATATCTTAAGAGAACAGCGAGATAATCTGCTAGTCCACAACTGTGCAAATACGTTCCATGAGTTCCTGTAAGACTTCAAGGAATGTGACTGTCTTCAGCCTTGTAGCATAGCGCTCAATGCAGATGTCTCTGATACGTAGTGGCTTTCCTCTATTTCTGGTGTCCCACCATGAGGTCTGTTGCTTCAGTAACCAAAATGGCACAATGCACATACAGCAGGGAGGTATCAGCAGGCTTGAGGTATACGCTTGTACTACGAAAAAGGGGGAGGAAGCCCCCAAACCAGCCCAATGAAGTTACAGTATCACAACATGCTAACAATTGACAGGCGATTTTACAATTACAGGTATATGTTAAAATGAGCATAAAGCTTGCCAATAGGCCAAGTAACAGTATTCTAAGCTTCCCATCCAAAATAGTCCCAACACAGATGGCATTAGAGTAACCCTCAAAATGTCCCCCACCCAACACTTCTTCTGGGGGCAGTTCCCTAATGAAGACTCCAAGGACCAGAAATCAAGGGCTGGAGAGCCAGTAGAAGCAGCCACCAGAACTAGGCAACTCAACTATTATTGTTGTTGTCGTTTAGTCGTGTCCGACTCTTCGTGACCCCATGGACCAGAGCACGCCAGGCACTCCTGCCTTCCACTGCCTCCCGCATGAGTTTGGTCAGACTCATGTTGGTAGCTTCGAGAACACTGCCCAACCATCTCGTCCTCTGTCGTCCCCTTCTCCTTGTGCCCTCCATCTTTCCCAACATCAGGGTCTTTTCCAGGGAGTCTTTTCCTCTCATGAGGTGGCGAAAGCATTGGAGCCTCAGCTTCAGGATCTGTCCTTCCTCAACTATAGGTGAACTATATCCCCCCTTCAAAGTGAATGGGGCATTCCACAGTTAGAAAAGTTCAGATTTGCGCATTGCAGCATCTGTTAAGCTTTGAACGGGGCTGCATAACTCTTCTTTTCTTTTTCTTAAAGGGAGAACTTTGGGTCGTGACATCTTTATGCCATCTTCCCGCTCTTCCCCCCCCCCACCCAACGTCAACCTTCACTTCTCACATCTGAAACTTGTTCTTGAAACATAGCTCTAGTTCTCTTGTGTTTAATACCAGCTTGGTTCAATTATTTCTCGGCTTTATTACCACAAAGTAAACTGAAGTCTTGCAGTGAACATAATGAATTCATACTCTATTCAAACAAATCCAATTTAACGTAACATTTAAAGAACAGCTTTATTTGGAATATTTATAATGCATATGCTGAACATCCTTATTTTGTTCCACAAAGGCAAACGGGGGGACAACTGTTCTTCCAGCAGCTAACTGCTATATTTCAGATGAGAAATAGGCTTTAGCTGTTAATTTCTTTCTAGTACTTTGCATATCATTATTATTCAGTCACAATAGTGCCTGAATAGTTCGGCTTCAACTCCTAAGTACTGTGGGGGCAGGTGGGGGCTTTTGCCTGACTTACATTATTATTTTTCTATTGTTTTATATGTTGACTTGAGGAATGCATCCATAATAATTGTCCAAATTTCAGTATTATTACTATTACCATTATTTATTACATTTCTTGCCAGCCGTTCACCATGAGGTTCAAGGGCGTGTTGCAACAATTTCAAAATACAATATTAAAAACATTTAAAACATATTGCAATAAAGGGAATGGGGTGGGTCCTAAATATATATCTCAGGTGTCAAAGGCCAGGATAGCAAAATACATTTTCAGCACATGTCAAAAACTATATCATGTAGGGTTGCCATAATTCAAAAAGTAAAAACCAGGACACCCCGAAAGCTGTTGAGCCTTTTTTTACAAATACACCCAAAAAAGTGATTTTTCGATTAACTTGCCTAAGATCCAGGACAAACCGCTGCCTTTCAAAACCCCCCCCCCCCCAATGTCAATTCCGCCTTTGAAATACTGGTAATGTCTGGGGGAAATGTGGACATATGGCAGCCCTAAGTAATGTAAGTGCCTGGCACACCTCTGTAGAAATGGAACTCTAGAAGTTATCACAAATAATTCCCTCTCCCAAGCTGCCACCACCACCCCAAACTTGTGAGTGCATTGGAATTCAAATGATAAAACAATAAAATACAATATAAGAAATAAAAGAAGCAAACTACAGTGGTACCTCTAGTTATGAACTTAATTCGTTCCGGAGGTCCGTTCTTAACCTGCAACTGTTCTTGAGGCGTGCTTTCGCTAATGGGGCCTCTTGCTGCCGCTGCACCTCCGGCACACGATTTCCGTTCTCATCCTGGGGCAAAGTTCTCAACTCGAGGTAACTCTTCCAGGTTAGCGGAGTTTGTAACCTGAAGCGTTTGTAACCTGGGGCGTTTGTAACTCAAGGTACCACTGTACAATTGAAAATCAGTATGACTATTAATGCAGACACGAGCCACAGTTTGGGAATTTTAAATTTAATCACAATTCTTGTGAGCGCTGAAAGTGCGATGGGATGCTAAAGTTCCCTCTCCCTCCTCTCCGCCCAGTTAGAAACGGGTCTTTTTGAATGGGCTCCACAAAACCTCCCACATGACACCAGATTGTATCGTTGCAACAGTTGGTGGGAGGGTAACTTTTTCCCGCTGAAAAGCAAGTTTGCAGTGGCACTGGGGCACCATCTTGCCACACAGATCTGCACTCACATGGTTCCACTTCAAGCATCACCTTTGTGGCAGAACGTATATATAGATTGAGCCTAAGAATAGTTCAGTTGTGGGATAAGGTTCCAGGCAGAGCTGGCCCTACCATTAGGTGGAGTCAGGCAACTGCCTCAGGTGGCTAATCCTGGACCTCAGGTGTGGTAGAAGCAACCAGCATTGATCTCCAACTATCTTCTGTGTGGGGGATTTTGTGGAAGAGTGCCATCTTATCCTTTGCCTCAGGCAGCAAACCTCTTGGACCTTTGCTGGTTCAAGGATAATTTTCCCAAAGCCCTTCAAGGAACTGTTAATTATGTGCTTGGTTTGGAAATGAAATTCCAAATAAGAAACACAAATAAAAACTGTCATTTTATATACATACCAGTGACTGGCTTTAATTTCTCCTTATCCAAGGACACACAATTGATCATAACATAATAGCTAGGAGCTAA
Source organism: Darevskia mixta (assembly GCA_034641385.1). NCBI lineage: Eukaryota > Metazoa > Chordata > Lepidosauria > Squamata > Lacertidae > Darevskia > Darevskia mixta. The sequence continues at coordinate 27,250,763 of JAWWNH010000001.1, forward strand.
TATTGATTAATGATTACACACACAAACATATTCACAAACTCATTATTCAAAGCATTCATATTTCAGTAGGACTCATCAGACATAAGCTCTCTGAGGACCAAGACACAAACATCTAGGAAATTATTTACCGACAGAACTTATCCATATGTACCAGGGGATCCAATTCTGCTCTCATTATACTACTGGGAATTGTATAGTTGCATGTGAAATCAATTACCGGTATATTCTAATCCCCAAATCTTTCTCTGGATGGTAATGGGCTGATTTAGATGAAGTGTGCTTCAGTGTGGATTGCAAGACTTGTTTGGCACTGCATGAAAGTTGTGTAATGCAGCAATTATGTGTTGCTTTTTTCTATGTGCTTTTAGTAACCAACTGTTGCAAAGCTTTGCACTCACATCCTGATGCAATGAGACACTGAGACAACAGAGTAAATTGGGAAATTTGTGCGCAGTAGGCAAAGGACTCACAAACCACAATTCACCATATTCACTTGGATGAATTTCTACATAGAAAACAGGAACAGAAAAAGCTGCCTTATACAGAGTCAGACCATTGTCTACCCTGACTAGGAGTGGCGACTCTCCATGATTTCAGATAGGGAACATTCCCAGCTGTACTTGATGATGCTGGGGATAGACCTTCTGCATTCAGAGCAAATCTACCCTTCCTCGTGGAAGATATATTGGCTTACAGGGAAGGGATAGAAAAACAGCCAGAAGCATGGGAAAGTATGGGAAAGAGTTTAGGTTAGCTACAAGCTGTCTTCAAACTTGTGAATGGTTCAGATTATTGCCTTGGGAATAAGCTTTCGTGTGCATGCACACTTCTTCAGATGATGGACTTCCATTTCATGCGGCTCAATGTGGTGCCTTCCATGGTTCTAGATTCAGGTAGGTAGCCGTGTTGGTCTGACAGCATCAGACCAACATGGCTACCTACCTGGCTGTAGGATTTTGTTTGCTTGCACTATTCCCTGCTTGTCTCTTGTAAATAATCAAATGTTACAAAGATACCATGAGTTTGCTCTCTGATCCAAATGGATATTTAACCTATTGGTGCTGTTTTAGGGCTTCTTTTTCTTTGAAGAATGGGGAGTATGTATTGTTCATCTAAACTTTTTTTTAAAAAAATAATGGTAATTGAAATTGGAAATTTGTTAAAATAGCAAATTATTTCAAAATGGCATGAGTTCACATATGTAAACCTCCTTAAATTCAATGGGACCTCCTCTCTAGTAAGTACATTTAGGAATTGCAACCTTAGACAGTTGTGTTAATAGCGAACACCCAAAGGCTGGATGCATTTTGGATTAATCACATTGAGTTATGAGAACATAATGCATGATGTAGGGAAAGTATCTCAAAATGAACATTTTCTCTCTTTTCATAAGATAAAGCATATATATTCAACCATATAATTAGCCAATTAATGTTTGTAAAAGCTTTCCAGTCTTAGAAGACATCTTACTAGAAAAAAATAGTAGGATTTTTATTGTTGTTGTTGTTCTTGTTGTTATTATTTTGTGATGGTGCATTTCCAACAAAGGACTGTCATATTTGGCTGCAGAACTCCTATAGTTACTAGTCAACTGGAATATAATCCTGTCAATGCAAAGAAGGATGTTGAAAACAAAAGCACACTGGGGGCTCAAAGCTAAGCTCAGAACAACCTGCAGTCATGTTGTGCTGGGCTAGAATTTAGATGTCTTCTGATTCTACCTTCTGTGGATTGGACTATGTGAAGCAGAGCCTTCCCTATGCAGCCCCAATGCTTTGGATTAACCTCTGACAAGACCTTTCTTTCCCCCCCCTTTCCCCCCCCTTTTACCATGGAGTCACTGGTCTTTCCCCCCCTCTGCTGCTTCTACATGCAGTTACAGTGGTTACAAGCACTTCAGGTTACAGACTCCACTAACCCGGAAGTAGTACCTCGGGTTAAGAACTTTGCCCCAGGATGAGAACAGAAATCGTGCAGCGGCAGCAGGAGGCCCCATTAGCTAAAGTGGTACCTCAGGTTAAGAACGGTTTCAGGTTAAGAACAGACCTCAGGGACGAATTAAGTTCGTAACCAGAGGTGCCACTATACTGGTTTATACATGTGCTTATGTCACCTTAAATGCTGTCAGAGGTTGGTCGGCACTTTGTGATTTCTTTGAAAAGTGGGGTGAATTTTTAAAAAATTATTCTAAATGTAAAATACATGAATAAACCAGTCACTTTCAGAAGTTGCACAAACCGAAAGAAAGAAAGAAAGAAAGAAAGAAAGAAAGAAAGAAAGAAAGAAAAAGAAAGGGCACCGCTCATAAAGTTTTGTACCTACATTTTGGCAACAGATGACAAAACAGAGGAGGAGAAGGAAGGGTGGTGTCAGGGGCTGGCCGGGTTCCGAAGCGGTGCCAGAGGAGACAGCGGACCTAGACAGAGCCCCGCTGACGCCCGAGGAGTTATTGAGGGTCTGGGACCAGGAGCAGGCACAGCCCCTGCTGACACCAGAGCAGATGGTGCAGCAATGGGAGGAAGCCTCCACCAGAGGGCTAGCACAGCCAATGGGAAGGGACCAGGAGAGGGAGTCCGAGGAGGAGGGGAGGCTTAGAGAGCCTGCCAGAGCATCAGACACAACCAGCGTGGAGGGCGAAAGCGAAAGGGAAGAGGGGGCAGGAGGACCACCTAGGTCAAGGGCACGGAAGCGGAAAAAGGAGAGGCGGAGACTAGGGTTTCCGAAGCTCCTCTGCTGGGGGCGGAGCCGCAAATCAGTACTCGAAGGATCTGACTCCGAGGGGTCGGATGCATAGCCGTGAAGTCTGGACTGTTCAATGTTATAAAATAAAGTGATTGGTTAATAGACGGCGTTTGTGGATGCTTACTTCCGAGGAGACACACATCCGTCTCACAGCATCCTTCGAGTCTTCGTCACCTCCTCAGAAGTAAAGCACAACCAGCATGAGCAACGCGGAGGAAGCCGCAGCGTTAGCTGCCCAAGGAGCCGGCGGTGGAGGTGCCCCTACCTGGGAAGACAGAGCTCGTGAGCTAGAGGTACTGTACCGAATTAGTCAAGCCAGGTTGGAGGAGGCAAGAATTCACGCTGAGCAGGGCAGGAGTGCGCAGGCGGCAAGGCGAATCACCATGCTAGCCAGCAGGTTTCAGGGCAAGCCGGAACAGTACATAGGTTTTAGAACGGACATGCTGTATACCCTGGAACTGCAAAAAGACTCATTTAAAAATGAGGAGGAGCAGGTTGGATTTGTAATTTCGCATTTTGAATTAGCTGCTCGTGATTGGGTGAGGCCACTGATTTTGGCCAGGGACCCAGCGCTTCAGAGAGTAAAAGAGTTCTTTAAAGCGATGGACGCGGTTTATACTAGCTGCTCTGAACAGGAATTGGAATCGCAGGAACTCCTGCTTTTGAGGCAAGGGACTATGACGGTGCGACAGTACCAGGCAAGGTTTTCGTTGTTGAGTCATCGTCTGGGATGGGACACCAATACGCCTCAAATGATAGCGCTCTTTAAGTTAGGTCTGGTCGATGAAGTAAAGGACTCTTTGGCGAGAGGGGGTCCCTACAATGACATGAAAAGTCTCACAGAAGCAGCGATGGCAATCGGCATTAGACTGGAGCTCAGAGACAAAAGCAGGAAGGAGGGGAAGGCGGGAAGGTGGTTCAACTTCCGCATTCCAACACAAGCAGAGAGACCGGCTGCAGCGCAAACGCACCTCCCGGAAGAAACGCCTATGGAATTGGGGGGAGCGCGCGCGCGCCCTTTTTCAAACGCAACGGTTGCCAAGGGGAGTGACACGCAAGGCGGGAAGGCGCCCAGGAAGTGCTTTGTATGTCACCAAATCGGACACCTAGCCAAGGCGTGTAATAAAAAGAAGGTGTGGCAAGGCATGACGGGGGCTGTAACAGGAGAGGGGGAGGAGCAGATGGCAAGGCAGGGAAACGGGAATGCCGGCTGGCAAGTCACGGGGACGGCCAGCCCGGCTCAGGAGCAGTAAAATGTCCCCCCAGCAACGCACCCGAGACGCCCCCCCCCCAGCCCGCCCGAGCGCACCCCCCCCCACCCTCCCAAGCCAGGCATCGTGATGGAAGTCACACTGGAGCTGCCCAATGGCTTCACCATGCAAGTCCCCGCCCTCGTCGATTCGGGAGCCTCGGCAGACTTCCTGGATATAGACTTTGCCCGGCAACACCAGCTTCACCTCCTGCCTTTGCATTTCCCCTTGCAAGTCACCACAATTGATGGGAGGGAGTTGAAAGGAGGGGCTGTCACACAAAGCACTCCACCCATGCGGATGGGGATTGGAAGGCACTCTGAAGTTATTGCCTTCCACGTCACCACGTTAGCAGGTCCCCCCATCATACTGGGGATGGGGTGGCTGGACAGACATGACCCAGTAGTGAGCTGGCATCAGCGCTCTCTAACGTTTGGTTCTGCGTATTGCATGGAGAATTGCTTGCAGCAGATGCGTCCCAAGGGGCAAGCAGATGCAGCCATGATGCAAGCAGGGGAAGTCACACTCCCTGCGCAATATGCAGAGTTTCAGCAGGTGTTTAGTGAAAGGGAAGCGGACAAGCTACCTCCCCACCGCCCCTACGACTGCCGAATTGACCTGGTGCCAGGAGCTCAGCTGCCACCAGGCAAGCTTTATTCAATGTCGGAGCAGGAGATAGCAGATCTGAAAGACTTCATTGACAAAAACCTGGCCAGAGGGTTCATCAGGGAAAGCAAGGCTGTAGGGGGCAGCCCAGTGTTCTGGGTGGACAAACGTGACACCCCCCAACGGAGGCTCGTATGCGATTACCGGATCCTAAACTCCCAGACCCTCCCTGTCTCCTACCCCATGCCGAGAATCGACGACCTGCTGGCGGCGGTACGCAAGGGCAGGATCTTCACCAAGCTGGACCTGAGAGGAGCGTACAACCTCATCAGGATCAGGGAGGGGGATGAGTGGAAAACTACTATGTTCACACCCCTGGGGCCTTATGAGTTCCTAGTCATGCCCTTCGGCCTCCAGTCAGGCAGCCAATGCTTCCAAGCGTTCATGCATCACGTGTTGGGACCCCTGTTGTACAAACAGGCAGTGGTCTATTTAGATGACATTCTGGTGTACTCTCAGACCCCGGAGGAGCACGTGCAACACGTCAAGGAGGTTCTGCAGAGGCTCCAGGAGCACCAACTATGTGTCAAGCTGGAGAAGTGCCAGTTCCACACCACAGAAGTGGACTTCCTGGGCTACCGCCTCTCAGATGAGGGAATAGCCATGGACACCGACAAGGTAGAGGCGATCTTACAATGGAAGAGCCCCAAGACCAAGAAAGACGTGCAAAGGTTCGTCGGCTTCGCAAATTTCTATAGAAAGTTCGTCCCGGCGTTCGCACACATGATGGCACCAATTACAGACTGCTTGAGAGGCAAGAAGAAGTTCCAGTGGACGGAGAAGGCGCAGCAAGCCTTTGAAACACTCAAGAAGGTCTTCGCCTCAGAGGAGCAGTTGCTGCACGTGAACCCCAGCAAGCCCATCAGGATAGAGACAGATGCATCAGATCGCGCCATAGGAGCTATACTACTGCAGCAGGATCCAGCAAGGGAATGGCGGCCCTGTGCGTTCTATTCCAGGAAGCTGAGCCGGTCGGAGGCGAACTACGCTATTTGGGACAAAGAGCTATTGGCAGTGGTAGCGGCATTCAAACACTGGCGTCACTTTTTGGCGGGGGCGCAGCACCAAATCCAGGTACGCACGGATCACAAGAACCTGGAGTACTGGTGCACGGCGAGGGTGCTCAACCAGCGCCAAATGCGATGGGCAGAGTTCTTCGCGGACTTCAACTTCCACATCCAGTATGTGCCGGGCGAGCAGAACAGCAGGGCGGACGCCCTATCCAGGAAGCCGGAGTACATGGAAGACGAAGGACCTCCAGTGGCCAGGGCCATCTTCAAACCTGAACAGTGGCGGTGTGGGGCGGCACTGGGTGGTCGGGAAGAACTGGTGCGCCTCACACAGGCCGATGCCTTTGCCCAGAATAAGCTCAGGGAACTCAAGGAAGGGGATCCCAAGGCAGGAGGGTTTGAGGAACAGGAGGGGCTGCTGTTGTACAAAGGGGCACTGTATGTGCCAGGGGAGGACATGAGGGCCAAAATTCTCAGACAGCTCCATGACAATCCCACAGCGGGGCACTTTGGGCAATTCAAAACCATGATACTGGTCACGAGAGAATTCTGGTGGCCGAAAATCAGACAGGACGTCAGGGACTACGTCAGGGGGTGTGAGGTTTGCCAAAGGGCCAAGGGGGAGAGGAGGGTACCAGCAGGGCTACTGGAACTGCTTCCCACCCCGAGCAAGCCCTGGGAAGCGGTTTCGCTGGACTTTGTCACGGATCTCCCCCGGTCCAAAGGCCACACGGCTGTACTGGTCGTAGTGGATCTCCTGACCAAGATGGCCCACTTCATTGCCTGCCCCAAAGTGGTGTCGGCGGAGGAGACGGCCCGGTTATTTGTGCAGCATGTGTTTAAGCTGCATGGTATGCCCGCGAGAGTAATTTCGGATCGCGGAGCCCAATTTACCTCCCGTTTCTGGCGCAAGCTCATGCAGATCTTGCAGGTGCAGGTGTGTCTGTCCTCCGCACGCCATCCACAGACCAACGGTCAATCGGAGCGTGTTAATTCCATTCTGCAGCAGTATCTGCGTTGTTACGCTTCCCAGCAACACAACGACTGGAGTGACAAGCTATCCCTTGCAGAGTTTTCGTACAACAATGCTCAACACTCCTCGGCAGGCATGTCCCCGTTCCAGGCGAACTACGGCAGTCACCCCAGAGCCTTTCCGGGAAGGGAGGGGGAACAGGGGGATGGAGACGTGCCAGCCGCACAGAGCTTTGCTGAGGAGTTGGAAGCATTGCATCAATTGCTCAGTGACAATTTGGAGCGAGCAAAAGAAGCTTACAAAACGGCAGCGGACCGGCACCGCAGGGAAGGGGAGGACATCCAGGTGGGAGATATGGTATGGTTGTCCACGCAAGGGTTGCCTATCCGCGGCGGATGCAAGAAGCTGCAGCAACGTAGACTGGGGCCTTTTGAGGTAGTGGAGCAGATTAACCCCGTGGCTTTCAAACTGCGACTGACGAACGACATGAGGATTCACCCGGTGTTCCACAGGTCTCTCCTGTCCAAGTACAGGGAACCTCACAGGTACCAACAGGGCTACCAGCAGGGGTCACAGGGGTTACCGCTGCTGGAACCGGAACTGTTCAACGAGGCTACCGAGATTTTGGACTCCAGGTGGCAAGGGGATGAACTGCAGTATTTGGTAGCGTGGGAGGGGGAGCCAGCGTCGGAAAATGCATGGGTCCCGGCAGAGGAAGTCACCAAGGAACATCTGGTGTGGGAGTTTCACGAACTATTCCCGCACAAGCCCAAACCATACCGTTGGCAACTAAGAGACGTGTTTCAACCCACAGACTCGGAGGAAGGGGACTTCTGGGGTTTCCCGCCATCAGAGGGGGGTGAAGGGTACCCTATGGTAGGAGAAGGAAGCGAGAGTGCAGAACCCTTCTCTCCACCCATGGCCAGGGAGGACTGGGAAGACGTGTTTAACTCTTCGTCCAGTGGTGACACCACAATATTCTTAGGTTTCCCTTCCTCCCCTGACACAGCAGATGAGTCTTGGGGGGAGCTGGGGGATCTGGCAAGGGAATCCGACACCGATCGACCTCAACCCTGTGCGCCTTCTCAGGAGGGGAAGGGGGGCTTGGAAGGGGGGGTGGATGTCAGGGGCTGGCCGGGTTCCGAAGCGGTGCCAGAGGAGACAGCGGACCTAGACAGAGCCCCGCTGACGCCCGAGGAGTTATTGAGGGTCTGGGACCAGGAGCAGGCACAGCCCCTGCTGACACCAGAGCAGATGGTGCAGCAATGGGAGGAAGCCTCCACCAGAGGGCTAGCACAGCCAATGGGAAGGGACCAGGAGAGGGAGTCCGAGGAGGAGGGGAGGCTTAGAGAGCCTGCCAGAGCATCAGACACAACCAGCGTGGAGGGCGAAAGCGAAAGGGAAGAGGGGGCAGGAGGACCACCTAGGTCAAGGGCACGGAAGCGGAAAAAGGAGAGGCGGAGACTAGGGTTTCCGAAGCTCCTCTGCTGGGGGCGGAGCCGCAAATCAGTACTCGAAGGATCTGACTCCGAGGGGTCGGATGCATAGCCGTGAAGTCTGGACTGTTCAATGTTATAAAATAAAGTGATTGGTCAATAGACGGCGTTTGTGGATGCTTACTTCCGAGGAGACACACATCCGTCTCACAGGTGGCTTGTGTAATATGAGAGAATGTAGATGCTAGTACTTGATATGTAAAGCCAAAAAAGACCAAGTTTTGCTCCTTTTCTCCATATATCCCTGGTGATGCGCACACAGCACTGCTCAGAAGCATCCTCTTCCCATCATCCCTGAGGCAGTGTAAAAATGTCTCCATTTTAAATAATTCACCCAGTCAAGTTTATTGTAGGCAATGTTTTGCCCCACCTCACATTACAGTTTTATGCCTGTTGAGAAACTGGCCTTCTAGAAATATCCCCAGTTTACTTCAGCAAGGAATGTGGAAAGTCAGTGACCCTTAGCAATGCTTTGCCTCTCATCCCTTCTCTTTGAAGAAAAAAATAATCAGTTCTGCTCTGCTTTCTCTCACTGCCTGTTTTTTGTTTTTTGTTTGGGGTGTGTGTGGTTGCTGTTCTAGGAGATAAACACCTTTTGCTAGCTACAAATTTCAAACCATTTACTCTGGCTTAATCCCTTCAAGGTCAATGGGATTACTGCCGTGTAAACAATTTGAAAATGTTTACTGTGAGGAGAATAAAGCAGTAATTAAACAGTAGCCATTACAGATAATGGCAGTGCAAAATGGCATTAGCCCCCAAATTGGTTTGTGAGTGAGAACTCAGAATTATTTAATTTTTTAAAATAAAGTCTGGTTCTGTGGGATTTTACAGAACTGTAGCGTCTCGAAAGGAGGACATTTATGTTCCATCCAACTCTGATACACAGGAACAAAGTAAAATGTGGAATCCTATCTGAGATCATATAGAAACAACCCTCTTTTCCATCTGTCTGGTTTGCTTCCTTAGGTGTAAAGTTTCTCAAACATTTTAATCTTGGGCATGTCAACACAAAAGCAGGCTAGTCGATCAATGGGAGTCTTTCTCCAATAGCTCACAATGAACAGGAGCATTCCCTGTGTTATATTCCTAGTTTGTGTCATTCAGATGGTTGGGTGGGTGTCTGTCTATCCGTATTTCTATCTACCATGACCATTGCAGTGCTCTCAGGACTATTCTTGGTTCGACCCACTTCCCATTCTTTCTTTGTGTTGCAGAACCCTCTAGGATGGTGTGATATACAGTGCAAGGGGACTTTGCTGAAAATGAAGAGCCCTTTTTGCACCTGGAAGCGTTTTTTGCTCAGGAACTTTTGATTCCAATATATGCTAAGTATTATTTTACTTAGTTCACCTTCCTCACCAACCCTGCCTTCCTGGCAACTCAAACACACCCCTCCTGGCCAGACCCTTCCCTTAATACCTGGGCCAACTAAGTCCAGTTGAACACAACAGAACATCTGAGTGAACATGTACAGGATTGGGCTGTTAGAATTCCACCTACAAATTTTGGCCATAAGGACATTTTAATGGGAACATAGGAAGCTGAGTCAGACTACTGGTCCATTTAGCTCAGGATTTTCTACACTGACTGGAAGAAACTCCCCAGGATTTTCTGACAGGAGTGTTGCTCAGCACTGCCCAGAGAAGCGAAGGGATCACCCCGGGACCTTCTGCCCCCATAGAAAATGCTCTAGCACTGAGCTACAGCTGTTCCACAAATTCATTGTAAAGTTTGCAGGGGAGTGTACAGCATAAAAAGAATTAATTGCATGCAAGACTGCTATGGCAGATGGATATTTTGCTTCGCGGTGCATCATTTCTCCTTCATTTCAATAGTCCAGTTTTTAAAGTCCTTGAATCTCCAATTATGCTTTGCCACAGATATTTATGTGGCCTCTTTAACAGGTCACTGAAGCATTGTGTGTACTTATAAAGATTCTTAAGGATGTCAAACTACATTTATTTCATGTGTCTTTGAGTTTGGGACACAAATGATGATTGGCAGTAAGTGATGCCCGCATTTGGATCACACGACAAAAAGGCATACAAGACTTGGAACTCAAGACAACTATTCCCTTGCTTCCGTCTTAAGTGTACATCCATCCCTTTAGTAGCCAGTAGCAAACTGATCATCTTGACCTTTACTCGGAAGTGTAGTTCATCCTGATTCTTCAGCAGCAGTGAAACTCTAGATGCTTAGTTTCTGGGATTCCAGTTCCCACAGCAGAGGAGTTGAATAAATAAACGTGAGATTATACTCCTTCGGCTCAGATTCTCACTGAAAACCTGTAGGCAGTATTTTCTGAGCAGTATGTATTGATCTAAAATTTTTCATCATTGCAATTAAGGAACAAAATGAAATATTTCAGCCATGAAATGCATAACAGAGAAAGATTCCAACATATAACTTAACAAATGGCTTCCATCTCAGCTGAAAATCATTACTCATTATCCTCCTTAGCCTAACAAAATAGTTAATTTGAACATTTCAGCCACAAACCAAAGACTTGACAAAAACATTTGGGGGTTTTTCATACCCACTTCCCAACTCTATTCAAACCAGAATTAATAGATTTAGTACCAATTCCAAACCTCTTTTATATTCCAGTTCTATAGCCAAGTGGTCCATTCATAATAACCAGCCCATTATATCTAGGATCATTTTTGGACATTTTCTCCCCCCCCCAAAAAAAACCCCTCTATATTTTAAGATATGCTCATCAACTGAAATAACCCACATTTCTTGTCCCACAGTTCAAGTAACATATTTGCGTTACTGATTCACCCCAACCTTCCAGGGGCTAGGAATCATCTAAGCCAAGCTTTGTAAAAATTATCCTTAAAAACTGTTGCATAAAAATGCTTTTCAAACCATCTGTTCAGAATCTTACATTCACACATATTCTCCAAATCTTACATTCACACAGAGCTGGAAACAAGGAAGGAAAGCCCAAGGTGTCACTTTTATGTATTATTATCGTTATCATCATCTCACCCTTTCGTATTTCCCAGGGTGGTTTTCTTATTAAAATAAGAAAACAAGCATATCACAGCAAAAATTACATACACATTAAAATACCTAAAGCAGTATAAAGCATGTCAGCACCATGATAAATCCAATTCAGATGCTATCTTAAAAGGCCCAGGGAAATAAAATGGTCTTTGCATGGCACTTACAAGATGATAGGCAGGAAGCAAGCATCTCTGGGGGAAGTGTGCCAAAGGGAGATTGCAACAACCGAAAAGGTCCTCTCTCCAGTACCCATCCATCTAACCTCAGAAGGCAGAGATACCCAGCTAAAAGGTCTCCAAAGACTAACTCAGTGTACAGGAAGGTTTGTGTGGGAGAAGGTGGCCCTGTTGGTGATACAGAATGTCCTCAAACATTCTAACTTCAAAAGGGAACTGGTCTAACAGTTGCTGAAAATACAATGGAGAGAAGCAGAAAATTATTTTATTGTTCCCCCTGCAAGGGAGGAATCATGTAGGGACTAAGTGCAAGAGTGCTGTATACTGAGGAAGGGCCGGTAATGGGGGATTTGAGAAGCAGGGATGTCAGGTAGAGGGGGCTGAGCAAAAACTTTATACGGGGCCAAGGCACTAAAGGAACAATATATACTCAGTAGGATCTGATGAAGGAAGGAGATGAAAGCTGTTCAAATATTGGTTCAGATTCAGAATAACTACCCAAATCTTTGGAAACAGCCTCCTAGCATATGTACATAATCAAAATATTTGCCTATGTTTATCAGTTGTATTTCATTAATAGTCAGTAGCACTTGTAAGAATGGGGTTCTGGCACAGTATGGGCTGCAGGGGGGGAAATTAGGATGGAAAAAAATGCATTTCAAAGGAGCAATCTTGTAAGAGAGTAAGTGAGGGTGGGAGGTTGAGAGTTAATTCAGGGTTTTATTATACAAGTACATTGTAAAGAGAGGGAGAGAAAGTACATCTAGGAGTGGTAAAATTCATTGCATTCAGGTAGAGAGAGAAAACAGAAAATAATAGCTCTAGTCTGATTAAAAATACTCATAGTCATATATCATGAGCCACATTTCAGGATCAAGGAGGAATGTGTTTTAGAGTTTCAGAGGAGAAATATCTCCCAAAGAATAAACATACATTAACTCAGATTTGCAGCTGTTGTCTCTCTCCTCTCCCCCCCCCAACCCCCATCAGCCGCTCCAGTAGCAATGGCATTATTCAGACCAAAGGAGGCAAACTAGACAATTCATTTTATGAGACAGGAAGACAGAGTGCAAGAGGGATGGGAACAGCTAGCAGGGCTCTGGTATTTTTGTATTGTGAGCAGTGGACCTAGAATGAATAAGGCAGCTCAAATAACACAGCAACATCATATATCCACGTCCAGGTTTTTTTTCTGTGCGGAATTAGTTGCATCCCATAGGCTCTTTTGAACTTCAGGTTTTGTTTAACAGCGAACACCCAGATTTAAAAAAAAGAAATGGATCAATAATTCACACATGCCATTGGCTCCCATTCAATTCCTTCAGATGCGCAATTGCACAGAGAACAGCATTATCAGTAGGGGCAGGTATGAATTGCTCCAGGGATGGGCAAGGATGAAGTGCCGCCATTGATTTCAGAGCAGAGACAATGATGTCATCCCCGTGTGTTAGTTGCCAGTCCCCTGCATGCAAAATCCCTCTCTGTGTGTGTCCCTGTCCCTCTCCTTCTCCCTCTCTCCCTGTATGTGTGTGTTTATAGAGTAAATTCATCAAATAAACTAATCAGAGGAAGAAGTAGCTTGTATGTGTGCATGGCTCAGGGTCAAAGTGCCATAACAGAGCACGACCAAGCAGAATGTCACTAATGAATGAGCAACGTAGCCAATGAACACACTGGGATGGAAAGTCAAATAGTTTATTCAGCCGTGGCCGAAGGCACAGATTACAGACCCTCCAAGTGTCCCTATTTTCCAGGGACATCGCGGATTTACAAATGTTCCGCTTTTCCTTAGAATGTCCCTATTTTCATCAGAGAAATGTTGGAGGTATGGAGTTATACGACCCCCGAGCCAATGAGCTAAGTAACTATACAACCTTTAGAAGACATCTGAAGGCAGCCCTGTGTAGTTTTACTATGTTTTTATACACGTTGGAAGCCACCCAGAGTGCCTGGGGCAACACAGTCAGATGAGTGGGGTATAAATAATAAAATTATTATCATCATCATCAGAGAAAAGTATGAGATTAAGTTAATACCCCAAAAAATTGCATGACTCAAAGGAGTGCATGACTGTCCCAAAACAGTTACATGTGAACAACCCAAGATCATAAGCATGCTTTGCTAAAGTCAAGCAGGTAGACATTGATAGTAAAGGAGAAACACTGTGGTCTGTTCTCCGTGAGACTTGAGGGGCTTATTTCCCCCAAAAGCAGGTTCTAGCAGGTTCAGTGGTTGTTTCTGTCACTCCCCTCTCCCTCCTGGACATTGCCTTTTCAACAATGCCATCACGTGGCATGCCCTTTAGGCTGTAGCAGCAATTTGCCTGCCACCCCACCTTCCCCCTTCTTGGCATGAGCAGCAAGGCTGAGGATGTGGCGCTTCATCTCCAGGCAATGACTAGGTTTTGGATTGCACAGGATCCCTAATCAAAGTAGGCCAGATATGTAAATTGATGTTTCCAAGAGTAGATTTCCCCCAAAATGTGTGTGTGTGTGTATCACTTACCTGGGAGTAAGCCCCATTGAGTACACTGAGAGTTAAGACATCTCAGTAAGCATAGGATAGGGGGTGAATATTAGATAGAGGCAAACTCGTAGGTTTCAAGCTTATCACAGTTAAGATTAGCTGTTGTGTTGTGGCCAATATGTTTTTCTGTGTTATATTCACAATTGCTGTAATGGGAATCGAGGAACAGCGTCATGTTGCTAACCCTCTAAATGGAAAGGGCATGGATTGGTCCTAGTGGGCCTTTGCTTCCCATGGAAGCAAGCTTAGCACATCACTCTCCCCTCAATGGGCTGAGCGAATGAGCCCTTGGAGTGTTTACAGATTCAAGTGCAAGGTTAGCAGGGCAAGAGAAGAATTAAAAGAGCTATGCCAGCCTATCTGGTCTCCCCACTGTGCATTTAAAAGATTTTAATATTACAGTGGAAAGGATGTTACGGATTAAAAATGTAACTAACTGGCTTGGGGCGGGGAATTGTGTTGGATAGTTACTGTGAATGCTCCCACCACCTCGCCCCAAGACAGAAAAGGAATTCATTGCTGAAGATACTGCTTATGTGACCTGGAATTTAAAAGCAAAAAAATAAGCACCAAGACTGATGCATTAGCTTGCAGACAAAATCAATTATCTAAAGGTCCAGGTTTCGGATAAGTATCTTGATCTCAGGGGCTTGCAGTATCCATCAGAAAAGTTAATGAGACTATCCCGAAAGTTTCTAAACAGTTTCTTTTCTGTGAGCTAAACTACACCTGGAAAGAATTATGCATTTGGTTTGCTTTCCAACTAAACAAGAGCACAGGTTTTATGCTTAAGAAATAAGATGTATTTTCTTCCAAATATATTGGCTTTCCCCATAAGCTGTTCAAGCGTAGCCAAGTGTAATGTGAACATGACAAAAGGGATATTGGGGTCATGCCCCTTGATCCTTCCACCAACATTTATGACAACTGCGGGGGAACTTTAGCCTTCCAGATGTTTTGCTGAACTACAGTTCCTGCCAAGCCCCAGTAAGCATGGTCAGTGGCCAGGGATTGGTGAGAGTTGTAGACCTGCAACTTCTGGGTGTCCCCCACATCTGCTTTATGAGTTGAAGGCCTATAAATTGCACAGAACTTGTATGCGTGGATTCCCAGGAAAGATTGGGAGAGGGGAAATGTCACGCGTGCACCAACAAGAACATTCTTATCTCAAGAGTCATTGGTGGGGTGTTGGCTTCTGTCCTCCACACCACAGATTTATGGCAATACAGCCTCTTCTCCCAGTTGACTTGCCCAGGGAAAGAAATGGTGATAGAAAGAAGACGGGGGATCCCTGTGGAAGACAAATGCTGTTCTTTTTTACAAGGGAAAAAAGTGGAGATTTGCATAGGTAAGGGGGGAGGGAAGGTAACGTCTGATCTAATCATTGTTTGAGATCAGTAGTGTTGCATCTGTATTGTGTGCGAGAGAGTTTGTGCATATTCATGTGGCCCTCTTAAAGTGCTGGTTTTTCATTGTTCTGGAAGTAAATGTATCTTTACTACCACTTTGCAGGCATGTAGTACTTGACCCATGCATTGCTACCAACATTACATTGCTGTCAATTTACAAACCACCTGATGATATTATATCTCTATATTGCAGGGACTGGACCACAGCTAAGAGTCGATGGGGCACTCCCATGCCTAAGGGTTCATGGCATAGAGTAGATCGGAGTGAAATACTTCTTTTTTGCAGCTCAGTTTCTTAACCACTATGCTACCACCAGCCATCTATTAGAACAATAAATACTGAGGGGGGAAGTCATGCTGATTCATTATTACCATATATTGTGGGAATGCTTGATCATCAAAAAATACTGGTTGGAAGCCAACTCCTAGGGGCCGAGATCCCTTCAGCCCCACCAATAAAATATTTGAGTGTGCCATCTCCTCCCCCCAAGTTGATGGGTATTGTATTCAAATAGCGTGTGTGCCACATCTTGTAATCACTTATGTGGGGCGGGGCTTACCTACCGCTCCCAATATTCAAGATGACACCCCCTGGAAGGTGACAACTTTTGCTATCTTACATCATGTAGGTAGGTCCCTTTAAGTCCTTTGACTGGTTGGCTGGCATTGCTAAATGAAACACTCAAGCGTAAGCAACAGTGTAAGTAACAGGATTTCATAGTCAATTTAATCATTGTAGCAAGAGTGGAACTAGCACACAACTGGGGGAAAATAAAGGACTTCAGACAGGTTAGAATGAATTTGGAAAGTGCTGACGGGTTGAAATGAATTTGGAATGCATTGATTATAATTATGCATGCACATTTGATAAGGTTTAGGGAAGAAAATGAGGAAACTAAGAAGGCTAAAGGTGTTTAATATTAGGCTAGAATCTTTTGGTATCACATTGGGCTATAAAGTATCACCTAATGCATCAAGGGAAATCTCGACTTTCTGAGTTACTGTTTCGTATATTTTTTCATTTCATTTTTAATTTGTATGCCAGCTTTATACACTGCTATGCACAAGGCATTTTGCAAGCCATAGAAACGACAAAATACACAACAAAGCCCACACATCCTGTAACCACCCATGACTATCAAAATAAACAACTGAAATAAATTACCTATTTAATGATCCACTTGATATATAATATTCTGTAAGGAGTAAATCGACTCAAAATATCAGCAAATCATTCCTGAACAGAAAATCACTCCCAGCAATTATAACAAATCATTAATAAATTATAATCAATACAAAGTAACAGCAAAGTCACAATAAATTAATTACTGCAAAGCATGTTTTTTAAAAAAAATCAACTGAGCAGACAACATAGCTTACAAATTTACAAAATGCACAAACATAGCTGGTTCCCTAGCCCAGGTTCAATATGTACCGTATTTTTCGCTCTATAAGGCGCACCTGACCATAAGACGCACCTAGTTTTTAGAGGGGGAAAGCCCCATTTTTTTGAGGATAAGCTCAAATTTCTGTAGCTTCTTTTGCAAAGGAGAAAAGCCCCATTTTTTGAGAAGCAGCTCAAAGTTGTTGAGCTTACTTTGCAAAGGGAAAAAATCCTGTTTTATGGGGTTTAACTCAAGTTCTTCAGCTTCAGTAAAGGCAGCCATTTCTACAGTTTCCAGACAGATAATCTAATCAGCCAGTCACATGTCGCTGGGGAAACAGCCTCCCTCTGCAAGGGGGGGGGGGCTGGAATCTCTCTCCCTTAGCTCTCTCCCCGATCGTTTGCTGAGCAGCTACTCAGCAGGCTTCCTTTCAACACCCCCTTCTCTCTTTTTTTTTAAAAAAAGCACAATCTGCTTTTGCCCCTGGGCAGTTCAGCTCCAGGGACCACACATTCGCTCCATAAGACGCACAGATATTTCCCCTTACTTTTTAGGAGGAAAAAAGTGTGTCTTATGGAGCGAAAAATACGGTAATCCACAAGCACTTGGTAGTGGGAAGGTCAGTCTCACTACTGAAGTGGCAGCGCTAAAACCCTCAAAATGAAAAGACATCATAAAAGATGGTCCTCATTTCATGTATGCTAACGAAACGCAGATGGACATATATTGGCTGTGGGACAGCAAGAGTCCTGGGTCAGGTTTGTTAGCTATAGTAAAGTAGGGAAATGGGGATAGAATCACTTGTTGCCTTTACAAGTACAATGCACTGCGCATTTGTGTAACTCCAGAAGCATCAACCGCATGCTTTAGTCTGCAAGCGCTGATCAAAATTCCCTCTGCCAAACAGTTCAATGTAGTAATAGGAGAAATGGAATCAGCTGTTCTACCTAGGAGTTGGCTCCATCAAACTCAATTGGGATTGCTTCAGAGTAGACTTGCATAGGATTGTATGTCACTTTGGGTTGTCCTGGGCAAGATAAAGTGACTAACAAATTAAATAAATAAATAGGATTGCACAGTAACGGTTGCAAAAACAAAACTCATGGGGTGTTAGGGCAGAACACCGAGTACAGGAATATCCTACAAAATGTAAGGTTTTGTTGTCTTCAAACATTTGAATGCTAAAGCTTTGCAGCTCCTGCTGTTGTGATCTTTTTAAACTATCCCTGCAATTATCTTGTAGTCTTTGAATGGTTAACCTTCCACCCACTAATGCAATGGCGCTATCATATGGCATTTCTTTGAAAGCATTTCTTTTAGTGCTTTTTGTCAAGTTACTCTATGTATTTATTTTATGTATTTATATCCAGATTTTTAGAAACTTTTCCATAAAATGGCTACACACACACACACACACACACACACACACAATACATACCATTTAACTGATGATGACAACCTCTAAGGAGTTTACATGGAGCAATCTACAATACTCATTTTAAAAAAAAATGAATGAATGCAAACATTAAAAAGAAGTTGATCTAAAATTTTACACACACACCCCCCCAAAATCAGCAGTTTTAAAACAATTGTGTGTATTAAAATAAAACATGTTGACATGTTAATGTCACATTTCTGGGAAGGCTTGCTGAAACAAAACTAAACTAAAAAATTAGGGGGCACCAAAATAAATGAATTACTACTGGGAATCTATAGTAATTCTACAGGAAGCGAAAGAGGCAATCTGCACCTTTCTTCTGTAAACCCCCCCTGCACCACCTCCCACACTGTTCTGTTCACATGCATTGTGCATTTTTATAAATAATAACCAAGAAGGAAGAAGGAAGAAAATAAAGGGCTGGAGTTGTCTTATATAAACTTTATGCATCCGGGTAACGCATTTTGTTCTAGGGCCCTAACATAAATACTCTGGAAACCAAAGATCTCTTAATACTAGTGTAGTTATTTTCCCTGTGAGATTAGTTGGATCATCCCATTCAGCATGGGAGAATCTGAGATGATACATGACATGCAAGCCGATTTGGGTGGGGGAAGGGGGGGATTGGAACCATTTATAGATTTAAATGTCAAAACCGTAATCTAAAACGGTTGCTACTTGTGATACCAGCTCCTGGGGGCCATGGAGGGATAAAGCAGGCACGAAGTCTCTCCTGAGCTGACCCCCTAATAACAGATGACTGCTGTGTCGCCATCTGCAGTAACTCTGCAGGGCTTGAATCAGCTTTTTGTTCCCCCAACATAGAATGTGCTGCAAGTAATCAAACGCATATGGCACCCAATGCCCACGGCTGCTGCTACCAGGCCAGGGCATGCAAGACAAGCCACATTTTCAGCCGGTATCTGTGGAGACAATGCCAAGCATTCAGACATCCTGTGACAGGCTGCTTCCTGGCTGAAAACTGGGCCTGAGCTAAAGTTTGGGGTTTCGTTTAGGGGTGTAATCTTGCTTGCTTCTAGGAGGGTTACCAGGAATGCATCTCGTCATAGCAAGGCGTGTTTGCATCTCTCAGCCATCGATGGAATGATGTTTTTAAAATGAACACTAAATACCACAAGGGTGTGATCGAAAGTTACATATGCAAGCTGCACTCTGTCAAAGGCACTGCCTGGTTTATTTCATCTTCTCCGGCCGCTGGCTTTCCGGACAACAGCTTCCAGATGTTACCGCTGCAGCATTAAACTAGACGTACCAAAAGGTACCTCGAACAGGGTCAACCAACACAGCACCTCTATGTGAGAGACACTGCCCCAAGCTGTGGCACTCCTGAGCCTCACGATTTGGGAAAGCAGCCTGGAGAACACTGTTTTTTTTCCACATGATTGCCAGGTATGTGGAATCAGCACACCTGTCGTCTCGTTGGCATCAATCAACTTTGCACTGGGATAAAGTTACACAGTTTAGAACATGGGTAGGGAACTGGAACCGGCCGACAGGCCAGATCCTGATCTCCCTCAACCCCATACCCTCCATCATTTCTCCGCTGAAAATAGAGACGTCCTATTCCATAATAATAATAGTAATAATTTTATTATTTGTACCCCGTGCATCTGACGGGGTTGCCCCAGCCACTCTGGGTGGCTTCCAACATATATAAAAACATAATAAAATAAAATATTTTTTTTAAAAAAAACCTTCCGTAAACAGGGCTGCTTTCAGATGTCTTCTAAAGGCTGTATGGTTACTTATCTCCTTGGCTCAGGGGTCACATAACTCCATACCCTCCAACATTTCTCTGATGAAAATAGGGATGTCCTAAGGCAGTGGTGGCTAACCTTGGCTCTCCAGATGTTTTGGGACTACAACTCCCATCATCCCTGACCACTGGTCCTGTTAGCTAGGGATGATGGGAGTTGTAGTTCCAAAACATCTGGAGTGCCAAGGTTAGCCACCACTGTCCTAAGGAAAAGCGGGACATTCCAGGTTCAAATCAGAAACTGCCACGGTGTCTGTAATTCCAGGACTGTCCCTGGAAAATAGGGACACTTGGAGGGTCTGCAACCCGTGTGGGCCAAATTGATAGGTGTCTGGGGCTACTGACCTGTCAAACACCTGACTTTGACCATGATGTCAAGTGAAGCGTTTTCCTTTGGCTGCACAGTTTGAAATTGAGCCACACAGGCAAAGGCACAGGGGTTGGCAGGTGCTGCCAGTGAAAGTGGTTGGCAGCATCTGCAAGCCCCGCTTTCGGCTGCGAGCTTTGTCTTCACCTGCCCCACATGCAATGCCATGCATGATGTCAGGTGTAGGACAGGGGTGTGCGGCTTGGGGGAAATGGCCTTGTGGGCCAAATTGGGACTCCTGCTGGACCGCCCTCCTCGTGCTCAACTCGAATCTCATTCTTTATCCTCTTTCCTTTTTCCTATTATTTTACAATATTTTCAAAAGGTTCTCGTTTCCAGCGCTCTTCCATCTGAAGAAGTCAGCCTCGATTTCCTTCTTTTTTTCCCCCCTTGCCACCCTCCGAGCTTTAATTTGTGCCAGGACTCGCCAGGGCTAGAATCTATTTTCAGTGCCAGGGCTCATCCTTGTAAGGAATTAATGAGGTATTAATTCCCATTAGAACTCTAATTTAAGGGCCATGTACAGGCAAGATTAAAACCACTTCATTTCCCAGAGTTGACTAAGAACAGGTTTATTATACTGATTCAACCATATATTTTCATACACGCAGTGCACATCGCTATTAATTCGTTGAGGATGGGGAGCAGGGCAAAAGTTCAAGCTGGATACAAATGAAGTATGGGCTTTAAAGAGGCAAAGTGGGGAAAAGAAGGATGCAGCGAACAGTGCTGTCCTGTCCCCGGTGTTGAAGGAAGACTCAGCAGCCTGCCCTTCAGGATGTGGAATTTCACCGCAGTGTGGCTGTTTTCGGCCATTTTCTGTATACAAACTAAATTTCAGGGCACAGTTTCTAAGGCAAACTGTGGCAGTAGTTCAGGAGTTCTCCTGGCCACCTCACCCAAAATCCCAGACTCTGAGAAGGAGTTCCTTGACTCGTATTCAGAGCTTAGTCAAAGGAGGGATGTAGAGAATGGAGGCAACTGTCTGACAAGCTGGCTGTGGTGGGTGGGAACTAGGCCCGGGGGTCGGGGATGGATGACAAGTTGGGCCAGTGAGGGAGGGGGCTTCTTTTTCCTTTTCCCTCTAACTGAGCAAGCAAGGACCCCTCCTGAGTCCTGGTTCCCTTGGCAGTGCTCAACCTGACTGTTCACACCAGTCCTGGTCTTGCTCCACATCTTCCTATGTCCCAGACCCTCCAAGTGTCCCTGTTTTCCAGGGGCAGTCCCAAATTTACAGAAGCCGCCCGGTTTCTGATTTGATCCTGGAATGTCCTGCTTTTCCTTAGGACGTCCCTATTTTCATTGGAGAAATGTTGGAGCGTATGCAGTTATGCAATCCCGAGCCCAGGAGATAAATAACTATACAACCTTTGAAGGCAGCCCTGCATAGGGAAGTTTTTTAATGCTTAATGTTTTGTTTTGTTTTTATATACGTTGAAAGCCAGCCAGAGTGGCTGGGGCAACCCAGTCAGATGGGTGGGGAATAATCATAATCATAATAGAATAGGACGTACCTATTTTCATTGTTGAAATGTTGGCGGGTATGATGTTCTCATTCCAAAAGGCCTTCCCACACATTCACCAAACTCACCTTCTTTCTTCTTTACAATCCTGTTCCTCTTCCATATCCATTTGTTCGGCTTTTTTCTTTTTTAAAAAAAATCTCCTTAAATCTCCAGCTTCTGCAGCACACTTGGAGTTCACTGAGTAAGATCTTCAGTCTATGACTTTCGTAGTACTTAGGAATTATGAGCCAATAACTGAACAAGATAGAGAAGAGAGTCCTAAGTAGAAGGAGAAACCTCACAGAAGTAGCTTTCGAACACTGTCACAAACAATGCTGTTGTCGAAAATTAAGCTCTTTCCGCTTATAACCCAAGGCCCCTAGACAATCGCTGAGAGAAGCTGCAAAGCTTGGCTTTTAATATCTTTTTCTTCCCCCCACAAATCAATACGCAACTTCCTACACTATGTTATACATTCTAGTACAGTCGTTGTTTTCCATGCCCCGTGAAAATTGAAACTGGGTGATTAAAAGCTATGTGGTCTGTAAAATTACTAGATTCATCTGGTTGCCAGAAGAAGAAGAAGAAGAAGAAGAAGAAGAAGAAGAAGAAGAAGAACCCAAACAAACAAAAAACAAATGTTATTTAAAACTATTAGAAATCATACAGGGGAACTAACAAAGAAAATTATATAGACATGTACGTAGGCCCAAATCTGCCTGCAAGGTTTGTTATTATCATGCCACTGTTTAGTAGCCATTAAATGTTCTGAAGACACATGAGGCCACCCGAAGTTATGCAGGGACTCCACTATACAGCTGCAAATATAACGTTTTCAGTGCATTTTAAGTGCAATATACAAATGTGACACTAGATGGCACTTGTGAGCTAATGGCAAATTCAATATATTCATTTTGACAGTGTTTTATATATATATATCATAGAATTGGAAGAGACCACAAGGTCCAGTCCAACCCCCTGCCAAGCAGGAAATACCATCAAAGCATTCCTGACAGGTGGCTGTCAAGCCTCTGCTTAAAGACCTCCAAAGAAGGAGACTCCACCACACTCCTTGGCAGCAAATTCCACTGTCGAACAGCTCTTACTGTCAGGAAGTTCTTTCTAATGTTTAGGTGGAATCTTCTTTCTTGTAGTTTGAATCCATTGCTCCGTGTCCTCTTCTCAGGAGCAGCAGAAAACAACTTTTCTCCTCCAAATGACATCCTTTTATATATTTGAACATGGCTATCATATCACCCCTTAACCTTCTCTTCTCCAGGCTAAACATACCCAGCATATATAAACATATATGTGGATTCCACCCAGGTTTGCGTTTTACCAGTGTTCCCACAGGTGTGTCACCTTGAGGGGTTCATGCAGCTGAGGTGGCCGCTTTACGCTGCCTTGTGGGGGTCTGATATGTATGCTACATTGGGGTCCATAATGGAAGAAAGCTAGCATGTAAAAGTAATAAAATAGAAAGATCAATTGTCTAAACACTTAAACTGCAGTTTTATTTCCTTCCCTGACCATTTTGCTGTGTGAGTGTCACTAATACTGCTGTTGTATATTATGGATCCATATCAAAGTCTAACAGCCAGTGTGGTACAGTGGCTAAAGTGCCCATCTTGGACCCAGGAGACCCGGGTTCAAATCCTCACTCAAGTCATGCTCACAGGCTGACTTGGTGCCAGTTATTCAGCCTAATCTACTGAGAACAGCGCAAGTGTAATATCCCATTGGCCTCGCTAGTGTCACTCTTCTTTGGACCCTGGTCAAAGTATCTGAAGAATTGTCTCCCTCCGCATTGAAACACGCTATGCAGGCTCAGTGGTATCAAATCCAGCCTTCCAGCAATGCATGAAATCTGCCATAGACAGTGTTCCTTCCTGGAGATTCAAAATATTGAAACGGGATAGGCTCCTGGCTAGACATAAATAGCAAGAGCCTGGACAGGAAATTCCAGCTATAATTGATGTATGATGAATTCCAATAACTTCTTTCAGGAAGTCTCCTTCTGCCGCACCCGGTGGCTGACACCAGATATATAAACACTCACTATTTACCCTATTTGTCCGTGTATAAGACGATATTTTTTCCTTAGAAATAATAGGCAAAAATTGCAGGTTGTCTTACACACGGATAGCAGAGGGCGGACAGGCGATTGGTGGCAGCAGCCAGCAGGAGATTGCCAGCATTGATTTGGCGTGTGATTGTTTGCTGCAGCAAGGCCTGTTGACGACTGGCCCCAGCTGTGGCAATTGGGCGGTTGGTTTACGGCAGCAACGAGACGTGCGTGCAATTGGCCGTGGTTGCGTTTAGTGGGCAGGTGGTCTTTTGGCTGCGAGCCGTACAAATGATTGTTGGCCGTGGCGATCTGTGTCCCCCCCCCAAAAAAAAAAGCTCAACAACTTTGGGCAATTCCCCCCCCCATTTTTTGTGGTCCCCAAAAACAGGGGTGGTCTTCTACATGTTATACACGGAAAATACGGTTATTGTGTGCAAAAACATTCATTAGTAGCATTATATAACAGTCAATTTCATACCCCTCCAAACCATAATATTCAGAGCCCTGTGGAGGGGCGGAGAACCCAGCTTCCAGGTAAAAAAAATCCAACACATTAAGAGCACATTTGACTCTGGCCCATGTTGGCCCTGCCTCTGTCCTCCACCACATCGCACCGCTAGGCTGTGCAGAATGCCGCGGCGAGGCTCCTTACGGGGGCCTTGCCGCGAGATCACATTCATCCAGTGCTTTATCAGCTGCACTGGCTCCCGGTGGAGTACAGGATCAGGTTTAAGGTGCTGGTCTTAACCTTTAAAGCCCTACGCGGCCTAGGGCCCTCGTACTTAAGGGACCGTCTCTCCTGGTATGCCCCAGGTAGGACCTTGAGGTCATCAAATAATAACCTTCTGGAGATCCCAGGTCATAAGGAGGTCAGGTTGGCAGCCACCAGGGCCAGGGCTTTTTCGGTTCTGGCCCCGATATGGTGGAATGATCTGCCACAAGAAACGAGGGCCCTGCAAGAGTTAGCACCCTTTCGCAGGGCTTGTAAAACGGAGCTGTTCCGTTTGGCTTTTGGGGTAATTTGAGTGTAACTTTTAAAATTCAAAATTTTTAAGTTTTAAAGTGTATTTTATATTTGTATTTTAATCTGTGTTTTTATATTTGTATTTGATTGTTAGCCGCCCTGAGCCCGGTTTTGGCGGGGAAGGGCGGGATATAAATAAAAGTTTATTATTATTATTATTATTATTATAGGCTGCCAGACTCTGCCTCTTGTCCCACCCACTCCTGCACAGGAGGGCCCCTATCCTTTTTCAGCCATGGAATATTGTGGCTTGTGTCTGTTCTTCTCAAATACACAAGCACCACAAAACAAAAAGCACCGTTTTGGAGCATGGTCAACCAAGAGTTAATTGTATCCCGCATTCAGCCTCTGTTTCTATTTTGTTTTTCCTTGTGTTTTTTGGAGGCTCAGCTGCTCTGGATTCAAACCCATAACTATATTAAATCGATGTATTATAATTTGCATATCTGGTGCTACCTTTCTGCCTCCATTCATTATAGATATGGGCTTCAGGCCTGGAAGGCTTTGAAGGGTTTTGGGGGGGGGGGGTTGTTTCATTTTTCTCCTTGAGTACTGTTTAATTTGTGCAATTATTTTTCCACAGTGCACATGCCACATATTGACATGTGCCTTTTAAAGAGAAAACAGTTGCTTCTGATTAAGCCACTGTTCCTAAGAATAGAATGGATTCCCCCCCCCCCCCCCGGTCATCTCCATTGTGGAATGCCAATGACACTTTGCATACAAATCTATTTAGCTTCTCCAATAAAGAGACTGACAGATGAACCCAAGTCCCTCTTCAGGAAATTTGCTTTCAGGATGCTGTGTAGAAGCTGCAGTTAGTTCCCTCCTCCCACAAATTAAATGATGGCGCACCGTTAGCCATCGTGCTTTCCAAAGCAAATTGAGCCCCATGATTCAGAAATATGGGCATGCAAAAGTGATCTGCCTTTGTGTTGTCGTCAAATAAATAAATAAATACATACATACATACATACCCTGCCCATCTGGCTGGGTTCCCCCAGCCACTCTGGGTGGCTCCCAATAGAATATTAAAAACACGATAAAACATCAAACATTAAAAACTTCCCTAAACAGGGCTGCCTTCAGATGTCTTCTGAAAGTCAGATACAGTCACACCTCATGTTGCACTCGCTGTGGGTTGTGCGTTTTCGGGTTACGGACGCGCTGAACCCGGAAGTACTGGAACGGGTTGCTTCTGGGTTTCGGCGCTCGCGCATGCACAAAAGCGCTAAATCGCGCTTTGCGCATGGTCCGAATCGTGACCCATGCGTGCGCAGATGCGGCACTGTGGGCTGCGAACACTACAGGTTGCGAACGTGCCTCCCGTACAGATCACATTCACAACCCGAGCATCCACTGTAGTTGTTTATTTCCTTGACATCTGATGGGAAGGCATTCCACAGTGTGGGCGCCACTACCAAGAAGGCCTTCTGCCTGGTTCCCTGTAACCTCACTTCTCACAGGGAGGGAACTGCCAGAAGGCCCTCAAAACTGGACCTCAGTGTCTGGGTTGAACGATGGGGATGGGGAGGTTCCTTCAGGTATACTGGGCCGTATATACCATACAGGTATATATGGGTTTCTGGCTGCATTTCTCAGCCTCACGGCTATGTGGTGCTGCCAGCTCTGCTGTCAATGATCACCTGAATCAGAGGAAAAAGTGAGTCCAACCTGATTCACTGATGGGAAGGAAAATTGAGTCAATCATGTCAGTGCTGTGTGCACAGTTCCAAATCTAGTGTGAGGAGGCACATGCCACCTCTGAGTGCTGGATACAAGCATTATTCCATTTCAAAGAACTGCCTACGCAGCATCCTGAGTGGACGGCTGCTTTTTTGTTCACAGTGGGTCACAGCGCACAGAGATAAACATTATTTGTCTGAATTTGTCTGGTGGGTTTTCTTTCACACTTGCCAGAGGTTCCTATTCAGCATTATTTCTCGATTGCTGGGTTTATATATACTTCGGAGCTCTGCAGGGGACTGACTTTTTTCGTGGGGAAACCAAAGGTATCATTACACACAACATGGTTTTAAGAGGGCAGCATTATGAAAACAATCGAGCCATCAGTCATTTGAGATATCTGCCAGTTATTTATATACAATACTAATCTATAAAACGCAACAAGTCCCAATTGTCAGTCGAGATGTCTGCCAATAATATATGACAAGTTTTAATGTTTAGTTATTAGAATGGTTCCTAATTAAAGGCAGGTCCTTTCTTTGTAGTCTGATGGCTGATTTGTGTGATTGATTGCCATCCCTGAAAGAAATGTCTAGCCTGACCTTCTGCAGCTGGGTGCTGCCTAGACGCTGTTGGACTCCAGTTCCAACCAGGAATGTCATGGAATGGTTGGATGCAGAGGAATGATGGGAGGAACATGCAGAAACTGCCTTCTTGATAGTTTGGCCCACTATTGATCTCATCTGCTCAATCTGCCAGTTCCTGTCTTGCATGCAAGGGTAAAGATAAAGGTAAAGGAACCCCTGACCATTAGGTCCAGTCACGGACAACTCTGGGGTTGTGGCGCTCATCTCGCTTTATTGGCCGAGGGAGCCGGTGTACAGCTTCCGGGTCATGTGGCCAGCATGACTAAGCCGCTTCTGGCGAACCAGAGCAGCGCACGGAAACGCCGTTTACCTTCCCACCGGAGTGGTACCTATTTATCTACTTGCACTTTGACGTCCTTTCAAACTGCTAGGTTGGCAGGAGCAGGGACTAAGCAACGGGAGCTCACCCCGTCAAAGGGATTCGAACCGCCGACCTTCTGATCGGCAAGCCCTAGGCTCTGTGGTTTAATCCACAGCACCACCCGCGTCCCTCCTCGCATGCAAGGGAAGACCCTAACTCACCAAGGGTTTGAGACCCATTGGCTACCCTCACCTCCTTTAATGTTTTCACAACAGCTCTTCGGAGTAAGATGCCAATCACATTTTTATAAATAAATGAAGCAGAATCAGCCACTTGCCCCAGGCCACTCAAATGAAACTTGAAACCATTGTCCAAAGTTCACACTTGACAGTCTGCCTACTGGACCACTTGGTCAACCTTAGACCTTTCCTTTCTTTACCGTGAAAACCTTTTGTGGTAAATCTATTCTGTGAGTATTATATTGTAATAGATTTGGGAGAGGGGACCCCCAAAACTCTATAAATTAATAAATGCTAGGATTCTAATTATTTGGGATGTGAAGGGAGAAATACCAGCTGCAGAGGAATCCCTGATCTGGCTTATACAAACCAGCCTGGCTGGTTTAGTGAACAGCAAATCTATTAACATGACAAAATGTATTAATGGGCCATCCGAGAATCCTTTGGCCTAGGGAGTCAGATGTTCCCAATGTGATGGGTGTGTGTTTGAAGTGACAGGAAAAGGGAGTTTCAATCAAAGGTTTCTGGG
Source organism: Darevskia mixta (assembly GCA_034641385.1). NCBI lineage: Eukaryota > Metazoa > Chordata > Lepidosauria > Squamata > Lacertidae > Darevskia > Darevskia mixta. Next base: position 27,278,992 of record JAWWNH010000001.1, read on the forward strand.
AAGAAGGAGGAAGGTCTGGGATATATTGGGGAGGTTGGCTGAAGGCTGGCTGGGAGAGATGCCTTGGACTCCAAGCCCCTCTTGAAAGGACCATGCTGTAAGATCTGGACTCGCTCCATGCATATTTCTTAAAGCCACAACAGTCTCCGCTGTGTCTTCTATTCTCCAAAGGATACAGACCCTGGGTGAGTGCTGGGAACCCCATGGGCTCTTGCCACTGCTCGGCAGAGAGAAGGGTAGGCACCTGACTTTTGTAAGAATATATTACTGTGTTTTCCATTCTCTGCTAGAAAAAAAAATAAGTAGTCCTGGATCAGGCAAGTTTTCTTCCCAATACAGCTTAGCTTCTCATGTTATATTTGATTTACAGCATGACATTGCAGGAGAAAACTTTGTGTGGCTGGGTAGCAATTTGGAGGAGCATTAATAACTTTTCAAGTACATTTTCCTCGAGCCCTTTCAGAACAAGAGCTACTGAACCCCTGAGAAACACAACTAGGCAGGACTGCTGAGTACAGCTCCGTGCTGCCCTAGGAGCAGTTTTCTTTAACAATTGGTTGCATTGTACTTTTCTTTTCTTTTCTTTTCACTTGGCCACTCAGAAGGCAGACCAAATTATTCTGCTCGCTGCGTCCTGAGCCAAAGGTTGTTGCTTTCTGCTACCGGGATTCTAAAGGTGTGTGTGCCTTCCATGACACCAAGAGAGCCAGAGGAACCAATGTAATCACAGCGGCATGTTATATGATGGAAGGCGTTCATACATCATTGCAAATACTGTCATAGGAGATTGGCACAAATAGAACTATCTGATGCTCCATCCCTAGCCTCTATCCAGGTGTTCACATTATCCACATATTAAGCAAGCGCACAAGAGACAGCAGAAGTATGCTGCCAAGTCCCTCTCCTTCCAGCATGTCCTCTTTGTCCTTTTATCAGCCCTCCACGGGCTAGAGGGTAGAGGTCTGAAGCAGGGACCTTCTCATACTTAATGGAGGCTCCCCACACATTTTAGAACCCCAGAAGGGGCTTTCTACTTTCTACAACCACAAAGAGGTTGTGCTGAAAGATGCGAATCCCAGTCTGATTTCGCCTCTCGCCATATTCTTGTCCTTGTGTGCAACAGAGGGGTCATGCGGTGGTCGAGCCTCTTCTGGATCCAGCCCTCAGCCATCAGGATGTTCCAGCTACTTTAGAAAGCATGAGAGCTCGAAGTGCCAGATGTACGCACGCTTTGGCCGAGAAGCCTGGTCCTCCAAGGCTGTGGAAAGCACATGACTGAAGGCATTTATGTACCACACACCTGCCAGGACTAAGTGCTGACCCCGCAAGTGTTCTGGGGGAAAAATGGAACATCCTGTTTTTTCCCATGAGACCACAGCGGTCATTTTGGTCATTGATCTCACGTGATTTCATGCTGAGATGTTGCCCAGAAAACCCCCCTGCTTTTTCAGGGTTGTGATCTCCCATGGCACCCTAAAACGTGCGTTTTGGGGCACCATGAGAGCACGTCCCTGGAAAAAAGTGTGACTTTTGGGCTCTCTGATCTCATACAAGTCACAAAGACGTGTTTCCCGATTTTGGGACTCAACATGTTGGAGGGTATGTCAGTGCTGACACCCAAAATACTATTTCAAGGTCTAGTGCAAGAGAACCTTGGTTTACCCATTGTTCCAGTCGGTACTAGGAGGGCATTTGTTTTGGGCTTCGGGGGGAAAGCTGTGTTACTTCTAAGAACGTTGCCTCCTTTGAGTTGTCTTTCATTCTATTTCTCCATTTAGTGCCTTTTTACTCTTTCGCAGAGCTTTGCTCTCTTCCACTAAATGACCTCAGTTCAAATATTGAATATAATGGCTACATGATGATGTCACTGTAAGGCAACACTTCCTGCATTGGCCGAGTCACATGGGTCATCTCAGCCAATCAGAACCTCATTATCTTCATCTCTGTCACCATAGTACTGCCCACTGTTGAAAGGAACTGTGCTTTTTGGTCACAGACACAGCTCTCGCTGTTCCAGGTCAGCCCTAATGGTCATATGTTTAGGGATTAGCACAGAACCAACTATGAGGCCAATCATCACATAGCAAAAAAAATGGGGCTTTTCTTTTCTAGGAACAAGCAAACCTTTGCAAAGCTTCTGCTTAAAAAACAACAACCACGAAGCAACCACACAAACATTGTTTTCTGAGTGGGTGGAAGTGTAGAGTTGTGAACTAGTTACGAAACTCCAATGTTCCAAGATGTGCAACTGTTTCAAAAGAACTAAATTAGCAGCTTATATAAGAAGATTGCAATTGGCACTTACATGACTCTTCCTGAGTGGCTATGGAATCGCTCCCACCGCTGAACATAGAAAATAAAAATAAGCTCCTTTTACTTTTCTTTCTGTGCTCTGAACTCACTCACTCTTGTCCTGCCTCCCTAGATGTTAAACAAAGTGGTGGCAGATGGTGTGTTCCTACAAAGTGCATATGCACTGCACTGCCACAAATGGGAAAATATAAATTTGTTTACAAAAAAAAAAAATACGGAATGCTAGAAATTGCATTTTGGGGAACAGAGAGAAAGGAGGAAATGAATGCTGTAGTATCAGGTTTGCTCAGGGAGGGAGTGGAGAAGGGAGCAGCATTGTGATGCTTGCCTCGCCCTCACCATTGCCAGGCACCATTTGGCATGTTCGCTGACCTCTCTGCGCATAGGGTTGAAAGGGTGCCCAAAATAGGTACACAAAATAAAATCAAGCAGAGCACAACTACTATTCTGTTCTTTACTTAATATGCTATGGAGGATGGCAGGTTGCTCACCACCTTTCTTCCATCAGTTTACCTGGCACATTCTAGTTGTAGCTGTCGAAGCTTAGGTAACATTGCCACCACTTTCTGAGTTATTGGGGTTCACATCCAAGCCAGCTGGTAACCTTGATAGCCATGGCAGCTGCATAAGGCTCTCCAGCTCTTGCTTTTGTATTATTTGCCAACTTTCCTCCAGGAACTGGAATAGGGCAATCCTGTTATTTTAGCAGAACAGCAGACTTTCTTTGGCAAAGTCAGTGTGTTGCAATTCAAATCCAACAAGGAACATTCTTGTTGATTGTACAGGATCAGAAAGGAAGGTATCATATAAGAAAGGAAAATAGTAGCTGTTTGACAGTGGAATGGAATAATAGAATGGTCATGTTGGAAGGGACCCCGGGGGTCATCTAATCCAAACCCCTGCAGTGCAGGAATATTCGGCCATCCCATGCAGGGACCAAACCTGCAACCTTGGCATTATCAGCAGCACGCTCTAACCAAAGACTCAGCTATACATCTGCAAATATAATGTTTTGCGTGCATTATACAAATGTGACACAAGATGGCGATGGTGAGTTCATGGCAAATTCAATATATTTTTCAAAAACTTTTTTTTAAGCATTTTCACAGAGTTTTTAATCTGTGTCTAGATTCCACCCAAATGTGCTATCCTAAATGCACTCCCTTGGGAGGTTGTGGACTCTCCTTCATTGGAGAGGTTTTTAAGCAGAGGTTAGGTGGCCATCTGTCATGGGTGCTTTAGTTGTGATTCCTGCATTGCAGGGGGTTGGACTGGATGACCCTCAGGGTCCCTTCCTTACAACAAGAATGGGTTTGCATAATCGACTTGGTTACAGCACCAGGCTACATTGTCCAGTTCTAGATGTTTTCTTACGCATCGTATATATTTAGTGAGCCCACAGAGCACTACCATTTAGCAAAGCAGAGAGTTGGTAGTAAGCCATAATAGCTTCACACACACACACACACACACACACACACACTGTTGGAACTTGTGCCAGGTAAATGTATGAAAAGAGATTTGGATTATGCCCTTTAAAGTACGCTCATTTTCCAAGCTGCAATTCTCTCTCTGTGTGTGTGTGTGTGTGTGTGTGCGCGCGCGCGCGCGCATGTGAGTGAGGTATGGAAGAAGGATGGTATATGAGTGCCTTAACCCACATTCAGGCCCACACAATTTCCAACAGTGCGAAAAGGCTTAATGTCACCATGCATGTGGGGCATATAATAACATTCAACAGACTGCACTGAAAATTATTATTTGTTTATGTAAAGCAATCTTACCCCACTTTTTCTGGGGGGAAACCCAAAGAAACCAAAAGGCTCCCAGGGTTAGGGGTGGGGGCGAATTTTGTTTTCCTTCGTCGTTTAATGAGAATTCACACTTTTCAAACCAATCCTAAAGGAAAACACATTAATCCTACCAGATTTGGCACATCTCTGAATTTTGCAGTGCAGTTCTGCAGCCAAACAGTGTATACAAAATTGTATATATTAGGGGGAAATTCTGTTTCATGAGTGAAAGTCTTGTGTGGTAGCAGAACAGGAACGTTGAATCCCACCCACTGTGGGAAGAGAGAGTGCATTTCCTTCTGGAATTATATTGTTCATATTTCCTCCAATATGCAGAAAGCGCGGAATGAAACAGCCGCTGTGCTCTGTCTGTCTCTCTCACACACACAAACAAACACATATTCACTTTCCTGCCTGAACTCAGAAGTGCTGCTCTGAACAATGTCTCCCAACACCACCCCAGCCTCAAAATGAACTGCCATACCAGTTGGCTTTAGCAGCTGCTCTCCCGAATTGTGTGTCGCTTTTGCCTCAGGCTGCTCTTCGTGTCAGAGAAATGAATAGTTAGAAAGAACAGGTTCAAGGGACACAAGAGGTGCAGGGGGGTGGGTGGGCAGAAAAGACCTTTTGTTCCAAGACAGCTCTCAGATTAAAATCGTGATGGAAGAAGCTTCCTAGGCATGACAGAAAGAGGCCAAAGAATAGTGGAGGTAAGATGTTCAGAGTTCAAGAGGCTCCCCGTTGAGCCCACGCATGGGGGGCTTCTTTATGAGCAGCTCCGGGTTCGAGATCATTACAGCTAACCCACTGCTGTTTGAGCGGATGTACTTGGCTGCCCTCAGAGCTTAGTAAATCACTCAGGAAAGGCTACTCCATCCCAGAATGGAGTATGAATGTATTGTCTCGATACATTTCCTCGAGAATGGCTCTCGAGGAAAAACACTCTGCTGAATTTCCCCACCTCTAAGGGAGGTATTTTGGTCTAGTAGATTTTATTACTTTCCTGCCAGCCTCAGAGATGCTCAGCAAGCTAATATTTTTAAAGCCCTTGCCATTTCCCCCAAAGGAAGGCACTATTAATGTATTAAGCGAGAGATGCAAATTGCATTGGCAGCTCTGCGCCTCTTCTCTAAACGACCAGCTCTGAATGTGGACACAACACGCCAGCGTCATTCCCCCCTCCTCTTGTTGTGGATGTAATGTATGCATCGATTTAATTTATCCCCCATCTTCCGGCAAATTCCCAGAGCAGCTTACAGGAAGTTAACATTAACAGTAAAACAAATTAAAATAAAAACAAGACCGTCAGGACACCATAATGTAAGAGAGCGGTACGAAAGCAGTCCGTGGAATCAAAAAACAAAAAACAGCAAGCTGTGTAAGAACGTAAGAGCCCTGGTCTCCAACCAGGTGCCCGTGAGAAGCCAACAAGCCCGTGACGGGCTCTGGCTCTGCCACCTGTTGGCCTCCCTGCCCTTCCACCCCACCAGTTTTAGCCACTGTTGTTTTTTTCTAGAAAAAGAGGTGACGAAACTCACCATGAACACCTCCCTTGTTCTCATAGAATGGCAATGGTGCCCATCTGAGAGGTGCCGGAACTGAGTTCTGGAGAGTTCCAGCTGAAAAAAGCCTTTGTTAGCACCAACATCACAGGGGTTAGGGTTACATGTGTCTGAAATTAGTTTGTAGTTTCCCGCTTTGAAAATCCTAAGAATTTGGGGGAAACCGAAATGTGGTTGCTGGGGGGGACGACCTAGACATGAATGTGCTGGGATCAAATCTCAGGGCAGCCATGCCTTCGTTGGTAGCCTTGGCCAGTTTGGGGGAGTTTCACACATATGCTTTAGTGAGTGTGCATGTGGGTGAAGGAGAAGATTAGGACCTTAATGGTAACACCTCCATATTATAAGGAATGTACTCTGCATAATTCCCTGGTGTTCCAGCACAAGCAAACTCTGAGATATACACATTTTATCCCTCTTCTGTTGAAGCTTGCAGTTCCATTAGTCTATAGTTACACTGCTTTGTATGGGGAAAGGCACTAAGCCCAACTGCACCTACCTCATCCCACTAGGGATCCAAAAGGTTACGGGCAGAATATTCTGAAACCTCCAATTAGATTGGGACGCAGGGATTGCCTGGCTCATGCTCCTCTAGCGGGAGTGCGATGGGGGAGAAAATGCAAGTATAATGTGCAGGCTGCCTAATGAGGACGTGGGAGAGAAACCCCACTTTCATACCTTGCCGAAGAAACAAATCACAGTATGGAAAGGCAGAGCACGTGAGATTACCCAGGGGCGTTTGTTCAACAGGGAGCAGCAACTGCAATAAACCAAATGATGCAGATGCGAAGGAGGGAGGGAGGGAAGGAAGGAAGGAAGGAAGGAAGGAAGGAAGGAAGGAAGGAAGGAAGGAAGGAAGGAAGGAAGGAAGATGATAGAGATAGATAGATAGACAGATGATATAGATAGATAGATAGATAGATGATAGATAGATAGATAGATAGATAGATAGATAGATAGATAGATAGATAGATATAGATGATAGAGATAGATATAGATAGATAGATATAGATAAATGATAGATAGATAGATAGATAGATAGATAGATAGATAGATAGATAGATAGATTAAAGGTCCGGACTAGCATGTTTGACCAGAGGTTTCAGCACTCCAGGAACTTTATGCACCTCAAATAAAAACACAAGAACATCTAATGATGCTGAGAAAGAAATAAGAGACCGAGGAAGAAGTCTGAATCCTCTCATTGTTGCATTTAGGTTAGCAGCAGCACCCTGGTTAAACACAAGGGGTCGGGGCCTCTGTGGTATCTAATGGGTGGAAGAAGAGTCAGAACGCTCAGGTTGTTTATCTTCACATAAACTTACAGAGCAATTCCCTCTCTTGGACTGGACTTTCAAAAGAAGAATGTGGTAGTGGCTGGAGCTAAAACTCCACCCTTTAGTTTGTTCTTGTGGTTCCTTTCATTCTCCTCTGCAGTTGCATGTTGAGCTGTTCATCAACAGACAGCCTCTTGCTCCAGGCCTACCAAAGTGAGCAGCTCTGCCTTATTTTCAATAAGAACTTAACAAAGATGTCAGAACTTTCCCATTCAAAGTAATAAGTGGGCCCATCAAGCTCACTCTTGCATAGCTGTTCCTCTTAAACACATCTGAACCTAGCTTCCGTCTTCTGTTCCTAGATTTAACAGCTACCCTGACAGCGGTTGTAAATTTCGTTAATCAGCCAGCTGTGCATTTAAGTAGATGCATATTTTTGCCTAAAGCGTGTCATTTTTAACTAGCATACCATATTTCCTGCACACAGACCTAGGAACAAAATTCTGCAATGAATGAGAATTACGGTTTGGAGTTTTCTGTTGGAAAAAAGAACATTTTTTTCTGGAGTGGCTTGCAGGACTTTATTAATATCGCTGCTATGGAAACAGGAGACAGAAATACTCATGTAGCACTTTCTTCCTTAGACCTCTTGGTAACTTCTATTTTACACTTTACATTTTAAACGCTTACAATTTAAAGACATGTGCCCTGATCCAACAGGCGAGAACTTGCATACACAAGGGTGCCATGCATACATTTTCCCAAACTGAGAAACTTGCTCCAGATGTTGGGACCTAATGCATGCAGACCTACTGTTAGAGGTGATTCGATATGGTCAGTCATCTGCTTATGGGAGGAGAGGAAGAGGACAGAATCCAGACCTCTGTGTCCCCCCCCCCAGCCAATTTCAAAGTGGGGGTGAAGTATACCGGTGTTTCACCTACCACCACCCTCTTGTGGTGAGCGTGACTGAAACAGGCTGGGACTGGGAAATGGCTGGAACTGAAGAGGCAGAAGACTCCAAGAGACTCTCCTCTGAATGTCCTGAGGTGAGGCAGATGGCAACTGGAGACGGCGGCCATCTTGTGACAGCCAGCCTGAGGAATGTTCTCCCCATCTGGCCTTGATGTCATTTTCATAACAACCAAAAAGACCATTTCTATTTTCTACCAACCTTTTAAATCTTTTCAAGCTGCTTTCAAGCTGCTTTAAAAACAACAATATTTAACCTGCTGTTTTTGTAGTTTTATTATCTTCTGTGCCAGGAGTGGGGACCCTGTGGCTTTCCAGATGTTGTTGGACTACAGCTCCCATCATCCTTGACCACCGGCCATGCTAGCTGGTGCTGATGGGAGGTGGAGTCCTCCAACATCTGGGGGATCCACAGGATCCCCATCACTGTTCTATGCTGACCATATTCTCTTTTCTTTTTTGAAATTGGGAGTCAAACTGAGGATGCTTAGCTGACAGAGGGCAGAACAAAGACCAAATAAAGAAGCAACTTTCAGGTTGCCTCAAATGTGCAATGTTTTCACTGGAGTCAATGTTGGCCGTTTGCTCCCCATCAAAGGTGAAGGAAAGTGATGAGAACGTTGTGCATCTCAGGGGAGTGAGTGAAGCCTTGTGGACACTTCTGCATATAGAGCTCACATAAGAAGATCCTGCAGGATCAGGCCAATGGCCCATCTAGTCCAGCATTCTGTTCACACAGTGGCTGAACATTTGCTGCAGCGAAACCAGCAAGCGGGATTCACACATATATTAGGGCCTGAGTAAGTTCATGTTCATGATTAAGGAACACAGCTTGCTGGTTAGAAATCGTTTCCAGGTAGGAATCGGCATATTAAAATTTTATTTAGAAATTAGGGTGGGGTGGAGAGAGAGAGCACTCAGTCATGTTATGATGGGCATGTTCCCTGTGTAGCTTATGTCTGTTATTACTTGTGGTGGTAGATTCAGGTAGGTAGCCGTGTTGGTCTGACGCAGTCAAAACATATAAAAAAAATTTACAAATTGTCCAGTAGCACCTTAGAGACCAACTAAGTTTGTTCTTGGTATAAGCTTTTGTGTGCATGCTCGTATCTGAAGAAGTGTGCATGCACACGAAAGCTTATACCAAGAACAAACTTAGTTGGTCTCTAAGGTGCTACTGGACAATTTTTTAATTTTTTTATATATTTGTGGTGGGTAACTGGAAGTTTAGAGACCTTGTGTTATATATCTTCAGTAGGTTCCAGAATTATGTTGATAAAAAGCTATAATTACACATCACAATTTTAATCATTATAAAATATTTTGCTGCTTCATATCTATTGACATTTAAAATGTTTACATCTATAACACATCATTTCTTTTTAAAAGCAATTTTTTTAAAAAAAAAATCTCTCTTTTTTGTTACAAAAAAGGTATAATTTCAGGTTTCCTTCCTGTTTAGATAATTACACATTCTTGCTGCACATTCATATTGCTGTCCAATTTCCCCTTTATAAATCTAAAACTCAGATGTTTCATTTTCATAAAAAGTCAAAGAGTTCAGTTCCTTCTGCACAATGTCTGGACTGAAAATCTTAATGGGTTGTGAAATGATGGATTAATCACATATTTTAGAATATGAGTCTGTTGATTGAACAGAGTTTAATCAAAGATGTCTCCTGTAGAAAAGGATCAGTGCTGATGACCTTTATTCTAAGCAATTTTGTCACGTATGTTGCTTCAAACAGAATTCATTGAAGATTATGATATTCAAAACGGTACATGATTTTTCTATTGTCCCTGAGTCTAGAGAGCCAATTAACGTCATTAAATGCCCCCCATGACACCTGCATTGAGATATTATGATTTCCATGATCAATTATTTTCAAAGAAGAGAAGTTAATGGGTAAAAAAATTAAATTGTCTGATTCTTCTATTCATTGCCATTGTTGCATTCATCATGCTGAATACAACTGAAATTCTATTAATAATGAAAATAGTTATTATGGTTTTCTGATTGCTGTTTCTTTATATATAGTAGCTTCCTTAGTCCTAAAGCAGAATGGACCATTGGCATAAGGGACTTCCATGCACACAACAGAACTTCTTTTCCTGTCCCCTCCAGTTCCCTGTACACCCTCAAAAGAAGATTTTGGGGGCACACAGTGGAAGGAGAATCCCATTGCACTAGTGGAACCATGCTGACAGAGTATTAGATGCAAAACAATTCTTCTAGGTTCTCAATTTTCTGCTTATTCAGAAAGTGTGTGAGTGTGTAGCCCTCAACCCTATTTTTTAGCCTTTGCTCCAATGCAAACTATCAGGAGTGCCAGCTTGGCCCCGCAATTGTGGGTGCCTGGGTCTGTGGGTGCCATGAAGTGGCCCTGCTGCTGAAATGTGTGGGTGCCCGGCCCGTTGATGGAGAATTTTGTGGGTGCTCGGGCACCCAGGTCCACAGGGAGCCAGCACCTATGTGTGGCTTGGAAGGACATCATGGGTGTGTGTTTTTTCTACCTCAGGTTTCAAAATAATTAAGTGGGGCGTTGCTCTTGGGAGAAGTGGTGTTGGCCACTTTTTATTTTATTTTTACAAACAAGGGGGCCTTCTGCATATGTTAATTGTAGTGGTATAGTTGCATACTCTCCAACATTTCTCTGATGAAAATAGGATCGTCCTAAGGCAGTGGTGGCTAACCTTGACACTCCAGATGTTTTGGAACTACAACTCCCATCATCCCTAGCTAACAGGACCAGTGGTCAGGGATGATGGGAGTTGTAGTCCCAAAACATCTGGAGTGTCAAGGTTAGCCATCACTGTCCTAAGGAAAAGCAGGACATTCCAGGATCAAACCAGAAACCAGGACGGCTTCTGAAAATCTGGGACTGTCCCTGGAAAATAGGGACACTTGGAGGATCTGTAGTTGATTTTCGACCCAACATTTTTGAAAGGCCTGTTTGCACTTACCAGTTATTGTGGTACAGCTGCTGTCTGTTGTGATGTTCTGAAGAGTGAAATTGTATCTGCAGCTTTGGTCACATGCCCCTGTTATCAGAGAGTGAGTGTGGGGTTTTACTTTCCACACAAATGACAAGTTGTGCCCAAGCTGGAAAACGTTCCAGAGCCGAAGTCCCACCCTTTACATACCCTCATGTTCCTTCAGCCAGTAAATGCTGTAGTTATGAGTCTGCACTTGTGGACAGCCATTTTATTGGGGTTTGTTTGTTTGTTTGTTTGTTTGTTTGTTTGTTTGTTTGTTTTTCGTATTTAATGCCTAGCATTCAGGAATTCTAATCATGTGGGTGTGCAGTATATGAGATTAAAAGAGGAAAAATGTGTCTGCCTTAGGTATGGCAAACCTGGTTATTCTGATGAAAGTTTGTCTGCACCAAAGAATTGATGTCATGGGCAGTACTTTGACTCCCACCACTCTCCTCTGAATTGAACTCTCAAACTGACAACTCACACCAGTCAAATAGAAGTGGCATGAAATAGGAGTCCCCCATAAACCACATCCACCAACCTCCATCCCCTCCACACCAAAAACCAGAATAATGCCACATAGAGCCATTCCAGATCTTTCACAAAATATCAGATTTTTTGTGGTAGAGAAGGAAAAACGGAGTTTTTTTTTGTTTTGGTTTTTAAGAACACTATTCTGGAATACTTGCTGAATAATGACATCACATAGCAGCATGCAAAAAATAAATAAACAAACAAACCCCAAAACAGTTACTGTGCCACTATAAATAGTAAGTGAAGAAAGGTCCAAAGTGAGTGATTTATTAAGATGACAATTAATAAGATGGCACAAATGGCATTGCCGCAGGTAAAGGTAAAGGGACCCCTGACCATTAGGTCCAGTCGTGTCCGACTCTGGGGTTGCGGCACTCATCTCGTGTTACTGGCCAAGGGAGCCGGCGTACAGCTTCCAGGTCATGTGGCCAGCATGACTAAGCCGCTTCTGGCGAACCAGAGCAGCACACGGAAACGCCGTTTACCTTCCCGCTGGAGCGGTACCTATTTATCTACTTGCACTTGACGTGCTTTCAAACTGCTAGGTGGGCAGGAGCTGGGACCAAGCAACGGGAGCTCACCCCGTCGCAGGGATTCAAACCGCCAACCTTCTGATCAGCAAGCCCTAGGCTCTGTGGTTTAACCCACAGCGCCACCTGGGTCCCATTATTGCTGCAGGTAATTAGCGCTAAAATGCTAATGAATTTTCTTGATGACTTTAAAAAAATAAATGTGGAGAACTGAACTTGGAGTGAAAGGCACTAGAAATACCTGGATAATTCTGTGTGGATAGTCTGATGCGTAAACTCGAAAGCTCTCCTAGAAATTTGCCCAGCAAATGCCAAAGTTTTAAATTGTTTGTCACTCGTGATAAGTTGTTGAGTTATAGGAGGCTGATTCATTATTCAGTTCAGTGAGCTAACACCCCAGACATCGTAAGTATGCTTTCAGATGTTTGAGCCATCATATTCGTATGAGCTCCTCTCATCCTGACACAGATTAATTGAAAGCTGCGCTGCTCCACCAAGAGGCTTCTATATCAACAAGGCCATTGTCACCCCTTCTGAAAGTCACAGCCCAGGCTGCCAAGCCACAAGCATCTTTATGAACACTATAGGAAAGAATAGGTTTAAGATTAAGACAAGGAGCAGAGAAACAGATGATTTGAAAAAACTGGCTATTACGACGATATAATTGAACAGGCTCCGGTGGCAAATATTGTCAGTAGCGTTATTGCATAGATAATGAAGAATTTATTAAATGGCACTGAAAGACTATACCTGCACAAAAAAGAAAGGCGCCGAGGGCTCATATGGGGTGTGTGTGTCCCTGTCTGTTGCTGTGGTAAAGTTTTCATCAAACGAAAAACACTATAGTTGATTTAATAGAGGGAAGGAGGCTCACTGAGAAAGCTTGAAGAAGAGCATGGCACATACGTGATGAGGAACAATCACAGTGGCTGTGGCAACTGAAGGTGAAATGTGTTATTTGCATCAGTTTATAATCTCTCCAGGATGCAATTTCCACGTTACTACCGTAGCGGAATGTGATCGATGTAATCACGGGCGACCTATCGCACAACACGGAAACCGAGGGAGTTCCAGGAACAATTTCTTCAAGGCAATGAGAGGAGAAGTGCAAGAGTTAGATGCCTCTGGAACAAATTTCAAAAAAAGCATTCCACTTTGAAAGTATGGCACAGTATCTTGGGGGAAAATGTGCTAACCTAATATATATATGTGGAGGCTTATAAGCTCAGTGGTAGAGTAGAAGGTCCATGGGTTCAGTACCTGGCATGTCTAGTTGAACTGAGGAGGACCCTGACAGATCTGAGTGGAAATGTAGAGGTGTTAAAACACCTTTAAGCCTCCGTGAGTTCAGTTATGTACTGAGCTGAATCCTAGAACAATAGGATCCAGAATGCAGCAGTCTGATTGGTCCGCAGGAGCCACCAAATCCAGCTCCAGGTGGAAGTGAATCAGTGACCTGATTGGCCTGCAAGAGCAGCCAATCAGGCTCCTGGATGAAGTGAATCCGCAACCTGATTGGCCTATAGGAGTAGCCCAGAATTAGCCAATCACGTGGGGCCCATTGTTTAAATAATGTATATATAGCAGGCGTTTTGGGGAAAGATTCATTCCTTGCTACTATGAGCATGAAATTCACACTTGACTCCGAGTATATTTCAAGTTCAGTGAGAAAAGGTTCAGCAGAAGCTTAATTTTCCAACTTAGGTGGAATCATATATGGCTTGGGTCTAACATAAGGCAGCAGTGATTAACTGGTTCCATTGTCTTCTGTGGGAGATTCTATAACTTGTATTCAGGGGGAAACTGGGGGGGAAGCCAAAAAGTGATCCAAACTTTGGATTTTCCAAAGTTTTCTACAAGCCTAAGGAATTCCCAAACTCTTTTCTGGTGCCAATGATCCTATTTTTATGCAAGTATCTTTAGTAGTAAAAGAAACAAAGGGTTTAAAAAAAATCCTATATAATCAGATTTATTTCTGTTCAGAATGTTTTTGAACGTTTCCTGAAAGGCTTTCAAATCTCTTTAAAGCAAAATGTCTTGTGCTAAATCGTAAGTGCATTAACCATAAAGAAGAGTCTTATGTTCTAGGATAAATATGGTTGGCAAACATATTTCCCCATTCATTACAGCAGTGGCTCTTGTTTTACTATAAAGGGAAATTTTAAACATTAAGAATGTTTAAAAGTTCCCCAAAGTAATTCCCTAGCCTCTAGTATTTCACAACAGAGAGCTCTCATTTCTGTCATAATAATAAAAAAATTGCACCAACAACTTTTTCACAGTGTAAAAAGAAGAGTGGCTTTTTATACAAAAGCAGATACTTATTGTCCCTTTTGTTTAATTTGCATGCATAAAAGCATAAGCCCCAATTTTCCATTTTTTAACAACTCAAATAAAAACAAACGCAGCAAACCACATTATATATATATTTTAAAAATCTGAACTGTAGGGGATTTGAAGTACCACATAAATTTATTACCAGCAATCTTTAGTAGTATTTATTGCATTTTGAAAATTAAAAGAGCAGATTCAGTTCTTTAACTGGGGGGGGGGGGAGGAATACTGGAGAAATAAACAAACACTTGTGTTTTGTCTGTCTCATTTCTGCCACAAGCACAACACCCAAAGCAGCTTCTAAAAAAAAAAGATTGTACAGTATAAATGCAAAACAAATAATGATAACACCAAGCAGAAAACACAAGTAGATGGAACCCTATTGGCTCCAGTTGCCATGTGATCCCGGCCATCTATGGTGGCAGTGCTGAAGCACAGCAGAGGGGCAGACAAGCAACTCTCTCCTCTGGCGAGAGAAAAAGACCTTGGCCAGAACCAGGAACCCTGGTTTGAGACTCATGAAGTGTTCCAACTGCATTTGACAACCTGGTGCCCTCCAGATGTTTTTTGGACTACAGCTCCTTTCAGCCCCAGCTGACAGCCTTTGCCCAAAACATATGGAAGTTGACAAAGTTTACCTCATAGTGTAACATGACCACGCTGCTGTTTGCAATGGAGCCTATGCGACCATACAGTACTTAGTGAGGGCTGACCTGCCTGCATCCCTTATGACTGAAACTATGAAAGATGCTGCAGACTGAGATTGTGTCGTCAACAACTGTGTTGCAGGATTCTGCACTAACGGCAGTTTCCAGGGCAAGTGCAAGGGGAGCCTGACTTAAAGTGCATTATCCAGTCTCAAAGTCACCAATGCCTGAACTACTGTGGTGAAGGCATCCCAGTCTGGGAACTCTTGTAGCTTCCTACCAGGTTCAGCTAGTAAAAGGTGCTTCTAGTCACCGAGGTTATCTGAGACTCCACTGAGAAAAGGTTAGACTGTGTACCAATCCCATTCAGGGCTGGCCATTGTCCAATTTTTTGATACAGGAACCACTCTTCCCACAATGATTCCATCTTGCCAGGATTCAAGCTAAGCTTATTTCCCCTCAAACCATCCCAACCAGGCACTAGTCCAGGGCCCAGACAGCCTCTCCTCACTCAGATATAATGGAGAAATAGAGCTAAACATCATCGGTGTACGGATAGCACCTTGCCCCAAATCTCCTACTGGCTCTTTCATATAGATATTAAATAGCATTTAACAGTGCCCTGAGGTACCCCACAGCAGAACCACCAGAATCAAATGTAATAATAATAATAATCTTTTATTTGTACCCGGCCATATGGGCGGCTTCCAACAAACATTAAAATACATCAAAATCACAAGTTAAAAACTTCCCTAAACAGGGCTGCCTTCAGGTATTTTCTGAATGTAGGATAGTTGTTTATGACTTTGTAGCAAATGGTACTCCATTTCTTTATTTCAAACACTTTTACCCCGTCATCCTTCAGGGAACGCAAGGCAGCAAGTCACATACGTTAAAACAGGAACTGAGTTTGAGAATCAGGTTTTGACCACAATAGAGTAAAGCAGCTATAAAGTACAAACACAGCAGAGACAGCAAAGGTTTAAAAAATGAACCTTCGAAAACAATCGGCAAGAAACAATTAACAGGGGACAACCATTTATTGTTCAAAAGGTTGCCAAGGAAGAAAGCTTTTAACCAGCCTAAAGCAGGTCCTTAGAGAGGAGGCAGGATGAGCCTCCCTTATACGCCCTGCTCAATGGTCTCTGTATTTTAATGCTATTGAAGCCCTTATCTGTACAGTTTGCACCAAGTTTTTGGGGAGAACCTAGGCCAAATACTTAGACCAGGCATTGCTTGTAACTGGGTATCATCAATTCTCAGACTGCTCTTGTTGTTTCTTTTTATGTTTATTCAGTGTTGATTATTTTAGTGTTTGTCACCTTGAACTCTGAGGAAAGGACAAATATAAATATATGCAATACAGGCAGCCCCCTATTTATGTGCGTACAATATGTGCATGTGGGACACGGGTGGCACTGTGGGTTAAACCACAGAGCCTAGGGCTTGCTGATCAGAAGGTCGGCGGTTCGAATCCCCGCAACGGGGTGAGCTCCCGTTGCTCGGTCCCAGCTCCTGCCCACCTAGTAGATAAATAGGTACCGCTGCAGCGGGAAGGTAAACGGCGTTTCCGTGCGCTGCTCTGGTTCACCAGAAGCAGCTTTGTCATGCTGGCCACATGACCCGGAAGCTGTATGCCGGCTCCCTCGGCCAGTAACACGAGATGAGTGCCGCTACCCCAGAGTCGGACAGGACTGGACCTAATGGTCAGGGGTCCCTTTACCTGTTACCTTTAATATGTGCATGACCATGTACACGTGCATTGCACCAAACCCAGAAGTGACCTGGAAATGTCATAAAGTCGTCATTGAAACATCACTAAATGGGCAGAGTGGGGTGCCTACAGGCTTTTTCAAAGGGTTTAAATTATATGCAATTTCCAATGTGTACGATGCCTCGGAACGTAACCCCTGGGTAAGTGAGGGGCTGCCTGAACTTCAGAAACCAAGAACGAGCAACACGACGGCCAATGAAAGTAGTATATTTTTTTCATGTATAATAACAGAAAGACAACGGACAGTGATCCGGTATTGACACTGTTTCGTGTACGTCTTCTTCAGCATGTAACTGCAAAATATAGATAAACAGATAAACAACCAGTTTGGGGAGTTTTTCTGCATGGAAATGCAAATATACATAATTCAATAAAACATAGCAGTAATATAATAATGAAATATAATAGCATACCTCAATATACAATGGAGGTTTTCAATGAGCAGTGGTCATATGAATATGTAACCACTGCTGTTGGTTATCAGGAGTACAGAAGTTCTTCCTTGGCAGCCTTTTGAACTTCAGAAGGCAACTGATATTTTGTGCTACATGAGCCTACAATAAAGGGTTCTTTTCATATGGTGCAGATCAATGTTAGGTCAGCCAATTACCGGGCAGGTTGCCAAAACTAGTTGTAAGAGAAAGGCATCAGTATGGATATTTGTGACCTGTTGCTGAAGATCTTGGATGGGCTACCATAATTGCAAAGCAATATTGAAAATATCAAAGTACCCAAGTGAACTGCATTGCTTTGCCACGTTAAGTTAATGATGGTTTATTTGCTTCCCTACAGTCGTGACCAAGCCTGTTGATAATAGTTACCATTCATTTATCTCTGCACAAAACCTTAAAACACCTTGAACTGGTATCATTTAGCATTTCAAATGTCTTGCTGCTAGATTACCCTAACATCAACATAAACCAGCCCCCGTCAAAAAAAATCATTTTCTGTTCATGTTTTTCAGAAATAACACGTTGCCACGAGGAATGGGGACTACACAGGAGAAGGATCACCCCTCAATACGTTAAACCTGTTCTCCGAGCTCCATGAATGCATTCCAAGTAGCTTCTCTGCGTCGAACTTTACGGCTTGGAAAGTAACATGCTGCCCTCGTGGGACGTGGAGATGCCAGAGGTAGCGAGGCTATTCATTTGTTCTGCTGAATAGGAGAGCTCCAGGAACAATGGCTTCAAAAGTCTCCTGTTTGTATGTCTTGACGGTCGTTTGCTGGGCAAGTGCTCTATGGTACTTAAGTATAACACGACCCACTTCGTCCTACACAGTCCACAAAAGTTTCCGCACCATCTCAATAGCTCGAAAGAACGTCTCCTTCGGCAATATAAGGACTCGGCCAATCAATCCTCACTCGTTTGATTTCCTCATAAACGAGCCGGAGAAGTGCGAAAAGAATGCCCCCTTCCTGGTCATTCTCATCAGCACCACACACAAAGAATTTGACGCCAGGCAAGCCATTCGGGAGACGTGGGGAGACGAGAACAACTTCAAAGGTATTAAGATTTCCACTCTCTTTCTCCTGGGGAAGAACACAGACCCCGTGTTGAATCAGATGGTGGAGCAGGAAAGTCAGATCTTCCATGACATCATCGTGGAGGATTTCATCGACTCCTATCACAACCTGACTCTGAAGACGTTGATGGGAATGAGGTGGGTGGCGACGTTTTGCTCGAAAGCCAAGTACATCATGAAAACGGACAGCGACATCTTCGTGAATATGGACAACCTCATTTACAAATTGCTAAAACCCAATACCAAGCCAAGGCGGAGGTACTTCACTGGCTACGTCATCAATGGAGGCCCGATAAGAGATGTCCGTAGCAAGTGGTACATGCCTAGGGACTTGTACCCTGACAGTAACTACCCGCCATTTTGCTCGGGCACTGGCTACATCTTTTCAGCGGATGTAGCGGAGATGATTTACAAAACCTCCCTCCACACAAGACTTCTTCATCTTGAAGATGTGTACGTGGGACTCTGCCTGCGGAAGCTGGGCATCCACCCTTTTCAAAACAGTGGCTTTAATCACTGGAAGATGGCCTACAGCCTATGTAGATACCGGCGTGTTATCACAGTGCATCAGATATCACCTGAGGAAATGCACAGAATTTGGAATGACATGTCAAGCAAGAAGCACCTCAGGTGTTAGGACATTTTGCAGATGTAAATGCTTTTTGTAAAAAAAACAACACAAAAAAAAATAATTGAGTAGAGAGTAAATGGATGTCTTTTGATTGGAAAATGGGATGCTAACTTCCAGGAGGGGAAGATCTTCTGTATTTTTTGTTTTGTTTTTGTTCTTCTTTATGGCTTTGATTTCTGGTTTACAAACCACATAACGTACCGTAGTTGTCAAAACAGGTAGGATCACATCTGTCTTGGCCAGTCTCATAACTGCATAAAGGGGACAAATGACTGCTAGATGCTGTATAATCTATTCTTCTTACACCTCCAGAATAGGAACCCTCCTCTAAGGCAAGGGTAGGCAATCTGAAAGACTAAGAATCCTAGCTCTTTCTTTCTTGATCTCATGCTCACTGAAATGGATTTGAATGGGGAAAGCTAAGCAGTTTTATTATGGTCTTCTATTTCAAATTAGCCTCTCCTTCCCCTAAATACTAGTGGCTTCCTGATCTGAAGTAGAACAGGGGGCTGTGGTTGAAAGAAGAAGAAAAATCAGGAGTCTCTTTCCATGCAGAGGATTCTTTGGAAGCAAGTGTTTAATCCCACCTACCTGGGAGTAAGCCTTACTGGATTCCACTAGACTTATTTCTGAGTAGACATGCATTGTTAGAGATTAAAACACAGACCCCAAAATGAGATGGTGCGGGGTTTTCATTTTTTTAAAAAAATCACTATGCACAATTTCTTCACTAAAATGCAACATAAGGCCTCAAAATACACTAACAATAATGATGATGATGATGATGTTAAAATACAGAACAAAAAGTGTGTGCCAAAATACATTACATTATATTACAAAAGGCAAATTTCTCCAGTATGTAAACTGCAAAAAATGAACCTTTTAGTTAGAACTTTGCAGTTTTAATACAGATGATGACATGCCTGTTTATCAAAATAAGATGTTCCATTTTATTATTATATTTGTAGACACATAATTAAGGATCACTTGATTATTAAGGATATGCAGTATTGTTAAATAAAACAAAATGTTAACTGAACAACATCTGTAACTGCTGTGGGAGGGAAGCAAATCCTCAGCCAACACTTTCACTAGTTCAGTGTTAAAAACCGTTTGTTACGGCACTTTGCTTTTCGAAGAGCCTAAGTGCGTTTTCAATTATAAAAGGCTGCCCATAGGAATTATAGCACTGTATTCTGTAGATATAAGCATAATTAGTTTTTTCCCCATAATTAAAAGGCCTAAGAGCTACATAGAGAACCAATAGAAAGGGGAGGGCTTTCTGTTTATTACTCCCTGCATGCCTTACCCAGTGACACTAATAGTAATTAGATTTGAAGCCAGCGCTTATCATCATTTGACAGACACATTGACAACTTCGTAATAATAAGCCACACACATCGGTAGGTCAATTAAAAGCAGCGATACCCAATATTAAAAAACAAACAAAGAGATTGCTGTTACAAAATCAAGCATCAACTTGGCAGTGGACAATCTTACAACTCAAAATCTTTCCTAAATTTACCAGCAACTCAAGCTGGGTGGCAAGGAGACTGGGTTCCTCAAGATGGTGCCCTTCAGCTGCTGTGGACCATAACTCCCATCATCCCTGACCATTGGGCCCTACTGGCTGGCAACTGATGGGAGTTGGAGTCCACAACATCTGAAAGGCATCACTTTAGTACTTCTGGAATGGGTGATAATGCCTTTCCACTTAGAAGAGTAGCAGATACATCCTCAGCTTGTTTTGCTCTGCATACGCAACACATAGTTTGAATGGAATATTGTTAGCAACCTCCTTTCCCCGCCCCCTTGCTGCTTCCTATGTGCCACAGTGTGACTGCCAAAGTGAATTCAGAAGTTACGACTGAGCAGGGACAGGGTCCGTTAGAACACTAATGAGCATGCTCTCCTTTAGTTGAGGGGATTGGAAAATTTTTGATGTGTCTGGACTCTAGAGATATTTTCTGAAATAAAGGGTGGAAGAAAATATTACAAAGCACAGGTTCCATTTCATTTCATTTATTTTTTAACTAAGGAAAGTGTTTATGCTGGAAATGCTACTCAAAGATTTAGGGCAAATCTATTATAGATGCTCAGCCATTTGTTGTTTTCACCTGCCATTGATGCTGCAATCTGCGGTAGAAGTTCTGCATGGGAGGAGAAGCTTCCTCTATGGAGGTTGTGGTCTCCCTCAAGAGGATGTGGACTCTCTTTCCTTGGAGGTTTTTAAGCAGAGATTGTCATAGATGCTTTAGTTGAGATTCCTGCAATTCAGGGGATTGGACTAGATGGCCCTTAGGGTCCCTTCCAGCTCTACAAGTCCATGATTCTATCCCTGTTGCATTCAATGCCTTTTCCTAAAATTCAACAATCCCCTGTTGCTTTTCCCATGGCAGTGGAAGAAGCAGCTGGGGGTCTTTCCCCAGCTTAAAATACTATTAGAGGGGGGAAAGATTCGTGTCACATACAAACACATCTCCCACTGCAAAATGCAGGCTCTAGTGAACAATGCATGTGGCTCAGTGTCATGCAAAATTTGACCCTTGCATTTGCCAAAAAGCAAAATGGCAGTGGCATTATGATTACATCATGATTTGAAATTAACTAAAGTGTCTCAAGTTGAACATTCAAAAACCACCTACTCCTTTCCCTCCTTCTCTTGAAAGCTAGTGTCGTTTGTGTGATGCCACAGAGAGCAGCCGTTCTGTCAAGAGATTCCAGGAAGATGCCCACCAATAAGTCCACTTCCAGCCCAACCCCACATACCTGCTTCCTTAGACCAATCAGAGAGAAAAGTTTCATATCCATCTAATTCATGCTGGTGATAATCCACATTAAAAAAAATATAACAGCCCAGAACACCTGCTATGCAAATGAGGAATTTTGAAAATAGCAGTGAAGAAAAATAAGCCCACTTCTGATCACACATAACTATATTAAATTTGAAAAATAATTTGGGGAATAAATCTGAATTTTAAAACTGCTGAACAAAAAGCAAATAAAAGCAGGCCAAGTAATTAACAATTTCCATTTAATTTAGATGATGTTACTGGCAAAGAGATTGTGTGCAGGCAATGGACAGAGCACATCTCAGCATATCAATAGATTTTAAATTCTAAACATCTAATATCAAAGATGTAAAGGTGTTTTGTTCTAATATCACATGGTAGCTACGCATGTCGGTTTGGTAGAGACTTCCCATATCAGTCCTAGAAAATGCAAGCAAGTCCACACACGCTTGTTGACTGCTTGGTGGATATCGGCTGGATCTAGACACATCAAAAAAATCTTTCTGAAAAACATGTTGTACACTTCAAAGAGGGAAACCACATTGGCGAAAGATGGAACTCCACAGTGCCATCTGGTGCCACAGTGTTATAACACATACAAGGCGCTTTTTCTTTACTCATGTAGCTGAGTAACTGGCAGAAGTAAGTCATCACTTAGGCTGCAATCTTATATACAGTTGCCTGGGAGTAGGTCCCATTGAACTCAGATGGGGCTTTCTTCAGAACTGATATGCTCAAAGCAATGCATCTGGATTTCGCTGCAGCCAACAAGCTAGTTGGGCATCCAAGCAACATGGGAGGGCGACAGCATTTAGGAGATGCATAGGCTTGCTCACTAGCCCCACTTCAGTGTTTCCATCCCACATGCATCACCTCAACTTTCCCACATTGAGTGGACAGATAGATGCTTAGAAATCTCCACTTGATATGGAATCTGAACAATGCAGGATTTCTCATCATGCAGATATTTCTAAGCATGCTCAGCTGAATGTACTTGCAAGTCTCATTCTGAACTTCGCACTCAATGTGCAAAGGTTTCCTGTGGGGATGAGGACATGGAGGGCAGGGATTGTGCCTGTGCCCACTTCATTCATTCATGGTGAATGCCTGAAAAGGGCTTCTCTTTAACTTGCCCCCAAATGACTGCAATAGCAAATGATAGCTCAGTGTGTGAAATGCCCATTGTATGTCACAGGTCAAACATTACAGAGAATAAGTTTTTATATCAGACACTGATATGTGTACACGTGAGCAAGCATCAGCTTTAGGATGTAGTAGGGAGAGTAGCATCTCACTAAACCAGCATCATCCGATGGCAGCTGCCCACTAGCCAGGAAGATACATTTTTATCATACCTACAGAACAAAGACACCAGTGTAAAATCTGTTCTACCTTTTAAGATAGTTTGACTTATTTTAGAAAGTATGTTTTAAGTATGCCGCATGCATTTAATGTACTGTGCAAATAATCTGTAAGAACTGGTACCTTTGCTCAATATTTTGTAAAGGAACTACTGGACGTCGGTGTGCCTACTAGTTGTGTAACACAACCCAAACTAGGATAAAAAATAGTGACAGTTATGGTGAGCGTTAGTTATAAGCAATGACCAGTTGCACTGATGCTCAAGAATGTCTCAGGAAAGAAGTGGAACTCATTACAGATCACAAAGAAGTTACAGCTTCAGTAAATCACTTCATCTTTGGGTACTTCGGGTAGATTGACTAACATTTTACTACCAACATGCTGGAAGGCATTCTGTAGTGGCTGTTAAAGAGTTCCTGTATTTCGGCTTGATTAACAGCTTATGCAGAACCTCAGCATTTTTCTGACACTTCTTATTCATTTTCTTATATGAGAACTGCTTTCTCATTAGCACGCAGGCACTAAGTGGTGGCCAGCAATTTGCAATCCAGTGTTATACAGGACTGAAAACTCACAGTGACTGAGATGTTACTGAACCTATGCCTGAGACATTCTTGGACCGTAATGTCAACAAAACATTCACTGTGATGATGCGACGCAGTCTTGTCACATGGTGAGTTAAAACTCACCATATGACAACAAGGTCACATGGGGAATGTTTGCAGATATTAACGTGCACAGATGGAAACGCATCATTCGGAAACAGCAGGGGATGTATAGAGTAACATATAAACCAGTTCCCTGCTGGTCTGTGGCCATATCACGAATCCCTCCAGTAACAAACTCAGTACATTTCAACAGAATTGGGACAAAACTGAGAAACAAGGAGGAGGTATCACATCTCAAGGAACTCTCAAGCTTTAAAAAATATTTAAAACACCCACAAACAGGGCAAAAAAAGGAGTCCAGTAGCCACAGACGATTGAATGTCTGTTGGCAAGAAAAATGGAAAACCAGGGGCATGGAGAGACCAATGAAATGCTCGGCTTGAGGGAATGGCTGGATGAAACCCTCCACAGGAGTGCTTTCATTAGGAGGAAGGACAAACTGCACATTTCACATCATAGGATCCTACATTACATTCTTAGAGAAGCTGGCAGGCTCTATAAAATATCTAAGTATGTTGGCTTACCGTATGAATTATTCTTGGAATATAGATGAGAGATATGGTTTCAATGCAGTATTGAATCACAATTAGCAATACAGCAAGATGTTTTAAAAGAGTACAAGGCAATCTAAGTTTAAATCCAGCAGCTATTTTAAAAATATATATCTAAAAATGGCAAGATTACTATGGGAAAAATACATTTTCAACAGTGAAGAAATAAGATCTTCCTAAGTCAAGAGATTTTGAAATATCCCTCAGTGTTGCATTTATGCTTAGCATTCTCTCCTCTCTTTTTTTTTTCTTTGACAGATTTGTAAATATTCATCACGGAAAGTGCTGTATATATTTTAAATCAATTTATTCTCTTTCCCACTGCATATGTCTGTAGAGTCAGCTTGCAATGTAACATTTTGTTCTGCATGGAGCTGCGACAGGCTTTTTATCGCTTAGTGTTTCAAAAGCCTTAAGCATGAGTGCCCTGATTTTTGAATGTACAAGAAATTTTTAAAAATAACTGGTTTTTTTATACTTTTCTTAATTATTTTGAGCAAATTTGGGAGGGGTTTAAATCAGCAAAGGGAGACCGATTTTGGAACCTGGAACCTGCATACAAGTTCTGTTACTTGGAAGTATTTGGTCACAGAGAGATTGTAAAGAACCAACAACTACTGGGTTAAAAAAAATTTTTTTGAGAAAAATAAGTGCTTATGTTACTTTTGAACAAACCACTATTTTTTTACAATTGCAACCAACATCCGAATCAAAGTCATGTTTGATTTTTGTTGAAATCCAAATGGACAAAGCACATGTTGCCAATAAGCTTTCAGAAGTCTTATCTTCTGAAGAACTATATAATAATAGATTTTCTTAGTGGGCGACTTTGGAGGATTTCAGAGTCATTAAGATTTGGTGGATTAGATGACCCCTTATTGGGATTAAATCTTTATAGAGTCATGTAGAGAAGTACAATTTAGGAAGGAAAAAAGGTAATGAACTAAGAAAACTTGTTGACATTATCTGAAGTTTAAATGTACCATTATATACAGATGGCTGTATTTATGTATTTATTTGTCAAAGCTGTATATATTGTTTTATCTAGTGTAATTGTCTAAAAGTGCATTTCTTCTAGTTGAAAAGTATTATCTAGGGGGTTGTGGGGGTGCCAGCCAAGCTGCTAATCAAGTTTTTATAAACATATATATAAATGTTCAAAAAAAGTTGAAGGGGGGAAATGAAAGTGTCCTGTACAGTTTTCTTTTTTGTCATTCCTTACTGAAATGTAAACTAGTCTCAGACAGCACGAAGCCAAGCTATAGCCACATCTGAGGAGGACAGAGTGATGTTTTGCTGATTGTTTTTAAAAATTGCAAGGGGGGGGGAGGAAATAAATTAAGGAAAAATACAGTTGTATCAAGTTGTCATTTCTACAATGCTTTCCTCAAACACGTTGTTTCATGTTTCTTGAATAAGTTATGTATCCTATGGAACTGTAGCTAGATATACTGCAAGCATACAGATAAGACTCCTAGTAGTGAGCCATGCTAAATTCAGGTCAAAATCTGTTCAATTACAGGGTTAACACTTCTCATGGTAACTCAGCAGGTCTCTTCAACCAAGAGTGAAATCTACTCATTAGGAAGCTGAAATATATTGACTCACAGTACAAATATGATGCCAGAGACACATGAAGAGGTAGATCAGAGATTAGCCAAGACTCAAACGCCATCCATTGGTCATGCTTTCACAGCTGCACAATATGAAGCAAGTTTACATGAACGGGAGACAAGTTCATCATAAGAAGGGAAGACGTCATAAGAGCATCTTATCTAGCTGCTCTGACTCTTCTTCTTTGGAGACTTTCCTGTTGGAGCTGGGGGTAGCATAGCCCTGTACTATGTTAGCTCACCCTCAAACAAGTGAGGGGAACAGGTTATACTTCCTGGTTATACCTTGCCCCTTCTGTTTCAGCCCCATCACCTAGCCCTCACCATCTTGCATGCATTGGAGGGAAAAGGTGTGAGATGGAGGACCTGCTCCACATGTGTGGGGTCCCTGCACTGTCAGAGCTTTAAATTGCAAGAGGAGTCAACATACATAAAGTAGGCTCTCTGCTTCAGACCTTCCTCCAATGCATAAATCCCAAACTGTGGCCCATGAGCTTCATTCAGGTGTTCTGCAGGGTGTTTGTGGATTTGTGGTTAAAGGTGGGAGATGGCACATCCATTGCATTGAATATGTACCCGTGTTTCTCCTAAAATGAGACACCGTCTTATTTATTTTTTTCCTCAAAAAACCACAGTATGGCTTATTTTCCGGGGGATGTCTTATTTTAACCGCTCCGCATCGGTACGCTGCATAGCCACGCCTATCCAGGCCATCTTAAGGGAGAGGCGCCGCGTCACTATGTCTTATTTTCGGGGTATGGCTTATATTTCACAAATGCGTAGAAATCCTGCTACGGCTTATTTTATGGCTACGTCTTATTTTAGGAGAAACAGGGTATATTGATTTTCAATTCTATTTTATTGCTTCTTTCAATTCCTGTTCTGCTTTTTCTTGTTTTACATTTTACATTCTATGAAATTTGAATTTCTACAACAGGCAGAAAAAGCATTGAGTGGTTCACCAAGATCTGCAGCAATCTTCAAGGGGTCCATGCGGGGGGTGGGGGTAGTTTGGGAACCACTGGTATAGATAACAGGGGGAAGACACAATGTTGGGGGCAGAGCCAGCCAATCTGGCCTGACTCTTCCCTTTGCACCATGATAACTGCATTGAGAGTAGGGGGTAAATGTGCCAACTTGCACATTTTGTGTATGGGATATTCTGTGTGAGGTTGAACAGAATGAAATACTTTATCTGGTTGTCTGCCCCCATCAGCAGTACTTTATCTTTGTTTGGTCTCATTTTGTGGAAAAGAAGTCTTTCTATACTGTAAAACCATTCTAAAACTTCCATACTTCTTGACAAACCTTTGATGTCAAGATTTATCCCACATTTCCCCCCCTTTACCGATTTCTTGTCATCATTTTTGCCCTAATATAGCAAAGCTTTGATAGCTCTAGGTAACACCTACTGAGACAAGAAAATAGATTAGGTGTTACAGTACAGCATCATCTTTTACACCATATACAGGTAATTGATCACAGTGGTGCAAAACTGATGTTTCTTCGCTCCTGTTAGTTACATGACACATACAGTCACTGCACACTTGGACACTGAAACTCTGGCATTGCACCTTCCAGTCTGAGCAGCACACTGTCTTTTGACACTTGCTCCATGGATCACCTATTTCTACCCCACTCAGCAGAACTCATTACCCAAGTGGCATCCTTGGCCTCATGATAATCTCCTCCCATGAACTTTAGACCTGGAGAAAAGTAATCCACGTTTCCTTTGGTCAGCATCTTTTGAATTATTTTCTTCACAGAATCACAGAATCATAGAGTTGGAAGAGACCACAAGGGCCATCCAGTCCAACCCCCTGCCAAGCAGGAAACACCATCAAAGCATTCCTGACAGGTGGCTGTCAAGCCTCTGCTTAAAGACCTCCAAAGAAGGAGACTCCACCACACTCCTTGGCAGCAAATTCCATTGTCGAACAGCTCTTACTGTCAAGAAATTCTTCCTAATGTTTAGGTGGAATCTTCTTTCTTGTAGTTTGAATCCATTGCTCCGTGTCCGCTTCTCTGGAGCAGCAGAAAATAACCTTTCTCCCTCCTCTATATGACATCCTTTTATATATTTTAACATGGCTATCATATCACCCCTTAACCGTCTCTTCTCCAGGCTAAACATACCCAGCTCCCTAAGCCGTTCCTCATAAGGCATCGTTTCCAGG
Organism: Darevskia mixta; assembly: GCA_034641385.1. NCBI lineage: Eukaryota > Metazoa > Chordata > Lepidosauria > Squamata > Lacertidae > Darevskia > Darevskia mixta. Next base: position 27,307,028 of record JAWWNH010000001.1, read on the forward strand.
CCTTTGACCATTTTGGTTGCCCTCCTCTGGACACGTTCCAGCTTGTCAATATCCTTCTTGAACTGTGGTGCCCAGAACTGGACACAGTATTCCAGGTGAGGTCTGACCAGAGCGGAATACAGTGGTACTATTACTTCCCTTGATCTAGATGCTATACTCCTATTGATGCAGGATCACTCTTCTTTCAGAAGAGAAACCAAAAAGATCCATCTTCCTTCATTTTTTTTTATCTTTTTCTTTTTTCTCCAGTAATAAACTCACCGCTTGAGGGGCTTCTTTTAACAATGGATAATGCAATTGCTTCATATTTAAATAACTGTTAAGGCTTCCTGTTTACCCCTTTATTGCTCCGCCTGCAAGCTACTTGCACATCTTTGTTAGAATTTGGAGCTTGCTGTATCCATTAAATATACTCTGTAGATCACTATGTTTATTTTACATGTTTCTTTTACATGTGGTCCTGGAGTGGCCGCCGGGACCGTATAACACAGGTCCTAAAGGATCTTCACTGGCTCCCAGTATGTTTCCAAGCACAATTCAAAGTGTTGGTGCTGATCTTTACCCTAAATGGCCTTGGCCCAGTATACCTGAAGGATCGTCTCCACCCCCATCATTCAGCCCGAACACTGAGGTCCAGCGCCGAGGGCCTTCTGGCGGTTCCCTCACTGCGAGAAGCCAAGTTACAGGGAACCAGGCAGAGGGCCCTCTCAGCAGTGGTTCCCTCTCTGTGGAATGCCCTCCCATCAGAACTACAAAACTTTTAGAAGACATCTGAAGGTAGCCCTGTATTGGGAAGTTTTTAATGTCTGACGTTTTAATAAATATTTTTATATTTTGCTGGAAGCCGCCCAGAGTAGCTAGGGAAACCCAGCCAGAAGGACGGGGTATAAATAATAAAATTTATTATTATTATTCCCTGTATTTTTTACAGTTATTCTGTATCTTAGTCCTCCTAAAGTGATGAATTTCTTCTGATGCACTGGGAAGTTTCCAGTGCTGCAAAACACTCAAACAAATGTAGCTTCACCCATGCTCACTACCATATATATATCCACTACCATATATATCCAGAGCCCTGTGATCCAATTACTTCATAGGAGAGGACATCTCTATGCAGCACAGACACATTTTTGTGAGTGCAGAGTTGCACCTTCCTTTGACATGGATGGAGATGCCATTGCAGGTTGGGGCAAGGGCTGCCATGTTTTAGCATGATCAGATGCAGCAGAGAAATGGGCTCTTCCTTAGGATGAACAGATTCAAAAGAGCAGAGATCGCACAACATTCACACAAATCTCCTGTTGTATTTTATCATCCTATCAGGAGCAGATCAGAGCCTCTAGATCAACGAGGAGCTGCTGGGATTGCGCCACATATATAGGCTTCAAAACAGAATTGCAGATCAGAAATAGATGTTGGGCACATTCATTGCTCTTGCATGAAGATGGCCTTAAGCAAAAAGCACATTAAATCTTCCTGGCAACTGCTTAAAATGGACAAATAACCTTTGCAGATAAAGTCAGTGGCAGTGTGTCATGGGCTTTGAAGACACTCGAACTCAGGACGCAAGGGAGAAATGTGCTAAGAGGAAGGCACGCTTGGCAAATCCACACCGTGATCAACTCCTGCCCAGAAACCAATGTCCCTACTATAGAAGGACGTGTGGATCCAGAATTGGCCTCCACAGTCACTTACGGACTCATTGTTAAAACCGTGTTTATGGAAGACAATCTTACTCGGCTATGAGTGATCGCCAAAGAAGAAGAAGATGTGTTTTAGCAACAGTTTTGTCTCCCTGCCACAGATCTTGCGTATTATTCTCTCTCCCCCAAATTGCCTGAGAGTGACTGTAACTGTTATCCAGGGTTTAATTAATGTACAGCTTAAAGCTGCATGGCTATTAGTATTAGGAGGGTGGGTTTTTTCTGAGCTTGATTATCTTAATTACAAGCACTCTATTTTCTCATTTGGTTAATTGTCATAGATCTCCCAACGTATCCACAGTACTGCACCAGAAGCCAATATAATTCTTAAAAGTACTGAAACGAGGCCTCTCAGGAGAGCATGTCTGCCTCGAAAGAATATGCAAGCAATGAAAAACTTTGCCCTGAACAAATACCTGCCAACCTTTGGACTGTTAAAAATAGACATTCGTGAAGTTGAAGAAAAGACTACTCAGAAAGGTGGTGGAGGCAGTCGGCACAGCTGCCTCTTCTGCTTGTGCAGGAGGTTAAAAAACACATTTAGCTTCCTTACAACAAAAAGTCAGTTTATTCGATATTACACCAGCTATGTAACTGCCATGCTGCTTGCAGTGACCTGGGCCTTCCTGTAGCTCACTGGATTGTTTTAAAAGAGGGTTAGGCTAGGCCTACTAGTCATGATGGCTATATACAACTTCCAATACAGAGGCAAAATGCCTCTGAATGCCAGTTGCTAGGAATCACATGCGGGAAGCATGTTGTTGCACTCAGATCCTGCTTGTCTGATTTCCCATGGCATCTAATTGGCCACTGTGAGAAACAGGATGCCGGGCCAGATGGCCTGCTTCAGGAGGGTTCATATTTTGTGGAAACGACAGCAGAGGATTCGTGGAGGTATCCTCTGCGGGTTTAAACCAGCAAGCAGAGGCAGCCTTAGATAAAAGTTTTGTGTGAGTCTGCAGCATGCTTTGATAAGCATGGTGGATTGTGCCATGATTGGCAGGAAGTATGAGCCTGGGATTCCTTTGCCTTCAGGCACTGTGTCGTAGAAGGGAATTGTAGGATGTATAATTTTTTCTAACTCCCCCCCTTACAGGAAAAGGTGGGTTCTTATCCATATATATACACCCACACCCACTCATTGCGACACACAGAGATTCATAAGCATCCATACATAATACCCACATATATCCATTCCCACACATAATACACACCCATTCATTCATTCATTCATTCACACGCAACATTGCATAGCAACAACAGCATTATCCAACAGCATTTAACCAAGGGAGCTCACATCCATGCCCGGAATTAGTAGAGTTACAGATTTCTCCCCTCAGCAGAAAGCTAGGCCTCCCTCATCCCACTCCCTGCTATAAAATAAGAAAAAGGTCCAAAACCTGCTGGGAGTAATATTACCACACTCAGACTTGCCACTGGAAAGGAAAAAGGAACCAGAAATGGCTTCTTAGCTGTTGCCCTCTGAGCTGTGTCCAGTTTGTTAATGGGCTTTTGACACAGAGGCCAGTCCTGACCTGAGCTAACAACCACAAATAAGAGTTTTGTGCAGGTCAGTTCAGAGGGCAAGCTATTATCTCCCTGTCTGGTACACCTTCTTTAAGCTGTCCACCTTCCCCATGGATTTTTTTCTTTTCTTTATTTTGCTGCCACAGCAGCTTGAAATCCAGCTGTGGTCCCCTCTCCGTCATCTTAATTCTATCCCAGGGTCACTGTTCTCTGACTGGCTGTCTGGGGAGTTGCAGCTGATTAAATTACCACACTCGTATCTTTTACTCTAGATTGTGCCTAGGAAATACAATGGGTCATCAGTCACTCAGCATGAGCAACACCGGACCAAGGGGTGGAAAACCTGTCCATTTCACTTCCCCTCCATTTCTCATTTTCCCAGTCTTAAATTCAGTTCTCCACATTTCTATGTCGGTTATGAATTTATTTATTTATTTAAAATTTTAGTGCAAATTTCTCCCAAAACATACCTCTTTAATGAAATTTTGCCCAATATACAGTTTTAAAAAGCAATTTTCACCAATGTATGCATTTAAATGCACAGTTTACCCTAGACTGTGCATTTCTGAAAACATTGCTTGGCTGTAGAACTGCATTGCAAAATTCAGAAAAGTGCCTATTGTGAAGGATGGCTGTTCTTTCAATTTGTGTATTGTTTCAGAGAGTGTGAATTAGGTAGGTTCGCCTTCAGATGAGAACTGAATCTAAGTTCTCCCCTTATCTCTTCACTGGCCATAGTTTACTCAATCCAGATGCAGCAGAAGCAAATACCTTGCTGAGAATGCAGCAAACCTGTGCTGTTGCTATATAGGAAAGCAGATTTTTCCATCGAAATCCCTATACTGGCCTTGAACAAGGAGGGAATGTTGGCAGGTGTCAAGGTATATTTCAAGGTATAGTGACATTGTTGAATCTGGTTACAGGTAGGTAGCTGTGTTGGTCTGCCATAGTCGAAACAAAATAAAAAAATACCTTCCAGTAGCACCTTAGAGACCAACTAAGTTTGTTATTGGTATGAGCTTTCGTGTGCATGATCTCTAAGGTACTGTAAGGAATTGTTGAATCTGGACACCATGCCCCATATTTTTAGTTTTCATGATCCTCATCTTCCAATGCTCTTATTTTTCCAGCCTGAAATGCTTTCTTATATTTTTGAGACCATTCTGAAGTACAACCAGGGTGTTTTTTTTCAGCCAGAGCTCACAACTCTGACATCCCTCAGGTGGGCATCATTGCCATTCTAAGAGAACAAGGGAGAAGTTCGTGGTGAGTTCTGGCACCTCTTTTTCTAGAAAAATAGCACTGAGTAGAACTGTTTATAAGCTTCCATTTTGTTTTAAGATGGACGGTCAACCTTGCTTTGGGGAAGGCCAGAACACAAACATAGTGGATAGATACTTGACATTTGAGTGCCCTCTACACTGAGAGAGAAATCCACCAAATGTATTATTCCCTAAATGTTATTCTGAATGGGCAGTGAAACTGGCATGACTCCATGGTACTTTAATGATAGATACTAATCTTCTTCAGTAACGGCTAAATTTTCCAAAGTTCATCTGACAATTTATGAGTAGTTTGATGAGACCAGCTTAGTGATGCTTTTCAAAACAATATAGAGGGCAAATGTGAGGTGCATGTAATCAGGAGGATCAATGGGCAGGTGCACCTTTAAAAGGCTACAGTAATCCATGAGCTACAGTTCAACAGATGTCAAGGTGGAGGTTAGGCTGGTTTAAATGGTCCTTAAGCTCTATTGTTTACCGCCATATTCCTTGGAATCAGCATTTCTACAGTCAGGAATAAAACTAATGGGCCACAATAAGGAATATATACTGCGAGGCATTTCAATAGCATAATTTATATGTAAATAGACACATAGTCAAAAATGGTATATAGTCACACATGGAAGACATACACTATGTGTTTTAATTTGTACTGCAATTTAGCTGTTGCTTCCAACAGATGGGAGAGTCGTGCAACACTTTCAACTCATTTAATTACTTATGTAAAATATTGGCTTGTGTTAATTAAGTTCAATAAATTACATAATGGTTCAGAGATTCCACTAAGAGACTTTTTGCAGATGATACACCAGACGTAATTTATTTGATGTCTACAGACTGAATAGCACAATGAAAACTAAAAAGCAATCCAAACTTTGAGGAGGGATTTTTCAGTTTCCTCTTTTTTTAAAGACCAAGGATAAAACGTATAATAAAACTTCATTAAAAACAGAATTACCTACTCGACAATCAGAGAAAGGGGATCAGAGAAAGTAAGAAGAAAAGGAGTAACCCCACCCACACTTGGCTTTGACTCTTCCCACATGTCATGCAATCTCTGACAAATTTCCCCCAAGGGGGTGCAGTCCTCCACAGACAAAAGGTTGCCCAGCCTTATGTTGGATTATTTTGGTTAAAGAAAAATATAGGTACAATTAAAGGAGAATTCCTAGATGCCTAAGATCCAGGTTTGGTGCAAGTACTCTTTGGTGAGAGAACCCCACCAGATATTTAAAATCACAAAATATGCAGCAAAGTAACACATGGAAATATAGGCTGTTGGACCTTTCAAATTCACCCTTCCGAGTTGCTTCCAAGATTCCCCTCTACCTTTCTACCACACATTTGGTAAGTTAAAAAAAGGTTTGCTTACAATCTCTTCAAAGGTCAGATTTGTGTGCTTTCCCACACAGCAGTCAGAAAACACAGGCAGTAAAACTTAGGTTCCAAAGTGGTTAGTTTTCTAAATCATTTGTATAGAATCACAAAGATTGCTTCCATCAGCCATGCACTCTAAACTTGAAGCAACCAGCTCAGACCTCCTTATTCATAGGAGTTCACATAATGGAATGAAAGAACAAAGAGCTTGCTAGCCATTCCTCCCAAGGTGAGGGGGAGTGACATTGACTAAGCCTGGCAGGACAGCTTATTCTATGGTCTTAACCCCTTCATGCATTAATTAGACTTAAGCATGTTGGTTATAGGTGGCTAGTTATCCCAAATCATGCTCTATAGCTAGGTCTTCCAACATTATGTTGAGAGAGAGAGAGAGATACAAATAGATATCCACCTCTCCCTTTCTCGAAATTCAAAAGGCATTTAGTCAGTCAGTCAGTTAGTTGGAGACGCTTTTATGAAAACATCTCAAGGTGGTTTTCAATAAAAGCCAGTCCAATAAAACAGCCTGAGTATACACCATACATTGAAAGCCCAATTAAGGTGCATGGCTTCCCCCCAAAATAATCCTGGGCACTGTAGTTTGTTATGGGTGCTGGGAATTGTAGCTCAGTGAGGGATAATACATGCTTTAAATATACTTCAAGCGCATGGTGTGTATGCAGCCTCAGTCAGCACAGATGTTAGAACAAATGGCCAACAGACAGCAAACGATTCAGTATACAGGCAAGTTTTTAGCACGCAGTGAACTGTTGGCACTCACCTTATTTCTGAGGGGAGGTTCAAAAATCCTCCACCTAGTTTGCTGCAAAATGAACTTTTGCAGAGTGTGGCAGAGCCAGGAGTGCTTCTAGAAAAAGAGGTGCTGGAGCTCACCATGAACACCTCCCTCATTCTCTTAGAAGGGCAATGGCGCCCACCGGAGGTGCCGGAACTGAGTTTTGGTGACTTCCTGTTGACTTTAATGAATGGACAGGTTCTATGTGGCAGAAAGTGTTCCTAGTCCCAAATTGTTAAGGGCTTTATATGTTAATACCAAAAGCTTAAACATGGCCTGGTAGCAAACAGGTAGGTAGTGCAGTTCTTTTAATAATGGTGTTATTGTTGGGATGTGTATAGATGGTAGGAGAGAATGTATTTATTAGAAATTATCCTTCCTTCCTCATGTTTGTGAGTTGAGCAGAGTGCAACCCTTTGCAGCTTAAAAGGGAAGCTTCGATAGGCTAGTTTAGCCTTTTAGTTTAAGTAATCCAGGATGCTTTAAGGCAGACGATTCTCCTGGTATTTCTCCCCCCTTAAAACAGTCATCACACAGTCTTTTCAATGGTAAAAATAGCATTTACTCACTCAGAATACTTGTTGAAGAGTAATCGATAACAGCAGCTTTGTACAGGCAGTCTTAAAATGGTAATCCAGTTACAAAGACATGCTTTAGCCTAATTTAAAATGGTGTCTGAGCTGTGGAACTCAGACATGCAGGTGTTCTACATTACTGCAATGAGGTCAAAGAGGAAAGAGCCTAGCCAGGTGAGGAGATTATATATGGCTACATACTCCCCCTATCAGGGCACAGTGGCAATGGCTCTCAGAGTTCTCTCTAGCAAACTTAGAAGAAAACACTTTCAGCTTCTGCTCCTATCATGTGCCTATCTAGCAAACATGCATTGCTGGTTTGACTGTATGCAAATATTCCACAGTTACATGGCCAGCCACTTCCTTTAGCTACCCTGCCCTTCATTCTGCACTAGTTGCAGCTTCCAGGAAAAAAAAACACCCACATTGTCATAGCAAGGCTATGAATGAAAAGAGCCAATGGCATGTGTGAAAATTCTACCTAGTGGTAAGAGACAGGAGAGAATTTTCCCAGCACAGATCCATTTGAGCTACATCATTGATTGCGCATTACTTTCAAATGCAGGGCTCTGCTTAGATATTCAGTAGTTGGCAGCTCCTTGACAATTATGTGTTTCATATTGCAATTCTTCTCGAGCACCTGTCTGCATAATCACGTATGGGCGACAGGCATCTAAGTAAACATTTGTACCTAGTAGTTCTCAAGTAGCTTTTCAAAAATACACCACAATACACTCACGCAGAAATCTATTTTATTTGAATTTACACACACCAGCAAAGTTTGTCATTCACTGAATTGCTCTTATGGGTTACAACAGAAGCCCCTGAGTTATGTACTCACATTTCATCTTATTTTCCCTTATTTTAATGGTATGCTTCCTATTTGGGGCTTTTGCTCCTCTTTGATCCCTCAGCAGCTTTTGATATCACCCATCACAGCATTTTGCTGGACCAGCTGTGACTAAGCCCGGATACTGAGATCCAGTACCAAGGGCCTTCTGGCCATTCCCTCACCATGAGAAGTGAGATTACAGGGGAACCAGGGAGGGGGCCTTCTCAGTAGTAGCACTCACCCTGTGGAACACCGTCCCATCAGATGTCAAGGAGATGAGTAACTATATAACCTTTAGGGAAGCTTTTTAATGTGTAATGTTTTGTTATGTTTTTATATATGTTGGAAGCCACTCATAAGTAAGCCTCACTGTGTTGAGTGGGACTCATTCCCATTCAAGGGAAAACACCCGCTGTCTAGGCTTAAACTGGAGACATCCAAAGAAGGAGAGTCCATAGTCCCTCTTTCCAACCTAGAAGTGGTGATGAGAACCAGAGGGCACATACTTCCAAAGAGCAGAGGAATATTTTGAAAAAAGAACATAAACAACACAGTGGTTGCGACTGAATGTCAGCCATGGAAACTTTCAAAGGAAGAAGAATTCAGTCACACAGGAGTGTAAGGAATCTCTGGGGATCTGTGTAGAGATTGTTATCGAGATGTGAGTAGTTTTAATTTTGAGAGGGAATCCATACTGATTGTTTGTGTCTCCACAGGCACTAGTAAATGAAATGCTGGGGAGTGCTAATAAAATACAATGGCTCTAATGAGAAAATTAAATTGGTCATTACGGAGAATAAGGTAGCAGAAAAAAGGAGAAAAAATTGTCAGAGATTAAAGTTAGGTAAGTTTCATCTCTCACAGATAAACAAAGTTAAGTACCACCAAGTGAGTATAGATGCTCTGTAATTCAGAGCAAGGGGGAAATGGAAGTAAGAAATTATTGCTGAGATACTCACAAAGTGTCACAAATACATATAGGACTAACAACTGAAAATGCCCTGGAGAAGAAAATGAAATGACTGCTGGAATCCAGCAAATCACATTTAATTTACTTGGTTATTGCATTTGTGCATACCACCAAATTTAATAGTTCACAGAAGGGGCCAAAATGCTGATGTGTTTGTCCAAGCATGCATCACATCAAAATACTCTCCCATCAGTTTTATAATGTACCCAATTTATTTATTTAGTGTACAATGTGTGTGGGGGGGGGAGGGTGTTCTGAAATAAGTACACAGGTATGGGCACCATTTTGGAAAGACAGCTGGCAGGGGGTAAGATATTTGCTATTTGCTGTGCTTCAGACCACAATCTAGAGCCCACTGGTTCTAAACACTGAATAGCTGGCTATTGGAAAACTTGCAAATGGCGCTATACATCAGATAGGAATTGCAAAGGCACAAATCCCTTCACAAAAGTTACAGTTGTGTTGATAATACTGTTGTAACTGTAAGGTATCAAAATAAGAAAAAGAAAAAGACACCTACTCTTAGAACACACTAATAATTCAATCTTGAATGTACCCAAGAGCAGGAGATGTCTTTGGGCCTTGGCTTTTCTCCTCATTGAAGTCTCTTAATGACGTCCAAATTACTTAAGTTCTATAGCTCTTCATGTTTACCTGTACAGATGAACATATTCTGATCTGGATGAAGTGAACAGATTCAAACCCTCCCGTGTATATTCTGAGGTTGACAGGAGTAAGAATGACCGATACTCAGAAGAATTTGGGTTCCACTTTTAAATACTTTGGAGCAACTGTCTAGAAGCTTCCAGAACTTTGTAATGCATGGTGACTGGATACTTAACTTCTCAACATTAAAGTGATGCAGAGTGAAACGAGTTCACATTTTACTGTTGACATTGTTAGGCTAAAAGCAAAATGTGCTACTGATACTTGGTTCTTTTCTGTGGGTCACAGTATGGAATGGGGTGCATGGCGTGTTAGGGGAGGGGTAATATCTCTGGTGGGGAACACATTGTGCTTCTTCTAGGGTAGTTTGTCCACCTTTAGTCCCCTCCCTGCACTCAGCTGTCACCTGTGGCTCCTAGAATGGCTTCGACTGGGTGGCTAAACCAGGTGAGGGTAGCCAATGGGTTTCCAACCCTTGGTAAGTTAGGGACTTCCCCTACATGTGAAGAATGGCTCCAGCGGATTTAGTAGATAAGACCAATAGTGGGTCCAACAGTCAAGAAGGAGGTTTCTGAATGTGCTGTAGAAGGAAGTAAGGGGCAGGTGGGGCTCATCAACCTGGGAAGATAGTCCATCCAAATCTCAGATCCTAAACTTCCACTGCCTTGCAGGACATCTTCAGGAGAAGAAAGGCTAAGGAGTAAACCCTACACAAATCCAGAGTGGAGTCCCTAAGATGCTTGGATGGCATCTTGTACTCATTCTTCCAGCAACTCCTGCAGCCAGGTTGGTGCCAAATGTATTGCTCTGCTTTCCTTTGGACCTCAATAGCGAGACCAAGAGGGGGGTCTTGTCATCTAGGCAGCCCAGGGCCTCCACACACACTGCCCAAGCTTGTTTGTGCCCCAGGGAGGTCACTTCGGTGCTGCTAACACAGAGGTTTGACTTCACCCCCAGAGATGCGTTGTCTCTCGAGACAGACGGATTCCAGCAACAATATGGAGTGACAGGATAGGATAGGAATAATATAAAGAAGTTCTGGAATGGAAGAAAGGGATGATTTATAATACTTTTATTTGACAGAGCATTTTAGACACACCTTCATCTATGCTTCCCTGCCTCATTTCAACTTGTCATTAATATCACTCAGCTGATGTCACTTTTGTGCCACAAGCAGTTGCTTTAACATATGCAAGCATTTGCATATATATATATTTGCACACGCACACACACATGCTAAAAGATTCATATTGCAACCAAATGGCTGTAAAAATGTTATCATGATCTTAACGGCTGAAATCTAGTGGACATATTTTGTAAGCCTGGGCGCTTACAGCAAAGACATAAGAAAACAGGAGGAAATCTCACCCTCTGGCTGCAAAACTAGAGAGCAGACAGCCTATTTGTCAGTGCCTAATGTTGTTCTGACCCAGGCAAAACTGTGGATTTCATTCCATTTATATTCAGAAAAAGAGGGCTGCTGTTTAATGATCCTCCCTATGGTCACACATTTGGGGATGTGGTAGATAAGACATGAGTGGAACTTTCTAGAAAGCTCAAGGAATAAGAAAATATTGGCTCCCTTCTCTTTCCTGATGGACTTGGCTGCCCTGAACTGATTTAATGGGCCTTATTTTATGGACTGTTTTGTATTTTATGGGAATGCATATAATTCTTGTTGGGTCTTTGGGGATCATTGGGGTAGCTAGCTATACTCTGAGACATGAATAAGAAGGCAGTAGAACACCATTGTGAAAGTTTAGCAGTGGGCAAGCAGACAAACACTATAGTCAAAGGTAACTAGCCTAGAGCTGGATAGATCAAGGTGGAACTCAATGTGGGTTGTAACTACCAGAAGCCATGTAGTTAGTTCTGTGGACCTGATCCTGTGGAACTTCAGGCGCTTGACAGAGGCTTTCCTATTTCAGGAGGCGCCTTAAGGTAGCTTTGTTTTTATGATGAGCTTTACTTGTCCGTATTCTTTGAATGATTCTTCTCCTTGAATATTGAGCAGTATATAAGAATCTGAACTAAGAAGAAATAGATTCAATCAACCTTTCGAATGTGTGGTTAAGGTTGAAGCCTTGGTCAGCTGATAAAGCTGTGCCACATTCCCAAAGGACTGGATAATAATCTGTTTTCATAAACTGTGGGTGTTCTTCCCTGTTTTTCTCTCCCTCTATGTTTTACCTGATTTCCTAATTCCAAGTGGTGTTTATGTTTCAAAGTTTAAAATATTTAATAATTTGCAGTTTTAATGAGCTTTTTAAAAAAAGTTTCACATAGGGTTTTAGTATGTTTGATGTTTTCTTTCTTACTGAGCAACCAAACCATGATCTGATTTCTAATTCCTGTTACGACTGCTTCTGTTCATTGGCAAAGGATGTGATGTGGAGGCTGGCTACATTGGGGCCAGATAGAAAGTTACACAATGGTATGGACATGATTTCATTTCACATCAGAAAGTAAGCTTGCAATCATAAAATACTTGCTTCCTAATAAGTCCCGTTGGGATTTCCCCAAGCCTTTAGGATATGCTTATAAATGGAGTAAGAGACAGGTTTATATATTGAATAGCTTATAAATGGATTTTTCAAAAGCCTTGATCACCTAAACTCAACTCAAGGATATCTGGAGTCAGTTGTTTGCATGGGAGTCAAGCTTTTTCTTTGCAGACTCATTTATATTGCCCTCACTTCCATCATCATGTAACCCCTTGTAGCCAAGTGTGCTTAGTTATGTAATATAGTACTGTGCTGTTGTGTTTACAGTTTGAAGATCCGTAACTGGGTGGAATTACGCATGTCACTAATTCAGAAAGGTGAAAACAGTTGATCAGGGACCACCAAGGGGAGCAAACATGCTGAGAAAGGTGAAGTGCATATTTGCTCAGCAGTTTTGAATATAAGCTCTTTTGAATGCATTTATTTATTTATTATCATTATGTAAATGTATTCATAGCTTTTCGCAAGAGTCTTAAGACTTACAAAGATGTAAAATGCAAGAATGCCAGGAAAATAAAAAAACAGACATACTATGAGTGTTCATCCATGAACAACACAACATAGAATAGATGTGTGTGTATAGGTAAAGGGACCGCTGACCATTAGGTCCAGTCGTGACCGACTCTGGGCTTGCTGCGCTCATCTCGCTTTAGTGGCCAAGGGAGCCGGCGTACAGCTTCCAAGTCATGTGGCCAGCATGACTAAACTGCTTCTGGCGAACCAGAGCAGTGCACGGAAACACCGTTTACCTTCCCGCTGCAGCGGTACCTATTTATCTACTTGCACTTTGACGTGCTTTCGAACTGCTAGGTTGGCAGGAGCAGGGACCGAGCAACAGGAGCTCACCCCGTCGCTGGGATTCGAACCGCCGACCTTCTGATCGGCAAGCCCTAGGCTCTGTGGTTTAACCCGCAGCGCCACCCGCATCCCATATATATATATATGTGTGTGTGTGTGTGTGTGTGTGTGTGTGTGTGTGTGTGTGTGTATCCCCTTAAAATTCTTATAACAGGGACCACCACTGAAAAAGCCCAAGCTGTCATGGCCATTATCCATACCTGCCTTGGAGGGGGCCTTGGAGGGGGCCTTCAGGTTCTGTTTGGTTCCATTCCACTCTATTTTGTTCTGTTCTGTTCTGTTCTTCTCTGTGGGTACATGTCTGCCTGAGGGTGCCACACTGGCAACCCCTGACTTAAGACTATGGCCTCCACTCCGCTGGAAGAATGAGTTCGGGAAAAGGTTGATTTGGCAGTCAGTCAAGCCTGCTACTAACCAGGCCTGAGGACTCTTGAGTTTGCCCATTCCAAGTACACACACACATCCAGTTTAGAAGCCCAGCACCCTCATTTTTTAAAAATTTGTATGTAGTTCCTCTTAGCAGTAGTCTGCAGAAGTAAAAATTATATATGGAAACAGCTGAGTTTTCTGCCTTTGTTATTATTACGGGACTGATACATGGCTTTTAGCATCAAAGCAAAAGCATATCAACTGAAAGCCAGGAAAGTGGCTACAAAGCTTTCCTTTAGCAAAGCATCCCAAATTGCTGTGCCAAGCATGAGCTCTCTCTCCCTCAATTTCCCCCCCAGTCACATGAGCATACAAACACAAGACACTTCAGTTTCTCCTCGAACCATTAATTTGTCCCAACTCCCACACAGTTCTTTTGCAAGTGGGAATGATGATTTATAGTTTGTTTCCTATTAATCTTTAAAATAACTTAAAATTCCTCCTATAAATCATGGCTTAGCCCACTTCATTACCTCTGGATTATCTTTTTAATATTTAAGATGGAAACCAAGGCTGCAGGATGTTTCCCCTACATACCTTAATTCCATTTAACTCTGAAGAGGACATTGTTTTCCAGCCAATGAAGGCTGAAAAACAAACCCAGGAATTCAGAAAGAAAGAATTATTTTTGGGGGAGGAGGAAGGGGAACAGATATAATAGACTTGCATTCTGGAGCTATTTAACCATAGACACAGGAAATGAGCAAAATATATAAACGGGGGTAGGGAGCCATGAGTAGCTTGTATGAATCTGCCAAGTGGCGAGGAGCATTCAACTACTGACCAGATGCAGAGGTGTGGTAGATTGCGTGATAAAATATTATCTACATTGTTTAATACAAATCTCAGTAATACCGACTCCCTAACACACCCCACTGAAAGCTCAGTGGATTTAATAACTGTAGAACAAAAGGAGATGAAGGGGAAATGTTGGTTTGAACAGTAAGGCAGACAGGGAAACAGGTGGAGGGGAGGAATGAGCAGAAAATAGCCTAGGAGTATCTAATTGCCTCATAACTCCATATCTTCACATAAGCTGCCATAATGGCCTTCTGTGTACCCTACTGAGATAACAGAATGATGCCATTTCCAAAGGCATGTTTGTATAATGGGTGGCAAGAATTCACCCACATGTGGCCTTTTTTTGTACAAAAAAACCCACCACTTTTCAGCAGTTTAGAAGACTTCTTGCTTTGGGGCATAAGCTTTTCTGAATGAACCTCTTCAACGTCTCATCTGCATGATGATCCAGCATTGCCCCGGCCTTCCGTAATTGGGGAGTTCTCACTTAACTTGGTTTCATTGAGCAGGTCTGATTGCCTTGGCTATGCATAAGCTTGACAAGTAGCAATCCAGCAATCATAAAAACAGCCATAAAACCTCGGTTTTTATGTACCCTGTAAGGTTGAGTTTATTCACAGTGGCAAAATGAATTACAGAGTGTCGCAGTGCTCAGCCATTAAATCTGGATATCTAATCAGTTGGGCCATCATGTAAATGAAAGACAAGTAAAAACAAAGGACATTTTCTTGCAGTGGAAAAAAGCAGAGTTGCAAGGGGGGCGGCGGTTCCTGCTTAGGCGGGCAAATCCTGCAGTTCATTAGCAGAGAACTAATGATGCATGAAAATAAAGTTAGTTTCATGGACACAAATTCAAGAACAAGTAGCTCTTACATGTCTACAGAATGAAGAATGAAGATATAGTGCTGAATATCTGTCCTTACCCTGGTTTGCCGGGTTAAGTTCTCTAACTGGGTGGCATCGTTCATGTGGCTATAATCCAGGGAGGAGAAAGCAGAGATCACAGAAAGCAAAGATGGCAAAAAGATTTAAAAAAGTGGCTGTTATAAACACACACAACAGGTGGGTAGGGTCTGATCTAAGGAGGGTCACAACTGCATCATTCAGAACCACCAATCTGGTTGAAAAATTAGAAAGGGTCCCCAAATCCATGTTTGGATTAAAAGTAGATCACAGGATTGGCTCTGAGAAGGTGAAGACTGCACACCTAGAGAACAATGATGGGCAGCCATGTGGTGGGAGCCAACATTAACACAAATGTTTCACAAGCAGAAAATAAAAAAATGCATGCATAACAGATAATGCAAGAAGGTGAGTCAGATAGCAGGCCACATGTATATGTGTAACCTAATCTGAAGTCCATCAGTCGCTTCACCTTTGTATTAAGCAGATGGAAGGCATTCTAGAAAATATTTATATTAAGGTTACTAGATGTCCCCTTTTTCCGGGGACAGTCCCCGGATTTACAAATCAGTCCCCTGACAAAATCCATCTATTTAGTAGGAAGTTGAAAAGTGTCCCCGGATTCATTGAAAAAAATCTGGTAACCTTAATTTATATGCCACTTTTCACTCTCAGAATGGACCACCAAAGCAGCTCACATTTAAAAAGAAATTTAAAATACAGTAAAACTAACAACAAAACACAAAGCAGCAAGGTTTATATATAGACTTGTCCTTATACAACTGTTCTTCAACTTGCCCAGAGGAAATAAAAATTAGAAAAAAGTTAAGGATATGAAGGATATTACGTGAGAGTCAGTAAATGTAGAAGAGAATGGAAGAATAGAAAAACAGATTCCTTGCCAAAGCTCCCTGCTCTTTCAAGGGCATCCTTGAAATTCCAGCTGAAATTGGATATGTGATCTAAGAGTCCATGCATGGGCTGCTGCAGCTTTTTCAGAATCTCAATGCCTTTTAACACAGATCTCCTCACAATGGATCGGGCTCTACATATGAAGCTTCCTTTTCCTGAGTCAGACCAATGGTCTCTCTAGCTCAATATTATCTACTCCAACTGGCTGTCAGTCCCCAGGGTTTTTAGGCAGGGGACATTCCCAGCCCAACCTGGAGATGCTGAGGACTGAAACTGGGACATTCTGCAGATGCTATTTGAGAACCGGTAGGCTATAGCAGAGCTTTCCAATCTTTTTATGTTGGTGACACACTTTTTTAGACATGCATCATTTCTTAACACAGTAATTCAGTTTTACTAGCAAACCGGAGGTTAAACTAACCCCTTATAAGAATGTGAGGAGCCTTTATGTGGCACACAATAAAAAAATTCCTTCCAGTAGCACCTTAGAGACCAACTAAGTTTGTTCTTGGTATGAGCTTTCGTGTGCATGCACACTTCTTTAGATACCACATACACACTGCAGCCGACATACTAAAGTGTCGTGACACAGTTTGGAAAGCTCAGCGGTATAGTGTAGTAGTTAGAGGACTCGATTTGGATTTAAGGAGTCCTGCATATGAATCCCTGCCCAGCTGCAAAACTCACAGGTTATCTAGGGCCAGTGCTATTTTTTCTAGAAAAAGAAGTGTTGGAACTCACCATGAACGCCTCTCTTAGAATGGCAATGGCGCCCACCTGAGAGGTTCCGGAACTGAGTTCTGGAAAGTTCCGTCTGAAAAAAAAAGCCCTTTCTAGGGCTATTCACAGTGTAATATCCTTCACATTGAGGAAAAATGGGCTGCATGCAGAGCTGTGGATGCCTCCAAAGAAAGGCAAAATAGACACACAAGAAGTATTATTTAGGGCAAAAATGAAGCCTTCTCGCAGTGCTTCCACTCGCCATCAGTTCCAGCCAGCATGGCCAATGATCAGGGATGATGAGAGCAGTAATCCAAAAATCCCCTGCAGTTAGGAGTTAAAATAAAAGGTTGGGAAGCAGGTCAGAGCTATTGCACTTTTCATTTATTCCCCCCAAATGGAGTTAGTTTCCTACATAAAATTTATTACACAGCCTGACACGTTGTGAGGAGGTCAGGTCATTCTGTGCAGCAGCAGATACCGGGTATGGAAAAGGCTTAAACAGGCAGCCCCGTGCAGATTATTTGACCACATAATGCAATTTTGGCAAAGGTTTTCAAAATCTGAGGCACTGTGTGTGCCCTCAGGGGAATTGGGAGCCCTGACAAGAAAGACCACAACCAAGGAAAGGCTAATGCATTCACAGCAGTACAAGTGGTTGGCTGTTTCCTTTTGACCTTTTATCCCATTCTTGATTGATTAAATTCTTATGCTAAGCAGCAGGGCCAAATTTTACACTAATTGCACTACAGGCTCATTAGACCCAGCTGAACTAGAGAGGCAGGCTTGCGATGAACCAGCCAAGCTGCTGTCCACGTTTTCGGTTTTGATTGTCACTCAGAGTGATCTCACCGATATTCCCCTTCACAGTGTGAGATATGTAAATTTGGCCTTTGAAAGGCCTTCTCGCCTTGGAATGCCAGATTACTAATGTTGCTCTTTGCCTCCTGTGTATTGCCGTTCTCGTCCAGCTGCCTGTCATGCTCTCAACTTCACGCCTCTGAGGCAAGTCACTGTATACTTTACTAGCACCAACTATGTGGGTTTCGGTCTCTGCTTCATGAATTACCACAGACCCACTTGAATCGCTGGATTTCACACACAAAAAAACACTGTGCTCAGTGGGACACACCCCCAGCAACTGGAAAAGAGCAGAGAAAAACAACGGCTCAAGCTTATCGGAGATAATCTCTGGTGACAATTGTGTGGTCCAGAATCAGAGCTTCACAGAATGTACACACAGCAAAAAATGTACACACAGAATGTAGACACAGCAAAAAACGTGCAATTTGTCAAATGGAAGGCTCTGTAGGAAGGGTGACCAACCTCTGAATTCTCAGGGGTTGCGCTCCAAGTCAATGGTTGGAAGCACATTTTCCCACAGAAACTGACGTCCTAACCACACCTAACAGATACTACCAGGAGTGCAAATAACATACCACGTGGAACATCAGGATAAATTTAAGAGAGGACGGGTTTCTGCAGCCTTTGATACTGCTTTATACATGCAGGACCTGCAATGCGATGTTGTACTATATCCTCCTCACCCTGAAACAGGATCAGTCCCGCTCAGGGTTCCAGTCACACCTTCCTCCAGGATACTTGACGCTATTAGCGGTTCAAGCAAACCAATTTTCATTCTCCCCACTGTGGCTCCTGGTGAGGACTATCTGCTGATAACTCAGAGACTGGAGAACAACAACAACAACAACAACAACAACAATAATAATTTATTATTTATACCCCGCCCATCTGGCCGGGTCTCCCCAGCCACTTTGGGCGGCTTCCAACAAACATTAAAATACATACACATGTCACAGATTAAAGACTTCAGGCATTTTCTAAATGTCAGATAGTTGTTAGTACCTTTGACTTCTGATGGGAGGGCGTTCCACAGGGCGGGCGCCACTACCAAGAAGGCCCTCTGCCTTCAACAACAACAACAACAACAACAACAACACTGTCCTTCCTCCAAGGATCACAATATAAAAACACAAAAATATATAGCATAGTAAGAAACAAAAGCAATAACCCCACACACAGAGTTGAAAAGGCTATATATTGTTCGATTAGTCATAAGTGGTTTCCCATGATCACTTGCAAAGAGTTAGGTCCATGATAGCTGCTTTCCCACAAAACCTCTGGGTTTTTGCTATAGCATCAAGTCCATAACACAGGAAAGCATGGCTTACACAGCATGGCTTACACAAGCACTTGCTACCTGTTGACAAGTCAAAGAAAAACACACCCTGTGTGCTTCAGTGTACACTTGTGATGTTCAGTAAACTCCAATGGACTTCAAATGTTGCTCCTGGCTGATGAAAGCTGGTATGTGAAAATTAGGTGAGCTTTCTTAACTGAGCAGAAGCATTGTCTGCTAACACAAAATCACCACTGCATCTGACTCAAAATCAACAAGATGCAACGTTGTGACATGTTTCTGTTTCTTACAATTGTGGAGCCGGGAGAGGGGGGGATTCTTCCCCTGACAAGTGAAACTGAGCAAACTCTCTGCTGTAGCTCAATTAAAATTCAGTAAAGACACTAAGCATTAGATAAAATGGCTTCAGGTGTCGCATTCTGAGAAGTGAACCATCTTGCCACCTCAAGGTTTCACATTCCCACCCCCTGCAGTTTAAGCAATCTTCACTTCCAACCTCAGAGTCAGTTTCCCTTACGTTATATAAATCTTGTAGATTAATGTTAATACGACTTTAGTGGTTATTTTTCTTCTTTTTTTAGTATTCAAGTGAACAGCTTTTAACAAAACCAATGCTTCATTCTATGTATTCAGAAAACCTTAGAAAGCTTTTGCGCCTCTGCATTGATCATTAATGCATGAATGAGCATTAGCTACTGTAGTTTACTTTTCCAAGATGGTGTTGACTTTTCACTTCATATTACAGGCGCTCGCTCTCTGGGTATTAGTGTGGCCTCTACTTCTGTCAATAGTAACTATGTAAGGAGTTCAGGTAACTACCACTGTTATTTCTGCAGGAATACTGCATAGAAAGAGGCTCGGGGAGAAAAAAATGTATTAGTGATGTACTGTGAACTCTTCCACGGGCTAACAATGTCTTCTTATAGCACTGTGCTGCAAAGCATTGTGGGATAATTGTTTCAGGGACTGCCAACATGGCACCCACAGGCAATCTACCCAAACCTCACAGGATGCTTGCAAAAGGTAAATATCTCATCTGAAATCCATGCTACACAAGAGATTGCTTGCTCTTCCCACTTAGTTCCCACCTATACTGGCTTGGGCTCTCCTGTTTTGAATACGCCCCCTTACACATGCCCACGTTTCAATGGATGCCAAGACTGGACATCCTCACTTACTTCCTTTCTGAAATAAGAGGTGCAAAAAGCTGTTCTCTATGAGTGGTTGCTCAATTTGTTTTTCCTACCCTCAATGAAAGAAATGGCTGTTGGTGGTGAGGCATGCCAACTCTTTTATGGTCCTGTCTCTTTTTCTGCTCTTTCATGTGGCAGCCATTTTGTGTTATACCATGGCCCCAGAAGGAAGTTGGGCATTTAGTGTTGCCAGTCCCATGCTTTGGAGCGCTCTTCTAGCAGAAATTCAGCAGGAATCTTCACTTCTGTCAGGAAACCCTTGGAAGACTTCCTTATGCCAACATACCTAGGCAATTGTTTAAAAAATGTCTTGGGTAGCCAGTCATTTTAACAATTGTGCTGTATTTCTTTTAAAGGTTTTTTTATGCTGCTGTACACTGCTCTGTTTTCTTAGAGGATGGTATATAAATACATGAATTAAATAAAAAGACTTGCAGTGAAGAGGCTTCTTATGCAATGTTTATGGTGCTTTGTCACTGCTTACATATCTAAACTATTCTGAGTTTTACTTTAAAAAGGAAAAAAAAAGATTGAACAGCAGAAAGCTGTCAACTGGTTCATTAAAAAGCCATAGGTGTTTGATTTCCTATGCGTGCTCTTACTTCAGCTGAGCTTATTGTGTTCTTCCTTGATCATTTGTCTGTGCCAGGTGACAGCTTTCCCTCTTATTCCAAGGCAGTAACCCTGTTTTCATTCATAGCAATGTTTAAATAGCTTTAGCATTTTGTCTCTGCAACTTTACTCTCTAATACTGCCTGTTACCTACTCTATAGTGGTGGTATACAGGCTCTGGTATAAATGCTGCACATGGTCTCTATTCACCCGTAGAGGAACATCCCCATTTTTCTGGTCTTCCTTGCCCACATGGATGGATTTTTTAGAATTCCTTGCCTCCTCCCCCCAAAAAAACTTTTGAAAAAGAAAACCAGGTACTTGTTAACACAACAGCTTAAAACAATTGTTATGTGATGACAAGTGGCTTTTTTTTAAAAAAAAAAAAACTAAAACTAAAAAAAGAAAAGAAAAGAAAAATGGAAGTAAAGAGGCTTCTCACCAGTTAAACATGTGCAGGGGATGACTGCTAATTACTAAACAACTAGAAGTGACACGAACTCTTCTAGAGCCAGTGTGGTGTAGTGGTTAAGAGCGGTAGACTCGTAATCTGGTGAACTGGGTTCGCGTCTCCGCTCCTCCACATGCAGCTGCTGGGTGACCTTGGGCTAGTCACACTTCTTTGAAGTTTCTCAGCCCCACTCACCTCACAGAGTGTTTGTTGTAGGGGAGGAAGGGAAAGGAGAATGTTAGCCACTTTGAGACTCCTTCGGGTAGTGATAAAGCGGGATATCAAATCCAAACTCTTCTTCTTCTTCTC
Organism: Darevskia mixta; assembly: GCA_034641385.1. Lineage (NCBI taxonomy): Eukaryota > Metazoa > Chordata > Lepidosauria > Squamata > Lacertidae > Darevskia > Darevskia mixta. Next base: position 27,328,610 of record JAWWNH010000001.1, read on the forward strand.
AAGGAAAGCAGGAAATGTAAAGAAAATGGAGGTGACTTCCAGAGTTAAGTCTGCTGCAGCAAAAACAATGAAGGTGGCCCCATAAAGATTAAGAAAGACTGCTTCTGGTTGGTAAGAAGCGATAGGATGCTAGACTGGCTCATCCCTGAACTGAGCATGTGCAACCAGTGGGGGGCATTTTGAAGTGCCCCAGTTTATATACACTGAACCAACAGCAATTGGAGACAGTAACCAGTCACCTGGGGTGGGTGCAATTTTTATACCTCTCTCTCAGTTACTTGGAATTCTGACAATACAACGTGGCTTCACCATTAAAGGAAAGTCAACAACTTATTTGTGCGATACACTTTTATTTTCCTTTTACCTCTGCAGTCAGTCTTTGAGTAATCATTGTGTAAACAATAGAATGGAATGGAATTACAATGAGTTGTATGCAAATGGTTCTAGAACACCTCAAACATTTATGACAAGGCATTATAAATAACTCTTAAATAACACGTTTGCCATTCCCCGCCCCCCCAGTATGTTAAGAGAGCTGCCATTTATCTAAGTTTAGCAAGGAAGTTGTTTAACATGATAACATCCAAGAAACCCACTTCTCTGAAAATATGCTTCAGATTAGAGAATCATTCTAACATTTACTAGCTCCAAAATATCTATGCCACAGGTTAAGCGTATGACTACTTCGGTCTGAAGTATTTAAAAAGGTTTTGTAACAGAATTTTGTATCTTTTTACCTTTTAAGTCATTGCACAAAGCCCTTTCTTATTATTTGCACTCCACCTGGGTGTTCTGCAGAATTTCAAGTAAAGCTCAGATTCTCTTCAAGTTTTATCATTATAAAACAATTCCTATCCCTTAAAGATAAGCCAAATCAGAGATGGGCAAAGTAAAGGCATTTTTTAGCTTAATGGCAACTGTTTATAAGGTTTCAGCTTGTAGACTCCCCCAACAAAGCAGAACGTAGGCCATATTTGTCTCAAGTCTCTGCTACAATAAATCTTCCTCATTACTCAGCGATCTAGACGTGGCAGGCCTAGAGATGAGATGAGCTCAGATTCACCCAGCTTCAGGCACAGTCTTAGAACATTTAATATCTGCAAGGCACCTCCCACACCTTTGACAATCCACTTGCGGATTTTAAAAGGACACACAAACCAAACAAAACCAAAACTAAATGCCTACATCAGTTCAAAAAGGGTGGGAAAAAACAACAACAACCAGAGATAGTGACAAATACTTCAAAGATAAACCTGAAACTCTCTTTAAAACAAACATGTTTAACTGCAATAAGCACATAAATCAAGAAATGGAGAGGGAGAAATCAATTTCTTACAACTAGGATGTGTAATGCATAAATATAGGGGGAAATAAAATTCACAGTTGGTTTTAAAACTAGAATTCAAGTTTGGCTAATAAACTCTAGCATTTACCATTATGTTCATTTCTACATACAACAAAAGAGAGTTGGTATCATCCACTAAAATAGTTATTACTGCATTATTATTTTAATTAAAGAAGAAATAGCTCTGATAGAAAATTCCTTTTGTAACCAATGGATACATAGCCACCTGAGCACATTTCCAATCTGTCTGTCTTTTTTTTACTTCAGGGAAATCCAAACTGATTGCTAGAGACACATTTAGTAGCTTTTGGAATGTTAGCAGAAGCAGTGTAGCTGTGGACTTTTGCTTGGGTTCCAACTTGGTGAATTGCTAGAGAATGAAGCAGAAATTCAGTGTGTGGTGCTTGAAAATTTTCCTTTGCAATGTAAAGCTGGCCTCTTCGCAATCTCACCGTTTCGCTGGGGGGTCAAGTGATTGGCATCAGCTGACACTTAACTGAGCAAACCCAATCAGTTTTACTTCATCAGGGATCTCGGTACCATCACAGCCAGAAGCCTGGAGGGGGAAAAAGCAGGAGGGAAACCCCACAAAAATGTCAATATGTGTAAGGAGAACTATGGTTTGTTTGTTTTGCAAACATTTTTAAAGCCCTTTATTATGTTACATATGACAGATACACAGCATATCATATAGGCATCAAACCATAATGTGTTCAGGCATACCTATCTCTATGCTTCCATAATATCTTCATAACCTCTTTAATTTAATGCACATACTTTTAAAAAAATTGTTTGTGCATTTTCCATTTTTCTATTTACGCACATTTTACCATCGTACAGAAATTTTGTGCAGACTTCCCAACCTTACATTCCATGCCATTCTTAACAAACCTAGCTATTGCTGCATATCAGTTTGTTACTCCACCCTAGTTTTCTCCTCCTATTCCTTCGTGGTGTTTAACTGTTGTTTATAGAATTACCCTTACTTGTAGATTGATTTTAGTACCAATTTTTTTAAAAATATTCCCCAAAGTTGTACCATTCACCCTTTATTTTTGTTTTCCCAGCTTGATTTCTTATTTTGGCTGTGAGATTTTCAAGTTCTGCAATTTATTTTAGTTTATACAGTCATTGTTCTTTAGTTGGATTCCCCCCCCCCCTTTCCAACTTCTGGCATATACTAGTCTGGCCGCTGCCATCACATAGAGAAATAAGTTATGAGCCTTTGTGGGGATCTCATCTCCAATTATCATTAATTGGAAATCTTCCACTTTTTGTTTCTGTTTTGGAAATGTGATCTGGAGAATTTCTTAGAGCTCGTCATAAACCATCCCCCAGAATTTTTGGGCAAGTTTACACTGCCACCACATATGGATAAAGAATCCCTCAACCTCTGAGCATTTCCAGCATATGTTAGACCCTTGTCTGTACATCTTAACAAGTTTGCTGAGGGGTGAGAACTATGTTTTTTTTACAGCTGTCATTACCTTCTAATACAGACCAAGGAGTGAAAAATCTCTCTTAAGTTCAACCAAGCAGCCTTTGGCCTCTATCGCAGCAAGGATTTATTTGTGGTATACCCAGTGCTATTTTTCTAAAAAAAGAGGTGCCGGAACTCACCACGAATGCCTCCCTTGTTCTCTTAGAATGGCAATGGCGCCCACCTGAGAGGTGCCAGAACTGAGTTCCAGCTGAAAAAAAGCCCTGGGTATATCCTACTCCTATTCCTACTTTCTAACACTAATAAGTGTTAAGAAAACCCTTGCATGCTAATGTTCACTGCCAAAGGGGTATCTACAAGAGTGGAGGATGTAGCTTGAATCACGACACCTGAATGGGTAGCAGGAGGCTACCTGTTAAAAGGGGTTCCTTCCAGTAGCACCTTAGAGACCAACTAAGTTTGTTCTTGGTATGAGCTTTCGTGTGCATGCACACTTCTTCAGAAGTATCTGAAGAAGTGTGCATGCACACGAAAGCTCATACCAATAACAAACTTAGTTGGTCTCTAAGGTGCTACTGGAAGGAATATTTTTTATTTTGTTTTGACTATGACAGACCAACACGGCTATCTACCTGTAACTGTTAAAAGGGGTGCCTTCCATAGTTCCAGTTAAAGGTAGATAGCCGTGTTGGTCTGTCATAGTCAAAACAAAATAAAATAAAAAAATTCCTTCCAGTAGCACCTTAGAGACCAACTAAGTTTGTTCTTGGTATCAAGACCAAGTTCTTGGTATCATGCCAAGAACAAACTTAGTTGGTCTCTAAGGTGCTACTGGAAGGAATTTTTTTTATTTTATTTTGTTTTGTTAAAAGGGGGTTGGACCTGTGTGTTTATGAGAAAAAGTTTTAGTAGTTAAACCAGGAATAGCCAACATACTGTACAGCCCATAGCATCTGAAAGGCACCAGCTCCCATCAGCTTCAGCTAACGTGATCAATTGTCACGAACAATACCGGTAGGCATTGAAGACTAACGACAGCTTGAGGGTACTATGTTGGCTACTCCTGCTGCAAACCATTTTCTTTGTTTCAAAATGCAAGACCTTTAGATATGCAGTATTCGACTTCTCCCCTGTTCCAAGCCTGCCCTAGCCAATTTCCTGGAAAATGCAACAGGGCTAATGTGGCTGACCTTCATTAACTCAAGTTCGCGTTTATTTTACCAAGATGCAATAGATCTTTGAATCAATATTACTAATTAAAACAACAGCTTGGAGACACACACTCCCCTCTCCCTATTGAGGGCAAGCTGAAAAATAAGCCACAGTTGTCCGACATTTTGAATCAGCAGAGACTGATACGTTTGTCAAGAACATAAATTTAGCACTTCTGCAATTAACTACCCTGTGTCAATGATCCCAAGTGCTAACATGTCCTAATCGTTCTGTGAATATATCCATTTTAAGCCATTCTTGAATAGGCTTCATCTATTGCAGGCAGAAAACAACAACACTTTTTTGTTATTACCTTATTGAAATATCAATACAAAGATAAAAGAAGCAAGAGTATATATTAAATAAATTTATGAAGTTTTTAAAAAACACCTCGCCTGCCTAAAGAAACAAATGTCTCTTATTGGATGCCTAAAACAGAGGGAGAATCGCAAGAGAGGTTCTGAGAGCCCTGCAGTTCACATTAAACTCCCAACCATCAGGGCTTCAAAGGGACACATCACCTGACATCACTATGACATCAGGTGATTGTCAAGAGTGGTCCTGCCCACCTGTCAACTTTGGCTTTCCAGGGGTAGGAGGAGATAAAAAGATCTGGCCCTCCAACCAGAAAAAGTTTCCCATCCTTGGTCTACGTCAGCCTTTTTTAAACTTGGGTTCCCAGATGTCATTGGATTACAAATTCCATCATCCCTGACCACTGGTCCTACTAGCTAGGGATGATGGGAGTTGTAGTCCAACATCATCTGGGGACCTAAAGTTGAGAGTGATTGATCTAGATAGACAATCAACTACATTCAGGTGCAACTGGAATCGACCAGCCCTCACACACTCTCAATTATCTTACGGACACACTCCTGTTATCTAATACCTCTGTATCTGTGGAGGGCCTCTTGAGAAGATGCCTTATAGCCGTCTCAATCAGGCCAGGCAGCAATACCTGCTTCCCCACAGAAGCATTAATTGCTCCCTGGACCCACTTGCCCAGAGCCTTCTAGCTAGCTTTCGTTAGCGAAATGTGTGTGATTACAGCAGCCAAGGTGCCTTAACATTTTGGTACTTGAATTCATGTTATGTGTAAAATTGCAATAATGGATTGCAATTTTATGAATGAATGAATGAATGAATGAATGAATGAAATCCTTATTTGGGAACAGACCATATAGTAGAAGCATAGTACTTTCCTTGCTGCCTAGTGGCTCACCATTTTTAAAATAATAAATAGTTCCTAACGGAAGAATTTCCTCCCAAGCACTGCTTCCTAAAGGAGGCCATACATTTCCCCACAAAGCCTTATAGAAAGGAAGCATCTGGAAGTAAGTTGTGTTTCTTTTGCATCTAAAATTGCAACCCACCATAGTTTCTGCAGCACTTATCTTCAGAGCCCAATGTAGACAATACCTTTTTAAATGCAAAAGCACTGCATTTATGCAAATAAATGAAGTACATTATTGATTCCAGGAGCTGAAAGGAGGTCTTTTTGTACAGAATGTAATACAAAAGCACATCCAATAATAAACATTTTTTACTGAAATCTACTCATTGCAAGCTTTAACTGTGGCTGCTACTCCACCACAATCCCCCTTTTCAGCATCTAAGAATTGCACTAAATTCTGAACTGTATGTAATTGCTAAGACAACTGTTGCTACATCATGGCTTCATGTTTATCTTGAGTAACCTGAATGCCACCCATATTACGTTATAGCGCCGACAAACCAATTACATCTATGGTTCACTGGCTCCCAAACACAGCCTTGGCATAAATGACTGTTATTGTGATTTGATGGCTTTGTATGACAGCCTCTCACCTGGGCCATTCTACAGTTGCTTCCTATCACATGTCGCAGTTATCTTTCACAACTAAACAGATCTTAGTCAACTGGCTCCACCACAACGCTTCTTTAGGACAATCATTGCTGCGATCCATTTTAAATTACTGGGCATATATGTGTTAAAGCTACAATATTAGAAGATAGGAAAATAGTTTTCAGCTCCATGTTTCCCAGTTAGGTTCCTACAAAATGTATCACTAAAAATGGTGGCTCTGCAGCAGGAACTTTTTACCTGCACAACATTTTTCTGGCAAGTGATCCATGAATTCTCCAGTTTTGCTGATAAATCCCACTTGTTTCTTTCACTCTCCCTTAGCAAATAGAGCAAAGCACATTAGCTCCTCAGTATCGAATGGAGTGATGGGGGTCTGGGATAGGGGAGAATCGCTCACAAATGGAGAAATTCCCTACATCAGGTAGGTCTATCCACTTCCCTAATAGCTGTCCGCAACCCATCCCAAATTGTTCAGAAGGGTCCTCTGGAGAGGCTTTTTGAGGTGGCTGCAGAGGGACGGAGGGGAAGGCAAAGTTTCCTTCTATGAACCTCCTTAAGTTAACTTATCTTACAATCCAAGCTGCTAAGCACCAAGGAAGGAATTGACACATTTAGCTGCAAGTTTATGAACATGGAGAATTAGCGGAGCCCGTGCAACTGTGAAAGTGCATGCTGTGTAAGAAGTGCAAACCACCATTTCACCCGACTAAACATGTGGTGCTGGCATGCTATTACTGCACTCTGGATCTCAGGAACAATGCAGTGCTTATTGCAATTCAAGCACAGCGCTGTTAATACAAAGCAACAGCAAGTCCCCTCCACGAAGAATACTTCAGATTCTGCTCTTCTTTATAGAAAATACTATAGAGCCATTGGTTCAGCTGGTCCCAATCAGAAAGCCTTGGCTATTTTCCTAAGCAATAAACCTGAGACATCAATAGTCGCTTAACTTCAAGAGCAGCTGTTGAGTCTTTGGCTACATATGCCAAGTTTTTTTGTTTGTTTGTGTGCACAATTAAGTAGTGTTGTTTTCTGCAAATTATCCTTTCCAGTTAGTGAATTGTTTGTGTGTGTGGTTTTTTTTTTTTTTAAAAAAAAAGACCATTAAAACTGTTTTCTGCTTTCCTGTTTCAACTTGTGTAGGGTAATAAAATGTTGAAAAGGTCAATGTTTGGTGCAGAAAGGCAGCTAATAAAGCACTAGAAATTAAGAAGACCTGGCTCAAAAGATCAGTAATTGTTTTCTATTTATTACATTACTTTATTGACCACAGTACTGTACTTACCAGCTTAAAGGTTAATGTTTTCAAGGCCTTGGGATCATCTACTATTTTTTGTAAATTAGCAGCAACTGAGGAAAACAAAGCATAGAAAATAGAGTACACAGAAAGCAACATGGCATACAGTTAATCATTGAATACATTTATTCAGGAGAAGCAGAATGGTGTAAGAAGCTGCACCCCAAATTACACAAATTTTCACTTGAATGCAACAGACGCATGGGAAGCACCTGCTCTATTTCCTTGTGTCCTAATTTAATATTTGTCCTCTGTAGATGGATCCTCATGGGAAAAAACATTACAAAATTTCATCTCGATATGGTTTCTGTTCTAACATTTTCACAGTGCTTGTTTCAGGGACCAGGACTTAGAAAGACGGGAATATATATATTGTATTAGTTGCACACTTGCAGTCAATTTCTGAAGACTATGATAATTTAATAGCCATTTCAACCCAGCATATTAAGTGGGTAAACAGAACGTTATTTATAGCTTTTAAAAGAGAAACAACAGGGTAGTAATTAACACACAACCTACAAAACAATTATTTTCTGTAAGAAAGCAAGTTTAAAAAAAGATCTATATGGCCTAGTTTTTCTTGCTAAGTAGTAGAAGAAATAGATTTATTTTTTAAGGGGAAAGTGTGTGTTTTTCTCCTCACCAAGAAGAGGTCTGAACTTTATATATTCTAGAAGCAGAAAAATAATAAGTCAGCTGGCACCTTCTGACTCCTGAGTCAACAGCTTTTTTCTATTCAATGCTAATCCCAGGAGGTAAACTTTCATTTTATCTCTTGTGACCCACCAAGTTGCATTTAGCTCACCTGTCACCTCTGGTGCCCCACCACCAACTTCATTACCCTTCTGTTGCTGTCAGGTGCCTGGTATGGTGAAGATGGGTGGTGTCGATACCATTTTCTAGCACCTAAAATACATGGCCCCTGGGCTGCACTTGTCTTGGTCAGTTTGAAGAAATGTACATCTGCTCTAAGAGTAGTGGATGACAGTGGCAAGTTCACCATCACCACCACTGCCCTAACAGCATTTTCACATGCTTATGAAAAGTATTTGCAAATGTTGCAGTAGCAACATGATGCAAACTTTGCAACCAGGATGCTTCAGGCAGCATGTCAAATACGGCATGCGCTCCACCCCAATCCAGCCTGAGCTTGATCATATGCAGTCAAATACTCTTAAGTCACAAACACTGTTTGCTTTTAAGTGTCATTGCTCCCTTCCTGTCCCTTCTGTTTCTTTTAACACAAACAGTAATTTTGTTCTCTGGCTATTACAAAAACATCCGTGTGTTGACAATCATTTCTTATTGTAATTCTGTTTTCTTCTACCGGTAGTTATGTGCTTACATAAGCAATCTTTCACCCTTCATTATGATAAAATGGGCAAATGCTGTGCAACTACCATCATCCCAGACCATTGGCCATGATGGTTGGTAGTGATTGGAACTGGAGCCCAACAAAACCTGGTTGTGCCACATGGGTTTTATGATATGTAAAAACAATTTATAATGAAGAAACAAATAGAGATGCAACGTTCCTGGTGTGAAGTCTACGTTTAACAGTCCCTAGACCTCATCCTTCCAAATCCTTGAGAAGATTGCACTCCGGAAAGAGGCAGTAGAGGCAGACAATGGACAAAGACAAGATGGTAGCAATCCCACTCCTGTTATTTCTGCCCATTATTGGGAGTTATTTAAGAGTTCAACAGGCTAGGCTAGGCCATTCATGTTTCAGTGGTGAGCATAAGGTATAGCCAGCTTTAAAAGTATGAAGAAATCACTGGAAATTACTTTGTGTTCTTTGACAAGCATTTTAAGATACTTATTTCTGCATTGATCTGATGCCATTACTATGTTAATTTTGACATTTGAAAGCATTGGTTCATTAAACCTGCTGCACTGCAAGAGTGGAAGGCACTGAATTTGTGATTAACTAGTTTCCAGAATAACTCAATCAATCAGCCTTTATCCAAAGTTGTCTTGAAAAGAAGGATCCCAGCTGAGGCAGCACTAGGTGAAGAAAAGCAGTACTCTCACCAAAGAACAGGGCCACAGTAGGTCCAGATTAGAGACTGACAGAATGAGAACGCCTTGGTTCAAGTTTCTTTGCTGAACTGGGGGGGGACTTCACAACATTTCAGCTTGAGCACAATATGCAGAACTTGTAGTCAACCATGTTTTACTCAAAGTAGGCACGCTGAATATGTCTATGTTAGGGCCATTCATTTCAATGGTCTATTCTGAGTAAAACCTACTTGAATATTACCCTTGGGATCTGCCCCCGGGGGGTTTGGACGTCCCGTGGATATTAAATGATTAAGGAAGTTTCCATACAATACTGGAAGTGCCTTATGCATTTTCCCATGCTCACATGTCATAATAAATCTGTTCGTTGTCAAAGGTGCCAAAACACACTTGTGCTGGCTACAATTCAGACCAGTGGCGTAGTGTGGATGAGCCACAGGGGCGGTTGCCCTGGGAGCAAAATTGCTAGGAGCACAAAAATTTCAACACCCAGTGCTGCCTCAATACAGCTGGGGGCTCCACTGAAAACGGCTTCTGCATGTGAACCTGGAAGTGACCTCTCCAAACAAGGAAATGACTCTTCTTATCTCTATGGCTGTGATCTCCTGGGTTACGCAGATGCCATTAGGCAGTTGAATGTGCATGTGTACTCCGTACGTTACCCAGCCACCCAGCGCTCCGGTGGCCCCAGGCTCTGGTAACCCACGCTACGACCCTGGTTCAGACTATCCCACAGCCCACATTCCACATCAATACACACAAGAGAGGCTCAAAAGGAGGGTTTTGCAGCCATGGGAGAACACTTGAAAAACATACACAGTACATCATAAAGTACTTGTGTGGGTTGTTCACTTCATACTAGACTGGCAGTTATCAATCAGTGCCTCCATTGTCAACATCTACCATCACTTTCATGAAACTGACTACTGAAGAAAGATCAAACAGAAGCTCTGACAAATTTCAGTCCTTATATTTTAATCAAAACAGGAAATGTTATTTGACAACCAATTCCTGTTAACTCAAGGTATCTCCCCTGAAGAAACTACTTTGGGTTTGAAACACAATGATACCTTTGTTTTGAGATAGGACGCAATGGCAGATAGAGGTGCAGATCAAGGGAACGCCTGCAAGTAATCCCTGCAAATTGCACTGTCAGCAAACTGTTAAGAAGAGAAGCCACACTTTGCTCAGAAACATCATAAGGTTAAAAATAACCTCTGATGTGCACAAGTGCAGACACACATTCCTGGATTTCAATCCTAGTTCTGAGCAGAAAACTAAAGGGTCAAATGGTTTCTGTCCCGCGTTGATTCACTGCTCAAAATGGTCACCTGCCACAGCAGCTTTTCCTTAAAAATTAAAGCTGTGGGATTGTTACAGGGGGGTCCGCTGTCCAAAATTTAGCCCCCAGTTACATTATCAAATTCTCTCTGAGGAATACTAAAGTGAATTCTGGTGATTTGTGAACGAGGTTCGGAAGGACAGGAACACACAATGTGGAGATCAAGAATAGGTGGGGAAATAACACCACTATTTTATCCAAGAAGCAACTTGAAGAAAATACAAAAGAAAAGAAAAAAAGACAAAACCCAAAGCCTTCTGAAACAAGGATCAAGTCATGAAGTTTGAGACAGAGAGTGCTTTGTGAAAAGGGTTTCTATTATGTTTTGTACCCCTGGCCATGCATGTTACTGTTTCATAGCTTTCCCGTATCTTAACGATTCACAATGCATTAAGGAGCAGGATGGAAAGTTGTGCAAAAAGACATCTAATTCAATCTCAGCTAGATGTATGTATCAAGAGACAGAGGTGTAGAAGACGGGGAAATTAAATAGGCAGGGAAAATGATGAAAGCAGAAGTGGCAAGTCTTCAGAAGCTTTACAATATTCTCCTGTGCTTTAACTACAAATGCCATTGCAAATTAGGCAGAGACTGTATGCAGACACTTTGATCTCTCTTTTAATATAAAACTGAAGCAAGCGACTTTTACATTACGAAGGCAAACCATGCCATGGAGCAAGTCACTATGGGATTTTTCAAGAGAAAGAATACTGTTATTTTCATATCCTTAAGCAAATTCACTCTTATGTGTCTGACCAACCGAATGAAGTATGGTGAGAAATTATGTTAAAGTGCGTTATTTCGGTTAACCTTTTGTGCCTTTTTTTTAAAAAAGCACATTGCGCAAAGACTAAACAAACAATTCTTCTTTACTCAAGTCTCACCAGAAGTCGATGTCATATAATATTTCAACCCTCTTGGTTACCAAGGCATAAGCCCCCTATTATCTTAAATATATATATATATATATCTTCAGAGTAAATTCAAAATGCAAAGCTTGCTGTACAAACTTCATAGGCTGAAGAGGGCACTGGAGAAAATTCCTTCAGTGATATTTTACATTTATTTTACACCAGAGATTTCCCAGTCAGCTTGTCAAAGTCAGATGCCATTACCATCTTTGTTACCTATTCCTCTATATTTATATAGGCGGGGTTGCTTAATCTGTAGCCTTCCAGATGTTTGTACGACTCCAGATACCATCATTCCTGAGAACTGGGCCATGCTGGCTAGGGCTAATGGGAAGGACAGCCAGTCAACACCAAAAAGGTTTAAATTAGAACCAGAGGGCTCAATTTCTCACTTAAGTAATAAAACCTATGTCTAGACTGAACCACTTGACTACAGGTGGGGGGGAGAGGAGTCACCTGACTGGTTAGTTCTCCACACATGAACGTTTCACCACGTACCAAAGTTAGGATCAGGAATAAAGGTTTTAACTTAAAAAGCGAGCACACTCATGACCCAACGCCTTTGGAAGGCAAATAGCAGGTCTGGTGTGTGCTATGGGACATTGTTCCAGATTCCCTCAATAAAGTACTTGGCTGATGCAATGGGAAGAAAAGACGGCAGAGGTAAATGCCACCTACCATCTTAAACCATTATCTTTCATGCTTCTGTAGCTTCAGGGGTGGGTGGGTGGGTGGGTGGGTGTTTAGGCAGAGGTTGGATGGCCACCTGTCATGGATGCCTTAGTTGAGATTCCTGCCTTGCAGGGGGTTGGCAGAAAAATGAACCTATGTTGCTAATACTCGTGGTAACCAGTGAATTTAAAGCAACATGTGCAGGTGCAAACAAATATTCAAAAGCGATAATGTATTCAAACAGTCTTATATTGATAGTTCAAAATGGAGATCCATTTTGAACTATCAATATAAGACTGTTTGAATACATTATCGCTTTTGAATATTTGTTTGCGCCTGCACATGTTGCTTTAAATTCACTGGTTGCAGGGGGCTGGACCAGATGGCCTTCAGAGTCCCTTCCAACTCTACAATTCTATAAAGCCTACTGCAAGATCAAATCTCACAAGGCTTTCACAGAGTTTTGTCTGCACTTTGATCTGGTACGCAGGCTGAGACCCTACGTGCCCACAGACTCTCGTGCCAGAGTGGTGCATGCTCTAGTTATCTCCCACTTAGACTTCTGCAACGCCCTCTACGTGGGGCTACCTTTGAAGGTGACTCGGAAACTACAACTAATCCAGAATGCCGCAGGTAGATTGGTGACTGGGATGTGGCCGTCGGGATGACATAACACCAGTCCTGAAAGACCTACATTGAATTGTGTCCGGAAACATACTGGAAACCAAAGTGTTGGTGCTGACCTTTAAAGCCCTAAACGGCCTCGGCCCATTATACCTGAAGGAGCATCTCCACCCCCACCGTTCAGCCCGGGCACTGAGGTCCAGCTCCGAGGGCCTTCTGGTGGTTCCCTCCCTGCAAGAAGTAAGGTTACAGGGAACCAGGCAGAGGGCCTTCTCAGTAGTGGCGCCCGCCCTCCCATCAGATGTCAAAGAAATAAACAACTATCTGACTTTCAGAAGACACCTGAAGGCAGCCCTGTTTAGGAAGTTTTTAATGTTTGATGTTTTATTGTGTTTTTAATATTTCTGTTGGGAGTCGCCCAGAGTGGCTGGGCAAACCTAGCCAGATGGGCGGGGTATACATAATAAATTATTATTAAATTATTATTATCTACAGGTTGCCCCTCTGCATGCTTCAGCTGAAAAGTGGAATTGCAACGTACTGGTTGCTTTCAATCAGGGTGCTTTGGGAACTGATGGAACCTGTTCCTTCCTAAAAAAATAAAGTTAGCTAAACTAGGCTTCTACAGCAATCTCTGTAGGAAAAAAACCTGAGAAGATTGTTTTAGTGAGGAGAAATGTCAGTAAATCAAGACGCACACACCAGTAAGCAAGTAGCTTATATGCATTTTTGGCAGACACTGGGAATCTTCCCCCTTCAATGAGTTCATCCAATAGCCCTGTCTTTATATCAGAGGAAGTTTCACACTCTCTTCTCTTTCATTTTCTGGATCTCCTTCTCATGTCTATGGGGGACACTGGAAGGTTATGAGAACCATAAAGAAACTTCATTTGGATGTTGGTGCCCAAAAGACAGGTTGGAGCCTTTCGTAAGGCCTATTTCTGTGAAAATCTCGGCCTGAAATGTTGTGGGGTGTTGTTTTTTTTGGGGGGGGGGGATCAGAGGAGAAGAAAACCTCATACTTTTAGAAGCATATGCATAGATCCTAACACCACAGATACAGAAGAGTTCCAAATGAAGCTGAACATTTTATGTTACCAAACAAGCAAGAATTCCACCAGGAGGCAGAGATAATCACTGAAGCTAAATAAAAATATCTTAGATAAAACAACACTGAAGTACCGTATTGCTTATTTACATTAGAAAACATGCTGAGGGTTCCCTTGAGAATCGATGGTAGTCAATGAAGTTTTGATAACACGGGTCCTTTTTGTGCAAAACCAAAGAATAAGAGAGGTTGTGAAAGGGCCCTTATCCATTTAACCGTACTGAGTTACAGCAACAGTGTAATTTCAAAACGAAACATGATTTACCTATGACTACATCGTGGCCGTCAACCAGGCCTGCAGAGAACAGCTCTTGAGAAACGCCATCTGCTGTGTCTGTGTGGAACGTGAAATGAATATGTATTAGTCATAATTAAACTGGGGGTGGGGGGTGGGAAACAAAACAAAACAAAAATCAATAAGCCAGGGCAATTTGTTTTAAAAGTAGTTTTAATCTATGGACGCCCATTACCAAAGGGTGCTTAAAACCAAAACTTATTTCCGTTAGAGGCACCATGTACTCCACCACTGATAGTTCTCTCATTTTCTACACACATTCAAAAGCACAGGGTTAATTGCTTAATTCTTCACCAATCCTATAAAGCTCCTTTGTTTAAGCCAGTGGAATTCCTCCTCAGCCATGTAATTAGGTATCCACATTGTAATGAATGTGGGAAAGTTAAGGGGGCCTATGAAATAAACAGGGCCTGAGAACCACAAGGTCTTTCTCCATCCCTCACTTTTAATAGAGCTTTCAGTTCAGGACACAAGGAGCAGCTAGACCCAAATTCACGAACAGCTTTGGAAGCAAGCGTTTGCACTGGCTCGACGTAAAAGTGTTGCGGGGGAAAAGACAACACTCTAAACAACTTTCTCCCCCTGCAAAGGATGGATACGATCCTGCCTACAGGTACTGAGTAGCGTTTAAGACTTCCAAAACTTCCATGATCTGTGTAACCCAGGCTTCCTCAAACTCCAGATGTTTTTGGCCTACAACTCCCATGATCCCTAGCTAGCAGGACCAGTAGTCAGGGATGACGGGAATTGTAGTCTCAAAACATCTGGAGGGCCGAGTTTGAGGAAGCCTGGTGTAACCCTTCAATGCTATGGCATTTTAGTTATCTCAACTAAAAGTAATGTATTCCTGTATTAGGACCACAATGACATGGCAGCACTTGATGCCACAATAAAAATAAAAAACCTAAATAGATATGCATGGAGAGAGACATGTGGACAGCTGGGTCTTTTACAGAGTTTCCACCACAGAAGCTCTAGCAGCCATATAAACACATGCTGCTGCTGCTGCATCCCCCCCCCCCCAGTGACTTATGCCTTCAGCCCTCAGATTTGCTGCAACAAAAACTTCAAAAAAGGAAAGCCCTGTTAAGTGCATCGTT
The DNA here is from genome assembly GCA_034641385.1 of Darevskia mixta. NCBI lineage: Eukaryota > Metazoa > Chordata > Lepidosauria > Squamata > Lacertidae > Darevskia > Darevskia mixta. Next base: position 27,343,825 of record JAWWNH010000001.1, read on the forward strand.
CTCTTTCGTGCAGGCAATGAAGTCCACGTTTACCATTTAGTTGGTGAAAAGGTTAAGCTTGAACAGCTTTGGATAAAGCCTTCCGTGGTAACATTTCGTATATTGAAAGTGTTTTAAGTTCATCAAGATGGCTTTTGGAAGTGTGTACGCTGTTAAGGCAGGCCCACAGTTTATGCAGCAAACGCAAACTGGATAGCTCAGTTGGTTAGAGTGTAGTGCTGATCATGCCAAGGTTGCAGGTTCGATTCCTGTATGGGACAACTGCATATTCCTGCATTGCAGTGGGTTAGACTTGATGATCCTCAGGGTCGCCTCCAACTCTACAATTCGAGGATTATATGAACTGCCATGTGCAAACTGCTACTTCCCATCACAAATGAAATGTTCTAGGGTTTCCGGACACTGAACACCATAGCTGGCGTACTTGCAGCAATTCTGTCTACCATTTAAAGGCAGATGCATGCTTTACATACTTGTTTCATCAGAACCAGGGTTTGTGCTAAAGGACATGTGTTCTGCAGAGAATGTGACTCTGTTCTTAAGTACTGCAAATGGCTTGACCATAGCAATAGGCATTAGGGGTGCTGTATGGACCTTTGTAATAAAAGGGGGTCAACCCCCGGCCACTATCTACAGTATCTTGGCCTGAATTACTATATCACCACCAATTGCCATTATCACCCATAGTTAGCAGCGCTAGAAGCAAACATACTACAAAAAATACACTTGCTGTATCTTGGTGTTCCCAATAGAATTTTCTTACCAAAAACCTCTAAGGTTTCAATGTAGCTCCTAATACCTAAACAAGGGAAGCGGGTGGCGCTGTGGGTTAAACCACAGAGCCTAGGGCTTGCTGATCAGAAGGTCAGCGGTTCGAATCCCTGTGATGGGGTGAGCTCCCGTTGCTTGGTCCCTGCTCCTGCCAACCTAGCAGTTTGAAAGCACGTCAAAGTGCAAGTAGATAAATAGGTACCGCTGCAGCGGGAAGGTAAACGGCGTTTCCGTGCGCTGCTCTGGTTCGCCAGAAGCGGCTTTGTCATGCTGGCCACATGACCTGGAAGCTGTACGCCGGCTTCCTCAGCCAATAATGCGAGATGAGCGCGCAACCCCAGAGTCGGTCACGACTGGACCTAATGGTCAGGGGTCCCTTTACCTTTTAATACCTAAACAGTCCTAGTAAATCTATTTATATGTGACATTTTCCACATGAAAGGCAGCTTACAAAAATGACAGCCTAAATAAAATACTCCTAATAGGTAATCAAACTTGCAATCTCCCTACAGCGCTAACAGTTCTATAAATAACAATTCATTTAAAATATATTAAATAAAATTAAGTGAGCATAAAAACTTACCGACAGGCTGATTAATATCCAAAAGCAGTTCTAGAACTAGTGAACAGTAACTTGCAACCTCCCCACCTAACATTTTCAGAAGATTCAAATGGCCAGAACCATCTTCTGCAGCCCCTCCCACTTTGAAGCAGTGGCCCAAAGAGACGTAGTTTGCACAATCTTATCACTACTGCCCGGGCCTTCATTGACCAGCTTAACTGGCAACCTGCAACTGTGGCATTGTGCAAGAGGCAGCATGGAAAAAGCTGTACGAGAAGATGACTGCCTTTTTAACAATCCAAGGAAGTGTGGATTCACGCATCGCAATGCCAGAGCCATTTTCCTACATGCAGACTTCCTCGAAGTAAGGAATTCTGATGACAGGAACAGTGCCATGCAGGCAAGTTGCCACAATGGCACTTGGGAGATGGCAGCTTGACACACAATGCAGCCAATTCTTCCCCGCCCCCCTGGGTTGCAAATGTGCCCATAATGAGAAGTCAACTGTGCTGAAGCTTAGTACGCAAGATGGTCCCATGTGGTGCCTTTGGGGCACATCGATAAGGAGTCAGCACTAGGCGAAACATCCTGCAGAGATGAGAAGAGCTACAATTGAAACTGCTAGATTGTACCCTAGGGGGTCGGTTACTAGAATCTTCACTGCCAAGGCTCCCACACTCTTTATATTCTGCCCTGCAGTTAACAATTTTTACATAGCCATCACTTATTGGTATGCCACAGTAACTCATATGCTCTACAACTCTGAGGTCAGTTATCAGCAGAATTGCTTTGAACTGCACACTTCATTACATTAATTTTCAGAGAGACTGACAGAGTGCTCTCTTTCTCGTTCTTTCCCTCTCTCTCCTCTCTTTAGTATCCTGTACCTTGAACCAAAACACTCCACAACTATGCCACTAAAAATTTACACACTTGGCACTAGTTTTGTTTCAGTTAAGTAGCGTAATATAAAACATTTGGTTGGTACAAGCGATTTCACAGAGCTAATTTATATTAAACTATAAAGCAGAAATCAATTTCCGAAATACCATTTGGAGCCATAAAAGCATAATTTCAATTAAAAGTCTTACCTCTGCCTGGAGTAAACTCAAATCGTATGTCATTAAGTTCCTTTCTGGAATTCCTGGAGGGAGAAAAAAAGGAGCCACGGTAAACACATCAAAATGTAATGAAGTGCAAGCCTTGTGCATTCCAAATGTATTCAAGCTTCATAAATAAGTTGCTATTAATATGTAGGCAGTATTTTGCAGTTTTATGGCCTTGTCTTTCCCCAAGTGCATCACAAATGCACAAGGGCATCAACACAAGGGAAAACCCTGAAGGGGGGTGGAGTTTAACCATATTGCATTTTTTTTCAGATAAATCTAAAATTACACACTTTTACATTCAGTTTTATGAGCATCTAATATATTTTTTTAGAAAAAAGTATGAGAGAGAAATAAGTTTTGTTTTGTACCACGAAGAGTATAAATATAACTCAGCACTCTCTCTCTGAATAGTAAAGAGCTACAGATTACAATCAGAAAACTCAATTCAAGTTCCTTCAAGTTTTTGTCTTGTATTTCTGCCCTTATTTCTGAGAGCAGCTGTGCTTATACATAAGCTTAGGGCGCAGGTGGGAAACCTGTGACCCTCCAGATGTTGTTGCACTCCAAATCCCATCAGAATAGCCAATGGTCAGGAATGATAGGAGTGGTAGTCAAATAATATCTAGAAGGCTGAAGGCTCCCCACTCATACATCGCAAATTCTATACTCTGCCGCTGAAATATTGGGGGGGGGGCAACAACCATCATAAGGGGCTGAATCCACAACACTGTGCCGCCCCAAGAGCTTTCAGGCATTCTTTTGAGACTTTATTTCCACAGCATCACTAAGCTGAAGAGGAGTAAGGTTAAACGAGAAGGAAGAAAACAAACAAGCATTACAGAATCGAATTCAAGAGAGAAGTGCTATCACTTGCCCAAACACTCAGTAGAGCACTTAAAAGCACGCCAAAGTTAGCAGGTTAAGTTATATCTCTCTTTCAGTTTTATAAGCTGAGCTTTCAACAACAAAGCTGACAAAATTAGTCTGCAAATCTGTTTTGAAAAATACTGCCCTTCTTATGTAAAGGGAACTTAATACGTAGGACTGCCTCTGAAGACAGTTCGGAAACTTCAGCTAGTGCAGAATTCAGCGGCCAGGTTGCTCGCCGGAGGAAGATGGTTTGAGTACATTACGCTGATCTCGTCTGACTGCGCTGGCTACCTATTAGTTTCCGGGCCCAATTCAAAGTGCTGGTTTTGACCTATAAAGCCTTAAACGACTCAGGACCGCAATACCTCAAGAACCACCTCTTTCCATATAAACCTACCCGGACCCCGAGATCATCTTCTGAGGCCCTTCTTTGTGTGCCTCCTCCCCGTGAGGTCCAGAGGGTGGCAATACGAGAACAGGCCTTTTCTGCAGTGGCTCCCTGTTTGTGGAATGCTCTCCCCAGGGAGGCTCACCTGGCACCTTCATTATGCACCAAGCAAAAATGTTGCTTTTTAACCAACTTTGGTTGATTTGATTGACGTCCTATGCCCTTTTGAAATGTTGGGGTATTTGGGGGGGGGGGTTATTGGGTTGTTGTTTTTATTTTGATTATATATTTTGTGGTTTTATATTTTGATTTTGTTCTGTGAACCGCCCTGAGACCTTCGGGTATAGGATGGTATATAAATTTAACAAAGAAATTTAAAAACATTTTTTAAAAAAATCATTTTAAGGAATGGGCTGCAAGAAATCACTTTATTTCAGCCTTGCGGTCACATATGTAAAATTCAACTAATCAGCAGGACAATTCGGGGGTGGGGGAGTGAAAACCAGCTCACCTGGGAAAAAGTTGGATTACTGGGTTTAGCTACTTCCCAACAGTGTCCTTTGGCTGCCCCTCACACCTGTGGGCATGTAGATTGCAGAAAGGCCACACAGTTAAGATAGGAAAGGCCATGGCTCAGTTGTAGACCACATCCAGTCTTCCATTCCGGAAGTCCGTTCTTAAACTGAAACCATTCTTAAACAGAGGTGCCCTTTCCCTAATGAGGCCTCCTGCCGTCGGTGCCCTTCCACCATTCGGATTCCGTTCTTAGACCGAGGTAATGCTCGCAAACCGAGACACTACTTCAGCTTTTGCGGAGTTCGTAAACCGAATTGTTCATAAACAGGGCTGTTCTTAAACCGAGGTACCACTGTACTTTGCATGTAAAAAATTCGAAGTTCAATCCACGGCATGTCCAGGTACACCTGAGACATACTCCCTGAACCCCTGGGGAACTGCTGCCAGTCAAGTGTAGATAATACTGAGTTTAGATGGATTAAGGCAGCAGCTTCCTGTGTTCCTGAAGTCCTGCTCCTGAGGACACATTTCATTGAGAGAAAACCTCTTCTCCTCACCTTCCACTAAAAAAAGAAAAAGGTATTGTGCATATAGACAGCCCCAGAGTAGCACGAGACTAATTTCACTCCTCTTCCCTCAAGTCATAGTGATAGGTGTTTTGCTAGTACCATAAGAAGTTCAGTAGCGCACTGATTTTGTAACAGCTTTGTATGTAAGAATGCATATAACATAAGGAGGTATTAATCCTGGCAATCCCTTCTAGAATACGCCTGAAGGTGGGCAGGTAGTTAACATTAGCATGTTTCTATTTAATTACATCATTTATTTTAACATTTTTGCTGAGTTCAGTGTCAATCTGCCCATGCAGGATAGAGCATGTTTAACATGTGTGCCACACACAACGTAAACAACTTTATGTTCTGATAATGCGGCTAATTCTGCACTTCCACTTTCATATTGATTGACACTTTCCCATTTGTCAATAAAACAATTCTCCTTTGCCCGAGGACAGAAGTGGGGGCATAGGGGGAGGAAAAAAGAAGACAGCCATCTCATTTTGGAAACAGCAAGTGGGCAAAGACCAGATACAAACATAATTGCTGTAGCGCACTTTTTTTCTCTCCTGGCGAATAGCTCAATCTGCTTGAAAAGCTAATAGCAGTGAAATGTGTTTTGCGGTCCATTATTCTTCTGTTCCTCAGCATGGAAACTGTAAGCAGACTCATATTTCAGTGTACCAGGCCATGAAGTCTTGCTGTGGGAAAACTAAATCCAACATCCAGGCACGCTCAGCCATGACTCAGAACTATTATCACTTGCTAAACACATATTAAGAAAATGTCACACAGTCACAAAAACAAGATCACGCAAGAACAACAAAAATGGATTGGCAAGACAACAGATACAACTTTTGCAAAATGAGCACAGCAAAAGAAGTATCCAGCTGCTAAGTATAGCAGGCGCGATTCAAAAGGTGAATTAATTTCTTGTTATCCCGTTCTTTAGTCAGACCAAATGGATATTGCATAGTGCAGTATTATGCAGCCAAACAACCATGCAGAACTGTTTCGATTAGTGAGAGGCAATGGTAAAGTTCATTTGCTGCCTTCAGTAGCTCCAACCATTAAACAGAAGGTTTCTTTTATTTTGAAGGGTGGAAAGTAGTAACTTTTCAGAGCCCACAGGAAGTATCAGATCTGCTCACAAGGTGCTAGAGAGGGGGGGCTTTAGCTGAAAGCCCCATATATTCACTTGCATCTGGACTCACACAGATGTCCCTATGAATATTAGGGGTGGAGAGAGAAGCAAATTGGGCTTCTTGAACCTCTCCTTACAATCTAAGAGACAGATATAAAGCTACGGTTAGTATGAGCCAATGCAATATGCAAAAAAGAAAAGAAAATATGACTTTGGATGCTGAAGGTGCAGCAGTATACATGCAGGTGTATAACGTGAGTTACTGAGCTGTCCAAAAAGGTACTGAGTTCGATTTACCTTAATAAATTGCATCAACCATTTATATGTGATTTTTTAAAAAAATAGGGAGAGGTACTCAGCTGTTGAAAAAAATGGTCATTCACACAGATAAAACAAAATCCCTCAATGCAAAAATAAAAAATGCCCCTCAGTACTGTCCACCGAGAAGAGACTATTGACTGTAATTTGCAACTTATGGCTTCAGGGAAATTAGGACCTCCTGCACAAACACTTGACTTATACTCTCTGTGGTACCCCAAAGTTCTGTTTTCACAAACCCGGAAACAATAATCTCTGACCTTGGTGTTTCTACATGCATTCTGTATGCAAGGCGGACTTGCCAAGGCCCATAGTCAGGGTTTTGAGATCTTGCTTCCTAGGCTCTCAACTCTCTGGCACAACCCAAAAGCTAAACTGTTTGTCCACCAGCAGAGACCCTCTGGTACAGTCCATAAACACCAATTTAACACAAAATACCACACCCACCTAGGGACCCAGGTGGCGCTGTGGGTTAAACCACAGAGCCTAGGGCTTGCTGATCAGAAGGTCGGCAGTTCGAATCCCTGCGACGGGGTGAGCTCCCGTTGCTCAGTCCCTGCACCTGCCCACCTAGCAGTTTGAAAGCATACAGTGCAAGTAGATAAATAGGAACCGCTCTGGCGCGAAGGTAAACGGCGTTTCCGTGTGCTGCTCTGGTTCGCCAGAAGTGGCTTAGTCATACTGGCCACATGACCCGGAAGCTGTACGCTGGCTCTCGGCCAATAAAGCGAGATGAGCGCCGCAACCCCAGAGTCGGACACGACTGGACCTAATGGTCAGGGGTCCCTTTACTTTTACCTTTACCACACCCACCTACCCAACTGAGGAGGAATTGTGGCATCCCTACTCTCTCAAGACCAGGGAGAATATTGGTGGATGAGGATATCACAGTGTCTGTAGATCTCCAGATTTCTCCGTGTCCAGAAGGAGTTTTGGAAAGATGTTTGTTTCATCTGGATCTCAGTTCGTTTTTTTGTTCTTTTTTGTACTCTTTGAGATAGCAGTTACAAGAAGAGGCATCACTAATCAATGCACTGTGGCTAAGAAACAGGAAAGATGGCCATGTACAGCTTGCAAAGGATGTGATAAAGGCCACTAAAGGGCACAGACAACAGAGGGACCAAGACTCCTTTCAGGGTAGATGAAGCCGAATGCAGATTTTAAGACAGACAAATTTGGGCCCAGTGCACAGAACATGTTGGTACAAGCATTAGGGAGGGCAGTGAATGTGTGGCCCTATGAGGGAGTCAAATGCAGCCTATGAGCAATGGATGGCAGAGAGCGATCTTGCCTAGATGCTGCTGAGAGCCTTGTTGGTGCAACGATTGCTTAGCCAGTCGCACTCCTACCGGAACAGCAGAAGTTTCTGCCAAAAGGTTACAAGGCACAACGGTGCGTGCAAGATCCATTTCGGCAACTACACCCACCTCCAATAAACCCCATCCTTCTGTTTCCCAACAATCCTTCCATAAATCTCAATATTGACTTCTTTACTGAAATTACTTAACATCTTCGCACCCATGGGCAGCCATTAATCTGATCACTTGAGACAGGTTGATCATGGGACAAATGACATTTACAACAATGACTTAAAAAAAGGAGAGTGCCTGTAATTAGGAGGAAAATCTCTAGTGGACTGGATCAGAGGTGAGGGAATGTGACCGCCCCAAACATCCCTGGACACCCACATTCAGAGAGTATGATGCTGGAATAGAGGCAATTCACCCAAAATTCATTGTATCTAGGCCCACATCATGCGGTCAATTGCCAGATTTTGTGTGGAAATTGACCGTGTGAAATAGGCCTGAGTAGGCTGATTTTACTCTGGTGGATTCTGTTCAGTATTTATTCCCCTGCCCAGATAGCTAGAGACACCAGAGGTGAGACAAGCTGGCTCGCAATCCCCTCCAATGAGAGGTATCATTGGATCCTGTTGAATACAGCTTAAATACATAGTGCAATTATTCTTTGAAAAACTCCAGGAAAACCCTAAAAAAATGATCCATTGTGTTCCCTGGTCTTTCCAAACATGATTTTCCTTCCCAGCTTCTAAAAATCCACTTGAAATGCAAGAGCAGCAAATAATATATTTCTTTTATGTCTCTGGCACTACAAAGCTGAATAAAATTGAGTCTAAAAATGGGATTTAAACCAAGGTACATAAAACCCATAAATACTTAAGAATAGCAGTGTTCTATAACAATTATTTGGGCAAAGTGCTTATATTAATCATTCATTATTTAGAGAAGAGCCCCATTCTAAAATAATTCACTCGACAAGGATATAGTGGGAAATTACTTGCATAGTTCCATATCTATATAGTAAAATATTGGATACCAGACAGCTGCATTATAATTCCTTATTCCAGCTTAATACCAAGAGTCTTACTGATTTTTGGTCATTTCGCTTTTTATAGACAGGCTCATTCATTCCCATTTTTAAATGGACTGAGTCCTCACATATAAAAATATCTAGAACTCGCATTCATACTTCAAACTGACAGGCTCCCATGTACATCAGCACTTTTACTCGGTTCCCTTGTTATAATGATTTAGAATGTAACATTTCTTACAGGGTAGTCCATTTTCCCAACCTCCGTTTTATTTTGTCCCTTCCATAATCCCTTCCATACCCTGACCCTGTGCACTCTGCACGCTGCCTGTCCTTCCTCTATTCAGAGCATCTTTCCCTATACACAAACTTCATGGGACTGATAGTGGCTGGAATTACCATTCTTCCCTTCCAGAAAAAGATTGGTTCCAACCAAATTCCACACTATGCATCTGGAGCAAACATACGTGCCTTGGTATGCAATCCAAGGCTGCAATTCAAGGCTGGAGTAAACCCCAGAGCAAAGCATGCATAGGATTGTACTTCATGGCCTCAATCCTAAACTTTAAAATGGCAAGTCTTGGAAGAAGAAGAGTTTGGATTTGATATCCCGCTTTATCACTACCCGAGGGAGTCTCAAAGCGGCTAACATTCTCCTTTCCCTTCCTCCCCCACAACAAACACTCTGTGGGGTGAGTGGGGCTGAGAGACTTCAAAGAAGTGTGACTAGCCTAAGGTCACCCAGCAGCTGCATGTGGAGGAGCGGAGACACGAACCCAGTTCACCAGATTACGAGTCTACCGCTCTTAACCACTACACCACACTGGCTCTTGCTGAACTCAGTGTGACATACATCTGGGCAAACACTCTGCAGATCAGACTGTATGGCTGAAGACATTTCACCCCGCAACCAAAGTGCAAGCTTATTCCACTGTCATCTCCAGTCATGCAGATTTCCAGCATTTTGTAGTGGCAGTGCTTCAAAAATCCTCAAAGCCTGTTAAGGCTGCAGACAAATGTTGCATAAAGGGATGAGCATGCACACCAGATGAAACTATCAGGCCACATAGATGCCGTTTGTCTCCAATTCTCATGGATGTCGTTTGCCTCCAACCTAAGACGTGCCATAGTCTAGCATGGAGTCTTCATGAAATAAAAGCACCCGCGCTAACGTCTGATGTGCCGTACTTTCATTTCACTTCCCCAGCTCCTCATAAAAAGGGGAAAAGGGGAGAATTTCAGCTACCGGTAGCAGTATAGCACAATGGCTGTGCTTGCCATTCACAATGCTGACCTCTCTACAAGAGGAAAGTACTGTAAAATGCAAAAACAACATAGCCTCTAGCTGCTGAATACTACCAAACAGTACACAAACCAATAAACTCCTCCAGTGGGCTAATTCTACCTTTCTATGTGGAGGCAGCATTTGCAATTTGTGTTTTTATTATCCAAGAGCTCTGGGTAAAATAAGTTGGGGGAAAGATCGCATGATCTCAACAGACAGAACCACCAATTAAATGTAAAGATATGCTTGCAGTTGCCATGAATCTTTACTCGTTAACTCTCACTCAGCTGGAAACGAATCACCGCTGGGATTGAACCCATCAACAATTGGAGCCACAACACCTCAGGCCCAACGCAAATTCCTCCCTGCGCACACAGCTCTCTGCAATGCTAATGTGAAGATGCAGTTTTATACTTAGCTTTAGTTAGACCTAGGAGGATGAATGGAATAGCCTTTACAATTACACACCTAAGGAAAAGAAAATTCTTTTATAATCCCCACACAACAGGGAACTGATGGTGTTCTCTAACAACATGCCTTTTGTGATGAATGTGAGACCATTACTACACATTGCGGATGAATCCACATGGCTACTTTACAATCATTGTGTTATCTGCTACACATATTAGGCAAGCTCCCCTCACACCCCAAGCAGCAGCTAATGAAAATATTTGATGGGAACTTACAAGCATATTTCTATGTATTCTAGCTACCCAGCATGTAGTATATAAAACAAATAAAACCGCAAATCCAGAAGACAGGCTTTGCAATGCAAACATGCCCATGGGCTAGACCAGGGATGGAGAGCCTCAGGCCCAAGAGACCAAATGGGGACCTCCAGGCCTCCCTATCTGACCCTCTGATGATGCAGGCTACATCCCTTCTCCTCACGCCACATCCTTCATTGGCCCTGTTTCACCCCACAAGTGGTTTTGCCTGGCTGGAATGTGCACACGAACTCTGATAATGCTTCTTGCCTGCCTGCCTCCCTGCCTGGATGGATGGATGGATAATGGAGGGTTCTGTGAGTTTGTGTAAAAACTAGCCTGCTGCACAAAGATAAAATTTACATTGATTGCTCTGCCCACTTTTGCTGCTGACCCCCCCACACAATGAGCACGCGACCATTGAAAGTCTGCTCAGAACAGATGTGGGGCTTGGGGTGAAAAAGTTCGCTGCAGCTAAACCATGGCTGCTTTTGCATATAGTGTTGAACCAATATCTTGTTCCAGCAGACTATGTTATCATGACCTAAAATTTTAAAGGCCTATAGCTAAATGTATATTAACATACTACCAGTTCCACAACCCTTTGGAGATTTTCTTTTGGGGGGGGGCAGCGAGAAGCAAAAATCACTGCCCCCTCCCACCGTTTCATATTTCTCCCAATTTGCAGGAGCTCTTGGAGAACACCGAAGGTTGAAATAATCTCACTCTTATTCTTCATCATCATTAGGCTCTTACAAAAATCCAGACTTTAATTTCTCTAAATTATCCACTTAAAATGATGGCTGTCCTCTGTGATTGAAGGTGGCAGATCGCCTGTAGATGTTATTGGCTTGCTCAACAGTGCTGAGATTCCATAACGCCGGTTTCAATATCATTTAGTTCTGCTAATTTCAAAAACGTCATTTTAAATCCAGTCTCCCCAATTTGGCACAGGCATTGCCTAAGTATTCTCAACACCAGCGACTGTTATGATGAAAGCTATCGGAACACACCACTATCTCAAGTATGTCCAAAGTCTGTTGAGGATCAGTGGCATTGTTCCAAGGGCTCTTTGACCATGTTTCAAGATTTGAAATCACTCTGCTTGGAAAAGGTGTGCAGGCACACATGGTGCTTACCTGTTCAAAGATGGTACAACTAAGTCAATATTCAGCATTCCTCAGAACAATTGGAGCAAGCATTGATAGGAGTTATGAAGTCAACTTGCTTCCAGTGTTTCAACCAGAGGTTGCAGTCTTGCATCCCCTGAACCAGTGAGCTTCTTCGCACATGAAAACCCACAAAACATTAATCTGCACTGAATCTGGAGACTCACTGGGAAGATGATGGGCATATTCTAACCTTTAAGGAATTAGACCATGTTTGGGCGTTAGAATAAGATGTGGCTTTACTTGGTGATGTTGTATGTCTTTTCAATAGAAACGAGGAATTTGATAGAAGACATCGCCTTCTCCCTAATGAGGTTCAAATGAGAACTCCCAATTTGCAGTTCCTCAAAATTATTGGACTTTCCATCTCCTGTGTGTGTGTATAGCCTGCATCTGTAGAAGAATTCTGACAGCAAGGAACTTCATACAAATTTGAATACATCCTGTCTTCCCCTCAATTTGGGCAAAGAATATAAATCTTATGGAACGGCCAGACCAATCTTTATGAACAGGCTGTGATTTGTGCCCATTCCCTGGGAAGATAGATTGATTCCTAAACCACTCTGGGTAGCTTCGTGAGGGGAATAGGGGCCTCTGAGAATGTCTCTGCATCCTAAACAAACTAACACCTCCCAGAATTCTTTGGTATAATACCACTTTAAACATATAAATTTATCTCCTGAGAAGGTGATGTCAAGCACATGTCAAGCACGGGTGGTCTTTGAAACCATGCCTCTGAATAAACTGCCCAGTTCCAGGGTGGATTTGATTTAAATCAAATCGATTTAAATCACTAGTCAGTAAGACTTGATTTAAATAATATTTTTTTACAAAAATACTCATTCTTGTTGGTATAATCTTAATATTTGCAACCAGATGAAGATATCATTTTTGGAATAATTTATCAAAAATTACTAATTTGGTCATACTATTAGAAATACATAGACAGATAATTATGAAATTATTGTGAGGTTTAATAAGTTAACTGTTTATATTTGGATAACTTTTCTGCTGTACTTTATTGGAAGGTGAAAAATAATCATTTCCTTAATTACAATTTTAAAAAATTATTTAACTAAAACAATAACATTATAGCATATGCATCCATGTTTGTTAACTGATGTGATTAAAACGTGTGGTTTGTTTTTTGTTTTTTTAAAAGACTTAGACTGAGTTTTAGCACACATGAAAAACTTAAAACAAATCCTTATTTCCTGATGAATAGCCTTTGGACTACAATGTAACTTAAACAGAAAACTATCTTTAGAAATATTTTTCCTCCAAAAGCATTTTATTTTAAAAATCCAATTTAAATTTTAAAAAATCCGATTTTTAAAAAAATCATTTATTTTTATCCACCTTGCCCAATTCTAATCCTCCTTCCCCCATATTTACGTGGGTACTTCCTTCAGTAAAAGATTACTGGCAATCCCTGGTTGACAAACCCTGGTTGCCCACCTTTCCACACACGGCATATCCTGGCACTGGGGTGTCCTTCGTCCACAGAGTAAATCCTGACCCTTCCCTCCTTGTCTGTCAAAACATATTCCATACTTACTAACCTTATTCCTCTCACAATAAGGCTATTGAGCATCCCTCTGTCCACAATCCAACATAATCCCGTGGTATGGTCTGAAGGCAGATGAGTTGGCAGGCCTGCCAACTGTGAGTGCTAGGATGGATGCCACCCAATGGGTTCCATTAGGGAAGAAAGGCAGGATTTGCACACTGCAGGAGAGCAATCTTTATCAGTTATGAAAGCTGTTTGGCATTTTTTGCATGTACCCATGGGTGGAAGCTATGTACAAAGTGTATATGTAGCGCCTAGGACATCTGCACTGTGATGCACTTGGGTCAAATGGGAATGCAGCCATTTTCCCTATCATGGAAACGTGACAGTTATGTGCATGTGAAACACCCAAGGGCTCTGGCCCCAACCTTGGCTCATGAGTAAGAAAATCAACTGAGGAAAAAATCTCTCCACAAAAAAAATCCAGTCTTAAAGTAAAGGATTCATCTGACAGCTGCCTTAAATTAGAAGCAAGCAAGCTGAAGAAGGGGCTGAACACTCCAGTAGAAAGAAGCCGGCTCCAATTACCCATCCCTCCTGTTCAGCTCTTTCTTTCCTCCCCGCCTATCCCTCTCTCGCACTGCCAATCTGCCTCTAGCATCCCCTTCTCTGACTGCATCAAATTTTTCTGTATTGTTATATACACACACAGCATTTCTGAGGGGCGGCGGTAGGGAAGGAACAGTAATTTGGCTATAAATTACTGCTCTTGTAAGCTCCAGCTCCTCTTTCAGTTTTCCCCTAAACCTCTTTTATAATTGCATTTACTTTACCTCTTTTCATTCTGGAAATAACTGACAAAAGTTAAGCACGGCCCTCATTATTAGGTAACGCTTGTGGAGGGCAGGCTACTATATTAAGCCTCGGATGCTCAAAAAAGTTTTGCTCCCAAGAACAGAAGATGGGAAAATGCAAAATTAATCTTTTACAGTTCTCCCAACTTCTATTTCAAGGCTACTATAATGAGTTCACTGTCTCTCTGGATGGTGATTTACTGATAGAGTGTCACAAAGTCAATTTTACTATAAGATATGTTATCATGGTTTGATTTAAGTTTTACTGTTCAGGGAAACCTTGATAAAAATGATGCAATACACCTAAACGCAAGGTGGAGGGAAAGTCTTTGTAGAAGTAAAATCAAAGTGAACTGAAAACAAGTTTGCATTAGAATTAACTTTCTAAAGTTTGCATTTTGACCATTTCGATTAAGCTGTAAAGAAGCAGTGTACATTTATGGTGCAAATTTCAACATGAATGTTATGCTGAAGTTTCATCATAAATGTCACTCATTTCAGTTACTGCCAATAACTGCATCTCAGGGACAGAGTTCAGAGGATCATCTTAGAATCACCATTATCATCTGAGATATGATTGAGTCTTTTGACTATACACACAGTTGGTTCATGCATCAAGCAATAAAATCATAGTTGAATTAACCATATTTTCCAAGTTTATTCAAACTGGAAAACCACGGTGAATGGCTTTGGAAAAAGCCAAGCTATTAGATCAGTTTAAAACTGTGGGGGAAATGTGATTCAATTCCATCTATTCATTACGGTCAATGACCAGTAATGGGGACAAGGGGAATGCAATAGTATCACAGGTAAGTGAAACTACAGGGAGAATAGAGATGTTATTTTGGGCAGCAATTCAGACTCTGCTGATACACACAGTTTCGGCCCCTCAAAGATCTGTTCACAGATCTCTTATCTCTTAACTATTTCCATAGTTTAAAGGGCAGTATATAAATAAAATAACGTATGCATGGGTCTGGATTCTATTCATTTTATGTAAGTACGCTAAGTCCAACTCAGATTATACCAGATACTTGGGGGATAATTAAAGCCATTAAAAAGGAAACTTGGAACTTGTCAACTGCACTCTAGGAATAGCTGTCTTAGTTCCTACAGCCAAAACAATCACTATATTCTAGCTGGAGTGTTCTGGATCTGTAAAAATACCAAACAAGCCTAGAATTTTAAAATGCTTTGAAAAATAGTAAAATGCATTGTACCAGCTCTTGGCACAGAGTCCTCCTCTGTGTTAAAAGGGACACAGGTGGCACTGTGGTCTAAACCATTGAGCTTCTTGGACTTGCCGATCAGAAGGTCGGCAGTTCAAATCCCCATGACGGGGTGAGCTCCTGTTGCTTTATCCGAGCTTCTGCCAACCTAGCAAGTTCAAAAGCATACCAGTGCAAGTGGATAAATAGGTACCGCTGTGGCGGGAAGGTCAACGGCATTTCCGTGTGTTCTGGCTTCCATCACAGTTCTGTTGACCCAGAAGCGGTTTACTCATGCTGGCCACGTGACCCAGAAAGCTGTCTGTGGACAAACGCCAGCTCCCTCGGCCTGAAAAGCGAGATGAGTGCCACAACCCCTTAGTCGCCTTTGACTAGACTTAACCGTCCAGGGAACCACCTCCTCTGGCACAAACTATATATTACATTTTTGTCACAAAATGCCAAGAAATAAGTATAGGCAAGTCAAGCAATTAAAGCTGGAGCTCAAATATTTTAGAAATATTCCTGGGTCCCAAGAACAGAAGATATTTCCCATTAACAGACATACAGTACTAGCTCTTGAAGGTTGGAGAGTACAGTGTTTCAATTAATTACTGTATGCTGTGCAGCACTAAGCCACATCTAAACCCAGAAGTATAGCGGCTACAATTCAATTTTCTCTAGCTACTAGTGTTTCTTTGGTAGCAGGATGTGAACCTCTATATGGAGAAACGGTCACCATAGCAGCTTTAAGGGTACACCAGGCCAGCCTGTATAGACCGTTTAAAATCTGTGCCTTTTGCCAAACATCAAAATAATTCATTTATCAAATTGTTAGTCCATGGCCACAAGCCAGGGCAGGGGAGAGAGTGTTTCTGCGTTTCACAACAGGACTCCTTACACATTACATGGAGTGCAAGTAGAGTGTGGCTGGGATTGAACTCAAGAGCACTGCTTCTCATGTACACTTGAAAACCACAAAGTGTAGGCTTTATGGGTGCGATCAGGGTCCCTACATGATCAGGAGTACCAATCACGGGTACAGGGATACCATTTGCAGTGGAACAGCACTAATTTTGCTAGCGTTTCCTTTCTTAAGCACCCAGCATGAATTCAACCAAACCCCTACAATTTTTGCAGCAATAACAGATGTAAGAGAAGCATTACTAATACTGAACTGCTTCGAGCCGAGCCTAGGAAATGGCTTTAGAAAAGTTTGCCGCTCTTAAAAGGAAAACTAATCCTTTTAAGAAAAGATTCAGTCATTAAAGAATTTAAAGCAATTTTTAAAAAAGGGAAGCCAAGATGGGATTTGATCACCAAGACACTTCTCCACCCTTCGCCCTTGTGTGCACATGTGAAGATCGATCACAAAAGCATAGGAATTTCCAGGAGACTGTGTTTAACATGTAATGGTTGGGTTACTCCTTGGCAAAAACTCATCAGACTACAGCCAGCTCTTAGTGGAAATTCTTCAATGTGCTTTTCAGGCCACATCAACGACTTGATTTAACTATCAGCTCAGCAGGTGGTGGCACAAAAATTCTTGGGAGGAAAGTAGTGGAGATGGGTAAAGCCAAAAACCCTGGATTTTAGCTGCTTGAACTCGTGTTAATACCAACTCAATGCAGAGCATTACAAAGTAAACCGTATAAAACCAAGAGATTGGGCTTGTGAGGGTACAAAATATAAGCGCTTTTCTCAATGCAGAAAGGGCTGATGAAAGCAACAGATAGACTGAATACAATTTATAGAATAGTTATAGCTTATTGTGCTATCACAGCTTTTGTTAATGGCAAATAGTTTTAGTACAAAGGTTTTAAAAAAGACGAGGAGGAAGCAACCCCAACAAACCCCCATCTATGAATAGCAAAAACAGGTTGTGCCATTCCTACGCTGGCCGTAGCATTTTCCTTTAACATATAAAATAGCAAAAAAAAACTCCTTATCTTGGACTGCCGTTGTAAATTTGGCAGGAATAGAAATATTGCCTGCCCTTTCCTTCTACAAGATGAATGCACACAGAGTTCTACAGAGTCTCACAATCTGTAATAGTCACAAAAGGAGTTACAATAAAATTAAATCTCTTTCGACCACTGCTAAAATACTATTGCTATGGAGGCAGAGGAAAAGAGTAAATAAGGAGATTAACAAAGCAATCTTAGGCAGGTTTACTCAGAAGCAAGTTTCTCTATATCTAACGGGTCTTACTCCCAGGTAAGCATACATAGAACTGCTTAAAGGGTATTTTTGTTTTACAATCAAGAGGAGTACATTTTGTATAACGTATACTACCGTGTCCCACCAGCACAAGGATTTTCACTCGCACAATGGGACTTCCTCCCCCTCTCCTTCTGCCACACCCTCCTCAAATTTGCTCCAAAGAGCTAAGGGAACCCTGAGAAAATGTTTCAGGGGACACGGGAGGGGACGGAACAGGGACAATATTCCATTGAGCAAGGAGGAATTCTTCCACTGACGAAGAAGAGACATAGAGCTATGATGGATTCTGCCCTACATTTGTAGTGCATAATTGGAATGTCTAATGAAAGTTTTTTCATCATGACATCAGGATAGGCAAGCTACAGGAGAAATTTCAAAATGCGATGACCTGTTGAGATCAGGGGGAAAGAGAATTTAGGTCAGGAGGAAGTGAACACATGAACCTGCAGCATTTTCCCTATCTCCCAGGGCGTGGGAGCGCAAGGTTGACTAGGAAGAGAAAGCCCAAGTGACTTTTGCTTCCATTTTTAAATACTATTTCCCCCCCCCCTTTTTTTTTTGCATTATTGACAAAATGAGGAGTTCATCTTGTGGCAAAATACATGTCAAATACCTTTCTTCACATGGGAAATGCAAAAGAAGTCCTTATCTTAACAACTACTGACTGGGCTGGTTCCAGAAAACTTGCAGAGGACCACATCACATGAGAAACTAGCAGAAAGATCTTTGGACACGTAAAG
Source organism: Darevskia mixta (assembly GCA_034641385.1). Taxonomy (NCBI): domain Eukaryota; kingdom Metazoa; phylum Chordata; class Lepidosauria; order Squamata; family Lacertidae; genus Darevskia; species Darevskia mixta. Next base: position 27,362,084 of record JAWWNH010000001.1, read on the forward strand.
AAGATGGGTGGTAGTGAGCTCTTCTGTATCATTGATTAATCTCATTGCTACAGTTAAGAGACCAGTACTTCAATCTTCCCACAGTACATTAGGAATAACCACTTCCTTCCATTGAAAGCAGGAATAAGACGTAGATCAACACGAAAGAAGTTTCAGTTTCCAAAGTTATTTTAGGTTAGCTAAAGAGGAAAAACTAGGTTAGGTCTACATGAAAAGCATGTTAAGCTAGTTTTGTGGAAATTAATTAGGCCTCTGAAAAACTTGCTCGTTAAGAAGCAATTAATAGACTACAGACTCATTTTCTTAAAATGGAAATCAACTTTTGTCTACTGCCAAAAAAAACTATAAAGCCTGACACCATATTTGTATCATTTCCTAAAAGGCTAAATGTTCTTTGAAAATATATCAGTCATTTTTTTCCCTGCAGCTGCAGATCAAACCTGCCCAGTAAAAATGTTCTGAGCAGGCGAGTTGTAATACAGCCATGGTTTATTTCCGTCAGAGGTTGACTGCTGAAGTGTGAAAGAAACTCATTAAAAATCTCTCACTGTGATCCTGCAATGGAATGAAAAAGGCAGGCAGGCAGGCGGGGGGGGGGGGAGAGAAAATACTTAATGAAGGGTACCCTTAGCCTGGAGCTACAGTCATATTCAGTTATTTCTCTCCCCACCCCCCACCCCATCTCTTTTAGTAAGCAATTAAAAGAGAGCAATTAGTCATGGGAATGCCATTCATATTGGTCATACTGAGAAAGGATTATGTGAACACTTAGTTTCTGCTAATGTTATTAAAGTTAACAACACTGACCCCCCACCTCACCAAGTCTATGAAGGCAAATAGATGAAACTTCTTACCTTAGTCTTAAAACAAGATTCACAGCACATGGAACTTCACCAAATTCATTACTAACAGCAGGCCGAGTCTAAGTTCCAGAGAGAGAGAGAGAGAGAGACAGAGAGAGAGAGGAAGTAGTACACACTTATTATTTCTGAAGAAACAATTGACCTTACAAAAACAAACTTTAAAACAGATACAAGACAATAACAGAGCACTCACCTTAAATCTATTTCCCAGATTAATCCAATAAACTGCAAATCTAGACTTCAGAGGGCACAGCTTAACACCATTGTATTAACTATGCCACCCCCTGGTTTAATGTAGAATTGAATTTAGTAAGAAACCCGGTAATGTGCATTTTGTTTATATATCCAACACATAAAACATGAGGTTAAAGGCCTCTAAATGAAGAATCACTGTGGCTAACTGAGAACAGGGAGAGGAAGGAAGGAAGGAAGGCTCTGGACAGGGGCACAATTTCAACTCCTCTCACCACAAATGCCAATTTTGCCAATACATTCAGCTAACTTTGCACGGTTAGTACGTGGACCGATCACTGTGGCACATGGTGAAAAAGATGTGTTATGGCATAACTTCTAATCTAGTTGGTAGCACAGTAAACCTGTAGCAAGTTGAAAACTGGCGTTGTGTGGAGCTATCATGAAACCACATCACCACATGCCAAACCCAGCCTTAAGGCTGCTTACTCAGTGCTCTCTCGCACACCCCATGCCAGTCTGATTGTGCAAAACAGCTCATAAAATCCACCCCATCAACCCAAACCATAAGTAATTTTAATAGTGGCCATACCTCAGAACCTTTAATAGATAGATTCTGTATTTGATCGGGGATATTGCTGGAATTCATGGAAATCTGTTTAAAAGAAAGCACGGTGAATTTCCTTTGCTTGTTTTCGTATCCCAACATTGCACAAGTTCAAGGAAGAATTAAAAAAAACAGAGAACATGCTGCCCTCCCATTCACAGAAGGCTCAATGAAGCAGCGGAGGCTTCTATAAGCAGAACAGAGAGGGAATTGAATCTCAAATTCTCCCTTTCTCCTGCAGCCCCAGACCTCTGAGCCATCTCTCAAACTGTTGTGGGGCAGATTTGGGAGAGACGCAGCAGGAGGGAGGAAATCAGTGCACATTCCCTCCTGTCCTGCTCTACTCATGGAAGCTTCTGCTGGATCAAAGAGCCTGCTGTGAATGGAAGGACAGCACTGTATGCAATTACTATAACTTAAGCACCTGCATGGAATTTAACACCACTGCCTGAACTTAGGGTCGTCCAATGGAACCAACAGACTAATCAGAACAGACAAAGAGAAGTACTTCACACAACAAATTCGCCACAAGAGGTGGTGATGGACACCAGCCCAGAAGGCTTTTAAAGAGAATTAAGGCAGATTCCTGGAAGAAGTCTATGATACCTTGATGCATCCTACAGGTTCAGAGGCAGCTAGGCTCCAAGTACTAGTTGCTGAGGAACAACAACAGTAGCATCTCGTTGACCATTGTCAGAAACAGGAGACTCACTTAGATGGACCTAAACTATCCAGGGTCCCTTATAGCTCCTTATAGACTTAAACTTCTGTAGAGTTTTCCACCTATTCCTTTTTGCAGCTACGCTAGTTGTGTGGCATTCCTTTGACACAGTGCATTTCAGGTACTAGTGGCAAATAAAACCTATCGTTTTAGGTAGGCACTTGGTCTCCCTTGCTCCTTTATTTAGAACCGTGCAACTTTTTTTTTAAAGGGCTTTGTATTGAGTCGATAGGTTTTAATTGGACAGATTGCAAACCACTTTGGCGACACGCGGAATTTAAGTAAGTAAAACCTTCTTTAAAATGCAACCGCAAAAGCTCTAGAGGTGTATAATTATGTGGAGAGCTCAGTTGGTTAGAACGTGAGATTATGCTCCAAGTTCTTTATCTGCTGTGGTGCCTTTTCAAAATAGTTTAATAAATGCTTAGGGTTTTTAGCTGAAATCTACACCTCACCCCTATATTATCTATTCTGAGGACAATACAAACCTAAAGCTTCATATTTTAAGATGCCAACGATGCCTAGCGTGATCACAGACAAAAATATAAAAAGGACTATTCACCTATTCAGAATATAAGAGATAAGAGCACAGTTATTTACCTCAGCATCCTCCTCCTCTTTTACTCTTCGTGACTAGAAGAGAAGCACCCAGAGTTACTTGTTGCATGCTTTTACGTACCAAAATAATAATTATTTATATGTATATTTATTAGTCTTTTTTCAGAAAGGTGAACCCAAAGCAACTCACAGAAACATACATTAAAAATGAATAAAAACAGGAGTAAAAAATAACCTAAAATGTTCACTGATAATATATATAGAAGAACAGAGCCAACTCAACCCCGACCCACTAAAAGATATGCAGGAGATTAAGGTCCAAAGGCCTGGGTGAATAAAAATGTTTTTGTATCACATATAAAATCAGATAGTGATGGCATCAGGTGTGTCTCATTTGGGAGAGCATTGCATAGAACAAGGAGCCACCACTGAGAAGGCCCATTCTCATGTCATCGCCCTTTTCACAATCCCTTGGAGGGGACCCATGGAGAAGGGCCTCAAAAGATGAGCAAAAGGTACACGTTGGTCCATGTAAGTGAGGAACAGTGGGCAGTTTCTGAAAGTCACCTTTTCTTGGGAAAATGCAGCTTTGCCTTCTTCACTCTTCTCATCCATTTCATCATCGCTCCATTCCCAATCTCCATCTTCTGTCTTGTGGAGATGGCCACTGGAACCTGGTACTCTTCTAACCTAACAAAAACAAAACATTATACCACTTATATATAAAAGCAACAACACTGCAACGCTTTCTTTCTGAAGTCCTCTTGGCCATTTTTTTTAACATACTTTGGTCATCAAATAACATTAAAATATTTATTTTTAATACGCATACCTCACAACGGTAACTGCAAACCATCCTGTGATCCTTGGATGAAGGGCAGTATATTAATTTTAAAAATCATACATTCAATAAATAATAATAATTTTAAAAAGAATGGTTTCCCCTCAGGCTCTCAAAGGGTTACAAAATTATTAGTAGTATAACCTCTATCAAAGTGCAATTTCATACAGTGTACTCAACCACGATGCCTGGCTTTTAAAAATACGGTAGAGATCATCAAGAAATAATACCCCTAACAGAACATATTAACAACTCAAGAAGAAGAACCAAATTTGAACACACTCGTCTCCATAACAGTAAATGGTGAATAGCAAGCTTGAAAATAACCACAGGCCTGATCACTGGGTGGTAGTAGGAGTTGTCCTGCAAGATGAGCTGGTGCTCATTTGTATCACAGAATTATAGAATTGTAGAGTTGGACAGGAAAGTGAAGGTCACCTTGTTCAACCCCCTGCAATGCAGAGGAATCTTTTGCCCAATGTGGGCCTCGAACCCATGACCTCGAGATTAAGAGTCTCAGGTGCTCATTTGTATCATATGCCCATTGACAGACTGGCCATTCAAAACAACAACAAAAAACCCCATGCATGGTCAGTATACACTGTGGAGTGTTTTTACTTCGTTCCAGAAGCTTTCTTACTGTTTCACACAAACAGCCTCGCTCTGTGTGAGGTCCACCTATTGCCACAGTCAGTCTGTATTCCCTTGATCAGTTTGCTTTCTCTTGCTCTAAGCTGAATAATTGAAAAAGTACAAGGCAAGTGTACTTTGCAAAGGGAAAAAATAGTGAATCATTAGCTGTTGGAAGCATGTTTTTAATGCAGGCTCATGCTTTTAAAGGCGTGTATTTGTGGGAAAGCAGGGCGATAGGGTGTTGTTGTTTTGCAGAATCAGTACAGTCCAGTATTGTGGTTTTTTTTATGCAAGGCTGGTCGATATTTTATAATTTTCAAACTATTAGGACTCTCACAATCATTACTTTAGAAATGCCAGTAAGTGCAGGTGAAAATCCAGGCTTTTACAATCAGGTTACAACAATGGAACATTTACATTCACTTGCACTGGGTGCAAGAATATGGAGACACATTTCACAAAGCGGCCATTTTGTCCAACTCATTTGGCCCTCTTCCTATCTTCCCAACTGAGAGGATAAGAAGATTCCTATGCCAGAAGGTTCTTTTTTTCCCATCTCAGAGTTTGGACTTTCCAGACAACTATAAGGGTAGCAGTCTCAGCCTCTGTCTTGAAGAGCAATCCTGCAGAAGGGTGGGGGAGGGAAGCCAGAATCAGGCCTCATCGAAGGAGAATTTACAATTCTGTGCTTCTAGGTTGCTGTATTGTGTCTTGCTTTCAAAGGACAGTTATTGCTCATGCAGGTTGATTGACTGGCTGGCTTAGGGAGTCACACAGGACCCAATTCCAGCAAAGCATGCCGGTAGCCTTCAGGTATCACACAAAAGACATGGCATAGGGCATTGGTTTTCTGCTTTGGGGTCACAGCCTGACCTAAGGGCAGGTCACAGCAGCAAAACTACCACTGTACAAAATCTGTGGTGTAAAATGAAAATGCAGGTCTCCAACTGCCTGTACAGATTGGTCTGCAAAAGCTGAGGACTTGCAGGTTGAGGGTGCTTGTTGGTTCCAGGTAGGTGAAATAAAAACTGCAACGTTATCCTGAGAGAAAAATATCCGTACTGTGGGAATTTCTGTAGAAAACAGCTCCGACGCACAAGGCAAGAAAAAGAGAAGGTGCCAACTTCCCCCCACTCTGGCCTGTTATATTTCTCCCCATCCCACCCCCAGAGCTTATGAACCCTGTCAGCTTCTGTTTCCAGGACAGATGTCTGAGCCACCAGAATCTCAGTACGGGTCAAAACTGTGGTTTCCAACTAGAGGAAAATTGGATGCTAAACGCATCGTCATATTTGCAGATCTTTAAATGTTTAATGTTTAAACACGGAGGGGAGCCTAAACCAGATTGTGAATATGGTGCACGGGTTAACCCTTTAACTCTGCATCATGGTCCCAATGAAAATGCCCCCTCTCCCCTTTCCAATATGCCATTCACACCCACAGTAGCGGATTCTTATCAGGAAGATTGTCACCCCACCACACCAAGTTCCTGAAGCAGACTTGGAATTCTTTGGCTCCTAAACTGCTCCTAAACAAGTTTAAGTAGAATAATTAATTTATAGTATGTGGCCCTTAATCCCTTCCCCTAACCTTCCTTGCTGCGACTGTGTATGAAGGAATTAAGCACACAGAATTTTTCTCGCACAAGATTCAAGATGAAACATTTCGAACTGTCCTTGGGACTGTGCACATATTAAACTTATAGGCAGAAACAAAATTCCAAGCTGCTTTTTTCTGTTCGCCTCCCTTTCTCCACATTAGCATTTGTATCTCTAACAGATTCATTATAAAAGGAAGAGTGAAGGCAGAATACCACCGGCAACACAAGAGAGTGATAAAAAGGCTTTTCCATAGCGTTCTGACCTTGCTGGTCAAGTTTCTATCATTATAAATGAATAGGTGCATATGACATGTAATATTTAAAATGGATTCCTTCCTATTAAGAAATGTACTGCTGACAGGACATATGCCTGGCAATCAAGCGTACCAATATAATGTAAGCCACACATCAAAATTTAAAGTCAAGAGGCCTTCTGATGCTACAGTACATTTCCAGCATCCTCCTAGTTTATTGTGTGTTATGCCTCAGCCTGCTTGATCAAAATAATAGGTTGCCAGGCTGTTTGACGCTTCTTGACAAAAATTCTCAGAAATCACATGATGACTAAGAGCAATGCTCAGTAAATCAGCAGATGCACCAGGGCATAATTATTAAAATTAAATTAGTTCACATTGCCCAAGGTTTACTGAGACACAGGAAGGGAGCAGGAGGCAAAGAATAAAGCACAGCATACAAAACGGCAAGGCTGAAACTATTCATGAAAATGGCGGGGTGAGGAAATGAGTGCCCTAATCTTAATTTCCAGGATTATGAACAGGAACTTTATTTCAGGGTTTACTGCCTACCCTTTTTTTTTTTTACAAACTCGGCAAGGTGGATAAAGAACAACCATCAAGAATTAATCAGATATACAACTCGGAGGGTCTCCCAAGAAAAACCTAAGTAAAAGGTGTTATTGACACTAGGACTGGGCGACGTCAAGCTTTTCAACATCGCAATGTATCACCTGCCAAACATCACGATACAGTGATACACCACAATGTCGAAAAGTGGAGGGAGGAACGAGCTGCGTTGGCCCCAGCCCCATGAGGCGTTGGGGTGAAACTGCCTCAGCTCCCTTGGTGAGAGTGGCAGCGGTTTCACCCCGGTGCCTCGCGGGGCGATGCATCTTGCTGCTCCCTCCGTGCGCCGGGCACTGGAGGGAGTCAGGTGCAGGCAAGCCCCACCTGTGATATACCGCCAGGTGAAGGCACCATCACGCTGTAGCCCTCAAGATGGTCCCAGGCAATGTAATAGCTAGTAATAGCTGCCACAGAGCTAGGCGGAAGGCACCAGTGGCTGCCGGGAGATGGAGGAAAGGGGATTAGGGCAAGATCCATTATGGATTTGGTGCTGACGCTCTAGTAAGAACTGTGGGACCACATCTGGGAAGCTGCCATCCTTTCTTTTGTTTTATTCACTTTTATTCATTTTTGGCACTGCTAGCCCGCTGTTCATTAAATACAATCCTAGAGCAAGGCACAGAGGGAGGAGTTCAACATGGCACTATGTCAATTGTTCTGTCAGGGCAGACATTTTGGCTTGCCAGATGGGATGATCCTGCTCTCCTTCCTCCATGCACTGCTCCTGTGTCTTCTCCTGGCTCCTCCCCAGAGCGAATTTAAGGGGCACAAAGCAAGAGAGAGTGGGGGAAAGCCCCACTGCACACATGGAAGTCCATGAACAGGGTTTCCGTTGACAGGACTCATTCACTGAATCTCGTCCCCAATGCATAAAACATAGTAATTTAGCTTTACAGTGGTACCTCAGGTTACATACGCTTCAGGTTACATATGCTTCAGGTTACAGACTCTGCTAACCCAGAAATATTACCTCAGGTTAAGAACTTTGCTTCAGGATGAGTACATAAATCGGGCAGCGGCAGCGGGAGGCCCCATTAACTAAAGTGGTGCTTCAGGTTAAGAACGTTTTCAGGTTAAGAATGGACCTCCGGAACGAATTAAGTACATAACCAGAGGTACCACTGTATACCACTTGGAGAATCCCCCTCCCAATCAAATACATTTTCTAAGTAGTAAGACCACATTATAAACCACAAACTACTATCCCCTTAGACAGCAAGAGGGGAATTCAGCATGTCTAGCAACGGCAGGGCTCACCTTCAGCAATAAGTATTTAAGATATGGGTGAATAAATAAGTTTTCAACTGGTGCCAAAAACCCACCAAGGTCAGCACTTGAGAGAAAAGGGCATTGCACAACTGGGTGCCAGTGTCAAGAATTTTAGGAAATTTGGGAACTGGAAATAGCACGAGTTGCATCATACCATGTGCCACAATTAGCACTGCATTGGCAGATGGAGGAGGAAAATAATGATAATAAAAAAGAGCTTCTAATTTGGGTCCTATTATCTCCCAGCAACAAAAGCTTTCCTTCCAGCAGGAAAGGCAAACTTATTTGTAACTTTCATAAACAAAAAAGAACCTTCACTCTCAGAAAAGACAAATTAACACACACAGAGGGCACGGCGCACATGAATCAGACAAACATGCAGGTGATAAAAAAGAATGAATACTGAGTGGCTGACATTTAAAATGTAGGTAATACAACAGCAGTTCAGCACATGGTAATGTGCAACAGAAAGCTTGTTCACGCAGGGAAGGAGGGGGAAATGCACAAGCTGCTGCCAGCACTGCCACAGCTGTGGAAAGAGACAATACGAATGTCAGCTGGAACATGAGAATGCAGGACAAATTAGAGGGTAAGCACACACAAACACACACACCACCACCATCACCACAATGACAGAAATGGCAAAAAAGCAAGCCACCCGCACAACAAACACAAGCTTCTACTGAGGCTCAATGTGTTTGTGCTTTTTTCTCTCTTCCCTTTTCCTGGCTACCTACTCAAGCAATTTGTGTCAGAAGGTGCCAGAAATCTCCTAACAAAGGTCATTTCTAAGAACTCATCGTAGCTTAGTCCTGTGCTAACGTGAAAAAAGAAGACATTAATTCGGAGCAGCCAGTACAACTGCAGCTAGTGTCACCTGAAAGTGCATCTAATATCCCGAAGGTCACCTTTCGGATTAGGTAGCCCTTCACGGACTGTCTCAAATGACAGCAGGCGTTGCAAACCGCCAGGAATGAACAAGACACGTTTGTTTCACAAGCTCTCGGTCTAACTGTATGGGCTCTTTTCAGCCTTGGATGCAATTCACAAGCAAGTTGGAGAATGTCATCTTTGGCAAGCCTTTCTTCACTTCCATTGCAGTACTTGTATACAATACCTTTGTCCTTCCTTACATTCCTCATAGGAAGGTGGAGGGGCGGGGGGGGGGAGAGAGTCACACTCTGAATTTGGTGTGTATATGGTGCTTCAGTTCAGTAACAGGTTGTGGAGATGCTAAATTCAGGCTAAGATATGAGTACTGTACCGGCGTCTCACTCTTAAGTAACAATCCAGATAGATGTAAACAATGGTTCTACACATTGCTTTCCCCAAATTTAGTAGCTATGAATACAAAAAAAGAGAAGTTCTAAACTTCTTTGGACCAGAATCAGAAACTGATAGGAGCCAAAATTACCTCTCCCATTAAAAACAAAAAATCTGGACAACTAGGATTTTTCGATCCCCATTAAAAGAATGTATATTGTCAACTCTGGAACAGCAGCTCAATGCCGCTAGTATAGAAATTTCATTTTTAGTTGTTAAGGTTCGAAAAATGTGATTATTTGACAATACTCCATGATTTAAAAGCAGTTTTGGATTATGAAACATGGTTCATTCAGTTTTAAGCCACTGCAACTCAATTTAAAGTATACGCAAATTGGAACCATTGTTGCACTACAAGCAACTCATCAAATATTCATTTGTTCAGTTATAATTAAATACGTTTAATTACCATAAAAGATGTTTATAAAAAATGAATATCATCTCATTTAATTAAGGCAATTAGGAGAATTTATAGAGAGAAAGGAGAAGTGCTTTAAAAGTGGTTCTTTCAACTTTTGCTGATGACATCACCCTGCTTGTTAATAGCCGTAAAAAGGTATAGGCAAGGGAAAGTAATAAAAAAAAGAATAAAAGTGAATTGCTATTTTACTATCCTTGGCAATCCTGATTTAGGGAATGAATTTGAGATTTTAAACATTGGTCTTATTTCCGGTTGGCAAGTGAAGAAGCTAAAATGTTTAAGGAAACAACAACAAAAAGTCATTTCATCTCTTGCCTTGTTTATGCTAGCCAATTATATCTTTATGGCCCCATTTTACAGACAGAGAATTAAAAGTGTGTGACTTGCCCACACAAGCAAGTCTGAGGGGAGGCAGAATTTGAACACTGATCTCCTGCAGCCAAAGCCTAGGCCCACTATACTATACACTGAACCACACTGTCTTTGAAATAACTAATTTAATACTAAGATGACAATCAATATATTTATATCCTTCAAAATTGACCTTCAAGTTTGCTGATACATGACAACAGAATGGGTTGAAAAATTGAACAAAGGCAATAAAAAAAAAAGTGCCTCAAAACCCCCCAATGATGTATAATTATCCCAAGCTGGGGAGCAACCAGAAACTCAGGGGTACAGCGCAGACTTTTATGCAGGAGGTGCCAGGTTCAATGTCTCCGGTAAAGGTAAAGGACCCTTGACAGTTAAGTTCAGTTGCGAACGACTCTGGGATTGCGGCGCTCATCTCGCGTTACTGGCTGAGGGAGCCGGCGTACAGCTTCCGGGCCATGTGGCCAGCATGACTAAGCCGCTTCTGGCGAACCAGAGCAGCGCACGGAAACGCCATTTACCTTCCCGCCAGAGCGGTACCTATTTATCTACTTGCACTTTGATGTGCTTTCAAACTGCTAGGTGGGCAGGAGCTGGGACCGAACAACAGGAGCTCACCCCGTCGCGGGGATTCGAACCGCCGACCTTCTGATCTACAAGCCCTAGGCTCCGTGGTTTAGACCACAGCGTCACCCACATCCCAATGTCTCTGGCAACCCCAGTTAAAGGGCTTCAGGTGATGGTGAATACCTCAAGCTTGAGACCCTGGAGAACCACAACCAGTCTGTGCAGATTATACTGGTCGAAATGGGTAGATATGGTGAGTCGGACTAAGCTGATTACATACAGTTACATGCCAAAGATAGGATCTAGTGAAGGCGTTTTCAGCAAAAGTCTCACCACCTCAATCTCCTTTAAAGCTTCTGGTAGGACACCTTCTCTTAATAAGAAGAGACTAATATCCTTTCACTCAGGCTATGTACAAACCATGTATTTAAAGCTCATGGTTCCCCCGCAAATAATCCTGGAAACTGTAGCTTGCAACTCACAGAGCTACAGGACCCAGGGGAATCCTTACCAAACTACAGGATTATTTTGGGTATGCAGTGTCATTTGGTGGAATTTTCCAGGTGGGGTAAGGGGACAAGTGGCATATCTCACCCCCGCACCAAAGAATCCCGTCCGTAACATCAGGCCCAAGCCAGCTGAAAAGTATCCATGATTACCAAATCTCGCAATTCGCTGCAGGCACGCAATAATCAGCACAAAACCAAGAGCCATTGGGGGGTTAGACTAGATGACCCTCAGGGAACCCTTCCAACCTTCCAATTCTACAATTCTAAATGTGGTTGTCATGATAACACCCGAAACAAGGACTGTTGGCTCAAGGTAACACCAGTTCAGCAGTTATTGAATCAATCTCTGCCAATCCTGTGTTGTGTAAATACAGTATGTTTCTCAATGTGCATGTTTTAATGTTTTTGAACATTATGTTATTATATTGCTTTTAATTGTATCATTCTGTCATTCTGGTGATTTTCCCAACCGCCCCAGCTCCTTTGGGAAGGTGGGGGGGGGGGAGATAAATTTAAATAAATAAATAAACATTCCAGGGTTCAGTCACCCGGAAAGTGAGTTTGTTTGCAACCCGATGTTATGCACACATCTTTCCAGACCTGCCGGACAGGGAAGCCATCCATTTTACCACTCCCTTCACAGACATTTCCCAACTATCAGCAAAAAACAGGTTTTAACAGCTGACCAACAAACTTTCAATATTCACAGCAGCAACCTAGCAAAGTTACAAAGGGGTAGGGGGCTGGGTTATTGAACAAGCATGTTCATACCAAAAAAAGGTTTAACTGAAAAAAATGAGCAATACATACAGTGGTACCTTGGTTCTCGAATTTAATCGGTTCCAGGAGTCCATTCGACTCCCGAAACGGTTCGAAAACCAAGGCGTGGCTTCTGATTGGCTGCAGGAGCTTCCTGCACTCAATCGGAAGCCGCGTCAGACATTTGGCTTCCGGAAAACACCCGCAAACTGGAACACTCACTTCCAGGTTTGCAGCGTTCGGGAGCCGATTTGTTCGGGAGCCAATCCATTCGACAACCAAGGTACCACTGTATTCTACTTTTCCACCTTAAATGTTCACATGTCAGGTGCCGCAAGGATAAGACATGCAAGTTTCATTCACAATGTTAATCTTTTAAGATAAGGAATCTAAAAGAAATGGCTAACAGCAGGGACTTCCTCCTCCTGTTCTACATTAAGCCATAATCTGGAAGCCTGGTGCTTTGTATAGCACTGCTACAAGTATTTTGGGAGCCTAAGTGAATACCTGAATATAGATTTGTAACCAGAAGCCTTGTGAGTCTTCTTTCTCAACTTTTTCTCTTTTTTTAATAATTAGGTCTTCAAGTACATTGCTGTGACATTATCAAGCTATGCAGATAAGAAGGCATGCATCATTCAGTAGGGATTTTGCAGGTGAACCTCTCTCCTTCATCCCATTAAGATAAAATAAAAATGCCCCTTAACCATTTATCCACTTTATTCGCTTGCTAGCTTTATGCCTCATGGAGGTTGCTGTGAATACATGATAAAATCAGCCCGAGAGTCTGGGTGGAACAGCCGAACCTGAAAGGGAAAACATGCAGGGAATCGAGTTTTCCCATCAAGTTCCGAAGAATGGGGGAAAGAAAGTAAGATTACATATATGGTGTTCAAACAAGGCTCTGAAATGATCTGTTCTGGCTGCCCCCTCTAGTGGCGAACATAATCATGTCCCAGTAAATTTTCTCCAGCAACAAAAGAGCACTATGGCAGATTTAGGATTGCATGCACAGGCATTTAAAGCAAGTATGCAAGACCAGGGGAACAGGGAAAAGTAAACCCATACAAATGTGCTACAATTCCTGCTCTTCATTTGCTTTCAGTTTTATATCATTGGTGATAAAATCACAATTTCTGATTTCAGAATATTAACACCTAATCTAGGTGTATAAACCCAGAGCTATCCCATACAGATTACCGTATATTCCGGCGTATAAGACGACTGGGCGTATAAGACGACCCCCAACTTTTCCAGTTAAAATATAGAGTTTGGGATATACTCGCCGTATAAGAAATACGACCCGGCGTATAAGACGACCCCCGACATTTGAGAAGATTTTCCTGGGTTAAAAAGTAGTCTTATACGCAGGAATATACAGTAAATCTTTTAAGAACAGAGCTAAGTAACTGTGGGAAATGAAGAGCACTCTATTCTGCATCTCAAAATTATTTTTCTACTGTGATTAAGTAGTACATAGTTCTAGCCATAAGACTATACAGTAAATATGAACTGGGAAGGGAATGGTGAAACACACCCTAATGGCCCTATGCTGGACTCCCAGCTCCCATCTGCCCTAGCCAGCAGGGACTCCAACTCCCATCAACCTTAGCCAGCATGGACTCCAACTCCCACCAGTCCCAACCAGCATGGCCAACGGTCAATGATGATGGGACTTTGGAGTCCAGCAATATCTGGATGGCCACAGGATGCCCCCCCCCCAAAAAAAAACATGTATCAAGGCCAAAATGCAAAATCTGTCATAAAACTGTACTCAGGCATTTGACACATTGCACCTGGAAATAAAGGTAAAGGTAAAGGGACCCCTGACCATCAGGTCCAGTCGTGTCCGACTCTGGGGTTGCGTGCTCATCTCGCTCTATAGGCCGAGGGAGCCGGCGTTTGTCCGAAGACAGCCTCCGGGTCATGTGGCCAGCATGACAAAGCTGCTTCTGGCAAACCAGAGCAGCGCACGGAAACGCCGTTTACCTTCCCGCTGGAGCGGTCCCAATTTATCTACTTGCACTTTAACATGCTTTCGAACTGCTAGGTGGGCAGGAGCTGGGACCGAGCAACAGGAGCTCACTCCGTCGCAGGGATTCAAACCGCTGACCTTCTGATCAGCAAGCCTGTGGTTTAACCCACAGCGCCACCTGGTCCCATGCACCTGGAAATACTCATGCACTATTTCCAAACAGAACATCTTTCTCCCTCAGAGCAGCCCTTTTCTCAGAAGTCAAGGACTGGTTTTATCAGCATGGTTCTTAACAATAAACAGCAATGACTCCCCAACCTTTATTTTTCATACCTATACAACGACAGCTTTGCTGCAGTACTGTGGAGCGCTCATTAAACATATTGAGTGTATTATAAATCTCCTATATAAATACTAAATAGCCTACATTGTTGCTGGTGCAATCGTCGGCAAAGGGCAAAAAATAAAAAGTAAAGGGTCGAAATATTCTAACATGAATGGAATTATATTGGTACTACAAATTACTACATTAAAAAAAAGGAAAACGCCATTGTTTCCCCCCCCCCCCTTTTCATCTGAACCAATATTAAACACTTGCAAGTGCACTGCTGCCCTCTGCTGTATATTTCAGTACTAAAATACAGGACCAAAGTCACCCTGAAATATTACTTCTCTATATAGATTGTAGATAAATCTTATACATTTGTAATGGAAAAAAATTACATCTCTGTGTGAGAGGAAATTGGCTTTCAATATCTAAGAATAGAGTAGTACAGTATCAGCTCCAGGCTTTAATCATATTAACATGTATTTGGTCAAGTAACGCAACAAAAGCTACTCAGCTATAGACTCTGTTTTGCCAACTGCAGTTGAATATCCAGCGTTAAATAATTACAGTGGACAGCCACTGCGCCTTGGAGGGCTGATACACATTAACTCGAAAGTGAAGAAGATCCCAGCAGGATTGAACCCTGAATGGACAGGTGGGCATGGTTTGGGGAGAAATTGCTTTGCAGGCCAACTTGGGACCCCCTGGCAGTCCAACGATTATCTCCACACCCCAACAAAGAGGCTTACACTTTAGGGAATAAAAGTTGTGAGAATCCTTACCTTTTTGGCTCTTTGTCCTATGTCAGGCGTCTTTGTAAGCAGTTTTTCAATCAAGTATTCTCTAGTCTGCAAAGCAAAACATGCTTATAATTAAGGCCGGACAGCCCCGAGAAAGTAAAATAAATAAATAATCTACTGATATTAAGACAGGGTCAGTTTACTTGTGGCAACTAATTATTTGTACCTTTGCCTTCTGGAAGAATTTGCATTTTAAAAGTTCTGCTGCTGTAGGCCTGAAAGAGATT
Source organism: Darevskia mixta (assembly GCA_034641385.1). Lineage (NCBI taxonomy): Eukaryota > Metazoa > Chordata > Lepidosauria > Squamata > Lacertidae > Darevskia > Darevskia mixta. Next base: position 27,377,512 of record JAWWNH010000001.1, read on the forward strand.
AAAAGTTAGGTTAGAGCATAAACACAAACAGGCCTGGTTCTACCTTATACCAGTCCGGTTTCGCATTTGCTCTGTATCCACAGCAATATTCCACAACTGCAGCAAACACTCTTTGCAATCATATATGGAAGGAAGTTCAAGATCAGTGCTCAACCTGCAGCCAGGGCGGGGGCTATAGGACTTCGATGGTGCCGTTAATCGAAATGAAATCAGGAACATATTGCAGCAAGAGTTGGCATATTGTGGGATGCCAGATGCTAGATATACCCATCAAGCTACTGTGAACTTAAAAGAAAAAACACAACTTGTGCAAAGCAAAAATATTAAACTTGTATTATTATTATTATTATGGATAGTCCTGATGCCTTTTCCCAGGAGATAACTGCTCATCTGCTTTATTTTATTCCAACAATGAAACAGTAGGCCATTTGTGCACAGTTAGCAGCTTAGTAGAAATGAGTTGTCTGGAGCATTCCAGACTGAATAACTAAACACATTTCTATCCACTGCCAAGTGGCAAACCTTTGCTTTCAAAGCACATGCCCTGGGGATTGAGAATTAATAAGAAATTAATAAGAGAGACAGTGGAAGGCCAAAGAATTTGAAGACAGGATGCAGAAGAGAAGAAAATCAGGGACTCTTGAAGAATTCAAAAGGCTAACTTATAGCAGATATTCGCAACTCCAAATTTCTCAGTTATGATCACAACTGCTCCATTTGAACTGGAACAAACAAGCAAACAGAATGGGCATGTGTGGCTTGTTTCACCGTTTTTATTTGCAATTAACCCAAGTAAGATCACTGGCAATGAACTACTGAAATTTCTTTTATGCCTTGACCTTAAGAAATGCAAACACATTATAGCTACATTCCTTAAATAAGTTAAAACTCCCTGGCAACCCCTAAGATCACTGGATGAGAGAAGGTTTTTAGAACTGTTAACTGTTTTGCCTGTTTTTAACTGAAACAGTTTTTTTGGAGTGCTTTAAACTGTTTTAGATTTATTTATTTATTTATTTATTTATTTATTTATTTATTTATTAAAAATACATGTTTGTTGTGGATGTGTCTGCCACAGGAGAATACACAGAGGGATACACATTCAATTAATAATGAATGCTGGTGAATTTGTTCAAAGCCAGGTTCAGAAAATAACTTCAGGGTTTTTTTGTGGGTTTTTTAAAAAAAAATATTTATTTATTGAATTTGTATACCGCCCTTCATCCAAAGATCACAGGAGGTTCACAGCATAAAAGTACAAAAAGTACCCCAAAAAAAGTAAGAGAGGGACTTTTGAAGCCCCAAAAACTTTTCTGGCTCAAATATTAATTCCCAGCTTCCTCCACCCTGCTTGCCTTAATCACCTTCCCCCAACTAGACTGCCAAACAATCACAGCAACTTTTGTGAGAACTATACGGTACCCAGCCCTGAACGGGTGCTATTATCCAGCAGGTCAGGGAACTGTGGGGGACAGGGGTAAGGGGGGGTATTTGTCCCCTCAAACCAAGTATCTTTGCTACTATCACTGCCACTTAAAAGAGAATAGAAATATGTTTTTGAGGTGGGGGCTTGCTTTTACGGACTGGGTAAGGTGACTGAAACAGGTGGGTGATTATCTGAAGCCCTGGGTTGTTCAAAATCTGAGATTGCTCTCGCGCGTGCTCTCTCTCCCTCTTTTTTTTCAGAATAACATCTCAAATAATTACTGAGTTTATCCAAAGCAAGATTCAGACCCATCTCTAGAAAAGGAAACATGGCTTCCTAATGCAAAAATACTGCATATCGTCTTCATAGCCAATGCTCCTACAGCCTGAAGTTCTCAGAAGCAAATTCTCAAGTGTGCTGAAAATGGCATCTTTATAACCCAACATATAGCCCAATATATTTCAGATGGACCTTTCAACAAAAGAAACCCTGTTAAACAAGGCAGTTTAAAGTTATTCCCTCCCTTATTCCAGAGAAGCTTTGCATAACTTTCAGCAAACTCTAGCTTTCCCACCTCCCTTTTCTTTTTCTTTTAAAGAGACATACCTTTTAGAAGGGTCTTTCTGAAGACACAGCGAAATTAATTTTCTAAAGGACTTGCCGTACTTTTTTGTCATTTCTTTATCTTCCACACCTGTTTCCAACGTTGGAGGGTCATTTTGCAATGTCAACATTAATACCTATTTTAAAACCAAAGGCGACAAGAGAAACGGTATCAGACAAACAAGTTAAAACAAACACGATGTCACGACAGCAGTTAGAAACATATACGAAAGGCGGATCAAATCATGACGAGAGTCTTGTATTTAGCGTTAACTCTCCTAGGAGGCCTCGTTCGGACAGAATCAAGTATACACTTCTGAAGTAACACTAAATACATTACTTCTGGAAAACGAGCCACCGCAGCCGCTATACAGCCATGGAAATTTGTGCAACAGGCTTTTTAGACTTGTACTATCTGAAACCCAAGAGGCGCATTGGTTGCTAGGTGTGAAATATATTGGCATTATTTTCAGCTATGCTACCCCACTATAGGGGGTGGTTCTGGGGGCCCAAGTACTGGGTCTTTTTGCTGGGACCAATATTCTGCCCTTTGACCTTTCAAAAAACCACTGCTTACACGGCGGCAGGACACACTGTAGTGCTGAGTGAGATCCCAGCCATCTGTACCTTCCTAACTTGCTCGGATGCACTCTGTACACTCATGCAAGTTGTGTCAAGAGCCTACGCACTGGCGCCTTTAAGGACTTTGCACAACACCCTTGCTAACAGGCATACTCTTTTCGAAATCAAAACGAAACCGGGCACTGCCATATTCAATACGTCTGTCTGCTATTGTTACTATCAAACTGAGAGGCCAGAGGTCATCCACTTTAATAGCATAGCACTGAGCCAAGAGTCACGGAAGTTGCAACACCAGGACCAAAAACATACCAGGTATCTGGTTTCTTAGGCACCGAAAAGTTTAAGCCTGTTTGGTTAGGAATTTACACTGCTATATTCAGCTCTGTAAAGGGTTAGTTTCTGAATATGTGAAACTGGATCCTAGGAATTTGCAGTGTTTTTCCAGCCCTGTGACAGACACGGCCAAGGAGAGTGAGCTTGTTCAAACTTGTCCTATGGGTTGCCATTCTTTTAAGACTAGTGTCCAGGACATCTAAATAGCCACTGCAAAATATACACGCTCATATTATGGCAACTATTATTATGTCATTATATAAAGATGGCATTCACTTTCTGTAAGTTCATAGCCCCTTTTATGTTCCTAAATAAAATTCACTTATGACCCTAACATATGTTTGGGTATTTCTGGGGGTCTTTGCCTCATAGACTTATTATTTCTGTATTGCGTGAAATAATGAATGAACGTAAGTTGTATCTGTCGTCCACTTTCTTTTTTAGGCTATGGTCCATCACCCCCGGTATAAATTACCAACAATACTTCAAGCAGAAACCTAAAACAGATTCCCGATTCCTACAACCGGCAAGATTAATATATACCTTATGCATTATAATTTTAATTAACACATAATTCATACATGACTCAATATTTTAAATTCCTCAAAAAATTACTTCATATATACTAATTTTATTTCTGATTAAAATTGGATGATTAGAAGGCCACAAAGATTCGCATGAGCATTTACTTAAGATGCTTGCGCCGAGTGGATATAAGCTTGTCATTCTCAGTCAGTCCCATGGACTGAAAGAGTAAAAAATGGGGAAAGGGGGGGGGGGACAATATTAGCACTGGCTGTGCAATTGGCATCACTGATGTTGGCACATCCTTTGGGGAAAGGATATAGGGAAGGGAGGAGAAGGACTTCAGCAAGTCAACAGCCTATGAGGAAGCTGCTATGCAGACATTGACTATAAGACATTTTCAATGTTTGGATCTGTTTGCTCAGACCTTTTTGGCCATCTTAGCGATAGTGCGTGTGTGCATGTGTATGCACTTACGCATGTTTAACAGACCCCTGAATCAAAACAAACATCAAGTTGGCACATCAGTACACCTGGCACTCATACAAGTCCCAAACAACAATAACTAGCAATCCCAACCAATCTTGCAATCTCAACCTTCACGTTTTCAGATTTGCTCAGGAAGGGCTGGTATTTTACTTGGTAGCTTGACAAGATTTCTTGTAAGCACGCAAGGGATTCAACACAGGCCACTGTTGCATGTTATTTTGGCAATCCTTTTTCAGAAAGAAGCTTATGTTAGTCACCTTAGAGAAAACAATCTAGGAAGCTCTGGTGCCTACTTTTCTCACGGTTCCTAACCCACCCTATTGTTTCGATTTGGCTTTAATAATTGGGTTTTATGGATTTTACCGTATCGTATCGTAAAACTATGTTGACAATTCACCACAGAATGACATCCTGCTTTCCTTCCATGGGACGACTTGTTACTCCAGGCATCCCCAAACTCGGCCCTCTAGCTGTTTTGGGACTACAACTCCCATCATCCCTAGCTAACAGGACCAGTGGTCAGGGATGATGGGAATTGTAGTCCCAAAACAGCTAGAGGGCCGAGTTTGGGGATGCCTGTAGCTACTCCATGAAAGGTGGGATGTGGGAGAGGGAGAGAGAGAGAGAGACATATTGGCATATTCTCAGAAATTTGGGTGACCTGGCTTGAGTTCCACTCTTTTTTTTAATTACGAAATAAGTGCTTCACTGCTGTTTCAAAACAGGAAGCTAGGCTGCCCTCAGCATCCCAGTGGCATTCCCTCCTAAACTGGGAAAGAAGGCTCCATAGGAGCAACAGTCCATCACAATGTAGTGTTGCTCCCAAGAACGCTCCTGGGAATGGTGCTGCGTGGTTTCCATTGGGCAATCTGTACCAAAACAAAAAAGAACACCACTGGACTGCTGAGGACTTTAAAAAAGTCCTCAAAAAGTCACATGGAAGGAGGAGGATAACGCCCTCAGGTGTCTCATCTGGTAAGCCCACCATCAAAGTTCCAAGATGGCGCACAAAAACCCCTTTGCAACATCTCTTCATACTTTTAGCGGGGCACAAAATGAAGGGAGAGGGGGAAATCACAACAGTGCCGTCTATGCAATGCTACTTTTTATACAAAATTAGACTTCATTCTTATTTTCTGAACTGTATTTACTTTCATCGGAGGATATTTGTGGTAAGGTGCAGCTCCTGTTGCTAATTCAATGGCTGTTATTCCAAAGCTCCAAATATCAGCCTTGAAGTCATAGCCTCTCACCTATTGCATGAAAACATAAGACAGACAGGTTAGTTTAGCACAGAGAAGCTGAACTCGAGGAAGCCCAGGAGAATCGTATATCACACAGGTACCTGTTCCATGACTTCAGGGGCCATCCAACATGGAGTACCAACAAATGTCTTTCTTACTTTGTTCCGAGTAACGTCTCCTCCTGTGGCTAAAAATGCGCTAACGCCAAAGTCTAGGAATAGAAGAGACAGGAAACCCTTTTAGTGTTTGATTAGCTTATACTGAGGTAACTATGCTATTTTCACTTGGATTCCAACATAAAATATGAAACGCCTATTTAAATGAAGCTGTGAAGTTAAATGTTTTCTCAGTAGGTGTAACAATAACACTTCTATAAACTGCATAGTAAGTCATAAGACGCCTCTCCCCCTCGTGAATCATACCTTTAAATAATATTTGTCCTTATGTATTAAGGCATGCAATACCCATGGACATGAACAAGAGGTCTATTGCTTCCAAAGCAGCATTCTGGGTCAGTTTTGCACATGCTCCATTGAGAATTTAAAGAGTGTTATTTTTAGCTATGCATCAAAGTTTCAACAGAGAGCTGCTTGCACAGTTATTTCATATTCTGCTTCAAGTAACTCTGGAAGTTGCAAGATCAGAGGGAGAATTTTAAACAGTCATGTGAGGGCTGTGGGAGAAACTGATTAAGATGGCAAGTGTGGGTGTAAATAAAGAAGCAATTAACAAAAGCAGCCCTGCTGCTTGAACAGACCAAAGAATTCTGGACGACAAGGGCTATTTCCTATATTGGCTAGGCAGGTGTTTATGGGAAGCCCACAGCAAGGGAACCGTTCTTATTTTGAAGGGTTTTTTTTAAAAGTTCTGCGCTCAAGGATATACCGCATCCTCAAAGCCACATGCATGCCTTTTTTTTTGTCTGAACTGCCTTGTTTTCTCCAAAGATATCCACAACGCAACTGAAACAGTAGGAGAGCAGAAGAGTTTTTCTAGCATATGATGAAGGAAGGGAAAAAATGCAACCCTCCAGAAAAAGAGCCACTTGATCAAGATGCTCTTTGTGAGACACTGATCAAAGGAACAACAGCTCGCTTTTCCTGAGTGCAGAGAAACCTTTATCAGCATCTGTTTCTTCTGCCCCTCCTTATGCAGCCAGTTCAAATTCACTCGTCCCTGGAACAAAATTACAGCACCTTAAAGTAGTGGCATTCTGAATTTTTACTAAAGACAAGCCCTCTGTTCTTGCTCCCGATATTAAATAGCAAGAGTTCAAGAGGGAGGAAGAAAGAGGGAGGGAAACAAAGACTTGATTAAACGATATGGAGTGTTGTGGTAGACAAGCAGACCACAGCAAACATCGCTTTCACCAACAAAGTCATTACAGATAATTTAAGAGGTTGCCACCAACACTTATCCAATGCTGTTAAGGTGTCAATAACCCCCGCAAACAAGTTCCCAGAATTATTCTGAGCCAGGGGTGCCAACTTGAATAAAATAATTGGGGGGGGGGCAAGGTAAGCCCCACATAATCACATGATGCGACACACACACCATCTGAATGGCAATGTCCATCAACTTGGGGGCCCCTGCTCCCTCAAATATTTTAGGGGGGCGAAGGGACCTCAGCCCCTAGGAGTTGGCTCCCATGTTCTGGATTAATATAGTTATTACCACACACAAATGTCTGTGAACATAGAAAAAGAAATAAAATGTAGGGGGTTAGATGGAAAAAGAAAAAAACATGTTAGGCAGACTTTGTTTTATTTCGGCCAGTAGGTGTTAGAATTAAGAGCATGAGGATAGCTCTTTATTATTATTATTTAATGCAGGCATCCCCAAACTCGGCCCTCCAGATGTTTTGGGACTACAGCTCCCATCACCCCTAGCTAACAGGACCAGTGGTCAGGGATGATGGGAATTGTAGTCCCAAAACACCTGGAGGGCCGAGTTTGGGGGTGCCTGATTTAATGCCTAGTATTCTGGAAATCTAGTATCGTGGGAATATAGGAGATCCAAAGGGGAAATACATGTCTGCCTGAGCTATGGCAAATGACTGCTGTCATGGACAATACTTTGACTCGGTACCACTGTTTCTGTATCTGCCATCTATGTCCTATGAACTAATCTCACAAACTGACAGCTCACGCCAGTCAGTCAGAGAGAAGCGGCACGAAAAAGGTATCTCCTAAACCACGCTCATCAAACCCTTCCACACAGAAACCAGGATGTTGTTTGTACACATGCCATACAAATGAAAATATCGAGGATCCGTTACAGATCTGTCACATGTCAGATTTTTCATGGCAGAAGGAAAAGCAGTTTTCTGAGCGCGTTATTCTGGAGTACTTGCTAAATAAAGGCGACGTCATGAGGCAGCACGCCGAAAAAACCTGGAAAAGCACAGCAACTAGGGCTGGGCGATACCTGGTTTTCAACATTGTGATATATCAGCAGCTAAATACTGGGATGTGCTGATATATCACAATGTCTCCTAAGGTGGGAAGAAGCGGAAATACATTGCCCAGTCTTACAAGGTGAGCGAGCTGGAGGAGCATCAGAGCTTTGTTGAACCCCCTCAGCTGGGGGTGGGGGGAAGCCTCCTGCCCCCCAGCTGAAGGAGCCCCAATGCCTCTCAGGGTCACGCAAGCCAGAGGCAGAGGGCTTTGTTAAACTGCTCCGCTGAGGCACGGGCAGCTAAGGCAGGAACAAGCTGCATCGGCCCCAGCGCCTCACCAATGTAGCTGGTTCCTCCCTCTGCGGTTTGAGGCCAAAGCACGATGGCACCTTCACCTGGCAAGTACCGTCTTTCCCCCTTTTTAAGACACCGTCTTATAATTTTTTTTCCTCAAAAAAACACAGGGTGGCTTATTTTCGGGGGGATGTCTTATTTTTATTAAGTCAGTATGGTACGGTACAGCCTCCCCCTGCGCACTGAGCAGGTGGGGCAGAACTCCGCAAGAGGTGCGTTTTCCCCCCGCGCCTCTCGCTGGTTCGCTGGCTCCCTGCGCACGGGGAACAGGCGGGGCAAGAAGAGGCATCTTCCCTCCCCCCCGCGCCTCTCCCTGCGCGCTAAGCAGGTGGGGCAGAACTCCGCAAGAGGCGCATTTCCCCCCCCCCCGTGCCTCTCACTGGTTCGCTGGCTCCCTGCGCACGCAGGAGGGGCTGAGGAGGCGATGGGAACAATGGCGGCACCACGGCTTACTTTTGGGGTACGTCTTACTTCTCACAAAGGTAAAAAAACCCTGCCATGGCTTACTTTATGACTACATATTAAAAAAGGGGAAACAGGGTATATCGCGAGTGAAACCGCCGCTGCCAGCGCCCAACTGTAAATTGGGTTTCCCTCGGCACTCCAGGTACTGATGTCAGAGGGGCTTGGAAGCAGTTTCACTCGTGATATACCGCCGGGTGAAGGCGCCATCGAGCTCTGACCCTCAAACTGGTCCTGGGCGATGTATCAATACAGTCGTACCTTGGAAGTCAAACGCAATCTGTTCTGGAAGTCCGTTTGACTTCCAAAACATTCGAAAACTGAAGTGTGGCTTCTGATTGGCTGCAGGAAGCTCCTGCAGCCAATCAGAAGCCGCGGAAGCCCCATCAGACGTTCACAAACCGGAACAATCACTTCCAGGTTTGCTGCATTTGGGAGCCAAAACATCTGAGTTCCAGGGCATTTGAGTCCAAGGTACGACTGTACATCGCCCAGGCCCAACAGCAACCATACCAATACCAATGGATAAATGGAAAAAAGGGCCCTAAGTTGTTGATCAACACCTGCTGAAGGCCCAGAGTCTGGGGTCGAAATGCTAGCAAGAAGATTCCCATTGTTCTGGAGGTGGGGGTTTCAGCAGCTTGCCAAAAGCTCTTTACAACTCTGCCTGTCTGGCAAAGTAAAACTATGCAAATACATGAAGAGCATGTTTTTTTTGTTTGTTTTTTTTTAAAGTCACGTACGGTAACTATGTTAGTGCAACTGTTAAGACCTAAGCACTGTGCCAAGATGTAAGCTTAAAGTATACAAAACTGTCCTTACTGTGGATCAGTGACCACAATGAATTAGCTTCATGAAAATCTTTCATCAAGTAACTACAAAAGAGGTACAAAATTAAAATTTCCAGCCTTGTCAATTTATGTCTCCTTGCTATTTTGATAAAAGGCCAAGGAAAAGCTTTTGATTTCCTCCCTGCCCCCGGACTTGTTAGAACAATGGACCATAGTTTTTTTTAAAGGGACATCCTTCTGCTTACCGGTACATAGTATTTTGTACATTAAAAAATCACTTTACTATGATATATCAGTTGTTGTTTTTTAAATTGTCAATACTACCCAACCATTGTTTGGTTCCCGCCCCCCGCCCCCGGACACCAAAGATTTTATTAAAGTTTTCACAATACAGTGAAATAATACCTAGAACAAATAAAATTTGGAAAGGAAAGAGAAAAGAACTAGAGAAGATAGAGAAGAAAAGAAGAAGCAGAGAAATAACAAACATTGAGGATAACACTAAAAATAATCATAATATTATACCTTAATTTTCAATCCACATACAAAGAAGTGAGCCATCCCTGCTCTCACCTGAATAAGCTTCCCTCCTCCTCAGCCCCACACCCTGAGGAAAACCCACTGACTCGTCTTTCACCCAGGTCTCCCTTTTCTATCCATCATCTCTCTGTATGTATCTTAAAAATAAAGTTTTGCAGAAGGAAGACGTAGCAACGGCTTGCCTAAGTAAGGTCATGTCAGAGTTGCAAGGATTAAACCGCAAAACCCACATAAACATTTTCTAAGCATACAGTGGGTGCTTCAGCCTATGGCTTGTAATCAATGAACACCAGGGCTCTTCAACCAGGTAACATTTTAAAAAGGTTAAAACTTCAATTGGATCTCTTAGCACATTTCAGGTTCTCCATACACATTTTGAAGCTTTGATGATAATGATTATTACCTGCTATTTGTACCGAGCCATCTTCCCCCAGAAGAATATTACCAGCTTTTAAATCCCTATAAAAATGGATGAATAGGAGTCATTTCAGTTCAAGTAAACGAGAATATGATCACACTCGACGCAATTTTTTTGTTGAGAAACATGCCACAGGATAAATTAAAAGCTACTCAAAACGCAGTGATTATATGATCTTCTCGTTAATACTGAAATTGCCACTTTTAAAACGAGATTGCGAAAAACGGGTATTATTCCACGCACTTGAAAGCTTGTCTTTTAAATCACATGCCGAGCTGGAAGTCTCCGCAGTGCTGCAGATCACAGGATATAAAGTTCCCCCAACATCTCAAAATGCTATGCCCTTCAAACTGCTCCCATTCTACAATAGCAAATAAAGGGTTGGTTGAAGATTCCACCAACAACCATCCCATTTAATTTCTTTAGATGAGGTGACATAGGAAGAGAACCCAAGTGGAAACCAGGAAGCATCAGTACTCCCAGCCACACATGTTTTCCTTCCTTCTCTGTTCCTCTCAGCATCAAATTCTGGGTACCAATCAGAAAGAAGGAGGCACAATTCAGTGTTGTGGTCTGAAACCTGCGGTTCAACAGACACCCTCCTGGCTGGACTTCTTGTATATAACAAAGACTTTCTTACTCCAGCTTGCATTTCAGGGTAGTGTTTTTTGCTCGTCTTGTTTCATGGCAATTTTTTTATCGTTTCATTTTCTTTATGGTTTGTTTTTACACATACCGCTTAGAAATGCTAACAATTAAGGGGTATGTAAATGCCGTTTTAGAAAATCGTGGAAGAGAAATTGCACTAATACACACGGCGCATTAGCTTTTTTTTACCTGTGAATCTGTCCGTTCCTGTGTAGATAATCTAAGCCTTCCAAAACCTCTTTAAGAATTGTTGCTATTATTGATTCTTCAAGGACGCCACTCTTGTGCTCTCCTCTGTTGACCACGTACTTTATTATGTCCAGCATGGATCCTAGATTTTATACATATACATATAATGGAATAAAAAGAGAAATATTCTTTTTAGGAAGTCATCTTGCAATTCAAGCTTAATGATGTATACTTTAGCATTTCGTTTTCAACTCAGCCTTGACATACATACAAAGACCTCAAATAAGTAGAGCTTTGCTGAATGTTACCCCATTAACATTTTGGTATAGACTAGAGGTTGTGCTTTCAGGTGAGCCAAATGCTTTCTCCAGTTCCAAACACAAACATGGGCATATGCCACCACAACCCTTAAAAACTAGGGCCCTCTCTCTTCCTTCGGAGTGATCTGAGCCAAATGATATACTGAGTAGGAGATTATGACATTAATAAGGGGTTTAGCACTGCCTTCACTCTGGAGCAGGGAACACTTCTGCCTCATTTTCTCAGGACTCGTTCCCCAAAATTACCCCCAAATGTGTTGCTTTTCACAAATGAAATCTCTCTCCCTCTCTCTCTCTCACACACACCCACACCCACACACCCACACACACCCTTCCCTCCCTCTTACAGGTCAGTGCAGCAACATGCAGCCTATTTCTAAAGAAAACTATTTGCACAGCTTCAAAAATTTACACCAAATTGTTAGTATTGTTGTGGATTTATTGAATATTTTTAGATAATGAGCTATGCTACTATAAAAGCAGCCTTGAAGCGGAGGAGGAGGAAAAATCAGAAAGAGGTAAAGAAGTTCAACACACTATTTAGGTCAGTGTTTTCCAAAGTAGCTGTTTTTGGAGTACAATTCCCATCATCCCCGACTGTTGGTTTTGCTAGCTAGGTATGATGGGGATTGTAGTCCAGAAACAGCTGGAGACCCAAGTTTGGGAAACACTGATTTAGGTGCTCATGATCACAGATTTGATTAGCTAAAGGTAATCTCAATATCTCACTGCATCAATTTAGATAAACTACAGAGACTTACCTCCACTTAGCAGTTTCATAACCAACCAGAGCTCATCCTTGACCACAAAAGACGTATAATATGTAACTATGTTGGGATGGTTGCATTGACTCATGGCTTGAATTTCTTTCTATAAGTAATGCAAAATGCATGTATAGTATTTTTTTTTTGGCAAGGAAACAAAAATGTTCTATAAAATATGTTCCAGCTATTCAAACCCAAGAGAGGCATTATTTTGTAGAGCTAGGGAATTTAACTTGTGTTGCAGAATGGACATCTTTTAAAAACTAGCAACTTATGCTTGCAGCTTTCAGAGTGGGAAAATATGGCTCAGATCAGGGATAGCCAACCCTCCAGACATTGCCCTCCAGACATTGCTGGACCAAAACTCCCATCATCCCTGTCCTTTGGCCATGCTGGATATCCAAAAAAGATCTGAAAGGCAACACGTTGGCTACCCTTGACTAAGATTATATGGGTGATCTCCAATGTTAGTCATACTTAGAGTAGACCCACTGAAAGTAATGAACTTTACTTAAATTCATTCATTTCAATGGGTCTACTCTGAATATAACTAACACAGGACATCTCCCTATGTGCACAAATATTATTCGGGAAGGGGGCCAGAAAGCTATAGCCCTCAAGTTGAATAAATATTTGAACCCAAATATGAATTTTGAGACTATGACCTTTCTTGAATTATAAAAAGACAAAGATGAAACATGCCAACTGGCCATTGGTTCCATTACCTGATTAAAGATTCTGGGTAGGCAGCAACTTTAAAAGTTTTCCATTGTTATAAAAATACTAGATTTTCATGAACATCATTCAAACATTAGGGAGTCTAGTATGTACATGTATACATGTCCTTCAACTCAGTTTAACTTACAAGCAGTTCATCCATACTGGTCTGGCATTTTTCCAAGTTGATCCTTTTTATTGCTACGCGTTCTTGTCTGGGTTTGCATAGCGCCGCTTGGACCACAGCTGTAGCACCACTACCTGGGAGAGACAGAAGAAAATAGGTTTAAAGTTACCAACTGCTGCAGCAAATTTCAAACTGTGGGTTGCAAAAGACTGTGGTTTCAGAGGAGCTTCTCAGGCCCATCCTCAATGAGGGTATCTTGCCAATCATGTCCTCCTTCCCATCACTTGCAATGCAGTCACAAGGAACACTGCATGCAGACTCTTGTACAGTGTCAGTTCCTGTACTATGAAACAAGACAAGCAAAAGCTGCCTAAGGGAGCCCAATGGGGAGCTGTTACCCCAACAAAGAGCCAGCCGAGATGGAAGCTTTTCATCCTCTCGGGCTGCTCCTCCTTCCTGGTTATCTGTTGGATCCCTGGGCACACCTGGGGCCTTCCCTGGCTTCTCCTTCCTCCAAAGTAGGCACCTGGTGCCGAAGCCCTTTCTGGAAGCCAGGTGAGCAAAGCCTCCACTGGATCTGAACCTGGAAGCAAAAGGGAAGGGATCAAGCCAGGTGTGTAGGGTCTTAAGAGGAGCCAAGGAAGGCGTCTTTGGGGCTGGGAAACTCAGGCTGCATGATGGCAGCTAAAGGCTTTTCACAGGTCCCTAGTGGAAGGAGCGTCTCCACCTCCAACGTTCTGCCCGGACACTGAGGTCCAGCGCCGAAGGCCTTCTGGCAGTTCCCTCACTGCGAGAAGCAAAGCTACCAGGCAGAGGGCCTTCTCGGTAGTGGCGAATCAAATCAATAGATTTGATTCAAATCTATTTAAATCAGGATTTAAATAACTAGTCAGTAAGACTTGATTTAAATAATTTTTCAGAAAGACTCATTCTTGCTGGTATAATCTTAATATTTACAACCAGATGAAGGTATCATTTTTGGAATAATATATTTTCAGAGTAGTTTTTACAGTTATATCAAAAGTTACTGATTTGGTTATACTATTAGAAATACATAGACAGATAATTATGAAATTCCTGTGAGGTTTAATAAGTTAACTGTTTATATTTGGACAACTTTTCTGCTATACTTTATTGGAAGGAGAAAAATCATTTCCTTAATAACAATTTAACAATTTATTTAACTAAAACAATAACATTATAGCATATGCATCCATGTTTGTTAACTGATGTGGTTAAAACTTTTTTTAAAAAACAAAACAAAACTTAGACTGAGTTTTAGCACATATGAAAAACTGAAAACAAATCCTTATATCATGATGAACAGCCTTTGGACTATAATGTAACTTAAATAGAAAACTATCTTTAGAAAGATTTTTCCTCCAAAAGCATTTTATTTTTAAAATCCAATTTAAATAAATAAAAAAAATCTGCTTTATTTATTTGTTTAAAAAAAATCATTGATTTTTATCCACCTTGCCTCCAACTTTTAAGGCATTGGAGGTGGTAACTCAGAACCTTTACAGGCTGAAAATGTACGCTACACTGATGTCAACATGAGAGCCAATGTGGTGTAGTGATTAAGAGCGGTAGACTCGTAATCTGGTGAACCGGGTTCGGGTCTCCGTTCCTCCACATGCAGCTGCTGGGTGACCTTGGGCTAGTCACACTTCTCTGAAGTCTCTCAGCCCCACTCACCTCACAGAGTGTTTGTTGTGTGGGAGGAAGGGAAAGGAGAATGTGAGCCGCTTTGAGACTCTTTCGGGTAGTGATAAAGCGGGATATCAAATCCAAACATGGTATTCCTTAAAGCACCCCAGTGACAATAACAGACATCTAAGAATAATTTCTATGAGAGTGTGTTAACACACTTCAGCTGAAAAATGTTCACGCTGATCGAGCTTAGCTGGGTAAGCTTTAAACTCCCGTAGCTTTCCAGCCACTCTGTGGAAAGAGGGTTTGGTGAACCTAAAAAAAGAGGGCTCCGTTTCAAGTTACACAACTTCTGCTTGTCTGATTAGATACGCTGGACTCTCTTGCCGGTGGTTTCAGTGACACCCCTACCTACCCAACTGATGGCAGACAAAAAGCTTAGGGAATAAAGCCGACCTTGACAGAAAAGTGTTTCAGATTTGGGACCATCTGAGGTGACAATTAGGCAAAAGGGCTCTTTTGTTTATTTAATAGACACTAAAGGGCCGATGGGAACATGGACTCTTTGAAACCCTAGACATTGCGTAAGAAGCTGGCCTGAGTGCAGAAATATGGAAGCCTTATGCAAAGGTTGCCAAGTGATATTTTGGATGGAGCTACAAATTCAGGACCCAAAGCTAGCAGAACAGTGTGCTCCTTGGTTAAATCCGTCGTGGAAGCAAGCATCCTCTAGGGCAGGTTCAAGATGAGTGGATTCCTTTGAGCCGAGCTAGTAATTTGTAGATGCAAAACAAGAATACTATGCAAGCACTTGAGTATCTTCTGTGAGTAAGCAAAGTTTTGAAAATAGCATACAACTCTGTTACTCCTATACGTAACCCTTGCTTGGCTCACGAATCAGAACTTGACGTTTCTGCTAAGACCCCCTTTTTTATTTAAAACAACAACAACATTATTTTGCATTTTGCAAATTCAGTGAACAGACCACACTTGTGAGATACCCCAATTGGCCTTCTCAAACACTAGGTTTCATTCTGCCAGCGAAACTGGCATGCCCTAAACTAACACAACGTGTGCATAAAGAGCCTTTTGTTACGCAGCTTTACAATGGGAATTCAGTTACGTGCCTAATCCAGAATAATAGGGTGCTCTTCCCTCCCATCGGACAACAGAACTGACACAATACCTCATGACTGGAAGTTATTGTCTCTGTGTTAATTGATGTTTGCTTAGTTATTTAGAAGTAGGATGTTTTGTATGCAATTTTCGCCCTGCCACGCTTTGAAGACAAAGCTTGTAGCTCAGCATATCCACTCAATTATATTACCAAGATACACAGACAAAACCGACACCACAACGCAGCAACAAGTGCTTTGATACACACTCCAGTGAGTTGTACCCTTTTTCACCCTGTGATCTTTTTTGTTTTCTTTCTTTTTTAAAAACCCATTAAAGTGCAAATGGGCAAACACGCTCAAGAGCGCACCCCGCTTGCATACTGGAGAAAATTTACTGCAGACACCCAGCTATGAATACCTCGTAGATCCCAGCGCTAACTCCTAACTGCCGAAGTCCCGCTGGTATTAATTTACTTCAATGTAAATTCAACTGCTGGAGAAAAGGCTCCCCCGTTGGAGAAAGTATGCTTCTGAATGCCACTTGCCCAAAGCCACAGGTGAGGAGAGTGCAGCTCCTGCTTGCAGACATCCCATAGGTATCTAATTGGCTGCTGTGAGAACAGGTTGCTGGACTAGATGGGTCACCGATCCAGCAGGGCTCTTCTTATGTTCATATTCATAAGAGAGAGAGCCAGTGTGGTGTAGTGGTTAAGAGCGGTAGACTCGTAATCTGGGGAACCGGGTTCGCTTCTCCGCTCCTCCACATGCAGCTGCTGGGTGACCTTGGGCTAGTCACACTTCTTTGAAGTCTCTCAGCCCCACTCACCTCACAGAGTGTTTGTTGTGGGGGAGGAAGGGAAAGGAGAATGTTAGCCGCTTTGAGACTCCTTCGGGTAGTGATAAAGCGGGATATCAAATCCAAACTCTTCTCCTTCTTCTTCATATTCACAAGAAAATATTTCTGATGCTGGCATTTTAAATTTGGAAGCGTTAAGACACCAGGATCGTCCTGCTGGCAACACTTGGTCCTCTTAGGGGACAAACATATAACGGGCAAGGAAGAAGACCCACAAAAATAAGGATCTCGGCAGAGCAATATACAGTCGTACCTTGGATCCCGAACGCCTTAGCACTCGGACGTTTTGGCTCCCGAACACCACAAACCCGGAAGTGAGTGTTCCGGTTTGCAAACCTCCTTTGGAACCTGAACGTCCAACAGGCTTCCACAGCTTCTGATTGCGTGCAGGAAATTCCTGCAGCCAACTGGAAGCCGCGCCTTGGATGTCAAACGGACTTCTGGAACGACCAAGGTACAACTGTACTCACAAAATAAGAACACACCCCAAAATCAAAGGGTAGAGGGGCACAGCTATTTTTGGAGCAGCTCAAAATGCAAATGGACCAGGACCATATGTAAGCTTGCAACTTTGTGAACAACTGTGTGGACGTCTCACTGAGGCTATCAAATTTAGGCAAAACACTGCAACCCAGACCTATTGCTTATGAACATCCCTTCCTTATCATTTCGGCTGTGTAATTACAGCTAGGAGAGTGACTCTTGATGATGCAGTGGTGGTGATTCCCTTGCACTTTTGTTTTATTGGGGAAACTTGCATCAATAGTTACTGCTGCCTTGTCTTCATAGGAGACAGATCTTCCTTGTGCAACATACCTACACACTATGGCCAAAACATTAATGTGCTGCGACGCACAGTTTGGAAAGCTCTGTTCTACAGGGTAGGGGTGGAGGCAACATTGACGTAATCTGAAAGATCAATATCCCTAAATGAAATACATGAACATTGGTTTATCCCAATATAGTAATTTTTCCTACAGTACATAATCAGACAAAGTAGCAACCCAAGAGCACACGACTTTCCTTGCCTTGTTCTTCTGATCTTCATTAATACAATACTCAGAACAGTGGAGGATTTTGGCTTGGCATTTTCGTGGTACAAAGCCCACCTCGCCAGCTAAAGCTTCCAAAGGGTACAGCCCACTGTCCACTTGTTGAAAACTTGCCACTGGCAATCAAAGCAGACGAAGGCATGGAACCAGTACGTGGCAAGGTTTTCTCCCGTAGTTTTATAAATAACAACCCACATACACACACGTACAACTACTTCGTCAGGATGTTAAATGTTTTAAACTAATACAGTTGTATTTTTAAAAACTTCACTTTCAATGCAAGTTGCCGTACTATTAAGAAGGCAGCAATGAGCCAGTTTAGCTCCAGAAACAATCGGGAAGTGGTGCCAAAACATGGAAGCAATGCATGGAGAAATAGAATATCTTCATGAAACAGTAACAGCCATGGCTGCCTATATTAGGGGGCTTCAGAACACGTTTAATAAATTAATTGTGACAGTTTAATCATGTGGCAAATTGGTTCTCTTTATTCACCCTTAGTTCTTAAGATTCACTGCTATTTATTGTTCCACTTAATCTTCTTTCTAGGTATGAGCTTATACACCATTGGCAATGTAAAGATATTCTCACAGCTTATCCATTCACAAATCCTGAGTTCCCCAGACTCACCTCCTGAAAAGTTTAGTTCGAGCAATGGGATCTGCCCTATATATTTTGCTGGGAAGACAGACGCAAAGAATTCATTCAGCACCACCGCAATCTCCCTATCCTCCTTTAGGGTCTAACCGCCTCCCTAGACTGCTTCCTGCTACTAATATATTATCTTGTTGTTTTTGGTCTTAATGTTTTAAAGCATTGTCCCAACTCTTCATTAATTGACTAATTTTTGCCTTGTATGAAATGCTCACTTTGTACTACTGCATACTTACATCCATGTGGCATGGACTCATGGTTTTGGGCAACAACTAAAATTAGGGGGGGGAGACTGGGGGGGGGGAGTCGAAAGAGGGACTACTGGAAATCAAACAAGGAAGTGGCCACCAGCCTGGTCTCCAGTATCTCCTCCTTACTTAACACGTTTTTTCTTGTACATTTACTGCGGTGTGCGTAAGTAAGGAGCAAACTGCATAAACTTACAAGCAGTGTGTGGGAAGGGGAAGGAAACCACAAAATTTTATGAGAAGAAAATAACAGAAGACTTGTATCAGTGTATTGGTTTCAGCAACATCCTGCAAGGCTAGGCTGATGCTTCAAAAGGCCGAAGAACCTTTGAATCACACAACTGGAAGGTACTACAAGGGTGATCTAATCCAACCTGCTGCAATGCATGAATCTTCTGCCCAATGGGGGGCTTGAACCCATGACCCTGAGTTTAAGAGTCTCATGTTTTACCAACTGGGCTAAAGGGCTCGCTGAGCCAGAACCAGCAGTTCCACAATGGTCTCAGAACACCAAAGGGGAGGATAGATTAAAAGTTGCAAAAGTGAGGAACATACCTGCACTCTTGCTGGGAAGGAGGCGGGGAGGAGTGAGATGGCTTGTCACTGGGAAAAGAGGAAATCCATTCCCTAGAAGACAGCTTTAACAGGTGGGAAAATTCTACATGTAAGTGGCATGTGGCAAGTGTGCCGATATGCACACACACCCCTATTTTTATTTTTATGAGCAGCTCCACTGGTGTAGAACACAGATGATATACTTGCCCGAGGAATACCATACTCTAAGTCAGGGGTAGGCAACCTAAGGCCCGGGGGCCGGATGCGGCCCAATCCCCTTCTTAATCCGGCCCACGGACAGTCCGGGAATCAATGTGTTTTTACATGAGTAGAATGTGTGCTTTTATTTAAAATGTGTCTCTGGGTTATTTGTGGGGCATAGGAATTCGTTCATATATTTTTTTCAAAATATAGTCTGGCCCCCCACATGGACTGAGGGATGGTGGACTGGCCCATGGCTGAAAAAGGCTGCTGACTCCTGCTCTAAGCTGCTGAACAATGCACTGGTCTAAAAGGAATGGAGAGCTGGGGAGGGGAGCAATCGTGCAGGTGTTGCAAAAGACCGAACTACTACATATTCCACCTTGCAAGGTACAAAGGAATTGCCCCTGGCACACCATCAGAAACGGCAACTCATTGGATCATTATACAAACAATAGCCCACAATAGGTTATTGTTAGGAAAGCCTCATAAGCCTCTGTCATTTGAGTCTCACTTCACACGGAAGTTCCTGGAAGAGAAACATGTCTATACAATTTCAGCCTAGCAATCAGCAAGACTATCCTTTGTTCTTGGCTTACCCTTCAAACAAGTGGACACACACACACAAACCTTTTTTAGCTTTCGACATTAGAACCCACCGTGTGCTAAAAAAAACACCTTCCTTGTCACTAACTAGGATGATGCAGATTACCAAGATGACCCAAAACTAGGAGAACTCACTAGCTCCCTCCCTCCCTCTCTCTTTTTTTGAAATGGCGGTCCCTACATGACCATCATTAGCATTAGATCTTTACAGCATCGAATGCAATCCCAAAAACCAGCATTCCTGTCTCCCAAAACCTAGTGAGAAATATAGGCTGAAGTAGCAGTGGGGGGGAAATGAGTTTGTTTTTTTAATCCAGCCGCATAATCATACCAACAATAAAATTACAAAGAAGTGGGTTTTAAGGAAGGCTGGTGGAAAGTTTAAGGGGTAAACCGTTCAGGATGAGGTCCAAATTGGTGTCAAAAACTGCCCTAGCCATTTAAAAGTATGAGGCTGAGCAAACCATAATTCTAATAAAATGAGTTTTAGGCCTTTAAAAACACGGGCCCTTTAATGTATCACAGTGATCTGAGGGTGCAACTGCACAGACAGTCTGAAAGAGCAAAATCATCTATGCACCAGACACCTTGTCCCCTGTAAATCGGTGCAGGATGGTAGAAGGGCAAGTGTGATTTTTACACCGTCAGGGCCAAAATTAGGCTTCCCTCTCTGAGTATTACTGCTGCTACTAAGAGGGAGCATTTCTTTGCAGAACTCAAGTAATGCAATAGAGGTATAGTGTAAAAAAAATGCATTTGATGATGACTCAGTCCATTGAGCCTGAAGGAGGAGAGGTGATTTGGGGAGAAAAGAGAAATCATGAGCCTTTTCAAGGTGGGTTTTGCTCATCTCCTTAAAATGTGCCAGTAGAATTTGTAGAAATTGCTCCTGTCCACTGGGAGAGTTCAGAGAGTTCGCTTTGAGCACATTTCCAAGAGCTAAAGTCAGAAGAAAGAAGAGACCTGGGAAAGTTTTGAGCAAAACAGAAGTTAATCTCTTTGCCAATATGCATCATTTTAACAAATGATGGGATAATTTCTTTATTGTTTTTTTGAAGAGGCAAACACATCATCTTCTAAAACAAGATTGTCACAAGTGACGCACTTATACCTTCCAAAGTTTTTTTTTTTAATTAAATTTAATTGTAAATTTGGCTGGAATAAGCAGTCGGGGGAAGGGGGAACGGGGAACCTTCACCTTTCCCCACCACCACTGGTTCCTACAATCAATTTCTCATGAGCAGCTCACATTTCTATTTCACACACACACACACTCTCACCCTCTTTATATAAGTGTGTTATTTGTAACCTCTAACTTGGTCCTTAAGGCTATTGAGGTGTCAGCTGTCAAGCTGAACTTGTTACACAAACTTTTGTCTCAAAGTAAAGTAAGGCCAAATTATCTTCTTCTCAGATTCTTTCTCTAGAACACGAAACATGAACTTTCAGATACAAATACTCGCTCACTGCACTTAGTCCCCCCAAGCTGCTTCATGCATGCTTGCACATCACTTTAGCCCTCTACATTTCACTGCTGAAAGCTGAAGGTGTCAATGAACTCCAACAGAAAACACCAGGGATTATGTGAAATCATCACCTCTGGGTTCCAGCAGCTCTCCATCTAGGCTGCAACCAAACTGCACATTTAAAGCAGCAACATACTGTACTTTTCCGTGTATAAGACTAGGGTTTTTTTTTACTAAAAATAATGTTAAAAAGGGGGGTAGTCTTATACATGGGGGCAATCTCCCCCCATTTTCTTAATTTTGAGTCCCCAAAAATAGGGGGAGTCTTATACACGGGGGCGTGTTATACACGGAAAAATACGGTACATTCTTTAAACAGTCACGGCTTCCTCCAAAAAGTTTGGGTGCTGCAGTTTGTTACAGGTGCTGCCATTATTCAAAGAGTGGTTTAACAATCAATCCCTCTTTGCAGGGAACTCTGGGAATTGTAACTCTCTGAGGGGAATAAGGACTGACCGTCAACACTGCCCATGTGCAAGGGACACACAAGTTAACTTGCTACCTTTCAGGGACAGGATGTACTGCCATCGGTACCAGGATGTACTTCAACCACCTTAGTTGTCAGCAAAAATGTCTGGTGCTACTTTGCTTGACGAGGAAGTAGGCACAGACTTTTAAAACCAGCCACTCATCACCGTGTTCCTATTTTGCAGACAACTTCTCCAGTGGCTCTCTGTATTCCTTTCCGGCTAACTGAAGGTAGCATTGACAGGAGAACATATGATCCATTGGCAGAGGGAATGTGCAATCCCCGAGGCATTTGCAGAAGATACTCTCCAGATGTAAAAGGATACAATGGCGCTGCGAAAGAGGCACACAAACGGCTTCTCATTTACCTGCATCAGCTGAGCTACCTTCCCCCACAAGAGAACTGAGGCTGATTTAATATTAATAGGGTGGAGAGAGCATCCAAAATTCAGCTAGATCAGAATTCTATGGAAAAAAAGAGTACCAGGCAACTAAGGGTGCTTTCTATCTTGAAAACTGTTTGTCACAGTTCGGCTTTTTCTATTAGAGAAAGAATTCAAAGAATTGGAAGGGACACACACACACACACACACACACACACACACACACACACAAACACGAGTTAGATGTCATTGCACAGAGACTTTACCATGTCAGTCCCACCTACCTGGTCAACCTACAGAGTGTTAGCTGAGCCTAGACTGCAATTATACAGCCAATTTAAAGTACCACAGACCTGATTAATGTTTGCATTCCTACCCTCACACATTCTGACTCGTTCCAAAAGGAGGATCTTGCCATTCACCAAAACATATTTTAAAAACCACCGTTACCCTGTTTCTCCTAAAATAAGACGTAGCCATAAAATAAGCCGTAGCAGGATTTCTACGCATTTGTGAAATATAAGCCATACCCCGAAAGTAAGACATAGTGATGCGGCGCCTCTCCCTTAAGACGGCCTGGATAGGTGTGGCTATGCAGCGTACTGACACGGAGCGGTTAAAATAAGACATCCCCCGAAAATAAGCCATACTCTGTTTTTTTTTAGGGGAAAAAATATATAAGACGGTGTCTTATTTTAGGAGAAACACGGTATATAGGAAGGGGCAGGAAAAGGATCTAGGCTAGCAGAAAATGTTTGTGAAAGTTAATGATCTTTGCAGATGAAGAACAAAAATGACTCTCTTTATAATAAATACCCTGCAGCTTTCTTTCTTTTTTTTTTTTTTAAGGAGGGGGAGTGTGGCTTTTCTAACCTGGCAACCTATGCTGGTCTGACACCAGAGTAACCGAGCAATTTTGTTATCCAAGCCACTGTAAAACGAGAAGAGATTTATTCTTCTGCCATGGAAGAAAACTTGGGTTTTCACAAAAGGTACTGAGCAAATTATGCTTTCTCAACCAATTCGGTGAAAGAGGATTGCGATAGAATAGGAGATAATTTTCACATTAATTCCTTAACTTTTCCTCTCAGCCACAGCACAAGGCCTGCCACAATGAAATCTGCTGCTGTCAGTGCCTATAAATGTCTAAGAAGCATGGCTGGAAACCGGGTATTCATTTCTCACAAGAGCACACGGACCTAGGAATTCACCATTCTGCTAATTGTTTCAAAGCAACGCAAACAACTGCCAATCACGAACAAGTCAAGCTGAGCAATGATCCAAAGAGACCGAGAGAATTTGGTGGGCGGGGGAGGGGGGCCTGTAAACTGAGATGATGCTTAGTGTGCACCAAGCCAAACGAAGACAAAAGCTGCTAGGCCTCAAAATCCATTTACTGAATTAAATGGCCAGGAGGGGCTTCCTTTGAATAACAACTTTAATCTTCCAAGAATGGACTCCAACTACGTTTTAGCTAAACAACTGGTATTATGCAATAACAACTGAAGCAAACTGGCAAGAGCTGCTGTAGCAGAGCAGCTACGGGTGACAGAGCTTGGAGCTCCCGATTTAAGCAATCTCAGCCATAAGCCCACTAGGTGGCCTTACAGCAAGCTACTGCCTCAGCCTCAGGCCCCACAGCTACAATACAACCGGATCTACTTAGTTTTGCTTATTTCATTTTTAATCCTGCGGTGTCCCTGTGAGGACCTCAAGGAAGCACAGGCAGTTCTCACCTGCCCCATTTTGTCCTCACTACCTGTCAATTCCTTGGCTGTTTAGCTTTCTAAAAATACAGAGTTAAAGAAACCTCCCAACTATTGTGTTATAATATGAGGGGAGATAGACAGACAGACAGACAGATAGATATAGATATACACATACATAATACACATATTTACACACACACAAACACACACCCATTTTTAGCATTACAACAGTGAGCCCCAAGGAGCATGGAATTTATAAGCTCCTTCCTCATCTTCACCTTTCTCTCAGTGAGAAACTATGAAATCCTGGTTTAACAGCAAACAATACTGTTACTACTCTATCTGAACCTGGTAAACAATGGTTTGCTAAAAAGCATGGTAGATCTGCAATCCTGGATGGCAAACCACGGTTGAACTTGGGCAGAACAGCATACAATGGTTTGCTGCTAAAACTGGATTGGAATTCCCTAATTATGGAAAGTGATCAGCAAGTTCATACGGTCAAGGCTTCTTCCCACAGATCAAAAATGCATCTTTTATTGGGTTATCCTTTAAACTGAAGGGGCAGGGAGCTTATGTTCAACTTCTAATGTAAAACTGCATTGATTCCCAAACAAACATACCAAATTTAATTTGATATCTATACAAAGAATTCCGAACAAGAGAATTAAAGCAAAGGCCTCCCCTCCCCTCAGCTTATTATTCTAACTTTTACATTTTCCAGATCCTTGTTAGAGGAGTAAAGAGCTCTCTTGCCAGCTCACACTGAAGGTGTTATGTCCTCTCAATGTAAATGAGCATGTCACCTGCCCCACCTTTGATTACGGACCACATTGCACACAACTGAACAAAAAACACCCCAGGCGAGGAATGAATAAACCGCAATGGAGAGTTGACAACAGTCTTAGAATTAATCACATCATTTTGACATTTGCACTGCACACATTTCTGATGCTAGACATCTCAGAACAAACTGCAGCCAAAAAGGAGAACCTGGACATTCTCTCTTGCTTTGCTAAAACCATACATTCCAATTTCCCCTTTTCTTGTGAGATTAAGTAAGAGCACCAGCGGGCGGGGGGGGGGGTGTTGAAATAGCAATTTGTATGGGTTTATTTTGCATCTTGGCAATGAAATAGTCAAACCAAAACACATTAAAAGGGAAAATGCTAAAGGGGGGAGGCAGGGAAGAGAGATTCAATATAAGCTAGCACAATTCTCTCCCACCTAGTAAAAGCCAATTTGAGGTATAAATTTGTAATCAAAGCATCTAAGAAGTGTGTACTTAATGAAGTGTAAGACTATTCTCACCGAGCAGAAACTGTGTAGGGTTGAAACTATGCTAATGTCTGTGAGGGCATTTGCCTTTCAGGGATATTTCTGAAAACATCTAACCTTCTTACTTCCAAGAAACAAAATCTCACAGGCAGCACTGTCAGCTGGAAAATTTCCTGCACCCATGTTTTCCTTTGGAAAACTGGCATTTCCTAAAATTAACTCGGAAGGTATGGGCGGGACCATAAGTAATGCTAAATCATGGTTTAGTACTAAGTGCATGCGCAGGAAGGAGTCCCAAGTAAGGCCTGTAGTTCACACATTTTCGTCTCTTATGCAACCAGGAGTAGACCTTCAGTAGGATTTCCTTTGTTTCACAGATTCCTGGTTTGTCATCATGTGCGAAACCAACAAGCGAAGTTGGCTTATTTTTCTTCTCTTAGCAGAGTTGCATTCCAATGAAAACAGAACTTCCAGGTAAAGCTTTGAATTTGCTTGAAGATAAAGAATTAAGCCACATTAACAATGCAATCCAAACCGACCCTACGCGAGCCTACTCAAAAGTAAGTTCCCATGAGTTTGCGTGGTAATTACTGCCAGGTGAATGTATAGGATTGCCGCCCAAGTGATTTGCTGATTTTCCTTGTTCAGCTATTTCAGTTTCAACTACTTTTGAAAATTACTGGAAAATCGAAATATGTCAGCATTTTTTTTAATTTACTCAACATAGATTGAATATACAGTGGTCCCTCGACTTACGAATTTAATCCGTTCCGAATGGACACTCGTAGGTCAAAAAGTTTGTAAGTCGAAAAAAGCGATTTCCCATAGGAATGCATTGGGAGAAAAAATATTCGGAAAAATTCGTAAGTCGAAAAAACCGCATCTAAAACCGGCAACGATTTCCATTCGGATGTCGAAAAATTCGTAGGCGTGCGGCCACTTTTTTCATTCGTAAATCGAAAAATTCGGATGTCGAGAACTTCGTAAGTCAAGGGACCACTGTACTGTATTAGATCTCAAGCTACTTAGAGCAGTGGAATTCCCCCCCACCAAAAAAAAAAAAAAAAAAAAAAGTTTCCCAGAACACCCACATCCTAGGCAGGTTGTATTACACTAAAACTGCTGAGTTAAGTAGTAATAAAGAGCATAATCCCACCTGGCTAATGAATGCCAAGGCACTAAAGTGATTGACAAACACTTCACTTAATTTGAATTTTATGGAAAAATACGACTGCACAGTCTTGACTGAAGTTCCGTAACACTAATCACCTTTGTTTGCAATTGCATCCCCAGTCAGCCATTTTCTTTTACCTGGATCTTACGATTTCTGCCTCACCACACCAAACCCTTTTCCTCAGGTTAGACTGACAAATGAGAACCCTTGCCCAGCCCACTTCTTTAGCACAGCCAAACGAGTACAGACCATAATAAGCACACAGACCAGAACAGTCTTATACAACTGAAGTTTGTCTTGCAGTGATCCTGGCAGAAGGTCCGCTTTAGTATCTTTGTTTTGCTTAAGAAGTAAACATCCTGCATACAGTATTTGCTTTCCACGCTTTGCCTACACGATTAAGTAGCAAGAAGTCTAGCACAGACTTCCCCAATCTGGTGAACTCCAGATATTTCAGACAAAAACTCTCATCAGCCCTAGGCAGCATGGCGGTCATACGACACAACAGGGTGGCACCAGATTGGGGAGGAACAGAGTGGGAAGCAAGATGCATGGCTCCATTTCACACAGAGACCCCCCAAAAACAGACTACTTCTTGGTATCAAAGATTCCTCCTTGCCAGTTGACTCTTCGTAGACAATCCACCCAACCACTCCTGGCATTTCAAGCGGAAGAGAGGGCTGTGTGGTGTGCAAATTGTAATAAAATACCACTGTTGTGCAGACAAGTCACCAGGGTGCATACCAGAAACTGTGGAAAGACTGGACGTGCCCACATTCAATCCGTGAAAGAAAGAGGAACTGAAATTGGCCAGACTGGGGGGCTGCATATTCCATCAAAGTAATCCAGATGGATTCAAGCAGTCCAAAAACGGCAGGGAGCTACAAAGTAAACTGGGCTCTTATGGCAACAGGCTAGCTCCCTGTTTTTGATTTTGTAGTATAATTGATGTCAACAATTCCTCTGCTTAATTGTATTATGCAGCTATCAGCATTTACAGTCGCCCTCAAAGGAAACACTTCTGAAAACAAGTTGGGAATTTGCAATGGGGAGGTGGCAGTGGGGGTGGTTTCGGCTTCCTAGAGATCCTTTCCCCTTTTTGCCTCTCTTTCCCTTTCACTTCTCCTTTGGTGGCCACAAGATTAGCCAATGGCTAATCTTAGCAAAAGAAATTCTCTTAGACCAGACATAGGGAACCTGCAGAACTGAAGATGTGGCTGGACTCCAACTCCTATCAGCCCCAGCCAACATGGCCAAAAGGCAGGGATGATGGGAACCATAGTCCTGTAACATCTGATGCCCTACAGGTCCTCACCCTGTCTTCGGCCGCAGTTGCTTTTATAGTTTGCCATGCATTTACACAAGTCTTGAAACTAACCACCCAAATATCCATGCACCTCTTATCTGCACTACATCTGCACCCACTCTCATACACACACATGATGCGGCAGTTTGCACACACAACTCACACTGTGTTGAGACCCTGGAGAACAGCTGCCAACTGGGATAGGCAACACTGGGTGCAACTGAGAGACCAATAGCTTAGACTTGGGCTGTATTCACATGTGGAGTTCATCGCGTTAGAGCAGGGTTTCCTAAACTTGGCTCACCAGCTGTTGCTACAACTCCCATCATCCCTAGCTAGCAGGACCAGCAGTCAGGGATGATGGGAATTGTAGTCCAAAAACCGCTGGAGACCCAAGTTTGGGAAACCCTGGGCTAAACTACAGCGCAAAATTCATGCCATTTTCTAGGTTGAGGAAGCTGCAAAGTGATTTTTCCCCCAGGAATCCAATGGCACAGAAATGAGTGCAAAACTTGTTTTACGTTCTATTCCATTAGCTTTTCTGGAAGTGGCTTTTACACTGTGTGAAAGCTCAAATACAATGTGCAAAGCAACAGGGAAATGTCAGGGAAACTAAATAAACTGCAGTGTGAACGCCGCCTTAGCATAAGCCAACTTCATAAGTCGATGAGCACAGCTAGGTGACAACTACCAGGCATACCCATCCGTTAATGTCCCCCCAACACTGTGTGCTATTCACTGCCGAGAACCGTTTAAAGATGAGTCCTCCTGTTCCTCTCCTTTCGAGAAAAATGGATCTCTCTTCGGAATGCCCCTGGCTGGAAGAGAGAATGTGTATCTGTACTCTAGCAAGCAGAGCCAAGAAAAATCCTGGGATATTCTCCTCTCCCCACCCCAAGAGTTCACCAAACATGGCCCTTCTAGCGGGGAAAATGTCTGCACTTAAAACATGTGTCAACAGAAGCTAAGGCACGCCGTCCTCAACAGACCCTAGCACTGCATGTTAAGTGGCCACACAGCCGAAGCTTTCCCTGAACCTAGAAGTCACAGGCACTGCAAACCATCCGCCGCCACCAGAAGCACGCAGCTTTGAAGTTCCAAAAAGCAGGGAGAGCTCGGTGCTCGGATTCCGTCACATTCTGTTCTTTCAGTTCTAAAGCACACAAAGACCATTTGTTACTGCTCTTATGGAGAGGGGGGGGGGTGATGGAAATCCTAAATAGGCTGCTTTATCAATTTTTTTGGGGGGCGGGGGTGTTAGAAAACAAAAACACAGCCACGGCTTGTTTCAAGCTCATCTCGGCCTGCTGGTTCACTCTAGTGATATCTCTTCTTGTTCACTCTTTCGATCTGGCCGCCTTCCTCAGTCAAACAGGAAATTTAAAAAGACAATTGAACTGCAGGTAAGGCCGGACATTGTCTGCTGCAGGCTGCGCTGTAACACAGGATCACTGCCGTGCCACAAGAGAGTACATATTGTATTGTATTGTATTGTATTGTATTGTATCCCAATCCTATTCTATAATATTTATATTGCCCTTCACCTGAAGATCTCAGGAAGGTTGCAAAAGATTACATATTCAAGGTCCTTCATTTCAGCAGAGCAGGGGAGTTCCATATTGCCTGGTTGCTTACACCCCTGGCGTATAACAAGGTGAGGTGACCGCCTCAGGTGGCAGGATCCACAGGGGCAGATCTGGCCTCCCAAGCAATGCACCGCCCACTGCTACTGCCACGGTGGCAGCAATGTGCTCTTAGGATGCTGGATCTGCCACTTCCACGGCAGCCCCTCTAATGCCATCTTTTACAGTCAATAGGTCTCCTCTTACCTCTAGGGAAGGTATGCAGAGGTTGCCATCTGGGGTCTCCTGGGCTCCGCACCCACCTTTCTCGCTAATTCCCCCCCCCACACACACACACAACATACTTTGATTGCCATTTCAATTGTTGGGTAAAGTTAACTGCATCCCCCCTTTGTTCCCAATGTAGAACTTTATTCCCCCATCCTTCTTCCTGATGTAGCTCTCCCGCCCAGGGGGGGCACCATTCTGTGGTTCGCCTCAGGTGCCATAATGTCTTGGGACAGCCCCGCTCTAGAGAGAATCGTATAAACTGAAACTTGCACAATGAAAACTTTTTCCAGAAAACCCACACCACTGCCTGCAGCAATGTGCAGTGTGTTGAAATTGGAAAACAACAGAATGAGCCTGGCCTGAGGTTAAGCAGCTGAGAGAGATCATTAGAGAGATTCTTCCATGTTCCATTTTTTAAATTACAGAAGAAGTATGTGGGTTCAAAGGAGAACCTGAAATGCCTCTTCCCACCTTTGACCAGTGGGAAGAGTTACAGGGACACAATGAGCCATTTTGGGAGAAAGAGATAAGCTACCGCTACGTGGAGCTGAGACCAGTTCCTTCAAACACTCCTCTTGTGTTCAGTTCTGTCCCCCTCCACGCCAGCTGAAAGAGGAGTGTGGTAGGAAAAGAACAGCCCATGCATTACTGCTTCTGAGGCATCCACTAAGGCTTGAGAGCTACTTTTATAAGCGACTCCATTAGTTGCCTGCTGAGTCACTGTCTTCCTCCGCTTTAGGTGAGGGGGATGAGAAAACAGATAAAGCTGTAACAATTCCGTAAGAGATTTAAAGAAAGAAGTCCTTGCTCCTTGGAACAAACACACAAAATATAACATCAGAGTCAAAAAAAAATTGATGTTGCGTTCTGTTTTAAAACGGGAGGAGGCCTGCAGAGCTAACCACAGCAACAGAAAAAAGGAAAAGGGAGTACATCTGCATTTTACAGAACAAACAGAAGCCTGGTTTTCCATATGCCTTTGATATTCTAACACCTTTCAAGTCTTCTCTCTCTCTCTCTCTCTCTCTCTCTCTCTCTCTCTCTCACACACACACACACACACACGAGAAATATTCCATACTTCATCTGGTGGCATCAGAAGCCATTGAGCATTCTTTCTCCACTCTACAGGGAGATTTCTCACCCCTGAAATCTACCAGTGGAGTGCATAAACCTTTGATGCAACGGGAAAATGATTCACTTACCATTTGTGAGGAGAGAGGGGAAGTACGCATGGAACTGAGCATTTTGCACGCTCCAAGTGGATGATGGAAAGACACCGTAAGTGGCTAAGAGTTTATCACTCTGAGCCTCTGGTTAGTGGTTGGGCAAGCAAAGCCAGATGCTCAGTTTAAATCATACATTTGGCAATCTGTTTTTATAGGCTTGGCTTTCCATCCATTTGCAACACAGTACCATTAAGAGAAGGGACGTGGGTGGCGCTGTGGTCTAAACCAGAGCCTAGGGCTTGCTGATCAGAAGGTCGGCGGTTCGAATCCCCGCGACGGGGTGAGCTCCCGTTGCTCGGTCCCAGCTCCTGCCAACCTAGCAGTTCGAAAGCACGTCCAAGTGCAAGTAGATAAATAGGTACCGCTGCAGCAGGAAGGTAAACGGCGTTTCCGTGCACTGCTCTGGTTCGCCAGAAGCGGCTTAGTCATGCTGGCCACATGACCCGGAAGCTGTACGCTGGCTCTCTCGGCCAGTAAAGCGAGATGAGCGCCGCAACCCCAGAGTCGTCCGCGACTGGACCTAACGGTCAGGGGTCCCTTTACCATTAAGAGATGAGACATGGGAACAAAATCTGGAACAAACCCATGGGTCGGGGAGGAGAGGCAGTGCAAGGTATAAAAGCAGCATGCTATATGTTCTGCCAATCTGCTTCTTGTGCACGATTAGGGAATGGGTGAAATTCAACATCACCCTTTTACGAGCATTTTGTCTGCGCAAGCAATGTTGCTTGCCACCTCTCCTCCCCTATGCGCTCTTCTCACACCACCACCCAGAGCCAATTATGGGGGGTGGGCACAGGGAGAGGAGGAGAAAGCACCATTGTGCAAGTGGAGGTCCTTGCACAGGATTCCCACTTACGGGGCTTGTTAGTTGAATCCTGCCCACTATTCCTGTGCTCCAGCCTCGACCCTCACACCCATTGTCAAGGTGAACCAGGGAGGATTAAATACAGAACACAAAGCAATATCTACCTCAAAATCAGAGAGCCAAACTGGAAAAAGACCATAAGACTTTAACACCAGGTGGATCCCAACCCGGATGCAATGATTCTAGGTCCATAAACTGGAGGAATGAGGAATGGCTTGCAACTTTATTCTTCGGAGCCTCTGGTACAAACTTGTGCAGCAACTTCCACGCCTCTGGAATGTTCTGGATCTCTCCTGTGGCTCAAGGTCGGCTTCTTCCAACTCTCACAACCCACATGACAGCTGTACTTTTAAAAATCAGCCAGGGTCAATCTTCTTAAATGTTGAAAGAACTGCTTTGGGGAGGAAGGAAGCAGACCAGAGACCCACGTGTTCGGAAGCATCTGCTACTAACAGCTAGAACAAGAGTTTAATCTATGGGCCTGGCCAAAATCCAGGCAGTGAACTTCCACAAGAGGCCCACGGCTAATAGCTATCCACCTCTGGATACACTCTGCAGTAGCCCAGGTAGGTTTCTTGCCAGGTTATGAATATTCATTTTAATTACCATGCCCCTTCACCCATCTGAACAGTTTAATATTAAAAGATACAGTGAATGGGTTGTAGTGAAGCAACAGCAGCAATGAAAATAGACTAAAGAATAGAAGACTATGGTCTGAAGTCTAACAACGCAGCCCCCCTACTAAAGCCAAGCATGTTTTGGCCTGTTCAGTGCCTGGATGGACCATCCAGAGCCCCACATGACATTCTGTGATGGAAGAAAGGCAGAATATAAACCAAAACACCAAACTAAGTAAATGGAGCAGTAAAAACTGGGAAGGTGTTTTTTTCCTGGCAGATATGTTAAAGCATCACTGCTAGGTGGTGTCAGGAGAAACAGGCAAGTTGAAAACTCTGAACACCCACAGAAGAATTTCCCCCATCATGTCATACTGCGAGGAAAAACAAGCCACTTCACTCCTTTCTATGTCCCACACATCTTTCGCACTAATGCACTGGTTCATCCAAGAAAATCACCCGTGAACCGGCTTCAACCTCCTTCAACCTCTGTTTATATATCAAAGGGTGAGTCAGGTGGTAAGATCATCTGAAAGGCCAGATGTTCTTGACTCATCCTGGGATAAAAAAAATAAAGTGGTTGTGTTAATAACACAAGGAAATATCACGACCCACAAATGACTCTGTATGGGAAGCAGTGATGCAACTAAAATACGGAACGCCTCACTGTGTAGATGGGAGTTGTTAGCTCTGGTTAACAAACCTGGAGTAAAGCTTGATACTCCAAAATATCTACCTAATCCCCAGTGCTTTTAAACTCAGATTTGAAACCACTGAAATAAATCCAATATCCCATCTGCAACATTTGGAAATATGCTTTTCCTAAGTAAACAAAATGCTGCAGTCTTACTGTTATTTTATATGCTCATTGTACTTTATGTTTTTAAATTGCCATGGGATATTTTTTCATGATGAACAATATAGATATTCCATACTCCACACTCCAGTCATGTTATACTCCAGCATGAACCAACTGTCCTAAGTTACTACTCATGTATTTCAGGGCCTTTAACCTGTAGAGCAGTTGAAGAGCAGAGGTTTTCTACACTCTTCCTATAATACTTTCAAGACAGGGAGGGTTCTAATTTGCCTTAACAGTTATGGACACACTAGGTCAAGTAAACCTTTGAGAGGAATTATGTTAATGAAGCTATGAATTAACATGGTAATAAGTACAGTGGTACCTCGGGTTAAGTAATTCGTTCTGGAGGTCCGTTCTTAACCTGAAAATGTTCTTAACCTGAAGCACCACTTTAGCTAATGGGACCTCCTGCTGCCGCTGTGCCGCCAGAGCACGATTTCTGTTCTTAGCGGAGTTCTTAACCTGAAGCATACTTAACCTGAAGCGTACTTAACCGAGGTACCACTGTATGGGGGAGAGGAGAAAAACCATGAACTCATCATGATTACCTGAGTATCAGGCAATTCAAACACTTGCTAAGAATTGTGTGACGAATGGATGGGTTCATCTCAGCAATTATGATCACAGTCCCTCTATTTTGCATTAGATGAGAAATAAATTAAGGTAAAACAGCTAATAGACTAAGTTTCTAGGCATATCCACAGGCTGGTACCCAATATACCGCAGAGGAGGCAGTGTCTTATGTTCTACTATAATATTTAAAGTGTCAAAGAGTTAACCAATGCATTCTGTGTCTACCCTACAAGAGTTGGGCATCCCCCTCACCCAACAATAAACTATTGTGAATGTAAGCAACAAACCCTTCTTTATATTTCCCCAGGGGTGGAGAACCTGTAGCCCTGCAGTTGCTGCTAGGATTCCCATCACAGTCCCAACCAGCATAGTATTTACCTTTTTAAGACAGTTTCAAACTAGTATTTTGTACATGTCAATTCTAGGTCATTGTCAATCCTCCTTTGGGGAGGATAGGATACCTACATCAAACAAAAAACTAATTCTGTATCTTGTTTTTGTGTTAAGCATGTGCTCCTTCAGACCATCTAGAAAGGATGCCAACCTGCTTCCATGGAACCAACAACTGGCATGCTCCAATACCTCTATTTAAGTATACAGAGAGAAATCTCTTTCCCTAGCATGTAGAAAATACATGCCCATCTACCTGCAAATTTGCTTGAAAAGACAAACCGATTTATTATACCGGTAGTATAAACTTCCATGGACTAGAGTGCACTTCAGCAAAACATGAGGCCATTCTTAAATTCCCTGTGTCTGATGGGACAAAAAAAAAGCATATGCCACAGTAAAATTGCCTTGATTTGTTGTGGCAAACAAAACTACCGTAACTCTCTGAAAGTTGTTTCAAATCGACGTTTCCACCCCAGCCCCAGCAAACATACAGCTCTAGTTCCCAAAACTATGACAATAAGTATGCTTGGCAACTGGAAAAAGTTAAGACTCATTCCAAAGATAAGCATTTAAAAAAAAAAATCTAATATGCAACTAAATGGGCACATATTGGACAAAATGCTCATGTAGGCACAAATCAGGCGCACACACTCACGAGCAGCTGGTACACAGAGTGCAAAGTTAAGACCAGGAGCTACTCATCAGATACTCTTAACGAGTATGAAATCTGAATAAAGATCAAATGCATATTCAAATTTACTACTTAAATCTTTCCAGGAAATTATAAACATCCATGGGTTTCACTTCTGTGCCATGAAGCCTTGTTTGCAACATGTGAGGAGGAGCTTTATTGGGAAAACAAACTTGATATAAGGTTTCTTTTATTTAAAAAAAGAAAATAGACTAAATGCAGCTCTCCCCGGAGAGGTACTGGAAAAATACTAGCCCCTCCTCCAGTTAATTAGCCTTCCAGGCTGACTGCCAGTAGAAACCTCCTGTCTTTCCTCACTAGCATAGCTTGCAGAATAGGGGGAGGGGGGAGGCAGCAAGGAACTACAGTCTAGAAATGAGAACCTTTATGCCCCTTTTCTCTTTTTGCTCATCTCTGTAGATAACTGAACAAAAAAAGCCTCTCCCCTAATTAATGAGCATGTCTCCCTCCCCATGGATGGTGGGGGTGCAACAGGGAGGGCAAAGCATCCCCACAAAGATTACGCATCAGAATTCGCTGCAGCCCAAGGCCTGCGAGTTGCTATATACAATCCAGGCCACGGAACAGAACCGTTGGGTGCGTCTGGATAAAATCTATCTGTTATCGTTAAAAATGTAAAGAACACCTCAGAGCTGCCTAACGAATGATTTGAACCAAGAAACCCCGTCGCCGTCCCCCTCATGGATTAATACCTTCCGCGTAAAATACATGACCGTTGGGGGGGGGGAGGAGTTTCTGCCACACCGACAGGTGTGTATGAAAAGCAACAGAAAGCATGGAGGTGCTGCGGTTCAGGAAGTGAAACGCAAACGTCTTTGGCAGCCTGAGCCGACTCTCGTGTAGCAGGTGTGGCACAAACAGGGCTCAGCTGGGGAATCGTTTTTCAGCACCACAACAGACTCCCAGAATACAAAGCAATTAATAAAAGCCCACAGTGCTGTTCTACTCCCTCCTCACTGACCCAACATGCTCAGATGGAAGGCGCAGCCTATTTGACTCCCCGTCAGGCTTGAGGCCTGGCTTATTTCATTTTCGGCGTCACCTACTGGACTCTAAGCCTTGCTGTATGTAAGCAGCATAGCCATTCTTAGAAAGACACATTTCCCAAATGATTTCTGACACAGGTTGGCACCAGCGAGGGGCCACTTCCGTAGTCCTCAGTCTCCTGGCATCAGTGGCAAGATGTTGCCAGGAGATAGGAGCACTTACCAAGACAATGGGATAAGATCTCCCCACGTGCCAGCGCTGAATAATATTTTTTTGCTATAACGTGCTGCACAGGGATCAGAGGGCAAAGTCTGAAAAGGCAGCAGTTCTAATCTCATAAATTGCCTGAAGGACAATCCACCCCCTTATGTTTTCTGGGCATCGGTCAGTCTTGTTTGCTGCTCAGGGATCTCTTTCCTACCTTGCTTGTATGATCCACAACTATGTTTAAACCTTGTATTTTCCCACAGAAAAACTTCCAGGGTCCCCTTCGTAGCGTATGGAAACATAATATGCAAATCTCAACTTTAATAGCAATTAACTAAAGGGAAGATGAGAATTCATTACAAAAGGAAAGGCACCGAAACCAACCACAATTTCTCTTCCTTTTCACTATAGCTGTAAAAGTTTGCAGACTACAGCAAAGAGGCTGTAACAACCAGATCATATCAAGATTAAACTATTTTACACTAAGACAACGATGCTGTCCTTACTTAGCTGGGAATAAGGCCCACTGAACTCAACAGGATTTACTTATGAATAGTCCACCTACTTATGAATAGTCCAATTAAATAAATGAATAAATAAATACAACATTTTATATCCTGCGATTTTTAAAGTTGAATGTTAAGATATGAAATTTTATCAACTAGTAGTTAATTTATTAAACAGAGATCTAGAAAATACTAGTTAAGCATGAAAAGGAAAGGAAAGAAATGCAAATGTTTTTTGGTACAACTCAAAACACTAACCATCCTGCTCTCATTGGCTCTTAATGAGGTAACTCCAAGCCAGATAAAAAAACAATGTTAAGAATAATTAAAAGATTCAAGTATTAGAAAAATGTACTGAAAACTGTACCATCTTAAATTATTCATGCTGCATTCCCATGCACAATGTTGAGTACGTATGCATAGGAACAGTTTTTACAACATAACTAGCAAAATCTGTCTTGCATCCTCTTTCCTCTATCTTTATGCTGACGTACATAGTACACTAGCCTATATTGACCATATGGCATCAAACGTTTGATGACCCAACAAAGGCATATCCCATATAACATTTGACACTTCTTGTAGCAGTTCTGCCATCTAGTGCCAACAGCATCACCACGATTTGGCATGCATGTCGTCACATTAAACCATAGTTAAAAATGAATTATGACTTAAATGCTTCTCTTCTCCACTGTTCCTGCTGTTGCACTGCAGATAAAACAAACCCGAGTCTAGTTCCCCATGTTCCCTGAAAGCTGAGCTCATGGTTTGTTTCTCTCCACACAAACTACAAACCGTAGCCTAGGTCTGTCCTGGGTTTTCGCTCATGGTTTGTTGGGAGAAAAAAACAAGCCATGGGTCAACGTTTGGATATAATGACAACTAGACCATGGCTTTTTTTCTGGCAGCAGGAGCGTGGGAAGAACTTTTACGAAGCAAACAAGCACCTCCCACACGGTCAACCTTTAATAGTGCCCAAGATCTACCAGCTGAGGAAGGTCTGCTTATGCTACTCTTGCACACCTAAGTATTTTTGCACAGAGTGATTCACTACTGCAAGTGTGAGGAATCTTTGGCCCGCCAGATGTTGCTGAACTACAACTCCCATCATCCCTTGCCATGGACCATGCTTGCAGGGGCTGATGGGAGCTCAGCAAATCTTGAAGTCCAACACCTGGTACAAATCACCACTAGCATGAGGGTAATCACCACCTTGACGCCTTCTTAAATCCATACCCCACCTTTCTGCCTAACACATATACCAAAAGCGAGGCCATTTTATCATTTAAAACGCAACTTTAAATACACCTCTCCTGAAACTGTGGATTCACATCAAGTTCACAAAGCAGCTTCTGTCCACAGAGTATTGAGATGTAATTAGTCTGGCGAGATGATTTAAGTTGGTATTAATCATGCAACTGGAATAAAACCAATATTAATTCAGCATACAGGGCACTCAAATCAGGTCAAATACCCAGAGGGGAGAAAAAGTGGAAATATTAACCCTACAGATGTCATAACAATCTGTCACTTAATTAACAAGTAACTAATTATTAACATCTTCACTCAGGCTCTCTCCATTGCACCCTGGAAGCCTCTGAAAAGAAAAGCAGTTCCGTAACAGGGGGAAAAAAGATAAATCTCTCTCAGTGCACCATCTATCCTGCAAAAAATAAATAAATCAAGTTTGAAGAGGCTTTGCTTGCTGGACATGAGAAAATTCATTCCTAGCGACATGTGCATCTCCTCTACACATCTGTCCTCTGTGGACCAGTTCTCTGTGGACCAGTTCTCAAGCACTACCATCAAAGCTATTTACGTGGCCCATTGGCCATGCTTGTTAACATCTGAATGGAGCCAGTCATCCTGTGGTGTCATTCAAAATAAGTTCAGCCATTTTGAGTAGCTGTTGGATTTGTTGCATTTTGAGTAGCTGTTGTCCGATTCTGCAGTTGCCTCCCCTTACCATCACCACCGCCAACACTGTGGCTTTAACTACAATCCACTTAAGACGAAGGTGAATCTCTTATTCTTTATGCTAGATCAACCTATAATACCACCCACTGAAGGATTATTAAAAAAATTAAACCACCTTAGGAACATTGTTCTGAGATAGTAGCTCCTGCTTACATTCCAGGGCTCCTTCTCCCTTGACGTTTCGCATTCAGGTACATACACCCCAAACTACAAATACAAAGACCTCTCCTTGAATCAGCTGTGAATCATGTGCGGACACTTAAACCACTGCTTTAATCTGGAGGGGGTGGAAATGTTGCTTTGAAATGAACCCCAGGCAAGGCAGCAATCGGAAAAGTGATGCTCTGGTCTGCTGCTTGTGCAAGGATAAAAAATAAGCACACAAGTCCTACTCCTGTATCCCCCTCAAAGTGGAAAAATGTCACGAAAAGCAGTCCTCAACCACACCCTCTAGTTTGGAGCTCTCCCCCCCCACTGTTGTTGTTTTTTAAAAAAAAACTTTAGTATTATGACTAGTAAATGTTGTATCATCTGTGGAATTATTTTGATGGTTACTAACTTCTTACCTGAGGGACGCGGGTGGCACTGTGGGTTAAACCAGAGCCTAGGGCTTGCCGATCAGAAGGTCGGTGGTTTGAATCCCCGCGACGGGGTGAGCTCCCGTTGCTCGGTCCTTGCTCCTGCCAACCTAGCAGTTTGAAAGCACGTCAAAGTGCAAGTAGATAAATAGGTACCGCTGCAGCGGGAAGGTAAACGGCGTTTCCGTGCGCTGCTCTGGTTCGCCAGAAGCGGCTTAGTCATGCTGGCCACATGACCTGGAAGCTCCCTCGGCCAATAAAGCGAGATGAGCGCCACAACCCCAGAGTCGGTCACGATTGGACCTAATGGTCAGGGGTCCCTTTACCTTTATAACTTCTTACCTAAAGGCCTGTCAGGAGCAGGTCAGCCATAAAGCTCAAGTTGATTAGAGCATGGCATTGGTAACGCCAAGGTTGCAGGTTCGATCCCCATATGGTACAGCTGCATGTTCCTGCATTTGCAGGGGGTTGGGCTAGATGATCCTCAGGGTCCCTTCCAACTGTACATTTCTATGATTCTATCAGGCCTACCTAGTGAGCACAGCAACTCGTCTCAGTAGCTCTGGCCCCTAGGAGGAAGCAAATCCATCTAGCAGCCCTACTGGGAAAGGGAGAGAAACACCAGCTGTGGCATGTTGACGCTCCTTTTTCTGTGCATGACTGTTGCTACTGTAGATAAAGGGCTGGAGTTTCTTGCTGTAGATGCCTGTGGGAAGCAGTTGGGGGGGGAGGTTGGATGGATTAGAGGGGAAGGGGAAAATGTTAAGTTACTCAAATGCCACTGAGGTCTATTGGCTCAGAGCGGGGTCTTCTTTGTGTGAGAGACATAAGAGGGAGGAAGAGGGCTATTGCAAGTTAAAAACAGGGTGGGAACTGTTGCGAAGACCACCGGTTATTTAAGCTATTTGAATGTCTTGGAACTGTAGAATTAGAAGGCACAACATCATCTGGTCCAATGCAGGAATATTTTGCCCAATGTAGGGCTCACAAACCTGAGATTAAGAGTCTCTACCGACTAGCTATCCCAGCTGTCTTGTTTGTTTTTACCTAGGTATTTGGTTAAATTGGAAATACAATTTTTTGTTACTGCAGTTTCGCTTGCTTACCTTATGACTGAATTTTTGAGCTGTTGCTTATAGGGCTTGCTAATACGATTTTTGCAATTTCTGTATTATTTTTCTCTGCTTATTTGTATTACTTTGTTCTCTGCTCTGAGATTGAAAACATTCAGTGAAGAGCAGGATATAAATACTGTTAAGTAATAATACTTATTATTGTAAGTATTCATAATACTTAAATAAGTATTATTTAAATAAGTAAATATTTACTTATTTAAATAATACTTTAACAGTATTATTTAAGACTGCAAATAAGTATTTATTTACAGTAAATATTTATGTACTGTAAATACTTTGCAGTATTTCTGTACAGTAAATAAAGTATTTCTTTCTTTCTTTTTCTTTCTTTTTTGCAACGTGTGCTGGTGGTACCTTAGGCTGTAGCATGGGCAGTAAATCAAAATGACAACCATCAGAAAGCTACCTCCTCTCCATCAAGAGCAATTTTCCAAGGTTAAAATTTAAGAAAAATATCTCATAGGGCAAAACAAATTCATACAAAGCATGCAAGAGGGGTAAAGCACAGAGGAGTGAGGAGGCAATGTGCATTCCAGGAGACTATTTAAGGGGGAAGGGGCACCTGGAAATTGAGCAGAGCTTGCCCTGCAGCAAAGCAGCCAACACTTACCTGGCAGTTGGTCTGCCTATACAACCGGTAGCCCAAAGAGTATGGTGAATCAAAAAATCCCTTGTTCCCCCAGGTGAGAGCTGGGAGGCAAGGGTTAAGATCCACCTCTGATTGAGGGCTTTGGTTCCCCCCTCTCTCTTTTCTCTCTCTTTTTTGTTGTTTTTTTTAAATGGATTGTATGCTGAAAAGTTTCAATATAAATTTTTATTTATTTAAAGGAAATCCTTTGTTCACTACAATGGGATGATACTGGCCTACTTGGCAGGGTTGTTGTAAGGAACCCCTTTTGAACACTTGAAAGCCCAGCACACACGCTTACTTATTATTCTGCAGCAGAACTGTGAATGCACTTGAAACTAAAGTGCGCCCAGGAGGGCTGTTATCCCAGGACAGCTGATTCCTCTCTTGCAGCATATGACTAGATATTCAGTTGTCCCTCCAAAGCCAGTTCCATCTGGCTGTGGTTTCCTCGGACAACATCATTAGTAAGGATACCGCAGCTGGTTACAAATGCAGCTGTCAGGAAGAAGAATCCGGTCGCATTGCCCTGTGCCAAACTTTGCAGAGCCAGCACTGTCCAGGCTGACATTGAGACCAAGCCGTGCCAGAACAGAAGTTTAGGCTTTTACTAAGCAATATTTTAACAGCGTTAACTGTGGCATATCATTAGTGGTATTTGGTAGGGAAGCTACTAATATGATAAGACTGTTTTAGCAGTTGGCCAAATGCAGGGGGGGTTGTGAGCAGGAAGTTGGGGAAACCAGGTTCCCTTGGCTTTTAAAAATTAATTATTATTTTTGTCAGGGGCCGGGGCTGGAACAGATATGTACCCAATGCCTGAGCCAAAATCCACCTATAATCTGTAATCAATAAAGTTGTGGCCATTTCTAATCCAGATTGTTGTCTGCTTGATTTTATTAATCATATCTTACATTTATCCACCGCCCGAGAGGGTGGCGGCACTGTGATTGGGCCCACAACAAACAAACTTTGTGGTGAGTTCCCCT
This sequence comes from Darevskia mixta, assembly GCA_034641385.1. Taxonomy (NCBI): domain Eukaryota; kingdom Metazoa; phylum Chordata; class Lepidosauria; order Squamata; family Lacertidae; genus Darevskia; species Darevskia mixta. Next base: position 27,419,344 of record JAWWNH010000001.1, read on the forward strand.
ACCGTTCCCCCCCCCAAAAAAAAACACTGGTCATATGGATGGCTTTATTCACACAATTGCACCAAGATGCAAGTAAAGCATGTGGTCCTCACTAGGGCCACACTCACAACTATCATTTAGAGCTCAATGATGCTACTTTAAACAGCCCTGGCTTCCCCCAGAGAATTCTGGGAGCTGTAGTTTGTTAAAGATGCTGAGAGCTGTTCAGAGAATCCTATTCCCCTCAGAGTTGCAATTCTCTGAGAAGAGGGATTGATTGTTAAACTATTCTGGGAATTGTAGCAAAACTAAGACAAATGTGCACCCAACCGAGCAATTCCACTCTGAGTTTTCCACCATGTAGTCTGGCGACTTTATTTTCGGGTTCAGGTAGGGTTTTAGATTCAGAAGACTTAGCACCTGACATCTACAAGAGAAGGGAAAGGGTTGTGACTCAATGGCAGAGCATCTGTTTTGCATGCAAAGATGTCTCAAGTTTAGTCCCCATCATCTCCACATAGGCAGTGTTCGAAATCCCCCAGATGCCAGGCGCACTTTGCGACTGGCGCGGGTTCAATTGGGACCATGTGGAGATCTCTGGATGCCAGTTTGGTGACTGACATCTCCATCTGGCTGGCCCCTCCAGCTTTCTTTTGCAGGTAAGCAGAAGAGCTTATTTATTGCATTTATATCCCACCTTTTTCTCCAAAGAGTACAGGATTCACCCCGCTCCTCAGTTAATCCCTACAACAACCCTGTGAGGTGCGTTAAGAGGCTATGACTGGCCCAGGGTCACCCAGTGAGCTTCATGTCCGAGTGGGGATTTGAACCCTGATCTCCCAGATCCTAGTCTGACACTCTAACTACTACACCACACTGGTTTCCTAGAGTACTTCTGCTATGGGGCAGGTATATAAATTAAGTAGATTACATACATACATACATACATACATACATACATATGGGGAAAGCAAATTGTGACTTAGAGGAGGATCTGAAATATTTTCCCTGGCTCTCAAATTTGTTTTATTCTGGATTGTTTGATGTTTTAATTTGTTGTAAACCACTTTAAGATTCTTATTTTTTAATATAAAGTGGTATTGAAATGAAATGAATAAAAATAAAAATGAATTCCACTGCCAAAAAAAAAAAAAGCATCTAAGCATTCCATTGTGGCAACCGTAACCTAGGTTTAAGGAACCATTTTGCAATTAGCTAATATATCTAATATTATAATTAGCTAATATATAAACGGCATTTCCGTGCGCTGCTCTGGTTTGCCAGAAGCGGCTTAGTCATGCTGGCCACATGACCTGGAAGCTGTACACCGGCTCCCTCGGCCAATAAAGCGAGATGAGCTCCGCAACCCCCGAGTCGTCCGTGACTGGACCTAACGGTCAGGGGTCCCTTTAACTTTTAATATATCCGAGTTTCTAACGTTACACAGATGGGGGGAGACCCATGACTGAAAGCCTGGCAATCCACTGCTAGTCCGTGTATAATTCACTGTTTCCCAAACTTGGGTCTCCAGCTGTTGTTGGACTACAACTCCCATCATCCCTAACTAGCAGGACGAGTGCTCAGGGATGATGGGAATTGTAGTCCAAAAAACATCTGGAGTTTGGGAAATACTGGCAAATGATTCAGAGCTGGATGGATCACTGGATCTGATGCAACTTCCTATCTTCTTCTTGAGACATTTGCTCCCATCTTAAAAAGAAAAAGATGGTGTTACAGCACAGTTTCAGGTAAGTCTTCATGCAAGACTCCAGAGGAAGGGGAAATCAAGAGTTCAAAAATGCCCTGCCTTTGAGAAAGAGGAAGAAAGGCTGTAGCAGATTTATGGGCAAAATTCTGAACTATGAGCATATTTCTGATTCCTTTACCAGTCTAATCCAGATTACCAACCCCACATACATGTTTTTCTTCAAAACAGAGATAGTTGTAAAAGCAACAGGACCTATATCACCACCATGCAATGTGCTTGGAATCGAGACTACCTGCTCATCTGAGCAACAGGCAAAAACTATACTTGTACCGGGTACCTGCCCAGTCTCACACAATCATATTACCAGTATCCTCCATGCCACTTTTAGCACTTTCCTATAGCTGGAGAAATATAGCAGTACTTTCGCAACAGCATCTACAACTCTCTCTCCCACTCATGGCCCTGACCAGGCATCCCCAAACTTGGCCTTCCATATGTTTTGGGACTACAATTCCCATCATCCCTGACCACTGGTCCTGTTAGCTAGGGATGATGGGAGTTGTAGTCCCAAAACATCTGGAGGGCCAAATTTGGGGATGCCTGGCCCTGACTCTAACTGGAAGGAGGGAAAGCAACAGCCTAGGGCAGAGGTTTTCAACCTTTTTGAGTCCACTGCTCCCTTGACCAAATGCATTATTTCTGTGGCACCCCTGTGGGGCTCTGGAACCCAGTTATGTTATTACCACAAGGTCTCAAGGCAATTTACATTAATACAGCAGAAATATACAGAATACATACAACACAATTCCAAACAGACTAAAAGTAGTTGTACTGAAAACAGTTGTACACCATTAAAACAAACCAACAAACCCCACAGACAAGTGGAGGATCCACCATTAAAACAAACCATTAAAACAAGTGGAGGATCCACCATTAAAACAAACCAACAAACCCCACAGACAAGTGGAGGCAAGAGCTTCCAAAATGTGGAAGAAGGTATGAGTTGCATACTGCTCCTGCATATCATATTCAACCATGGTTTAGTGGGACAGGCAAACATGGCTGCTTACTTCAGCTGTGAACTCCTGCTTTTGTATTATTCTCCAAGGAAGTTTCGTCCTTACATTAAGGCAAAGAGGCACAGACCCGCCTTAACATTTTCTTCATGGGATCATTAGCAGACCAGAGCTATCTCTTCCCAGGATGCCTCTGTCAGTTGCAAAGCAACAACTATATCCTCCTCTACAGAGTGGAGAATTCCAGAAAATCTTCATACATTTTTCATCAATGAACATAATCCTCCTTTGGCAGGGACAACTGAGAGATGCATTCTTATCAAAAACAGCCACATGTAAACAGAAGTAAGAAAAAACCCTCAAATAGCTCTCATAGGAGCCCTTTGTTCTTGCGCATACAGCAGTCTCACAAACTTGGGGGAACGACTCTATACAAGGACAGCATCTTTAAAATAATCTGTAAAACCACATTGACATTTGTTAGAGTAGTATGTTTTATTCATGTAAATATGCTGACATAATCAGGAAGCTGAACTGAACTGCACCCTCAGAAAAAAGGTATGTGCACAGGTATTTGCTTAATTTTACCTGCATGAGTAAAGCAACTCACAATGAACTCTCGCCTGTGTACAAACAGATGTTGCTTGAAAGGCTGGGGACCTTAATGCCAGTTGTCAAGCTTGAAGCTCAGGGTATATACAGCAATTCAGATATACTGGCCAAGAAGCAACAGCTTGAATGCAGGAGCTAATAGACTCTTCCCGCCCCCTTAAAGTCACTCCTGAGTGTTTAAGCAAAGCCTAAAAATAGAAAAATGCTGTTACCTCCTATTTAAGCTGCAAGTAACCTGCTGGTCTGCTAACTGTATTAACAGCTCCCTGGGAGGCTTCACTTTAATCCACAAGCGAAATCACTAACTCCTCAAGTAACTATAGTGAACTACAGGGCAAAGAGCTACTACTAAAGTGGGAAACTATGGCAATAGGTAAGCTGGGCAAAACTCATCTAGCTGAAACTTTATGAACCCCTTTGCTCAACCCTGCAAGTTTGATGCAATGACAACAGTGCGCCAGGAGCAGCTTTGCTTAGTCCAGGGAATAAGGAAGGTTTCCACTGAGGATGAAAGGAAAGGCTTTGCTATCTGACTTTCCCGTGGTTTCTAAAGGGAAAGCAGAACCTCCCAACCAGATTCCCAAGGGTCTTGGGTGCTGCCTGGTAGCCCTTTTGCCAGTACAGTTCTCGTACACTAAACTAAGCCAGCAGACCTTCATACACGGAAAACCTGTGTTCTGTATCTATTAAATAGACTACTGGGGTCCCAATTTTAAGAGGATGGATATAATACCAAACCTATTGAGCTGTGTGTGGCATCTTCCAAAAAGTACTCAAGAGTGTATGGGATGGTGGACTCAGTGATCCATCCTCTTCCTCTGGTTTCTCTTTGCTCAGGCCAAAGGCTAGCTTTATCAGCATCCTGTTCACACAGTGGCCAACCAAATGCCCATGGGAAGCATTAAGAAGGACCTAAACACAACCGGATTCTGCTCCCTTGCAATTCCCAGAAACTGGTATTCAGAGGCATGTACCTCCTTTGACAGTGGAGATGGAACATGTTCACCCTGGCTAATAGTCGTCAGTCTTAACCTCCATGATTTTATCTAATCAAAGCCTCCAAGCTGGGTAGCCCTCACTGCCTCCTTTTGGAGTGGGCTATATAGTTCAATTATATGCTGCATGAAGTAGTTTCTTTTATCAGCCCTAAATCTCTGAACACTTCACTTTGCCAGATGTCCACAAGTTCTAGTGTTATTTGGGGGGGGGGGCTTTTCCTCTATCTCCTTTCTCCATGGCAGACATAGTTTTATAATCTTCTATCATGTCATCTCTTACCTTTTCTCTAAGCTAACACTGTTAGATAGTGTTGTTAAAGATATAGAAGAACAAGCCTTGCTGAAGCAAAGCCAACATGGCTTCTGCAAGAACAAGTCCTGTCTCCCAAGTCCATGGGAGTTCTTTGAGAGTGTCAACAAGTGTATACAGATAGAGGAGATCCAGCTGACATTGTGTACTCAAGACATTCAAAAAGCTTTCAATGAGGTACCTCATAAAAGACTTCTGAGTAAGCTTACTAGTCCTGGAATGAGAGGGGAGACACTCTTATGCATCGGGAATTGGTTAAGTAGCAGGAAACAGAGAGTAGGAAGAAGTGGACAATTGATCACCTTATTCTCCATGAGTTTTATCTAATACTGTTAAAAGAACGTAAGGCAGAGTCCTCTTCTACTAGATATGCACCAGTAAGGTATTCAAACCCATCAACAGCAATGGGATATTTGAAGCCAATTGTCAGAATGAGGGCTTCCCCAATGAAAACTAAAGACCTAGAATAAATTATGTATAACTGCTGCAGTGGGGACACACTGCATGCTCTTGTTGTAAGTATAAAGTATTTAAGAACCAATTCAGATATTACATCATGGGTAGGCAAACTAGGGCCCGGGGGCCGGATCTGGCCCAATCGCCTTCTAAATTTGGCCCGCAGAAGGTCCGGGAATCAGCGTGTTTTTACAAGAGTAGAATGTGTCCTTTTATTTAAAATGCATTTCTGGGTTATTTGTGGGGCCTGCCTGGTGTTTTTACATGAGTAGAATGTGTGCTTTTATTTAAAACGCAACCTTGGGTTACGGTATTTGTAGGGCACAGGAATTCGTTCATATTTTTTTCCAAAATATAGTCTGCCCCCCCCCACAAGGTCTGAGCCCCCTGCTGAAAAAGTTTGCTGACCCCTGGATTACATTATCTTGACCTGAAAATGAATGCAATGTAAATTATACAAAAGGAAACAGAAAGCCAGCCGGTAAATGTCATCTGGATTAGACCAGAGAAAGTTAAAACCCATTCCTCTGGCACTTTTAGCTGTCAAATATGCTTCCATCAGGAATCACAGTTGTTACACTAGTCCAATCATGCTTTTAAAACAATCTTGCAGGTAAGCCACATTTAATCAGGGCAAGCATTTTACAAGATTCACTGCACAACTACCTTGCAACTACAATAATAAAACTGTGGGGGTTTTTTGTGACCTGTCACTGCTTTTACTTATCTGAAAAGTTAATTCAAAAGGAGCATTGCTCTGGATTAAATTAAGATCCATCTGGAACATCCTTCCAAAAATGCAACTCAGAGAGACATGTATTATAACAATGCCATAAGTACTGAACATCCACAGCTTCAAACTAAGCCAAGATCAAGAATCTTACATGTTCATGTTTGCAATGAATGAACCGACTAATTGCACCGGTTAGGGTTTTTAGACCTAGTGCCTATCATAACATCAGCATAATATGATGTATTTAAAAATATTTATTAAAAATATGGTAATTATGAAACCCTGAGCAAAGACCCAACTTTGATTTAAGTTACGTTTATTCTCACAAGTTCAAGATTGCACTATTTCTGTTTGTTCTTCTTTGAAAGGTGAATATGCTTAGCTCATATCCAAAGCTGATTTTCACATGACTAGTTTAGGCCTTCATCTTCCTCATTTTGTAAGCAATACATAATACAAAGAAGCTACAAGTCATCATACGGAATTAAAGGACCAAGATAAAAAAAAATAGTTGCTTTTAAAAGCTTGATTATATTAAGCAACACTCGAAGTGATAGCATTTGGTTTAAATGAAGTCTGGATTTAATATAAGGACCCAAAATATTAAAAATCTACCCTGGCTCTCTTTAAAAGTTAATTCAGAACTCTCTATCAAACAGTTAAAGCCCGATTCTCTCGGCAATCCAACTTTTGTACTGTATTTGTTATTGTGCAAATTATGAATCTTCTCCAAACGGTATGGTCAGTTGATGTCTCTATTCCACTACCAGATCATATACCTAGAAAGCATGGGGCACTTACAGTACAATCCTATCCATGTGTTCAATGGTGCTCACTTCCTAGCAAACAAATCTTGCTTAGAATTAAGATGGCAGCACAAAACAGAAACCCTTCATTTCACAACTCCCTAGTCTATGAATGTAAGTTTTATACCACAAAAAGTGTGTGGGCTATGTGGCAAGAGAGCACGTGCCTAAACTGAACAAAGCCAGATTTTTGTTACAAACTGGTATGTTTTAGCTGTTGTGGCAGCCAATGAATGTGCATGCTTGTTCACTGGATTTTGATTTTCTAAAGTTTCCTATTTAATTCAGATTTTGTTTTCTTGGAGAAAGAAGTCACCTTGATTTAAATAAAGACAGTCTGCAATTCATTTAAAAGTCAGTGGGATTTTATCCTGCTTAGCTTACTTAATAAAAACTTTATTGAGCATTTTGGAAAGGAGGACAAGTGACAAATTACAGATTCACTTACAAAGCACATGGGACTAGGGAACAACTACCATGGAATTCAATAGAACTTATTTCCAAATAAACACACCTAGGCTACCACTCTAAGAAAGTGATTCACTGATTTCTTGCAGAGGCTTGTTTAACTCCTACCATGATGCAGCAGTCTTACAAGAGACATGCTCAGTTCCTATTGGAGAACATGGCCAGATATGGCTGGCTCTTACATTTCACAAATTTACAGCATTGTAGAGTTTCAAGGGGACCATGAGGATCATTTAGTCCAACCCCCTGCAATGCAGGAATCTTTCTGCCCAATGTGGGGCTCGAACCCACAACCCTGAGATTAAGAGTCTCATGCTCTACCAACTGAGCTATTTCCAAAAGCAGAGTTTCCATTTGCAACGTAAGATGTATCAACACAAGGTCTCTAAGGCTAACTGGTCAGAAACCAAGGCAGACATGGCTTATTGCACACCATCACCCAGAAAAAAAAATCTCGTTTTAATTTGCTTTTTAAAATAAATCCATCTCCAAGGAAAAGTTGAGCGGAAGCCACATAATGAACATCGACTGGCCCCAATAAAGATATTATCTTACTGTCCGTGCAATGTTCTCTGTCAATGAGCTGATCTTTAAAAAACAAACCACTTAAAACTGGTGCAATAAATGTTGGAACGTATAGTTAACAGAAAAGTACGGCCCTATATCTCTACTCAGAAGTAAGCCCTGCTGAGTCCAATGCGACTCTGATAAGTGTCCCCAAAATCTTGATGAAGAATGTTAAGTGCACACAGTTTTACAAGGTGCTTTTGCTGGTATTCTTCCCCCTGGACGATGAGGATGCTGGCAATCCACAAGTGGAGCTGCTGCAGAATACCACCCTGCTCCAGAAGCAGAAAAGAGGAGAGCTTAGGCACCTTGCTTGCACAGCATCCTTCAGCTATTTCAGTGCCATGGCTGTGAGAAGGCCAATAAAACAGTAGGATGACAGGCAGCAGGACTAAAAAATCCAAAGGACAAAAGGATACGGTTTCTCTTTTAAGCAGTCCTTAGGAGGCTTCAGGAGACCACATGCAATAGAGACGCACATCTCGGCAACTACAAGAGGGGTGCCAAAACTTCCCAAAGGAGAGTCTGCTCTCGTCTTTTCTTTTAAATGTCCATTTCAGCAGTTCTGAGGCGATCAATATTAAAAACAACTGCAAGAGATACTGGAGGCAGCCCTACCCTACTGGAGTTACCACTGCTGGATGAGGCCTAGCTCACAAAGCAATGACACTCCTGGATTTGGAGTTTTGTTGCATTTGCAGGCTTTAGCCGTGTTATCTCTCTCTCTATAAACCAGACTGATGGCCAGCAAATAGCATCCAAGTCACCCCTCAGGCTTATTTAATTAACTTCTCGGGAAACGTGAAACAAGGAACAGACCCAACCTACATTGTGCTAATATCACTGCAACACAAAACGGGCATATTAAACTGGGGAGGGCACTGGATGGGCACTGGAATTAAAAACTTAAGCAATAGCTATGCCATTCCAAAAGAAACCTACTTAAAGAGTGAAGAATATGTTTAAGGGGTGGGGCACGGATGGTGGCGAGGGGAAAGAAACAGAGTAATAACTGAAGCCCTTTGCCAGGGAAATAAATGTGCAGAAAACTGTCATCTAAAACTGATAGACGTTGCGTTTCTGGATGCAAGAGTGACGCTGCACCTGGAGAATAGGAATTTGAGGGTGGGGGCGTGGGGAAGGTGGACAAGAGAGATTAAGGAGGGCCGGGGTTGACTTACATCTCCCCACTAAGAGTAGAGAGAAAGTTGGGAGCCAGAAAAGCAAGAAGTGCCATGGCAACTTAGGAGGCCAGCAGAAGCCGCAACGCTTAAGGGAAAACTCCGGGGAGGCGAGGTGGGGGTGGAGGAGAGAAATCGAGAGAGCAAAGGGGGGGGGTGCTGATGCCCCACCCCTCGATGCAGGCAGGCAGGCAGGGGAGCCGGCCCTAAGTGTTCTAGAACGAGCCGGGCTCCGTCCTCCTCCCCCGGATCATGGAACGTTGCAACAGAGGAAGCGAGATGAAAGCGGCGCTGTGCAAAGAGCCGGTGCCTGAAGCAGGAGGAAGTCAAGTTTGCAGCATCGGGCACTGCAGTGCCGGGCGCATCCGCCGCAATGAGAGCCTCTGGGCTGGGGAAGCTCAAAAAAGCCGGTAGGCCCCAAAGCCGGCTGACGAGGCATCCCTTGCAAACCCACCCACCACCACCCGCCGCCGCCGCTCCCTGCTACACGCGCCACTGACCGATCACCTCCTGCAGTTCGTAGGCGTCCCGGCAAATGGGCCAGCCGACGGGTGGCGGCGCGGGGGTCGGGGGCGGCGCAGCGGGCGCCGGCTGGGGCTGTTGCAACGGCGGCTGGGGCGGCGGCTGCTGCGGCGGCGGCGACGGCTGCGGCGACGGCTGTTGCTCCTGCTCCTCCTGCTGCTGCTGCTGGACGTGAATGGGCGAGTCGCTCTGCTCCGCCATGATGCTGCCGGAGCGCACAAGCGGCGGCGACCTCCTTCAAACTTCCCTGCCAGCAGCACCTTTAACCCTCATCCGCAGCTCGCTCATCCACTCCCTCCCTCTTTCCCATCCTTCCTGCCAGCCAGCCAGCCAGCCGCGCGGTGGGGGAGGGAGCGCACCGAGGGGGCGGAGGCTGAGCTGCTGCTGCTGCTGCTGCTACACGCGTTAGAAGCAGGAGTAGCCCTACGCAGTCGAGAGCAGGAATTGATCCGCTTGGCACAAACCATAATATTGAGGAGGGATAGTTGCTAAAAAGAAAAAAGAGAGAGGGTGGGGGAACCAGCCCTCCCGGGAAGGAGGTTTGCAAACGACGCTCCTCCTCTCCGCCGAGAGGATGGGTGCGATAATAACGTTTGGAAGACTTAAGGGGCCCGATCCTCTTCTTGTGCATGCTTACTCGGAAGCAAGTCCCAGTGAGTTCGGAGGGACTTCCTCTCAAGCAAGTGCACAGCCTCGTTGTGGGAATGAGCAGGTCTCTTTGGGCATCGCAGGCAGGGTTCCCCCCCCCCCCGTTTCTTCTTCTTCTTGGGAGACCCAGCCAGATGGGCGGGGTACAAATATTATTATTATTATTATTATTACTTCCGAGTCAGCAGGCATTGCATTCTGCTGCATAGGAAGGCGATGAATGAGAGGAGCGGTTTTATGCGGTTTGTGACTCGTCGGTTCCAAAACCTGGGGAGCCAACCAAGCATTTCTTTTCCCTGCCATGCGGCCCCGATCTGTTCAATTCAGATCGGTTACTGTTTAATACACTTCTTCAAACATCCTGCCGCACACAATGCAGAGGAGCGGATAAAAACTTTATTGTTATATACTGTCTGGATAATCAAAGCAGGACGTTTTAAATCCAAAATGTTTGCAAGAAAGGGACTACAGGGTGACTGTTACCTCTCAGGTTACCGGAGCACAAAAGCTTTATCTTGCTTCCTGCTCACTGTGGTTTGGGGATTTAACTTGCGAAAGATGCCTGTACTTTACAGTACAAGGTTACTTTATGGAGCAAAGGAGTCTATGCATAACATAGTGTATTATACACAAGAAATGTTGGGTTTTCCCACACGACACCCCCTAGTTAGCAAACTCCAGTGTTTGCTCAGTTGAACAGCAATAAAATGGAAGGGAGATGTTGCATTTAGTATGTGATTGTGCATTTATTTTGCAAGATGTACAGTGCCAATATTATGCAGAAATTTGAGATTGACATTACAATACTACAAGCCTCAGTACTCTGTATATGTTGTGTTTGAAACCTAGGCCTCACAAACTTGCACAGTATGTCACTGTGTTTTCATAAGATACAGTGAAGCACCTTTTTTAATGTCTGGGAATGTTATTAACAGCACTTGGGCCATTTTTTAAAATCAAACGTACACTTCTGACAATGTACCTTTTCCCATTAAATTTATTGGTGCTAACATTCAGAAACTTAATAGTTTGTGGCAGTTCCGTTTAAGATTGTTCATATGACAGAGTACTGTAGGTGTATCTCATTTTCTTTTTGAGTGAATCATGCCTACTCCTAACTTTCAAGAAGTGATGATTCACATTACACTGTGTTCGTTTCCCCCTAAAAATCCCCCAGTCTAATAATTCCATTTTCCTGTAAGTTACCTTTTCTACCTATAAAGGTAAAGGTAAAGGGACCCCTGACCATCAGGTCCAGTCGTGTCCGACTCTGGGGTTGCGTGCTCATCTCGCTCTATAGGCCGAGGGAGCCGGCGTTTGTCTGAAGACAGCTTCCGGGTCATGTGGCTAGCATGACAAAGCTGCTTCTGGCGAACCAGAGCAGTGCACGGAAACGCCGTTTACCTTCCCGCTGGAGCGGTCCCTATTTATCTACTTGCACTTTAACATGCTTTCGAACTGCTAGGTGGGCAGGAGCTGGGACCGAGCAACGGGAGCTCACCCCGTTGCAGGGATTCAAACCGCTGACCTTCTGATCAGCAAGCCTGTGGTTTAACCCACAGCGCCACCTATAGTCACCCATTAATTCCATCTTCTTTCCATTTAGCCCACCCAGCTCTCATTTAAATTGATTTATTTGCAGGTCTTGAATTACATTGCTGCACTAAATATGCTATAATAAAGATTTTCAGGAAAATTATGGCACCTGAATTTAAAATTTCCCACTTCTCACACGCTGGAGGAGCAGTAGCCATGCTCACAGAAGAGAATCTATCACAGTATTATCATTTCTTTTACGCAATATGATCCATACAGAAGCAGACACTGCAGCAGGTACAAGGGTCAACGAAGGAACACGTTGCCAAATCCAAGGCACAGACTTGGCAATGAGAAACAATAGAGAAAATAGCTTCTTACCATATAGATCTACATGCAGATGTAGAGTCAGCCATCCCATACAGGGATCAAACTTGCAACCTTAGCATTACCAGCACCATGCTCTAACCAACTGAGCTATCCATATGTCTTCATGGTTGAGTAACATCAACAAAATGCCATGTCTTTAGGATCAGAGGAGAAGCTTTCCTGATCAGAGGGTAAGTGTCGCGAGCGACCAAACCTCCACACTTCTGGTTTTAGATATTGCTGTGTGGCAGACGCCTGCATTTGGCGATGAAGTCTGTACAAGAAATGGTATAACTTTGTTTTAAAATATTGATAAAATATAAGGTGCCTGTGGAGTCCTAGGAGCTTAGTACGAATCTGCCTTTGTTTATTCATAAGCATAGAAATCAGTTACATAATTGCACATATAACATATGTGGTCATATATATTCTGACGGCTCAATTCTACGCATGTCTTAAGGGCTGTCACATGGAAGAGGGAGCATGTTTGTTTTCTCCTGCTCTGCTGGGTAGAACTCAAGGCGAGGCAATGGCTTCCAAGTTACAAGAAAGGAGATTCCAACTAAACATTCAGGGGGGGAACTTTCTGACAGTAAGAGCTGTTCAGCCGTGGAACAGACTCCCATGAGAGTTGGTGGGCTCTCCTTCCTTGGAGGTTTTTAAGCAGAGGTTGGATAGCAATCTGTCACGGATGCTTTAGCTGAGATTCCTGCACTGCAGGGGGTTGGACTAGATGACCCCTGGTGTACCTTCCAACTCTTAAGATTCTATGACTGTGTGCAGTTGGAAGGCCCAGTGAATTCAGTGGACCTTACTCTCAGGTAAGCGTACAAAGGATTGCATGCCTCCCATGAAATTTCAAGGGCGCGTCTTCTCCAGTCGTTTTGCATCTCGAGTTCTGAACCCAGGAAAAGGTGTGCCTTGCAATCCTACACTGCAGGGCTGATGTAGTGGGCATGGGATTGGTACTTTAGGCTCATGCACACTTAGGGGTAGCCCCCACTGAACACGGTGGGGTTTAATTCTGAGTAAACATGCATAGGATTGCCCTGTGGATCTGGCAAAACCATTTATAGCCACAGGTAGGTAGCCATGTTGGTCTGCTGTAGTCAAAACAAAATAAAAATAAAAAAATTCCTTCCAGTAGCACCTTAGAGACTTCTGAGCTCATACCAAGAACAAACTTAGTTGGTCTCTAAGGTGCTACTGGAAGGGGAAAATTTTTATTTTTTTATTTTGTTTTGACTATGACAGACCAACACGGCTACCTACCTGTTTCTGAAGAAGTATGCATGCACACGAAAGCTCATATCAATAACAAACTTAGTTGGTCTCTAAGGTGCTACTGGAAGGAATTGTTTAATTATTTATTATTATCATTTTTTTATTTTGTTTCATTTATAGCCATTCAGAGTACTAAGGAAAATATTTGATATGCCAAACGCCCATTCAAAAACAAAATCAAAATCAAATGCAAGTGCTTTACCAAAACAAAAAAAAATAGCTTTAAGGGGAAACGGCATTTTATGTAGAAACCACTTCCTAGCTATTAGTATAGCTGTAATCTAGCTTTGAATGAAGAAAGCAAACGTGGGATGTTGAGAATCAGTCAATTTCCTGTGAAGTAACAGGGAAGTCTTTCCATTTTACATCAGTGTGTTTATTTGCTTTTTCAGATCTGCGCAGGGAATGGGTTTTACACACATCAAGGCAATAGTCTTCCGTTTCAACACATTTTAGGTAGCTGGACATGTGGAACGAACTGCAAAGGAACTTAGGTTTCTCCTGTAGTTCTCTCAGCTTCTGACAGATACGCATATGATTCAAGGCTGCTGCAGTGGTTAGAAAATGCAGATTTAAAAGCCTGAAACAAACTAGATAAAATCTGTTTTTTATCGCCCCAGTTATATGAAGAGATGCAGGGGCGTTCCGTGCCTCTTGGCTACCAGGGGCGGGAAGCCAAGAGGCACCCCCCGGGGGCGGGGCGTCGTGGCGTGTGCGTGCGTCATGACGTCATGACGCACGTGCAAAGCGCGATGCCCCGCCCCCGGGGATGCCGGGCAGCGGCTTTGGGAATCTCCCGAAGCCGCTGCTCGGCACCTGTTGGTGCGGCAGCTGCTCGTGCCGCCGCACCAAGGGAGTGCCGGGCGGGCAGCGGCATGCAGGAGAGGGGCGGGCCAGGCCAGCAGCCAGGGGGGTGTCAGTCACCCCCTCGTGGCTCTGGTCCGCCCCTCTCCTGCATGCCGTGGCTCCGCCGAGGGAGCCCAGCCAGCGGCGGAAAAAGCCGCTGAACGGGGGAAAGGAAGACAAAGCAGGCGCTTTCAAGCCCAGCCAGCGGCGGAAAAAACAGCTGAAAGCGCCTGCTTTGTTTTCCTCCCCCCCCCCTTTCAGCTGTTTTTTTCGCCGCTGCGCTCCCTGGGTGGAGTCGCGGCATGGAGGAGTGGGGCGGACCAGCCAGGAGAGGGTGACACCCCTCCTGGCTGCTGGCCCGCCCCTCTCCTCCATGCTGCGGCGCCGCAAGCGGCGGGGAGGAGGCTATTTTCGGAGCCATAGGGGCGGCCAGCGAGGGGGGTGTCACGTCAGCGACAAGCGTGACACCCCTCCTCGCTGGCCGCCCCTGCGGCTATGCCCCGGCAGTGCCGAAAATAGCAAAAAAATTTAAAAAAATAAAAAAAAAATTTAATTTTTTTTAAAAGCCCCCAAAGTGTCACCCCTAGCAGGGTGGTACCCGGGGCGGCCCGCCCCCCTCGCCCCCCCTTGCTACGCCCCTGAAGAGATGACAACAGCTGTAGAAATGCAGCCATCGTTTTTGAACTCTTAACATTTCTGCAAGGGTTGCCCATTGTATACTTAAATTGAAGAAAACTTTTCTCTACAACATAGAATTTCTAGTCTTATTGACAGAGCATGGTCTTCTTACTTTTGTCATTTCGCAAAGCTACCAAAAGCTCGAAAGCGTGTGTTTTCCAATGTACGGTCCCCTCTTTTGTAAATGGGGCTGCATGTCCTTTGGAACATTGTTTTTTAAAAAATGTAATATGTACCATATACTGTACGAACAACTGCTTTAATGTTGCTTGCTGCTGACAGATTTTGAAGGTTACATCAAAATAATATCGGACTCCACGGCAGCGCAGATGAGAACAAACGATAATAATAATAAAAACTTGATTACTGATCAAATGGAGTCCCCTTGCATGCCATCAAGAGGTTAATGGAATAGATTTGTTGCTGTGCATAGCAGGATTTGGAAGCAGATGCTGCTCAAAACATTGCTGTGTAGGTGTTATAAAAATCTTAAGGTTATATATATATATATATATATATATATATATATATATATATATATATATATATATATATATAAAATAGATGTTCATACCGGTAAATGTACCAAGCAAACACATACAAATATGTAAACCCCATGTCTGAAACCCACAGAAAAGTCCTGAAACCATTTTCTCTCTCCCAAAATGACCTCAAATATTTCTCTGCAAAGTTGAAGGAAATGGGAAATCTCTCCATTGTATCTTTCACAAATCCTGTCTTAAGGGCACATTTAAGATATGAATAGGGAACTGAGTAGTTATCATAACAAGAGTGGCCAGGATGCCCAGGTGATCCAATCAGGTAACTAATGGCAGACAGGAAGAAACAACACACCCAGATTTCCGCCCCTTCTCTGGTGTATTAAGGGGGTGGTCTTGGGCCACACCCCTTCTGTGATGTATGTATGATTTTCTGGGGGTGGTCTTGGACTCCAGGGTGGGCAATTTAAAATATCTATATAAGGGCTCGGGGTCCTCCCCCCTCCTGTGGGGGGGGAACACCCTGTTGAAACAGCTTTAATAAAGATCAGTCTTACTAGCTGCTTTGCTTCTCAATATTCTCTGGTTGGTCTCTGTTATTTTTTCCTACCGAAAGGACTCTATATGGGCTCTTGGGTACCCCATAAGGGAAAAGGAGCAGTTTTTTTTCTCATAACAGGTAAGGATTTTGGGGGGGGGGGGAGATGGCCTTAAGCAAGGCAAAATTCGTCACAGGCAAGAGAACCCTGTCTGAAAACAGTGTATTATTGTGGTACCTGAAAGACTAAAGAAGTTATCATGCCATCAACTGAGGTACTGAAAACGTTGGTGGAGGGTGGTTTTTTCTGCCTCTCTGCTGCTGTTTCCGGGCATTGAAAACCTCCTTAGTTTGAATTGGGTAATACTCACCCACATCCTGTGTAGCTTATGCTATGGTAGCACTGGGGTTGTCTTCCTCCCCCCCCCCCCCCCGCTTGGCAATGACTAGTTTGTGACTTTACCAACAGCGGTCACATCCACAATCAGATGTTTAAAGCACATAGTTTCGCCTAAGGCATCCTGGGAACTGTAGTCTGTTACAGGTGCTGGGAATTGTAGCTCTGTGAGGGGCAACTAACAGCCCCCAGGATTCTTTGGGTAAAGCCATGTGCTTTAAATTAATGGTATTTCACAGAGGGGAAATTAACAGGTGAAAGGATTACTGGAGGTTTTTTTTCTGGGGTGGGGGTAATAGTGTTAAGAAACAGGACATTAAAAAAATGAGGGCATCAAAACAACTGACAAGCTGCAAAATGTGCTTCGACAGCTGCCGTTCAGGAATATATATGCCTGATATGCAGCTATTAAAAGCGCAGGATCCTTGGCAGGAGGAAAGCTGCCCTTTGCATTTCCTTTTCTCTTTCCAAGCATTCCAGCTGTTCACAAAAATGTGCATCTGTACAAGACCCCTGGTGTGTAGGTAGGTGTGTGTTTGGGACAGTCCAAAATTAAATTCAGAACAGATCCCAACTGCACCCAAAAGGTATAGTTTGTTATTTATTAGCTTTACTGCATTCCCATCTCACCATTGTCTCCAAGAAGTTTGAGGTGGTGTACATGGTTCTTTTCCCTCTTCATTTAATCCCCACAACACCCCTGTGAGGAAGGTTAGGCTGAGAGGCCGTGACTAGCCCGAGGCCATCCAATGAGCTTCACCCCAGTGGGGTTTGAACCCTGGTCTCCCAGGTCCTATAACCACTACACATGCTGGCTCTGTAGAACAGTATATGAGCGTGATCTTCAGATTTCCTGGTTTGTCTCAGCTGCCAGGTAAGATATATGACAAAGGATAGGATGCATGGGACAAGGGCTTTTCCGTGGGAACTTGTGGGATTCATTCACTTGGCTTCCTGAATTTATATCTGTCTTTAGAGATACCACATCACACTACAATTACAATGTGCCTATGAGCTTGATTTGGAGCCTCTTTGGTTTGATTGTTCTTCCTGCTTCGTTGTACTTTTTGGTGTTTATTTCTACTTGCAATGGAAGTTACATAGCTGCTTGGAAGGTATTGTATAGATAGATATGTAAATAAATAAATATATATTTTCCAGTCTATTTACTTTTAAAAAAATGTAATCAAACACTTCTTGCGCTTGTGAGTTAGGAAGGCTAGCCAAAACAAATTAGTCAAAGGTATTGGCAATGGTTAGTTAGATGTGTGATTCTACTAGATCTTGAACCCTGGTAATATACCATCAACATATTTTCTTGTTATTAATTAATGTGTGATTATCTCCACTTCCACAACATTTTATCTTTTAATCTCACCTTTCGTAATAGTTTCATTGCTCCTGCTCCATGTATGTCAGGGGTATTGAATCTTTTTAATCTAGAGGGCCATATTCCCTTCTGAGAAGTCTTTTGGAGGCCGAACAGCAGTCGAGAGCAGCACCAAAATCAAAAGTGAGAGAAGCATTTAATGCCGTTTTTACCTTTGTACAGTAGGCTAGTTCCCACACATACTAGCACAGAATGGTTTAAAAAGATGAGTGACCCAGAGTATATTTGATCAAGCAGCTGTCTTTTGGTGCTTTTCCTGCTGCTCCTGCTGCTATGTATAATTCTAGAATTATGGACGGCTTTTTGGCTGCTTGGTGTGCAGGATTTATACTACCTTCAAATTCTCTTTCTTCCGCTGCTTCCAATTCTACCATTGAGAAAGGAAGCCTAGAAGAATGCTGTTCGCACTGACTGCTTACATATTAATCTCCTTTCACAAATTCATTGCTTGAAAGAAGTGAAAATATGGAGCAATTAAAGAATGGTGTATGTTCAGCAATTAGAAAAGAGAAAGAGGAACATCGTTTGCATTTGACTCCTGTCCTCTCTATACATTGTACATCATATGACAAACAGACTTTGCATAGGAAGAAGTGAATTATATTGTGTAATTAGGGTTGGGAAGTCAGCACCACGAAGTAGGATATTAAATTGGAAGGCCATAAATAAGTGTTTTTATAATGTATCTCCCACTAATATAGATGGATTTGCCCTGTTGGGTTACATTAATGTTTTGATGTTATGTATGTCCTCTCAACACAGCAGTTTGCTGGATCGGGACACCCCACCTGAAAAAACTACCTAACTTACTTTACTGGGGGGGGGGTGCAACACACACTTTCTATTGTGTGGGCAGAGATGTCCCCTCATTGAAGTAACTAGGACAATCCTCATAGGTGCAGCAACTGCAGTATGTACAATCAACCCAAGGTGCTTCTAGATTGTGTTGATGGTCTGGAGAAGCGTGCAGCTAAAGGCCTTTCCATATGTTACCCCTCAAAAAGCTTCTGTTTGTTCGTCTAGGGTGGCAACCACGATAATGGATGGAGAACCCAACACATGTCTGAAAACACAAAGTAAATGTGTACCTTGATGTTAAGGGGGAGGAAAAGTAACTCACACCAAAGACTAGGGAGCAAGTCCCATTACACAAAGTGAAGGTAAAGGGACCCCTGACCATTAGGTCCAGTCCCAGACTCTGTGCTCATCATCTGAGGCCCTCTTTTGTGTGCCTTCTCCCCGTGAGGTCCGGAGGGTGGCAATACGAGAACAGGCCTTTTCTGCAGTGGCTCCCTGTTTGGGGAATGCTCTCCCCAGGGAGGTTCGCCTGGCACCTTCATTATACACCTTTAGGCACCAGGCACAAACGTTCCTCTTTGACAAGGCCTTGGGCTTTTGTTTTAACTTATTTATTTGCGCTTTTACCTTGCATTTTTATCTTATGAACCACCCTGAGATCTTATGACAGCGTGGTATATAGGTCTAATAAACAGAATAAATAAATAAATACTAACATAATATTTCAGGGGGAACAAGGCAACAACAGCTACTTGCCAGGATGACTGTGGTTTACCTCCAATGTGCTTCAGGATACAGTTATGGGAAGTCACAGGAGAGGAGAGTGCTGTTGTGCTCATGTCCTGCTTGCAGCTTTCTCAACAGCATCTTGTTAGTTTCTGTGAGAACAGGATGGTGGACTTGATGGACCACTGAGCACTTCTTATATTCTGAAGCTAAGTGTTTGGGGGGAAAGCCACCTCGTAACCTTACTCAAAGAACGACCGAGCAACAGCAACAGACTTTTGAGTTCTAATTCAAGGTGTATAGTTACTTGAAGCAGCAACCCACAGCCCTATATGTTTGCGGGGGTCATAATAATAATTATTATTTATATGATGTCAATCTGACTGTGTTGCCCCAGCCACTCTGGGCAGCTTCCAGCAAATTATAAAACCACAGCAAAACATCACACATTAAAAACTTCCCCATACAGGGCTGCCTTCAGACGTCTTCTAAAAGTCAGATACCGGTAGTTGTTTGTTTCCTTGACATCTGATGGGAGGGCGTTCCACAGGGAGAGCGCCACTACCGAGAAGGCCCTCTGCCTGGTTCCCTGTAACTGCACTTCTTGCAATGAGGGAACCTCCAGAAGGCCCTTGCAACTGGACCTCAGTGTCCAGGCTGAATGATGGGGGTGGAAATGCTCCTTCAGGTATACAGGGCTGAAGCCATTTAGGGCTTTAAAGGTGAATTGTGCTGGGAAACATCATCAAGGGAAGACACTCTGATCATGATCCGCGATTGTGGGCATAACTCATTGTTGTGGCAACAGCTTTCCACCTGCAACACTGAAGAAAAAGATGTGAGGTCCAATTTGTAATCAATGTTTAATCAAATGTAATTAATTTGTCATAGTGTTTTGTTATTTTAATTGGGTTGGCTCTGTTGTTGTTTTTTGCTAATGACTTTTATTAATCCTTACAAGCTTTCATCGTACAGTACATGAATGCCTATGGAGAAAACCCACACAAACTGGGCAGGGCCTGACACTGCAAATATAAGTTAGCTAACTTCCAGCAAGGGACAGGGACAGTTGAGCTGTTGAAGCAAAGGCCTTGGAAGGACGTCAGTGGGTGGTGGGTGCCTTTCCCTTGTAGGTGGCCATCATCTTCTTGATCTCAGCAATCGCTTTTCCAGGGTTCAGCCCCTTGGGGCAGGTCTTTGTGCAGTTCAGGATGGTGTGGCAACGGTATAGGGAAAAGGGGTCCTGCAGCTGAGCTAGGCGCTCCTCTGTGTAATCGTCCCGGGAGTCAATCATCCAACGATAAGCCTGCATGAGCACAGCGGGGCCCAGGTACTTGTCTCCGTTCCACCAGTAGCTGGGGCAGCTGGTGCTGCAGCAGGCACAGAGGATGCATTCGTATAGCCCGTCCAGCTTCTCCCGATCTTCTATGGACTGGAGGTATTGCTCTTTGCCTTCCTTGGACTCGTCCTTCCTTTTCAAATACGGCTGGATGACTTTATACTGGGCATAGAAGTGGCTCAAGTCTGGTACAAGATCCTTCACCACATACATGTGTGGGAGAGGGTATATTTTGGCGACCTTGCCCAGGTCGGTGTCAATCTTCGTGGTACAGGCCAAACTGTTCCCTCCACCAATGTTCATTGCACAGGAGCCACAGATGCCTTCTCTGCAGGACCTGCGGAAGGTCAGGGTGGAGTCCATTTCATTCTTAATCTTGATAAGGGCATCAAGAACCATTGGTCCACATTTGTTCAGATCAACTTCATATGTCTGCATACGAGGTTTCTCCCCGGGGTTGTCTGGGTTCCACCGATATATTGCAAACTTCTTAATGCGGGTGGCTGTCTGTGTGCTAGGCGCGGCCGCGGCAGCTGCGTATGCCCTGCGGCAAACCTGCAGCAACCGCAGCGCCCCCACCGGGCCTCGCCGAAAGGACAAGGATGCGCCCACTGCCCGCTCAACCGCCAACGCCGCCGCCAACGCCACGGTCACAGAGGCTGCTGCCATCTTGCGCCCTCTGAGCAGACACCAGTTGGCTCTGTTGTTGATTTAAATTACAATTTGTATTAAGATGTTAACAGTACAATAATGAAAATCAGATAAATATACAGTGTAAAATATTGTCTAAACAAATAAGATAAAATAAACATTGATTAATTTCAGCACATACCTGTATAACAATTCATAAGCAAACGGGACAATTAAGGATATAAAAGCTTAGATACATTTTATAAGCTTTTATAGTCTTAATCGTCTTAGTCTGAGAAAACTAATATTTTCTCCTTTCTCTTCCAGGAAGGATAAACAAAAGAAATTATGATTGGGATAATACCATGACAGAGAAGGTGCAAAACTAAAAAAAATGAAGAAAGGTGTGTGTGTGTGTGTGTGTGTAGTGGGGCTTTGTTTTTAATAATTGGAGCGATATCCAAATACTTCATTGAAATGACACCCGTTGAAATCAATAGGTTTACTAAGTCTTTTGATTCAGTAGGTCTACTCTGAATACAACTCATGATGGATAAAACCCTTGGGTTTTATTATGGGGTGGGGAACCTCTAGTCCACAAATCAAGACCAGACCACTGGATTCTGCTTCAGGTTATTCCCCTCACCAGCTGTACCCCCTTATTTCCTTGTACTTTTATTATACTTCTTATTTAGTGGATTGAAAGATGGGCAGGGGGACTATAGAAGCCTCTCAATTTGCATAGCTGGAATGGAGCCTACACTACAAAGGTATGAGTCACCTGGCTGCTCCACTCCCACCTGCCACTGGTATGCAGCCCCGGAAAGGGGGGGCGGTTCCCTACATGGAAATGTGCCCCTTGTGCCGAAAAAGGTCCCCAGCAACAGTTTTATAATATGCCCCTCCCTAGTATCAGTACATGGGACGCGAGTGGCGCTGTGGGTTAAACCACAGAGCCTAGGGCTTGCTGATCAGAAGGTCGGCGGTTCGAATCCCTGCGATGGGGTGAGCTCCCGTTGCTCAGTCCCTGCACCTGCCCACCTAGCAGTTCGAAAGCACGTCAAAGTGCAAGTAGATAAATAGGTACCGCTCTGACGGGAAGGTAAACAGCGTTTCTGTGCGCTGCTCTGGTTCGCCAGAAGCGGCTTAGTCATGCTGGCCACATGACCAGGAAGCTGTACGCCGGCTCCCTCGGCCAGTAACGCGAGATGAGCGCCGCAACCCCAGAGTTGGACACGACTGGACCTAATGGTCAGGGGTCCCTTTACCTTTAGTATCAGTACAGATGAAGGTTGGTCTCCAAATATTTTTAACAATAAACAAGCACACAGGTAAGTCACTGCTGAGATGTACCCACAATTGTGAGGCCTGGGGAAATGATGATAATGATGCATCTCCAGCTGTTGCCATTGGCTACAGACTACCTGTGACATCACAATAAAGGTGGGCCTTTTCCTCTTCCCCAACAGAACACAGCAAGCAACAGCTGTGACATTCAGTCTTCTTCCATCTGGAGGAGGTGAATAGGCAGATGGACGGAGATGATCATCTGGCTGTAGGATGCTATGGAGCAATTATAAGGCAAGTTCACTTGCAGTGTGGAATTGTGGCTTGAAGGCAGCTGATATCCATGGTCCAAGCTAGTGGTGAATGTCCAGTGGTGGACCTAGCAGAAGCTGGCAGGGGTTGGTGGGTGGAAGCCAATGGAGTTTTCATTTGGATGTTGCGAGGCTAAAACAGGGCGATGATGATTGTTGATGTGAGCTGGTTGAAATTCACCTTCGGAAGCTGATCGACAGAAGCCTGCGGATATTTGTGGGTCGAAGCCAGGGCACTTCCGTGAATGAACAAAGAGTGATAGGTGAGTTGTCTTCTTCATGAATATTGGTTGGTGTATGCTTTTGTCTGTAGAAAGGTTTTGAAAGTGGGCAAGGCGAAGGGTAGAAGTTGGCAGGCTGAAGTTAGCGGATGAGGTTGCCAGGCAGAAGCCAGAGGAGGTGCTTCTGGGTGATGTTGTGGGATGGTAGCCAACCCCCTCGACACATCTGTCATTTTCTTCTTCCGGGGATCTCTGAAGCCAGGAACGTGTTTGGAAGCGATGAAGAGGGAACATAGGGCAGCCTGAAGCCAGCAAGGCTTTCTCAAAACATGGCCACCCTCTATGAAACCAATGAACAGAACTTGCAGGTCTTAAGTGCAAACCATCTTATACTTCTATTCCCCCCCCCACCAACAACAACTACATCTAGCGGTAGTGTCCATTCTATCTTCTTTTCTCAAAGACAGATAATGGAAGGGCAAATACCTTCATTTGTGGTGTGAAACTGCCACCCCACCCCAATATTAGTATACATGAAGGGCGGAATGTACATATTTTTAATGCTAAACAGATCACTCCTAAGATGCCCCCACAATGGTCAGGCCTAGGGAGGTTGTGATGACGCCTCTCAGCTGTTGCCATTAGCAACAGGCTGCCTCTGATGTCACAGAAGGACATGGTGGCTGAAGGAGAAGAGGCAGTTATTAGGGGGAGTGAGGAAGGAGAGAAAAGTCCGAAGAGAAGGAGGCTGAGGGGAAGATGGAGACACAGAAAAGAAAGCACGGTTGGCTCCTTCCTGGGGTTGCCAACTTTTTGCCCTTCGGGGCTCCTGCACCTGTTTTACACCTGCCCACAATATCTTTTTTTGCCTGCCAGTAGAACTTCTGAATGGTACCACATGGTATCAATCAGGGGTTTCCCAAACTGTGGTCTGTGAACCACCAGTGGTTCATGAACTTCATCTGAGTCGTCCGCAGCATGTCTGCATTAAATATCAATACTGAATTTTAATTGGGGTGTGCGACTTTTTTATTTCTTATGTTGTATTTTATTGTATCACAATTAGAATGCAATTATGATACCATAAAAGACCATAAAAGAAGTAAGAATACTTTTTAAAAGTCGTCCAGCATCTAGGGCAGCTCATTACAATTGCTACAACAGGCAGAAAAATAATTAAGGGGTCTGCCAAGACCCTCAGCAATTTTCAAGTGGCTCATGGGGTTTGGGAACCACTGGTATGAGCAATAAACAATGATTATTTGGTATATTTCAGCTTTTGTTTGAAAAAAGGAGAATGAAGGACATGTCAGCTGCATTGCAACAATAATGTGTACAAAATCCTCTGTTATTAATAAGCTATATTGCCAATTGCATGGAATCAAAAATCCTTGAAAATTTACACAGCTTTATTGTTACTATTATTATTGCTCTTATTCTTAATGTTCTTTATCTGCTTCCTCTTTTCTTCTTTTTACTCTTTCTCTTACTTGCTCTACGCGGGGCTGCCCTTGAAGCTGACCCAGAAACTCCAGCGGGTGCAGAATGCCGCGGCAAGGCTCCTTACGGGGTCTTTGCCACGGGACCACATTCATCCAGTGCTCTACCAGCTGCACTGGCTCCCGGTGGAGTACAGGGTCAGGTTTAAGGTGCTGGTTTTGACCTTTAAAGCCCTATGCAGCCTAGGACCCTCGTACCTAAGGGACCACCTCTCCTGGTATGCCCCGTGTAGGACCTTAAGGTCCTCAAATAATAACATTTTGGAGGTCCCGAGCCACAAGGATGCTAGGTTGGCCTCAACTAGGGCCAGGGCCTTCTCAGTACTGGCCCTGACTTGGTGGAACGGTCTGTCACAAGAGACCAGGTCCCTGCGGGATTTGGCATCTTTCCGCAGGGCCTGCAAGACGGAGCTGTTCCGCCTGGCCTTTGGGTTGGTTTCAGTTTAACCCTGATGTTTCATTCCTTTACAGGGACCAGGTGGCGCTGTGGGTTAAACCACAGGCTTGCTGATCAGAAGGTCAGCGATTCGAATCCCTGCGACGGAGTGAGCTCCCGTTGCTCGGTCCCAGCTCCTGCCCACCTAGCAGTTCGAAAGCATGTTAAAGTGCAAGTAGATAAATAGGGACCGCTGCAGCGGGAAGGTAAACGGCGTTTCCGTGCGCTGCTCTGGTTCGCCAGAAGCAGCTTTGTCATGCTGGCCACATGACCCGGAGGCGGTCTTCGGACAAACGCCGGCTCCCTCGGCCTATAGAGCGAGATGAGCACGCAACCCCAGAGTCGGACACGACTGGACCTGATGGTCAGGGGTCCCTTTACCTTTACCTTCATTCCTTTATGGTTTGATTGGTGGGCTACTTAAAAAATGAGGCTGCATTTTAAACTTTAAATTGTATTTTAACCTGCATTTTAATTGATTGTTTTGTATGTTTTGTTGTGATTTTATGGGTGATAGCCGCTCTGAGCCCGGTCTTGGTTGGGAAGGGCGGGGTATAAATAAAAAGTTATTATTATTATTATTATTATTATTATTATTATTATTATTATTATTATTATCTTTTCTTGTTCTTCTCTCTTTCCTTTCCTTTTTGATTTTATTTGTTCTAGATATTATTTTACTGTATTGTGAAAACTTTAATAAAACCTTTGGGGTGGGGAGGAAAGAAATTTTACACAGCAAGGGCTTTTCAAAAATGGGGTTTTCCACTTACCCGTAGTACTTCCACATATGAAATACGATCATTGTGCAAACCGTTTCGTTCGTAAATCCTGCTAATTTCATGAATCCAGAAGACAAGACATATCAGGTTAAATTAGGGTCATTTTTTTTGGCAGACATCTTGAGAACTTATTCTGAGCTACCATGTTTATTGGCGCCCCCTAGCGCCCAGCTGTGAAACAACCACAAAAAACATTTCTGCAAAGCTTATGCTCTCTTCTTTTGCCATGGTACATGCTACAAAGCAGGCATGTGCAACCGGCATGTAGGACTTCTTCTTCTTTGGCGATCATTTGTAGCCAAGCAAGATTGTCTTCCATGAACACGGTTTTAACAGTGAGTCCGTAAGCGACTGTGGAGGCCAATTCTGGATCAACACATCCTTCCACAGTGGGAACATAGCGGGAGTTGATCATGGTGAGGGTTTGCCAAGTGTGCCTTCCTCTTAGCACGTTTCTCCCTTTCGTCCTGAGTTTGAGCGTCTTCAAAGCCCATGACACCTTTGGGAAAGGCTGTTCTCCAATTGGAGCGTTCGCAGGCCAGTGTTTCCCAATTGTCGGTGTTTATACTACATTTTTTTAGATTTGCCTTGGGAGTCTTTAAACCTTTTGTTGACCACCAGCATTACGCTTTCCGTTTTTAAGTTCAGAATAGAGTAGTTGCTTTGGAAGATGATAATCAGGCATCGGCACAACATGACCAGTCCAAAGAAGTTGATGTTGAAGAATCATTGATTCGACACTGGTGATCTTTGCTTTTTCCAGTACACTGGCATTAGTTCGCCTGTCTTCCCAAGTGATGTGTAAAAAAATTTGGAGACACCATTGATGGAATCTTTCGAGGAGTTGGAGATGGCGTTTATAATTGGTCCATGGTTCGCAAGCATACAGTAAGGTTGGTAGTACAATAGCTTTGTAAACAAGCATTTTGGTTTCCCAGTGAATGTCCCAGTCCTCAAACACTCTACACTTCAGTTGGGAGAAAGCTGCACTCACAGAGCTCAGGCAATGATGGATTTCGGCATCCATGTTGACCGTTGTGGGAAGATAACTGCCCAGGTAGGAGAAGTGATCGACATTTTCCAACGTTACACCATTGAGTTGGATTTGTGACGCTGCAGTGGGGTTGTTTTGTGCTTGTTGGTGCAGCACTTTGGTTTTTTTTGGATGTTGAGAATGTATGGCATGCTCATGCTGACCCTGCACCCTTCACCCCAACCTCCCCGTCTTCAGCTAGAAGGTCTGCAGGGATTGCGGCTATGCATGCTTCCAACCTCCCTTCAGACCTTCCCCCTCGATAGAGAAAGGGCAGAGCTGAAGGCTGGCAGGACCAGAATGACTTGACTATGGCAGGTGCTTTAATTCAGGCAGGAGGATATCTTGAATATGGCCCAGCCAGCCAGTATTGTATCCTGGCCATTCATTCATACTGACAGCATTAGGTTCACAGTGGCAATTGCAATTCTATCAAACCTTTGATGCTAACACAGGCATGTGTGTTTTAGTTTTCGGTTTGCATTCTGCTAGTGTAGTTACTGCTACCTCAAGCAGTTACATTCACTTTAAGGGTTATATCCTGTATATCAGGAGAGAACAGCAGGTTGGGGGGAGCTTCCAGGCCTCTCTATGTGGCCCTCAGGAATCCATCTACGCCATGACCCCTTCCTTCTCACAGGCCCAGCTTCACACCTTCTGTGAATGGCTTTCCCTGCCTGGAATGTGTTGTTAACCCGAGGATGCCTCTTGCTTGTCTGGAAGGAGGACAGAGAGGTGTATACGCAGGGGTGTCAACTGGAGTAAAATATTGGAGGGGCAGTTAAGCCCCACCCCGCATAATCGATCACATGACGCACTGCACACACACCATTTGAATGGCAATGCCCAGTTTCTACCCAAGAGCTATAACCATATTAAATGCTGTAACCAGATAATATGACCTTGGAGAGCTGTGATGGGTGTGTGTGTGTGTGTGTGTGTGTGTGTGTGTGTGTGGCTTTTTTGGGTGTGTGTGTGTTTTGTGCTGTTTTTATCTTCCTCTTTCTGGTTTTTACGGGATGGCATGCAATTTCGTTGCACTTGTATAGCGCTGTGCTTGTACTTGTGCAATGACAATAAATAAATTATCTTATCTATCTTATCTTATCTATTATCAACTAAGGGGCGGACAACAAACCCTTCAAATATTTTATTGGGAGGAGCTGAAGGGACCTTGGTCCCTAGGAATTGGCTCCTATGCGTGTGCGCATGGGTGTAGAAACTAGCTTACCATATATGGTAAAATTTATATTCAGTGCTCCATCCACTTTTGGGTCTGAGGCAGAGGCGCTGCCTTGGGGGGCCCAGGGGTGCATCGTGCGTGTGATGTTGCGCATGTGGTACACAACACACTTGTGACATTTCATGCGTGTCATCAGGAGGAGGTGCATCGCTGAGAGGAGGCCTTGCCCAACACCACACAGCTTGGAAGGCCATGGCTCCTTCTCTTGTGCACTCAGGAGTCGTCTGCCTTTGATTCTGTGCCACGCTCTTCTTGGCAGTTCGGCCTCCTCTGCCCCATCAATAGGTAAAGGCAAAGGTAAATGACATCTGGACAGTTAAGTCCAGTCAAAGGTGACTATGGGGTTGTTGCGCTCATCTCGCTTTCAGCAGAGGGAGCCGGCGCTTGTCCACAGACAGCTTTCCTGGTCATGTGGCCAGCATGACTAAACCGCTTCTGGAGCAACGGGACACCGTGACGGAAACCAGAGCTCATGAAAACGCTGTTTACCTTCCCACCGCAGTGGTACCTATTTATCTACTTGCACTCAATATTGGGGCTATATTGAGGGGAATGACGACACCTCCACCCCCTAGAGTTGGCATGCCTGCTCTGAGGTCCAAAGATATCTGGTTGCCATAAATTTTTTTTTTTTATAATAATTTTTATTGGGTTTTTGAAATTTTTGTCCGGCCCCGATTCGAGCCGGCTCACATACAATTTAAACAATATCCAATGACTTCCCCACGCCCCCCCCCACATTGTATTCATTTATCAAAATATTCATTCTTACCAGGTTCCTAATTCCACATCATTAACATTTCAATAATTTCCTAAATTACAAATCGTTTACCATCCACTCACATCTTTAGCATACTTATCTTTTACTTCAATAACATCCCTATTCCCCCCCCCCCAGTCCCCGGTGCAGACTACTTCATTATAAAAATTACTTATCATTAATAGTGTATATCAATCTTATATCATTATTTTCCAAAAGATATATTATAATCAGTTCCTGCCATATCCAAATTCAAATACCAGTAGGCCACAAAACAGTTGCTTCACATTAATGTTCATCCTATTCCTTCAGGGTCCAACTTTGAAACCCATTGTCTTTGCTGCAGAGTAGCATCCAGAACAATATCCACCAGATTCTTTAGCCATCCATTCCGTTTTTGGTCCACATTGTCTCGGCATCTTCTTCGCTGCTTGTCTTTGGGCTGTAGTTTGCTGACCTTCCTCCTGGCGCTTCTCTTTTTCCTGAAAATGACGGCAGCTCTTTTTGACTTACATTGGAAAAGTCTTTTGCAGCTGGTTGTCCTCAAAGTAAACTTTCGCTGTTTAGTCTCAACAGATGCGCTGTTCACAGGGTTTGGTTGTAAATCCTGGCCGGTCGGACCTTTGTTTATACTTTGCTTTATCTCAGTCACAAAGCTGCTCCCAGCAGCACACAGTTCTGCTCTCAGTGCTTTCACTTCAGCATTGTACTCCATTCTAAACTCTTTCAGCTTTTCCAACAATATTGTCAGATCCACATCCTGTTTCACCGCCATTTTAATGCGCAGTTCTTTTAAAACTTTCCCAAACTTTTTCAACTTTTCAAAGTCTCCAAAAATCCAAAGTAATCCTCATGCTCATAAAACTTAAGTTAGCTTCATCTGCCCCCTAGGACCGGGGGAGGCGCAAGGGTTAAGTCTCAAAAACAAAGTGTCAAATTCAATCCAAACTTTTCAAAGCTGTGCAACAATGCCCTGTCGTTGTTACACAATGGCAAGGGACGGACCTCCGTTTTTACGTCCTCAAGCCAGTCCAGATTAGTCCAAAATTAAAGCTCTTTCTTTTTGAAATTACTTACAGTTCCAAATTGCAGATTTTGAAGGAATCAGCGCGCTCGGGGGTGACGGTCTCACAGCTTCGCCAGACGGGGCTGTTAGCGGACCCTAGAGCTCCGCCGCCCGATCGCTCCCGGGAGCCCCGCTGAGGGCTCCCTGGGATCGGGACCGGCGTCCGAGCTCCTGCAGGTCCTCCGGACCCCGGGACGCCCTTCCCGGGGGTTTTGGGGGTCGCGGCGCTGGCGCGAGCACCCCTTTGCCCAGTCTGACGGGGGAATGTCAGGAGCGACATGTCCCCCCGACCGCCATCTCCGGCACGCCAACCGGAAGTCCTGGTTGCCATAAATTTGCCCAGAAGGGAATGCAGCCCTCAGGATGAAAAAGCTTCCACACTTCTGCTATACAAAGAGTTACCTGAGAGTACTTCTTAATAGACATGCATGGGATTCCTTTGTCAGTTTCTTGCATATAGGTTAATCAGCACAGTTTTACTTAGAAGTTTTACATGTTTACAGTTTTATATTTTACTTAGAACTCCCACAGACTGACTCCTGGCACTTCCTGCATAAAGGAATGCACGCCGCAACAGAAAATGTTAAATGAAAGATTTCTTTTCTGCCGAGTCATAGGATCAAAACTTTAAAATCCACCGAAACAGCTTTAGCGGGAACAGATAGTGATGGTTTGAAATTACAGAAGGAACACATTTCAGGATAGTTCTGCATCAGGGATTTTGTACAGACTTTTACTCAGTATTTGTTTTGTTTGTTTCCAGACAGGTCAAGTAGAGCAATTAAATAAGCTATATTCAGATGCTGGACCAGACACTTGACACAAACGCACACACTCCATAAATCAAAGAAGTCAGCTGTATTGATTTGTAGCACCGCTGGCATTTCCCAACCGGCTTTAGCCGGCCTTTCCTCTGCCAACAAATTGCGCATTTAAACCTTCTGTGTGGGTAGACTCAATAATGTTTCTTTCAAGTAATTCTTGTTGTTACGGACCTAAGATCTGGCCGTGCCAAGTCAAGGTTATCTTTTCATGGAAGATGTCATATGAGCCACCATGAAGACTGAAGCCCTTTATCTTTCTTCTACACCCCAGCTAATTTGCTTTGCAAATGACCCGGGGAGATTGCCTCCATGCATTCGGGTCTTCCGATTATTCACAGGAACCGCAAAGTTATTTGTTTATTTGATTACAGAAAAGAACGGAGAGTGGAAATCTCAAAATAACTCTGCTGCCAAGGGAAAATCTTTAGCACAGAGGTTAAGCAAACTGTATGCACAGGGGGAAATGGTGGACTCACCTGTGGGTCCCACTTTCTGTGGCCAGTCCGCCATTTTGTCTTCTTTCTTGAGCATGAGCAGATGGTGCATTGGCTTCCCTCTTAACTAAGACTATGATGAGTGGAATGCTGGCTGAAGTTGTTCCTGGGGAAAGGGAAGTGAAAAGTGAAGATGAAGGTTGACTCTAGCATACCCTCCAAGTGTCCTGATTTTGTCAGAAGAGTCCCGGAATTACTAATGCCATCCCAGCTTCTGGTTGGATCTTGGAATGTCTCAATTCCCCACCAGCACTGCCACTGCCAAGCTTGGGGGACGAGGATGAGACAGCGCTTGTCCCGAGTGACAATGAGAGCCGTGATGTCTGTGAGGCAGCATCCCATCACCGCTCCATGGCCACTGCCACTGGTCTCCTCCATTGGGCAGCTTGTCTGGAGAGTGGGTGAAGAGAATCCTGTGTTTTTCTACTGTGTATGATATGCCAGAAGCCGTTAGCCTGAGCATAAGACTCTGAGTAGTCCTACGTCTGTCCCTTTCCTACCTCAGTGAGCAAGCGGGACATGGGATGGGCAGCCAATCGCCTCCATGTGGGCTTTTGCAGAGGGGGCTCAGAGAAATCGAGGGCAGTGGTGGTGTTAAAGCTGCTGTACGGGGAAGCCCTGATTCAGATCCTGCCTGCCTATTCATGTGGCCATTCATCATTCTTCAGTGCTACTCTGCAGGGTTGTTGTGAAGGAGGAGAACAGAGGACCAGTTGCGCCTCACTAAACATGATGAATTTTTATTATTATTCGAGCAATAGTAAGTTTAAGAAGGGAGAGTGAGTGATCTGGGCTGTATGAAAATAAGCTACTCCCTACCTTGCTTTCATTCACTGTGATTCCTACATTGAAGGGGGTTGGATCCTTTTCAACTCTACAATAGTAGGTAGGTAGAAGAAGAAGAAGAGTTTGGATTTGATATCCCGCTTTATCACTACCCTAAGGAGTCTCAAAGCGGCTAACAATCTCATTTCCCCTCCTCCCGCACAACAAACACTCTGTGAGGTGAGTGGGGCTGAGAGACTTCAGAGAAGTGTGACTAGCCCAAGGTCACCCAGCAGCTGCATGTGGAGGAGCGGGGAATCAAACCCGGTTCCCCAGATTACGAGTCCACTGCTCTTAAACACTACACCACATTGGCTCTCAGTGTAGGTAGGTAGGTATGTGCCTCATTTGGTTTAATGGTTTCTTTAAGTAAGGGAGGCTGTGTGCATGTCTTCTCAGAGGTAAGCCCTGCTGAGCCCACTGCAACCTCTTCCTTGATAAGTAAGTGTAGGATTGCAACCTGTGAGCAATCCCCATTGACCTCAGTCCCCACTGCATTGCAGGGGTTTGGACTGGATGGTCTTTAGAGATCCCTTCCAATTCTACAATTCAGTGGTGAAATCAACAAGTCCTGCGGTTTATTTCATTTCATTTTTCTGCTGCAGCTTGCTTTTGCATGCATTGCTTTAGATCATTTTAATCATACCTTTGGGACAGGTTACAGTTTTATCATGCCTGAACTTCCCTATAGGTCCGGTGGGTGGGAGAGAAAATGGGAGTAGGAAGAGAACGTGCTGTGCTAGACCTTAGATGGGTATAAATGGCTCATCTGTAACAAAGGTGAATTATGAGCTCCCCCGCCCCCGCCACACCGGTAACTTCCCCATCTCCAGTGGTGCAATGTGAGTTTGCTTTTGTGACCTATTTCCCCAAGTCCTGTGGGAGAAGATGGGTTCTCTTTTTGAATTAATGGAGTTTTTTTTTTTTGTGAGCCTGTTGCTAAAAGTTGATTTGGAGGCTGGCCAGTTTTTCTTCTCACTTTCTCCGGGGAGGGTGTTAGATTTAGGACTAGTGTGCGTGGATAGACTGCAGGGAAAAAAGAAGTACTACCATATAATTATATTTTAAATAAAGTAATAACATAAAAGAGGTAGGGAGAGATAATGCCCACCTTGCTATAGTTTAGGGGTTGACTATATCATGAAAAACTTTAATAAAAAAACGTGGAGAGACCCCCCCCCCCAGCAGCAATACTGATGTAGAATAGAATGTCCCTATTTTACCTGAGGAATGTTGGAGGGTATTCTCTCATCTCAACCTAAGAATATGAGTTCCTCCTATATTATGTTATTATATGTGTTGAAAGCCGCCCAGAGTGCCTGGGACAACCCAGTCAGATGGGCTAGGTATAAATAAAATACTACTACTACTACTACTAGAAGTAATTGTCAGGGGAACACCAGGGGGCAGCGGAGAGCCAGTAGAGGAGGAGGGAGGGCTCCCTGACGCTGAGAGCGGCGAACGTCCTCCTGTGGGAGCGATAGACAGGAAAAGGGCTCCATGGTGGAGGGGCTGTCGGATGCTGTCGGGTCCGGACACCAACTTAGTGGTTCAGGGACAGAGGGGGATATGGTAGCCCCGTCGCCCCAGTTACATAGGAAGCTGAAACGGAAGGAGCAGAGGAGGAAACTAGGGGCCCCCAAGTTCTTCTGTTGGGGACACTCCCGCAAGGCGCCACTTCCGGAATCTGAGAGTGACTGAAACGGTCATGGAATCTTAAGCTCTGTCTTGTACATATCTGTATAATAAACCGATGTAAATATACAGATCCTGAGTCGGGACTTGTTACTTGTGGGGAGCACCAACCCAACCCTGACAGTAATAGTAATAGTAGTAGTAATAATAATAATAATAATAATAATAATAAATAACAACACTTTCTCACCAAGAACCTTAAGATTGTGACTATGAACAGAAGCAACTTCAGCATTTCATCTGCACCATTGTACTTTGAAAAGGGTGCACACTGGTTTATTGGACTTGAGAAATGGACCATCTGCATCCATGTGAGGAAGCCAAAACTGGTCACTGGTGGGTTTTACTACTATTCAGGCTGTTTGGTTCCAAACTCCCTCACATGCTCTGTTTAAATAAGGTGGGATCTTCTTCACCCTTTTGGCTACCATGGGAATGGGTGGCTAGGCCACATTTCTTATAAGTGAAAAGACCTCTCCTCTTGTTGCTTGTTTAAGGGATAAATTACCATGAACCGGCTGCAGTGTTATGCGGATAGGTAAAGGAAATTGGGAACAAGGAGGCATTTTTGCAGCGATCCTACGAGATATTTATTTACAAGTTTTCCGAAACTTCTGCTGCTTTGGCCAACAATCCCAATGCACAACATCCCTTGTATTTAGAAACTGAACGTACGAATTCAAATAAGAACTGCCTTGTACTATTTACTTTGGAAGCTAGTTCTTTACACACCTGTGCTTGATGGCAAGTGGTAGATACCGTAGGAAGGTTATTTTTGCACCATAGTTTATATGTGGGTGCAGCCTGTCTTTTTACCATACTGGGTTTTTTATTATTATACAGTGCCCAAATGATTATGTTTATGGATGATGTAAGGTAACTATAATATAGAGATTGACATAGACAAGTAGGCTGTTTTTGTACACCTTCCTGGGCTGGAGAACTGAATCCCAAAATTTGGAGAACTGCAAATTTCAAAGAATGGCTGCATTTTGGTTTCTATACTGCTTCAGAAAGTGTGGACGAGATAGATTTGTCTTTAAATGTGAACTGAATTGAATTTATCTCCCATACCTAGAGCTGGGCGAGCATTACCCAGTAGGATTTCTGTTTGAACTGAGAGTCAGTGCCTGCCTGCCTGCCTGCCAGTTATGGAGGAACAGAGGAGATACACCGGGGATTTTTATCAGAGAGGAATGAACTTTTTATTTAAAAAACTTGACTTTTGATCCCTGAAAAGCTCTTTGTATATGAAGCCTAGCTTTTAACCAGATGTCTAATTTAAGGTAATAGACTCATAGAATTGTATAGTTGGAAGGGACCACGAGGGTCACCTAGTCCAACCCTCTGCAATGCAGGAATCTTTTGCCCAATGTGGGGCTCAAACCCATCACCCTGGGATTAAGAGTCTCATGCTCTACCGCAGGGGTCGGCAAACTACGGCCCGGGGGCCAGGTGCAGCTCACTAGGCTCGTAAATCTGGCCCGCCGACCTGGCCTCGGACGGGCTGCAGCGTGTGGTACACGCCACCTGGGGGCTCCGTGGGGACAGGCCAATGGAGTGGCTGCTGTTCGTCAATAACGCCGGTGAGCGGCAGCGCTGAGACGCGCTTCTGAGCACGTGCAGAGTGCGTTCCTCCTCCAGGTCCAGAGGCAGCTGCGGGACCAGCTTGCAAGGTATTTATATTTTTCAAAATATAGTCCAGCCCCCCCCCCACAAGGTCTGAGAGACAGTGGGCTGGCCCCCTCATGAAAAGGTTTGCTGACCCCTACTCTACCGACTGAGCTATCTAAAGAGCCATTAGAAGAGAGCCCTATTGGATCGGACCAAAGTTCTCTCTAGTTCAGGGGTCAGCAGCGGGCCGGTCCACAAATAATGCAGAGATGCATTTTAAATAGAAGCACACATTCTACTCATGTAAAAACACCAGGCAAGCCCCACAAATAACCCAGAGATGCATTTTAAATAAAAGGACATTTACCACTCGTGTAAAAACACGCTGATTCCTGGACTGTCCGCGAGCCGGATTTAGAAGGCGATTGGGCCGGATCCAGCCCCTGGGCCTTAGTTTGCCTACCCGTGCTCTAGTTCATCATCCTCATTTCAAAAGCGTCCAATCAGATGCCTCCAGGAAGTCACATGGGCACAAAAGCAATAACTCCTGCTGAACATGGCAGTACTATAAAGCCATTATGATTAAGAGTCACTGATATTTGCCCAATCCATCTAAGCACATTCAACATCATCATCACAGCTTGTAATTGTTAATTATATACATTAATCATGCAGTGAAGAAATGCTTGCCTAGTTACAATTATTTATTTCTCTTCATTGGTCCACGTGTATTTATTTGCCTTCTTTCTTTAGAAGCTGTCATCTTCATGAAGACAGTGATTCAGCTTCGTTAACTGAGGTCAACCTAGTCAACTGAATTTGTGTTTTATTGTCTTTTATGTTGTATCTGTTTTTACGATACCGTTGTTTCCATGTTGTATTTCTTGCATTCTGCTTAGAGGTTATTACAAATTAAATGGTATAGAAATGCTTTAAAATAAATAAATGCTTACCTACCAACCTACACACAAGAGCTTTATCAAAAAGATAAACCATACCATATATTTTTACCATACCATATATTTACCATACCATATATTTTTGCTGGACCAGCTTTGTAGCTGTAGCTATATGGAAGCATTCAAAATGAATTTAATTCTTTGTTGGGTAGAAAAAAATAGCTAATAATAGGTATATAGAAAAATGAAAATTGATCTCATATGCAATGCTTTCCATTTCTTTCTCACTCTGACCTGTTTCTTTCCTTCCTGGGATATAATAGTATATGTGAAATCACTGCCTCTGTGTTTTGGTTCCTGAAATGGTCAGCTTGACCTACAGACCTATGAACACATGGAGGGATCTTTTGCAGGTTGTCTCTAGGGCAGGGGTAGGCAACCTAAGGCCCAATCGCCTTCTCAATCCGGCCCGCGGATGGTCCGGGAATCAGCGTGTTTTTACATGAATAGAATGTGTCCTTTTATTTAAAATGCATATCTGGGTTACTTGTGGGGCCAGCCTGGTGTTTTTACATGAGTAGAATGTGTACTTTTATTTAAAACTAGCGGACCCGGCCACGCGTTGCTGTGGCTCATTTTATGCTTATTACCATCAGTAGCAGCCGCAGCCAAAATAAACCCCCACCTACCCCCACCGGCGTCATGTGCACTCTGCACGCACTCAGATGCCCTCTCGTGGCCTGTGGCAGAAAAAGCCGAGGAAGGAGGCCTCTGACGCCGTCTGAGGGAAAAGCACTATGGAAACGCACAGATAAAAAAACGCACATTGGGAGATCACTGAGGGACGATCACGGTGGCCATTTCCCGGTGTGCCTTGCCTGTGGCCTTTTCAAGGGGAAAAGTGCTAGTAACCCTCAACAGAGAGGATTTGATTCCATTTCCCAGAGTGCCTTGAGCGCGCAGTTGGTTGGGATAATAAGCCCACCGTTTCCCAGCATGCCTTGTGGTTTGGGCGAAAGAGCTTAGTTCACCCACAGGGCGCCTTGACTCCATTTCCCAGCGTGCCTTGCAGGTCCGGCCTAGTTAACTGTGAGAGGCGGCGGCCTCCATTTCCCAGCGTGCCTTTAACAAAAGAGATTTACATTTCCCTGTTTCCCAGCCAAGTTAATCACACCTTTTTGTCTGGCCCTCAGGTATCAGGAAGCCAGGAATTATCACTGAGACAATCACCCCCTCCTTCCTTGCAGAGAAACAGTTTGTCAGTTTGGGAGTGAAAATGGAGACAGGCCTGCGGCCTGTCTTCAGACATGTGGCCTTGTTTTGCTTGGCACACTTATGAACAATTATTATATATATAGATAAGACCTTGATATTCTTACAACACCTTGCAGGTCCGGCCTAGTTAACTGCGAGAGGCAGTGGCCTCCATTTCCCAGCGTGCCTTGCGGCTATTAAAAGCCTATTAAAAGCCGAGTCGACTATCAGGGAAAGAGGCAGGCCATCGCTCCTTTGAACTCATTTCCCAGACATCCTTGCAGCCCTGGCCTGAAGAGTCCATTGAGATATGACGCTGTCCTGCGATGAGCCTTTCTATTGGAAGCTGCTGATGACGTCTAATATGTGCGCCAATTTTTTTAGCGTTTATTCTATATTTTAGGTATGTCAGGTGTGGTTTCTTTTAATTTTTATTATGCCAGATCCTTCCTTGATGTTCATGGTACACTGTGTCCTAATTTGATGAGATTTGGTCCAGCGGTTACGGAGCAAGGTGGTGTCTGCCGCGCATGCAATTTATATATATATATATATATATATATATATATATATATATATATATATATATAGATGCATCTCTGGGTTATTTGTGGGGCATAGGAATTTGTTCATTCCCCCCCCCTCAAAAAAAATAGTCTGGCCCACCACATGGTCTGAGGGACGGTGGACCGGCCCACGGCTGAAAAAGGTTGCTGACCGCTGCTCTAGGGGAACCACAAGGTTCTGAGAGATCTCTTTGCCCAAACCTGATGGAATTGCTTTGAATGAAAAGCAAGCTAGTTTTCTCCTGCTCTGGACACTAAGACTCGAACCAATGACTTCAAGTTACAAGAAAGGAGATTCCGACTAAACATCAGCAAGAACTTTCTGACAATAAGAGCTTGTTCAACAGTGGAATGGTCTCCCTCAGGAGGTTCTCCTTCCTTGGAGGTTTTTAAGCAGAGGTTGGACGGCCACTTGTCAGGGATGCTTTAGCTGAGATTCCTGCATTGCAGGGGGTTGGACTAGATGGCACTTGGGGTCCCTTCCAATTCTACAATTCTATGCAAATCCTTTTCATTCAACAAGCTTGCTGAAGACACAGTTTGGCCTTCCTGATTTTTGCCAAGCATTCATAATCAGCCCCGAGACACCCTTTTGAGACACGCATTATTGATTACAACATATTATCAGTTTCTTCAGACTTCACTTATATCCTCCCGGCAAACCAGACAATTCAATTAGATGATGTAGATGAATGATCTATTTTGTAACCATGACTTAATGAAATGCTCTGTCTGCAAGGACAGATTGTGAACCTTGCTACGTACAAAGTGATAATCCGAATACCTCTATTCACTTGCATCATAAATAAAGGCATCCTTTTTAATGAGATACCAGGCTTGGAAATGGATGTTGTAACCGCA
Source organism: Darevskia mixta (assembly GCA_034641385.1). Taxonomy (NCBI): domain Eukaryota; kingdom Metazoa; phylum Chordata; class Lepidosauria; order Squamata; family Lacertidae; genus Darevskia; species Darevskia mixta. The sequence goes on from JAWWNH010000001.1 coordinate 27,458,049, forward strand.
TTTCTTCATTATGTGTAACTTTGTTTACAGCTTTTAATACTCCATCCATAGCTTGGGGTCCATTGATCACTAGATTTCATATGCTACCTCACGTGCTGACCATTGTGCAAGTAAACTCTTTGAAAAATATCAGAAGGGATTTTGAAGTGATGATGACATGAGCAGAGTCCTGTCTCACCCTCCCATCCTCACAGCAAGGAATGTATTGTATTATCTGTTTGGTACTTGCAATTGATTCAGAATATACCATCTATTATGAGGGGTGCCCACATTTAAATTACAGCTTTTCCCTTCTAACTGTACCTGAGTAAGGGCTAGTAAAGTTTTGGGCCACCACTTGTGCATTCTAAAGGTGGAGGGGCGGTGGGGGGGTATCTGTGAATTCTGTAGATGGTGTTGTAGTTGTTTTTTTAGGGGGGGACTCCCTAAACCCTAGAAATTAATAAATGGTAGGATTTTGATTGTTTGGGATATGAAGGGAGAATACAAGCCGCAGAGGAATTCCAGGGCTAGCCTATGCAAAAAATGACCTGACCAAGTGAGGGCCATTAAGAAACAATACAAGGCCATTGAGGGCCATTGGCAATGCAAGAGAATTGCCTTCCCCCTTGCCCTGAGGTGTGAACAGAGACGGGTTTGGAAGGTTGCCAGGGTAGCTGTATGACATGGCAGGAAAAGGGGGTTTCGTAGCAAGGGGTTCTGGGAAGAAGCAGCAGCAGGAAGAAGGCTGGAATCCATCTTGGGCAGGCTGGCTGAAGGCTGGCTGCACTGTTGTGGGGTACAATCCCCTCTTGAAATTACCAGGTTGTAAGATCTGGACTCCCTTCATGCAGACTGAATGTGTAAATAGGTGAATAAACCATACAAATTCTGTACCAACACTGGAGGAACACTCATGTCTTGTCCATGACTCATTTTAGATGTTTGCCAGCATGCTTTTTATACCTTGCATTCTGCAAGTTTAGTGGGACCACCAGCTGGTGTATCTTCAGTATGGGATTGCACCATTGTGTAGAGTTTTATTCTGGTTATCCTATATTTTGATGTATTGGAATCAATCTCTAAATTCAGCAGTCCCAAGAGCTTGTCCCTGTCTTTCCTTCCCTCCTTTAGCTCCAGCTTCCTCTTCTGTCTGTTTAGATCAGCTTTCCCCAACCTGATGTCCTCTAGATGTTTTGGACTACAACACCCATCAGCACCTGCCAGGATGGATCAAGTTGGATGTGGCTAATGGGAGTTATAATCCAAAACATATTAAGGGCACCAAGTTGGGGGAAATTGATTTACATAATCAATTGTTACTACCAATCTTATGTTGCATATTGTACAGCACCTCGTGAAATTAAAGTTTTGGTTCCGATGGAATACCATGAACAACAATGGAAAGTATCAATTTCCCATCCCATCCCATGGGATGCCACAGGGGAGTCTTTTTATAGGAAAGAGAAATACTAAAGGGTTGGTGTGCCGATTTTGGGCTTCTTAGATTTGCTCCTCCTGCCAGAAGTTCAATCCCTGTTCCCTCCCCCGGAAGTCTGCTTAGGACTGACAGTCCATTAATCAGCACCCAGCCCTGAATACAAATATATATGGAAGAGGCAACCCCTCATTCCTGTTCTCTACTTGATATTGGGGCAATTCCCATGGCCAGCTACTGTTACAGAATCAGCTGCATAATGAACAACCATAAATTAACTACAGATCTTTCTTTGCTGCCTTCAAAATATGGGAGGAGCAGGCATGGACCACCTGTTTGGAATGATGTAAATTAGACATGCTGATTTTCCCCCAATTATATTTGCATAATTAGTATGTCATACTTGCATGTTAAGCTAATAGCAGTTGCCTGGATTGGAGTCTTGTGCAGACGAACTCTAAAGGTGAACCTGTTACACTTGCCAAATGTCCAATGAGTAGGACAACCAGCAGCATCCCTCTTGCGTAGAGTCTCTGCATAGAATGTCTCCAATGGCATTACTTGTTTGTTTTTAAGCAGGCATTGTGATTCTCTGCAGCGATTGCCAGATCTGGCCAGCTCTCCTACAGACGCAGTGGTGCAGCCACTCCTGTATGGTCGTTCGGCTTCTGCAGCTTCTACAGTCCCCAATTTCTTGACTGGTTGATCCTCACAGAAGTACCTGCCAAGACTGCAGAATGGCAGTCTGGCTTCGGAGAGGATTGGACCTGGTTACTAAGTAGGCACTCTCAGATTCTGACGGCTGTGATGATCGCTATATACATTTCTCCAGCAGGAAAGGTCAGCTCAGTCCAAAGAAGGCTGGCTAATTTCCATGCAAAAGACAAAGAGGCTGCGGAAAATGTTGTCCTCCAGACACGAGGTAGAATACGAGTCAGGGAATGTAGAGGTTTTAACCGTTTGGACAGATGCCTGATCTGTACAGTCTAACTGGAATGGGAGTAGTTGCCATGGGATCTTAACATGTATATTTTGAATTGGCAGTTTAGCACCTTCATTATTAACTGAAACCAAGTGGAATTCTGATGAGAAGGCAGATGTTACCTACAGTTCAATCACCTTGATTATGTTATATATTTATTTTCCAGCCCTGCCTATAGTCAGTCAGACATTACTTAGCTGCCACTCAAACTTTTTTTTTTATTGAAAAGGGCCACTCAGTTAATATTTGAGTTTGCTTAATTTCATTCTTACTTATTCAGCAACAGCATGGTTCTCCCAACCTCTGCACAGCTTTCTAAACTTTCTGAAAACAAAGAGATGGGAGAAATGGGGAAATCAATGGGAATCAATAGTATGAGACAATCCTGCGGCAACACTCAACACACGTGCAAACGTGTTATTCCAGAGATGTGGTATTTCAAGCTCTCGGGTGCACAGTCATGGCATGCCTTATGAAAGTTGAACCATGTTTTTATTACTTGGGTGGAAACATGTGGATTAGCAAGAACCATTATGTCCCAGTTAGGGTTCAAAATAAATTTGTTTGGGATTACAGACACCAATGGTTGCACAGGATGAACCCCCAGAGTGGGATAATTACAGAAAGTGACATGATTAGTTTAAATAATACATAGACTGTACAAATTCGGCATTGCCTGGACCAACAGCTTATCCTGGACCTATTTGTCTATGACACAGAAAAAAGATGGAGGAGCAGGGGGATATTACTGTTGCCGTGGAACAGGTAAGGGGAAACTTTGGGCATCCAGATGTTGCTGAACAACAGTGCCTACCATCCCTGCTTGCTGGGGCTGGTAGTTGTAGTTCTGTAACATCTGGAAGGCCACAGGTTTCCCTGTGAGCAGTGAGTGATGCTGCAGATCTGGTAGGTGGCACTGGAGGCCTGCAGGTGCACCAGAGAAAGCATGAATGGAAATGATGGGTTTGAGCCGCACAAGGAGAGGAAATGCAGTGAACTGGGAAACGGAGCAGATAGAGAGGTCTGCTGGTGCAGGTCCCCAATGGATGCAGCGGGGAGGAAGGAAATCCAGTTTGGTATAGTGGTTAGGTGCCAGACTAGGACCTGGGAGACCAGGGTTCAAATTTCCAATCACCTATGAAGCTCATTTACCAACATGAAACTGACCAAACTGCGGGAGGCAGTGGAAGACAGGAGTGCCTGGCGTGCTCTGGTCCATGGGGTCACGAAGAGTCGGACACGACTAAGCAACTAAACAACAATGAAGCTCATTTGTTCTTTATTATTTAAACTTGGCTACTACTTTTTCTACATAAATGTGCACCCAGCAAATGACAGAATAGAACAGAAATACAAAACAGCAATACATATCAACAGGGGCGTAGCAACGGGGGGGCGGGCCGCCCCGGGTTCCACCCCAGAGGGGGGTGACACTTTTTAAAAATAAATAAATTTTGAATTAACTTCATTGAAAAAAAGAGATAATAGACACACATACAACCCCCCACACCTCACAAAGTGGCACCATCAGAGGGGGTGACACTTTTTAATTTTTTAAATTTTTTAATTATTTTTTTATTTTAACTTTATTGAAAAAAAGAGATAATAGACACACACACACACACACAACCCACCTCACCGCACAAAGTGGCACCATCAAAGAGGGGTGACACTTTTTAATTTTTTTAATTTTTTTTAAATTTTTATTATTATTTTTTATTTTAACTTTATTGAAAAAAAGAGATAATACACACACACACACACACACACACACAAGACCCCCACACCTCACAAAGTGGCACCATCAGAGGGGGGTGACACTTTTAAAAAAAATTTAATTTTTTTAAAATTAAAGTGGTGGGGGGTGACAAAAAAAATTCCGCCCCGGGTACCACCTGGGCTTGCTACGCCTCTGCATATAAAAGCATTAGTATACTAAGCAGTCTAGTTCCAGTTCATTGCAATTATAATTACATTGTGGATATGTGCATGCAACACACATTTTGTAAACACGTAACAAAATAATCAACAATAATTTAATATGTTCAGTATCTTAACGCTCTGTTTGCATACTTGCTATTTTTTTGTTTTGATTTTGTATCTTGATACTTTTTAAAATAAAAGAACGACAACATCCCTGCTCTCTCAGTATTCAGGTTACCATAAAGTTCTATTGCGATCCATGAAGTCAATGATAAGTATGCAAAAGAAAGTCTTATTTCACATCCTGAAACACAAAACTGAAGAGAATGTCTGGGGCATAAATTCAAAGTCAGTGTTTTACTTTTTACCTCAGGGCTCTTCTCTTGTTTCGTTCATCAGCAGCTCTCGACCGAGCCAAGCTCATGAATAAACCCATCTCATTATTCAAATTGATGACTACATATCAGGCGTCTCAGGCTCTGTTTCTGCTTTAATAAATGAAGGCAGGGGGTTTCAGACGCGGTTTTGTGTTGCGGTAGAATAGACACAGCAGTACTTTTTCAGGTGTGCCCCAACACAGGAAAATAGGGAATGAGCTGCACAAGTAGACTTTGCTGTAGCTTGTATGAGTGACTGAGCTCTTAGCATTGAATTCTAGTTAAGGGTCACTAACCAAACCAGTATAAATTAATTCTGCTTGTTTATTTGAATTGTAAAGTCCATGTGCCTAAGTGAACCGCAAGGATAGCTTGGAACCCTGTGCTTTTGGCCTACAGGGTTAAACCTGAGAGACCCACTTCAAGTCCCCAGTGGCATGGGAAGCACAAAATTGTTAGGGGGCCCAAAATTTCAACACCCAGTGCTGCCTCAATACAGCTGCGCACTTCCGTTGCTGGGCTCCATTGAAAACGGCTTCTCCATGAGAACCAGGGAGTGACCTCTCCAGATAAGGGAACAACTCTTCTTTATCTTTGTGGCTGTGGACACCATTAGGCAGTTGATTGTGCATATGTACTCTGTTCGTTTCCCTCCCTCCCGCTCACCTCCTGTGTGGTCTTGGGAGCTGGCAACCCACGGTATGCCATGAGCAACGGAGTTCACCGGACTACAATGGGTTGAATGCAGTCTTCTCAGCCTGACCACATTTCACAGGACAGTTACGGAGATACTAAGGAGAGGGCATGTAAGCCGCTCTGAGCTCCTTTAAGGAATGGCGGGCAGGCGAATGGTAAACTTGCTCCTGCTTCTTGATTTCTCGTAGGTATTTCACAGAATCACAGAATCATAGAGTTGGAAGAGACCACAAGGGCCATCCAGTCCAACCCCCTGCCAAGCAGGAAACACCATCAAAGCATTCCTGACAGGTGGCTGTCAAGCCTCTGCTTAAAGACCTCCAAAGAAGGAGACTCCACCACACTCCTTGGCAGCAAATTCCACTGTCGAACAGCTCTTACTGTCAGGAAGTTCTTCCTAATGTTTAGGTGGAATCTTCTTTCTTGTAGTTTGAATCCATTGCTCCGTGTCCGCTTCTCTGGAGCAGCAGAAAACAACCTTTCTCCCTCCTCTATATGACATCCTTTTATATATTTGAACATGGCTATCATATCACCCCTTAACCTTCTCTTCTCCAGGCTAAACATACCCAGCTCCCTAAGCCGTTCCTCATAAGGCATCGTTTCCAGGCCTTTGACCATTTTGGTTGCCCTCCTCTGGACACGTTCCAGCTTGTCAATATCCTTCTTGAACTGTGGTGCCCAGAACTGGACACAGTATTCCAGGTGGGGTCTGACCAGAGCGGAATACAGTGGTACTATTACTTCCCTTGATCTAGATGCTATACTCCTATTGACTCCTATTTGATACCATTAACCATGGTATCCCCCTGGACTGGCTCTGGGAAATGGGAACTGGGCACCCTATACTACTGTGGCTCCAATCCTACCTTAAGGAGAGTGCCTTTTAGCCCAGCGGCTATGTTATGGGGTGCCACAGGGAACTCTCTTATATCTGGTGCTATCTAATACAGTGATCCCTCGACTTACGAATGCCCCGACTTCCGTATTTTTCGAGTTACGAGGGATCAAAGGGGCCACGCGCTTCCAAATTTTTCCGACTTCTGAAAGGAAGTCGTGGCCGTTTTAGATAGGGTTTTCTCGAGTTACGAAGTTTAGATAGGGTTTTTTTTCGACCTATGAATTTTTTCTCCCCAATGCATTCCTATGGGGACTCGACTTACGATTTTTTCGACTTCCGACGGTCCCGTCGGAACGGATTACCTTCGTAAGTCGAGGGTCCACTGTATTGACATGAAGCCATCAGGAGTGGTCGTTAGGAGTTTCGGGATGAGGTGTCATCCATATGCTGAGGACACTTGGCTCTATTTCTCCGTAACATCTGTATCAGGAGAGAACGTGCAGTCCCTGGACTGTTGCCTAGGCGTAGTGGTAAAATGGACGAGGAAGAACAAGCTGCACTTGAATCCTAGCAAGACGAACTCAGTGGGAGTAAGCCGTCCCTGTACCTGAGAAATTGGTCAGTTGCCTGCTCTGGGTGGGGTTGCACTTCCCCTGAAGGAGCAGGTTCACAATTTGAGGGTGCTTCCGGATCCAGCTCTGTCACCAGAAGCTCAGGTGGTGTCTGTAGCTAGAAATGCCTTTTACAGACATTGCTCTCAGGCTTTTATATACATTATTTACACAATGAGTCCCGTCTGATTGGCTGATTCTGCTCCCCTCCTGGAGCCTGGTTGGTCTTCTCCTGCAAGCCAATCAGTTGTTGCATTCTAGGATCCTACCTGCCTATTGTTCTAGGATCCAAGCTTAGTACATAACATGCAATGAACTCTATGTGGGGCCTCCCTCACGCTTGATCCAGAAGCTGCAGCCGATGCAGAATGCTGACTGGTGTGAGGCCTTGTCAGCATATAACATCTGTGCTCAGAGATCTGCCCTGGTTGCTGATTTGCTGTCAGGCCAAGTTCAAGGTCTTACTATTAGCATATAAAGCGTTTTACAACTAGGGACCAGTTTACCTAGGAGATCGCCTTTCCCTTCGTGCGCCCACTCGACCACATGCCCCACTCACAGTGGTCAAGATCAGGGTCCCTTTTTCTCCTATTCACTTTTTAAGAGCAATTTATGTAATTCAGAGCTTTCCAAACTGTGTGTCATGACACGTTAGTGTGTCGGCTGCAGTGTGTCACACAAATGCTCACCGCGCTCCTCCCGGGGCTGAAAAGGGGTTACTTTAACCTCCGGTTTGCTAGTAAAACTGAATTACTGTGTTATGAAATAATGCATGTCTAAAACGTGTGTCACCAACATTAAAAGTTTGGAAAGCTCTGATGTTAATAATAATAATAACAATAATAATGTTAGTATTTATACCCCTTGGTTGCCCTAGCCACTCTTATCACCAGAATATTTGGCCCCTAGTCACAGCTTGCAAAGAGAGACTCAGAACCATAAGGGGAAAGTTGCCATCCCACTTAAGTGTGCCAAGGCCACAACTCCAATTGGAAAACCTGGGTAATACTGTGATCTGGGTAAGCCCAAACTGGTTGGATTGCATGTATGTGTTTACTCTTTGCAATAAGGTACACATGAAGTGCAAATAACTTAATTCAAGCGGAACACAGCTAAATGTACTATTACTCTTTTTGAAAGCTAGCATACAGATTCAAACGTCATGTTTGTTCAAGGAATCACTGCAGTGACAAGATTGCTCAGGCCTTTTCTCCCTGCATAGGCTAAACTCGTGGAGGAGGAAATGGGACCTCTGAGCCGCTGGCCCTGCTCCCAGGGTCAAGATGACATGTGCAAAGAGGTGATTGCATACAGGTGTCACCCTAATCCTTTGCAGGCATCGTCTGCCTGTCTGTGCGGAAGCTGCAGGGAAGAGGAACAGCAGTGGGTGCAGTCCTTGCTAGAACTCAGTTCCGGCACCTCTCAGGTGGGCGCCATTGCCATTCCAAGAGAATGAGAGAGGTGTTCGTGGTGGGTTCCGGCACCTCTTTTACTAGAAAAGCAGCACTGCTCCTGTCCCACTTCTGTGTTTAGCTTACAGATAGATGCAGCTCCTAAATGGGTCAGAGGTTTCTCTGCAATCAGAAAATATGTGGTTTAATTTATTCTTGCAGTGCACCTTTTTCACCTTGGGGAAACGGTCTCCACTTTGTAAGCAATGGATGAGTTGATGTTTCTAAGAGATCTCTTTAAAAATGCATGGCTTAAACAGTCCCTGCTTAATGTTATGCCTCTGTGCAGTGCCTCTTTGATTATTAATATCTGTCTATTCCATAGCAGGCAATGATTTCTGGAAGCAGCGGGTAGACAACCATCTGCTATGTGTAGAATATGTCTATGACACAGCCATACCCAGGCCATTCTGCAACAAAGGGTTGGTTGAAAAGGTAGTTTATATGTTGTAGTCTTATAGCAGAGAATCTGTGGCCCTCCAGATGTGGTTGGACTACAATTCCCATAATCCTTGACCATTGGCCATCCTAGCTGGGGCTGATGAGAGCTGGAATTGGAGTCCAACAATGTGAGGAAGGCCGCAGGTTTTCCCCCTGCTGCCTTATAGGATCGTATGTATTTGCTTCTGCTTTAAATGGCTTCAACTGAGCTTTCATGTCTCTATACTAAGCATACTTTATTCCAGGAGCAAAGTACCAAGTGCAAATTACGTGCTCATCTTTCCCACTCCCTGGGACGTTTCTGTGATGGAAGTAAATTCACTTGGTGCTGACGATTAGGTGCCGTTACTTGTCAATCAATGTTACTGGAATTCATGGAGCCGGTTCCTGCTCACGTCGTGTTACTAGGAACCATCGGCTCCACTGAATTCGACAGGAAGTAAGGTTCAGACCCATAACAGCATCATATGCAACTCTAGAAATGATAATTGGCCAACCACAGTGGCCTCCTGTGGCAGGATACTGAATTTGCTTGGAGTATGCTACTTCTAACATAAGCTAGTAAAGTGCCCAGGCTTAAGTTATGGCAGCTACACAATTCATACGACAAACGTGAAAAGGTGTTGATGATACACATTTTTTATACATGCCTCTTTAAACACTTTGTGCACACATCTGGGAACCCTGATTGGGCCAGGGACTTCAGACTTGTGTGTGAAGATGCTTTTAGGATACATGAATAGGTATATGCGTCAGCTGTACCTCAAGGCAGGTTAGCCTAGACAGTGATGGCTAACCTTGACACTCCAGATGTTTTGGAACTACAACTCCCATCATCCCTAGCTAACAGGATCAGTGGTCAGGGATGATGGGAGTTGTAGTCCCAAAACATCTGGAGTGTCAAGGTTAGCCATCACTGGCCTAGGAGGTGCATGTCAGGCTGCAAGGCTTCAGGGGTTGACCTGTGGCACCCTGTGCAATGCCAAAATTTGCACCACCACCCTGCATCACTTGCATACAATCCTGGCCCCAAAGGCAAACTAACCACATGCTCAAATGCTTATATTGAACGTGGTTGGCATTTTCAGAAATTTGCTGGCCGTAGTCCCTGACAAATGCAAGTTGCCTGGAGTACTCCCTGCCACTTGGCAGCCCCTTAGATTTATTAGTAATCAGGGATCTGTCTTCAGCTGCCCATACTTTCTCATCAGAATCCTCGTCCTGCTCAGTCCAGTCTAAATCATTATCAGTCTCCCAGGTGTCATGGGACTTAATGAGATTTCTGTGAGGGCCAGGCATGCAACCAGTGGCGTACATTTAAATTTTTCATAGGGGAACAGTTAGGGCCAGAGGCTCCAGCTGTATGGCGCCCCCCCAAAAGCAGCAGAACTATGTCCCCCCAAAAGCTCAACAACTTGGGCCCCCCCTATGAAAAGCTCAATAACTTTGGCTTGCTCCCCCCCAAAAAAGTTCAACAACTTTGGCTTGCCCCCCTAAATAAAGCTCAACAACTTTGGTTTGCCAAATGGGTAGATCACTGCTTCCCCCCCCCCCCCCGGGAGTAGATCGCAGTCTCTTGGGAGTTGGATGCCCCTGCTCTAGACCTTTGGTGGCTACATGCTGGCTGAGCTAAGATCTCAGTTCCTCCCACCTGGTAAGCCAAGCCGATATACAGGGGCCAACAACATCATTTATCAACCCTGCACTGCACTATTACCTGCAGACGCTCAGCCTATAGCTGACTCACAAGTGGATCTTCCCACATCCTGCTGCCACTTATCCCTGGAGCCCAAACAGTAAACAAAACCCAAAATCCTTGCCAGTCTCAAAGGTGTCTGAAGTGAAGAATGTCGCGAACCTCCCTTTACACACTCTGTGTCACCCTGTTATAAATGTTTGTCAGTAATGCAGTTATTATCTTAAAACCCTCACACCCTGCCCTCCGAGGTTCGACTAAAGACCGACCTCCTTAAAACTCTGGAGATCCCAGTGACAAGAGTGTTCAACGTCCAGTTATACCCCCCGGCTCCAGGCTATCCCGATGAAAACCTTTTAACCTACAGCCCTGGGTTCTAATCACCAAGAAACCCCCCTTTGCTGTCTCAGCTAGCTAGCCTCTGCTAGCTACACTGTGGCGTTTAAGGTTTACACCCTCTTAGCCCCTCCTTAATGAATCTCTAGGACACAGACTGTTTCTAGTTTTGTCCTCTCTCTGAGATCATTACACTGAGCTTTGGTATAACACGCTGGACCTCATGGACGACGATACTTGGATGGTTTAAACAAGAACTAGTTTTTATTGTTTAACAAGCATAACGGTTTCAGACTTTATCACATGTAGTTCATAGTTTCTTTACAGTTTCTGATGACTCCTATAGCCTACCCATATACCTCCCTCAGTCTACTCTATCTCCTCCCTTCTCTATCGCTCTCTCTCAACTACCACACAACACCAACCAACCACCAACTCCCCTGACCAACTGCCGTTCCCCCCCTTTAAACCCCCAGGAGGTTCTGCCTCTCTGGAGTGAACTGTCAATTAACAGGTTCTATGTTTAACCTTGTAAACGCTGGGGAAAGCTTAACATTTCACAAGGCCAAAAAGGGCTGGTTCGCCACAAAGAACACGCTTAATAGTTGAAGCAGGTGAGCTAAGCTATGCATGAGCACGCTGATTTGCTAGCTTGGCAGAGGCTCTTTCTATTAGCAAGAATATTCACACGTTTATTTATTTTTTCAAAAAAAAATTATTGGTATTTTACAAGTTTTATAACAATCACATATTTTCTTATTCATAAACACTTTAAACACATATAAACATAAACACATAAAAACAAACAAAAGATATTTATCATAGTCTCTATATCATAATTTCTAAATACTTAATATCTTATATACTGAACATCTATTCTAATCTGAGCCTCTTTTACTCTTCTGAAACATACTAAGTTCAAATATTACAGTATTTCTTTAAATATTTTCTAAATTTCTTCCAATCTTCCTCCACTGTCTCCTCCTTCTGGTCACAGACTCATCCAGTCAGGTCTGCCAGCTCCATATAGCCCATCATCTTCATTTGCCATTCTTCTATCGTAGGTATCTCAGTGTTAGAATATGCACACATTTAGGAACAGTCTGACCTTTAGCACTTTTACATCATGAGCTGACACATATGTTTCTACTGATATTTGCGAAAACCTGCTCCACCATGTCATGCTCCTACCCAGTGGAAAGTGAGCCATGCCTCTGCGAAGGCGGTAGAGGTCAGGGACAAGAGTGTGACATACTGGACACACTGTGACCCGTCCAGGTCAGGCGAAGTGTGCCTCAGCCCTGTCATTCCTACAGTGCCAATAACCAGTGAGGGGGAAATTGTACAAACCAATAACTATCTCAATATACAGTAGGTTTCCCCTACATGGGGATAAAAATCTATCTATCTATCTATCTATCTATCTATCTATCTATCTATCTGGGTTGGGGAGAGGGTACACAAAAATATAAATACCGGTAAATCACTACTACAGAATAATTCCACAGACTGAATAATGCTCAGTTAGCCCAGCAGTGGGCAGACTTCTCAAGCACAAATATTTTTCCCACCAAAGGATTTTCTTAAAAGTGGTTCAACATTACTTGCCATTGCCATGTACATCTGCTGGAAAAGGTGCTGGGACTGGAACCCCCAGTTTCACAGGAGGCTCTGTAAGGATCAAATACATTTTTTAAAAAAAAGGTGTCAAAGGAAGGTAGTTTTCCCCGCCTCCCCTTTCAGTTGTATATTTGTGCTCTGAGAGCTGAGAGAATAAGACGCACACGAGATAATTTTACTTCAGGAAATGGGCAGTAACAGAGGCAAGCAAACATTACTGAGTGGAAATAAATGTATTATTGTTTCAAAATCTTTCTATGTATCGGCAAGATTTCTCAGTGAAAGCGGTGGGTGATATTACATCCACAGTACTCAAAATAGGAGGGAAGTGGAAGTTTTATTTGAGAGCCCCCTCATCAACCCCTCCAATTTTGGTAAAGTAAGTTTCTTGTTGTAGCCTTCTAAAACTAGTAACTACCTATGGGGTCATCACAAAAAGCTAGGGGCTAGCCCCCTTCCTCTCTTTCAGACCTTCCCAGTGTCCCTTTTTTTCCAGGGACAGTCCCGAATTTAGAGAAGCCACCCCAGTTTCTAATTTGATCCTGGAATGTCCTGCTTTTCCTTAGGACGTCCCTATTTTCATTGGAGAAATATTGGAGTGTATGGAGTTATGTGATCCCTGAGCCAAGGAGATAAGTGACTATACTACCTTTAGAAGACACCTGAAGGCAGCCCCGTATAGTGAAGTTTTTTTTAAAAACGTTTTATTATGCTTTTATATATGTTGGAAGCTGCCCAGAGTGGCCGGTGCAGCCCAGTCAGATAGGCACGGTATAAATCATGGGTAGGCAAACTAAGACCCGGGGGCCAGATCCAGCCCAATCGCCTTCTCAATCCGGCCATGGGAGGTCTGGGAATCAGAATGTTTTTACATGAGTAGAATGTGTCCTTTTATTTAAAATGCATCTCTGGGTTATTTGTGGGGCCTGCCTGGTGTTTTTACATGAGTAGAATGTGTGCTTTTATTTAAAATGCATCTCTGGGTTATTTGTGGGGCATAGGAATTCGTTTGTGGTTTTTTTCCAAAATATAGTCCGGCCCCCCCACAAGGTCTGAGGGACAGTGGAACACCCTCTGCTGAAAAAGTTTGCTGACCCCTGGTATAAATAATAAAATTGTTATGCAATAGGGTGTCCCTATTTTCATCGGAGAAAGTTGGAATGTATGTGCTTTGCTTTGAGGCCTGAGAGTCCCTATCAAATACGGTATCTCCCCCAAATTTTGCAGCTATCTCTAGTTTTTTCTTTCTCAACCTGTGTTTTTTGTATTTGTTCATGATTTATTAATAATGCTGTGAGTTTATTAATGCTTTATTGATAAGTTTTCATCTTTTATTGTCAGGAGTGAAGTTATGATTACCCAATGTTTTGAAAATTTAAATTTTGAAAAGCCTTTCAAAAGATGCAGAATTTACCAGATGACTTCTCTGCTATGTGAACATGTTTATATTAACTGTTTGAAAACTGGTTGAATTTGCATAGGTTACTTCATGTGAATAAAAAAGTGAGATTTTTGTTCATATAACAAACAAAACATCCAACATTACTTCCTTCCAACAACACCCCCATTCAATCACAACCCATCACTGCTTCCTCAAACAAACAAACTGAAAAATAATTGGCCCCTTCTTCAGCAACGCATATTTCCATATCAGTTTGTCATTTTAAAAAAGTTTTTTTTAAAGTTAAAGTCATCAGCGTTTTATCGTAAATGCCTCCTAATACGCACATTTTTCTATGGTTTTGCCTCATATGATTTTTCGCAAATCACCTTTCCCTAATGCATTTCTGTGTGCTTTTTTCACTCATATATCTGCACCCAAACTTCACCTTAGTATGTGAATTTTTGTACACACTGCATGGCTAAAGAGCTGCATTGCAGAATTCTTATAGTGAGCGAAATTCGAAGGATGACTAAGTTTTGGTTTGCATGCTGTTTCGGAAGTGTAAATTAGGTAGGCTTACATTTAAATGCAAACTGAGTTGAATATCTCAAGTCTGGACTCAGTGGAGTAGTCGAGCGACCACCTGGGGACAGGCCCCTGTGAGGCAACCAAGGAACCTCACAGATTTATTTATTTTATTTTATTTTATTTTGTAAAACAGCTGTTCAGCATTGTAAAAAAGTCTACAAATTACAGTTTAGCCTTCATCTGCATTCAGAATTTCTTTTCCCCCTCTGAACTCAGACAAAAGCCAGGATTGAAGGAAAGCGATGCAAGCAGCCACGGCAGTAAAACAAAAAAGTTCCCACATGGCAGCAATTAACAGGATGCCGTTTAATATCCGTATCCATGGGCAACTGCAAAGTTGGGGACCGCCAACCTCAAAAACATTGGTCATGATCTCTGAGGCAAGCAATGGTGAAATTATTGCTATTATTTTCGTTTCACAATGCATAATATTCCAACAAAATTGATTCGTTGGCAGGATGACTCACATTTGTCGTGCATTTCAAAATGGAATAACCTTTTTTTCATAGTCAAACGAGTCCCCTGTTGTCAGAGGTTCAAAGATAGTCACTTTGGAAGCACAAAGCAACACAGTCAAGTCTGAGCAATTGCCCCCGTTATGTTAAGGATTTCGACCTTGCTGTCACAAATTTACATTCATAGTTTGTGCCTCAGGTAATGCAAAACAATGGACGCTCATGTAGGCAGCGTGCCAGTCCGCTATTATAAAAAAAGGACAATGATTTTAGCAGTTTGGGATCCATGCCAAATCAGTCTTATTTCATTCCAGCGCATGCTAAAACAACAAGCCCTGTTTGTGATTTTGACAGATTTTGTTGCAAGGGTTGAAAAAAATGTGTGCAGGGTGGGTTTTTTAAAAAAAATTTTTTTAAAAAGAGCTCTCTCCTTACTTGTCACTTTGAAGGACAACAGAACTCTCAGATGTTATACTTAGCTCCTGGTAGCACATCTAAAGCAGGGTTCATCATTTAGCAGCAGGGCACATACATTGCAACTACAGAATAGGTCCAGGCAGGGAAAGATTAGTGCCGCATATCACTTAAAAACATCTACCAAATCTCTGAAGAGGACTTACTCTGTTTCTGGTCATTGGCAACAGGTCATGTGCAAACATAACCTGGTCTCCGGATGCATTCACCCGCACCACGACACCCAAATAAGCATTGCTATGCAGATGCAGAAGGCTGCTTCTGTGCACTGAACAGCAAGCGCCATAACTGGAAGACATGTTTTGCATATAGTAGTTCCAAGATTTAACTTCTGGCAGCAATGAGCAGTCCCGGATTAAACTCTGTGGAGGCCCCTAGGCAGTCAAAATTAGACAGGGGAGGGGGCGCCTCGCACTGTGATGCTTTCAAGCATCTAGTTGGCCACTGTGAGAACAGGATGCTGGCCTTTTCTTAGGTTCTTAAGGTAGAAAACATAAAAGTACAACGCAAAACCAATAAAAGAGCAGCATAGAAGCATGTTAAAACCAATAAAAGTGGGATTTCAGGGAATTCAAACAAATAAGCACGGGGTCCAAAGGCGGAGCCATGATTTATGTCAGCGGGCAGCTGGACACTAACCTGTCTGGCTCTAGCAGATTCAGAATGACATGTCTCAAGAACACTTGTTTTAAATTGCTTTCTTTTGACCCCAAGTGCTCAGAAAAATCTGTCAAAATCTTCAGTCATTTGCAAACTAGGAAGCTAAATAAAAAATTTACAACAGGGAGTACCTTTCGTGCTATTATCGAGTGTATTTTGAAAAACTGCAAAAAACACACCCATTTTTATCTTATTCTTTAAAAAATCTAGAACAAATTTTCTTGGATTTGCTGAGAACCTTTCAGCACTTCCTTCTCCAATTCCTCTTTTTTCCCAATGCAGTTTTTCTGTGCACACTCAGTAAGCATACCCACATATTCCCCCCCCCCCCACAAAACCTAGGCATTTGGGGTGTTCTGCACACGAAAGCTCATACCAATAACAAACTTAGTTGGTCTCTAAGGTGTTACTGGAAGGATTTTTTAAATTTTGTTTTGACTATGACAGACCAACACGGCTACCTACCTGTAACTAGAGATAAGATAGATAAAGATAGAGATGTATATGGAGAGAGAGAGAGAGAGAGAGAGAGAGAGGAGAAGCCAAGCCCCAACTTGGCGCCTTTAAACCAGGCGCCAAGGAGACCCAGTAGCGGCAGGGAAGACTCTGGAGCCGTCGGGCGCGTGAGGGTTTGCGTGCATCCCGCTGCCTGACGCCCCTGCAAGCCAATCAGAGGGCGCGTCCCTGAAGCACCTTGTGACAGGCAGAGGCGGCCGCCCCTCTCCTCGCCCCGAGCAAGAGAAGCTGGGAGGCTGGGCGGGCCCAGCTGAGGGCGGGGTTTCGTGTTCGCCGTTTGTCGCCGCTCCAGGGTTCAGGGCTTATTTAAGGCGGCCACGCGCAAACACGAGCACAGGCGCGCGCGCGCAACGCAGGCAGCTGCTGAGCATCCTTAGCAGCAGCAGCATCGGGCAGCCAGGGAGCCGGTGGGGGAGCAGCAGCAGCCGCAGCAGCCCGAACCAGACAAAGCAAAGATGGCAGGGATCCTCGCTTGGTTCTGGAACGAGAGGTTCTGGCTGCCGCACAATGTCACCTGGGCGGATCTGAAGAGCACCGAGGAAGCCACCTTCCCTCAAGTGGAGGACCTCTACCTGGCCTTCCCCCTGGCCTTCTGCATCTTCATGATCCGCATGGTTTTCGAAAGGTGAGGCTGGGATCTGGGATCTGGATGCTTCTCGCTCTCTCGCTCTCTCTCTCCAGCCCCACAAGCACACCCCCACCCCCCCACCCCCCTGGAAAGGGCTGCCCTCTTCTTCCCATAGGCAAACAAGCTCCCAACTCGCTCGTGTGGGGCTTGTTTTTATCTGGGCCATTGGGGTCTCTCCGCCTCTGGAGATGTTGGCTGTGGGGGTGGGGGGTGGTGAGGGGAGAGGGCTTTGCAGTTCGTAGACAAGACAGCCTCATGAGTGGGGATTATATGGGGTGTACGGATCAAACTTCTCTGAAGAATAAGAGGTGTGTGTGTATGTGTGTTGGTCGCCAGCATTGGTCCAATGCTGCCACACTGACTTAAAAAAACAAAACAAAAAACAATGCCCACTCAAAAGGCAAGGAGGCATTTTATTTTGATTAGAGAGGCTTTTCCCAGCTAAGCTTTGGATCACCTTCCTGGTCGCTCATTCCCCCAGATGCTTACCAATGGAGATTGTTTTGTGGTGGGCAACGTGCCTGTGTGATGGCATTCAAGGTAAAAATTCATTGATAAATGACCAGCACGCTTGCTAGTATCGGATGGGGGGGGGGGGGGAGAGACGACGACTATGCGCTTGACCCTGCTGAAAAATTCAGTGTTGTTGTTTTTGAAAATGGGAACTCCACATTGATGGTTCCACCAACTTCCTTGAAATAGGCTAATCGCCTCATTTCTAAAATGAGGAAAGCAGGGTTCAGGCAAGTCTGCCTGGAGCCCAGGCCTCAGACGTGCAAACTGCTGTCTAATAGCACAGCTGTGAGTAGGTAAGCTGTCAGAAGGAGGTAAAATGCTCTGTACATACTCAGAGGTACACATACCTTTTACCTTGTGTTCCAGATCTCATGTATGGCATTTTGAACACCTCATGGGTTTATGAGTCCTTGGTCGAAATAATCCTAAAAACACTATTCTGTGTGGAACACCTGACTGGGAAAAAAACCATTTCTTAAAAAGGTCACTTGTATACTTGGTGACATAGCTTGTAGGTTTTTTAAGTAAAGAGAATCAGTGTCATAAAACAGTAAAATGCTGTATACTTAATGAATGCAATCTGATTATTAATTAAGCTAGGAATGTGTCAGTTTTCAGTCCTTTGTTATACCTCCAAAATTATTTGCTCCAGGAAAAAGCCTGATGGTTAAGTTGGCAATCTTTCCTTTATGCTTTCTTTGTTGTTCCGTTGAAGAGCTGTTTCCCTTCATGATAAACACAGGACAACAACACAACAGAAAAGAATCCTTTTTGGAAATGCAGAATAATAATTGCTGTGATAGTTAACTGAGAACACCTCTTAAATTTTAAAGTTGGTGTTTATAATGATCTACATAAAATATATCACTTTTCTTAAATACTAACCCAAACTGATCATACACTAAATGTCAGCTAATGCAATGTGTGAAGATATTGTGTGGTAAGAATGTCTATTTATTGGCAACTAGTTTTCCTGGAGGGTCATTTTGAGTACTTCTGCCCTAGCCTTTTCTCCCAAGATGGACAACATTTGTTTACTTGTTTTGTCTCCTGGATTCTCAGGAATATGCTTTCCACACTGTTACATTCCTGCATTTTCCCTGTTGTCCTGCTTTTTAAAAAAGTGTTGTTGTTTTTAAGTGCTGTTTCATAGTGATTTTTAGACCTATCAAAATAACAGCTCAAAGCTTTCAAATATGACATAGTGCTATTGTTTCTCCTGGTGTAGTGGAGTGCTTGGTGATGTGCCCCTCCCTTTTCTACATTACCTACCTGTCTATAATTAACTTAATTGTCTCTATTGCTCCATCGTCTGCTGTGAAGTTCTTTAAACTCCTTCTGCGTTTAACCTGTATGGTAAAGGTGATCGTCTATATGGAATGCAGGGGGGGGTAGGGGGAAAGAGACCTTATCCACTATTTTTATTATCACATTATGGGATGGATGGATCCATGCACGTAAGTCTTGAGAATTTTTAAAAAGAAGGACATACAGAGCAAAAGTTATTGACTGTTGCCTAGGCTGCAGGACTGTCTTAGCATGGTAGCCTCAGCAACACAAGCTCTCACTGTCCTCCCTTGGTGTTGCTGGGTAAGTCTGTTCAGTACACCCATGGTAGGAGTGCATGATGGTGATGCCCGTTTCATATTGCCTCTTTTCCTTCCAAGTGTTCTCAGTCTCCATTGCAAGAGACTGGCCCATTTGGATAGGTGGAAATGGGCTTCCTATCAGTCCAAGAGAGGGGTGCAACTGTTGCTCCCCCTCTGCTTGTTGCTGCGGGTTCTTTTTTTCCTTGTCATCTCAGCTCTTTTATGGGGTGAGCTGCAACTATGACTGTCCTTCTCAACACTCTTTGCAATCGATTGTCCTAAAGCACATATTGTCTTGTATTGGAGACTCTCTGAAGGAACTTTGGTCTTATAGGATGATAACACTATAGTTTAAAAACAAAACAAAACCATACCACCTAGGGATTAGATAATACTCTACTGCCAAGGAGTAGGACTAATGCTAGTATGACATTAATCAAATAAAAAATAAACTGGTGAGTTTGTAACACAAAAAACAACTTTGTCAGAAGGCGGCTGTTTCCCATCCACAATATTTTGCTTTTTATTGCTCACAGGTATTCCCTATCTGGAATGTCACAATTCTGCTCTTCCCTTCTACTTCAAACATCCAATAATCTCTCTTTTGTTCTTCACCAGTAAAGAACAAACACTTTCTTAACAATGCACATTTTTAAGAGCCCAGAATTGGATGTACACTGAGCAATTTGATAACCTGATGCTCTGCATATGTTTACCAGGATGCCCAGGCCAAATATTTATTTCTGAATCCTTTATAACTACCCTTTCATAATATAGTGCAATGTCCATATATGGTTTTTACATAGTTCACATTATTGCTTTTTATAAAGAGATAGAAGCTCCCGTTTTCTCCTGCCTAAACTCAGGAAAAACGTATGCAGAATTCTCACTTAGGTAAACTACCATAGAGGCAAAATGTAGTACAACAGTTTGTTGATAAAATCAGCTCATAAAAGTTTGTACTTTACCGAGTTATGGAGGATGAGTTTAGTTACTTGCAGTTACACCTGAACCTCCGCATAATTGGTGTGAACTTTGTTGTCCCCTGTCTTTTGCGTTGGGGTGTATTCCCCCCCCCCAGGAACTGGGAGAAGAGGGCACTCCTTGGGTTGCCTTGGGTTGCTAGGCTGTCCCCTGTAAAGCTGGAATTGGAGGGAACAGTTTGTAAGGATTTGAAGGGAATAATGGGTGGTAGAAAAATTGGAGTTGAAGAAAGAAAGAAGTCAATGGAAAAGTAGGCCTAGGGGAAACCATGTGGCCTAGAGATGGGTTGTTCTGTACTATTGGCAGGATGACAGAGGGGGCCAGGGATACATAAGTACCCGTATGCTAGGTTTAGAGTCTCTTGTCTCCGAGGTGTCAGTATCATGGCAATATAGGGAGCTGGCAACCTTAGAAGGACAAGGGTGGGGTGTGATGCGATAGGTCAGGCACGTCCAACAGGTAGATCCTGATCTACCAGTAGATCACTGGACATCTGTGGTAGATCACTGGTAGATCACTGGCTCCCCACAAAGAAGCTCAACAACTTCGGCTCCCCCCAAAAAGCTCAATTTTTTTGCCCTGCACCCCCAAAAAACTGGGCTTTCCCCCTCCCTAAAAAAGCTCACCAACTTTGACCTGAACCCCAAAAAAGGGGGTAGATCACTGCCAGTTTTTAACTCTGTAAGTAGATCGCAGTCTCTTGGGAGTTGGCCACCCCTGCTTAGGTAATGTAGTTTATTTGAACTAACTAGCCAATTCTAAGACTGCTAACTCCAGGAATGTCTTCGAAAAGTGGTATGAAGTCAAAGTAAAAATGCTGTGAGTCCTCTGCCCAGCTGTCACCCATTATCATCATGGCTTCTCTCCACAAAATCCCGCAAAGGAAATATGGGTCTCTAACAGACTTTGTAGAATCTCACAACTCTAATCCCCAGAGTTCCTTGAAGGAAGCAAATCCACCAGTGTCCATGGAGATTTGGCCCCAATACGTTCATTACATGTGATGCACAAATGCATGTCGGGCATCTTCTGTTTCCTATTATTTTGACTTTAATTTTAAATGAGGAGCAGCTTGGGTAGATGGGAATTCTGAATAGACACACAGAAGGTGGAAAGGTGTGTTGAACCCCCTTTGTCTACAGCTTCTTCACACCCACGCTTTTCATATTTTTTCACCATCCCCTGGGCTAGAGTTTGCCCTCTAAAATAAACATATTGCCCTTTGCACGTTTGCCCTCAAAAATAAACATTTTGAACTTCTGAATTAGGAAAGACCATGGACCCAGCTACATTAGTCAAAAAATTGTGTTTTGAATGCATTATAAACATGACCAGATGGCGCTGGAGAGTAAAAAAGAAATCTATGCGATTTTCCATAACGTTTTTTTTTCTTTTGTCATAACTATTTAATTTATTTCTTGTTTATAGCATTTTTTCTCTCTCTGTGTGTAGATCCACCCCAGCAAAACTGTTTGGAAGTTGTGCTCAAAATGTTGTTTGGGGTCCTGATCTGGGTTTTTTTTGGGGGGGGGCAAACCATTGTTTGCTGGGTTTGGAAGAGAGAGAAAGCTTGCATAAAGAGCCCATGTAGATTTATTTATGCAAATAGATTCTTATCCTGCTATTCCATGACAAAGGCAACATAGAAATTCAATTTAGAGCAATAAAACATACCAACAAAAAAACACCCCTAAGGTAATTAAGTGAAATAGTGATTAAAAACAGATTAGTTACAATTAAAGACCTAGGTGAACAGGATGGCCTTATCCTGGCATAAAAAAAAGATCATAACGATAGTACAAATTGAATTGTGGACAGGGAGTTCTACCTTCAGGGCTCCTACAGAAAAGGTGGAGAATGGGATACCTGGAAAACTTGCTAGTCAAGTTAATATGAGAGAATGTGGTCCTCTTGTTAACCTTGACCCCATACTGGGACTCTATAGGTTAAAACCAGCCCTTTGCATTGTTCCCCAGACAAACTGGGCGCATGTGATAATCTTGTAAGTTTGCTAGTGAAATACCGTAGTTTCACTAGGAAGAATAGTTTTCACTAAGAAGTTAACCGCCTGGCTGCCACGTTCTGGATCAGTAAAGTTTCCCAACACTTTCCAAAGGCAGTCCCTCATATGCAGAGGATCATTTCACAACACCTTGAATTATGCTTGTTGTATTATCCTAGACAAAGCAAGCTATTCTGAAGTGCTAAATAACACAGAGATAAAAATGAGCGCTCTAATCTAGCTCTCGCTGGGCTGGTAAACCTGTGTCTGTCCTTCCTCTTTTCAGCCTCCTCTCAGACATACGAATGTGCTTTTTGTTTATGTACAGGGGAGCTATTCAGCCACATGCCCCCCCCCCCCCCTGATATGAAGGGGTAGATTTACCACATCCGTGTGAACTAGGCTTAAATATTGATTTTAAATAAGCTGATAGACTGCTGAGGTAATACAGGGGACTACATCACTTCAGGTTGTGGAATAGGCCTCAAAGCAGGTGCCAAACTTTACCTCATTGACAAAGTCTTATTTAACAGGCCCTTTTAATGGGGTCCTGGAGTCTACTTATTAACTGATTCCGTAAGAATATTCCACAAGTTACTTAAGCTGGTTTTGTCTCCTTAATTTTGCCTCAAAGTCCTTTCAGAATGTGGCTATCTGTGAATAGTGCTTTCTAAATAATATTCTTAGGTTCAACCTTCCCAGCTTTAAAGGATACTTAAGTGTCTTAAGACAGTGGGTCTTCATTTTGTAGGATAAGTTAGAAAGGTGATCGTGTTAACTTACGGTACTTGCTTTTATCAGAAGCATTTTTTCCCCTTACGGAGTCATGTTTGCATTCTTTTTACATATAAACACTTAACCAAAATTTCAGGATCATGGTTTGACATTGGTTTCAGGTCATGGCTTGTGCTGCAGTGGGTTACCACCAAAGCTTCCCTGATAGAAACTATGGTTAATTGTGAAGACTTTGTCATTGCACCCAGGTGAGCCACAAAGGGAGAAGTGAAGGGTCTATGGGCCAAGGGCTAATTTATATCTCAACTTGTTAAACCAAGATAGGTCCATTCAAACTTTTGCCAATTGGTTCTTTTGAAAATGCCTTGCTAATAATGAAAATTGCAGACTGAAGGTACATATGCAAGGCAAGGTGTCCATTTTCCAGTGTTTTCAGCTGATTATAACCTAACTGCAACAGCTAGCAATCTAATGAGAATGATTATTTTATGTGCAGTCCTATGTATGATTACTTGGACACAAGTTTCATTGAATGTAGGAAGTAGGCGTAGAATCAGACTCTGTGTGGCTTTACACAAAGATTTAATAATGTCTGTCCAAATTCACATGACGTACTATACGCTTGACAGCCTGCTTTGAGGATTACAATTTCTTACTCTCTATTTGCAAGTCTCCTTTTGACCTAGAAATGGATACAGCTTCTAATGGTGCTAATCTCACCCTATTTAGCAGGGTGTATTCATGACCACCTCAGATTTCAGTATTATTCACCATAGTACTCCATTCAATATTCTGCTTTTCATCTTTCCTCAGTTGCTTAAATCACTTAATGCAAATTGTAGTAGGAACACAAAGTTGTAGCCATTTTGGCAGAAAGTGCACTCTTACATCTTAAGTAAATCTCTATCCATGTTTGTCCCAAAGTCCTGCTGAGTTCAGTGAGGCTTGCTCCCAAGTTAACATACAGAGGATTGTACCCTTAGTCATTTCATCAAGAACTCGCCTCTCCTTTCTATATGGAAGTGCCAGTATTATATCTCTCAATTACAACGCTTAGAGATAATTGCTCTACCTAATTGCATGCGAGAATTGTGTGGAAATAAATTGCTTGGCTTTTTCTGTAGCCTTGCTTGCCTGGAAAAGGGAGTAGAAGCTCAGATACAGTAGCTACTTATTCCAGCTTTGCTGATTTGTCAAGCACAAATTTTGACATCAAACTGTTATGAAACTGTTATCAGTTGTTATGAAGCGATTAGGCACAGGTTAGGACAGGGATGAGCTCCTGTTGCTTGGTCCCAGCTCCTGTCAACCTAGCAGTTTGAAAGCATGCCAAAAGTGCAAGTATAGATAAATAGGTAAACAGCGTTTCTGTGCGCTGCTCTGGTTTCGGTATTCCGTTGAGCCAGAAGCGGCTTAGTCATGCTGGCCACATGACCCGGAAAAACTGTCTGTGGACAAACGCCGGCAACCTCGGCCTGTAAAGTGAGATGAGCGCCGCAACCCCAGAGTCGTCTGCGACTGGACTTAACTGTCAGGGGCCCTTTACCTTTACCTTTACCTTTAGTACAGGGTAAGAGCAGATTCAAATCCCCACTCAGCTATGATCTTTTCTGGATAACTTCGAGCCAGTCATTCACTTAGTCTCAGCTTAACCCACCTTGCAAGGTTGCTGTGAGTTCCTCGGAGGAAAGTTGGGATATAAATGTAATAAAGAAAGCAAATATATTTTATAAGTTTCAGCAGCTTGGGGAAGGGCTGGTGGGGGGAAATCACATTCCTAGGTGCATGAAATAGCTTGTTCTTTGTCATGCTAGGGACCTGTTTTTTGTTTTTGTTTTTTTAAAAAAAGAGAAATAATTTCATTGACATCAGTGGGGCTGATTTTTGAATACTCCTAGAATTGTCTTGTAAGTTCCAGTTTTCCTTCAAGCTTTAAATAATTCAGATTCTAATGTCTGTTTACTGAAGCTTTAACAAATTATTTGTGATAATGGGTGTAGGTCCTTAGTCCCCCCCCCATAACCTTTGAACCTTAACTAATCTAGTCTAGCAGCTCACACATGGAAAGTGCTCATTTCAAAGGGAATGTCGCTCAAAAATGCCTTTTAATGATAAGGTTATATGGGAGAGGCAGTGCTCCAGAAACAAAGACTACAAGGCAAAGATGAGAGCGAGAGGCTCATCTTCAGTAAAGCTGGATAAATCTTTTCGCACAGTCAATAGAGGGGATGGAGGGGAAATATCTCTGTTCTTCATAGGGTGAATTGGAAAACACTACTTAGAGAATGGGTTTCGTTGCGGCACCCTCTGTCTCTCCCCCCACCCCACCCCAACATAATCTCTCATGATTATGTCACCCTTGTGGTATTTGGGTTTCTTCCATTGTGATTGTCTTACTGCTTCATGGTTCATAGCAGTCCTGCTGGATCAGACAAACAGTTTGCCTAATCCATCACTCTTTTCCTGTAGTGACAAACCGGACACCTCTAATAAACCCACAAACAGGACATGAAAACAGTAGCTCTCCCTACAGGTACTGGTAGCTCCCCAGCTGCTGTTTGGAAGCACAGGTGGTACCTGCAATAAAGTGTTGCAGCACGGAGCACTCCTGCTGGCTGTGGCCCTTTTCAGGAGATTCCATTCTCCTCTCACCCTGTTCTCAGACCCCAAAGGGTCTGTCAGCATTCCATGTCCAATGGGCATGTTTGGCCTCCATTGCGTTGTCGTTTAAAAGTGTTTTTAAGGACACTTTTTTAAAAAAAACAACAACAACCTTGCAGTCTTTGAGGTTTCCTGAAGCATTGTTGTTGGCTGTTTGCAACATAATGATTTGGGTGGGTGTGTTTGGTGGGGCAAAACTCTCTCTTTTTCACACAGGAGGCCTGCAGTTCTGCATGAGCAAATGGGTAGGTGTTGGTTCGTGGGACAACATGGGCAGGTGTTAGCTCTGCCCCCCTCCATCTATGAGGCAAAGGAGGAAACTTTTGACCACTGTCAGATTGCTCTGCAAGACACCAGTGAAGAGACTATCTTGGCATCGTTTGCAGCTGGAGGGGAAGGGTGTTGTCATCATCTTTTCATGGTGTTGTCATCATCTTTTCTTTTTTTTTAAAGGGGAGGAAAGGACTAGTTAGGAAACTTCCAAAGCTGAATGTGAGGGCGATCTGGCTGCGACATCTGTCACCCCATTGATCGCCAGGGTTGATTCGGCTGATCTGGCTGGCTAGGCGGGTGTCCCCTTCCTCCCTCACCGCTCCAGGTGCGTCCCTCCCGAAGCTGCGCACTCGGTGGAAGAGGACGACCATCCCAGATAGGAGTGTACCGTTCTTCGGTCAAGGGTATACAATAGCAGCACGACCCTGCTTCAACGGGGAAGTTAAACCCCTGGCACTGAAGAGAAATGGAATGTGCTCTTTTCTCTCTCTCCCCAGCCCCCCACCCCACCCCAAATGTGAGCCCTGATCAGCTTTCATAGCAGAGCAAGGTAGGCAGGTTCTACTTTTCTTTCTTTCTTTATAAGCTTAAGCCTGCTGGCTTCTTAGCCTTAATGGCCAGCTTTGTATTTCAGTGTGTGTCTCCACCATCTGGATGTGCATGCCTGGGATCCTGGGATCTTAACTGTTTTCACACACTAGCAACACATCCTGTAGAATTCTGTCTGTGATATTTTTATCTGCACGATCAGAATGAATTTCAGGAAGCCAAGAAGTCATATTGGAAAATATGGCTTTCGAGCAGTCTGCCACCAAAATAGGAACTAGGAACTAGGCATTCCCTTTTGGCGACTGAAACCCTAGTTTAATGGCTGTTTGGCACCTATCTTATATGTTGCAAGTTTCATGTGTTGGGCAGTTTGCATAATCTGTATCAGCAGGCGTTAGGAAGGGCAGTGGTGGTGGTACTGGCAGCTCATATGCTCAGCCTCGGAGGCTTGGGAAAAGCAGTAGAGGACATCACAGCATCAAAGGAGGTGGAGGTTGCAGCAAGAGTTGGCTGTAGCCACCTGCCAGTGAGTGGGCCTTAACAGATGCCTGATGGTGCCAATTGCTGACTCTAGGCCACACTAAAATCAACAGTAGAATTGTGTTCGTATTGCACAGGGAGCTGCTTAATAATTTCATAGGGTGTATGTGACAAACAGTTGACTCCTGTTTTGAATTTTATACATCTTATGAATTCTAAAGGTGCTTCTTAAAGGTTGAATTATAATTTTGGATTGCATTACCACAGTATTTCACCCAGGTGATAAGAATGCTCTACTGGTTATATGAGATCTGCCTGTTTATGTTGATAAAAGTTATGCTAATTTTATGCAGCTTGACCCCCCCCCCCAAAAAAAAACATTTTCAGTGTAGCGATAACAAAATGCCACCTCCTCCTGTTTATACTGTAGCCCCAATCCTAGTTCTACAATACCCAGACATATATTGGTTTGAGAAGAAATGTGTGGTAGAATAATTCACTGCAGTCTAAAAGGTGGGTGGTGAATCGTTTTTATCTATAGTCCCTCTCTTCCCTTTTCTGAAAGCATATTCTTGTGCTTACATCATCCACTTTACATGCCAGCTAAAATTTGCAGAAATTACTACAGTACAGTGTGAGAACAGTTCTCGTGACGCAACCTGCATGCTTATGACAAAACCTCTCTCTTTTGTTATGTGTTTAAAACATGTAGGCTCCTGCCCGGTGCATGATAACAAGAACAGCAGAGTGTGGCAGTGGCTACAATAGTTGGTTTTGCAAATCTCAAGGAGTTGCATTTGGCAGCCTGCTGATATACGGAACCGATGCGATTAAAATGGAGATAGGGCATCTTAATTCGCTGTGATGCTAATAAAATGATAGGGCTTCAAACAAGCTTTAACAAGCCTATGAACTAATTTCTAATCCATAAAATGATGGGGCTTCAAACAAGTTTCAACGAGCCTATGAACTAATTTCTAATCCCTAATTTGCAATGACTTTGTTCCTGTACTGTAAATGAAAGAATGCCCCTGGGGGTGTATCAGAGGATTAAGGTGACATTTTCTGCACCCAAACTATAGACTTTTAATTGAATGTCTCCACAGAACATCTGTGTGTACGGCACTTTCTCTGCAATTGGGAACCCAGGGGAAAGTGATTTAATGAACCATAAAGGGGAAAGCCCTATGTTACAGTGGTACCTCGGGTTACAAACGCTTCAGGTTACAAACTCCGCTAACCCAGAAGTAGTTGCTCTGGGTTGTGAACTTTGCCCCAGGATGAGAACGGAAATCGTGCGCCAGCAGCGTGGCAGCAGCGGGAGGCCCCATTAGCGAAAGCGCGCCTCAAGTTAAGAATGGTTTCGGGTTAAGAACGGACCTCTGGAACGAATTAAGTTCATAACCCGAGGTACCACTGTATTCACTTTGTGGACATTTTGACTGAGAGTGAGCACGTCGCCCCTTTGTGCTTGTTTTGTTCTGCACACTTAAGAATGGGGCATGTGTGCGCAGCTGATTGTCACCAGAAGAGGACATTCATAGTGCAAAACCTCCCTTTTCAAATTGCAGCTATCTCCCCTTTCAGACTGCAACTTTTCTCCATGCCTTCATGTCTACTGATGGTAGTATTCATAGTATGGTGGAGTATGGAGAGCCTAGCCTTGGGGTCCTGCTCTGTGCTTGGGTCACCAAACTCTCTGACTTTTTCACATGCTAAAGCAGCCTCTTAACTGCTCAGCCAATCAGGTAAGGTAGCTTTACATATTCCAGACCTGCCTCCGTCCACCCTACATCCTGCAAACAAAGAAAACATAATTCAAATACTATGTATGCAACTGCCCTCTTACATTTAACTTGTAAGCTCCACTTTGAAAATACATTTCTTCATCATCTATGTAAAATCTTATTTTCTATATGATTCGCTGGCAAGTTTCATTCTCTCTTTCTTTTTTAAATAACCATACACCTGGCTATTTGGCATCTGATGTCTTTTTGTTTTGTCATCTTGTCACCTCCATTTTAAAAAAGCAATTTCTCTTCTGACATCTCTCCACCCCCACCCCTCTCTTCTCTAAGTGATGTAGTCACTGATCTGTTAACAAAAAAGAACTAAGAACAGACTCGGTAAGATTAGAATTAGTGAAATAGACAAGAGACTACTGGTATCTGGTTTCTTCTTTTGCTTCCCACTGTCTACCTTTTCATGGAGCAATGTATGTCAAGGTCTAGAATAAATACTAAAAAGAAAAGAACAGAAATAAATTCCCAAGACATAGGTGAATTGAGTGAGATTGGCCAGAGCCAAATCTAGAGAAATATTTGACCTAGTTCTATCAAACTGTTCAACATAGCAGACTCAGTTGGTTATAAATCTGTGGGGGTTTTTTAAAAAAAAAAAAATCAAATGCCTTAAATACAGCTATATTTCCAATTAGACAAATTCACAATCTTATTTTTAAGGTGTACATTTGATAGGTTAGGCAAATGCTGAAACTAAAATTTCAAGCTGTGCTTGTGCCAAGGTGCACATGGGCTTACTTTGTTACATTGGATTTTCTTCTCATTCTGCAATATTGAGCAGTATTCAATTCCATATGCCCATCTTTGTTGCTGGAGCATTGAGTGTGCACACTCCAGGTTTTGCAACAGTTCTTTTCCTATTGTCTTTTTCATTCTAATTTGATTACAATTACAGGCCATGTTAAAATTTGGGTTCTAGTAATATGTTGTTTTTTATTGGTACAGATTATGCTTTTTTGAACAAATTCATTTTTTGTATGCACAGACACAAAATAAATTATGCAAGAAATACCAGAAAGAGTGCTACAACTTAAAAAGAGTCTCTCTCTCCCTCTCCCTCTCCCTCTCTCTCTCACACACACAGTACTTAGTATTTCTTGGTAGACTTCTTCACATGAGATGGTTTTTCACAGTAAAACAAAAAGCATATTGTTTCCATTTTTCTGTCTTTCCCAGAGGCTCATTATAGTGAGTGACTTTCACCATCACTATGATATGTCAGGGACCTCAGAGCCAAATATCCACCGCAGATTTGGTCTCTCCTATCTTTGTAATTGAAATATAAGCTGTAATGTACTAATTGTTTGCCAGACGATTGATGTATTCATTCTCTCGCACATGCATACATTGCCCACAGAACCTTTGAGGTCTAGTCCAGAGGTTATATGTTAGTGGGGAAATGTACATATTTTATCCTATGCATCTGATTTCTTAGCCAAAGCCCCAAATTAGAAATATTACCTGTTTCATTAAACCAAGGAGAAAAGAATAACAGAGTATAAAGGTGATACCGTATATCTGGAGCAAATTGTGATCTAATATCTGTCCTAGGTAAAGGTAAAGGGACCCCTGACCATTAGGTCCAGTCGCGGATGACCCTGGGGTTGCGACGCTCATTTCGCTTTATTGGCCGAGGGAGCCGGCGTACAGCTTCCGGGTCATGTGGCCAGCATGACTAAGCCGCTTCTGGCAAACCAGAGCAGCGCACAGAAACGCCGTTTACCTTACTTGTACTTTGTGCTTTTGAACTGCTAGGTTAGCAGTTCTGTCCTATGCTAGGTTGGCAGTTCTGTCCTATATCTTCATAATTACTCTGTGTACATCATTATTTAATTCCACTTTCCTTTAATCTTTTTCCAGCCAGATCCCAGAGGACAGGAGTGTCTACTCCAAACTGTTGAGTGTCCCAATAATTAATCTCCACATTAAACCACTGACACGAGGCGGTGAGATGAGCTTTCATGATTATGATATTAGGGACTGCCAGACATCTATCTTTAGTTGGTTGAAATACTGTAATTAATTATGCCAATCAATGGATTAATATAATAGGGTACAGAAGGACTTGTTCCTTTGGCTGCACGTATTACAAGTGGAAGATGAGCAAGGGAGATGAATAGTTAAATGTTTTGACTGACATTTCAGACAATGGAAAGTTGAAAGAGGAAGGTCTGGAAAAGCAGTTATCATTATTGGATCTCTAGGGCCTGGATGGTTGATGGCCCACCTTCAAATTGGTTGCTGATTCCTAGTCTTGTACATTCTGTGAGTAACCTTTTCATTTATTTATTTACCATATTTATAGTCCTCTCTTCAGCCAAGGAGGAGCAGAGCACTGTGCCCCTTCTCCAGCAGCCTGATCACTTTCCTGCATGCAATTTCCTTGTCGCCTGTGGCTAACGGCAGACTTCTTAGATTTTAAACTTTCTCAGTTTGAAATTCAGATATTTGCTGAAGTATGCATAATAACTGGTTATAATTATTAAAACTGGGTCATAGCTAATACAGCCAGTTACATTTTAATTGCTATTGTGATACACACACACACACACACACACACACACACACACACACAATTACTTCAGGAAGTATTCCAACTCTTTTTCATACCAGCATAGAATCCAAAGAGGCTAATAACTTCTCTGGGGTTATTTATTCAGCCTAGGCGTATAATTCACAGATTTGAGTCATATAGCTTATATAGCTTTTTTTGCCTGACAGAATTATCTGACTCACAGGAGACAGAATTTTGCTTGGCTCTTTGTACACATGCAAAGATACTAAACAATAACGCTTGAAAGTGCAGATGAGTTTTGCTGCAATCCCATGCATACCTATTTGGAGGTGAGCACTTTTGAACATAAAAAAGTGCTACTTAGTAATTGAGGGTGATGTAGCAAACGGGATGATGTCACAAAAGTACACAAGACAGATTTGCTTCATGCTGACATCACTGAAATGATACATTTGGAACATGAACAATGCTTCCTGAGTAGGCAGGCACTTCAGAAGCAATTACCTAAAAATCTTCAAAGGCTGTTTCTGACACTGCCTGAAGCTTCCATGAAAAAAAAAATAGTTTTCTTGACAAAATGTGGTTATTAACAATACGTATCTGACTTTACAAGTTCTATAGGTTAGCCTGTATTCAATGTAGGTTGGTTTTAAATTGCCATACTGTGTATTTAAAAAACAACAACTGAAAACTTATGGCTTTTATTAGTGTACTAGTAAATTAAGCCTGTTAACAAAAACAGGCGCTAGAAAGCTCTCTCTCTCTCTCTCTGTCTCACACACACACACACACACACACACACACGGGGTGTGGGAATGAGGGGCTCGGTGGCAGCGGCGTAGGGCAGCTTCGTTCTCGCGCGCGGCTCTTTTCCCTCTGCTGTGCCAGGGAGGGGAGCGAGTGATCTTGAGGCTGCGGAGCTCCCTCTCGCACCCCCCTTTGTCTGGCCGGCTCTGTGCGCGGTAGGCGAGGAGGAGAATTGGCAGCAGCCAGTCCCCTCGCGCTCCCTTCCTCTCTGCGCCCTCCTCCTGCTGCTGCCGCCTCCCCCTCTCCGCATTCTGAGAGGATCCTGCACGGGGAAGGCGGCCGCAGCTTGCACCCAGCGGCCTCCCACGAAGCCTCCGGTGCGCACCAGGGAACTGGCAAGCGCCCCTGCGCCCGGGCTGGCGCTGCTGCTGCCGAGGCGGGCGCCGCCGGGCGCTGCTAGCAGGAAGCGAGGGCGGCGGGGAGGAGGAGGGCGAGCGAGCGAGCGGGGCTCGGAGGCCCAGCGGCTGCTCCTCCTCGGTGTCCGCGGCTCGGGGAAGCGGGCGGAGGAGAGCAGCGGAGGCGGCGAGGTCCGGCACGGGCGCGCTCGCCCTTCCTCGGTGCTGCGCTCACCGCTGAGCGATCCGCCGAGGGAGCGCCGGCCCTCTGCGTCCGTGCGAGGCAGTGGCGCTGGCGAAACTGAGAACGCGCGTGCGCCGCCGCCTCTCGGACACGCCCCCTCTCCCGTCGTCCAATCCCTGCGTCCCTCTCCGACATGCGCAGTTAAAATTTCCACTGACACACGGACGGACGCAGGGACATTAGGGAATTATTATATAGGATCAATGAAAAATAAGCATATTGCCATTGGGATCTCATAAACAAGATCCCTAGCAGCTGTGTTCATTGCCATACATGAAATAATTCTGTCTTCCATAATATTCTTTTATTAAAACACATTACCAAAGTGTGGATTACCCCTCTTCTCACAAAAAGCCATGAACAAGAGGTCTGAACCTGGATTCTTTAGAATTTAAGTGAAACCTGCAACAAAATGTTGCAACGCATCATTATCCTATCTCCTGTCCAGCGTTGCAGTCACTTAATCTGTTCTCCAGGATACCATAAGACATGGCACCCTCCAGATGTTGAACATCAACTCCCATTGTTCCTGCTGGCCAGGGCTGATGGGAGTTGTAGTCCAACAACAAATAGAGGGCACCACATTGGCTACCTCAGTTACAAGATGTAATAACATCCCACTCCTCTTCCCAGTTTCCTTCATTTTTCTTTTCCAACTAACACAACATGTTCCCTTTTCTGTAGTTCCGTTTTGGCTCTAATTGGCACTCATCATTTGAGTTCCCTATTAGAGGGAATGATAGTGGCACAAAATAGCAGATGTCAAGAAAATGACTCATATTTTTAAGGTACTTGTGATGTCAAATATAATAGTCTCTCTCTCTCTCTATATATATATATATACATACATACTTCCATTGTATAAGGAAGAGCATTTATCTTAAATCTGTATGCCTTCCTCCTACTGTATCAATTATGAAGCTAACTCTCATTCTGTTGTCTTGTCATAATTGTAAAAAAACATGAATAGCCTTTCCAGCACTTTTCCTTCAGGTAGAAGAATTCCAAAGAAGGAATCTGTTCCTCTGTTTGGTACAAGAAAAGTGAAATGCCGTTTTTCTCTTCCCACCCCTCTAAGCAAGTGTTTAAGGTTATAGTTGTCACAATGGGCACACGGTGCATGTTCTGAGGATGCTCCCATCCATGTTGGGCCTGATTCATGGATGCAGGTCTTAGAACCCAGGTCTATGGAGACAGTTCCACAGGGCAAGTAGTTCTCTGTGCACTTCAGCGTTGCGTCTTTCCACTATGTTGCTCCAAGTGCATCCATATTCATCACACTACTTTTAAAAAGGCATCTTTTGTTCCATCTTTTTAAAAACAGATTGCTTTATTTCTCTTTAGCCAGACCTTCGCTACTCCCTCCCTCCCTTTCGATGCATAAGGTTTTATACGGGTTTTCCCTAAAACCCAATCTTTCCCTCCCACCACTGTGCATTTGCTGTTGTGTGATTAAAGTTGGTGGAACTGCATGCACAGTGGGCAACTTCATGCAAACAGCCTGAATCTTGGAGGAGTCTTGTGTGGTTGTGCTTCAGGCAGGCACCATGTGGCTCGTTGCACACCTGAACTGACTCTTAAGAGATGGAGTGCATGATAGCCATTTGGGCCTGATGAATGTTGCCCCCAAACTGCTTTACAAGAGAATCCAGACGCAGAGTAACTGTTGCACCATCCTTCGGGGTCCTGAAACTCGTATGTCAGAGGTGAGGCACTTGTGGGCCTCCAGATGTTGGTCACAACTCCCTCCAGCAGCAACCAGAATGACAAGTGGATTGGGATAATGGGAGCTGTAGTTCAGCAACATCCAGGGTGGATAAAAATCAATGATTTTTTTTTAAAAAAATCAACAAAATCAGATTTTTTTGATTTAAATCAGATTTTTTTTAATTTAAATTGGATTTTTAAAATAAAATGCTTTTGGAGGAAAAATCTTTCTAAATATAGTCTTCTATTTAAGTTACATTGTAGTCCAAAGGCTATTCATCAGGAAATAAGGATTTGGTTTAAGTTTATCAAGTGTGCTAAAACTCAGTCTAAGTTTTTTTAAAAAAATGTTTAACCACATCAGTTAACAAACATGGATACGTATGCTATCATGTTATTGTTTTAGTTAAATAAATTGTTTAAATGGTTATTAAGGAAATGATTATTTTTCTCCTTCCAATAAAGTACAGCAGAAAAGTTGTCCAAATATAAACAGTTAACTTATTAAACCTCACCATAATTTCATAATTATCTTGTCTATGTATTTCTAGTAGTATAACCAAATCAGTAATTTTTGATATAACTGTAAAAACCACTCTGAAAAATTATTATTCCAAAAATGAAACCTTCATATGGTTGTAAATATTAAGATTATACCAGCAAGAATGAGTCTTTCTGTAAAAAAAATATTTAAATCAAGTCTTACTGACTAGTAATTTAAATCAAGCCTTACTGACTAGTGATTTAAATCGTGATTTAAATCGTGATTTAAATCAAATCCACCCTGGCAACATCTGAAGGGCAACGGGATTCCCACCCGTACTCTACCTCCATTACCTGTGACTGTGGGGAATGTAGCATTAGGAGAATGGACATTGTCTCTGTTCAGATATGCCAGGCAGCTGGGGAAAGGGAATAAGATGCCAGAGAGGGTCCATCTTTGGTGGCATCCCTATAGCAAAAATAATAAGTCTCCGAGTCCTAGCCTTTAGTTTCAGATTGCTTATGTGAAAAGCACAGTGGTATGTTCACTGGAAAAAAGAAGGAATAGATACTCAAGATGCCTCCTATAAAGCACTGATATGCTGAGTTAAATGTATTGGAAGTATTAACATCCAAACCAGCACAAATGAGCAAATGTTTCTTCTCCACCCCAATTGTTTTGGAAAACCTAAGCCTAAAGAGCGATTTATTTTTAGATAATGCATCAGATGTTAACCAGCTGGCTGTGAAGTATTTATTTTTGACTTTGCAATACATCTGTATATGCTTTTCTAACATTGTGTTCTAACTAATATGAATGTAGGCTTACAACATTTGTATCTGTTAAATAATTTCTGCCCCACCTTTCTATTCCGAAAGAGACACTCAACGCGTCTAACAAGGTATACAGTAGAAACAACTCCAAAGATAAGAACAATTCCATCGTTAAAGCTGTAATCCTAACCCTCTAGCTATGCTGCTGGAGGGTTTTAGGATTCAGCATCTTCTGGCCTCTGCCAGCTGTGCTCACTGGGACAAGATACTACAAGTTGTAGTAAAGGGTGTAGGTGAAATGGCTTCCCTATGCAAGAGGGAAGTAGGCTTGGGAGTGAAAGGCAAGATTGGATGGAAGGCTAATGATTTGTTTTCTGCATCTGACAAGAGGATTACAGTTTCCGCCTCAGATTTGGTGATTCCGATTCATACCTCTTGCATTGCTGCAGTCAGCAAACTGTTCCTGTGGCTTACAGCCTGGAGACGCTATAGCAAGTATGGAATGAGTAGCCTGTTCTTTCACAGAGATTGTGTAGTTCCCCAAAGTGCAACTACACTGATATGGCTGTGGCCATCTTTAGCTTTCTGCTTGCAACTGATGTTCAAGTTGCTTGCTGAATTGTTATCTTGACCTTGCTCTCAAAAAAAAACAAACCTCAGGATTTTCACACATGCTCCCTCTTCCCCTTTTATTCTTAAGCAATCCTATGAAGCAGATTGAGGGTGGTATTCAACAAATCTTTGCTAAGGGTAGACCTGTTGCAATTAATCAACCCAGTTAGTCATGGCGCGTTTAATCAGTGGATCTACCCCGAGTAAAAGTTGGTTGAATGCCACCCTAAGCTGCTATCCCAAGTAGTAGCTTGGGAGCTGAACCATAGGTGATTGCCTTCTCCTTTCTATTTACCATAGGTGATGCGTGTGTGTGTCTGTGTGGTGGTGGGTTTCGGAAGTGACTTTTGGATATCAAGTATGAAGAGGAAAGGGGTGTAGGCAGGCTCCTTTCAGAATGGGGCATGTAAAATATGAAACGTGTCTGAATGGGTGGCTGTGGGTAGTAAAGATATACGAGAGATGGAATAAGAGAGGTAGTGCTTTGGAAGGTGAGAACATGAGTGCCTGGGATAGCAATTGAATGGACATCTGGGGAAAATAGGCTATGGAGCAGGAGGCTGGGACATTTCAAGCATGTATTGTATCTATTAAGTACATAGTACTAACAGCTTAGTGGGTCAGATGGTCTGCAGTTACGTGTCATTTGCATCACTTAAACCTTGGAAGACATTGAAATGCTGTGTAATTTTGGACAATAGTAACCATCCGTTCTAGCATAAATGGGTGCAATTCCATTGAAGTCTGAACTTGAGCCACTTAAGACCCTCATCCCACCCACAAATGTAATCCTTGAACGCGCCATCCCCATCTGCAAGCATTTGTGATTTGTCCTACATTTAATATAAAAGCTTCTCAGATATATCTGGCATACTTTACCAGTTATTTCATAAGCAGTACTATAGAAGGACTTGACTAAGGGCACAGTGATATCTGTTGTATGTTTGAATAAATGTTTTTTCATATCTAGAAGTCGGGGTGGGGGAATATCCTTGAACGCTGGGCTTAATCTGGTGACCTACGGTAATTTAGAAAAAAAACTTTTCTTTCTGGATATCTCTTTAAAAAAAAAAATCCTGATCAGTTCAGTTATGAATCCAAAACAAAAGCCTGCCCTTTAGCGAGCAGAATGTAGGCAATGTGAGGAAATCTGCTGTGAAACTGTTGGAAAAGGAACAGCATGTCTTTTTCAAAATACCAGTGGAAATGCCACTTCATATGAGAGAGACTCTCTCCCCATCATGCCCTCTGTTTTTCCCATCCTTTTGCTCTTTAGGAAATCACATTATGTGTTAAATCTACAAACCTGAAACACCCCAGACAGACTTTGCAATAGGTGCAAAGCTGTTTCTTTTTGTGGGGGTTAGCTTAAGGCTGCTGATGGCCATCACCCAGTGACAGAGTTGTATTTACACTAAACTTGACTGTCCTTCACATATGAAACACATCTCCCTTCTTGGAGATAATCCGTTCAACAGCTTATGTTGCACATGATGGGCTCCTGCACATGAAGCTCAGTGGTTTCCAAGCACACACACACCCCGGACCACTTGAAAATTTGTGATGGACTTGGTGGACCATTTGATTTTTTTGCCTGTTTCAGAATTGTAATGCACCATACTTGTCCTCTCTTAGTTTCTTCCCTTTTTTGTGGCTATATCCTTCATTCCCACCTTCCACTCCTTTCAATTGCCTTCTCAGCCTCTTTGCTCTGTGCCTTTCCCTATCTTTCTGCCAGCCATTGCGTCAATCCTCTAAGGAAGGCAAAGCCACCTTACCGCCCCATCACTTCTGCATACCACCTGAACGACGCTGATGGACCACTGGTGGTCCATGGACCACATTTTGGTGGAACCCTTGTGTAGTTGGCAGGTAATTTTGAATGAACTTCACCCCTTTGCGTTGCAAACAGAATTTAAAGCAGATCATGTTCTGTGTCCAATGAGTCAAATGGAAAAGAGCTATTGGATTTTTAATTTTGAGTTCCTTGAAGACTTATGAAGGTTTCAGTACAGTGGGGTCATTTATCTTAAGTCTTTTAAATTGGAGGGTTTAAATTAAAAACTGAGAAGACTTTAGATTGCTCCTTGGCATCCATATTGGTGGTGGTGAAAAAAAAAAACATTAACAAGCAGAATTGAGGTTTTGGTATCTCCCTGGGAACAACCTGAAAGGCAAATGAGTGTTGAAATACTGAAAGGATATATGGTGCTCATTCTAGTTGCGTCTGTAGTTACCTGATATTCTCAGGTGCTTTTAAACAGAGTTGCTAAAGCTCAAATCCAGAAAATCTGAGTTACGCCTTGGCAGAGAAAATGCTTGGGAACAATGGATGTGTACACACACACTCTCTCTCTCTCTCTCTCACACACACCCTGAGTGAATTGTGTCACTCATTACAATGGGGGAGTCTGACCCACTGCACATAGTCACGAGAGCCATTTGACAAAAAGTGGCATTCGGTTCTAGCTGATGTTTGGATGTGGCCAGCATGGAATTTAGCATGCTAATGCAGGGAAGATGCACTTGCATTCCCCCACAAATATATATATATATTTTTGGGAAGGAGCTGCATTTCCATAGGTGTTTGTGGAGAAGTCTATGTATGTGTTGT
The DNA here is from genome assembly GCA_034641385.1 of Darevskia mixta. Lineage (NCBI taxonomy): Eukaryota > Metazoa > Chordata > Lepidosauria > Squamata > Lacertidae > Darevskia > Darevskia mixta. The sequence goes on from JAWWNH010000001.1 coordinate 27,496,827, forward strand.
GTTAGGCATTAGGACTGCAGATGAGATTTTCTGGGACTGATACACTATTTACATTAAAGCCCTCCTCTGTGGAGTACAGCCCATGTTGACAGCCCCTGTGAGCTTGGTGCTGCTCACAAACGGCTGGAAATATAGGCAGGAAACAAAGAGCGGGGGGGGGGGAGGACCTCTGGACTGCATGTTTAATTAGGTCCAGCAGGGGTCTTAATTTGCCCACAAGGCCATTTACCTCAGTGCATGCTCTTCTACCTCACACCTAACATATGATGTGATGGAGAGGCTCCCTGCAAAACTGACAGCGCCTGAAAATCCCAGTTAGCTCGATCATCCGCACCTCCAAATATCTGTCCCTCTGCCCATGCAGTTTGATTTCAAATTGCAAAGAAAAGGAAAATGGGGGAGTGTCACCTCTCTAGAAATACCTATATATCTCCACCTTCCAGCTGCGGACATGCCAAGCAACCAAGATAAACTTCCAGCCCTGGCCAACACAGCAAAAGCACCAATTACTGTATAAATAAAAAGTGCAGGGTGGAGATATAAAATAAGTAGTTACAGCTGTTGTAGAAAAATCTGCCCTTATTCCCTTATGGGGTACACAAGAGCCCTTGCAAGTTCCCTGCAGGTTCTCCATCGGTAGGAGTGAAAACAGAGGCCAACCAGAGAAAAATTGAGAAGCAAAGCCTTTATTTTCACTGTTGCAACAGGGTGCTTTCCTCTCACACAGGAGCAGGAAAAGGACCCAGAACAATGGTGGGCAAGCTCCTATATAGACTGTGAAATTCCCCCCCTTTCCCCTCAAGACCAACCCCCTATACGTCATACATACATCACTAAAAGGGGTGTAACGCAGGACCACCCCTCAGATACATCACAGCTACATCATAGAAAAAGGCGGTCTCCAGCCCAGCAGAAATCTTGAGTTGTTTACCTCCTGTCTGCCACTTCATGTGATAATGTCTTATCTGATTGCATTTCCTGGGGAGTCCACTCTTTTGTTATGATAACCACTAATTCCTGAATCTAGGTCACAGGTCACAGGCCCACACCCTGTCCATATCTTGAGTGTGCCCTCTAGACAGGATTTGTGAGGAAAGAGACAATGGGGAGATTTTCCCACTCCCTTCCTCCTTGCAGAGGAACACCTGGTCAGTTTGAGTCAAAAATGGTGTCAGGAGTCAAAATGGTGTGAGGCCTGTCTTTCTGTGCTGTTTTCAGACACCCCTCTCTGTTCATGTCTCAAATAGTGTAATGGGGTGTTTTAAAAGGAAGCCCCCCCCCCCGAAATTCCTACAACACAGCTAATTGCCAATTTGCACTGCATCCCAAAGTTGCAATGGTGCAAGAAAGCTCTGGCTCAGCGGTTAAGATGTAAACATGGCTAAAGTGTTGTGATCATGGGGACCAGGGCTGGCATATAACCGCCCCCTCCTCCCCAGTCGGCAGTCTCTTTACATTCACTGGAGGTCTCCAGGCTTCACTGGTAAACAGAAGTGTTGTCAACAGCTCCATTCTAATATCTGATTTGATTTTTGTTGGCTGTGACTCAGCAATGTTTTATTATTTAATTAATAAGTGATAGACTCCCCCCCCCCCCGGACCTAAGCTGCTTCTGTATGAAGGATTGCCAGCTATTTCCCCACCCCCACCCCTCTGGCAAGTCTCCCGTGCCAATAATGCTAACATGATAAGATGAAGCTTTCCCCAACTTGTAGGACTCAAAAGTTGGATGCGAGAAGCCTTTTATCAGCTGCTTGTTCATCATGGGGCTGATATAGGGGCCTGGAGTCCTGTCCGGGCATATTTGTAGGAGACTCTGCAACTGAAGGCACAGAGGAAAACTGAAGGTCGCTTCCTAATCTAGCTACTTTGGGATATGAATTGAACATAGTTTATGTTGGACACTGTCCTTGCTTATCCATTTTGAATTCATCTGTGTTTTGCTTTTGCCACTGAGAGGGAGAGGGAGAGAGTCTGTTCTGATGCAGTGAATACCCAGTCAGCCAAGAGAAGCCCGATTAGGGGAGATAAATTTCTGCTGCAGCCCAGGAATGCCCTGGCACAATTTTGTTTGTGTGTGTATTTGGCTACTATGCGGTATGTGGATATTGCCATTGTCTACTAATGCGGAAATGCTTTTCTTTTTGTATATTTGATGAGCTGATAACGAGAGAAACTGCTCTTGTTTCCCCACCACCTCTCTGTAAAATGAGCTTAAATACCTATTGGGTGTTAAGCTTTCTCTGTCTTTAAACCCAGCATTTGACTTGCTCTCTTCTGTTCATTAGAATAATCCAGGAATTCCTCTGTAATTGTGAACTTTTCTGTTTTAATTACAAGCAGCAGCAGAGGTTAATATTCCGTTTATTTTTACTTCTCTAAATCTTCAGCTAGAAACACAAGGATCTGTGGAGTAAAGCTTCAGAAGTGGACAATCAGCCTATGTAATACTCTATAATTATTATTTACAATTTAGCTTCTGCAACACGCTCTCATCCCCTTCATCCTCTCTGAATAGGTTTGATGGCAGGGGGCCGGTTGAGACATACTGGGAAAACACGTTCTCCTGCTATGTGAATGAGTTGCAGTGAGCTGTTTTGATTATCTGACCACTTGTGTGTAATGCCTTATTTTTCCTCTACTTTTTTTTTTTTTTTAACATTGTAGGTTTATCGCCAAGCCATGTGCCTTAGGCCTAAAAGTCCAGGCCAATGGACCACGGAAAGCTCAGCCTAATGCTATTCTTGAAAAAGTCTTCACTGCAATTACAAAGGTACAGTATGCACCTAAAAAAAAATTGTTTACTTTGGGAGAAGGGATAGGTTCGTCATGAAATAACTTGGGTTGGAGTGGGTCCCTTGGCAAAATGCCCTTTGGTGGACTTCCTGATGGACTTACTGTTTGGCAGCAGTGCTCTGGTGAGTGTCCGGCTCTGGGGCATAGCTGTCAACCTTTCCCTTTTCTTGCGAGGAATCCTATTCGGAATAAGGGAATTTCCCGCGAAAAAGGGAAAAAGTTGACAGCTATGCTCTGGGGGCCACCATTTAATGCGCTGGAGTGATGCTACATTGTGAGTGCTGTATGAAAGAGCTTCAAGATCCAGTCACCTAGCTCAAGTTGGCAATAAAAAAGAACTGATTAATGTTTTAAGAGGCCAATGCAATTCATCTCCAAGAGCCAAGATTGCGATGTGGATTGCACAGTGTGTGTGTGTGTGTGTGTGTGTGTGTGTGTGTTGAACTTTCTGCAGCCTTTGTTCTTGTCTGAAACTCCTGATCAGATAGAAAGATTGCAAGATTCTGATTAGATATATTAACAAGGTACATGCACTATCGTGGAACAGTATCTCAAAATCACAAGGGACTTAATTCTTAATTGCTTTTTGCTTCCAGGTAGGTCTGAAATCGTTCACACTTTTTTGTATGCCTGTTAGATTTAGCGAGCTGTATTCCACCTGCAAATCTTTCTGATTCAATTCTTAACTTCATGCAGCCCACTGCTCACGTATGGTGGCCCTCCAGAAGCTCAGTTAAAGCTTTCTGCTGTGCAACAGGAACTACTGCCTTAGAAAAATAGAGGGGATACTTAGGTGCTCACACAATCCTTCATTCACTCTGTATAATCATTTATTGCACAAGTTGCATACCTTGGCATATTTAAGATCGCAACCTGCATTGCCAAGGAATTTTTTTCTGTTTGTAGAGTCACATTAAACAGGTGGGTCTTCCACCTGCTCCCCCCCCCCCCCAAAATACATGCATATTCTAAAGGAGTGCAACTGTAACATGTGATATTGCTGAACATACGGCTCAGCTCTTAAGAACATTCTTTACATGCAGCTGTTGAATATTTATGAAGAGCTTATAAAACTTGGAAGCTCTTTGTCAGAGCTGCCTTTTAAAATAGTACTCTTGGTTTGTAATGCACCACAAATATTAATAGGATTTATACCCAAGTAATATGCCTACGTTAGGGGCATTATTGCAAACTTTAAAACACATACCTTTAATACATAAATTAAACACTGGATATTTGGGGTGAACCACTGTGGCCACTTCCCGCTTGCAGTATGTTTTAGTTTTAATGATGCTTTAAACTGTATGCTTTTGTAATTGTTTGTTTTCCGATATTCTGGGATCACTACCTAACTGATGAAGAACAGTCTACAAATAAAGTTTAGTTATGTGCTAAAACAACCTTCTCCAACCGGGTGGAGGGAATGTTAGTCTTGTAGTTACTAATTGACCTTATGCTATCCTGTGCCATGTGAAATGTCAGTAAAGGAGTGACTTCTTGACCCTTTTCCTGTTTGTTTGGTAGCACCCAGACGAGAAGAGGCTTGAAGGGCTTTCCAAGCAACTGGATTGGGACGTTCGCAGTATTCAGCGCTGGTTTCGACAGAGACGCAATCAGGAAAAGCCGAGCACTCTGAGAAGGTTCTGCGAAAGCTTGTAAGGAACTGTTCCCGCCTCCCTCCTTTCCCTTTTGGGTCTGTGCAATCTGGATTCTTTGTTTTGCTCCACTGTTTATTTTTTATTTTTGTCCCAAAGTCAAGGACTCCTCCCTTGCTTCTCACAGTACAGCATCACTTCATAACTGCAGTGAATGTGGATTGCAAAATCATTTAAAACACAGCTGAGAAAATCAGGTGTAATTCCTAGCTATGTAAAGGAACCAGGATATAAAGAGAACAGATTTGTCATTTAGCTGGTTCCCCGCATCCAAACTCAGTGCTAGCTATTTTACGCAGTGCTTGCTAGCTTGTAAACTACCACAGAAGGATTTGTATCCTGAAGGGGAGGATATGAATACAGTGGTACCTGGGGTTAAGTACTTAATTCGTTCCGGAGGTCCGTTCTTAACCTGAAGCGTACTTAACCTGAAGCACCACTTTAGCTAATGGGACCTCCTACTGCCGCTGCGCTGCCAGAGCACGATTTCTGTTCTTAGCGGAGTTCTTAACCTGAAGCGTACTTAACCCGAGGTACCATTGTATGTGCAAAAAATGTTGAAGGTAAAGGAATGGTGATTTCAAACCAATTTATTTTTAGAATTTCAGGTATTAAGAAAATTATTATAAATTACCTCATCAGATAGAAAAGCAGCTAATATACAACTCTTTAGGCAGTATCCAACGTAGTAGTTGGATAGAGAAATAAGATGAGGTTTGTGAAGCACCTAAAGAACTATTCAATATATAATTTATAAAACCAAGGTTCATAAAACGGGCAGGACCATAATGTGCTACTCGAGCCAAGCCATCGCCTATCAGATTATTCCGAGGTTACTGAAGGTGCCTTTAAGTTGCTGTGATCTTGGCCATGTAGGGAAAAGCTGCCTCTTCAGTTGAACAGAGTTTCTAATTCAGGGCTTTTGTAATATTGATGTCCTCTGTTGTTGCTTTCTGCTTAGTGACCTGTAAGACAACGAATGAAAGCGCACTATGGCACTTTAAAATAAAATAAAAACAACACTTTGATTTGTGAGTAACAGAATACAAAGAAATCGACGATATAATTTTGAAAAGAAATCGGAAGGTTTGAGCCAGAATTTTTTTTGGCCACATGTTTATGAACTGACTTGCCTTTTTCATAATGTGTAGCTGGGTTTCTGAAAATTGGAGCCCCGTCGCATTGAAACTTATTATTCAGAGACCTGTGTTAGTTCCAAATGTGCAACCTTTTTAAAGAAAAGGAAGGAAGGAAGGAAGGAAGGAAAGAAGGAAAGAAGGAAGGAAAGAAAGAAAGAAGGAAAGAAAGAAAGAAAGAAAGAAAGAAAGAAAGAAAGAAAGAAAGAAAGAAAGAAAGAAAGAAAGAAGCAGCATTAGAATGCACCTGGGATGAGAATTGTTATCATGGTTTTCTGTCTTCAGTGTTGTGGCTTCTACCAGATACTGCATTTTGCATATTTATAAGCACGATGCACCTTCCTGCATACTTCGTGTCTTATGCTACAAATCGTTTGTCAACAGGTTGGCCAGTTTGGTAGCAGCAGCCTGCAAATCATTCACTCCTGTTTTAGTCATCACCACAATAACCCCGAGAGAGGTTAGACTGAGCTTTGAAAAGACTTTGTGCTTTGTGGCTAAGCAGGAATTTGCACCTGGGTTCAGTCTATAGTTTTCCTGCTCAGTGTTTCTAGCCCAAAACAGCCTATGGACATGATCTGGAGGCAAAATTGCTGGGGAATAGCCATACTACATGTTAGTCGATTGCGGAGTGGGCCCCCGAGAGACTGATGGTACTTATGAAAAGAGGAGAGTTGATGTTGTCTTGGCCCCTGTTCCCCAAACTTTATATAGAATTTGATGGGCAGCAAAGCCAATTTTGCAATAAGCTCAAGATGCCAGGGAAGAAAATGCCCTTTCATTTGCTTTCCCATCTCATCTTTCAATACTACCAGTATATAGCAGGCACGTCCAACTTCCAAGAGATTGCGATCTACTCCCACTATAAAAAAACTGGCAGTGATCTATCCATTGGATTGACCAGAGTTGTTGAACTTTTTTGGGGGGGGGAGGATGAGCCAAAATTGTTGAGCTTTTTTGGGGGGAGGGCGATGAGCCAAAGTTGGAGCGGGTTTTTTGGGGGGGCCATGATCGACCAGGGACACCCCACGATCGACCGGTAGATAGCGATCGACTTGTTGGACATCCCTGCTATATAGAATAGAAGAATGTTGTGGGGGGAATTGCCTTGATGAATCCCTGGAGTGTTCTACACTAAACAGAACAGCCAGATCCTAATGAGGGCACTTGGAGGGAATGGCTGCTTTTCCTCTTCTCTGCACTAAAGAGGTAAACACGGCTGCTAAATGTTTAAGCAGGCGAGAAAGCATGAACCATTCCCTCCCATACGTTTCACTGCTCCCTTGAATGTCTTTTCAATAATTAACTTGTACTCGACGTGGCCTTGTTTTCGAAAGCTTCTTTCACCTCCCCGATAACTGTAGTGGCTCAGAAGACACGCTTTTCAGTTTTAGAGAATAAGCCTTCAAAACATGTGTTATACATGGCGAGTGAATTGCACGTGTTACTTGCTAAGGGGATCTCACAGCCGTGAGGCTAAGGTCTGGAAACATCTCTTTTACCAACTAGTTTCTGGGTTTTGGGGGAGGGTTTGTTACTGGGCCCCAGGTAAAAAGTGCGGGGAAGAGGAGAAAGTAAAACAAGGGGGGAAATTCCATTCATGCAAGTCCAGGGGCATATAGTTCCTTCTCAATAAGTGCCCACAGAAGATGAAAAAGGTGAGGACATACACTGCCAGCAGCTTCCTGCAGGTGTTGTCCTTACCTTACTTTTTTTTTTTTTACCTTGCAGGTGATGTCCCTTTAGCTTGCAATATACAAAAAAAAAAATTCTTGTGTCTTCTGGAAGCTGCTCTGTCCTCTTATCTCAGCTAACACTTCTTTTTGACACGGAGTGTGTGAAGCAGATAATAGCTTGTCCCCACTGCATAACCATTAACATTGTCTGGGATTTTGTCTTAGAGAAGATTATGGAGATTTAAAAAAAATTAAAATGTCTATATTTTTCCTACCACCCCCTCTTTTTTGGGGGGGGAGAGAAGCTGTCTGATTATGATGTTTGTCTTCTCTGATAAAACAATAGCCTCTTTCGTGGGCTGAACAGGTTTATTTGCTTTCATTCCTGTTCTCCTCCTCCCTCTGCCAACTTGGCACAGAATGTGGCTTTGTCACAGCCCTTATCGGAAATTAACAGACCCAAATACACTATTCCTCCCTCACAACACCCACTGTATTAGAAGCACATATCAAGATGGAAAGTGACTTGCTTATCCCATTAGTCTCTCTGCAAATTATCTGATGATTATTCTGGTTCTCTTGCATGAGCGACATGCCAAACGTGCTCCTGGGAAGAGAGGACCTGCAAAGCAAAGGAAGCAATTTGCAGGCTTCATTTAGGTTTCTCTAAAAAAAAAACCAAAACCTGGATGAATCCTTCTACTAGAGTTTTGTCCCTTTATAAAGTGACTCCTTAACTTTATATAATGATTCGACTAAGCTTTCAGATTACTTAAAACTTGATGACTTCAGTATATTCTCTATTATTCAGAGGACTGAAAACGTGCTGCTTTTTGTATCCCACAAAACAAGGCATTTCTGGGGCAGGGCTGGACTGGCATAGGACTCACTATATCCTGAGCCAGCCCTGCAGCTGGCACGGTCTAATCCGGGGCTCTTTGCTGCACTATCCCAGGAGTGGGCAGCAGTTCTGGACACCTGAATGGGGGCGGGGGCTATTCTTTATTCCTACAATATTGCTCTGAAAGATCACCTGACAGGGGAGGGGGGCTGTTTCTGGAAGTGGGAGAAAATCTACCGTTCATTTCAGCTGTAGGAAATACTTTGAAGTTTCAATGGCAGCTGTGACGTATTATATATGGTGTGCAGTAATAGCTCTGTCACTTATTTGAGAAGCGCGAAGCATGTCTAAGACTATTCCTTGGAGCCCTGTGCTTTCCTAAAAGATAAGTCCTCTTGCATTATTTCCTTTGCCATCCTCCTACCCCAAACCTTGATGAACTGAGATGCCATGTGGCTTCAGGCAGAAAAAATTCTTAGTTTTGCCACGTTCCCTATTCTGTGGGAACATATGGAAATAGATTAGTTACCTTCTTAAAGGCCTCCTATCTATATCCTGCTTTTTCTTGTTGCATCAATGGTTTTTTATCTATAGGTGTGTGGCTCTTAAAGTGGCTTATTCTACATGTTGGGCTTTTTTTTCCTTTTACACGAATGTGAATTCTATTTACTTAATAATGCCAACTGCTTTCGCTGCCTTCTATTTCTTTAGCAGTCACACTATACTTTCCTAATATTTTGTTGCATGTTTTTATGTTTTAAGCCACATGAGTGGCATAGTGCCCTGACTAGTGGGTAAGTCAGTGATGTGTGTTAGTGGCACCAATGAAACAATATAGAACACCTTCAAAAACAACCCTCCTGAACATGCTCCATAAGAGAATGCTGATATTCAGCTTCTAGCATTGTAAAATCTTCATAAAGATAAAGAGGGTGATAGAAAGTGAGATTCATACAACTAACCCCATTAGCAGAAGCCCTGCACAAGGACTTGCAACGGGTATTTCCCCCTTCCTTCACCCATGCACCCCCAAAAAATGGCTTGAGGGGGGTTGGGAGAACCCCCAGAATGTCTCATGAGTTTTAGAATGCATCTGATGTTTTATCATGTTTTTAATATTCTGTTGGCAGCCGCCCAGAGTGACTGGGGTATAAGTAATAAATTAATAATAATAGTAATACCATCATCATCATCATCATCATCATGCAGGGAGGAGAGGGTGGATTGTTCCATCTGGCAAACAGCAAAGCCCAAAATATTTCTTTAATAAGATTATTGTCTAGTATAAACGTGCTCATAGGCAACACTTTTCACAAGCATACTTGAGACACGCTTTGCAGCCACAGTGTGCACTGAGTAAAGAACACATCAAAGTGTTAGAAAGGACAGGGATGATTTATAAGTAGCTTAAACATTTCACTGCTTACCAGTATGCTCCAGTGATCACTACCGGAGAAAGGAAAAAAACCAAAGGGCCAACAGATCTCTCCACTTCAGCCTTGGCTTCAGAAATTCCCAATTCTGTGCTGTTGCTCCTTATGCCCATTAAAGCTCCCTGCCCCCAAGGCAGCTGCATATCGGATCCTGTGCATATCGGGTCCTGCCATAAACATGCGATGCTGACTTGGACCGTCAATTTCATCCTTGATGGTCTCAATCTGTTCCGTTTCGGCTGAACATCCATCCACCTATAAGAACTTTTTGTTCCTCTTAGCTTAGTGAAATCTCTCCCTGATCATGTCAACAGTGTTGATGAGGAATTGCTCAGAGCAAATCGCACACTTACAAAATTCATCTGATTATCCATTGGGCTATCTTTATTCCGTGGGTTTCTCCCAAGTCCCCTAGAAAAGGGAGTAGTTGTGTCCTCCTTCCATTCTCATCCCCATGAAGGCAAGACACAGGCATTAATTAACTTGGAGGTAGAGGTGGTTCAGCCAGAGTGATTTCCAAACAGTTGTTCTGCATTTCTTCCAAGAGCTGATGTCTTTATATAAAACTACACAGGTGCTGCCCATGCCTTCCAAAAGGCAATTCTTTATGGTTAAATAGTGGAGGAAAGCGCATAGCATTTAGTCATGCAAAATGTATAAAACATGGTTGATTTGCAAACCACCATAATGTTGACGAGTTAGGTGAGCCACAAAATGTCCACTGCAAACAGCAGAGGATTAGTGATTGCCATTTCACTCTTTGCCATGCCATTTTCCACCATGTTTTGGAGAGACTTACCGTATAACTCTCTGGAGCTAATTTTGGGGGAGCGGGAAATTGACCAAAGTCCAAAGTTGAGCAGCAGTCATTAGATAACCTGTTAGTCCATCTATTTTCTTTAAAAATCTGCTTTCCGAATTGAGAATTGTACTGTAATTTAAATGCTGCATTTTGCAGACATGGCTGAGTCGTGGCAAAGTACTTCCTTGCTGAGCACTTTTCCTGCATTTCCTCCAGATGATCAAGATCCATTAGCGTTTGCAAAGCCCTTCCTAGAAATACGCTCTTAGGAAAGAATTGCATTGAACTGACCTTGATTGAACAGGTGGCCAGAATAATTAGGCAGCTGGGAACAGCTGGAGAGGGGTTCGTGAAATTTTATTTTTTAAGAAACATGTTTGTTCAGCTGCGTGTTTCTGGCCTACTTATCCAGCCGTACTATATTATTGATGGCATACAGCTACAAAAATGTAGTGTATTGTGTTGTATCTCTTCCTCCTCCTCCCCCAACCCTTGGGTTTTTGGCCTCACTAAATTTTGATGATCTCAGAGATGCATGGTGAGTATGTTGGCTTAGGATAACGCTGGTCTCAAGTGATGCTGTTACTATTAAATATTCAAGCTACTGTTTAAATCCTCAGCCAAGAAGAAAACTGGAAGCCAGTCAAGTCTCCAACCATATAATTCAATAGAAAGATTTTGCTTTGCATAGGTTACCTGCTACTTTGCATATTTTAACAAGAGCCTTCATTTTGCAGTGGTGCACTTTATATATAAAGTGTTACTGATTTTCATAGTAGTACATAAAGTCTCAAACGCAATACAACCATCAACAAACAATGCAGGTCTGCTGAGTGTAAACACAGCAATACAATATTTGAGTCCTACAATCTTCATGGCAATCATTGTTCGTGACAGCACCACATAGTGTGGGCCACTGGAGGACAAGGAGTATCTCCATGAGTATTAACATAACTAATAAATGAGAATCATATTGTATTAAACGGATCTCATTTTGCCCTATCTTGACCAGCTCTCCTGTTTTGGGTCAGATGTTTGGACAAGGCAATGTTCCAAATTTGATCGTACCGTCCACATTTTGTGGGAGTTGTTTCTCCTTTCTACTATGTAAATAAGCTGCAGCCAATAACAATGCAAGCAAAACTTGGTTTGATCCCTTGCTTAATCTCCCTCTTGTTTGATAAAAGAGCTAATATCTAAGTGGAATTGCTGATCGGTAAAGCTATTTATCTTTGAGAATACCTCCTTCTGAAACATTTGAGCGAGAGGAGCGCTCCACCACAGCGATCTTCTTTCACCACATCTTCGCCAAAAGAGAGAAGGAATATTCTTTGCTAGATATGAGAGTTTACAGGAGTCCAATGTCAACACAATATTAATTTTAGGATAGCTTTCTGTACTCTCACAGAAATGGTATACAGAGGAGGGTTTGACCAGACTTTTCCCCACTGTTCATAAGATTGTTTCCCCACACTTTCCTAATGCCCTCCGATGTACCCATAGTCTGCTCTGTTAAATTCATGCAAATAGCATAAGTGAAACCCTTGTGTTGGGAGTGAAGCAGTAGCACAATAGCGTTTGTAAACCTTTAGGGAACAGATCCCCTCCTCTCTTCATCACCTGTGTTATCTGAAACCATTTAGGTTTGCATCCTTCAGTTTATCCCTTTATATACTATGCAGTCACAGGCTGCCCCCTGTGGATGAAATCTTTGATATTGCAAATCCCTTTGATATTGCAGCCTTCAAAATGTTTATACTTGCTGTTGAGCAGAATTTTGAATGGTCCAAAATGGGAATAAAATGCTATAAAAGGAAGAAAGGTTTTGATAGAATGGACATCTTTACAGTGGTACCTCGACTTACGAGTAACTTGACTTACGTTTTTTTCGACTTACGAGTGACTTCCGGTAAAACAAAATGGCCACCGCATCCGAATTTTTTCGACTTGCGAAAAGACACCGCGACCGCTTTTAATAGGATTTTTTCGACTTACAAATTTTTGACCCGGATTTTTCGACTTACAAATTCCCCCCCCCCCAATGCATTCCTATGGGGATTCGACTTACGAATTTTTTCGACTTACGAAAATCGCGTTGGAACGCATTATCATCGTAAGTCGAGGTACCACTGTATGGCCGCATTTCTTCCCAACCATGCCAGGTTTCATTTGTTCCAGCTATTTAGGAAAATAGCTTATCATAATTGTGCTTACACAGCTACATCCCAAAAGCTTCTATAACATGAATGATCAAACCAAAAGTGTCTTTCCCTTGCATGCATCATAAGGGCAATATGAGCAATTTTGAGTGGTTGATCCCTACACCAGCCATGCTATGAAATTTGTCTAGTTCAAGTTTCAGCAGTTTTAATGCCTGGCTCAGGTTACCTAACATAGCATATATTCCACAAAAATATAAAATTTGTGCTTCCTTCCTTGTCTTTGATTGTAAGGTTGGTTGTAGGAAGGAGCTCACAAAAGCTACTTGATTTCTGTGTTGGTCCAGTAGAACAAAATTCAAAAACCACAGAAGGTGGAAGACGTTTTTGAGACCAATTCATAAAGCAGTGAGCAGGCCTTCCAAGTCCTTTCGGTTGGACATTAAGCAAAACAACCATGTGAGTGAGGTGTGAAAGAAATCTGGGCATCATGGAAAAGTCTCAGCCATTTGAAATGGTTGCCTTAAGAGTGAATATATGAGATATTGCGCAAACATCATCAGATTAGATCATATTTAAGTGCAGAAACAGATTCTCCCATGAAGATCTCCCAGGGTGGGAGGCTAGGAAAATAAAGGGAAGCTCCTCCTGTGTGGGATAAGGATTAAGATCTACCTCTGATAGAGGGCTCTATGTATTTTTTCCTTTTTCCTTCTCTTCCTTCTTATTTATATTAGTTTGGTTTTTAATGCATTGTATGTTGAAAAGTTTCAATAAAAAGTATATCCAAAAATATATTTTAAGATTAAAAAAAGCCCTTTCTTTAAAAAAGATACTTTCTTTAAAAAACCCTTCTTATGAAATTATCCCCTTACAGAGAGTTACCGGTAACTTCAGTGATTGATGAGAACCCCAATTAGCAAGAGTTCTAATCATACAGGCCACTATTATTTTGAAAAGTAAAACATTTTTGCATTGGTTAAAAGCCCTGGACATTTCACCTTCTTGCTGATTTTAATGCTCAAGCAATCATGCAAAAATTAATCCTCCCACCCCTCAGCTGACAGCATCTTTGAGAGTGGGAGGATTTAGACTGCATAAGAAGAAAGTATTTAAGAATCCCTCCCATAAATGTGGTTGTTCACCCACCTTTGCATGCAGGTTCTGATGAAATTTGGAGTGTTCCCTCCCCAGTGTTGCATTAAAGTAAAAACATACACCAGACATTCCACTTACAGCTTTCCTGCATAACACATCATTTATGCCTGTTATTACTTGTTCCCTACTCAAGATTTGCATCTTAAGTATTTGCTTAAGATGTTGTATGGGGAGCAAGACTCCTGGCGTTTGGACTTCCTGTTTTGCAGTGAACCCGGCTAATCGCCCTCTCGGGCGCTCCGGCACCCAGGAGGGGTCCCAGGCGGAGATTAATGGGGGATAAGGGGCATGTCTCCCCTAACCTTTTGAGGGTATCAAAAACGGCACAACCCGCGGTTGTCTGTTAATGCCTTTTTCGTGTGTGTGAGTGGGGATGGAAATCCCTGTCTCCCAGATGAAAAGGCGAGGGCGCTGGGCTCATTGGCTCTGTCCAAGGACAGCCCCAGCAAGCCACCATGGCAAGCTGTGGAATACCTTTGAATTGGGACATAATTGGCAAGTGAAGAGGCACCCCCCGAAAAGATCCTGATTTATGGTGGAGGAGAAAACATTGGAAAGAATGAAAGGTGCTGATTTATGGTTTTCTTGAACGGTAGAAGGAGAAGAGGCAATATTTTAATTCATTATTTTTTCGGATCTGTGTTATCTACCCTCCCCTAAAGCAATGGAATGCAAAGTTTTTGGGAAGTGTGGACTTTAAAGCTACCTCTTCGCAATGGATTTTTTTTTATATAACTAAGGACTTTACCTGAAAGAAGATGGAGAGTAACAACCTTGAGGGGATTTTGAGGGATTATGACCACCCCTTGGAACTTCGTATTATGAATTTGTTGGGTCTCTGGACCGCAATAAAGATTTGATTGATTGGTTGTATTATGAATTAAAAATAGTAAAGAAGAAAAGTTTGGTAACAACTGGATTGATTGTTAAGCACTCAGAAGAGAATAAACTGTGGAGTTGGATGTAATGGAACTGAGGGTCAGCAGAATGGACTTGCAGGAAGATTTATTAGTTTATGGGGGAGGATGGAGAGGAGATATGGATTTTGTTATGGGGGAGGATGGAGAGGAGATTTCATCAGCCCACCCCCTTGAAGCCAGAAATAAGAACAGTGAAAGGGACAGGATGGACCACAGTGTATACCAACTTGACAGCTTCTGAGACTTTCAGACAGAAAAGAAGAGATATGGATTGTGTTTATTTATTAATGAGCTGGTTGTATGTAAAACTAAAGATTAAATTTGGCGAAATGTGAAGGGTGGGTGACGCTGGGAGATTGGCAGCGTTGGGGGAATGTATATTATATATTTATACAAAAAAATTCTAGGGGTTTCATTTTTACCCTCTGCACTCCGCACCAGTGAGGCTGAGTTGTTGATTACTGGGGCCACATGTCAGACAGCAATGCTCAAGGCCATGTTAAGGAGGAATGTGTGTATGTTGTCTGGGAGGAAGCAATATCTGTTTTTCTCAGGCAAGGTGTTACTCAAGAGGAATCAGAAGGAAATGTTTGAAAATTGATGAACAACTATTACAGATAGATAGAAGAGGATTTACTCTACTCGACTATTTTGAGGACAGGTTATAACAATGTATAAAAGCCATAGCAGAAATTGGTAATTGAACAGGTGATGTGTAGAGGCGAAGGGATGAATGTATTTTGAATTAGAGTTTTAACTTGGTGACAATTTGTTTAAAATTATGGAAAGTCAATAAAAATAATTGGCAAAAAAAGAAGACGACGCCAGGCGTTTGAAGCACTAGCTATAGAGAGAGGGTCCCCCCCCCCTAGAATAGATGGTGTCATAATGAAGGCATGATTGTTCAGGTTGTGTTGCTCTGGCACACTACCCCAAGTGTTTAGCGACCCTTTGTCTCCTTTTTTTGCATTTTATACATTGGCTTCCGCACAGCAGACTTCATCAGTGCGCCCAATCTGCTGTGTCAAAGGTGATGTGATCCTGAGAATTCCATGGGCTGAGAGTTCTTTGCTTTGAAGTGGATTTTGTATGAGATGCCAGTGCCTGTGATCCCGCCCACAATCCACTGAGATAATCACATGGGTTTATGTAATCCTATGACAGTTACAAAATCTTTATCAGATTTGGCTGCTTTGTTTGTTTCCCTTTCTGGTTAACTATGGAAATTGTAAGTAACTGCAGAAGTTACAACTTGTAATTTAAAATGTCATTTGTGCTTGCAATTCTGGTCTCTAAAGCCGTTTGGAGATAATCCAACTGACTTCTTTTTGTTCTTCGCATTTTGCAATATGTAATTTTAAAGCTTTTTCACATTGTTGGTTTCAGAACATTTTGAATCCTGTCCTGAGTCATGCAGAGAGGGCAAAAATAGAAATCAGTACTGGCAGTTTATAGCATTTTAGGTGATACAATGCATCTTAGCCTGCATGCTTTAAATTCATAATTGAAAGAGAAGAGCTTCTTTAATATTATCCTTCCATTGTTTTGAGAAGATCGTTGCCGTCACAGATCTTGTTACATTGACATTATCAGTGATAATCAGTATTACTATGGGGTTGTTTTAAAAGACTGCACTGTTGTTTGGCAATCTCTGCTTAAGTCTGCAGCTGGTGTGAGCCATGTGAACAGGTGTGAACTCACCTGCCTGCCACCCAGGTGGTTGCGGAGCCCCAAGCTCCTTAGCCTCAGGAAATGAGCCCTTTCTGACTAGTGAAGAAGCATTCACCACTTGGTGAATTTATTTTGTTCATTGCATTTCCTCCCACAGGAGTCCAGGACTATCAGTTCTGGATGTAGCAAATCACCAACCAATTAAAATGGTAGAAAACAGCACCAGCAGAGCAAAGGAGGGGAGGAACTGATGACCATCCAGCCTCGGTCACTCTCCCTGAAAGTCCTGGTCAAAAACACATGGTTGTTTGATGTAAAAACAATGACAATGTGGAGGAAAAATGCAAAAGGGGTGCCATTGTGGAGAAACTCTCCCACTACCTACTGGCTGCAGCACAAACAAGCGCCTTCCGTCCACCATAGATCTCAAGGTGCTAGTTGTCAGGTATTGGAGAAGTAGCCCTTTAAGTATTTGGGGGGCCCAAGCCATTCAGGTCTCCAAATAACAATAGCAACACCTTATATCAGGAATTCAGTGTTTTACGAGAGGTGCCATATGATTCCACTTTTTGCCACCCCAGTTAATAATTGGGTGGTCACATTAAAAAAATTATTCCATTTATATCCCATTTTTCCTCCCAAGGAGCTCAGGGTGGAGCGAACACTTCTCCACCTCCTTGCTTTATCCTCACAAGAACCCTGCAAGGTAGGATAGGCAGAGAGACTGCAACTGGCCCAAGGTCACTCCCTGGCCCAGTCTCCACCCTCTGAGTGGAGATTCAAACTCGGGTCTCCCAGGTCCTAGTCCAAGGACTCAGCTATACAGCTGCAAATAAAATGTTTTAAGTTCAATATACAATGTGACGCTAGGTGGGGATGGTGAGCCTTATGGAAAATTCAGAGTATTTTTTAAAAACGCTTTTTAAAAAAGCATTTTCAGAACGGTTTTTATATGTGTCTAGATTCCACCCAACACTAACCCCTACACCACACAATCATATGAAAACACCGTAGGATTAAGTAATTACCAGGTACTGCTATACCACTTCTATCCTAATTTGCAAGACTTGACGATAATGAAGCTGAAAGCTGTTCATTGAACACAAGGACTATACACAGCCGCTATTACAAGCCTTCGTACATTAGAGAGACCACACTTAGACAGCAGGCACAGTGGGCTGGATCAAGATTAAGTTATTTGATAATTTGGCCCCGCCAAAATCTGTGCAAAGTTAATCTTAAACAATTTAGGTCCCACTGTTATCAGAGTAACTTAAATCTGACTCCCACTCAGTAAGCCAAGAACTCTGGACATTCTCAAGAAATATTTCTAAAATTCTATTCACAGTGCACTGGAAGGGCAGAAGCAACACTGAACATTACCACCCTCAACAAGCTTAAGACAAACTGAAACCAGATATGAAGCTACCTCTACAAACTGAGGGTGGTTTAAGAAATAAAGCTAATTGTGACAATCAAATTTCAAAGTTACCTTACTTTAAATAATGCCATATAATCTAAGTATGTCTCCTGGCTAACAGATTCCTTCCAGAACTATGTCAATTAGAATTTGTGAAAAGAAAAGAGCAGTTGGACAGTGTCAGTGCAGATACTGATGGAACACTGAACTAGTTTTTTGCTTGCATCTTAAATTGTGATGACAAGCTCTTAATCTGCCCATCATACTTTTCCTTATGCAGAGAATGCCTTTGAACAATCATATGGTTACCATCTCTTCAACTGTGGGGATCCAAGTAGTTTATATGCAACTGTAACAAATAGCAATGAAATTAGTGTTGACACATACTCATTGGACAGCAAGAAAGCTAGGTAGATCAACAGCAGCTGCAACTTCCAGGCCATTTTCAAGGGTAACCTTACATACTGAGCTAGATGAACCAACATGCTGACTCAGTATACAGTAGCTTCCTATGTTTCCATGCAGTAATCCATTAAATGGTTGTCTGTGCTCATCTGCAGTCTGTTGTCTGTGCAGTTCATATCTTTTAACTCTGAAATGTTTACACTGTTTGACAAAACTGGTCTCCCACTGGTATAAATGCTTCTAGGGTACTTTACAGTCCATTATTAGAGGTTACTTGTCCCCCTGAAACAGTAAGCTTTACTGAGATATTTAGAATCCATTGTTTGGTAACTCTTCATTTTCCCAGTGCATTTGTGTTTCACCTATTGAGCAGAGTTTGAAATTCGCCAGGCAGCAGGCACAATTTGCACCTGGCTATCAGTCACTTGCGGTCAAGTGAAGATGCCTGGGCACCAGAATGGCGCCCGACATCTCCACTATCTGGAGGTGCAGGCCTGGGGACCCTTGGGAAGTTTTTAATCTGTGATGTGTTAATGTATTTTAATATTTGCTGGAAGCCGCCCAGAGTGGCTGGGGAGACCCAGCCAGATGGGCAGGGTACAAATAATAAATTATTATTATTATTATTATTATTATTATTATTGGATCTTGACTGTTTTCACACACTAGCAACACATCCTGTAGAATTCTGTCCATTATTTTTTATCTGCACAATCAGAATGAATTTCAGGAATCAAAAAGTCGTATTGAATAATATGACTTTCAAGCCGTCTGGTCCAAAAATGGCAACTAGGCATTCCATTTTGCCGACTATAACCCTGGTTTAAGGAGCCATTGAGGAGCCTAGGTTATATATCTGAGTTTCTAACATGGCTATTGAGGTAGTCACACTTTAACATAAATGGAAACCGTGATTCTTTTATATACACTGTATGTATACGACCCATGTATGCAACCTGTGTCTCAGCGATGTACACTTTTACTGAGCCAAACTTAACTACCATGGGCATTATTTTGATCTGTTTACATTTAGCCGGGGGGGGGGGGGACCAACCTGAGTTTAATTTGCTTGGCTACATCTGGCTCTCAGATACGGTATATATTTAATTGTTTGGCTGTGATGGGTGAATTAAACTTTTGATCAGATTCCAGTTCTGGCCCAAATATTGATTTATAGATGTGTGACACATAAAATACAATTTTTAGGGGGCATTTATATGCTCTCCTATAAGCAGGTTCTCAGGGCAACCTAAGCAAGGTTAACAAGATAAATATATTTTACTTTATTTGCAGGTGGAGATTTACATTTTACCTTTATATATTCACCTATGGAGCCAGACTCTTGAAAAAGGTAAGGCCCATTTGAATAATGAAATTAGTGTTAATGTCCCATTGTGCTTCTTATTATGTGTGTCTTCCTGAATCTCCTTTGATAGTGGCTTTGCTGAATTAGGCCACATTATTGTTGTTATTGTTATTATTAGACCCGGTCCAGGTGCTTCTTGAATGTGCAGAAGCTTTTTAGGCACTCATGACACACTCCTGCAAGGCTATTGCTATTCGTGTTTGGGCTATGAAGTCAAGCCAAATGTGTGACCTGAACTTGCAAAGCCAACGTGTTTTAGCTACAGGCACACCTGCATGGGTTATGGAAGAGCCAATAGGCTTATAAATACTTCAGAGTCTGTGAGGAGGGGTAGAGGCAGTTCTGTAGAAACTGAGAAAGGATCTTCTAGGACCCACGTGCCTTAGGTTGCCTACCCCTGTTCTAGGAGGTGAACCACAGCCTCTTCATATCATGACACAGGATAAGGTGATTTAGAAATACATTGCAGACAATAGCTGGAGAGAATTGCGATATGTGTGTAAGCTGCTGCTCACTCTTCTTTATAATGTGGATGAAGAGCTTCCCTTCATGTGCTTTGCTCCATTGGGGGGGGGGGAGGGAATTGTCCAGAGAACGTGGATGGGAGACCTTATTAGCACCAGGATGCTCAAATGAAGCATCTCATGAACTGGAAACAGGTTCCCAACTTAGAGATTGTCACATGTGACAATCACATTTGCATAGCTGGCCGTAAAAAAAAAATATCATAAAAAACATTTGCAAACCTTAGAAAACAAGTGTGGGGTTTGGGTTGATTGGCTTGTTTCTGAGCATTTAGCGCTCACTACTTTATTTGGGAAGTATGAAAAGCTTACAATATATTGCTCAGTCTGGCATGCTTTAAACTTGCCTTCACTGGTCATTCTATGTTAAATGTGCTCTTTTATATGCCACTATGAATCCCTGTATATTCAAAAGAAATGGGAGAACCAGCTCTTGTTCACCCTTTGCCTGTAATCAGCCATCAAGTTGCTCCTTTGGTAGCTTATATGGCTCTCTCTCTCTCTCTCTCTCTCTCTCTCTCTCTCTCTCTCTCTCTCTGTGTGTGTGTGTGTGTGTGTGTGTGTGTGTAAAATTCAGGAACCATTATTTTCAGGATTGAAAGCAATCTGGGAAAGGATGGCATTTATTTAAAGAGTAGATTTTGTCTTGTTCAGAGGACATAAGCGAAACATGAACAGTTTAGCTTTCAGAATTTCTACTTAAGTGCTGCAGATGTTTTTCTATAAGCTTTATTGTTTCTAGATTTCCAGCTTGACATATATAGCAGGCTGAAGATATTAAGATTAATTTTTCCACACACTGAACGTACTGACTGTAACTTGCCCATGTTTCACAGCTGTGGAATTAAACAAGGAGCATGATACACAAACATGATTATGCTGTTATGCTACCACTCTGGATCCCTGTCAGTATCCCAAGCTATCAGAGATTTTGTGAACAGATGTTGATTCCGAGTAGCATTTGGCAAGATCGCCCGCCCTGTGCAATCTGCTGGATCATTGTTTGACCGAATTAATTGTGACGCTAAGCTTTGCACACTTGTACATTTGCCCCAAGTGCATAGTGCTAAATGCAAAAGGTTTTGTTCTTTACTTTCCTGGCAGCATTCCCATTCTGTTCTGGTAAGGGTTGATCTGTTAATGGAACTTAAGATTTTCTAAACTGAAAACAATGGCTTCACAGCCAAGGATTTAACCAAGAGTAAGCCCCGTTGAACAAAGAACTTACCTGGAGAGCCATCGTTAACCTGCTACTCCTTATTTAGAATATATATATAGCAGTTACCCACTTCTGATTATTCCAGTGTGAGCTAGAGTTGCCTAACTGAGCACAGCACAGGTGAAGCAGAAGGAAAGGTTTGTGGTGTCAGTACTATGTCCTTTGCTTTGCTTTCATGCTGCCCACCTGACCCTGAAGCAGTTTGATTGGCAGCTACAGCAGCCCTACTGCATACCAAGACCTACCTGTATATGGGCCAGATGATGAAAGAATGAAGTGCCAGATGACTATGGATCTTATCTGTGTTCACCATGTCCTCTCCAGCCTACTGTTTTTCTGATGCTGCTCCCAAGTACTCCATTTGGCAGTTATAGAAGATATCCTAGATGGATAATTTCTCTAATTATGCTGGCTTCTAGGAAAACCTTAAGCCATGAGTTTTCTAGGAGCCAACACCAGCAGGGAGAATAATTGTCTAGGTCATCTTGTCCCACCAGAAGGAAGATAACAGAAGGAAATGATTACGAGGATTATGAATCAACAGGGCTATCTTCCTGCAGCAAAAGTCATATTGACACAGTTAAAAAAGCAGTTTCGATGCCAAAAGCGTAGCCTGTGACGCAACTGAATTGGCTCTAGGGCCATCCAAGAGTGCCTGCAGCGGTACAGTATCCACCTACTTTGTTACTTGCAATAGGCCTTTGAACATTGCATCAGTTGTAGTACCACACTTTTATCAGTGTGGTATGAAATCGTATCGAATCTCATTAAGGCATACAGATCTGAATCTTGCATCTTAATTAACATGTGAGCTAATCCCGCATATCTCTCTCTCTTTGAACAAGGCTTTTAGATAGAGATCTTTCTCACTCTGAAATTGTAATGTGCATCACTACCGTGAGTCGATTCTGGAAGTTGGCTACTCTGCCAGCTCTAAGGAGCAAGGAATTTCTGTGTTCAGGTAGCTTAATAGTGCTGTAGATCAGAGGTGAACACAGACAGGAATTGAAGAGAAGGCGAGGTGCAGGGGGGGGGGAGAGGTCAGGCAAGGATGGCTAGCTGAAGTTGACAATGAAGAAAAGAATCCTTAGAGTTTTTCAGTTCTGTTAATTAATTCAGATACTGCAAGAAACAGTTTTGTAAGATCAACTACATGGTGGGATTCTGTGAAACTAAGCACAGTCATCTGAACGAGTCCAGTGCATGGATTGGTGCTGTGACCACCAGGTTTTAGGAAAGTTTCAGAAATCAAGCTTGATACCTTATGCCAGTGTTTCCCAACCAGTGTGCCTCCAGATGTTTTGGGACTACAACTCCCATCATCCCTCGCCAGCAATACCAGTGGTCAGGGATGATGGGAATTGTAGTCCCAAAACATCTGGAGGCACACTGGTTGGGAAACACTGCCTTATGCATCTGTTGAATCTTTCAGATAGCATAGCTCTGCAGGGATCAGACTGAAAAATCAAAAAGTCAGGCAAAGATCAACCTGTTTGTAATTGTTCATTTCATAAGAAAACGAACCCTCAAGCCTTTCCTTATTAATTAATAAAATCTTTATACTGCCCTTCATCTGAGCATCACAGGGCATTTTACAATGTAAAGACACAAAACTACATCACATAGTAACAAACAAAAACAATACCCCCACACACAGTTTAAAAGACCACATAGATTGTTTAATTAGCCAAAGGCAAGGGAGAGAAGGGGAATGTTTTTGCCTAATGAAATCTAAACTGTATTTTTACCTCTTGTACCACAAAGAAAAGCAAAAAATATAAGAGCTTCATCTCTTACACCAAAATTACATCTAAAATTAATTTTAACACAGTAGATAAGGTATTAGAAGAAAAGAAAAAAGGACAGAAGCAAAATTCTTAAGAGTCAGGAAAGCGGTAAGACAATAAAAAAGAAAATGAGTTCTCAGGGCTGAAATCTGAATTGAACCCAGAGACCAATCAGTATCCAAGGCAGCTGGGCCAGGATTGGTATTATATGCTAGGATTGTCTGGTTCTAGTCAGTAGTCTGGCTCCCACATTGTGTATTAACTGCACTTTCTGAACTATCTTCCACATATAACAGTTCAGTATAACATATTTCAGTTATCTAACCTGGAGCTTTCCAAAACATGGACAAGTTAAACTACCCCATCCAGGTACGGCCACAGCTGGGCCATCAGCAGAAGCCAGTGGAAGGCACTCCACACCGCTGTGCCTCTAGAAATAGTAGTAGATCCAGAAGTATCCCCAGGCTATTATTCAGAGGGAACAGGTAGAACCCTACCACTGACACACTAAGAGTGCCTTAGCCTTATCTGGATTAAGCTTCATTATAAATCATATAATGGCCCTGCCTGCATTTTTTAATTGGGTGTAGTCAAATTAGTATGATAGGTACACGATATGTTCAGCAGTTACCTAGAAAAGGTATTTCACTTCATCTTTGAAGATTGCATGAGCAAATGGATACCTTGGAGGGTCCTTGCCCAGCAAGATAGGATTTCTGTATGACTCATTAGCTACATAAGGTAACAGAGGGAGCACATGAAGTTGGGACTCGTCCCTGTCATCCCTAGATGGGTGAAACCGTCCCTACTCCACTGTTGCATGGGCTCTTTCAACTTCAAACCCGCCTTCATCTATGCATTTTACAGTGGTGTCATCAAACCTTTTTGCATACATATATGCATTTTTAAAAAGTAATTCAATGTCCAAAATTGGTTTCAGCACTTGTACATTTGTACTTTGAGGCAAAGAATGCAAGTGCTGCATTTTAGAATCTCTTGGCAATGGTGTCCTTGAAACAGGATCAATTCTTAGAAACCCCTTTTCTCTTTTTAGTTTCCAGGCACGTTACCATGGTGCCCAAAGAGGCCATTTTGAGAAATTAGCAGGAAGACTTGTTACCATTCTGTGCTTAATGGATGCTTTTTATCTTGGCTCTCTTAATAGTGACGGGTATCCCGCAGAGTTATTCACCTCATTCAGTTGATCACTTGGAGGGTTTCACTGATTGTTGTAAATACGTTTTTAGAAACTCATGAAAATCAATACAACATAATGAACTCCACACTCTTGCAAAGAATATCTATTGTGCCAGTGGTACAATCAGTCCATAAGTAAGCCTTTGGATGCAGCAGGGGAACTGTTTTGTTAATTGCTTCTGCTGTATTTGGGATTCTGCAGCATCAATTTCAGAAAATGTGCATATTTTTTTAAAAGAGTGTTTTTTGTTGGGGGGGCACTAGGGTGGGATGAAGAAAAAAATGAGAACAAGAAGAAGAGTTTGGATTTGATATCCCGCTTTATCACTACCCTAAGGAGTCTCAAAGCGGCTCCTTTCCCTTCCTCCCCCACAACAAACACTCTGTGAGGTGAGTGACGCTGAGAGACTTCAGAGAAGTGTGACTAGCCCAAGGTTGCAGGTTTGATCCCCGTATGGGACAGCTGCATATTCTTGCATTGCAAAGGGTTGGACTACATGGTCCTCAGGATCCCTTCCAACCCAATTCTATGATCCTATGACTGAAGTCAGAATTCAAGATTCTGTGGACCACATTGGATGTTTATGAGAAGCTGCAAGAGGGAGTGTGAGCAATGCTTCCTTCTCCCACCAATATGTAAAGGTAAAGGGACCCCTGACCATTAGGTCCAGTCGTGACCGACTCTGGGGTTGCGGCGCTCATCTCGCATTATTGGCTGAGGGAGCCGGCGTACAGCTTCCAGGTCATGCGGCCAGCATGACTAAGCCGCTTCTGGTGAACCAGAGCAGCGCACGGAAACGCTGTTTACCTTCCCGCCGGAGCGATACCTATTTATCTACTTGCACTTTGACGTGCTTTCGAACTGCTAGGTTGGCAGGAGCAGGGACCAAGCAACGGGAGCTCACCCCGTCGCGGGGATTCGAACCGCCGACTTTCTGATCAGCAAGCCCTAGGCTCTGTGGTTTAACCCACAGCGCCACCCGCGTCCCCCACCAATATGAGCCAGATCCAAAAAAAAGGCTACATTTGCTATGGTGGGGTGGAGAACCTGTGGCCCTCCAGATGTTCTTGGACCAAACTCCTGTCGTCCCTCACCACTGGATGCACTGCTTGGGGTTGATGGGAGCTGGAGTTGATCAACACCTGGAGGGCCACAAGTTCTCTATCCCTGCCCTTTGGGGATTTACATGTCCAACTAATGCAGGGCAGAATATATATATGAGTATATATATATATGAGAATGAGATGCTCTGGCTTCCATTTGCTGCTTCTAGTGAAAGTCTGAAGTGGCCCTTAATCTTGTCAATTCTAGATTCTGAGCAAGGAGAGATTTCCAGTTGTTGTAACCCTTGGAAAATAACTGCCTTCTCCCATAAAGGCTAGCTTTTGCCATAATGTTCCTGAACACTAAATGGGGAGGTCTGTAGACTCGTGCTTCAAAGGTTGAAGAAGTCTATCTCATGTTGGATTTTTCTGATAGATGCACCAGCTTACTGCTCTTTAGAGTTTTTATCCAAATATATCAGTAGTTTATCAGTGGGAGGATAATGATAGCTGAATAAATGTTTGGCAATATTACAAAGAGTTGGAAATAAGATCTGTGACTCCCAAATCCATGCACACATTCAGGTTTTATGCTTGCCGTTTGCTTTTGCCAATGTTGCATTCAGCTTGGTTTGCCCCACACTACTTGGAAAGAGAGGTCTAATCCAAGCATGTCTTCTCCGACATGACACCATCCCTGCACATAATTACACCACCACTTGCTTGATTGTGACACAGAGAAGTACTTCAAAATTTATTGTGATGGACAAAATGTTTCTGCCTAGTAATTCACTTTCTGTGTTGGGGATTAACTTGAGTTTAGCAGGGCTTGGGTGTCTATAAGCATGCTTTTCAAACATTCAACATACCAGATAGCTTTGCAGAGAGGAATGGTCAAAGTAGCACAATCTCGGATGCCATTCTCTTTTGCATGACAAAGGGATGTTGCAATGAGTAGCGAATATTCATTTGATTCAGCGGAAGAAGGATCTCATTACCTGCTTGCTTTGTGAGCATCAGCGGGAGTTTACTATCAAGGAGATTGTGGTTTGAGACCAGTTTTGCTAAAGATTTTAGTGAGATCCTCCCCCCCCCCTTAAAATATTCTTCTAGCCTGTTGTAAAGTATTTTATCTCTGACTTTCCTTTGGGCTTCTGCATTCTTGTCTCCTGCTAGGATTCCTCAGGCCACACACCCTGCCAGATTTTTACATATTTTATTTTTTTGCAGTTGTCAAGTTTCTTCAGTATGGGCTGAAAACATTGGAAACTTCTATCAATGGAAGGGATAAATTATACTTGGCCCTGCTTTAGATAGAAATGGGGGAAGCAGCTCAGTCCAGGACAGCCTCCTTTCATTGACTGAAATCCGTGGTGATCCCAATGTTCATCACTCCCTCTTGCATTGTATGATGATGATTTTGCAGACATCAACAAGCTGTGTTTTAAGAGGCTAGTATTACCCAATTATGCAAAGATGACAAGGAAATGGTGTTTAAGGGGAGAGATTGTTAAAGTCCTTAACTTTTCTGAAGTGCCTTGGTGTAATTTATTTCTTTGAGAAACAAAAGATAATCTTATAAAGTAATTACATTACATTGGGCTGTCATTGCCAAGATGTCACAGAGAAAAATTGGAGGTTAATAGCGTCTAAGTATATTTAGAAGTGAAGAGCAAATTCTCTTCTGTCTTGAAATGAGGCTGTGTTTCTTCTTATTTATATTCTACACACAATCTAGAAGAATACTTCTGTTCAATCTGTGGCGCTTCTGTATAGTGTTGCAAAGTATAACCAGGAGAGTAATGCATGCATGTTGGCAAATTGCAGAAATGTGTTAGCAACAAATTTTAGAAAATAAGAACTCTCCCATTTTAGTAGGGATTTCTATGGGTAGTAGCCTCTTTAAGCAGTTATATGAAATGTTAGCCACGTCCAAATGGATCCAGGTACACTTAGAGGATAAATTAGCAGCGGAAATAGGAAGTCAGAAGAAAGATAGCCTGAAACACAGTTAAGGATTTCATCACAACACAGAAACCTCTCGGAAAACAGCAGACAAGTGGGCTCTGCAACACTGTGCTTGAGAATTGAGTGTTCCTGTTCAGGGTTCAGTCAGCCATTCCCTTTTCAGGATTTTCCGTTTTGTTCTTCCTCCATCTCCTGAGTTTCCCATTTTCCCATGCCAGCTAAGCCTGCTCAGTGGTAGGGAGCTTAGGGTTTTTTTTAAAAAAAAAACATTTTTGTTCTTCTGCAAATCTTGGGGTCGTCGTCCCCCTCAGGCCTTGTATGTGTGGATAGTGTCATTCTCACTATATTATAATTATTACCTGCCCTTCACTCTTAAGGTCCCAGGGTGGGTTAAAATACAACATTAATATAAAAATGCTATTTACAGGTAGGTAGCCGTGTTTGTCTGCCGTAGTCGAAACAAAATAAAAAAATTCCTTCCAGTAGCACCTTAGAGACCAACTAAGTTTGTTCTTGGTATGAGCTTTCGTGTGCATGCACACTTCTTCAGAATTTAAAAAACAGTTTAAAACTGTTTTAAATTACAGTAATAAGGCAGGTCCTAAAATGGACATCTCAGGTGTCAAAAGCCAGGAAAAAGAGATGTAGCTCTGAGGCTGGTGGGTGAAGGAAGGAGAGAGAGACTCCGCAGTACTCCCATAGCACATACACCAAGTGCACTTTACTTAGCAAGGAAGGTGGAGAGCTTAAAAGGTCCGCTCCCCTTCGGACCTCCTAGTGACCTGGCTGTGGGTGGAGGGATGCTGCCCGCGTCATAGGGACTCCCGGCCGCGTCACACACCCCGGCTGACCAATTGGGATAGCCGGGGGTGTGGCCGCTTGCCGTTGAAACTGTGATGCAGCCAGGAGGCGACCTCCTTTTGCCTCCTCGCCAGATCTCATGGGAACTTGGTTTGGCCTGAGAGATCTCATGAGAACACCCCAGAGCTGATGCACTGTTGGTGCCGTCCCCCCAACCCCGCAAAGTGGAGAGCTTAAAAGCTCTTTCCTCACTGGACAACCCCAAGCAAGGCCTGGCATGAAAATAGGTTTTTAATTCTCCTTCTTGCTTAGGTTTAACTTGTGCAATTTCAACCAGCCTGCCGTGGTTGAAATTGTGCAAGCGAAATCGCAGAAGATGTGACTGTACGTCGCTTTGAGATTCTATAGTATTGCATCTGGTTTCTGTTTTGTTCATTGCTGCGCAGTTCTTTTGGATAGGAAGTGTTGATAATAAAATTTCAAAATAAAATGCTTATGCTGCTTTCCCACACAGTTGTGCCCAAAGCAGCTCACATGTCAAAATGAACCGCGGTAAAGATAATTTTTATAAGCACTATATAGCTGCTGCTTACAAAACATAGCTGGTAAATAGATCAGTAGCATTCTCCTAGCAACCACCCCTCCTTCCCATTTTAGCACCAGCACTTAATTTTCCAGCATCTAGAAAAATGCCAAATAGTAAATTAACTTGAACACACACCATGAAAACACCTGTAATTTTTAAATAATATACAAGTATTACATTATAATGTTACAAACAAAGGATGCATGGTAAGATAACTGAACTGTTCTCTTTTCAACTGTTTCTAATAAAGGAGAGCTTTTTGTTGATACAGAGCTTTTTGATAATTGTTTTTCTCTCAGATAATGATCCATGCTTGGTTTCTTTTTAACAAGTACCCCCTACTGTGCACTACATGCAAATGTGTGACTAAACCCCAGTGGCCCCTCTTTCCCATAAGAAAAAGCAAGTGTTTGTATACATATTTTTTTTAAAGAAAATATATCTCATCATCTATTCAAGTTTGTAGCTTCTGCAAGTGTCGGATATGCAGGATTGGTAATTTAATCCTTTCACTTGCAGTCTTGTCCCCCTATATTATTATAATTTGCTGTTTTATATTTTGATGGATTTATTGTATTTCATAATATATTTTTGTTGTATTAATATGCTATTCATCACTTGGGGGGACAGGGACATTTAGGCCACTCCTCTGGGAAGACATGTCTGGATGGCAATGTGGGGGAAAAGGAATGCTGAACCCTTTTTTCCTACCAAATCCCCACACACGTATAGTTTGCTACTTCCCCAGTATAAAGTTCGAAATGTGTGTTTACGCTACCAGATATTCAAAACCATGTGAGAGGGGAAAGTTTATGGGGCGGGAGTCGGAATGGAAAAGAAAACAGGCAAGTAGTGTGTGCAGTTTTTTCTCCACTGGTTCTCCACTCAAAATCACCCCATTTGTGTGTCGTTTTTAGCCAGTTCCCCCAGTTTCCAATTATAATCTTGCTCTGAAGAAAAGGATGGCAAAAGTTCACATCAGAGCAGGGTTTCGGCTAATTGCGGAGCTGTCCAACACACAAAGCTCCTGAAGAAAAATGTGATGGCACAAGGGTGGCATTCAGCATGTGGTAAATGTTGGATTTAAAACAAAACAGAGACCCAGATATTTCTGGTCCAAAGGCACCTGGTACTTAAATACTGCTATGGGGCCAAGGAATATATTCCCCCCCCTTGACAGAAGTTGCTTGTGTACAAACGTATGTACTAACTTGAACAGCTGTCATTGTTTCTGCTTCCTCTGGAGGAAAAAATAAAGCTTGAAAATGACTTGCCAGGAAGTCTTGTTGAATCCCTTCCTTCCTTCCTTCCTTCCTTCCTTCCTTCCTTCCTTCCTTCCGTTCAAAAATTCTGAAAAGGGATGCAGCAAAGCCTGACCATCTACACTGTGGTGAATAATTACAAAACTCTAAATACTCACTTCCCTTGTGGGGCCATGTGGCCTCTCACGTGCAGAAATGTGGTGGTGGTATAGAAAACTGCATGTACTTCTGATTTATTACTGGTAGCATCTAAACAAGCATTCATACAGTAATGAAATCAGGGAGAAGCACTTCTCAACATGGGCTCATTTGAACTTACGTTAAGAAGTGCTTCTCCCTGATTTCATTACTGTATTTATTTATTTTTAGCACACTGACCTTACTTTTCTAGTAGTATTTAAATTATAACAGCAGAATGTCTAGAATATGGAACTGTGGGCAAATGTGAAGAAAGGGGGGCAGGATTTTATCTAAATGCCAAGGTTGGGGTAGAAGAGGGGTAAACGCTAACCTTGTGTTTAGAGAAGAGAGGTTGTGATTAAGATATCTATTCCATACATGTCCCCCTTTTAAACTCTTCTGTGGCTAATAATAATAATAATAATTTTATTATTTATACCCGGTCCATCTGGCTGGGTTTCCCCCGCCATTCTGGGCGGCTTATATAAAACATATTAAAATATCAAACATGAAAAACTTCACAATACAGGAGTGCCTTCAGATCTCTTCTAAAAGTTATGTAGTTCTTTATCTGCTTGACATCTGAAGGGAGGGCGTTCCACAAGGAGGGTGCCTATACTGAGAAGGCCTTCTGCCTGGTTTGGTGTAACTTCGCTTCTCTCAGTGATGGAACCAGCAGAAAACCCTCTGAGTCATTTAAAAATTATTTAAAATGCCTTTCCGAAAGGTAGTTGAAACCAGCTTTGGAGCAACTTATTTCTGTGCCTGCTAGTAAGTAGTCAAGTTTTACTTGCATGTCATATTATTGTGTTTAAAACAAACAAACAAACAAACAAACAGCAACCATTGGCCTCGGTCCCAGAAAAATCACCTTGCAAAAGTAAATCGAAGCAGACCCACACTGCATGTTCCTAAAATTCTAGCAAATGTTTGTTCATTCAGAGCTTTGGAAAAGGCATTCATATATCGTGATAAAGCTGTTGCGCTGAGTGGGACTTCTGCCAGCAGAGCACTTAGAGGCATTGGAACCCAAGACTGCATCCTATGCACAGCTAGGACCCATATACCCCACTGACGTCAATGGATGCTGAGGCTGCGGTTGTCAATTAAGCAGATGAAGTACACACACAGGTTTTGCTCTTCGGTCAAAATCTATAATTTGGTTTATTTTCATTGCAAAAATTGTGAACCACTTAATTCAGGGTTTATATTGAAAATCTGTAAGGAGGTAAATACCCGCAAACCGATGAAAGATAACCTTCTAGGTTATGTGTTTGTGCTGTAATATAAGGATGACTACAAATTACAAGCAACTATTAAAGTGGAAGACTTTAGAGGAGGGAAGCTAAAATAGTTATAAAGGAAACAAGGGAGCCATAGATAGCCATTTGGAAACTATTTATTTGGAAATTGGTATCCTAAACATTTTAAGCTGATTTATATGCTCTTCCCAGTTCCAAACAAAATAGTGCATTCTGAGAGGAGCTTTTACCTGGAAGATTATATAGATCCTGATCCCAAGGAAAGAGCACCACCTCTAAATTCACCCAGTTTGTCCAGTAAGTCATTGATACCTGAGAGTTCTTGTGGATTCCATTACTCCGACCTGCTTTTCCTGTGTCCTTCTGGAAACTTCAAAGGTGTTGGCATTTGTCTGAACATTAGGGCTTCAGGTAAAACTGCCATCCTGGACTTCCTTGGGAAGAATGGTGGGATATTAATTTAATACACCTATTAAAAATAATAAAATCCTAATTAGATCTCTTCCAAGATACAGGTTTTTCAAAATAAATTAACCATATTCTGTTTTAAGATAGCAAAACATGATACACATGGGTCACGGGTCAGAAGAACTGAATTATACCCTGGGAAACATAAAATCAGTTTTTTAAAAAAATCAATAGAGTAGATTGTAGCAAAATAAAATGCACAACTAGATTGTGAAAAGAGAATAATCAGGGAGAGGGAGAGGAGGCGAAACACTCATTTAAGGTTTGTTTTAATGGAATTGTATGCTCCTCTTGCATCTAACTGGCAAGGAAAATGACTTACTAGATAGCTGCTGTTAACTTTTCACTGAGTGACTTGTCAACTTGGCATTGCTTTTATATAATTGTACATTGCATTGTGATCTCAAAACACCTGGCTGTCGATGATGGTATTCATATTGACTCAGGTTAACATTACAATTCCAGCTGAATTCTATATTGCATTGTTAGTGAAGAAGACATTGGTGCAATCGATGTTAGTTGTCACTGGCAGACCAGTTCTTTCCCATCTTGTACTTGTTGCTTCTTGTTTCATACAGTCCATCTCCCCTTCCCTGACATCTCATTCCCTAGGTGTTGATCAATTGTGCACTTCTCATAACCAGCTCCTTCATTCCAGCATAAATTAAGCTTGTGTAAATTTATGTGTAATTTCATTATTCAGAATGTCTTATCAGATTATTTCTGCCAGTATTCCACATAAGGATTGGGACTTGCAAATGGCATATAATAGTCAAACGGATGTTGTAGAACACATTTGTTTTCAGCTTACCGAAGCAGTGCATGATTTCATATTTTGCTATATTTGGCTGTGTTACCAGACTGTCTATTCTTGCACATTCATTTTGATAGATTGTCCTAGTTTTTGGTTGCAGCAGAATGTCTAGGCTGCTGACATGGGGGACTTGAGCCTCAAAGTTATTAATATTTCAATCCTTTGCACAGAGTGAGAGACAGACTAATATGAAAAGAATGTTTTTGCAAGCATTGGGTTTGAGCAGTGTGCGTAATAGGAATGTCACGTGCTGTGCCTGCTACCCATTAACTCTCCCCTTTCTGAGGCAGTCCTGATTTATCACACGTTTTCCCTCCGTTTTTGTCCTGTCTGTCTTAAATGTGCCTGTTTGCTGCTGCTCCCATCATCTGCCACTCTCCGGGTGGTCATTTGGTAGGATTTGGGGGCCCAGAGATCCAGCCCTAGCAGTTCTATAGTGCAACTCTCAATGCAGCCTGAAGTAGAGCTTGGGTACAGACCCTTTCCAAAACATCACATCCTTTGCCTTTGCTGAATGCTTCAGTGTGTCTTCCTTTCACTTGCCTCTGTGCAATACTGTAGTGACACCGGATACTGCTGGAACATGGCCGAGTGAGCCTTGCCAAAAGGAAGGGAAATGTCAATAGGGATTTTCAAAATCCTGCTTTCAGTTGTATGCTCTAGGACAGGCATGGCCAAACCTGCCTCCCCCCCAGCTGTTATGGGACTACAATTCCCATCATCCCTGACCACTGGTCCTGTTAGCTAGGGATGATGGGAGTTGTAGTCCCAAAACATCTGGAGGGCCAAGTTTGGCCATGCCTGCTCTAGGACATAGGAACAGTTCCTCCTGAATAAATGGGATGGAAATTATTTCCTTGCCAAAATTAGTCAGATGCACATTTCTGGGAAGACAGCTATAGAACCGTGTTGGGGAAAGTTAAGTAAGGAGTGCATTTAAAACCTTAATCCAAAATATATACAGATTACAAGCTCCTAAACTGGGTAAGCTTTGGACTGCTGCATTATGGGGACCACGTGTACTTCCTTGTGTGCCCCCACAACAATTTGACATATGTCAACGAGATGCAGGTGTCTGGCAATTGGAATGGATGAAGGAAGGAAACCACTTGAAGTTCTTGTAATCAAGAATACTTGTTTAAATGCGCCAGTGGAATGCATATATAATCCTCTGATTAGCATCAGGGAAACTTTCTAACATATATGGGCTTGCTGATAGAAAGTACAAACTTGAGAAAGATACCCTTGTAGTGCATGATGGAAATTCGAAGATGTTTTAAAAATATAATCGGAGTTAAAAGGGGAGTTACCGGTAATAGAACTACAAATTCACTCAAAAGATTGGGAACTATAGGTTAAGGCTCCTGGACTTAACTTCCATGCCATATAAGCAGTAAACATTCATATTATGCTTGCATACAACTTAGCATCCATGCACCCACACTCTCTCTAGGTTTTTCAGACACAGTCCTCTTCCTCTGCAGATTGGGGGAACCCAACAGCTCAGGACAACGTGTGTGAGAGGAGGGACAGTGAGGGGCACACTGACCCTCTGCTTTCCACACACACACACACACACACACACACGTATATGTATATGTATATGTATATGTATATGTATGTATGTATTTGTTAGTAATGATAGCCTGTGGTGTCAGGGAGGGGCAATCTTTGTTGCTGGAGGCAGAAGGATATTGTTGGAGCAATTGTATTTTATATTGAGGTTTCAGCAAGTAGAAGGAGGAGGCGAATAATGATGAAACATGCTCAGGTTTGGCTTTTATAGCTGGTTCATTGTTTCAAAATGGATTTCTAATGTTCTTTTGAATTTACAAGTGGAACATGGCAAGTCTGCAAATGTTGATGTTCTGATAAACCTTACTAGCTATTCCGCTAGTTTGGCTTTTGGTCAGACATACAGAGGATTGCCCGCTGCAGCTTTAAAACAAGGCTTGCAGGAGACTGGTTATCAGAATTACAAGTTCTAGAATTTTAAAGTGTATATCTTGTTAAACCACTGATACAGCACGGACCTGACTGTTCCTGTAACCTGCAGTGGGTCATAAAATTCAAAATCCTTTATTGTGGATTTAATTAAGGTTTGGAATGTTCAGATTTTCTTATGAAGTTTGACCTTTCTAGTGGCTTAACTGTACGGGCTTCCTGCATAGTATAACAATAAGTGGCTGAGCTGAGTCACCAAAAATACAATGTACATACTGGTAATATATTGGCCGTATAAAGTGTAAAACTTCCCTTGTAGTTGTTCCCTTCTCATCCCATGTAGGGAGTAGGAATATTGTATGTTTATTACTATGTTATGCATTTGTGTTTTTATGTTGTACACTGCCCCGTGATCTTCGGATTAAGGGCAAAATATAAACTTAATCCAACAACAACATTTTTTTCTTTTTAAAAAGACATTGGGGAAATACTGCATGAGTACACTTTTCAATTACTGGATCTTCTGATTCGGGGTTTCATTTGGATGGTAGAAATGTGAAGCCTCTGATCCTCTAGCAAACTGGTGTTCTGGTTGGGTTTCAAAACTTCAGGAATTTGTAAACGACTGGTTACACCCCTCTTTTCAAGCATGCAATCTAAAGTAGTACACTTGAACCACCTTGTGACATATTTTAGAATTTCTTCTTCTTTCTAGAATGTGTACATCTGCTAGAAGAGTACTGGTGAAAAAATATATAGTGGAATGGAATGCCCATGCAGAGCTGCCACTAACATCAAAGGGCAAGTCTTTGTATGCCTTACACAGCTCCTGCACCTGAATGGGTCCAGTAAATTGGAACAAAGTGTCAGACACTTAACACTATTTCTTCAAATAAATAATTTTTATCCTGTCATTCCAGTGTCCAGGCACCACTTAGGGGAGCTGGAAAGAAAGCTTAAATTGATTTGGATGTGGTGTGGGCTATGCATGCTAATTTTTAGCAGCTCCACTTGAATAAAATTATTTTCATTTTGAAAATGTCAAGAGACCGAGAGGTTGGATTCACCCTTTTATCCACATCGTTTATGTATTCCGCCTTATCAAACATACAAATAACCTTGGTAAAAATAACAGCGCCGAAAAATAGAGAGTAAATGCCGTAGCTGGAGCAACCCCGGAGCTTTGTTGCCTTTCTGCAAAAGGTGTTGAATGCAAAAATGAGGGGTGGAATTTTAAGCAGTTTTGCCACACACACACACACACACACACACACACACACACACACAATTAAACCTGACCTTTATTTGGCACACACTAGATAAAAGCATTACTTTGAGCTATATATGTAGCTATTAATGTTCTGGGGCTTCTAGACGCTTGAGCTTAATTAGCCCCTCTTTCTAAAGATAATGAGACAAGACAATGGATGCAAAATGTTCCTTGGCAGCTGGGTAAAGTACACACTTTCCCCATTATTGGTACTTTGAAAAATTCTTCACCATACTTTCAAACGCAGGAGAATATTTAGGAGGGTTTCTTTGAAAAAAACACACCACACAAATCTTTAATCAAGAGGGGATAGATGTGCACCAGGATTCTTGACAGACATTGGCATAAGAGAAAGTTTGAGAGAATAAAATGGCTTCTTTGTAGAGAAGAAGAAGAAGAAGAGTTTGGATTTGATATCCCTCTTTATCACTACCCGAAGGAGTCTCAAAGCGGCTCACATTCTCCTTTCCCTTCCTCCCCCACAACAAACACTCTGTGAGGTGAGTGGGGCTGAGAGACTTCAGAGAAGTGTGACTAGCCCAAGGTCACCCAGCAGCTGCATGTGGAGGAGCGGAGACACGAACCCGGTTCACCAAATTACGAGTCTACCGCTCTTAACCACTACACCACACTGGCTCTCAGTCAGTGTAGATGACTATATTCTATCCAACCAAGATCCAGTGCAGTGGCATTAAACCGGGGTGTTTTGTGTAGACAGACTGGACAGGCTAGAATAAATGTTCCCAAGAACTCAGGCTGAATGTTTTAGCATGAAGAGTAAGTTTACTCACAAGTATAATCAAACAAAATTCACTATTTCCTATTGGAATACAATCTTAAACAGTAATAATAGTTTTACAAAGAAAAGTCTTTTGAAGATGAAAGTTGGGGCTTCTGAGATACGAGAACTGGAACCCAGGACAGGGCCCTGTTTCGGACGATGCCTTCTTCAGCTCGTCTTTTTAAACAGAATGTGAGTAATGTATGCTTTCTGTTTCGTTTGAGTCTTTGGTGAATGGAACGTCTTGGTTAGTAGATCAGTATGTATTCTCAGGTTTTTCTTTGTTTTTCTGTGCGTCTCCCCTGGACTGGACAGGCTGCCTTCATCCTTGTATGCTCTGCTAAATAAGGTACAGTCGTAGCTTGGTTGTTGAATGCCCTCGTACGTTTTGGCTCCCGAACGCCACAAGCCCGGAAGTGATTGTTCCGGTTTGCGAATGTTCTTTCGGAACCCGAACGTCCAATGGGGCTTCCGCGGCTTCTGATTGGCTGGAGGGGCTTCCTGCAGCCAATCAGAAGCTGCAATTTGGTTTTCGAACGTTTTGGAAGTCTAACGGACTTCCGGAACGGATTCCATTCGACTTCCAAGGTACAACTGTACAAGCATTGTTTCTCCTCTGGGCAGACATGTCTTTCAGGATAGGGTTCACTTGAGCAGTGTATCCCATCCGTTAAAAACTCCCCCTCAGCTATGTCCTTGATTGGATGGGCTGCATCTCTTTTTGCCACTCAAGAGACTGGAGCCTGCAGTTTTGTTTTGGTTCAGTGCATAATAATATTAGTTAACTGTTTTCATGTGCAGCTGCAGTGTATCTTAGGAGAAATAGTTATTTGGCTTTACTGGCTTCTCTCTGCTACGAATCTGTTCACTTCTCTTCCTTCTAGGGTTGTTTCTCTCAAAAGCTGGTAGTGGTTGCTGATCATTGAGTTTTCTTCTGTTTCCTTAGCGCGCCTTGCTTTCCTGGTTCCTGTTTCATGTACTTTGTGCAGAGCCCAAATGAGCCTGCTCTTTTAGTTGCTCATTTTAGCTCAGTTTCCTTCAGGTCTCTTTCTTCTGCATGCAAGCTTTTTCATCATTCTCATATATATATATATATATTTAAGCGTTGCCTTTACCTTTGCCTTTTTTCTGCCTCCTATCTAATGTCCCTTCTTCATTTCTAAGGCATGTGCAATCTTTCAACCGTATGCCTGTGGTTTTTCCTCCACATCTGCCTTGGGTTTTGTTCTAAACAGATCCTTAAGTTTTCTTAAGTTTATTGAAAACTACTGTACAGTTGGTCAACAGCTTGATAAAGATTTCTTTGTTACAAGATGATTCCCGTGTTTGCTACACACTACCGGCGGCAGCATTCCTGCATTTCCATAAATATGCTATTAGGGTGGATATGTGCACACCTGTGGGCAACACTTAATTTCCCTTCACTTGTTATTTGGCAGCTGAATATGTGAAGCAGCTTCCTGGAAAACCGTAAATGTTAGGTGGCAAATATTTTGTAGATGCAGTGTTTGATCTGCAGAGACTTTATCTACACATGAGAAACTCCTCGTCCCTTCCTTTGTCGGTGTATCCTGAGAAATCCAGTGTAGACTAAGAACGTGCGCCATTTTATTTTATTTTGTTTAGAACTACAGTCGTACCTTGGTTTTTGAACAGTTTAGTTCTTGAACGTTTTGGCTCCCGAGCACAGTAAACCTAGAAGTGACTGTTCTGGTTTGCGAACTATTTTTGGAAGCCGAATGTCCGCCGGGGCTTTCGCAGCTTCCAATTGGCTGCAGGAGCTTCCTGCAGCCAATCAGAAGCCACACTTTGGTTTCCGAACGTTTTGGAAGTCGAACGATTGTACTTCAGTGAGCCAAACAGTTACTGGCTTTTCAAATGTCTAAATAGCTAGCCATTTTTGACTTTCTGTGGAAGAGTTCCCAGTTACTGACATTTTAATTTGGGCTTCCATGCTCAAAACAAATCATTTTAAAATGATCGTTGCAATTTTGGTTAAGTATGTGTCAAAATATTCTCAAGCAATAGCAGCGCACCCCTTGTTTTTCTTTGCTAATGCAGCGATTGTCATTTAGGAAGCAAAAATGGGACAATATGTATCTTAGCCGTAGCTTGATTAGAATCAGATTATTGTTTTCAGGATGCTACTAATTGTAGAGAGCTTTCATGAATGATCAGTTTCAAAATAATATGAATAACTTCGTTTCTGTAAATGCAAAGGCAGTAATTGTGGGGCTGTGCAAAACGCTCGTCTAAATTCTTTGTGGAGGGAAATGAAAAGCTACCACCAACTCTAGTTGCATTTCTGTAGCGTTTTCCAACATTTAAACTTGTTTGCTTCTCTTCTCTCCCCCCCCCCCTTTAAAGTGTCCCTGGGCGTGGAACACTCGGCTGTGCTGGACTGGATACCCATATCAGGTAATGGAGGAAGTTATTTCATTGCATGGAAATGAGTTTAAAATAGTCCGTGATGCTGTTAATCTGGATGTTGGATGGATGGAAGGGGAGGAGAAGGAAAACACTCTTCTTTTTCTTCTCCGCTCATTGCTGCTACTTCTTACACGCTGCCAATGAGGAGGGAAGGGAAGGGGGGAATGCTGGGGGGTGGGATGGGCAAAGACAGGTGGGACATCTTCTGCTCTAGAAAGGCATTCAGGGCTTGTCATCATCATAATCATTTCCTCTTCCTTGGAGTCAGATTTTCCAGTCCCTGTTTCTGAGCCTGGTTCTAGAGAACTTCACCAGCATCACTAATTAACAAAGCTTTAGGATAAATCTATGAAACACTGAACTCTGCATTTTTTCAACTGAGGGGGCAAACTGAGGGGTCTCTCTCTCTCTCTCTCTCTCTCTCTCTCTCTCTCTCTCTGTGTGTGTGTGTGTGTGTGTAATGCAACAACATAAAAGAGGAGATACCTTGAACAGAAGCATTAATGTTAAGAGGTGATGCCACAATGCAACATTTTGTTGTAGGTTCCACTTGTGTAAGCAGATTATAGACTGAAAAGCAAACCATACTGAAAGGTATTGGAACGAACCCAACCTTTTAGGGTACAGAAAATCATCTGAACATGCAGGGTGGGAGAAGGGGCTTTCTATTATTTTAATTTAAAAAAAGTTGGACAGTTTTCAAGGTACTGTAATGAGCATAGACGTTGGCATGTTATCCACTAGCAAGGGTGATGCGAAATACATTTGCTGTACAGCACCGCATTTAAATCCCCGTTGGCTGGTAGGGGACAAATCTGGGTTATCCAAATCATAAATAAAGAAAACTCTGCTTCAGTGTCAGCGCAAAGGCAAATACATCCCTTTAATTAGCACATTATGCGGAGAATAATTTATATAGAGGTTTTAAGGTGATGGCTGTTGAAATTGGAGTCGGAAAGGACCCAAAGTCTGACTAGGCCAGCTGCTTTGGACAAAGGTAGGATCCACCTACCCATTCCCCCCCCACCCCAACCCAGTCCTTCTGGCCCACAGTGTGCCATAAATAGAAAACGACAAGTGTTGCACGTGCCAGCCAGCCACATAAGTAAAAGTTTCCAGCCAAAAGGGTTTGTGCAAAGCATTTGAATGCATACAGGAGGCCCTAATTTCCAGAATTAGGCAGAGTCACAGCTCTTCCCTTCATCAAAAAGGCTTGCCCTGCATCATATTCATAATACATCAATGCTAGCCTGGTTCACGTGTCACATTAAATCATAGTTATAATAAATTATAGGTGAATGTGAACGAGCGGCATACTACTGCAGACTCCTGAAATAGTGCTCATATTACTATCAATAATAATAAAATTATTATTATTATTATTATTATTATTATTATTATTATTATTATTATATCAGGGAGTTTTTTATGTTTTGCATTTTTATATGTGCTGGAAGCCGCCCAGAATGGGACGGGGCATTATTATTACTATTACTGTTATTACTATTATTATGGTCCTCCTTCATTCCTGCCGTGCTGGTGGGAAACAAACTACAGTCTGACTTTTTGTCATTCAGACCAGGGCTTTTGTGGTTTGTTTGGAGAAAAAATAAACCCTGAGCCTA
Organism: Darevskia mixta; assembly: GCA_034641385.1. Taxonomy (NCBI): domain Eukaryota; kingdom Metazoa; phylum Chordata; class Lepidosauria; order Squamata; family Lacertidae; genus Darevskia; species Darevskia mixta. The sequence continues at coordinate 27,537,427 of JAWWNH010000001.1, forward strand.
GGAGGAGTGAAGCCCTCGCAATTTCATCAGTGGGCACCAGCATGCAGCTCATTCAGATTATGCCATAGTTTATTTCAGCTATGGTTTAATGTTTGCAGAGCAGGGCAGTGCAAGGAAGCAATGTGAGCCGCCCAGAGGAAGAAAAGGATAAGTGTTGGTAAGGTGGTGTTTTCCCTCTCCGGAAGTTTTTTAATGTGGGAGAGAAACATCTTATCAGATAGGAAATATTCTGTAAGTGGCCTGAGGTTGCTATTCAAGTGAGGATCTGAAAGTATTTAACTTCTGTGTTTTAATATTTTTATTTATATCCCTCCTTTCAGCCGCTGACGCCAGAAATTCATTACTACTACATAGTTCAGCTGTCGTTCTATTGGTCCTTAATGTTTTCTCAGTTCATTGACATCAAAAGAAAGGTAAGAGCAATCTGGGGGTTTTAAGGAGCAACACTTTTTAAAGAAGGCTGTGAAAGTATGCTTTGGTGAACGCTTGTACAGTGGTACCTCGGTTTAAGAACAGTCCGGTTTAAGAACGATTCGGTTTACAAACTCCGCAAAATCAGAAATAGTGTCCTGGTTTGAGAACTTTACTTCGGTCTAAGAACAGAATCCGACCGGTGGAAGGGCACCAGCGGCGGGAGGCCTCATTAGGGAAAGCGCACCTCGGTTTAAGAACGGTTTTGGTTTAAGAACTGACTTCCAGAACGGATTATGTTCATAAACTGAGGTACCACTGTACATTGAATTAGCAACAACCTGTTTCTAGCTTTGAACTGTAGAAGTTAAGTGCTGTGATGGCAGCGGTGGATAACAACTGCACTTTGGGGCAGCAAGATTTGCTGACATTTCCGAACCAGCCTGACATGGTTTATAACATCTCCAGTGCTGTGTGGCAATTTTGGGCACTGTTCATACAGGCAACTCCCCATATACGTGGGGGCTATTTTCCAAAGGCACCGCACATTTAAGTGACATTGTGTACATTTGAAACGACATTGGAAAAGCCTGCAAACACCCTCTAAACCCTGGAAACCCTTTACAAAACCAGCAGCACTTACCAGACGCCAAACTCTGTCGGGGGGGGGGGGGCGTGGGATTCAACTAACGAGTCCCATCAACTGAAAATGCTTCTGAATAAACAAATGTCACTGATGCTTAGAGATGGTGGGTGCACATCTGGAGAGCAGAAGAATAAGCATTTTCATCATCCATTTTACTAACTCAATTATCGAATGAATGTAGTTAATTCAAATAATTTGGGCTGGCTTCTGCTCAGTCACATAAATGCTCTGAGCAGTCAAAGCATTTAACACAATTTATTAGATCGTTGCGCAAACATACGGTGATTACAGAAGCTACAGTTTACTAGCAAACTACAATCTACTAGCAAACTCCAGCCCCTCCAAAAAGCTTTGGAAGAATTCTGTACCAGAACATACAGAGAGGGATTCAACATCACACTGTTCTGATCATGCCATCCCCCTGCTTCTCCCATGATGTGCTGTTTTAGGGGTTTCTTCCAGCCCTCCAGGAGCCACTTTGGGGGAGCGTAGAGGGCATGCAGGGGGAGAAGAGGGGGAAAGATTCATTGTGCAAACAGAAGTCCTTGCGCAGGAGATCCTCTTTGTAGAGGGGAAAGATGTGTTGAATCATGTCCGGCAATGGTGTGATCCTAGAATGAGAGTGAAATCTACCACAGAGATGTGCTCACCCTGCTTTTTGCCCTAATAGCACATTCCTGACGGGAAAATGCCTTCCAATAGAACTGACCGCTGATGTTCAAAAGCCTCTTTCAGTTATTGGTGGGGTATAAATTCCAGTAGATTATCCCTGCCTGACTGAAGATTAATGAGCAATATCTGCAGTCCAGCATGTATTACCAGCTCAGCATTCTGCGAAAATAATGTGACTGGGTAGATGAACTTTTTTCACCAGTTCACAGTGGCACACTTTGCGTTTTGATGTATGCGCAAGAGTTTTTTTTTGGGGGGGGTGTTTTTATATTGTTTGTTTTACACATTCCTACATTCTATTTATGGAAGACAGAAACAGTCATGTGGGGAGTGTGGTCTCCTAAGAAGCTTATAGCTGCCCCAGAATGTCATTACTTTAACATCAGTCAAATTTATGTATGTGTTTGCTGAGTTTTGGTCAGATGACAGATGGTATTTTTAGAGAGAGAGAGATGCTGTTTTGAGGTCAGTTTAAAGGATTTTAGAAAATGGCTACCTCAATTAAATGGCTTATTTGCATTTTTGAGAGGGAAGGAATAAGTTGGATTCATGTTACTATACTTGAAAATGCTGTGATGTATATAAAGGGAAGTCCTAGAAACAGGTGCCCTCCTGCTGCTGCTAAGTTCTGCCTTGCTACTTCAAGTTACCAGCAAATAAAGAATTTGGGGGTGTTAGTATGGTATTAAACTACTTTGATCCTTTTACAACTGCAGGCTCTGTCATAATTCTTCAAACTTGCACAAACATCAGCTTACAGAGAAAAACGCAGCATGGAAATATTGCAATATCACAATGTGCCTGTTGCTAGAACAGGCTGTATTTTACTCCCCCTTTTTAAGAAAGACAGGCTCCAACCTTGTACACCTTTGGTAGGATGCTAAAAAAATATGTGGGCACTATCGTCTCTGTTTGGAAAACTGTTCTAATTCATTTTTTACTATTGTGCGCTACTGCGATATTTGAGTATGCTGGACAGTCTATAAATATTTCAATCAAAAAAACAAAACTGTAGAGCATCAGGACTCAGAAGGCACTGTATGAATTTCAGCCTAAAACCCTGGAGAGCGGCTGCCATTCATTGTAGACAATAGTAAACTAGATGGATTAATGGCCTAACTCAGCACAAGGCAGTTTCCTGTGCCCCTACTAAGTTCCTGACTGCATTCTAATCTACATATACTTCTATACATTTATCTTCTCTCATAAAATATATGTGCAGAGTTCGTATATCTGGTATTTATTTAATTTTATGTATCTGTAAGACTAAATGTTTGAAAAGCCAAATTAATTTGTGAACAAATGTTTAACTCCGTGTATCTCCCCACCTCAGGACTTTAGCATCATGTTTACCCATCATGTCACAGGAGTCATTTTGATAACCTTCTCCTACACACTCAATTTCATCCGATTGGGGGTCCTGACTATGTGTCTTCATGATGTAGTGGACAGCGTGCTGGAGGTGAGAGTAAGAGAGAGAAATTTAGCCATAATAAATCTTCGTGTCTTCAAAACATTTCTTCCGGAATAAACGTCGTTCTAAAGTAGTAGGCTATAGCCCAGTCTTTCCCAGACTTGGGTCTCCAGCTGTTTTTGGACTACAACTCCCACCATCCCTAGCTAGCAAGAACAGCAGTCAGGGATGATGGGAATTGTAGTCTAAAAAACAGCTGGTGCTGGAGACCCAAATTTTGGAAACACTGCTAAAGCTCACGAAAGCTTCTGATCTGTTGAAATTTGTCTCAGAGGTGGCGCAGTGCTGCTTTTCTTAAGCACGACAAGCACAGTGAAACCTGCTTTTGAGTAAAATGCTTTCAGTTGGGCTGCACTTGTCAAACATGGCTATTCAGTGAGTTCTTGAAAAAAAACCATATAGGATTTGGGAGTCCATAGATTCTCCACATTTTAACTGACTAAGGCAATGCTTTTTCATACTATGTAGTTGCTGAATCATAGCAAAGGTCTACATGACTAGCATCACTTTTATTCTGGGAGACCTGGGTGTATATATAAAGCCTGTTGCAGACAGGGTTATATTTCCCCTGAAAGGGCAGGTGCGCAGTGCAGAGGCATTATTTGAGCCTTGGGTATACAGGCAGCAGTGAAGACTTCCTTTCATCAGCTTTGAATGATTTGCCTGTTGTTGCCTCCTCTCTTGAAAACACACCTGGCCTCAGTTATTTGGTCCTAGTTAGTCCAAAATGTGGCAGCCAGATTAGTGTCCAAAGATTGGAGCTCATTCGTCTAGCCATGTTCTTCATCTTCATTGTTGCCTGTTTGTTTCTGGGCTCAATTTAAAGTGCTGGTCTTAGCCTTCAAAGCCCTTAAGGACTTGGGGCCAGGCTACCTCCAGAACTGCCTGTTCCCACATGAGCCTGCATGGCACGTAAGGTGAGCTGCAGAGCTCTCGCTCTCTGTCCCCTGCACGCATGAGATGAGACAGGCAAGTCTATGGAATACCTAATCGCTTTTAATGTGAGCTCTCAAAAATCTGTTTCCACTGTGTTCTGCAGCACAATCCTATTCATGCCATGTTTGGTAAGAAGGTTCTCTCATATTGCTTGATGGAATTTATTCCATGTGGCGCTGTGGGTTAAACCACAGAGCCTAGGGCTTGCCGATCAGAAGGTCGGCGGTTCGAATCCCCATGACGGGGTGAGCTCCCGTTGCTCGGTCCCTGCTCCTGCCAACCTAGCAGTTCGAAAGCACGTCAAAGTGCAAGTAGATAAATAGGTACCGCTGCAGCGGGAAGGTAAACGGCGTTTCCGTGCGCTGCTCTGGTTTGCCAGAAGCGGCTTTGTCATGCTGGCCACATGACCCGGAAGCTGTATGCTGGCTCCCTCGGCTAATAAAGCGAGATGAGCGCCACAGCTCCAGAGTCGGTCACGACTGGACCTAATGGTCAGGGGTCCCTTTACCTTAAGTGTCTATAGAATTGCAGCCTTAATGTCTGTCTTTTTTATTGCTGCTTTTAGTATTGTTTGAATTTGTTATTTGCCCTAGGTTTTTCAGTTGTTGTTTTTTTTTAAAAAAAAAAACCACACACACACACACACACACACACACACAGAAAAGCAGGCTAAAATGTTAGCTTTTGGGGTTTGTTTTTTTTAACTCTCCTATACTGAGACCATGAGTGGTAAACCATGATTACCACTTGTGGTTGGTCTGGAGAGAGCTAAACTGCAAGCCTGTGTTTGGGTGACACATGGAGCCAAGCAATGACTTGGCTCAACAAAACAACCAGGGAGAACAAGGCAGCCACAATCTCCTCTCCCAGAACCTGCACAATTGTGTGATTACACTAAGCCATGGTTTGGCTTAGTGTGATATGCAAATGAGGCCACTGTGAAGCATCGTCAGTAGAAGAGGTAGAAGAGGTAAGGGCACTAAAGAGTTCACCCTGATCTGCTATGCATCATTTGAATATTAATTGTCCGGTACTGTGTGCAATAATTATTTTAGACTTAACTTTTATTAAGGAGATAACCCGTGTTCCTTCCTCGTTATAGGCAGCCAAAATGGCAAACTACTGCAAGTATCAAAAGTTGTGTGATTTACTCTTCCTCTCGTTTGCTATCATTTTCATGGTTACAAGGCTTGGATTGTATCCTTTATGGTGAGTAAATCTGCTGCTTCCATGGAACTACAGAGGTTTTAAGTCTGGTAGAGCACATCCTGCCTCTAGGGGCAGTATTTCCCAAACTGGACGATACTGCCCCCTGGGGGATGCTGGAACGATCAAGGGGGTGGTGGTAGTAGCCTCAGGTGCAGTGGGGGCTCGTTGGATAAAAATAAGGGGGCAGTGGAAGCATAAAGAAAGAAGAGAAGAACATTTTGGGGAGCCGTTCGTACATGTTTCATCTGTTGTGTAATGATGCTTACTGACAGATCGGGCGTCATTGCATCTCCCTTGGATCCGGCAGTCATGCTGGAGGCAAGGGGTTTTCCCAGGCTTGGGTAAACCCTTTTTGGCTTCACCCAGTTTGCCTGCCTATATACAACATCTTTATTTTACTGTGTTGTGGGACATAGGTAGAAACATAGATACATAAAAGAATGCAAAGTTGTGACTACATCCTTCTGCTTGTTCGCTTAAAGAAGGTGGATTTCAGGGAGGGCACTCCCCCCCCCGAAAAGGGGCTGTTAGGCCAAATAAGTTGGGGAACTTCTGCTCTAGGGCCTCTTGCCTGTCATTCTCAAGGGCTATGGTTGCAGGACCACTAAAGAATCAGCTTATCTCATAGTGGAACCCAAGGAATATGATATAATGTGACCTGAGTCTGTAGACCACTAGACTGTGTGTTTCGTGTTGTGCACCATAAATAAAGTTCAAGCCTGCAACTTATGCATGGGGTCAGTTCCTGGGAACCACACGAAAACACGTAATGCAAGGAAAACCTGTAAGAAGCCATTAAAAATAATACTTATTTTTTTAAAACAACCCAGCATTGTCAAGGAGGGGGTCATTTTCCTGAGTCCTCCCTCCAAGCTGCTAATCATGCCGGCACCGAAAGGGTTGTCAGTCTTTATTGGCTGCTTCTCTGGCACCATCAAACAGCAAGTCTCAAACACGGTGTGTTCTCTCCCTCCCCTGGCAGGTTAACTTGAAGATTTATAGATGCTGGGGAATACTGGCAACCAGCCAGCCCAATCACATGCTCCCACTTTGTGGACTAATTGTTACCACCTGCCTGAGGGGCCCCACCCAGCGATACTTGCTCACAGGATCACTCCTCCCACTGTTGCCTCTTCAAACACCTCTCTTTGAGGTGTCTGTAATCCCATGGGTGATTTCCAGGGTGTCTTTTATGGAGGGATCATAGTCATAAATCATCTCATTCATGTGCTTAATTGCACAGAAGAGTTCGGAATATTTTTGCAGGTCCCAACTTCCTGCCTTGTGCTCAACATCGCCATCTTATTTCCTGTCGCCATCTGTCAGTGTTTGTGCAGGATCCTCAGTTAACTCTTCCATTCTTCCTGGAGAAGGTCCCCAAAGCCCCTGCAGGACAAACAAAACCAGGTTGAAACGACCATGTTTTGATTAAGTCATCATAATTGCATTGCTAATCTGGTCCATGTGAACAGAGCACCTCAACAGGTGGTTTTTTGGGGGCATTCAGCTGACCAGCTGGTTCTGCAGCAGCAGCATGGAACAATAGAGCACAAATTCTGTGTAATCATTATCAATTATGTGGCTTTGGCCTAATTTAATGGTATCAGGAAGATGGATATAATAAATAAACCAGGAAATCTGTACAATAGTTACCTCTACTGCTTTATACAATAGGTGCCAATTGGTAGTGTTAGTTTATTCACGTGCATCCTTGAACATTTGCATGAATATTTTTAAAAAACACCTTATTTAAATGGTTTGGTAGGAAAATATTGCAAAAACCTGCTTGTTTACATATGACCTCCCCCGGTAGAGGCAGGTTTCCCCCCCTCCCCCTTGTGCAATTCCAAAGATAATAAATTGAGACTTTCTATTGTGCTCAAAAAGCACTAAGTTGAAAGCACTCAAGTTAAATCAGCAGGAAGACCTTATGGATACTGTCAAACAAGACAGATGCTGAAGAGAAGATTTATTCTGCTTTCAAATTATTTGGTAATCAAGGTTAGCCTGAGGGAGATACCTTGATGTGGCTGTTAAATGATTCTGAGAAAGTTTGGCACATCTTCAAGAACCAGCTTCCCTTGTTTCAAGGATAATTGTTACAATGCAAAGACTAATGTATCTCTATGCAAAGTGAATTTCACCACCTGTAAAATGGGGTGTTTTTCTTCCAGTGCCATGAGAATAAATTACTGTTCACCTGCCATTTACAAAGTCGAAATCATCTATTCACTGCTAGGCCAAAGCTATGGAACTGTCTGATTCACATTTCCCCAATTATCTCTGTGCTACATAGAATTTTGCCATGAAATCCAGGAAATTGTTTTTAATCCCAAAGTCATGTGAAATGTTGAGAATGGTCAAGGGAACCAATCTTGTGCTTCCTGTTTGGCCAAAAAGGGAAAGTGTCTGAGCTATCAGAAAAGTGCACAAAGGGCTATTGATGTTTTTTTCAAAGGCAGTCCATATCGCTTCTCATTTTAACATTTCCTTAATTTAGTACATGGAGTGACCTGGATTAGTTTGCCTATTATGACAGAAAAGGAGAGGCACTCCTAAATATTGGAACCAAGATGTCAACTGAGAGAAGGGTTTGTTTCAGCTAGTTTTAGTTTGGAAAAGGCCTCTCAATATGCAGTGTTCCATTCATGTGAGGTGGGTGCCTTTGTGCCCCTTAGGTTTCTGGCAGGAGGAGTCCATTGCTTTTTGCCCCAGGCAAGCAGTTGGCTGTTAGGTACAAGCTTGCATTAGCCATACAGTCGTACCTTGGTTTTCGAATAGCTTAGTTCTCCAACTTTCTGGCTCCCAAACGCCGCAAACCCGGAAGTGACTGTTCTGGTTTGTGAACTATTTTTGGAAGCTGAACATCCGACAGCTTCCAAACATGCGGCTTCCAATTGGCAGCAGGAGCTTCCCGCAGCCAATCAGAAGCTGTGCTTTGGTTTACGAACGTTTTGGAAGTTGAACAGTTTCAAGGCTATGAATGATAAACTCTTTTGTCTTAGCTAAGCAGAAATAGGCAGGTCAGGAAAGGCTCTGCTCTCCAGCTGATAATCTGCTTCTTCTCTGTCTATGAATGAAACAGTATGAATGTTTATGTGGGATTGTTTTAGTGTGCATTTTAGTTATATTTTTGAAACATGTTTTTTATACTTCGGAAGCCACTCGGAAGCCTTTTTTTTGCATTAAGCGGCATATAAATTAAGTAATGATACTAACAGATTCTCATCAATTTACAATGGAATAATTTCAACTTTTTTCCAAATGCACAGGGTGTTTTTTTATTGGAACTGGTCTTAACTCCTCTGTAGCCAGACCAGGGTTCCTATAGGTCAGCATTTCCCAAGTTGTGGGTTGCAAACCACCTGGATTAGGACAATGGGAAACTGGTTCAAATCCCTGCCAAGCCATGGGCTTGTTTGTATACCACCCCCTGTTACTTCATGTTTCTGCATTTCAGGTCCTAGCTACTTCCTCACATTTTTTATTTTATTTTTTTGCTTCTTTGTTCTGTGAACTACCCAACGAACATACAAAAATCAGTAAATGAATACATTTTTCCCTCCAAATTAAGCACAGAAAAGATTCTTCAGAGCCTTTTGTCTGATTAACTTGAGTGTTGTTATTTTTTTACCATGAGTCTCATTCTCCATCTTCCATCTGAAGTTATCCTGGCACCTTTACTTTAGTTGCCTCTGGCCCCAGTTGTCGGCCATCCCAAGTGTGAGGCTTAAATATAATAATAATGATAATAATAATAATAATAATAATAATAATAATAATAATTTATTATTTGTACCCCGCCCATCTGGCTGGGTCTCCCCAGCCACTCTGGGCGGCTTCCAACAAATATTAAAATACATTAAAATGTCACAGATTAAAAACTTCCCTAAACAGGGCTGCCTTCAGGTATTTTCTAAATGTCATGTAGTTGTTTATCTCTTTGACCTCTGATGGGAGGGCGTTCCACAGGGCAGGCGCCACTACCGAGAAGGCCCTCTGCCTGGTTCCCTGTAGCTTTGCTTCTCGCAGTGAGGGAACCGCCAGAAGGCCCTCGGCGCTGGATCTCAGTGTCCGGGCTGAACGGTGGGGGTGGAGACGCTCCTTCAGGTATACAGGACCGAGGCCGTTTAGGGCTTTAAACCTAGCCATACTGATGATGTTAGTTTTCCACCACAAAAGTTTGCAGAACAGCACAGCATTCCAAGCCAATGTATGTCAGAGGATTCACTGACACAAGCCCGATGCCATATAGACAGTTGATGTTAACTTGCTAAACATGCCATCTAGTGGTTAAATTCAGTCTACTACATCTGTAATTCAGCCAAGAGTCTTGTATATCAATAAATACCAATTTATTATGACATAAGATTTAATGGAATTATAAATCTATTGGTCTTTAAGATGCTGCAAAGCTGCAAAAGCCCAACCCCTGTAGAAAATGTATTAATTCAGTGAGCTATCATCCATATTAGTTTCCCCCCTCCCTTTAGTCAAACTTACTAAATGTTTACTGCAGAGCCTATGAGAGCCAGGTGTGTCTTTATCATTGAATATTGATGATTTTAAAATAAACATTTCATTTTATATAGTGTATTTTAATTTCCTTTAAAACTAAGTAATCAAATGTTTATAACAGTATTAGTAGCATAGCCCAGCGTCATAACATGAATCAATTCATTATCACATGGATCAATCTAAGAGTCATGGAGTGTCAGCAGCACTAGCAATCTTCGTCTAACTACCTAAACTAGTTTCTATTATGATTCAGTCCACTGAAATAATAGTCAAAAGCAACAAATCAGAGTGGTTAATTAATTAGTTAAGAATACGGGGGGGGGGAGAGAAGAATGTAATATAAAACATGCACTTTTCATTAACCAGTTCACCAATACATACATCAATGTCTCTCCCACCTCACAAAAAGTTGGAAGATTATAAAACAATAGGGTTGCTAGTAATCATTCATTTTTCTATTAGATAACTTGATATCAGTCGAGCCCTAGAATAGCTTGTACAATCTTCAACACGCTGGTGTTCTGTTAATAATTGATTAGTCCATTTGGGGATTCAAAGGGTCATAGATCATTCACACCAAAATGAGATTACGGGAACGGATCAGTACTACTTCAAATCACATGATATGCTAGTGTTGATGCAGGGCTTTTAATATGCAGGAACCAGTCCAATGGAAACAGTACTGGTAAGCATTTAGATGAATACATTAGTTCATCCAGATTGAATGTCCCAGGTTGATAATTCAGAGGTTAAACAACGAATAAATGAGCAGAGATGACTAAGGTGAGTGTCTTGTTTGGGAGACTGTCTTGGAAGCCTCACCTTGAGTTCCGTCATAGAAGAAAGGAGGAACATAAATAAAATACAATGGGAATCACTGGGAAAGCAAAGCAATGTGTAGACTTGCCTCCCATGAAACAGGGTTTCTCAAATTTCTGGGCTCATTTTGACCCATTGATGAGCTTATAAAGGTGTCATTGACATTGACCCAAATTCTTAGGAATGTAAATGAAATAAAGTCAAGAAATAATATGTAATCAACACTTATCAGTGATTAGTAGCCTTTACTAGAAATCATACATGTAAGGAAGTAAAACGAGTGAAAATAATAGCATTCTAATGAGATCTATGGCCTTTAACAAGCGTATGAATAAGTCGGGGCAGCAGGTGGGGTTGTAGCTCAATAAAAGCTTGAAGTTTTCCAGATGACAGCTTCCTTTTATGTCTTTGTTGGAGGTGTTGGAATTATTACTTTGATGCTATAAAAATAATTGTTTAAAAAGTGAAACTGCACCTGTATACAGTTTCTTTTAGCAATGAAACAGCATGATCTGAGAATACTGTTGTGTTGTGGAGGCATCTTATTAAATACAGAGGCTGCTCATTGGCAAAAGAAGCACATACCCTTTATTTCTGAAACTCATAGTTCCTAATTATTCCCCCCCCAACTATGTCTCACAAACCTATTTTAAATCCCAGGCCCTTTTTGACCCTCTATTGACCTCTAGGTCTTTATTCACCTCATGCACAGTTCCACTGACCCCAGGAGGTCAGTATCAACCACTTTGGGAAGCCATGATGCAGATGTATTGATTTTAAAGCATTCCAGAGCTTGTTCATATTGGAGATCATTGATAATGTGAATGGGCTCGCTTGAGTGACCAGTTTTCATGCTCTGTTATTACATTCACAATGACTCCAGTAGGGGTTGGAAGCATTGTTGAGAAATGAACCATCTCTCTGTTGTTTTATATTGACTTGCCATTTTCTCTCTTCTCCAGGATATTGAACTCAGCAATATTTGAACTGCCTGAAGTACTTGGTGGCTTTCCTTCCTTGACCATCTTTATCACTTTACTTCTGGTACTTCAAGTTCTCCACTGTTTTTGGTCCTATCTAATAGTAAAGGCAGCCTATAGAGCAATTTTGAAAGGCAAGGTAAGGGGAAAAAATAAATAAACTGTCTTGTACTTTCTAGTGTGTAATCTTTTTTTCGTAACACAAATCGGCTAGCACAGTTCCCTTAAGTCACTCCCTTCCAACAGACCCTTCAAGTCTTGAAACTGTATGTATAATATTGACTGCCTGAGCATTCAGTTGAATTTAGCATGGGCTGCTCCAGTGCAGCTGTTCCACTTAGGCTTACCTTGGTTCATCTATGGAACTTGTTTACTGTAACCAGAGAAACTGTTTGCTATACTTCTCAAGGCCACAAACACATGATATTGGCAGGAAATTTGCATCTGCCACTTCAAACGTAAACTTGTCCGGAAGCTATTAGTTCCAGTTCACTGGCAAAATATGATCTATGCACTTGCAAACATGGGTTTGCTTTCTTCCATGCATTGCATTTTTTCTAAAGGGTTTCATAAAGGTAAAGGGACCCCTGACCATTAGGTCCAGTCGTGACCGACTCTGGGGTTGCGGCGCTCATCTCGCTTTATTGGCCGAGAGCCGGCGTACAGCTTCCAGGTCATGTGGCCAGGATGACTAAGCCGCTTCTGGCGAACCAGAGCAGCGCACGGAAACGCCGTTTACCTTCCCGCTGCAGCGGTACCTATTTATCTACTTGCACTTTTTGGGGTGCTTTCGAACTGCTAGGTTGGCAGGAGCAGGGACCAAGCAAAGGGAGCTCACCCCGTTGCGGGGATTCGAACCACCGACCTTCTGATCTGCAAGCCCTAGGCTCTGTGGTTTAACCCACAGCGCCACCCGCATCCCTTAAAGGGTTTCATAGGTACACCTTAAAATTGCAATGTGCAAAGCAGCCCTAGGACTCTGGAATTCAGAGCTCCCTCTGCAACCCCATAGTATTGCAGTGTAGTCTGTATAGACAGTAACAGGGTGCTACTATGTCAAAGAATGTGGTTTCTATGGAGTTGAGCCTTCAGTGATTCTGGTAGTTCTCTGTCTGTACTCTCAGATCTGCATTTTGTTCTCTTCCGTCCTAGCAGAAGTCACTTGTTTAACACCAAACAATATGTGTCTTCTTTCTTAACCTTCTTAATTATTTTCTTTCTGCTGCCTTTGAAGGCTGGGAAGTGGAACCCTTTGCATGTAAGTTTCCCTGAGGGAAAATGAACACACATGCCACACAAACACTATTATTATTTTTGCATCTTCTCTCCTTGTTTCTTCAGCGGTTGTCTTTCTGCACAGCCACTCTGCTTAAAATGCACGCTTGTTGAGGGCTTCCAAGCCCAAAGGTATTGAGCATGTTCTCAGGGGTGAAAGAGTGTATCAGTTTGTTTAAACGTGGGAAACACACCTCCCTGCACTCTGCAACCGACTTCCTTTCTCAGCCTCCTCACACCCTGCCTCTAATACCAGAAGTGAGCTGGGCTGGAAGAAGAAAGGTCCAGGGAGATAAGATGGGTGTGTGTGTGTGTGTGATTTAGGTCCTCTCACCCATGTGCCCCTCCTTCAATGTTAAAACAACAAAACTTCACTTTATATGAGACAGGACAGACACAGTTGTTCCCCACCATACTATTGTGTGCAACACTCAAAAGCAAACAGATGAAAAGCTTTAAGAGTAAAGGCTAGATGGAAGCTTGATAGGTTATGTTTAACTTCGGATTTGGGGTGTGTGTGAACAAGGGGAGGGTTAATTTCCGTTATGCAATAACCTCCAGTGTGTTACCTCCCCGTTTCCCCAACTTTTTCTCACCCTTTTTCCCCCCCCGTTTGTTTTTTGCAGTCGAAGGATGACCGAAGTGACATTGAGTCTAGTTCAGACGAAGAGCCCACCACAGCTCCTCATTCAAAGACCTCCCACAGCTCAGCCACCACCAATGGGACGAGCGGAACAAACGGAACAAACGGGTATCTCACCGGGGGCAACTCCACAGAGGAACACTAATCCCTGGATTAAACACGGATACACGAACAAGACGAACTGTTTGCTACTGGAAGTCAATCGGTTGTGAATGCTGGGTTTTGTTTTCCATTTCGTTTTGTCTTTTCTTCCTTCCCTTATTCTTTTCGTTTCTCAACATCAGAGAAAAACAAAACATATGGAGTATTTAAAGCTTATGATAGCGCACTGCTGTGTTTCCTGTTTGTGAATGACAGCGCCACACCATGTTCTTTATGTAGGCATGCTGTATGTATATAGATATATATATACATGACCAGATGGGAACAGTACTTTCTTCTATAGGCTTTGATGATTATTTATTTTAGATCTTATTTGGGGGTGACCTGTGGATGAAAGGGAGCAAGATTCTCTTTCAGACTTCACATCAGGGTCAGGGACTGCCAGGTTTTAAGGTACGTTTCTGTGCTTCGTTTCTCTAGCGCTGTATCTAGCGTTACAACAAAACTTTATAAAAGTTCCTCTTTAGTTCTAGGTTGGTTTTGTTTTAATTTGCTGTTTTTGTGCTGAAGGATGCTGACTTTAGGAACTCCCAATACAAACACAGTGGTCGCTCCCCTCACCCTAGAGAGAAGTTTTTAAATGGTGCATTCATATTTCTAAACTGCCTGTAATGGGGCCAGTCCATATGAAACCGTAGTTATTGTAAGATGGGATCTTAGCCGTCTTTTACAAGATTGGTGGCAAATCAGATCAGACCTCACTGTTGTGCAAATGCCCAAACTATGTTTACATCAGGTAGGAAGAACTCAAGTCTTACAGATGAGTCCTGCCTTGCAGTTTTAACCTCCAGTTTGATTTTTAAAAAAATTCTGGAGATGCCTTTTGTTTAGTTTCAGAAGAAAGATGCTTACTTGAGCTCATAGTCATGTATACAAAAGTTGCACTTTATCATATTTAGAACCAGCATCAAGAAGAATAGAGGCAGAAAAGAATTGCTTACTGGGAGTAAAATAGATACAAGACATTGGGGAAATATCTGCATGGTGCATTGGCAGCCTGTGTCTGGACTGTACCACTGCATACTGCAGTTGGGGACTAAGTTGACTGAATACTTTTGCCATACAAATATATTCCATGTCCATAGAAACTAGAAGTCATGGGATAGGTTGAGGATGTTCAAGCTTAAAGCCGTTCTCCTGTCAATCAGGGTATTGTTTTATATCACGTTGCAGTAAATCACATGTGCCACCCCCCTTTGCACTGAAGTGGTACAGTCCAGACACAGTTATACTTCCTCACATACTTTTTATGAAAATTAGGCCTTATTGCTCAGATGGGGAACCTGTGGCCCTCTGATTATTGTTGGACATCATCCCTGACCTTTGCCAGCTCTGGGGCTGATGGAGTCCAACAACATCTAGAGGTTTTCCATCCCTGTTCTACTGCCTGAGGTTTCTTTTAAGTGCCTGCTAGAAAGCTTTTGCCCACACTTAAAATAAACATTAGGCAGTTCATTCGGGATTCAATGAGGACACAGTCCATCATCCCTTGTAAGCAACCCTGCTTGGTATGAGGTTGTGTCCTTGGTGGATTGTGTGGCTGGGTGGCTCTGACTTGAAGGGAAGAGAGTGCCCTGGTTCTTCCCACTTCTTCAACTTACTTGTGGGAGGACGGTTTACCTAATACTGGTCCTGTGCCACACCACAGAAGAGTCCCCAAGGGAACTTTGGTGGTTGTACGAGTCTCATAGCAGTCTTTTCTCTCTTTCTTAGCCCACAACACTTGCAACTATTGGCGCCATTGAGCGCAGCCCAGGAACATGGAAAACTGATGGCTAGATGTACCCCAGTATGAATCATCAACAAGCATCCAAGGCTCTTCTTAATTACTAGAGAAATACAGCTGGCAGTAACTGTAAGCCTGTTGATATTCTGCTAAAGATTTACCTGTAGCTATTGATATGTTCTTAAAGGAAATCAGCAGGAATAACAAGAGTTAGATCCTTCCCCCCACTCTTCATCTCTCTACAGTAGAGGTTTCCTGGTTTCCCATCAGATCCTTAGATAAAGCAACCTTTCTTTCACGTTATTTCTGTGTTAGTAAAGCCAGTTTTGGCAAAGAGGACAACTTCTCTTTTCTGTGTGCCATTTTTGTTTTCTGTTGGTGTTGGGCACAGAGGTAACATGTATGCCAAAGAACTACATGCAGGGAAAAATGGAAAGAAGCAAGAAGCAATTGCTTGGAATCGTAAGAGCCCTGTATCCCATCAGAAATTATTTTGAGCCATAAATCCTTTTTTGCACATCTCGTGCAACCAAATCACCCTTAACATTTGCTCAAGCCATACAGTATTTCTTATACTCTGGCTTTATTCTATACATGAGAGAATGGAAAGGTGGTTGTTCTTTGCAGAGGAAAGGTTATTTTTCATCACAATTCATGCGGCCATTTTTGAAGCCAACCCAACAGGACATGTTTTTGGTTAATGGCTGTTCCCTAGTGGGCTGAGGTGTGCTGGATTGGTCTCGCGAATCTCGACGCAACAAGTTAGATTCCAGATCTGTGTTGTGTTCATTCATGTTGCGTGTGTTGATACTTCAGCCCATGAGAACCCAGTGGAAAAATCAGTCTTTGTGCAAAATACAATACAAAAAAAAAGTTATATGACATGTGCCAACATGCAAAACACAAATTAAGGGCGCGCATAAAGTGAATGGAGTAAAAGTAACTCGAGAGCTGAAGAACAGGAAGTATATTAGAGTGGAGGGATATAAAACAATATCAGAACCGCTATGGATATTGGAGATTAGTTGCCACTAGAGTCTCTCTTTCCATGCTGTCGTTTAAGAGTCATTGTGGGTTGGCTCTTAAGTTTGTCTCATAACTCATAATCCGGTGCATCTCAGTTTTGAGTCCTCTGTGCAGCATAGAACTTGAATAAAGAGAGTCTGCATGGGCATTGGATGTGAAGCGCTGACATAATAAGGCAAAGTGAATGCATCAATAGTTTATATTCAGTTTTTTGGTTAATTTTACAACAAACAACCATTGGGAGGCTGGGACTTTCAAAATGCTCTATGGCGTTGCTTAGGCAGGAGTTTTGGACAGATGTTTGGTTTTCCCAGAATGTGGAGGCGTTGATTTTAGAAGGAATGTAGAACTGACAGCTGCCATCATTAGCTTCTATAAGCTCACACTGTTGCAGTGAATCAGGTTAGGGGGAGGAAAGCTCCTGAACCTTGCCTCAGGCAACCAGAAAACTGTTACAAAGCACGCTGTGAAGTTAGCTGGGTTACAAAATGGCTTCATTACAGCTCAATCTTAAACACCAAGGATATAGACGATTTGATGCTGTTGATGCAAGGAGGGCTTCCCCATTCACTTAAATGCATTGAAATGAGGGAGAATACGCTTTGTAGGCCCGTAAGCTCAATGTTAGCCTCTCACTATGGTGTATGCCAAGTGCACTGGATCCAGGCAAAAAGAAAACATGAAATCAATCACAGGAAGCCCTTCTAGAAACAAACTGGTATTCAGTTTCCTGGATTAGTATTATCAAAATTGTCTTGTGTAAACAAGCTCTTGTTAGGAAAAAAAAAAGCTCTTTGGTTTGGTCTCTTTTAGCAGTAGAGTAAAAGATGCAGTGACTGAAATGTGTAGCGTAGCGACAAAAACGAAGAAAAAACGGTGTGTGGAAGTTAGTAGCCATTAGCTAGACTGAACTTTTTTATTAGCCAGCTCTTGGGGTAGTGAAGTAAGATCTATTGTTGTGTGCATTTACTCAGTTAAGTATTGGCATGGAACACACTTTTTTTAAAACAAAAAAAGTGTGTTTTTATGTATATTTTTAAAGTGGGACAAATGAGTGAAGACCAGGTATCTTCAACATATATATCCACTTGAGGATGGAAGTGTGGGGTTTAATTTGCATTCTCCATCCCAACTGTAGAGTGCCAGATTTTAAAAAAATGCCAAAAAGAAATATACACGTATCCTCGTTGCCATTTTTTAATTTGTTCAACACTTGACTTCATTTCTTGTGCAGTTACTTTCCATTCTCCCGCCCACCCCACCCCCCTTTGTGTATGTTTATATCCGAGGCCTGGTTCATGGAAGACCCAGCATGTAGGCCGCAAATCTGGCAGGATGCGGGTTCAGCCTGGGATTCACTCATGCTTTCCCCCCTCTGCGTACAGAACCTTGAATGTGATCTTGGGCCTGTGCGCATTATCTGTGCATCCTTTTTTTGGCTGCACACTTCAGTGGGGCTTGCATAGATCCCGGCATGTCTAAACCCTAGCTGATATTTAAGCTCCTATACCAAGAATTGCCAAGAGTGGTATCTTTGAGATGCTGCAGGACTACATGTCCCATCATCCCTGATGACTGGCCATGCTGGGCTGAAGGGAACGGGGAACCCAGCAACATCTGTAGGGCAACATGCCAGCTATCCCTGCTGTATACAAGGGAGAGAAAGGAACATGATTCCCAAGCTCACCCCCTGTACCCTGCCACTTCCATAGTCTACGTGCCAGTACCCTCTGTGAACTAGCCCAGAGTTTGTTTATGGGGGAGATATTGCGGATGGGTTGCTAAACGAGAGCAAATGGTGTGCCCAGAAATCTTAGCTTCCCTTAGGAAGCATTTGCACGGCACATTCTCCCCCTTCCGTGCTGTCATGCAGTGAAGCTGGTTTCTTCCTTAACAGCTGGCATGTGAAGGTTGCTGTTGTAACTTGCAAGGAACTAATGAGCATATAAACCCCGAAAGCCTAGGTTTGGGACTGTAGGGAAAGGAGGGTAATCGCCAATCTTCACACATAATCAAAAAAGTGACAATATCAAGCCATGGAGTGATCATGGTGGTTCTTTTATCAATTATTGCACCTTTCCTTTCAAGTCATTCTGCTACTGGAACGGAGCGTGTTGCAACAAACAATAAAATTATTGTGTGTGCCTGCGTGCGTGTGTGCATAGGTGTGAGCGTGCTGTATTTTGCAATAAACTATGGGCAGATAGTTGTGTAACCCAATGCCAGCTTGTTTTGAATGTCTTTACATTGTACATATGAAGGCATAGGTTACACGGTATTCTGGTGGTTCAGGTCGTTCTTCTTCTGCCATTCCCTTTTGCAGTGTATGGTAGAGGGTTCTGAATATAGGGCTATTGAAGTCCATATTTCTCATCTCCCCAAACTCATACACCATTAGTAATTTCGGCTTTCTGTAATTCCCACGAATGAGAAGAAGCTGGGATTTCTTTATTTGCTCCCTCCTCCCAGTTGTTTTACATTTATTTTTATTTAAAGGCTGCCTGGTGTTATATTTCCTCCTGTATTCATTACTGAATCCTCTTGTCAAATAATAAAATTACAACAGTCCTGTAGGCCACTGTGAGAATGACCAAAATACTCAAAACCCACAGTGTTTAATAAATGGAGTTGCCTTGAAATCACAAATCAAAACTTCAAAAATATTCTGATTGCACTTAGGCATGACTTGAGTGCGACTTGGTTTGTTTGGATTCTACTGGGACGTTGCTAAAACTGCCCATATTTTTTAGCTTCTCCTTTTAACAATAGTTGTCTTGGTATTTATTTGTTTATTTATTGAAAAGTTACTTAGCACATTTTTCCTTACAAGGAAGTTCCAGTTGTAATGACAGAGAAACCGAAGCAACTGATCTGCTTGTATAAAGTTATACACTTAGGAAATTGCCTCCACTTACTTTAATGGAGGGCAGGAGGGGGTACGTGTATTTTGATAGTATTTATTTTGGCCTTAATTTTAGCCTAGGGCTTTAGTGATGTGTAGGTTGACTAGGACCACTGGTAATGAGAATCATCTCAAAGGAGAACGGTACACGCTGGTTTGATACACAAGAGGGTGTTTTTGTATCTCCCTGCAAATTTCTAAATACTGAAAACAGTAGCCACATTTGTGTGCTCTGCATGGTGGTTACTTTCAGCAGGTCAGGTCAGGACAAAATGGTGCAATTTTCCACCTGTGTTTTCAAGACAATCCAACAGTTTGACGAACGCTTTGAACTATAACTTACTGGTATATTTCACTGTCAGAAATACAGCACTGTGTTTTAGCCTTGGATTTTGCTTCTGGGTTTCTTTTCTTTCCCCCCTTTTAAATATGAAAAATTAAAATTCTTCCTGGAATATTTGGATCCAATCAATATTGTGAATTTTGATTTGAAAACACTTTCATAATAAACACTAAAGTTTTAGGCCTCTTTACTTGCCTTCTTTGCAGTTTGTGTGCATAGCCGTATACTACTTGTCTGTTTACATCTCCCCATTGTCTACTCCAGGCATCCCCAAACTGCGGCCCTCCAGATGTTTTGGCCTACAACTCCCATGATCCCTAGCTAACAGGACCAGTGGTCAGGGATGGTGGGAATTGTAGTCCAAAACATCTGGAGGGCCGAAGTTTGGGGACGCCTGGTCTACTCTGATGGGAAGTTGCTCTCCAGCATCTAAGGCCAAAGCTTTTCACATCACCTTCCTGAGACCCTGGAGATGCCAGGGACTGAACCTAGAACAGCAGATCCAGGGGCATGCTGCTCCCTGCCTCTTTCGCTTGTCACCCATGGTTGTCACCTGTAAGAACA